>CM023532.1:40062444-41331940 GCA_013350335.1 Chimonanthus salicifolius | reverse complement strand
CCCTTCAACTCGTCGAGATCATCGTCTGTGAGACTTTTCGTCCTGGAGAATCCCTGCTGCTGGACGACCTCTTCTCTGTCGTCCGTCTCGACGACCCCTTCTAGAAAGACCTGCCCTTTCTTCTTCTTCTTCTTCTTGTTCTTCTTCGACCAAAGATCCTTTCTCGTACCCATTTCGATGCGTTCCTCTTCCTCTTCAAAAAGGAGACTCAGGTTAGGGTTTTGTACTGAAATGGGTGATTCCGAATCTGACGAAAAGCTCCCCATTTCTCTCTCTCTGGTGTGTGCATTTGCAGGGGAAGTGAGGGCTTTTAAATGGAAGGAAGGGAAAAGGAAACAGCAAGGTAGGTTTAGATGGGGATGATGTTATGTATGTACATGTATGGATGGTAGGATGTATCATGAGTGCCATGCATGTTATGGGGTCCATGGCATGACGTGGACATCTGACAGCTGTGCCTGTACTGGCTTGTAAAGTGAGAGAGACTGCATGCACTAATAAGAAAATTAGTCATGTGGACCATGTGGAGTGGTAGGGTCCACCTCCAACTTGGTCTATGGAGAAACGTGGACCAGCGGACGGTGGAGTTGGATACGTAAATGGGTGACTGCTACCCGTTTACTGATTGGGTCAAATTCGATCCAGATGTTACTTGACTATGCTTGTTGATTTCATTTTCTTTATATTGAGATATATTGAAAAGTTTTCTTTTAATAAGATCTTAAGCGACTCAAAGGAGTAGGAGTGATAGTCAGGAGCCCATTTCAGATAGAAATTTTGAATTCGATTTTCATTTTATTCTAAAGGGTCACTTTCGGTACAATTACTCAGTTTGTGTTGATAGAGAAGTTTTTGCATATGATCCGAAGATTAATTAAGTGCTCTAAGAGGCTTAAACACTTTAATCAAAATAAAAAAGAGCTTGAAATAAAATGGGTAGTGATTTTTGCACCATAATTTTCTCTCATGGTGCACCCCTCTAAAATTAAATTCTAATTTTGCCCTTGCTTTTAGAGAAGAGGAAAAGAGAGATGCGGAGATAAATAAGGGTAAAATTAGAATTTTCTTTTAAGAGGTGCACCATGAGAAAAAATGATGGTGCAAAAATCACTACCGAAAAAAATATGTATACTAATTTTCTGGTCTCTATTTAAATTGTGTGAATTGTTTCGGTATTTATTTTAGTTGAAACAGTCAGAAAAAAAATGTTTGCCATTTTAATGAAGTAAAATAATTTTTTTTTAATTTAGTCATCACTTTTTACTTCATTAATAAATAGTAATTTTGTATTATCTACTTTTAGTTGTTATTTTTATTCACATTTATTTTATTTTTATTTTTACTTTTCTTATATAATTTTAAAATGACATGGCATATTCTCTAATGCTAGAACTGCTGATATATTTTGCTTTAGAAGAAAACTGAAATAACATTTAGAATTTAAATTAGACTATTCATTGATTTCAATATTTAAGGTTGGATGTGGTTAAATGGACAAATGACCTAAATGAGTTAATTACCTTAATATACACTATTCACGTGGACCCACTTAAGATAAATCTAAATCAGTACAAATATTATTATTTTTCTAATTTTAGATTCAATCTTGACTAATTTTTATTTGATGCATCATTACTATTAAATTGAGCATCTTAAATAAAGATAGTTATTCATAATTTTATTGTAATCTTAAAGAATTATGAGTAACGATGATTTCATACGTCCATTATCAACAACTTGATAGTCTTCATTATGATTTGATGGGCCCATTTTAATGCCCAAAAATTGTAGTTTAACCATAGTAGAAATCTAATAAGATTTCTATATCTTATTAGATTAGATTGAGACTCTAGTTGATGTTAATATCACATTAATTAGAGTCCAAATCTAATAAAATCACATTAATTAGAGTCCAAATCTAATAAAATATCACCGACACTCGATGTATGTGTGGTCATGATTGGTGGTTTTATGGAGTTGGATCGACCTCAATTTTCAATGAAGTGAAAACATATAAAGAAAAAAAAATCTAATAAAATATCTATCTTAACAACTTCATAATATAAGGTTTTCAATAAAAAAATAATCTCTCAAAAGAAATCAAAATCAGCTATAAACATGAAAAATGTAGAAAATCACAAGAAGGAATGTGAAAAATTCTATCTTAGAATCATCTTCCAAAGAATACAAGATAAATATCCCCAATCTCTCAATAAAAAACCTTCAAAACAACAAACAAAGTTTACCCAAAAAAAAAATCCTTGCAATAAATAAGTGTTTAATTAATATTTATATTGTTTCAATAAGCCATTCAATATCAATTACAAAAGATAATCATGTAAAAAAAACATAAATTAAAATGTCTAAACACCCTTAGCTCTTCATCATTGTATGCCTTAATATAAAAATAGCTCTTCAATCGATGTTATAATTAAATAAACTTGAGTTCGTTGGAGAAAATTGAATAAACCATATATTCATATTGCACTTTAAATATGACTATAAATTAAGATAATGAAAAGTGGCATATATTTATTCTAAATCTGAATAATCTAAAAGTTACTCAAATTAGTAGACCGCGTTTGCACCCTGCATCAGTATCATACTAAAAACCAAGGGTACAGACATCAGTCGATACGAAACGTATCGGCCGATATATAACGATTTTTAATTGCCGTTTAATATCGGCCGATACGTATTGTATCGGTCATACAACCTATTTCTCGGTCGATATGGTCGATATATCGGCGATATATATCTGTCTGATATCGGCCGAAATGATTTATATCGGTATTTTTTTAAAAAAAAATCAAAACGGTGATGTGCCCAGGTCGAAATATCGGCCAATATCAGCTGATATTTACGTTTTCAATTTAAAAAAAAAAACAGTTTCTTTTTCAGTTTTTTTATATTTTTAATTTAGAAAAAATAAAATAATAAAATAATACCGATATTTACAAAAACAAAAAACAAAAGAGGAGAGAAATTTATCAACCGATATGCATATCGGCCGGCATATCAGCCAGGCCGAATTTTTGACCCCTACTAAAAATAATTCAAATTACAATATCTTAGGGACCTAACATTTTGCCTTTTCTTTCTGTCACTATTAAATCTAAATATACTTATTAGAGAGCATAAAAATAGAAGTTTTGCACTATGCTAATCAAGTCCATTTTAGATGATTAATTGACAAAAATAATTTGATACCTTAGCTTTCTTAAGAAAGAAATTTGGAGAAAATATCTCATCTATAAAAAGGCTTTCTCAAAAGATGTATCTAAATTGGTAGGAAATATCGAATTTTATGTAGACTGCTATACTTTTTTTTTTTTTAAAATATACTTATCTACAAATTTTGTGTATTTTTTTCTTTTCCTTTTTTTTTTGATAAACTGGGTATCTCCACCCCAACTAAGTTTGAAAAATTGCCCGTGTAGAATCCCCCTCAAAATTTTAATTTTGCCCTCCTAAGCCCAAACTTTGAGCCAGTGTGCCCTTGTTTTGTTGGTCACTTAGAAAGAAGCTCTAAGCTTTTTTCCTAATGGTAGGGCTGAAACTCAATTTGAGTGAGGTTGGGTTTCAATAGACCCAACTTAACTTATACAAAAATTATTGAATCCGATCCAACTTTACTTGAATCTCATGTGGGTTTATCTTTTCACAATCCAACATGATCCAAGATTTACAAAACCATAACTCAAACTCATTGATTTATCAAATAGATTCATGTGGGTTGGGTTTTATCCCTATCTAATAGATTCATTATGTTGTATTTATGTTCTATTTTTAAAAAGATAAGGCTTTGATTAGAATTGTCCAAATATCCGAGAGGTATCCAAACCTCTCACCCAAATAATCTTCGAATTATATGTAAATCTATCAATCTATATATTCCGAATATATTTAGCTTTCAAGTGAAGCTTCCTAGTTATTAGAAAAAAGTTCTTTTGAACTTTCATAATGGATTCCTTCTTGGTACTTATCTTCTAGTTTTAAAAAGATAAGGCTCTGATTAGGATTGCCATGAAATCATGGACTTGGGGATAAGTAGAAAATCAGTTTCAATGACAATACAGAGGACAGGGAAAACGTAATTGAGATGATAACACGTCACCTTTCACCTGCTTAAGTTTTTTTAGCTGCGTGTGAATACATCCAAAACAAAATTCATGATTGAATATATATATTAACTATCGGGTGGCTAGTTCGATATCTTATTTTTCTTTTAAAAGATACTTTATTTCAAAATTTTATGTAAAAATTATTATTTTATCCTTCAATTTTTTTAAAAAGACAATTTCTCTACACAAAATTAAAAGGTAAAATAGTAATTTTACATAAAATTTGAAAATGGAGCCTCTCTTAAAAGAATAGCCAGGTGTCTGAATAGCTACTCTAAATATTATCTTAATTTTCATTCTTCACCACTAAATTATAATCATTATTATTGTTGTAGTCTTTTTCTCATTTAAAAACATGATTAAGACTCAAAAAAATCAAACTCACACGAATTAAAATGGCACACAAGTTCAAGATTATACCTAGTTACCTACCTTTGAATTGAAGTTATCTGCAAGTAATCCTGTAAGGAGTTAAGATCACTTCAATACACATTATTTAGGTCATATTCATACCACTTGCTTCATCATATGACCCAATATATAATTTTGATATCGGCCGATATTTGTGGGTTTTAAAAAAAAATAAGAGAGAGAAAAATATCGATGTCGGCCCTGATATGACCCATTAAGTTTATTCTAACTCCAAGTGAATTTCATAGCGCCCACCATTTTCTATAAATTGTAATTCACTTCTGATGAAAGTTGATTCATCATTTAATTCAAATATATTTAATACAATCACACTTCTCATTCATGAACCCTAAAATCAATTAGAAATTTCAAGGAGTTTAAAACCCTACCATTCATATGTCATGCATATTCTAATGCTTAAAATGATAAGCAATCGAGTACCATTGATTTTTAGAGAATTTCTTATAAAAATCTATTATATTTTTAGAGTTTAAATTAAAAAAAAAAAAAGTCATCTAATTAGCTATATTTCTCGACGAAAACGCAAGAAAGTTAACAAAGAAGCCCTTATAAATCCTTTAACATGTCTATTTTCATGTGTGGTCGTCAAATTAATTCATGGCGCTAGCGCCCATGAGCGACAATCACCATTGATCCAATGAGGCCTATAAAGGTTGGGTCCAATATATATAGAATCGATAGGTTTGAAAGGTACGTTCAAGATCTTACTTCTCAAAAGAAATTATACTTTAAATTTGAAAAGTTATGATTTTTAAAAGACCAAGTATCAATGAATCACTTCGAAATAGGTTCAAAATAAATATTGATATGATTCTCGAAGGATAGATGGGTGTGAGAATGAGAGAATATCAAGTGGCAAAGATGAAAATTTTCCTTTCATTCTATATGACAACAGTCCAGTGAAAATTTAGCAGGTTTGACTTTAGGTTAAGAGAAAAATGAAATCTTGGTATAGGTCGATATTTTTCTTTTTTTATTATTTTATTTTAAAAAAAACCCACCAATAGCAGCCGTTATTGGTAATATATATCGCCAATATATATAGGTTTTAAAAATCGATATATATCGACCGATACGATACATATCAACCGATATCTCGACCCCTCACTATGATTATATTGTTATTACCAATAAATTTAGGCTGGTCATTTAGACACCGTGTTTTTCTGCCAACAGACACCGATTTTCATTTTTCGATGACAAATTATCATTTTGTCCCTTCATTTTTTTTTGTTCCAAACAAACAAACACTTCATTTTGCATTCGTTCAGACGATCACAACGTCCAAACGAACAACTCCATGTTAAAACATTGAACAGATTAATAACTCCTCCATCATGTGTTTCATATACAAGAAAATATTCAAATTTTCCTTCTCTTTTTTCTTTTTCATACTTCATTTGTCATGTAAAAGGGAATTTTTTTTTCTTTTTTTTTTAAATACTTATATAAGAGGCCAAATCTATACTTTTGCAAAAGCCCGAAGCCCAATACTTATATAAGAGGGATTAAGAATTTTGCCCAAGCACAATCTAACGGTTGATATATGTGTTCAAACCTGTTTGTCTATAACAAATTCAGACAAAATTTGAACCAAATTTGGACACATTGATAAGCATTGAATAGCAGTCACTTCGTGTTTGTATTTTTAAACGAAGTTCAAAAACTCCATTGAGATCTCTAATTTTGGCTTTGAAATTATTTTGTTTATTCAAAGCTCAAATCTATATACTTGTAACTCACTATTTTAAATTTGTAGAGCTTGTCATGATTTTAAGTGGAACCGATCATGTTATATCTCACAAATGTTTAAAACTTGCTTAGGATTTGTGACATCTAAGATTGATTAGATAAATAAATAAAGGCAAATATAATAAGGAAACTATTTTTCTTCTCAACTGCAAATATACATAAGTTAAACAGAAATATATGATCATATCATAATAAATGGCAAGAACAAGTTATCTTCTCATTGGAATATCCATTTTTAGAAGGTTCCAAAACTCAAAACAAATTCTCAAAGCAAGAGTCATAGTGAATAGTTTCCTCACAGCGGTGAAACTTGGGTTGGGTTTTAATCTCACTCACATGACCCGATCCGAGAAATCAAGTGGGTTGGGTTTTATATTTTGAAAATTAGAGTTGGATTATGTTGAAGGAAAAAAAAATCAAATTAAATTCGGGTTGAGTTGGATCGAACTTTTTAGAATTGATCTGACCCAATTCGAATTGACCTGACCTAACCCACTCAAAAAATTAAATATGAAACTTGGGTTGAGTCAGGCCAGCAATTCAATTCAACACAGGGTTGAGTCGGGTCAACAATTCGAGTCAAATTGAGTTTAGCAATTCATGTCAGCAATTCGGATTAGGTTCAATTATTTTTTTATATAAGTTAGATTGGGTTTATTAAAACTCAGCTCGACTTGCCCGAATTTTAGCTCTACCCATCATTGACAACTTTAGAACCAGTCAGGCCTAACATGTAGAGGAAGAGTTTGAAAATGATTTTCCATGATCCACATATAAAAGTGGAATTTTATCCTTTCTTATATATATATATATATATATATATATATATCATTTATCTCATCTATTTAAGATTATTTTTCTTAATTGTACTTTTTACATTATCATAGAGTAATTGTTTATATGTCAATTTGAAACTATAATATTTATAGTTACAATTATTAGCACTTACCATAGGTAAATGTAAATTATCAAATTCCACCTTGCGAGCCAATGACAAAATGCTTGCATTCATTGAGAAGAAGGAAATGAGATCGAATGCACAATTAATAAATGCTAGTCATTATTTTATTCATGGTTCAAATTAAGTTATTTTTCTTGTATAGTCTCCTCAAACTTTAAACATTGAGTGACAATAATCACTTCAAAAATAATAAGTAGACAAAGAAAATTTTAGTTAATTATTTGTCTCTTCTAAGTATTCATTTCAAGTAATGCATGTAATTTTTTTAGTAAAAGTAATGTGAAAATTATTAAAATAGATTAGAATTCATGTTGTACTAAAGAATTAATCTATGCTATCATTTAAGTAAGAGATATATTTATTTAAAATATGAATTTATTCATAATTCTTACATGTCTATACTTCAGTATTTAAATGAATAAATTTTCAATAATTAGTTTCTAAAAATCCTTTTTTCTTTTTTAAATTTACAGTATGATAAATTAGTAAAAATTCAACAGTAAAACTCTCATAAGTAATATCCATTATCTTTAAAACACGTTAAATTAAATAAGATCATGAAAACTCGAACCTAACGCTCCTCATTTTTTAAGCATAAAATTACCTTGTTAGAATAGCCGAATCAACTGGCTGCACATTTATCTCATGGGATTAGAATATTAGATACCTACTTCACCTCATTCACACTATGTATTTGACTCATGTGAATATGCCACGTGTGAAAGAAGCTGATGGTCTTAGTAGACGATTGCAATTATTGCAATTTTTTATTATTTATGAAATGTCAATTTCATACTGTCCCATTTCACCTAATTAATAACAAGTGGGAATAGATTCTGACCCAACTTAACCTCCATCTCTAGGGTGACTTTCCAATCAATCTCAACTCAAATGATTATATGCATTTACCTCGATGGTAAAAATATTTTAAATGACATATTTAAAATATATTATTTATATTTTAAAATTTTAAATTATTCATTAAGTTTTAAATATAAATACATAATCTTTTTCAGATTTTATGAAATTAGTGAATTCACTATTGATATATTCCATGATAAGTGATTTAATAATAATTATATAAAATATGATATAAATTTGGATTAAATATTAGTAAATCATTCAAAATAATAGAGGTGAAACCCAGGTTGATCCACTAAAAATCTGTATAGAATTTGGATCGAGTTAGATTTGATAAATATTGACTCAAGTTGAATTAAGTTTTAAGAAACTTGATCCCAACTCAATCCAATTTCAACCAAATAACAAGTGAAAATATGTTGGTTTCAAAAATTAAATATTCCAATATTGACTAATGGGTGCCCATATAGACACCGATTTCTGTCAGCAGACACCGAATTTTAGATTTTAGGTGAAAATTACCATTCTGCCCTTCACGCATGAAGGAATCGATCGGTTGATTCCCGAACGGGTGAAAGAAAACACCAAAACCGATCGATCGTACGATGCAGCGATTGATCCGTTTTCAAATGAAAAAATCAGCAGCGTAACAGATCGATCGCACGATCGTGCGATCGATCTGTTTAAATAATAAAATCTCCTTTAAAACTTTAAAGTTATTTTTTAAGCATTGTGTATTTTCAAAATTTCTGAAATTCAATATCCGGACTAATTACGATAACCTGATAAAAATACTTTAAGACTTCAAGGTCTTTTAACACTCCTAAATGTGTTTTTGACATACCCTAGGATACCCTTATTTATAAAATACTGTGTTTTAAATATTTAGGAGTGTCAAAAGACCTTGAAGTCTTAAGGTATTTTTATCAGATTATTTTAATTAGTCCAGATATTAAATTTGAGAAATTTTGAAAACACACAATGCTTAAAAAACAAGTGTAAAGTTTTAAAGGAAAGATAAAACTTTAACATTATTTTTTAAGCACTGTGTATTTTTAAAATTCTCAAATTAAATATCCGGACTAATTACGATAACCTGATAAAAATACTTTAAGACTTCAAGGTCTTTTAACACTCCTAAATGTATTTTTGACATACCCTAGGGATACTCTTATTTGTAAAATACTGTGTTTTAAATATTTAAGAGTGTCAAAAGACCTTGAAGCCTTAAGGTATTTTTATCAGATTATTTTAATTAGTCTAGATATTCAATTTGAGAAATTTTGGAAATACATAGTGCTTAAAAAATAAGTGTAAAGTTTTAAAGGAAATTTTATTATTTAAATAATATAATTATTTTTAAACAGATCGATCGCACGATCGTGCGATCGATGTGTTATGCTGCTGATTTTTTCATTTGAAAACGGATCGATCGCTGTATCGTGCGATCGATCGATTTTGGTGTTTTCTTTCATCCGTTCGGGAATCAACCGATCGATTCCTTCATGCGTGAAGGGCAGAATGATAATTTTCACTTAAAATCTAAAATTCGGTGTCTACTGACAGATAGCATCGGGCACCCTTGACTAATAATAAAACGTCAAATACAATATAATTTGAAGACAGTAAAGAATTTGAATGAAGTTGCGACTTCTCCATACATACGTGTCGCAATGTCATACCTTGGCTTCCACGCCAAGCAATTGATATTTGATAGGAGTCATAGGACTGATGGACACCACCCACGTGGAGCATTTGTACAATCTCATCAACATAGAGATGCTCTAATATTGAAAAAGGTCTAGTTTCAATTTTAGCTCATTACAAATTATTTTATTTTGAACTAACCAAAATATTTTTGTGAACTCTTCAAATTTGAAGATTGTGAATTTCTTCTTCTTTTTTAATTTTTTTAATACTTTTAAAATATAATTTGTTTGTTCTAATAAAAAGAATTTTTTTTTATAAAACCATACTCATATATAGGTACTGCCATGTAATTATCACATGAAATTAGAGTGAGTAATATTGTTGGGTCATAGGTTCAATTGGCCATGAGATTTTTTGTTTGAAATAATTTGATCTGGCTCAATTTTTTTTTTTTTTTTTACTAATCTTCTTGATCTAATTTGAATTTCATTTTATTCAATTTAATCCGACTTGACTCCACTCAACCCAATTTTATATTAAAGATATAAAATAATAATATGAGATAAAATATTGGTTTTATTATAAAATAAAAGATAAGAGAACTTCTCTTTGATGTAGAGTTATTGGGTTATAAAAAATAAAATAAATAGGCTAAGATTTTTTAACTTAGAGTTCGATGCACATGCTAATATTAACGAGTGAATAACATAAAAACAAGTTCATATTTAATATGTGTCTAATTAATCATTATCTAAAATTTAAATTTTTTAAAATATACTTTATTATTACTTAATTTTTTTAAGTCGAGTCAGTCACGATTCGAGTCAAGTCAGAAATTGCCAACCCTGTATGAAAATGAAAGTGATCTTTTCATTGATCAGGTGGTTCAAAAACCTACACACCCAATAAGAATTTTCAGACTTCAACTAATCCTGGTCCTAAATATTTAATGAATTAGAACAAGGAAAGTGACCTTTCTAATCTGTGTCTTTACTTAAACTAAATCATTTATTAATATAATGCAGACACACCCAAATCAAATTCAAATCTTGGAAAGTCTGACAAGAAAAACCTTGAGTTGCTCTATTTTGGTCCATCTCAAACTCTTTCTTCTGTTGCCTCTCTTCAAGCACAAGCAACTCGATCTGGAATCTACTGGACCCTTAATCCCTTTCAGAGTTTCCACTAATTATGGATTAAAATATTATTGCTTTCATCAACCAAATAATCAAAATCTAATTATTTTATGTGGTTGGTCAATTTCCACCTCAGCACAATCCAGTGATACCACCTAATCACAGCCCATCTTTGCTGTTTTATTGGTGCTTCGGCTGACCCAACTTTTAATATGTTTTCTATTATTTCATTGTTTTAAGTTTCAAATGTCTTAATTTTAATCTACATGCGTGTAACTCAGCCGAATATCTCCCATCTCAAAAAGTAGGAGATCACGGATTCAAACTATCATGGCCTAACTTTAGTGTGTTTTAGGGGTAGGAATCTACTCATGGGAATTTTACACTAGATATCTTGCGGTTTCTCACACGTAAATTAAAAAAAAAAGTCTTAAGTTTGAGTTTTTTAGTTAAAACCCATTTTATTTTTTCTATAGACATTGCTAGAACTTGTTGGTTTTAGTATTATTTAACTGATAATTTAGCAATTAGTGTGATTCTTTGGATGCATGTCCAATCTACAAAAGATAAGTGGATGAAGAAAATGATTAAATATTGACATTAGATTGGGTTTAGGCCACCCATATCATCATATGCAAAAAAACTATGAATTATAAAAAGTCTTCTTTGACTTGAACACATAGATAGAGGATTTGAGAGTGTGTTTTCAATTAGCTTGTACATTTTTATCGACTTTGGCAGTAGTCTAGGTTTATGTATGTTGGGAGAAATTGTCCTTCTCGATTGTAAACAGTATTATTAAAAAAAAAATAAAAAAATAAAAATTAAATCACAACACAGAAATTTACATGAATTTTGTTTTTTTCGATTTTTAAGAGAACAACAAACGCGTGCCATTAAATAGGTGCACAAAATAGGTGCAGAAAAGACATGCATAGGGGTCCCATTGTTGGTGGAGTATTATTTTGAAAATGATCTCATTTGGGCAATGCTTTGGCACCAGATTTTGCCCACTGCTTTGTTGCCTTGTTGGTGCTTAGCTTGGACCATTAGAGGAGGGAGGACTTCTCTCTGTCACTCTAATGTCTCTTCCATTTATAGACATTTTTTTATGTGGTCCAGTGTCCCTAAATCTTCTTATGAGTCTAATGCTATTAGAAAAGGTTAGACACTCACTTAAATTTGAAATGAAGCCTGCCATAGCTTGGTTTGGTGCCATACCCACAAGACATAGTCACTTTCATTGAAAATTGTGAATAACCAAATGTCTAAATGGCAATTTTTATTGTCCAAAACCTTCTTTTTATTTATTTAGAGCCAGCATTTTAAATTTTATTTTTATACCCAAATCTATTTGATAATTATGTTTTCTAGTGTGACATATTATGAACAACTTTAACTTGGACCCGTTATTTTTAGGATGATGTTTTTGTCCTTAAAATATTATGTTCATTTCACTTAAAAAGTCATAATTTTTAATAGTAAAAAATAAATAGTAAAAGAAGTTAGAGTGACGATAAAGTACCTCGGTAATTAAGAGTTTTGAATTAGATTTTTACTTTATCACAAATGATCATTTTCTATAGGTTTACTTGATGGACTAGAATATAATGACTTACATACGTTAATGAATTATTCATCAATTTAAAAAATAAATAAAAAATTAATGAATTACGGTGCTTTTAAGTGCAGCTAAAGAATGATATATAAATATGGATGACATAATAATGTGAACACACATACATGAATGTGTAAAGCTGATGAATGATGAAGTTCAGGCCGAGAGCGTAGATAGAATAGAATCATGTGCGTGATTCACGAGGGAGCCACGTGTACCAATGGAGACGAGAGAGTTCCAAAAAGACAATTACGCGCCACCTACCCACGTGGCCTGTCAATATCTCTCAATAATTGGACCCCTCAATCCACTCTCTCTCTCTCTCTCTCTCTCTCTCCTCTACTTTTATAATATAAAATAAAATAAAAAACACGCTAATCTGATCGTCCATTCTTATCTACGCAATAAGATCGTCGGATATTATTTTCAGTTTATAATTATAGATTTGTTAAAATACTTATATTTGACATATACAGCCAATAAAATTTAATTTGGTTATAATATAAAAAATTAGAAATTATTTAAAGGAGAGTTTAAAATATAAGTTTGTTCATTATAATTGAAATCATTTTTATTATTTTTTAAAATATAAACTGTTTAATAAAACCGTTACACATGGTACATTGTAACCATTTTGCTGGATACATTCATCGGATCTTGAAATTCAATTCATCGCCAATTTTTTCTTATTTTTTATTTGTCACTCAAGAATAAAAGTGAACATTATTTAAATATATAATGTTGGTTTTAAAACAAGAAAAAATAATGAATTGATTAAATATAAGAGACTCAATGGTAATGAAGTTTTATCTAAATAAGGCGACACTAGGCAAACGGCTAAACATTTATCGTGTCCTTTTTTCCCATATGAGACTATTTAATATTAAGTCTTATCCCTTAAAATTATATTTTCTTAAAAAAACTAGATCCAACATTTATAATTTTCATTTAATACATCTTTAAATGGTTTATTTTTAATATTAAAAGATCAATGAATAACATTATTCAAAGTTAGGAGTGAAGATATCGGCCGATACGAAATGTATCGACTAATATGATACGATTTTTCAGAGCCTTATCATATCGGCTAGGTACGTATTGTATTAACCGTACGCAATAGTTTCGTCCAATATGGTCGATATTCGATGAGATATATCAATCTGATATCGGCTGATATTCATAATATCGGCCTTTTAAAAAAAAATAACACGGTGTGGGCCCAAGTTGATATTTCGGCTGATATCGGACCAATATCGGCCTAGCTAATATTATCGTTTTCATTTTTTTTAAAAAAAAATCAGCTTTCTTTAAATTTTTTATTTATTTTTAATTCAGAAAAAAATACCAATATTTAGAAAAAACACAAAAGAGGAGAAAGAAATTTATTGGTCGAGATATCAGCCGACAGGGGTCCAAATATCGGCCGACACGAATCATATTGGCCGATATTCATCTGATATGCCGATATCACAATATCGGCCGATATAGGTCGTTTTTGTAAAAAAAAAAAAAAATGGAAAGAGAAGAATATCGGTCAATAACGATAAATCGTATCGTCCAATATGCCGATATCACAATATCAGCCGATATCAGTCGTTTAAGTAAAAAAAAAAAAAAGAGGAGAGAGAAAAAATCGGCCGATAATGATATATCGTATCAACCGATACCAAATTTTAAACGCCTGTCGGCAGATATCTCAATGTGGGCAAATTTTTCACCCCGTGTTGAAGGCAGTTTATTTTTTACTCTATAATAACTCTTATAATAATTTATTCATCTATGTAATTTTTGTAATCATCATCGTATTTTTCATATTAGATGTCTACTAAACCAACCCTTTTATATATCCACTATATGAAGAATATTTTATATTTTAAAATTTCAAATTCTCATTAATTACCCATTATGTGAAACTTAATTTTTATTATTATGATTAAGTTTTCTGTAATCACTTCTCTCTCAAGTAACACACTCGTTTCTTTTCAATATGCCAGAATAGGATTCGGCAATTGGCAAATCCCCAACACTCAATAATTAAAGGAGGAGAAGATCTTTCGCTGACAAGGAAAAGACAAAGTTTGTAATTGCGTAATGGCAAGTGATCTTCAGATTGATCCAACAAAATTAAATATTTTATTGATTCTGTCAATGGGGCTCATGTGACGATCATTATTAGGTTAAAGGGCGGATATTTTATAACATATGTGCTGATTCGGCTTCAAGACAATGGTAAAATAGTCTACAACAGACAAAAAGCTCTTGCTCTTGCTGGTAGACTCTATTATATTCTCTATTAGCGTGGCATTATCTTAGTTAAATCACCTTCTTTGATCTAAACATATTCTTTATGTCCTAGCTTCACGTTTTAGGAAATGGGGTCCACTATCAACAATCAGGGGTAATAATCTCAGCCGGCGGAGATATCGGCTGATATCTCGATATCCTTATCACAAATATCAGTAGTATTTTTAAATTTACCGTATTTTTATCGGTAAAATATCATTACCGCGTTAAAAACTCATTTTTATCGTCACGACGATAAATTTCGGATAAATTCCTAATAAAATCGCGTTAAAAACGCAATAAACGTTAATAATGCGATAATATCCCGGTAAATTACCAATAAATTCTCGGTAAATTCCCTATACCTTTTTTATTTCATAATTTTTTTATTTATTCTATTTTTTTTTAATATTATAATTTCCACCATATTTTTCCATTAAATTCCCGGTAAAAATCCGAGAATTTAAAAATATTCTGTTATTATCAATTGCCGTTAATATCCCGAGAACGGTATTTGTCACAATGCTCGATATCGGTTCATATCTCAGTCTCAGTGATATGATTTTTTCTCATTTTTTTTGTTTTTCTAAAATATTGGTTTTTTTAAATTAAAAAAATAAAAATGGAAAGAAGGCTTTTTTTTTTTTAAACCAATTAATCGGAAATATTGGCTAATATTTGGAATATCGACCGATATCTGGGCCGATATTGGTCAGGCCTAGGAACGAATCAATTTTTTTTTTTTTTAAAAAAAAAAACAACTATATTTAATGATATCGACCGATATCATCAAAGTACGGCCGACACGATAAATATCGGCCAAGATTTCGTTCCATGTGTACAACTGCTGAAAATAGTATCTATTAAATTGGTAAATTTAGAAATTGATAAATTAAATTAAAGATTTTAAATTCGATTCTTTTATGGTTAATTTTGATATATAATATTTATGGGTAGTTTTGTATATATGTATAAACTAGTCTCACTTCTACAATTAAAAGAAAATTCTAAAAATGATCAGATGAAAATCTGACATAAGCATGAATGATGTAAGTGGGCTAATTTGGTGATCAAATCAAACCATTTCCAACAATATTCTATCACTAAATTTTTATCTAATTTTGCCTATTGTTCATCTAACTCATCGTTGCCATCACATCAAGTTTCTACAATAAAAATAAATAAAAAAATTATTCAATCATCTAATTTTAAAGGGTAAAATCATAAGCTAAGATGATCAAATGTAGCCCATTTTGATAGAATAATGATTCACATGAAACTTAAGTCAATGCACCATATTTCTCAAATCCAAAGATTTGAATTTCAGTAACAAATTCAAATCAAATCAGAAAAGGAGAATCTGACCCGAACGGCAACCCGACTCCTTAACGGTCTGCGGCACGTAGATTTGAGTTTTGACGTGTGCGCCCTCAGAGAAAGACGACATCGAGTTTGGATTTTGGAAGCACAGAAAATGCCTTTCATCCACCGCTTCCCTTTGCCTTCATTCCACTTGTTTTCAGGTATGATTCTTGGTTTCTCATTTTCCCGAATTTCTTTCAAAGATGAAATTACATGTAAAATCGGACAAGCTAGTCTTAACAGAGAATCTCATGCCAATTTTCTCTAGCTGCTGACAAAACTTTGATAAATATCCTCTCTGGGTGTTCTCTTTTTGTTGTTTTTTTTTCTCTCAGAAATTGGAACTTCTCTCTCAAATATAGAATTCAGGGTATGAGGTTCTATTTGTAGAAGAACAAGGTGTTGTCCCACATTTGTGAGGCCTAGACGACTCAGCTCAGTCGACCATGCTCGTCTGGTTTGGTCCCTCACGAGATTAGAGAAATTAAGCGTTGTGCTTCGCAAGGCAAATGCAAAATTTCTTTTAGAGCTCACATATACACTCTTTCTCGACATTGCTACCATTGTCATCCCTTCAATTGTCTATCTACCCAGTTTGATCCCATTGTGAGATACACTTACTGTTTGAATTAAACACAAGTCTTATCAAGCATTGAATTTTTGCAGCCTTTAGAACCATAGTTTAGTGATTCATTCAAGCTAAATTTGGTGATTCATCCTCATCATCTTAAGTGGGTCCTATAAAAAATAAGTTACCCAGTTCACTGTGAGCTGGTTGACAACAGATGATTTCTCATGAGATTGTGAAATTAAGAATAACCCATGGGCTTTTGCAGAAAAGGTGTTCAAGAATGTGCTCCTTTTGTGGACTGGTGGAGAATGGTATAATTATTGGTATAAAAATAGACCCATCGATATGTAAAATGGGCTCCACTTTGGTCTTTTATCCTTTTTTTATTCAAGATTTTATGACCACCTTCACATCCTTGCTCCTACTTTTAACTTTTCAATCTTTTCCACAGGGTTCTTTTTTGGTCTTCTACATGCATGCTTAAACCACTTTTAAGTGGCTTTCCCTCTTCTTATTCTATCAATCCATTGGGGTTAGTTTCAAGGTATCTTTTGTGGTGATTTCAGATTCTATATTTTACATGGGTATCTATTTAAAATCCTTTACTATAAGGTCCCTTCATAGCCTTGCTTTTGTTGATTTCTTATGACAAAAGAGTACACTAAAACCATTAAAAGTCAAATATCACAAAAGTAGAAATATACGGGGTTATAATATCGGTCGATACGATATATATCGATTTTTGAGGACTGAATGATATCGGTCGATATGATATATATCAGTTGTAAAAAAGGTTGTCGGCCGATATGATCAATAAACGGTCAAAAATATCGGTCGTCATATCGGCCGATATGTATAAAATTCAGTTTTTTAAATTTATTTCCTTTTTAACAAAAAAATAAAAACCGATATCGCCCGATATGGCCGATATATCGGCCTGTATATTGCCCGATATTGTAATTATCGGGCTGGAAAGAGTGGTTTAAAAAAAAAAAAATATCGATTGTGGCCCCACATGATATCGGTGATATTATGTCCGAATATCGGCCGATATATCTACCGTTTATCGGTAAACAATATCGGCCTATATTTCTATTTATCGGTTTTGCATCGGTTTTTTTTTAAAAATTAAAAGTAATAATATCGATCCTGGGGCCCACAACCTATTAAAATCCATTAAATTTTCTGCCACTAAGATTAAGAATTTAAAAAATTAGATGAATTTAAATTTCTGCCTCTAAGATTAGATATTTAAAAAAAAAAAATTAATTAGATATCGATCATGAATGCGAGGGTCAAATTAAATAAAGAAGTACAATTTAAGAAATTTATCTAAATCAAGGTTGTCGAATTCGACCCCCGAACAAGATCAGTGGGAATGGGATCACCAATAAATATCTGATAATCAGGCTCTAGAGATCTAACACAAGTACCCAACATACTATTATTAGACACCATACATTATAACTATATTGTATACTGTTATACAGTATTACAATATATTGTTATACTGTTATACAATATTTACATAATATTGTATTATTGTGTATTTATATTTAAATATCATATTATTATATTTAAACCTTATTCTTATGTTTGAAAAAAAAGTTCAAAAATAAAAACATAAGCTGAAACTTTGAGCAGTATCGGAAATTTTTCAGCCGATAAGATTGTAGTTGCTTTTTTTTTTTTTTCTTCTGATGATGTTAGCTTTTAAAGGAGATTTTAAATATTTATTATTAATTGTTTTATCTTAAATTAGTATAAAAGTATGGAAAATACTTAATCACTAAATTTATCAAAAATTTCTTACATACTTTTTCATAATTTTAAATTTTTTTTTTTATCATTTCTCTTCATCTTATTGTTAATTTTAATATTAATCATATTCAAAACCTAAATAAATAATTTGAATATGTATACGACCGATATTTAATGAAAAATTTACATTTTCAAGAAGCCCCAAATTTTCTGAAATTACCATAAAATTTTTGGACCAAAATGCAAATACATATCGGCCGAAATATCTGGCATGCCCATTTTTGGACCCCTGGCTAAAAGTATTGGGCATCCAACAAGTGTATACCCACTTAACACAATGCGTTGAGCATATACAGTGTCCTTGCATGTTAGTATCGTAGAAGATGGGTCTGCTATCCATTTCAATACTTGAGGCTTATAACTCTTCCATTGTGACTGAACCAGTGAAAGTGTTTACTTCAGGAGTTTGATCTCCAAAATCTATTTAAAGGACTGGCTACTTAGGAATGGTGACAGAATTTATATAAAAAATGACCAGTTTTCTTGGTTAGAGGAATTGGGACTCAAGACTGTTTTGAGGACTACCCAACAAAATTGAATTCATGTTAGGAAATTTGGGCCCAACCAAGCCCATCCCTAATGCAAACCTGAGTTGGGTTTGGATTGCAGCACTGCCCTTATTATTTCTAGAGAAGCCTAACTGTTCTTTTTTGACAACTCATGTTGATGACAGAACCAATTAACAATACTAAATAGTTCTGTATTTCCAAATTTAACTGTTTAATCTTTCCTTATGGTATGAGGAATTGGTGACAGCACTTAATGAATGTACCTTTTGATTGTGTATTTCTGTGCCTTAGTCAAAGTATGCTGGTTGCTTAGAATTCTCTTCATGTTAAGACCCTTCTCTCTTTCAAAATGCTGAGACTTGTGATGTATTTGGACCTTTTGGTTGCTTGCTGTGAGGGTAATTGCTCATAGTAACCATTATTGTACAGACTTGATTGAGATTTGAGAGGAATGTCTACTGTCAAATGAATTGATTAACATGACATGAATCCCTTTTACCTTGGATATGCCAAATAGTTGTACGTTGTCTTCTTCAGGTATTGACATGAGAGAACATTTCTTGGTGAGGTCTTTAAGAGGATACCAAAATCAAAATCACATGGAGCAAGCAGCTGATGCCAAATTTCAAATGGGATGGCTGTAGAGGCTGATGCTGAGAATATTTTGAGGAGTATCATTCCCAGCCTTGACCCAAGTAGACATAAAGGCCAGGCCGGTAAGTGTTCATTTGAAGAGTACTGGTTTGACTTTTATATTTCATTTCTCTATACTTTATACATGATTAACCAAAGGAATGCCAAAATAACTTTATACATGATTAACCAAAGGAATGCCAAATAACTTTATCTTTAATCAGGAAAGTTTTAAAAGCATGCCAAACCTGTTTAGAAAAAAATCAAGATACTTTGGAAAACCAAAATGTGCACTAGCTTTGAAAGATTTGAATTCAGACAGTGACAGACCCCAACTATGTAGTGCTTGGTCTCTTTGCTGGCCTATTTACCGTAGTTGTACGCTGGGACATGGGCTGGATCAACCGGCCACAGTGCCAAATTCCAGTCCATAGGGATGAGGAATCAGAACCAATTGACCAAAAGTCCAAATTGCCCGGCCTGGTTGGTGGTTTACTTACATTTTTACACACTTTTCTCAAAAGTCCAATTTACTTTATCCTAATTTTTTGAAACTTTTCCTCCCTGTTTTATTTTCTACTTGTCTCAAAGGTACAATCAGCATTTCGCACCCTTCTCTCTCTCTCTCTCTCTCTCTCTCTCTCTCTCTCCAAGCATCAATTTATCAACCAATTCTAACTTGTTGGGGTTTTAAGTAAGCTTTGTGTTGGGCTTTGGACTCACTGTCTGACACAGGACTTGGGTTGGTCCAATGCATCAAGCCCATGTTGGGCTTGGGCTTCACTTTGCTTAGGCACAGGCTTGGCGCAGTGTGTGCTCAGCCTTAAGCCATTTCAATCCAAATTAGATATCCACATCTTTGTAGAAATACTCAATCCTTCTCCACACAATCTCCGAAACAATTTGGAGGAGAAAAAAGGAGGGCTTTGTTTGGTTGAATTGCCATTAAGGAAGAAGGAAAAGGGAGTCAAGGTGAGTCACCATTAGGAAGAAAGAAAGGAGCCACCTCTGATGGAAGTGTTGACCTTTTTTTGTTCTCACTGTACATGCTTGACATTGGGTCATATATAGAAAGGTTGTGTATGTTATTATGCTAACGGCCCCTGATCCGTCTGTTAGAGTATCTCTCTTAAACAATCCTGCTTAGGGGGCTAGGCACAGGCTGCATTTTGTCCCGTGATTTGTACAGTTGTGGTTCTTATGGTTCTATTTTGTTGAAGACCCATGCTAATGGGAATGCCACACTGATTTGTTAGGTCAATTTTGTCTATAATAAAAACAACTTCATGCAATGATTCTTTCACATGGCTAGAGGCTCTTGTTATGTTCACATTTTATTGTATAATAACAATTTTGTTTTGTGGTTGACATTACATAATTTGAGATTTGTATTTCATGAATCCATGAGTGGCTGTTGAAGTTCTGCAGGGAAGATTGCTGTTATTGGTGGTTGTCGTGAATACACTGGTGCTCCCTTCTTTTCTGCTATATCAGCCTTAAAAATTGTTAGTGCTCATGGGCTTTTATTTCTTTTTATCTCCTGCAGATGTTTGTTTTGCAGTATAAACATAACAAAATAGTCCCTTGTAGATTAAAGATTAACTAATACATGTTTCTAGCTCAGGTGTTTAGTTCACTCTACTGTTTGCTGCTAGGGTGCAGATATTTCACACTTTTTTTGTACAAAAGATGCGGGAACAGTTATTAAGAACTATAGCCCCGAGCTTATTGTTCACCCCTTGCTGGAAGAATCATACAGTGTTAGGTGAATTTCCACATCTAAATATTATTTATGTATCCTAATTTCATTTACTTGCAGGGACTGATTATAAAAAAATGATTAATCAGGGATGACGAGAAGGCTTCAATTCTGGCAAGATTCTTGCTGAAGTTGCCAAGTGGGTGGAAAGATTTGATTGCATTGTTATTGGTCCAGGCCTTGGAAGGGACCCATTTCTTCTGGTCTGGTTTCATATTTGACTTGAAATTGAATCACATTCCCAACTACATATGATGCTTTTCAATAAATGTTCTATGATCCCTTGTAGAGTTTTTATGTCAATTTTGTAGTTCAGCTTTTTAGGTTGTCATTTTCATCAATGTTTCTCTTGTTTCTTGTTTACAGGACTGTGTGAGTGAAATCATCAAACTTGCACGTCAATCAAATATTCCAGTTGTGATTGATGGGGTATCTTATTCTTATATAGCATTTCAATCCGGCAGTTGAACACACTGTTTTTACAACTCTTTGCATTTTGTTTTTTAATGGGACATCTGAATTTGAGATGTGGGCACATGACACAGGATGGTCTCTTTCTTGTCACCAATAATCTTAACCTGGTTAGAGGGTACCCTCTTGCAGTCCCTACTCCAAATGTAAATGAATATAAACGCCTCATTCAAAAAGTACTGAATTGTGAGGTGAATGATGAAGCTCCTCAACAATTATTATCACTGGCAAGATGGTAGTATCTTGCTTACCTGGGTTAGCTGTTTTTTTTCTCATTGCTGCTGTTAAGCTGTAAGAGCTGACAATGAGTTGTTTCTAATTTTCTATCTATGTTTAGTATTGGTGGAGTGACCATTTTACAGAAAGGGAAAACTGATCTTATCAGTGACGGTGAAACAGGTTGGTATTAGATTATCAAATCCTCATCTTCTCAAGCATGCATTTGACATTTCTCTCACTGTCGAAATCTATGTTTTTTTTATCAAAGCAACGTTTTTCTTTTAATATATCAGTTAATTTTGATGAGTTAATTTCTAAGTTATGAAAATACTCTTGCAGTAGGCATGATGGTGATGCCTGCCATGGATGTTACCATTTAGGGCGGTTAGACTATTGTAACTGTTTAATTTGTGGGAAGAATAGAAAATCAAAAATAATTTATCAATCTTCGATCTCTATTGTTCTTATTCATTGGTTAGGATATGTTTCATGAGCCAAATTTTATGATATGGTCATATTCATAGTGGGAGTGACTTCGATCCTGCACATAACCCTCGTTCACATGTGAATAAAATTTTGAGAGGCAGAGAGGTGCCAATAGGCTTGGAAACTCTCAAATTGTGCATCCAAAGTTCTATATTATTAAAAATACTCCATTTTTTTTTTAAAAAAAAATCCATTGGTTCATAGTAATCAAGGCACAAGGGTCAATTGCAAGCCTGAGTTTGCCAGAAACAATTATTTACATAGTTTAGAATATGTTAGTAATTTGTGTCTTTAATCAAAATTAAACAAAATGCTATGTCATTTATGCAAAGCTCCAAAATTGTTATGCCAATGGGGATTTCAAACATATTATATAAATTGTAATCATTGTTACTTGTTAGACTTTGTTTATGTTAGTGGTCAAGAGAATTTTTTATATTATGTAATGTGTTGATTAATTATTACTAGCTAATAATTCATATTAACTGGAATACCGATCTTTAGTCATGACGATCCCACCTTAGATCAAGGCAAGGCATAAAATAGGTTTGGATCCTAGGAGTATCTAAGGCACACCTTTGACTACTGTTTGGTGCCAAGCAATTCCTTGCCCAGGACATGTGTCCAATGCTCATCCCCACTTTTCAGAAAGAAAATCAACAACTAATTCTTCTATTTTAAGTTTACAAAATTATTCAGGTGAGATCTTCAATGAGACTGCCCTCTAAATCTGAAGTGGGAATAATGTGATTGGGTAGAATATGGTGGGGAAAATATGAATGGGTGGTGAAGTTTCATACCTATCCAATCACTCTATCCCCCAGTTTTAGCCACTACTAATCAAGAACTTATCATTATCAATAAACAAGGTCCAAAATCATGAGGTGAGGATGATGTGAGGGGGATGAAACTTCAGCTACTCCCCATCCTTGTGGTTACCAGCACATCCCAGCTGGTGACTATACAGGATGCACTCTGCATGGAAATGGAAGTTCGTACAAGGGAGACAACCTGTGGAAGTCTTAGATCATTATTAGAGCCATTTATCCAATCAATCTGCTGTTAGCATTTGCAATTGGATTTGGCAAGATCCTTTTCCCTATTGGGAGAATGCCTGTTCAACCATAGGATTGAATCCCACAACCTTAAGGCTGTGACAATGAGCACTTACCAACTACACTAGAGCCTCTATTTCTTGCTAGTGCAGTTCTTACATATTATTTATGTAGTTCTGATGTGTTCTATAAAACATCATTTTTCCTGCTTCTTCTCACTGTTCAATGCTCTATACAGTCAATATGGTGAGCATATATGGATCTCCTCGGCGTTGTGGTGGCCAAGGTGATATCCTTTCTGGAAGGTTTGTCTTTTTAACAACTCTTCTTACAACTTCGAGGTCTATTTGGCCACTGATGTGTTTCATAGTTAGATGGTCCAGATCACCATCTGATTGGCCCCACGCTGGCAACATGTGAGGGACATAGTGGGCATTATTTTAGTTCACATCCTTCTTTAATAGAGAGTAACTTTGATCTGTTTGAATCTTCCAAACCTAATGCACCTGAAAAGGGGGGATGTCCATTGATATTGTTTCATACAAAAGAAACCCTTAGGTATCATCTCTACTATCTAATCATGTTTTACTCTTGACCCTTCAATTGGTATTAGAATTGCACAAACTTGGACTCGTTGGAAAGGTAATTGAATAACTTATCTGTCGGTCCAATTTCATATATTTCAGACAGCATTTGCCAAAAAAAAATATGGCCTTTATTAGATAACATGAAAATGCATAACATTTGTCCTAAATAATGTAAATTCTATGCTCTATACTAGTAGACCATGGCCTCCATGTGCCTCAACTTTCTTCTTTTTGGTGCAGATTGAGTTTTTCATTCTAAGCTAAGCTGAGTTCATATTTACATGGTTTAAACTTTAAAGGGTTGGGCCTCAGAAGTACTACCTTATTTGGTTCCTTTTTCCTGATATATGGACCAGTTGACAAGAAAGGAACTTTATTTTTTTTCGCTCCAAGTGTAGCAGAGAGCATTTACAGATGAGATTTTCTTTAGATTTCTATTGTATTGATTCTTTATTTGACTAATGTTCCCAGGCCACCCTTCTATTTATAAATGCTGGGAACTTTAAAGGGTCATGAAGCAATTCTTTTCATGATCATAAACCAGGTTTTTTTAGTGAAATTACAATCTGAATTTTGTTTGTCGAATGACAGTGTTGCACTACTTTCATCTTGGGCACGAACATCAAATGTAAACGAAAATTCAATTAGCAGGTTTGTGTTGATTACCTTATTCTCATCCCTTAAATGATTTTAACAAACTGATTTTTCCTGGCTTGTCAATGATAGTCCACAGAACCCAATGGTTTTGGGTGGCATAGCTGGTTCTGCACTTCTGAGAAAGGCTGCATCAATATAAAAAGGGCAACCCTTACAACAGATATCATTGAGTACTTAGGGAAAAGGTAACGACTGATCATAAGAATCTGAGTCATAAATAAGATTTTCACTTCTAAGCTTGTGTTTTTCTTGTTGCAGTCTGGAGGAAATATGCCCCGCCAAATGACACTGCTGATTTTGGTTCACTATGTCTTCCAAAAGGAAAATGCTGTCAGTAATTTGAAATAGAAATTATAAGAATTACATTCTGGACATCCACCCTTCCTTTAAATAGAAATCCGGTTAACTCACAAAATCCTTGGTTGCAGATTCGAGTTTTGCAACATTGGATTATTAATATTAGGGTTTATCAAAATTACCTTAATTAAATAAATTCAATTAATATATGGGTGTAGCTCAACTGGTTGCCTCCCACCTCAGGAAGCAGGATGTTGCGGGTTCGAGGCCCCATGGCCTAACCTTGGTGTGCCTTAGGGGTAGTGGGCTCGGGGTTTTAGTAGGACTGTGTCTGAATTTCCGTCACGTTAATCCAAAAAAAATTCAATTATATTTTAAATTTCTAAACTTTTATGTATTATATTTATCAAAATAAAAAAGCCAAAATGCTAAGATTATATTAATACTATATTTTTACAAATTTTTTATTTTCATAATCTCTCTCTCAAATTTCTGATAAGTAGCTGTACAAACTTTCCTTAATCAATGGCCATTCACTGTCTTGGCTTGTAATTTAAAGATCTTTGATTGATGGGGCCATTTATGGGCTCGCTTATTCAGAACTATTAGGTTGAGCTTGACCCTAACTCAGGGTCACGGCTGTGATTTACCCAATTACCTTTTTTTAAACTGACTTGAATCCATTATCTTTTATGCCTGGCCCTGAATTTCAATTTTTTATGTCTTTACAAATTTTGATGCACCATTTTGGATCCATCAGTATCTCTGAAAGTTTGTACTTTGAAAATTCGAAAAAACTAATTTTCAAAAAAAAAAAAAAATCGAAAAAACTCAAAGCAATTCCATCTGACTTTACTCGATTCAGTAAGATTTTAAGTTGAGTGAGCCAATGAATTGTACTGACTTTTTTTAGTCGACTTGAAAGCTCATCCAAAGTCTGTTTCAGGCCCTTCTAGATATGGACGGATGGTTGAGATTATGGATCAGACCCCTGAATTCATGGACATTCTTCTTCCTCTTCAACACCATTGTTCTAGTTGTACACTTTCACTGTACCAAGACTCGAAGCCCAACCACATGAAACCGCCAACCATGGCCACACGGACAACAAGTGTCGGTACACCATTGTTCTAGTTAAACAGTGTTCTTTTGAGTTGGGCCTTATTCGAGTTGAGTGGTGCAGACCATTGTTCTAGTTAAACAGTGATCTTTTGAGTTGGGCCTTGTCTGAGTTGAGTGGCACATCTATTGAAGGATGTAATGAAAAATTATGTTAAATTCATTTTTTTCTTCACATAAACTTGGGCATTTTTAAAACTTAGGCCAGATATTTTCTGTCGATCTTCGAAGAAGTATCTGAGATAAAAAAATTCAACTAAAGTCTCCTCTGTTTGGAAAACAAGGAGAAATGGTCCAGTGTGTTGAGTTGGGCCAGTGTTCAATAGTGCAAAATGGCTCATATATTGAAGTCAATTTAGTATATGATAAGAAATGTTTGGTTTACATTCCAATAACCTTAGATTTTAGGTAATATTTATAATTAAAATATCTACTATAATTACTTTACAATAATAATATTATTATAAATTAATTATTTTTTATAAAAAATGCATGAGTGATTTAAAAAATTCCCTTTTAGGAGTGAAATTAGTCTACTAACCACCTAAAGCGTTGTCTCTTATTATCCAACATAAGAGTAGAGAGTTCGGGAGACACAATACCTAGGCCTCTTCAAGGGCTGGAGTCAGGTTGGACTTCATAAAAATTTCAAGCTCGTTTAACAAGTCCGTGAGACATTTAAAGGCAAAGTTCAAGCTCATCTAATAAATTTATATTAAGGCTAAATTTGTATATTTTATAGCTCATTTTTTGAATTAAAAAAACTCAATAATTTAAATAATTTAGATTGGTCAACTTAATCGAAGTGGAATGAAAATTTCAAGGGGTCGCTCTAGTGGTTGAGATACAACACTTCAAGATTGAGGCTTTATGTTTAATTTTTGATAACTTCAATGAAAGGCAACACCACGTGGAATATATAGAAGAGAAGATTTCATTCTTTGAACTCGGCCTCTTTGTAAAAAACTAGTTGAACAAGACACTTACACACCTGGATCATAAAAAGGATCAAAGTGGAGTGAAGGTAGCATTTAAATTATTTATTTATTTGCAAATATATAAATAAAAAACATAAGTAAATAAAAAACCTAAATACTCGAAGGATATTAGAAGACTTTAAGTGAAATTCTACCCTAACTATTTCTATAAATAGGTTTTATAGAATCTTGAGTCCGAACCGTCGGACTGTTAAGTTCGTTCGCCGACTTCGGAGTTCGGACGAAGGAACGGCCACCGTCTCTCTCTCCCTTTAAAAGAAGGACTCCTCGAATTTCTTCTTGCGTTCTCGTAAAACCTTCGATTTTCCTTAAACCCCTCACTCTCTTCCTTTCTCTCCAAATCACCGCCAAATATATCTCTTCCGTTTCTCGATTGTATCCTTTCTTCGATCATTTCTCCACTCATCCATTGGATTTTCCTCTTCTTCCTCTTCGTTTCCTTCCCGTTTTCTCCTCGTTCCTCTCCTCCTATCGCCCTCTTGTTTGTTAATTATTCGAAGTGTGTTCTAGGATTTTCCCCTTTTTTTTTTTTCTGATGGAATCGGACTACGACATGTCTGATGTGAGTGACACTGAATCGTTGGATTTCTACCCCGGCACCAGCAATGAAAAATATGATTCTGGAGACGACAACGATGGGGAGTATGATTACATGGTGAGATGATGCTTTTTTTTCTTCTTCTTTTGTTGATTGTTTCAATTTTGAATCTTTATTATCGTTTTTATTTTAATTTTAGTTTAGGTTTTTCCTTTTATTGAATTTATTTGAAGGAAGTCCTTACGGTTTTTAGGATTTTAAACAAGCCCCTGAATTTTGTAAAAAATCTGAAAAAACGACACCTAAACCATTGCTGACTGATAATCAATTGTTGTTGATATCAATGTGTATATGGAATTTCTTGTGTACACTTAAAAGCATCACATGAACGTGTATTTTTACTAAAAAAGTTGAAAAGATCTGAAAAAGTTGAAAATGTAGTAAGCCATAATATGCGAGCGATGCTAGGGCAGCGTACATGGAATTCGTTGCCCAGGAACGAGCAGAGGAGAACCACTCATTTAGACATGGACTCCAAGAAGCTCAGCTTTTAGGCGAAACGTTTTTAATGGTTATAAGAGTTTAAATATTAAAATAAGACTTGCCTGACACTACATTTTTTTTTTGCCAGGAGACACTTATTTTAATTTTTTAGGTGTGAAATTACCAATTTGTCCTTCCGTGTTTTGATTGTCCTATTCATTATGATTGAACGATTTCATGTAAAATGAAATCGTCCAATCGAAGATTGTGGAGAGAATGTACGATCGGAATCGTCCAAACGAATATCGTGGAGAGGGATTTTCAAATAGGCCGTTTCTCGACCGATTTTTACAAACAAGGTATCAAAATTCATGTACTCTCAATTTTATGAACTCCGGGACTGATTTTAACTGAAAAGGGTATAATTTTGGACTTCAAAATCCTACTCAAAGAATTAAGAAAAATGACATTCCTTTTTAATTCTTTGGATACGATTTTTTAAGCCCAAAACTATACCCTTTTCACTTAAAATCAGTCCCAGAGTTCATAAAATTCAGAGTAAATGAATTTTGATACATTGTTTGTAGAAATAGGTTGAGAAACCGCCTCATTTGAAAACTCGAGCAAAACACAGTAAAGGTTACAGTTGGTAGGGAGGTCGTTTCTCGACCGACTTTTACAAACAAGGTATCAAAATTCATCTACTTTGAATTTTATGAACTCCGGGACTGATATTAAGTGAAAAGAGTATAGTTTTGGGTTAAAAAAAATCTTACTGAAAGAATTAAGAAGGAATGCCATTTTTCCTTAATTCTTTGGGTACGATTTTTGAAGTCCAAAACTATATCTTCAGTTAAAATCAGTCCCGGAGTTCATAAAATTTAAAATAGATGAATTTTGATACCTTGTTTGTAAAAATCGATCGAGAAATGACCTCCTTGCCAACTCTAACATTTGCGCATTTTGCTCGAGTTTTTAAACGAGGCGGTTTCTCAACCTATTTCTACAAACAATGTATCAAAATTCATTTACTCTGAATTTTATGAACTCCGGGACTGATTTTAAGTGAAAAGGAATAGTTTTGTGCTTAAAAAATATACCCAAGTAATTAAAAAGGAATGCTATTTTTTTTTTTAATTCTTTGGGTACGATTTTGAAGTCCTAAAACTATACACTTTTCACTTAAAATCAGTCCCGGAGTTTATAAAATTCAGAGTAGATGAATTTTGATACCTTGTTTGTAAAAATCGGTTGAGAAACGACTTCTTTTGAAAATTTCTCTCCATAGCATTCATTCAGACGATTCGTGGAATTGTCCATACATTCTCTCCACAGTCTTCGATCGGACGATTCCATTTTATACAGAATCGTTCGATCGGACGATAATAACGGGAGGTTCAATTGGACAATCAAAACACGGAAGGACAAATTGGTAATTTCACACCTAAAAACAAAAAGAGATGTCTCCTGGCAAAAAAATGTGGTGTCTATATGGCCAGTCTAAAATAATTAAAGTTAGAGAGCATAAAGTGTGCCTTTGTTGATAAATCAAAGTCATTATTGTTGAGGGTCATTATCATGCATAGACCTTTTTAATAAACCTATTACATGGAACCAAAGTGGAACTCATGTTGGATTAAAAAGTTAAAAAATAAAAAATATTCTAAAACTATTAAATTTTGGAGAACCTAAAAAGTATAGCTTCATTGATCTAATAATGATGTTCTTTTATTGAACTTTCAAAAAAAAAAAATGATATTCTTTTATTGACGTCATATTCAATACAACATATCGATGAAGGTAAATTTTTTTGGGTTACGTATTTTTAAAGAGAACAAAAGTTTAGTGATTAAAATAATATTTGAAGTGATCAAAATTTGGGAGCTTAAAAACAAGGCTCAATTGATCAATCAATGTAATTTTGTAGGCCCATTGTTCAAGCATAGACCTTTTCATTTGATGAGATTTTTATGGGCCCCTAATCGCCTATAAAGTTTTTTTTTATCAATCAAGATGAGCCTTAAGATTTTCAAACTTTGATTACTTTATATTGTTTTTTAATCTTTAAACTTCTGTAATTTAAAACCATGAAAGGACAACACAAATTACCTCATAAAAAAGCTTATGCTTAATATAGGCTATTACATAAAAATCATCTCAATTTAAAATTTTAAGCCATGTTTTAAGCTCCAAATTTTATCACTTAACATTATTTTAAATTCTTAAATTTTTGTAGCCCTTAGAAAAAGTGGGATCCTTAAAGAACCACATTGATGAAAAAAAGTTTATGCTTGAATTTGAGGTCCAAAGATTACCTTGAATAGATAAATCAAGTTATATTTTTTAAGCCCTTCAATTTTAATCACTTTGAATTGATTTTTAATATTAAACTGTTGGGACTATTAAAAATATGTTACCCCATAAAGAATATCATCTTGATCAAAAGTGTTTGTGTTGGTATACAGAGTCCACAAAAATTCAAAATGGTTTGATGAATCATTCCCACGAAGTTTAGAATTAAGAAGTAATTTAAAACAATTAAAATGTTGTGATCATATTGACCTAAAAAAAACAATATGTAAATGAACCAAGCATTTTGCATGAGGGAAACAAACATAAGGTAGATCGTTAGTAAATTTGTGCGTTTTGAACGGATTTTTGACCCTCTTTAGTGATGTTTGGAGAAGAGCAACTGATTTAATGAGTTGGTGTAAATTTGCTAGCAAGAACATGTGGTGGAATGTTGTAAAAATCGTGTTTGAATCATAAAATTCATGTGTTTTCTCCAAAATATTTAATATATGAAATATCGTAAGATATATCTGGAAGGTAATAATATGAGCAATTCTCCAACTTCCTTTCAACATTAAGTGAATATTATATAATTAGTTCATTGGAGCTCACTTTTCAATGCTCTAACTCCCAAAAAGTATAAGACTAGTGTATAATCCAAATTTATTATGAAAAATCACTATTGAACTAAAAAACTTCTAAAAAATTGAAAGTCTTAAGTGCCCAACAACTCTGAGCTTTAAAAACCATCAAAACAAAAAAGTTTCATACTTTTACATTCCTAAACCTCATATTCTATTATTTATAGGAATCGTAAGATTTGTTTATAGATACAAATTGTTTCTCTTTTCATATCATATTCATATGAATCGTAAGATGTGAATCGTATATTATAAGATTTTAACAACAATAGGTGGGGTGATATTAAATTTGTTGCACTGCCTTTGTTGCTTTAGCAATTTCCATGATATATGGGAAAAGCCCTCTAATGGCTTATTACGTATATCAACTTTATCAGGTCCTTTATTAGCTTTTCAGCCCTTTTCAAGAATTCCAAGGTTTTTTTTCAGCTTTTTCAGTCATTTTTTCAAAATACACATTGATGTGATGTTTTTTGATGTATAGAAGAAATTCACTATATAGATAGATTGATAGATACAAGCACCATTTAAAGAGTACGAGAGATTGAAAAGTACTTTCAGCGTATCAAAAATCATCAAGATTAGATAGATGATCCTGACATGGTATTTTAGGGACCCAAGGGGTTATCCCAGTTGGTTTGGGAGCAAGATCTCTAGATGGAGGTCTTGGGTTCAAACCATGTGAGCCCCATTGAAGAGCCATTTCCTATGGGAATATGTGTAGAGTAAGGTCCCATCGAATTACCCGGTGTGTGCGGATAAGGGGGTTTTTCACATACCCCGGGGGACTAGTCGGGTGGACGCTTGGACACCTCCGGACCTCAAAAAAAAAAAAAACTTGGTATTTTAGGGCTAAAGAAACAACAATAATATGGAAACGTATTCCAATCCAATGGTGAATGTAACTTTGATGATATTCAATTTGGGGCCTGCTCAATGCATGACCATTGCCCAATGTGGTTAAGGTGCCTGCAGACTAGTTATGAAGGTTACCGAATTTTTTTTCTTTTTTGAAAGGTAAAAATCATGAAGAACTTGGGATCTTTTGATATAAATTCAAAAGGTAGGGGCTTCTTTTTTTAGAAAAATAAGAACCCATACTTATTGTCAATTGACATGTTTTATTGTTGTTTTTCCTATTGTTGCAGAAAAATTACATTATTTTAACTGAAGCTAGTATACGCAAGCATCAGGAGGAAGATATGACAGAGATATGTAATGTACTTCCCATATCTAGGAGTCATGCTAGCATCCTTTTGTGCCATTATAAGTGGTAATGGTGCCTCCTCAACAGTTGATAGAAATGCCGATGATTTTTATTAAGATTGACATTACTTATCTGTTCAATGGACATTATTGTTGTTAGAGAGACTACCTTGTGTTTAAGAGTTTCCTCTGTGTTTAAAAATTTAATGTAACATGTACCAAATGCAAAGGGGTTTTTAATTATCTAGATACCAAACTGCAGTGCTATGTGAGTTTTCTAGTCATTTGATATGAAGCAGTGCATAGTTTCTGGACATTTGGTTATTATCCATCTCACAACCTTATATTGAATGGCAGGAAGTCTCATATGGAAGTAATTTTTGTATTTGAATAATTCTATAGACCATTGTCATTTGTTATGGTGAGTAGGGCTCTACATAAAGGTTTTTGTTTCATGTTCCCATTCTGGTTTTAGCCATAAAGAACGTCAATAGTTGAAACTATGAAGTTTTTTGCTTTAATATTCAATAAACACACACAGTCATCGGCACACACATCTAATGTTTATGTGTATATTCTTGTTTATTGTTTCATGATGGTGATGCTCAACATTTTGTTTCCTCGCTACTATCATGCAATCTTTGACACATTTATATGATTATATGCTTTGAGGCCAGCTATGGAAATCTTTTCATCATATCAGCCTAGGGGGCTAGGGGTTTCCTCAGTGTATCTTGTTGTTGAGAGGGATGAATTGCTGTATCTTTTTTATTATTTCATGTTTTTCCTGTTTCTCATCCTTCTTCTTCTTCTTCTTTGTTCTGGGTATATCTCCTATACTTGGATCCCGCCTCAGGAAGCGGGAGGTCACGGGTTCGAGCCCCCATGGCCTAACCTTGGTGTGCCTTAGGGGTAGGGGTCCACCCGTGGGGGTTTTACGCTGGGTATCCCATGGTTTCCCACACATAAATTAAAAAAAAATAAAAATAAATGCTTTTTAATGAAATAGTTGGTCTAGGATTTCTTAGCTGGTATGAGAGTGTGCTGATGCTTTCTTAGTTTTATGGATGCACTAGCCAACCTTTTTTTCTTAGAACATTCAGGCTCTGTTGCATCAGACCAGTTCCGGTGTACAACCTAGCATCAGTACTATTGGATCTTAAATATAACTAGTATTAGAAGTTTAGAGAAATGTTTATGATTTGTTGATCTTATGCAACTTCCTCTCCACTATGTGGACCTTAGACCAGCATCTGATGGAATACTTGCAATGCCAAGTTTTATAGGGACTGAATTACTTGTCTATAAATTATTATTAGGATCATTTTGCTTTCTTTTATCCTCTTAATGCTTCAAAGCCACATTCTCAGATTATCACATGACCAGTTTGGGGATAATTGTAGTTTGTGCATCTCATGGAGAAACAAGTATTTTATTGTGTAGGAATGCTTGTGAAGTGCTTGATGCATGGTTTGCAGATGAAGAAATCGTGCGCAAGGCTGTAGGTTTGTTGGAGAAGCCAGTTGTTGATCCAATGCCGAATGCTAGGGAAGTAAGTCTTGTTTATTCATTTATTCCTGTGATAGTAATATCTTTTCACCAGTTCAATTTTGATCTTAGTGTATTTACATATTTTTATAGTTGTATCTTTGGAGGAGTATGTAGATAATGAGAAATGATCTGTTGTGAACCGGTTGACAAAAATTATTGTGAACTTTCAATCACCCTGCTCTTGGATTCAATTTTTGGATAAATTTTAAAAGTAAAATATGATAACCTTTGTTCATCTAAAGGTTCTGATTAAAAGTTAACACTAATTTATTGCGAATCAATTCACAATGGGTTATACTATACGATTTTATAAAATTGTTGAATTAATAGTAAAAACTGAAGGATTTGACATGGATCCAGGAACAGAAAACATTGGAATTATGTACAGGGTATACTACAAAGCTATGACATCAATGAGATCCAACATAGCTTATAGTAACCTTATTAAAAATGAACCTACTTTATTTCAAACTGATTTTAGAAATAAAGCAGTAATTCCTCATAGGCCAACACCTCATCAAATAAAAATAATTGAAAATTGGAAATTAACTGAATTCTGTCCTACTATTCCTAGAATAGAAACAAAAGCCAGTAATATTATTCAACATCCTAATGGAACTGTTGAAATAAGCATAGGAGTAAATAAACAAAAGGAACCTGAAACACATGCTCAACCTCCTCCGATATATAACAACTTTTTTAATAAACCACAATTTCCTAATAATGATGAATATCAAAAAGCTGGTGTTAGTCAACCTGTTTACCAACGATCTGATTCTGGAAGTACTGTACGTATTTCAGAGGTAGATATGATGGTAATAGAAAGTACTGACTTTGATAAATTATTAGAAATTGAAGATTTTAAACTTGATGAAGATATAAAAGTTACTAGTATACATACTCCTCAAGAAAAATTTAGGTTAACCTTGACAACAAATGCTACATCGTATAAAGACACGTCTAAAATAACAGATAAAACTACTTTGAAAGCTGAACACATAGTTCATATAATTGAACAAAATAACTTTACAAATCTTTATTTACAAACAATTGCTCAACAAACTACTAGGATAGAAGAAAAACTTCAAGAAATAGAGCAAATCGCTCCCAAAACAACTGTTTTGAAAGACAATACTGTTGAGAAAGGTAAAAAGACTGTAGAACAAGACACTAACAAATCCATTAAAATAAGTCCTGAGTAATTCTTAAAAAAGAACAAAGTCGATGAATCAAAAAATACAAACAATACAAAAAATACATATGTATGCTAACATTCTAAGATCCAATTTAAACTTAGAAAGAAATATTTGTGATCTTATAGTCGCCGGTTTTACTGGTCAACTATACAATTGGTGGAGAAATTATCTTTCTGAAGACCAAGTAAATTTAATAAAAAATGCCACTAAAAAAGACGACGAAGGAAATCAAATACTAGACCCAATTGGTCGACCTATTTTAGATAGTGTTGAATGTTTACTGTTGAACATAGGACTCCATTTTATTGGAAGATACCCTACATTTGAACTATACCCTACATTTGAACTAGGGATAAAAGACTACTTACATAACTTGAGATGTAGATCTATGTCACAATTTTCACTTTATAATGACTTTTTTGTGAATAGTGTTTATAAAATTTCAAACTCCCAAGAATTATTCTGGAAAGAAAAATATGTTGCGGGTTTACCCCCTTTATTTGCTAAAAAAGTTAAAGAAAAATTAAGAAAAGATGATTTAGGAGAAACAAGTTATTATGGTTATACTTATGCCAAATTATATCAAATAATAAATCAAGTTGGTTTAGAAATTTGTACCAATTTAAAAATAGAAAAACAAATTAAAAAAGTACAATTTTTAAATAGAAAAGAAATGAGTGATTTCTGTGTTCAATTTGATCCCTTTAAGAAGTAAAACAAAAGACTTCTAAATCAAAATATAAGAAATCTTATTTTGACAATGAACATGTTTCTAAAATAAAAGTATAAAAGAAATTATAAAAAACCTACTGTACAAAACTTTAACAAATGACCCTTTAGAAATTTTATTAAAAAAGAAAATGAAAAACCCGGTCCAAGCAACAAAAAACCCAGTCTGTTATAAATGCGGTAAAAAAGGTCATTTTGCTAATAAATGTTATAAAAATTTAAAATGAATTATAAAAGCCCTTGTAGAAGAATTAAATGAATTAAACTTAACAAAAAATGAGCTCAATGAAATAAATCTCTCAAATTCTGACTCTGAAGTGAGTATTAATAATTTAGAAAATATTGAAAATAGTAACGGTGAAAACAACTTAATTGATAAATTAATAGAACAATATGATATTGATAAACCTAAAAAATGTAAAAATGGTCCAAATTGCAAATGTAATATTTGTCAATTAAGCCTTTTAAAAATAGATGATTCTGATGAACTTGATGATGTAAGTCTCTATTTTGATGATGATTCTCTACCCTCTGTTAATGTATTAAATGAAAAAGATCAAATAACATTAGATACAATAATGCAAATTGAAGATCATGAAAAACAAAAACAATTAATTACTAGACTTTTAGAATTAAGTAACAAACCTCCACCTGACCCTAGACCTATACAAATGTTAAGCATGAATAATTTGTATAAAAATCTGTCTCGATTTGATGAACCTAAACATGTTAATATTAATGATTTGCAAAAAATAGTTAAACAGTTAAATAAAGAGTTAATGATTTAAAGAAGACTGTTGGACAACATAAAATGCGAATTGAAATTCTTGAATTAAATGCAAATATTAAAGTTGAAGATATAGCTGAATCATCTAAATCTGAAGAAATAAACAGTATACTTATAAATGAATTAACATCTTATACTCATAGAAAATGGCATGTCATTATTCATTTAAAATTAAATGATGGTTTTGAAACAGATTTAATAGCTCTTTTAGACACACGAGCTGATATAAATTGTATTAATGAAGGAATTTTGCCCTTAACATATTTTCAAAAAACAACACATGTTGTAAGTACTGCAAACGGTAAAGAAGTAAGCTTAACTTACAAAATTTCCGATGTTACTATTTGTTAAAAAAGAAAATGCATTAATAATGTTTTATTATTTCAAATGCCTGGAATGTCTGAAGATTTAATTTTAGGAAATCAATTTTTAATACAAATTGCCCCTTATATTGCAACAAATGATGGTATTATCACAACAATTGATAAACAAGAAATTCATTTTAGATTTATTTCTAAACCTAGAACAAATACTGTTAATCAAATAAATAGGATAATACTTAACAAAGAAAAACTTAAAATCTACATACAATCTGAAATAAAAAATTTAAAAATTAATGAACACATTCAAGGAAGTTCTTTTCTTGCTAAGAAGGAATTTTTTGAAAAATGATTAGCTTCAGAATGTTGTTCTGATCTTCCAAACGCATTCTGGGGAAGGAAGGAACATATTGTTTCTCTCCCTTATATATAACATATTTTAAAGAAGAAAAAATACCAACAAAAGCTAGAGCTGCTCAAATGTCTACTAAACAACAGGAAATGTGTAAAAAAGAAATAACTGATTTAGAAAAGGAAAAACTGATAAGAAAAAGTAGTTCTCCTTGGAGTTGTACTGTTTTTTATGTCAATAATGCTGCTGAACGAGAACGTGGTGTACCTCGTTTAGTCATAAACTACAAACCCTTAAACAAGGTTTTATTGTCGATTAGGTTCCCTATACCTAATATACAGGACATCTTGCATAAAATACATAATGCACGAATATTCTCTAAATTTGATTTAAAATCTGGATTTAGGCAAATTCAAATAGCTGAAAAAGATAAATACAAAATTGGATTCGTAGTACCTTCTGGTCACTATGAATGGAATGTAATGCCCTTTGGACTCAAGAATGCACCATCTGAGTTTCAAAGAATTATGACTAATATATTTAATCCTTTTAACACTTTTTCTCTTGTTTACATTGATGATATATTAATCTTTTCTGATTCAATAAATCAACATTGGAAACACCTCGATATATTTAAAAGGATTATAATAAAAAATGGTTTAGTATTAAGCCAACGGAAGACGAAATTATTTCAAACAGAAATTAATTTCGTTGGATTTAATATTAAAAATAATATCGTTCAACCAATAAACAGAGTTATTGAATTTGGTAATAAATTCCCAGATAAAATAAAAGATACTAAACAATTGCAAAGATTTTTAGGATGTTTAAATTATGTTTCAAATTTCTATAAAGATCTTGCTAAAGATAGAAAAATCATGCAAGAAAGACTAAAGAAAAATCCTCCTGCTTGGAACAGTTCTCATACTGAAGTTGTTCAAAGGATTAAACAAAAGATTAAATCTCTACCCTGTTTAAATCTTGCTAATCCTAAAGCCTTCAAAATAGTGCAAACAGATGCTTCTAACATAGGATACGGTGGTGTCCTAATACAGGAAGAAAATAATGAAGAAAAAATAGTTTAGATTTATCTTTGGAACATGGAATCCTGCTCAAACTAACTATTCAACAATTAAAAAAGAAATACTAGCACTAATGCTTAGTTTTCAGAAATTTCAATTAGATCTTCTTAACAAGAAATTCTTATTAGAATTGACTGCAAATCTGCTAAAGAAGTAATAGAGAAAGATGTTAAAAATTTAATAAATAAACAAATTTTTGCTAGATGGCAAGCTATCTTTAGTGTTTTTTTATTTTGAAATTAAATTTATAAATGGAACAAATAACTATTTAACTGACTTTTTATCTAGAGAATTTCTGCAGATAACATCGAAGAAGCCATAGAAGTATTTGAAGACATTTATTCTCTCTTTGAAAATTGTCTCTGCTTTCTTTTAGCAACAATTTTCACTTTTTGGTTGATAAAATTGTTTATCTAAACATGAAACCTCATCAGAGGCCCGGAGCCCTTAGGCCGCTTCTCCCCTCCAACGAATGAAACAAATGCAAAACATTATGAATCAAGGCCCATTTGACATCTGCCCTAGTGCTCCTTCTTCTCCTAGGCCCAGGCCCAACATTTATGAAAAACATGCTTTGTGGGGATCTCCATCCTCATCAAACCCCCAATTTGTTAGAACACCTGCTACAGCTCTTATTGCTAGGCCCAACCCAACATCTGAATTTCAAACAGTTTTCAATAGGTACAACCAGTTGGTGTACACTAATTCCTGACACATGCCATCCTGTGTCTGCAACAGTTCAAGACATTATCCCATACTGTTTCACAGATGATTACGTCAAAACACATCAGCCCAACAATTTCCATCTTGCTATCTTGATTGAAACAAATAGTATTGCTCTTGACCATTTGGAAAAGATCAACAAAAGACTTATTTTGAAGGATATTTTCTGAACAATTGTGAAAGTGGTTATTCAAAAATCAAAGTTTTAAATGTTATTTCTGAAGAAAAATGGGGAGCTCCTTTTAAACAGCACACTATTTTAAAACCTGAGATGCATGATTTAACATTCAATTATTGGGATTATATGACTTCTTGGGAAAATATTTTATTTTTTCAAAATAAAGCTTTCCTACATTCTTGGTTTATTCGAATTAAAATTGAAATATTAGATGAAATACCACTGTGGTGGTTCAACAAGTTTTGGACACCGTTTGCTGCCTACAAAGAAGCCCTTCCAAAAAAGGTTTTGCCAACATTTTCAGAAATTTGCAACAGTTGTACGAAATGAAAACAAAAAGTTGATTGACACTATAACATTTGCTGCTGAAGATTGGTTAACAATGATGTTTTATACTCAATTTAACATCCCTTAGATTTGTAAATGGTCTTTTGAAAAAAGAATGGATTTAGCTCCTCCTGTTTTATCTAGAGAATATGAAATAAGAAATTGGGAAAAAATCAATTTTGATGACATCATCACCTATGGTGAAGAGCTTTATCCAACAGTAACAACAACTGTAACATCTGCCAATCCTGTGGTGAGATCTAGTGTTAGCTTTGTTGATGCACTTAATGCATCTTCCAAAAAATGAAACACCTGCAACATTTGTTTCCCCTTTCTCTAAGAAACTTGTAGCATCTCCCTCTTCTTCTTCTCCTTCTCATAACATCTCAAAAGAATCATTGTTCACTGCTGCTGATCTCCTCAAACTAAAAGATGATTGGATGAAAGAAGTCCTTACTCAGTTTGGTAGGACCCCCGAAACATCTGGCGAATCATTCTCAACCAAGGCTCAAACTCTTCTGGCTGAGGATCAGTTTGGTGTACTATAACAACTGCTTGAAACAGAAGAACAAGTCCAGATTGATGACCTCGAAGATGATGTCACACCCGCCAAAAAGAATCCGTTCATCACTGTGAAGAACAACAAAAAGAAGAAATAAATACTGTATTAAATACGCCATACTGTATTTATACCGTATTTTACAAATGATAACTCTGCCTACCAAAGTTGGTCTATCTACAAAGTTACCATCTTGAAGCTTCGCTGAAGTTTCCCTCTGACCAACATCAACGTCCGCTTTCAACAAAGTCAAAAGTAACTTTTACCCTTGTCCCCCACTTGTCTACACTATACAAGTGTCGGCAACATCTACGCCCTTGGCTGAAAGTTGCCGCTATAATCGATTGACACCTGTCCTCTACTGCTCCAACGAATGCTCTGCTGCACCGAAAGTTGTCAGTGACAAGATGCTCAACTTTGCATCTTTCATTTTGATCTAAACACCTGTATTTTGCTTTTGCCAATTAACAATCTGTTGACACCGATGATGAATTGAGTTTGCCTCTCATCATCTATAAATTCTAAGATCCAATTTAAACTTAGAAAGAAATATTTGCGATCTTATAGTCCAGGTTTTACTAGTCAACTATACGATTGGTGGACAAATTATGTTTCTGAAGACCAAGTAAATTTAATAAAAAATGCCACTAAAAAAGACGACAAAGGAAATCAAATACTAGACCCAATTGGTCGACCTATTTTAGATAGTGTTGAATGTTTACTGTCGAACATAGGACTCCATTTTATTGGATGATACCCTAAATTTGAACAAGAGATAAAAGAGAAAAAAGAAGTATAAACATGCTTAAAGCCAAAGAAAGCTTATGGATTACTGTTAAAGATGATGAAGATATAAAAGTTACTAGTATACATCCTCCTCAAGAAAAGGTTAGGCTTAACCTTGACAACAAATGTTACACCGTATAAAGACATGTCTAAAATAACAGATAAAAGTACTTTGAAAGCTGAACACATAGTTCTTATAACTGAAAAAAATAACTTTACAAATCTTTATTTACAAACAATTGCTCAACAAACTACTAGGATAGAAGAAAGACTTCAAGAAATAGAGCAAATCCCTCCCAAAACAACTGTTTTGAAAGACAATACTGTTGAGAAAGGTAAAAAGACTGTAGAACAAGTGCTTTTATATTTCATTTTAAATTTTATAACATTTATTAGCAAAATGACCTTTATGACCGCATTTATTAGCGATTTTATAAATTTTATTTGATTCTTTTTTTTCTGCTTATTTGTGCTTACATTTTGTAAATTCTATGGTTTTCGTTGCAGTTGACTTGTGGAATTTGTCTTGAAATATATCCTCTGGTTTCAATGAATACTGCTGGTTGTGGTCATCAATTTTGTACTGACTGCTGGAAAGGTTTGTTTCTTAGAACCGAAAGTCAAAATTTGTAATGAAATAAGAGTGCTTGCACTTGTCTGCTAAAAAGTTTGTCAATTTAAATTTGTTGTACTCTTAATCACATCCAGTGTGATTCTCTTGTCACCAATACTGTCTGATCCTTTTTGAAGTGAACGAACTGCTTCTCCAGTGTGATTAGTATACAATTTCTGTTGGCAGGTTATATTAACACATCAATAAATGACGGTCCTGGATGTTTAATGTTGCGATGTCCTGATCCATCCTGTAGTGCAGTTGTTGATCAAGACATGGTTAATGTATTGGCATCTGATGAATATAATAAGAAGTATTCTCTTTACCTCCTGAGATCTTACATTGAAGGAAATAAAAAGGTAAACCCAGTTCTTCATTTTCTTTCTTCTGGTCTTCAAGTCAAGTCCTATACTGGAAAGCAGCAAAATTGAAGAAGATATTTCTACTACATATTGTTTTTTCATTAAAGTCAAATTGCAGTAACCCTTTTCTTTTTATGTTTTTTGCATTTGTTGATTATACTTGGCTTTTGGCTAATTATTCCATTGTGAATTGAATTTGTATCATTTCTAGGGCTGTGAATGGGCTTAGATCTGGCCAGCCCATATATACCCAGGTTCAGATTCTACAAGTGGCCTGGACCTGCCTAGCCTTGTCCAACACTAAATATATGGGCTTGTATGCAAATTGTAAACTATGAAGCACGGATACTCCGAAACCATTCGAATATCCATGTCGGAATGGATACAGTCGGATACGTATCCAATTAAATAAAACATTTTTTTAAATATGGATACGTCAAGGATATGGCAACAGACACAGAGGGATACGGCGGGACACGGCAGCAAAGGAAAAAAGGGGAATATATATATCTTTTCAGTATTATTTTTTTAACCTCAAGAATCATTCACATATTATATAGTGTAATATTGTAAATATTTTTTAAACATATTATATATATCTTTTCATAATACTAAATTGCTAATAGTCTAATCTTTTATAATATATCTTTTTTAATCTTTACTAATATATATCTTTTGTAATGTATTTTATATATATAATTTTCTAATAATTTTTATCTCATAGTAGAATTTATGATATTTTTTTGTAAATGTGTGAATTTATTTTGTTGATATATATATATAATAATTTTTTTAATTCGACGTATCCCGCCACACCCGTATCCTAGTTTTTCAAAATTTGTCCGTATCCTCGTTTCGAATACGTGTTGTATCCGATACGCGTACCCGTATCGGTGCTTCTTAGATTGTAAATTACTTTAAAATTTTGATAAATTCAATGCGGATGTGACCCAAATCCAATCCATGGTAGAGTGTTACTTTGGTTTCTCCTTCAAAATTTATTTGAAGTAATAGAAAAGAGAATTCCTTAGCTGGCATGTTGTTTCGAGTTGCTTTGAAGTTAAATTGGTGTATATTTGGTTCTTTTGCATCCAGTTTCTTTATAATTTTTTCCCAGATCCTGTTGTATTCCGTTTCTTAACAAAATCCTATAATGATCTCTATGCATATATGGGTTGGAATGATGCCTTTTTTCCACAGTATTATGTCGAGTAAGTTATTTAAAAATTACTATTATGTCAAACAAGTAAAGAAATTATAAATATGTCCTGAAGAATTTATGGCATCAAAGATTCAGACAATAGTTTTCGTTTGCAATTTTTGCTAAAAACATAGTTTTGGACCTGTTAATCTTGAATCAAGCTGCTAACGACTAACGGTTTTCTTATATCTCCATTCCGTTGGCAATGACATTTTTTTGCAGTTTTATGATTTTATAAATAAATGATTCATCACTCTGATTCAACTATCTTTTTAAGCATTCCATTCTCTTTTATCTGAAAGAAGTATTGTATTGTCTGGTTTAGTGTTTCTTGTTTGCTTTCTTTATGGTTTAGTGTTTCTTGTTTGCTTTCTTTATTTCATAGAACTGTTCATTTTGTTTGTTTTCAGACAAAGTGGTGTCCTGCACCAGGCTGTGAATATGCTGTGGAATTTGACATGGGTGGCGGGAACTATGATGTTTGCTGCAAGTGTTCTTATAACTTCTGCTGGAATGTTAGTATGCTTGGTCCCTGGAAATTTCTTGAGTACATGTTATCCTTTCCCTAAGCCATATATTCCTGTTTGAATGATCTAATATTTGTGAAGAAAAATATGCAGTGCACTGAGGAAGCCCATCGTCCAGTTGACTGCAACACTGTGGCAAAATGGATTTTGAAGAATAGTGCTGAGTCCGAAAATATGAATTGGTAGGTAACTATGGAAGCTAAAGCTGGTACTCTGGCTCCTGGGTTGCGAGCTTTTTAGAGTGTTGTGGGTTCATTATTTTTGTTTTTGAACTAAATTAGTTATTGTTCTGAATTTTTCTCATGGACTCGTGCTTTTACTTTGTTCATGCACTATTTAAATTCATGATTTTGAAAAGGGTTCTCATCAACTACCTTTCTGTGTATGTTCAGAGCCTAACAAATTCATTTTTATTGTTTCCAAACTTCATTCTTTTCTGCAGTGATTTCCTGATGACGAATTACATCTACTTTGTTCGTGCATGACTTAAATCCATGATCTTAAAAATGGTTTTATTCAACTACCATTCTCTTCTTTTTTTTAATTGAAAAAAAGGACTGGAACTAAACCATGTTAATTATGAATGGTTGGCTAAGCCATTGTATGCATCTAACTTCTAATTTATGTAAGTTGTGTGTGTGTTGCCTATTCTCATTCAACTACCATTGCTTTTGTTTTTTAATTTCTTTCTTTTGTTTTTATTTTAAAATAACTTGGAGCATTGCTGAACCATATTAATTTAGGGTTAAATTTACAGTTGCCATTCTCTCTTCTATCACTTTTCTGTTTAATCCTGACTCAAAAAAGGAAAAGAACTTCTAACTGTCTAATGCATTGCTCAGGATACTAGCCAATTCCAAGCCATGTCCTAAGTGCAGGCTGCCAATAGAGAAGAATCACGGTTGTATGCATATGACATGCAGGGCTCCATGTAGATTTGAATTTTGTTGGTAAGAATTTAAGGCATTTATTGCAATTTCTAGAATAATAATTTGATAGCCTTCCTAGTTCATGCTCTCTTTATATATATATGCCTACAGGCTGTGTCTTGGTGCTTGGTCGAAGCATGATGTGAAGACTGGTGGTTTTTATTCCTGTAACCGGTATGAGGAATTAAAACGGGAAGCAGCAGTACGTTTTCTCTTTCTACCCTTTGTTATTTGCTATGTTCTTGGGCTACAAATTCTTCAGATCTTTAGCATTTTAGTTTTTATTATTAAATTATTATGCAGTTTGAAGAATCTGAGAGAAGAAGAGAAATTGCTAAACAATCATTGCGGAGATATACACATTATTATGAACGTTGGACAAGCAATGAGTCAGTATGTACAGTTCCCTCATCCATTATTTTGCTGGAATATTGTTTGTTTTCGTTGGTTTTTAAATTTAACTCTTCCCATTTATTGTTTATATTTTATATTTTTTAATAATACCCATTTACTATCTTGACCAATTTAAAATTAATAATTTACTTATGTTCTATCCAAAGTATCTGCATTGTTTTCCTTGTAACCCATGGTCTTTGTCTTGGGATAATTAATTGAAACAAAATTTAGCTTGTTATGTTCATTTTTCAATTATAATATAATCAAATAGTCTTAATAAAGTTACCTAGTGGTTGAAACACAAGACTTCATGATTGAGGTCTTGGGTTCAATCCCTGGTAACTCCAATGAAGGGTCACTCTCCGTGGGATATGTACAGAGTAAGGTCCCCTTACTTGCATCCGACATGTGTGTGTAAGGAGGCATGCACATGCCCCGAAGAACTAGTCGAGCGAGACACCTGCATACCTTCAGTCATAAAAAAAAGAGTCATAAAGTCATTGGTTGAGTGTGTCTGTTTGTGGGGTAAAAAACATGGAGAACAATTAAAATATATATCATCAATGTTATCAAACTCGAATTGTGTCGTGAATCAGTCTAAGAGTGTGAATCATGAATCAGAAATTGTAGAATCATAAGATTCATAATGTTTTTTTTTAAATTATTATTTATAGTATAATTATATATAAAATGACATAGAAAAATAAGATATAATTACTATAATTATTATTTATACTATAATTACATATAAAATGACATAATAATAAGAAATAATTACTATAATTCGATTCTATAATTATTATTCATACTAAAATTATTATTTATACTATGAAGTACTGATAATTTGATAAATTTGCATTAAACAAAGGGCTATTAAGTACTCATATTAGAAGTAATATGCATTAAAAACAATGGAACAATGGTCTCAACTATTAAAAACAAAAAAAAAAAAAAAATCTGAAACAGTGCCCATAATTGTTGCTTATGAAAAGAAGCTTTCTTATTTCTTTCACTTTTGTTAGTTGTATTTATATATTTCATCTTACATAAATAACAACAATCTACATATGGTCAAATTTTCAAGATGAAATGAGTCAACGTTTTAAAAAAACTGTACAGAACCCATTAGTCCTCGTCACTGTTAAATGAAAAAAAATGAAAAAATCAAATGAAAACTTTCATACGACGGCAAATCAAATGAAAAAATCTTCCTGGTCCTCTTACGAGGACCTGCGAACATAACACCTAAGTTCTAAATGTTTATATCTCTAAGTTTTGCCTAGAAAAAACAAATCCCAGCAATAGCAGCGATTGCAATGAAGAAGAGAAGGAGAGAAGATTTCCATTTGCAGCAGATAGCGATGTAGAAGAAGAAGAAGAAAGATGGAAGAGTAAGAAGAAAAAGAGAAGAAGGGATGGAAGAAGCGAAGAAAAAAGAGCAATGGAAGAAGAAATGCATTGACGGAAGTGGAAAACAGAGTAAAGTGAAAATAAAAAATAAAAAACCCATATCTTGAAGAGAAGAGAAGGATCGAAGCTTAAAAACGATGGAAGAGAGGCTTGTGAAGAGGCACTTGCAGATCGAAGAGAAGGAGAGGTACCGTTGTAGATCGAATCATGCGATTTTAACAACATTGTATATCATAGAATGAAATGGCTATTCCAAGTTACAATCCATATATGATTCATAAATTCACTTAATGAAATGTTTAAGTAAAAGGATTAACTTCATCAAATTAACCTTTTTATTAAAAATTATTTATTTGAGAAAAAGAATATTTCTCAAATTGCCATAAGGGAGAAAAGATGAAATCAGCATTTTTTTTTAGTGATAGATATTAGCAAATAAATAATTAAAAATCATTGTCTTCTGATGTAGCTGTCAAGTTCTTTTTCTTTTAATGCATGTGCCCTAGAAATCTAAGAACTATACTTCCAAGAAATGTAGATCCACAGATACAACTCTTGCCTTCCTTTTACAGTGCCTTGGGATTTCCGATGTAGTTATTATTTTCTAGTTTGCATGTTTAGCCATAATTGTATCTTCTATATGTGCATGTGGTAGTCATTATAAAATTTATTCCCCTTCTCATGGACTTGTTTTCTGTAAAATTTGAAGAAGATAGAGACTTGAGAGCTGTAGGAAGTACTCTTTTTTTTTTTTGACATGAACATACACTTTTACAAGGGGATTAGGGTATGTGTGCAATTTAAGTAAGACACTTTTAGCATTCTAAAATTGGTATTATATCTTATTATATCCGAAATCTTGTTTCTTATTTTGCAGTCAAGGAAAAAAGCACTTTCAGACCTACATCAAATGCAAAATGTCATTGTAAGCAACTTTTCCTAAACAATTTGTGATGTTTATTCCAAATGTCCATGTTAATTAGATTGATTTTGATGACTTTTCAATCTAGTGATATTGCAAGCTTCCTATAATACAAGCATCTCCTGAATGATATAGCTTATCTTTTGGAGGGAAGACTAAACATGGGTTAAAGACCTAACATTTCCATTTCAAAAAAAAAAAAAATACCTAACATTTACAACATGTGTCAAAGGTGGGCCCCATCCTCTGACATGAAAAATGTTATTGATGGATATGGTATCATCTCAACTAGGGGCCTGTTCAAAGCCCATTATTTCATGATAACCTTGCAGTTTTTGAAATCTAAAGTCAAGTCATTGGTAAATATTTATAATTTATTATGAGTCAATAGTGAGAATAAATTGGAAGAGGGGCGAATTGGGTTTAAATTTGTGTAGGGCAAATAGGTGTGGAAAGATTTGGGTTGAACATTAGATGGGCCTCACACATCGGATGTACAAATGGGTGGAAACTCCACTAGGTGCTCATTGTTGTTTTAGCCTATTTCGAAATGCCATTGTTTATAGTTTGTTTTTTAGCTGAAGTGAGGTGGCTGATTGTTCGTGCATAGATGTACATGCATGTGACAATTCTGATGACATGTATATTCCATCTATTATGGTCATGCTATGCTGGTCTGTTAGTTTGTTACACACATATAGTATTTATCTCAAAGACATCATGATATGGAACATCCAGGTGGTGTGTCAAATAGTGGGGCCTACTATTCTTGGGCCAGTCCATATCCCATGCACACTACCTTGTCAATTGTCAAGCATACCCCCTCTGGCACACCCTTCCAAGTTGATCCCCATCATTGGAGTTGGACATTAATATAGGCCCTAGAAATGTGAGCCCCTAAGTCAAGACTGGGATGATCTGAATTTGACATGGGTTGTCAAAATTTTCTGATGTCCTCAGAAGGTGTGCCTTGTGTCACACCCAAGGCTTAACCTCATCTAACCTCACACTGTTTGTAAACTATGTACAAGGAGGTTTTGAATATAAACTTTGTAGAGTTCTGCATAGTTCTCCATCGTGTGAAGGACTTAATCCTGGACAAAACCTTGGCCCACACATTCCCCAGGTGTCGCTTCCCACATTGAAACCCAACAATTTTCCCGAATTACAGGGGCATATGAGCTAACACATTCCAAGTTGTGGCATATTTTACAAGCTCTCCTATCTGGGGCCAATTTCGGATTATGCTGATGGGGTGATTGAGAAGGTTTATGTGGGCTCACGAAAAGCCTCCTTGATTGGATCACCCAAACCATAGTTTTGAAAGCAACTGAATTTTGAGCATTTGAAGTATTTGTTTTTAACCCAACAAACTTTATGGCTGAGGAGACTGCTGGTTGGGTTTGGGGGTTGCAAATACGAGCTTTGCGCTGAACCCTGCATTAACACCCTAGACCCACCTTCTAAGTCTGAGTAGTCTCTTAATATTTCATGGATCAACAGTACAAAGGAATTTTGTTTTGTTTGGTTGTGGACTATTATTTACTGGAAATCCATATAGTGAGTTCCTATTTTTTAGGTCAGAGAGAATGAATATCGAATCTCTGTGGATGCATATTTTCTAAACCTTTGATATTAAAGAGGGCTTTCCTATATAATGTATGGTTTTCTGATCTGCAGATTGAAACGCTTAGTAACAAGCTAGGCCTCTCTGAGACTGGTCTCCAGTTCATTACAGATGCCTGGTTGCAGGTAAGTGTCATTTGTTCCTCCCAGCACTTTAAAATCACTTCTATTTCTCTCTTGCATTTGACACTGTGATTGATCTTTAGATAGTAGAATGTCGACAAGTTTTGAAATGGACCTATGCCTATGGCTATTACTTACCTCTGCATGAAAAGACGAAGAGACAGTTCTTTGAGTATTTGCAAGGTATTTAATCTGATCTTATATCGGCTTGGATTATTTTTGCTCGTCTTCTGAGACAACCACCCATGTTCGGTTCTATAGGTCATGCTGAGACCTGCATTGGAGCACCTTCACAAGTGTGCAGAGAAAGAACTACAGTGTCATATTGATGATGAACCAATCACAGATTTTGGAGAGTTCTCAGCAAAATTAGTTAATTTGACCAAGTAAGTTTTAGGAATACCAAGTCTTTTTCTGCATCTGTCCAAAAGTGAGGCCATAGGATTAGGCGAGCTCAATCATTTTTCTGAAATGACAGACTCAGAAGAGCACGTAACACATTTTAAAGGTGCTCACTTTATCAACCTCAAAGATTGCAGTTTTGAGTTATGCTGCCATGAAAAAATTGAAATACTTGTTTTTCCCCCCCAAGCAGACTAAATGGTTGTCTTCAAATTTTGGAACTAAAGACCATCATTGAGAACCTTTCAGATAATAGCCAATCATTGGCCTAAACTGAACACTCAATTTTTATATATAATTCTTCTAAAGCAAGGTTTACAATGAAAAAAGGGGGTTAAAATAAATAAAAAAGATCATCTGTTTGGAGTCTTTTGAGAGTTTACAGTGGGTCAATCATATCAGTTGATCAATGGTCTGGAATGCTCTCATGAGTCCTGCCATGCTTTATAATCTCTTTTCTACTTGCCCATCATTGACTATCAACTTCTTCGATGCTAATACATTCTTTTCCTTTGCATTGTGATTCCAATGTCAGAGTAACTAAAAATTACTTTGAAAAAATTGTCCAAGCACTGGAGAATGGTCTTTCGGACTTTGAAACCTACAGTGGGACAGCAAGCTCCAAGGGCCTGGATGGCACGAGTAGTGGTAACAAGGGAAAGGCAACAAGCTCAAACTCTGGTTTAGACAACGACTGGGTTTACGAACATTGGTCATGCGGGAACTGCACATTTGCCAATATCATTTCTGCCACAGAATGTGATATCTGTGGACGACAACGATAGGAGCAGTCTGTCTCAAATGCTTTCATACGGAGATGTTGGTGGGTGTACATTTCTCAGTCACAGCAGGGGGAATTAGTCACATGAATGGAAAGAGGTAGAATGATGAATCGCATTAGGGGTTAGTATATGTACAATTTCTCTGCTAAGGAAGATTAGAAATAAAATTGTGACATTTGGGGTTGTTGGAGCAGGATAAGCTGCCGTTGGTCATTTCCAGCCATCTAATGAAATGATTAATCTATATATAAAACTTATATGGTAAGGATGATGGACCCCACCAGCTGCCATGTGTCACATTGTTATTTCTAGTCTCCCTTGATAAAAGATTGTTTAGTCTCCCTAATGTTTCAGAAGGAAAGCCATCCCTGTTCTTTTTGTGTCATTCGTTATGTTAAATTGTTAATAGCTTAATGAATACTTCCGTAAATATCAATTTATATTTTTATTAGTTACAGCAGAAGGGGCAAATGCAGCATTCAGCTCTTTTTATTTTTTCATTTTGTAATTTTCCTGTGCAACATTTTCTTCTTTGGCATATCAGTACCCTTTACTTCTAAAATTCCTCTCTTTCACTTTTTAATTTAAAAATAGGTTTTAACTGATTTTCAAGTTTGAATCTTATATTGGATGTGATTTTAAAAAGGTTAAATGAACTCATCAATTTTGACTATTTTTTTTGTTATTTTCATCAATTCTTTCCCATCATTGTTATAAGAGAATTTCAAAGTAAAGATTTTTTTATAAAAATAATTTAATGAAATAATATTCAATGTCTATGAAATTCAATGAAGATATATATATGTTAATGTCATTTACATAGATTGTAGAGTTTATAGGTGATTTTCTCAATTTTTTTAAAATTCAATGAAAGTTGGGTTTTCTAAGATAAAAGTGCTTTTAAGTTTATTGTGGAAAGAATGAATGAAATGATATGTCAATGTTTTTATAATTAATTGAAAAACTCTTAATGTGATTGATATAGGTTTTAAAATGTTTGTATAATTTTTTTAATATTTTTATGAAATTTAAAAAAATTGTGGATCATAGAAGATTAATCTCACTAGGGTATACTTGATTTTATATTAGTTTATATTTTATATAATTTTTAGATTTTTAATTTTTAATTTTTTAGGAGATATTTTATTTATATCTAAATTTTGACTGTCAATGATCTAAAACTCTTTAAAGATGACTGTAATTTAAAAAAAAAAAAATACAATTCTCATCCTATAGATTTTCCATTTTTCTTAATTTTCTCTTAATTTTTTGTATTTAAAAAAAAACAAGAAAAAAAATAGTGGAGAAAGATATTGGCTGATACCGTAGTATTGGTAAATTAAAAGGGTGCAAAAAATGCCTCGGCTGATAATTCGCCTGATATGATTCTCACACTTGTTTTTTTTTTTAATTATCGGTATTATTTTATTTTTTTTGAATTAAAAATATAAAAAAACCAAAAAAGAAACTGTTTTTTTTTTTTAAAAGAGTTTTTGAAAATGTAAATATCGGCTGATAATTTTTTTTTTAAATACCGATATAAATCATATCTGCCTGATATCAAATTGATATATCGGCCGATAAATAGGTTGTACGGCCCAAATGTCCAAATATCGGCCGATACGATAAGTATCGGCCGTACTGTAGTATTATCAGCCGATATGGTCGATATTCGGTCCCGAAATATCGGTCCAAATATCGGCCGATATTTATAAATATCGGTATCTAATTTTTTATTTTTTTAAAAACACCGATACGGTTTTTACACGATTCTTGGCAGTTTTTGCGGTTTTAACGGTTTTTCGCGATTCATCACGGTTTTTAACGGTTCAGGGTTTACTGCTTTCGCTGTTTTTGGCGGTTTTGTCACGGTTCATCACTGTTCATCACGGTTTTTTGCGGTTTTTTCACGGTTTCGATATCGGAGAGAGAAAATGCCGATATCGGAAGAGAGAGAATTTTCTCGGCCGATATTGCGGCCGATATGGATATTTGCATATCGGCCGATATATCGGCAGCAGCGGTATTTAGACCCCTGGTACGGCCGATACAATACGTATCGGCCAATATTATACGGCTCTTAACATATCGGCCGATATCTGTACCCCTGGGTAAATACATATTTGACCCTCCAGTTTTTTAACACCTGGTTGACTCTGGCCCTTGAGTTAGATGAGTCTCCTAGTACAGCTGAATAAGATTTCTTGAGGCATGAATTAGATGTCTTTTTCATTTAAGGGGTTTTGGATTGTAGTTTTCAAAATAATGGTTAGAAGTGGGCTCACAGTAATTTCCAAAGTGCAAAGTTTAGATCTTTCAGCTTTAGAGTGAAATTAAAGAAATGCCTACGCAGAGGAGCTCCATGTGAAGATCACTTCGTAACAAATTTAAATTGTTATAGATAAAAATATTTATTTAATAATTTTTTATCTTAAAGAACTCAAATGTTAGCATCAATGTTATCAAACTCGGCCCAGCCCGCGGTTAAACTTCGGGTCAACTATCACCCTGGCTGAAATACCAGTCGGGTCATTTAAAAAACCCGTCTGAACTAAAAACCCGTAAAAACCCCTCTCAAACTGTAATTCAACCCGGTTGTAATAATCAAACCGTGACTCGTCTTAAAACCCTTAAAAAAAAAAAATCCATTATGTCGGAAGAAAAATTCCATGAAGATGGAAGAAAAGAAAAACTATTTGCATTCTTACACTGTTGTTGTGCTACTGATTTCCTGAAAAAAAACGGAGATATGATAATAATCGAAAAGGAAAAAAAATCAGAGAAGGGCGGTAGGTTTAGGGCGTTTTACAGAGGAGGGTGGGGAGGAGGGGGAAAAAAAAGAGAGTGGCGGAAGCACGTGAGGTACTTCATGTTTTTAAAAAATATTTTAAAGGGTTTAATATTTTCTCATAATTTCATTCATTCTATTATAAATATTAAATAGATTATATAGGAGGCAAAAAATTTAACCAAATAAAATGTAGTTACTTAGATTAGTTAAATGGAAAATTATTTTAAAAGTTTTTTAATGTAAATTTATAAATCAGGTGATTCAAATAAAAAAATATTTATATTTTTATTAGTTGTTCATTTATAATTTCATAATAATATTATAAGATTGTAATAAATTATATAATGTAGAATTTTGGTATTTGAGTAGATTTAATTTTTCAATTTAAACCTAGCTTGAGACTTGTCAAACTCATTATAAATGAGTGAATATAACATTCTATCTAAGCGACTCTGATTTAAATATATGATATAACAGCCTATCAAAGTGACCCACGCTAAATTTTAGAGCATAATATTTTTTTAAAAACACAAAAGCAAATCAACTGTCAATCTATTTAACTATTATATATATTACTACATTTGGTTTATGTTTTTTTTAATTGTTTTCAGGTGTTTCATAAAAAATAATATTGGATTAAAATTAGATATATTAAGCCACGAATAGATCAAAATTTGAATTTAAAATTATATTTTTAGTCACTTGATTACCTGCAAAAGTCACATTTTATTTAAAAAAAATAATAGTTTCTACTTAAAATTTTATTTCAACTTATCAATGAAACTAAAATTAATAAGTTAATGTTATTTATAATATTATATTAATAGCACGGGTTTGACCGGGTTTGACTACGAGTCAACCTGGTTGAACCTTATTTAACCGACCCTTCTTCCAAGATGGGTTGCTTCACGGGCCGAGTTTTAAAACATTGGTTAGGATAATTCATTGGATACCATCTTGAACAATTTGGGGTGTAGATAAATTTTTACATTTAAAGAAGTGATTTCACTATGAAAAATCTAAATGAATCCTATATGTGATCATGAAGTTGTGAGTTTGAAGGATCTGTATAATGCTTACAAAAAAGAAAAGGTTTTCCTGCCTGAATCTAGTAAAATTAGTTTTGATAAGATCATGGGTGGTTTTGAGTATTCATAGAATTAATCTTTGTTTCGAATGTAAGATGAAAATACCCATGTTTAACATTGAAATTCCGTTACTAGAGTAATGCACAACCTAGAGGACGGTGAATAGGTCGGTTTTCAATTTTAATTCTCTTTTAAAAAATTCTTAACCGAATTACACTTTAAGCGTATGAAATATGCAATGAGTTCTTTTCACCTTTAAATTAACCACTGTTAATTAAAATGGCCGATCCAATATATGTGTGTGTATGTGACACAATATTCAATCAAACAAATCAAGTTAAAACATCAACTACATATAAACACAGATATTTTATCGTGGTTCGGTTTCAACAAACCTACATCCATTGTCAGACTTCCCAACTCTAGGGTCGTCCCAAATATACTATGTATAGGTCTCACACTCAAATAGTATAACTTAGTTTTTTATAGAGGTTCAACCCAAATGGTCTAATCCTCTACACTTATTTTTTTTAGTGGTTCGAACACATTGTTCTAATCCACTTTACAATGATTAAAATTAAAAAAAAAAAAAAAGAAAAACACTTGCCTTGGGCCTTATCCAATCTTCTTTGAGTGCTTTCTTCTTTACTCAATGTCTGTGTACTCCTTCCATCAGATTCGATCCATCAGAGTGATTATCGGCACAGCAGTATAGGACAGATATATGAGTGGTTTTAAGGTCCTAAGAGAACACCTTAAGCTTCATCAGAACTGGGGTATTGATTACCTAAACATCTCTATAAGAAGATGATGAAGAAAGTGTAAGAGGAGGTGGCTAATCTCTCTAAGTCACACTCTTATTTTTCCAAAAGGTTCTGTGTACCTAATTTCATTCAGCCCTCAGATATAAATAAGACTGTCTGTTTTTGTGGCCAGTCACGTCCACGAGGCCTCGAGGATTCCTAACAGGTAAGACAACACAGATTCTGTATATAATTCAAATTATTTTGTTTGTCAATCAGTTAATGGCTAGCCAATTAACTGTCACCTGTGCATGATTGACCATCAAATCATTTCAATCATCAATCATGGATTTACATATAGAGAGCTTGATGATTTCCAATCACATTTAGTCACATGGAAGAGCCTTTCCAAATTAGTCAAAGACAGTCATCTATGATGAAGCTCCCCAACGGATCTTATCAAATTATGTGAGGTGGCACTTAGAGTTTCAAAATGAGGATATTCCTTATTTCCATAATAAACTCCTAATTAAGGATTACAGATTTAATTACCTAAATTAATAAGAGACTCGGTCAAAAGGCACAAGGTCATGCTGAGTTACAATTGTCCAAATATGATTCAGTAAAAGATTGTCTGCGAAGCTTCGACAAACTGCACGAGGCCTCAAGGCTGAAAGTCAATTATATTCTGATTTTACAATTGATGAACAATTAACTTCTAAGGTATTTGGCTTAGCCTAAGGTCTCCTAAGGTTCACTTACCTATGTGCTAATAACATGTTTGGTATAAATTCTTCAATTGCATAGTAGATCTTTACATACTTCTAAAGCAAAGTCCAACTGAATCACGTAATTAACAATATGAATGACTCATACGAATAAGGACACTTACCGACATTGCACCCTTATTATTGATAGTTTTCAAGTCTTTTAAAACCATGTATAAAGTTATTCAAGAAACTCATCTTTTATAAATATTATATACAAGCATAGGCTTTTCAAATCTACACAATTCTATGAGATCATAGGTAGACTCCGCGTGAAACACTCACTATAAACCCACGTTTGACCTAGTTGTTGACTACTGAATTTGAACCGTAGTAGGTCCTATACTTCAAGTATTCAACACATAGGTCAAATCCAAATTATGGATACACAAAACAGACTCAGCCAGGCTTTGCCTATTTTCATTGGGAAGACTCAACTTCAGATCCAACCCGATTCCCACTGGAAAGAAGGCAAAAGGAAAAGAAAATCAAAACCCAAATGGATCAGATCCTAGACCAGGAGAATTTAAGAAGCAAGTTCATTGCTATGAAAAGCTGAATTGAAACCAAAGCTGTTTCTGAAGTAAATTGGTTACAAAATTCAGCAATTAACGCCATAATGAGAAATTATTAGAAAATCCTTCTTATCATGCCTCATTCAACATTTTAGATGGTGAAAAATTGAAAAGCATAAATGAGGGCAGAATTTGAAATAAATTTGATTTTTTTTAGAAAATTAAAAGAATTCTAAGCTTCAAGAATACGTAATTGTATCATTACTGCAGTTTAGACATTCAATTCTTTACTAAATCTTAGGAAATCAATAATTCAAGTAATTGTAAAAGTAATACAAAAATACCAAAAATTATAAAAAAAAAAAATGAGGAAAAAGTCCTGATAAGTTTTTGCTAATTTTTTTACATGGTTCATTAGTAGTTAACAACTCAAATGTGTCTAATTCAGATGAATTCTTCTAGTACATTTAAAAGTACTACAATTGGTAATCTTAATTAATCTAATAGGCAAGTTTCAGAAGTTGCTTTAAATCTAGAAGAAACAAAATAATGAATGTTACAAGATTTTAAGTTTACATGTGTACATAAAGCACATCAAGACATCAAGTCACTTAGGTTTTTATGCTTTAAAATTTTCTTAAGATTTTAGAGAAATGGGTTTCTTTTTCTATTTTTATGATGTTAATATTTTTAGTATTTTAAAGGAAATAAATTTGGTCTTACAATGTCTTTGGACTGGGTGGCATTACATGAATTAAGTTGTGTGATTTAAAGTTGGTCTCACATCTTACCATTCAATTAAAATGTAGCTAGAGGCGCCCCTTTCATCAGTTTTATTAAATCGAATAGGAGTTGATAAACTTAGATTTTTTTAGAATCCTGATGCTGATGATGAATAAAAAGAAACCAATTTCAAATTCATGGTAACATGGACATCAAATTGCTGCGTTATTATTATTATTTTTTTAATATAATATGGGTTTCTCTACTTTACATTGGAGATGAGACTAATCCTGCAAACACACAAAACCACTCGCAAGCTTCATATATTGTTGGGTTTTGATGAGGGATAAATTTTTTAGGGGTTACCCGGAGTTATTCTTGACTAGGAGTTATCCTGCTTACTATGAATACCTCTTGCTTGAAAAGGATTTTCAAAAGTAGGAAGAGAGGGGGTAAAAAGTTATCCCTTAGTTACCAAACAAGAGTAATGAAAAGTAACCCTCTATTATCCCCCATCTAAATGCAGTCATCATATAAGTCTGGAAAGAGTTGAACCGGTGACATCTACTCTAATCCTAGAAACTTAAATTATTCCATACAAGAAAGAGGGAAAATAATGAGATTTTGAATATTTGAATAATTTTTAGGTGATAAAACTATAAAATACTGTGAAACAGTACTTTCATTGGCTGATAAGAAGGAAGAAAGAGAGAATATGATATTTTGAATCCAATTTTATTGCATATTTTTTAGGGTAGCAATTCTCCTACCGGTATTTTGTATAGTATAACATGGATTTTAGTATATTATCAATTTTACCCTTCGCATGAACAATAAAATTGAACCCTTTTGGATGAACAGTAAAATTTGGCTTGCCGATTTACTTCTCATGCGAATTTCGACTAGCCGATTTTACTGTTTATGCTAAGAGGTAAAATTAACAATACACTAAAATCCGTATCTAGTTAAACAAATCTCTCGTGAAAGGATCGCTTCCCATTTTTTTAAATTATCTAAGTCTATCTCTTTTTTTTTTTAAATTTGAACTCACTATTTCATTAGAAGAACCACAATTGAATTCAAAAGGCAACATTAAGTACTCCATCACTCCCACATTCCATCATCTCTATACATCGCCCCACATTCACGCACTCACACTCATTCCCATTTTCTTGATCTTTTTGCTTTCTATAGATTGATAGATAGCAATCTCTTCATCATTAAATCTACTTGAAATTCTACAAACCCTTTCACCACTTTTCCGGTTTATCTAATCCATATTTGGTTCATTCAAAATGATAGGATATACCATTCTGTACAAATTCTTGTCCACCAAGATCAAAGAAGAGAGGGAAAATTGAATTTCAAGTTAAAGTGCTTTCGAAAGGGAGAAGCCCACTGACTTGAGAACTTCTTGATCAATTGAAAAGACCATTAGAGATGAATCTTCTCCTCAAGCTGAAACAACTCAACTCATAGGACATCCAATTGGAGTATCCATTAGAAGACGAGAGGAATAATAAATTTACTGTAATATTTCTCTGTATTGATCTTATTGAATAAATGACATGCAATTGCATCACTGGCATCAGAGGAAGAACCCTCTTTCCAACAGTGGGAGAGACCAACCGCAAAATATGGATTTATTGGCTTGCAATGGACATAGCCTAAAGTTGAGATTGTTAAAAGTTGCCAATGTATGCAACCTTTAGATTTTCAAAGAGTTGTATTCTTTTCAAAGAGTTGTGTTCTTTCTTAAGAATTATGTTCTTTCTAAAGAGTTGTGTTCTTTCAGATGGTAGTCCAAGTCTATATGAAAGGGTGTTGTGTAGCCCATTCGATGTAATCCAATGAAATGAAATGTCCTTTTCGATGAGAGAGAACAGAAAGTAAGAGAAGCGAAGAAAGAAAACAAGAAAAACAAAAACTCATTCAACTCATCTTTGTTTGGAGATTCTGTCATTAGAGAGTGATAATATTATATTTACAATTGAATTTTAAGTTTTTTGAAGATTGTAATCCAGAAGGCATTGTTTTAAAGGAAGCTGATCCATCCCGGAGAGGGCTAATATGTTGCATCTTTGGGATTTTTCTCTCTGCAAGATTTGTAACGTCAAATGTCAGATGCATATGGTTTCAAACTCATACATACCAAAATTTGGGGGAAAAAAAAAAACCAAATGAAACAAATCTCTAAACTGAAATCTCTATAATATTTTTGATATATTTTCTCTATACAGTGCCCCAAAACCACTGTTCATTTTTACATCAGAAAAGGTGCCCACTGTTCACAGCTCTTGTGCGAAAACAGATCTCCTATGTTTCATCCCCGGGTCTCTGTTTCAATTTTTTTTTTGTTCTTCCAGGTTGGAAAGAACTTCAACTTCGAATTTTCAGCAATTCTTCTTCTTCTTTCCTGCTTCGGCTTCCACTTCAAGTTCTGTTTGATTTCATCAAAAGCAAGAAGAAGAGGTGAATCATCATGTAGAAACACGATGACTTTCAATCTCTGAAGTGGGTCTGACCTTTGAATCCTTACAGGATGGGATGCAGCTATCTGGGGGCAAACAAGAGAACCCATTACTCCAGCAAGCATCTAAGATGAGAAGAAGGAGATAGATGAAGACGACGATAGAGATAGCAAAAGCAAGATAGAGTTCTTGACTTAGAGCAGGTGCCATGGTAGACTAGAAAGTGAAAATGAGGAGGGAGGAAAAGAATGAAAGGATATTTAAATGAGAAGAAGGGCGATGTATATGAAGGGGGAGTGGGAGAGATGAGTTCAATGAATTTCGATCTGGCAGATGGGATATGATGGTGTCAGGCTCGACAGATTCTGCATCAGGAGGAAGAAGAAAAGTGGAAATGTGGAATTATGTACTTGAGATTTTGAAGCCTAGACTGCCAGTGACAGAGAGAAAGGGAGAGAGGGAAAGAATGTAAGTGTGAAATACATTGAACCCATGAGCAAATGGGTCAAGTGGCTCGTCGTTTTCAAGATATTGAAATTCACAAAAACTATAATTTTTAAAGATTCAAATATTAACGGTCAAAATAGTATTAATTTTAATAAATTTTTATTTTTTATTTTTCTAAAATCAAGGTGCAAGAGCACTTAAATAATTCTTAAGAAATGTACAAACCTCTTTCTCCAAATACACTAAGAAACATTGAAGAGAGTAGTTATGTTTTTTGTTGAGAGCAAAAGTGATAATATTTACGAATCAATATGTATCGATTTTTTTAAGACTAAGGATATGTATCAGTCCAAGGAAGAAGATTTGGCGATATTGTTATATTGTATTGGCCTAAAATATAAACCAATTTTTTTTAAATAATTAAAAAAATCAGTTTCAGCACCAAAGGGCCGATATTTAGCCATATCGACAAAATATCAGTCAATTTTTTTTTAATTCAGATAAAATTAAGAAAAAAAAAACTAGCTGATTTTTTTATTTTCAAAAATGAGGAGAGAGAATCATTGTGTGAGATATCGGCCATCTCGGGCAAGATATTTTTTGAACTCCCAGCTGAGAATGACTTGAATCTAAGACTTTCCTCTCAAAAAATTAATCTCATTTATAATATTTGTGCATGTATTCAGGCCAAAGATGAGACGGTTCATGCATCATAGTTAAATATTACAATCTAACAATGTATTTTAGTTGGAGTTTGAATAGTTTTAAGAGATTTTAGTAATAATCCATAAGTATTTATTTTTTAATTACAAGACCGTTGGCACGAGTTCTCTGTATATATGTATATGCAGTTGGTAAGTAAAAGGATAAGATAAATGACTCACGATAAATTAAAGATGTTAATTAATTTAAATCGAAATTTTACAAAAGTAACTCCAACTTGAAAATATAAGATTCAGATTTAATATTTGAACCATTTAATTTGATTGGGTTGAATATTTTAAAATAAATTAATAAATAAATAAATTCAGATTGATGAGTCAAAAATAAAAATAAATTTATCACTTAAGCCATACTTCAAATGAAGTGATTTTGATTTAAAATTTTAATTTTAATTTAAAAAACTCAGTATAACTTACAAATTGTTTGACTTAAAATATCACTAAATTACTGACAGGGTGTAGATCAATTGGTTGCCTCCCATCTCAAGAAGCGGGAGGTTGCGGGTTCGAACTCCCATAGCCTAATCTTGATGTGTCTTAATGGTAGTGGGCTCATCTATAGGATTTTTAGTAGGACTGTATCTAAGTTTTTCACACGTTAATCCAAAAAAAAAATTAAATTAAAGAGAAATATTTGTTCAAAATTTTTCAATTTTTGAAACTATAAATCCATAGAGGTTGGAGTAATGGCAAATAAATCCATTTCAAAAACAAGAGTCGTGAGTTCGATTTTCACTCTACTTTAAATGGTTACTCCTCGTGAAGCTACCTAATCTATGTGACTAAGGATGCTTTCACATGCCTAAGGATTAATTGAGTACTCTAAGAGATCTGAACACCTTAATCATAAGAAAAAAAAAATTAAAACTATAATCTCTATTATTATTAAACCTAAATCAATTGAATAATATTCGCAGTATTTCTTTTTTACATCCTTTTCAACTGAGACAAGTTTCTAATTAAAAGTAGCTTTCTTATCCATTAAAATTCAAGTTTCTACACACAAAAACATCCAATCCAACAGGTAACAGACAAGATAATACTCGATTCAAATCACCCAGCATTAGTGTCAACGAATTAATCCTAATTGTGGAACCGCCTTTTTCCCTCCCCAATTTTCAATCAATCAAATCTTCTAGGGACTCCTTGCTATTTTTATAATTAAAAATATTAATTTATCAATATTTAAATGTTGAACAGATATAGCATTAATCATTATTATAGAAAACAACAATTCTCTCATCACTGTTTAAAATTTATAGAGGAGTAATGTATACTATCATCTTATAGTAAGAATAATTTTAAAAGACATCATTTAGGACTTGTACATTTATAAAAAAATAATATAATGTGGATAGATTCGTTTGACGATCAAGACGCTCGCATCAGTGAAGTGAGATATATTAAAAAGTTTGAATATTTTAACAAGCGTATAAGATAGCGAATCAAATCTTATGATAGATTATCACGAACGAAATCGTATTGTCAAAAATGAGAAGTAGTGAATTATGTTAGTCTTTGAATTTTTAAGATTCAATCTATTAATTATAAAGATTAAAAATGAATCATTGAATAAATATTTAGATCTGTTTTCTTTAATCAAACAATAAAAATACCTTAAATGATAAATAATTAAATATAAATTTTAATAAATAGATTTTTATATTTAAGTCAAACCCTTTTTCTGCATGCGCCCTTAAAATGACAAACTATAATGAACCCATGTATCCACATAAAATGACAAACTACTATTTAGAAAAGGTGACAGATGATATGAATTATATGAATAGTTTTTTCTTTTCTTTTCTTTTTAAGTCGATGCCCACCAGTAGTTTTAAAAAGTGAAATTATGCTTTTTTTCTTACTAAATTCGGAGGTATATAATACTAAAGTCCAATAAAGAAAACTAGGACTTCATCTTTTTTATTTTACTTTTGTCTTGTCTGTTTCAAAATGAAAAGAATTAGATTAATGAATTTTTTTATTCAATGAATTATAGGTCATATAATCTTATTTTTTTAAATTTAATAAATATATTATTAACTTTTTAAAGTTCAAAATTAAAAAAAAAATATATATATATATATATATATATATATATATATTATAATAAAATTTCATATCATATTATTCTGGTTCTATCTTGGTGGTGAGAATGTGGGTGGAGTTTTTGAAATGGAAACCATGGGCGCAAACTGGATTGAGAACATGACATTATTGCATCTGATGTAACAAGAATACCTTATCAAAACCGTTCGTTCTGCTGTCTCACCATGAACGGTCCAGATGGCCGAATCTTGCGTGCGCTGCCATGAACCCTGCATCTTCGGCACGTGCTATGTATTTCTATCTTCTAAAACACGTGTCACATGTGCCGGTTTCGTACGTGCATTTAGGTGGGAGATTCCCCTCGTCTTCAATTCTTCTAGGTGTGAAACTTGGTCGGATTTTGACTATACTAAAAAAAATTAGTGGGCTAAATTATGTATTTTAAAAGTTAAGATTGAATTGGATTGAAAAAAACTAAAATTAAATTTGTGTCAAACTAGACTAAACTTTTTTAAAATTGACTCGATTCGACCTACTCAAAACTCTCACTTCTCTTTGAGTACGAGGGCATTGAGTAAAACTCCAAATTCATTCAGCCGGGGGTTTAAAAATCGGCCATGCTGAAATATCGGCCGATAATTTTATCTCTCCTCCGATATTGGAACCGTGAAAAAACTGCAAAAAACCGTAACGAACCGTGATGAACCGTAAAAAACCACAAAAAAACTGTGAAAGCCTTATCGGACGGACCGTGATGAACCGTGAAGAACCGCAAAAAACCGTTAAAAACCGCAAAAAACAGTGTAAAAACCGTATCGGTGTTTTTTTTTTAAAAAAAAAAAATTTAAAAACCGATATTTATGAATATCAGCCGATATTGTGACCGATATTTCAGACCGAATATCTGCCATATCGGCCAATAATATGTATATACGGCCGATACATATTGTATCGACCGATATCGTTCGGTATGAAAATACCGATACATATCGGTTGATACGATATGTATTGGCCGATATTTAAACCTTAGCATACAGCCTCCTACAGGCCACTAATATTGAGTGACTATATGGCTCGAACATGGAATCTCGAGTGACTACATGCCTCGAACATGGAATCTCTAATTTTGCTGCTTTTATTGATAAATAATTTGTACAAACTTTTTATTCAACTATTCATCATAGATGTGAATATATTAAACAGCCTCATTAAGTAAGTTGAATTATATTTTAAGTGAGAATGCTTTAGATCATTGATTCAAATATCAATCTTGGGCCAATATGACGATATATCAACATATTAGTGATAGCTATGATATTCATGATTTCTAGACGATATGTGACTGTTTAGCCTCAATTTTTTTTTTTTACAATTAGTAAAAAAATCTGGAAAAATACAAAAAAAATAGAAAATGAAACATCATTATTATAGTTTTGGTTCAAAATGTTAGACACTTCGATAAAGTATTATAATGTATGAAACAATAATATTGATATGAAAACAACATGCCAAAGAATGTCTATGAAATTATCTATATCAATTGAACATCATCTGACTATGTGAAATCACAATATTACTCATTCGTTAAATTTCTCTAATAACAAAAAGAAACCTCAAAATGGGATTATCTCTAATAAATACTTCTGAAAATATGGGAACTTGATAAATAAATCATTCACACTTACATTAGTCTCTACCCTCAAAGATTAGATGTAAATGCATACCAGCCTTATCATCCATTCTTATTTATTATTTAACAAATCCTTTCTCCAAAAAAATCCCTAATTTTATGAAATTCTTAAAATATTAGGAAAAATCTTCTAACTTGTCTAAATCACAATGTCACATCTTCATTAAATATCCAAATCCTCTATCATTCTCTCATTCAATTTTTTTCTCCAAAAAGAACCAAAATGGATATTATCTTAGAGTAATAAATTCAAAAAAAATAAAAATAAATAAATTTGAGGTGAGATATAGGTTTAGAAATTTTTTGGATTCTCCCATAAGATTTAGGTACTTAGGTGTGCTACAAATGATAGAGATAATAGGAAAATTATTTTTTGGAAAATGATTAGGGAAAGTAGATTTAAAAACCCTCAAAAATGGTTTTGGGTATTAATAGGCAGACAGAAGGTTGTAACATAAACTGCTATTTTTCAAAAATAAATGATATAAGGGTTCGTGATTAAGAGAACAAAAAAGATTAAATACTGCCCTCACGCAGGATTGAACTACGGACCTTCAGTTTACAAGACTGACGCTCTACCACTGAGCTATAAGGGCTTGCGATGAATGTATTTTCGTCTATATTTTATTTATTTTAAATTTAAAAAAGAAAAGCATGTGATATTAATTTAAATTTTTTAAACACTATTCTAAGCCTTAATCATCTAAATTTGTTTCTAATTTGGGTCACTCGTATAACTCACCTAATGATTTAACTTAATTAAAAAAATGTTAAGGCTATATCCATTTAAAATGGCTCATTTTGCAAACATGATAGTCTACATGATTCTATATACATAATAGAATACACTCAATTACATGACATGTCAATCAATGAAAATTAGAAGTCTAATTTCTCTATAAAAAAAAAATTAAGAAAGTGAAAATTGATAGAGACACTGATATATTTTTTTATAATAAGAGACATTTGTGTTTTTCTTTACCACTTAAATTATGATAAGTAGATAAAAAGACAAACCCAATGTCCCCTTATAATAAAAACACTGATGTCCCTATCCATTCTACACAAAAACCTCCATAAATAATTTCTACTATAATATAATTATTTATTTTATTGAATAAAAATTTACAAAAATCCCAATTCTCTACTCTAATTTTGAAGAGCTCTCTAAAATTTGCAAAATGTATTCATAATCTATGCTTTAGTTACAAATAGCCCTAGTATTAACATTAAAATGACGCAAATAGCTTTATTAGTGAACAAGTTCTAATAACATGACATCTTTTTAAAGACATCCTTTTAAGACACTATATCAAAAGTAGATGGTCTAATGTGATTCAGTGAAATAAATTAAGAAATATATAGACGTGTGGGCAAAATTTCACCTTATCTAGAGATTCAAGCTCCTAGTTTTTGGTCCCTAAAAAATTAAATTTAGTAAGCCATGTATTTTTTGAGAGCCAATCTCATGGAAATACAATGATTAAATGAGGCTAATCTCTAAAATGTATAGCACATAAATATTTCATGAGATTATTTAAGCTTGGATATATTTAACATACTATTTCAGTTGAGTGCTTCAATAGAAATATTATCTTATAAATTCATATGGAACTTGAAAGATGACACACCTAAGGGCCACCTCCCCTTACAAATGCACTCGGAGGGACTCAGCTCCTCAATAGCATTCTAACACATCAATGTGTGATATTATTCTGCACACTTAAATACCAGTTCATGGTGATAGATTTGTTTAAAGATCTTTTTTAAATATGTAATTCAGTAAAAATCACTTTAATTGAATCAATAAAGTCCAAAAAGTTTTGGTGATAGAGTTGTTAAATTATCACAATTCTTATTCAATGTATTTGGTGAAATACAAACTCTAGAAACCATGAAGTCTTACAATATCTCAATTCGAGGTGTCGAGGCCTCTGAGAGGATCCGACTAGTATGTGCAAACTTCCCTATCCACATACACCGGATAACAATAGAGGAAGTGTCCCTTTTTGTTTTGAAAGCAGGGGTCAAAAAAATGCCCGAGATATCTCGGCCGATATGAGATGTATCGGTCGTACGGGCGAGATCTAGGCTGATATGACAGAGATCTCACCGATATCGGCCGATACGGCTGAGATTTGTAAAAACAAAAATTAGAGAGAGAAAAATGCCCGATATCAGCAAACTATCGGCCGGAAAATGTGGATCCGAGATCTCGGCGTCTCGACCGAGATCTCAGGTCCACCGTTTTTTGGACCCCTGGTTGAAAGTGACTTGAACTCAAAACCTCTTATATCTCATGTGGGTTCTTGATTGCCAAGCCAACCATGACGGCTTAATTCTAATGGTTTTCAAATATCTCATCTTTAAGAGTATTTTTTTTTTTGGAATTCTAAAGATGGACTAGTTTGATTATATAATTCTCATATCTTAGTTAATGATTTAAAGTCCACTGACATAGTTTAAAATTTTATAATTTCTTGAAATTTCTATTAATAGAAAATATGTTCAATAACATTAACTACAATGATATTGCGATTATTTTAACAAGAGAAATTATATAGAGATTGGGATAAGGAGAATGATTCTAAAAATTGATTACAAACCCACATGATTGGATGAAATATGAAGGGGGTCGTATGAATAAAATGTTTAAAATTACATACTTCAATATTAATTTTTTTAAGAAGATTCTCCTTAAACTCATTCTCCCTAGATTTGCTCTTTTATCAATAATGGATAGGTAACAAAACATTATTCATCAATTTTATTACTTGGTGTCTCTTAGTGAAAAAGCCCTAGACTGTCATACTGATTTCTACTGTACGTTTTGAACTCATTTTAAATCATATTTTTTCTTTACATTTAAGCTAATAATCATTTCTATCTAATTGATATTATCAACAGTGATTCTCAAATGAACTTAAACCAAGTGTCTAAGCTTATAGTAAAGTTGTCTGATTCATTTCGATAGTTGTTCTAACTTGCCTATGTTTCAACCATTCGGATGTTTTCTTTGAAAAACAAAAGAATATACAAAAAATAGAAAAATTCAATAAATATAACAAACATGAAAACAATAAAAATTAAATAATAAATAGGGGCCAATATTGGTTAAACTCAAGTTTGATATAAAATGTTAGTGTAAATTTCTCTTACTTTCATTGATGTCTTTACATTGTATATATAGATTTACAAAGGAGAAAATCTCTCCACATAATCAGGAAACTATAACTGTACAATCCATTGACTATCGTGATTATCGGTGAGGATAATCACGGGAGTGAGACGCGGATGATAGAGGATGGTGAATATCGCTAATAGCCCCTCTCAAACGTAACTCGTCATCCACGAGGTTGAGCTTAGAACGAAGGGTCACAAAATGAGGAGAGGACAAGCCTTTGGTAAAAATGTTAGCGAATTGGTCTTTGGTGGAAATGATTTTAACGAGCTTATAAGATAGTGGATCAAATGAAGTGAGATATTTTAATGAGCATAGTGGATCAAATCTGATGATAGATTATCACAAGGAGTCGGTTCAACCCTATGGCAAGTAAGGCAACCGCTTTAGGCTCCCGTCTGATAAATGCCCAATTTGTTTTGATGAAGTGAAATGTAGGAAAATAAAATTTCTCAAATGTTCAATTTTTAATTCTTCCCTGTTGTGTATGGTTATGGAAGTTGAATGCTCAATTTATGAAGGAAAATAAATTCACGCCTTCATGTGGCGGATTGTGACATGTCAGTGTCACCAGTTCGTCAAGGGACAGGGTGTTACAATTTGGTACCAAGTAAGCAAGGGGGGTCCTTAGCTTACTTGATATCAACTCCAAAAAGGCCCCATTTATAATTTTTGTTTTAGGCCTCAACTTGTGTTGAGCCGGCCCTGATCATAATGGCTAAAATAAGACCTACTGAATTATGTTAGCCCTTGAATTTTTAAGATTAAAAATGAGCTTATAACATAGTGAGTACAATCTATTAATTATAAAGATTAAAAATGAATCATTGAATAAATATTTAGATCTATTTTCTTTAATCAAATAATAAAAATACATTAAATGAAAATGATAAATAATTAAATATAAATTTTAATAAATAGATTTTGATATTAAGTAAAACCCTTTATCTGCATGGGCCCTTAAAAGGACAAACTATAATGAACCCATGTATCCACATAAAATGACAAACTACTAAATAACTTTAGAAAAGGTGACAGATGATATGAATTATATGAAATAGTTTTTTTCTTTTCTTTTCTTTTTAAGTCGATACCCACCGTTAGTTTTTAAAAAATGAAATTATGCTTTTTCTTACTAAATTCGGAGGTATCTAATACTAAAGCCCAATAAAGAAAACTTGGACTTCATCTTTTTATTCTACTTTTGTCTTGTCTGTTTCAAAATGAAAAGAATTAGATTAATGAATTTTTTATTAAATGAATTATAAGTCATATAATCTTACTTTTTAAAAAATTTAATAAATATATTATTAACTTTTTAAAGTTCAAAATTTAAAAAAATAAATAATTATATTATAATAAATTTCATATCATATTATTCTCTTTATTATCTTGGTGGTGAGAATGTGGGTAGAGTTTTTGAAATGGAAACCATGGGCGCAAACAGGATTGAGAACATGACATTATTGCATCTGATGTAACAAGAATACCTTATCAAAACCGTTCGTTCTGCTGTCTCACCAGATGAACGGTCCAGATGGCCGAATCTTGCGTCTCCCCTGTACCGCTCTGCAATGAACCCTGCATCTTCGGCACGTGCTACGTATTTCTATTTTCTAAAACACATGTCACATGTGCCGGTTTCGTACGTGCATTTTGGTGGGAGATTCCCCTCGTCTTCAATTCTTTTACTATAGGTGTGAAACTTGATCGGATTTTGACTATACTAAAAAAAAATTAGTGGGTTAAATTATGTATTTTTAAAGTTAAGATTTAATTGAATTGAAAAAATTCAAATTAAATTCGAATGGACTAAACTTTTTTAAAATTGACTCGACTTGACCTAATAAAAAATCTCACTTCTCTCTGATTACAAGGACATTGAGTAAAACTCCAAATTCACAGAGCCTCCTAGAAGCCACTACAAGCCACTAGTATTGAGTGACTACATGGCTCAAATCTGACATCTCTAATTTTGCTGCTTTTATTGATAAATAATTTGTACAAACTTTTTATTCAAGTATTCATCATAGAACCTCATTAAGTAAGTTGAACTATAATTTAAGTGAGAATGCTTTAGATCATGGATTCAAATATCAATCTTGGGCCAATATGACTATATTTCAACATATTAGTGACAGCTATGATATTCATGATTTCTAGACGATATGTGACTGTTTAGCCTCAATTTTTTTTACAATTAGTCAAAAAATCCAAAAAATACAAAAAAAATAGAAAATGAAACATCATTATTATAGTTTGGGTTCAAAATGTTAGACACTTTGATAAAGTATTATAATGTATAAAACAATAATATTGATATGAAAACAACATGCCAAAGAATGTGAAAGTTTTTTTCTTTTAAATTATCTATATCAATTGAACATCATCTGACTATGTGAAATCACAATATTACATCTTCGTTAAATTTCTTATACATCCAGCATGCTTTCATTTGAAAAAAAAAAATAACAAAAGCAAACCTCAAAATAGGATTATCTTAGAGTAAATATTTCAAAAAATACAAAAAAAAATTGATAAATAAATCATCCACACCTACATTAGTCTCTAACCACAAAGATTAGATGTAAATATGCATACCAGCCTTATCTTCCATTCTTATTTATTATTTAACAAATCCTTTCTTCAAAAACACCCTAATTTTATGATATTCTTAAAACATTAGGAAAAATAGATTTAAAAACCCTAAAAAATGATAAAAAGGCTCGTGATGAAAAACATTTAAATTTTGCCCTCACGCAGGTTTGAGCTGCGGACCTTCAGTTTACAAAACTGACGCTCAACCATCTGAGCTATAAGGGCTTGCAATGGTTGTAATTTCGTCTTTCTTTTATATATTTCAAATTTCCTATTTACATCTTCTCCCACTAACGTAGGATATAAAAAATAAAAGCGCACAAGCGACAGTAATAGGGATGCATGTGACATTAATTTAAATTTTTTAAACAGTATTCAAAGTCTTAATCATCTAAATTTGTTTCTAATTTAGGTCACTCGTATAACTCACCTAATGATTTAACTTAATTAAGAAAATGTTAAGGCTATATCCATTTAAAATGGCTCATTTTGCAAACATGATGGTCTACATGATTCTATATTTGTTTATTCATTAGGCCATGGTACATAATAGAATGCACTCAATTACATGACATGCCAATCAATGAAAATTAGAAGTCTAATTTCTCTAGAAAAAAATTTAAGAAAGTGAATTGATAGAGACACCGATATTTTTTTTTTATAATAAGAGATATTTGTGTGTTTTTTACCACTTAAATGATGATTAGTAGATAAAAAGACAAACTCACTGTCCCCTTATGATAAAGCACTGATGTTCCTATTCATTCCACACAAAAACTGCCATAAATAATTTCTACTCTAATATAATTACTTATTTTATTGAATAAAAATTTACAAAAATTCCAATTCTCTACTCTAATTTTGAAGAGCTCTCTATAATTTGCAAAATGTATTTATATTCTATGCTTTAGTTACAAATAGCCCTATTTTAAACATTAAAGTGACGGAAATAGTTTTATTAGTGAACAAGTTATAATAACATAACATCTTTTTAAAGACAGCCTTTTAAGACACTATATCAAAAGTAGATGGTCTAATATGATTCAGTGAAATAAATTAAGAAATATATAGACATGAGTGTGACACCCCAAAATTTTAGAATTTATAAAAATTGTGTTTTAATAATTAATTGAGATTAATACGATTTAATTAAGAGATATTTAGTGAGATTTAATTGAGAAATATTTATTGCTACTAAAAGATAGAATTTCATCTGCCGACAGTCATCAGCAGTTGAGATGCTGCCGACAGATCTAAGAGACAGGATTCATACAGTCAATCTCAAACAGTTATTTTTAAACCCCCACTCCGTTTACGTTCAAAATCACAAATTCACAGAATTTTTCTCAGATTTTCTCTTCTATTGTGGAATTTACTATTGCTCTATAACTGTTATCTCAATTTTTCAGAGGATTTCTGTAACTTTTTATTTTGAGTTAATATTTTTAATTTGTAGACCTCATTAAGAGGAAACTAGATATTCAATTTCGTCAGAAAATGTTTTACGATTTGCTCTATAAAAATCGGAGAAGAAAATATATATAAAAAAAAAAAAAAAAATCAACCATTGCATTACACTGTTCATACTGTGCAAATAGTCAATAAATTTTCAGAAATTTTTGAATAGTAAAGGACATTTATGAATAGTCGTCAAGGTTATTTTCGTTATTTTCTCGAAATGGCATTTTCTTTATTTTTATGAATAGTACCAGATGACATTTTCGTAATTTTGGCGAACAGTACGAGTGGCATTTTTGTAAAATTGTGATTAGTGCCCAGGGGCATTTTGGTAATTCTAGATATATATTTTTTTGAGGACAAAGACGTACTTTTTTAAAAGGTTTCAAATATGAATTTTATGTTGTTTTAGCTTAAAAATACTTATTTTAGGCCACTTGTGGGTTTATTTTTAGTCCGTATTATGCTCAGGGGCAAAACTGTAATTTTTACAAAAATATAAAAAAACTCTATAAATGTATTATCATGATATCTAAACACTTAGGAATATATATTATGGCTATATAGTGTTATTACACGTTATATTTACATAATTTTACCTTTTAAACAAATTACTGAAAAACACTCGCCAACCGAAGGTGAAGAGATTCAACCAAACTATGTGTTTATTAAAATGCATCTCATTTTACATTCAATACAATGTTTCTTCCACCATTAGCCATACAGCAATAAGTGGATGTCTGTGGTCATTTTTATTGACGGAAATGATGTGATTGGATTAGAATGCGATACTGACACTGTTTACATGTAAGGATGTGATTATGAGTTTCTACATATGAAACATGAACGTGAGAGTATTTCAGGATGTCGAGATCTAGTCATCCTAAAATGGAGTACAGAACTCGTTTATTCCTAGAGACTACTTGGTATTGTGATGTTGGTGATCTGATGATAAATCGGGTATCCAACCATGATTCCGATAGGAATACGCATTTTGTGTATAACTGTATGTATTGCAGGATAATTAATCTATGTGATAAATGATGAGTATAGGGTAGACGTACCCGATTGGAGAGAACAATAACACTTATTTGTATTATAATATAACCCGTTGGTGGGCTTTTTAATCTGTATTTAGTTTTTCCAGCATAGTATAGTTAAATACTGTTGCTGATATAGAGTTTAGAAATCTATATTAGCTGAGTGAGGTTATTATGATCATATGTGTGAGAGATATTATGTGTGTTGACAATTATGTTTAAATCCATGTGTTGATGTGCATATTGATTGGTGTACTGTGCATATCAAATTACCTCACACCAATGTATGAAATACCTAGCTCGTGGAGGGCATTGGTAGGAGGTGTATTTAAAATATGGGTTGTGTGAAGCACTGAGCATGAATTTGCCGGTGGTGTAGGAAACGTATTACTCGCGGCTAGGAAAGAGTCGTAGACGTCGTTTGGCGGGGGTATATTTTTTAGAAAGAAAGGACATTTCATGGTAGATAACTGTGTTGACATTATTCTACATGATTTCTGAGTGTATAAATTGTTGTTTGATAACATGTTTATTATGTTGATAATATGCTTTATTATCTAGAACTTTTAGTTGTTTTCTCTTCACTAAGCTTGTAAAGCTCACACCCCTTACGAAATAGGAAACCCGGGAGACAAAGGACAGGAGGATCTTCAACTGTAGTGAATGGTGAAAACCCTCTAGCTATCTATCTAATGTTGGGATCTTATGTTTAGCTTGTTAGACGTTGTACGTATGAACATGCAATGTAATAAACCCTTTATGGTGTTCGTTTTGAAACACTATATGATATAATAAAGTCTACTTCATTTCTGATGTGCAATGCTGATGTTGATAAGATTGATTGATGGTAAATGTTAGATAGATTATGTGTGACATTTTCTACTTCGACTTTCCTAAGAGGTCAAGTTATAGATTACATGTTGGTTAGTAGTGTATCCACATACTATGCATCGATGTGGAATCTGTCGAGGTTTTGGGTCTTAAGCGGGCCCATGGTGACCCCTCCATCTGCTTGGGATTCTTACCAGTTAGGTATGGTTGGGTCCGGACTGCCAAATGTCAGATCCAAACTTGGTCATATAAGATGTTAAGTCAAAGTATTAAAATGATTTCCGCAAAGGTTTAGTATTGTGTTAGGGAAAAAAAAAATCTCACGTCAATGAACCCAGAGGGTCGGGGCGTGACATATATCAGTCGAGATATTGACTTGGGCCCACCACCATTTTGATTTTTTTTTTAAAAAGACCAATATTAATCATATCGGCCGAGAAATATTGTGTACAGCTGATACAATACGTATTGGCCTATATAATGCGGTGATTAAAAACAAATATATATCAGCCGGTACGATTCGTATCGGCCTATATCTTTACTGTAATATCCTGTCCTAAAAAAAGTCTCACATTGCTAGTGGCATTAGAAATTTCCTGGTATTTAAGTAGTAGCATTCCTCCTTCTAGCAGAAGGCCTTTTGGGAGCAATAGTAGATTGGCTCGTCAAAGCAAAGTCGTGCGGGTCCGTGTGTAGGCCCAAAGCGGACAATATTGTGCTAGCGGGACGGGTCGTCACATGTACCCCTATCCAAGATTGTCATACTGATTTCTACTGGACGTTTTGAACTCATTTTAAATTATATTATTCTTTACATTTAACCTAATAATCATTTCTATCTAATTGATATTATCAACACTGATTTTCAAATGAACTTAAACTAAGTGTCTAAGCTTATAGTAAAGTTGTCTGATTCATTTCGGTTGTTGTTCTGACTTGCCTATGTTTCAACCATTCCAATGTTTTCTTTGAAAAACAAAAGAATATAAAAAAAAAATAGAAAAATTCAATAAATATAACAAACATGAAAACAATAAAAATTAAATAATAAAAAGAGGCCAGTATTGGTTAGACTCAAGTTTGGTATAAAAGAACTTCATTATTTCTCAAACCAATAGCAATGTCCATGGCTGCGTTTGGATGGGGGGTAAGAAGGGGTAACCCCTCATTACCTTTTGTTACCCTTGTTTGGTAACAAGGGGGTGAGGGTAAAAATTTGAAAATTTACCCATCTCATCCCATTTTTGAATACCCCTTTGAAGGTTGGGGTATTCACAATATCCAACCCCTCAAAATCCCTTGCCTTCCTCTCTTTATCAATTATATATTATAAAATTAAAATCTTTCAAAAAAATATATATTATATAATACAAAATAATATATTTCAAGTAATTAACAATTTAATTTTATTGAAATTTATTTTAAAAATGTGTCAATATTTTCAACATGATGCATTTGGATGAGGGGTAAATTTTACGGGGGTTACCCTTGAATAGAGGTAACTGTAAGTAGGGGTAAACTAACATATTAACAATTTTATGAGAATTAATATTTTTTATTAAATCTATCTAAAATAAATAATAAAAATAAAATTTTATGAAACATAATTGTCACTGTCGAAATTTCGATAAGGTTTCGAAACTCCAAAAGAGTTTAAGTAGGGCTGCAACTCGGGTTGGGTTACAATGGTCGGGTCAGGTTGAGAAGAGAAAAACCCAATCGAAATTCGGGTCGGGTTGGGCTGAGCTCTTTAAATTTCAACCTGACCCGAGAAGACTCGACCTGAATTTCATAACTTAATATAAAAACCCTGACCCCTCAAACCCTAATCAAACTTTCATTTCCAAGCCCTAGCCGCAACTTTCTCTTCCTCCCTTTCCTGTTGGAGTTTTTCCTTCCCCCTTGCCGCAGCTTTTTCTTCCTCCCTTCCTTGTTGGCGTTTTTCCTTCCCCCTCGCCACAGTTTTTTCTTCCTCCCTTCCCTGTTGGCGTTTTTCCTTCCCCCTTCGCCGCAGCTTTTTCTTCCTCCCTTCCCTGTTGGCATTTTTCCTTCCCCTTTCTTATGGTAAAAGGTCTCTCTATTTATCTTGATCCATTGGTAACTACTTAGCCCATTTCCTTCATTCATCTCTGCGGAGCTACGACTTCTCTCTCCTCGCTTCCTTGGCACGAACGAAAGTGAATCAATGCTTATCATCGCGTTACAGAGGTTTCTCAACCAACTATTTCTAATCCAATTTGTACAACAAGAAAGCAAGGGACTGAAGAGGAGCTCCTTCTTGATGGCGATGAACCTTGGGCCTGCCCACCCGGATTTCATATCATAGACTCTGCCTAAAGGCAAGGCAATATCACATTGAGGTTGGAAAAGGGTTTCCTCTATCCGATTTTTTTTAAAAAAAAAAAACAAACGAATTATCATCTAAACTAATCTCGGGTCGGGTTCGATGGGCTGCAACTCGGGTCGGGTCGGGTTCACTAAATCGGGTTTTTTATTAGGGTCGGGTAGGGTCGGGTTTATTAAAACCCGGCCCGCCCGACCCAAGTTGCAGCCCTAAGTTTGAAGTTCATCATAATCTCTTTCGGACTACTTAGCAATTTATTCTCTTGGAAGTTTATTTTAAAAATGTGTCAACATTTTCAACATGATGCATTTGGATAAGGGGTAAATTTTATGGGGGTTACCCTTGAGTAGGGGTAACTGTAAGCAGTGGTAATCTAACATAACAATTTTATAAGAATTTATATTTTTTATTTAATTCATATAATATAAAAATAAAAGTAAAATTTTATGAAACATAATTGTCAAAATGTCATATTTTTAAGGAGTGATTCTGTCTAAATTTCGAAAGGGTCTTGAAACTCCAAAAGAGTTTGAAGTTCATGGTAATCTCTTTCGTAGTAATTAATAATTTATTTTGCTGAATATTATTTTAAAAATTTGTCAATATTTTCAATGTGATGCATTTTGATGAGGGGTAAATTTTGCAGGAGTTACTTGGCGTTACCCTTGAGTATGGGTAACCGTAAGCAGGGGTAACTTGACATATTAACAATTTTATGAGAATTAATATTTTCTTAAATTCATATAATATAAAAAATAAAAATTATAATTTTTTATTAAGAGATATGTTGATATTTTTTATTCATTTATAGGGATTTAAAATAATAATATAAAAAAATCTTTATTTATTTATTTAATGTTAGAATGAAAGTGTTCATTTTAAATTATAATTATTAAAAATAATTTTAAAAAAAGATAATATTATTATAAGTTATATTATTAAAATTTACTTCATGAATATTATTTAATAATTATGTTTTATAAAAAAATTTAAAAAATATTAATATATTAAGTTACCCTTGCTTGTAATTACCAAATAAGATTTTTTACCCTTAAAGTAAGGTTTTACTTTACCACTGCAATTACCAAAGAAGATAAGAGTAATTCTAATTCAAGGATCACCCCTACTCAAAGGTGACCCCTACTCGGAGTAACCCCTCTAAAATTTACCCTTCATCCAAACGCAGCCCAGTTAGATCACATAGGTGCGAACACCTTTTTCAAGAGTATACCTGAATGTATTATAGTTTTTTTTTTCAATAAATAGATGGCTTCATCATTTAAAAAATATAATAAAACATAAAAGTAAAAAAAAAAATTATGACCAAAATGTCCAAGCCTCTTAGAGCACCTGACTAATTTTCAAGACATGCGCAAGACTCTTACCTATATGCACCGGATAATAGATGCTTTTATCAGTTAACAATAGTCTACATAAAAAATTTCTTGGGCTACTTCTTTGCAAGTTTTCCAGAATATTTTTATGTCAGACATTTTGGACACCTAAAAAGAATGTGTCGATCTTGCTTGAGGAATCCGTGTTTACTTTCTTTTCCTATTATTAACGTTCATTCTTTTTTTGCTTTCTATTTTTGTATTTGCATCTCTTCTCTTGTGCCCCTTTATTTATTAATATATCAACCATTTCCAAAAAAATAGTCTACATAAAAAATATGAATAAGATAGACAACACAGTCACTTTGTCATTACATTGGAGTATTTGGATATGTTAAAACATAAAATAGACTAGTTTTTAGCATGAGCTAATCTAAAGAGTTATTTTTAAGTGGAAATGTGCTACACAAATGTCATGCATTTAAATCTTTAGAAAACCAAAAAAGAATTCCTGGTGATAGTTGAACAGGATGATCTTCACTCATCTGCATGAGTATACCCAATGAGATTTTCAACCCAGAAGCTGTCTTTCAGTCAGACAAATACAAAGGCCTACAATATGCATATTCCTTCCACACTGCAAGACGCCCAACTTACATTTTTCAAGTCTGAATAACTCCCATCTCATATGACATGTATAAAACTAAACTAACAGTAAGAAACTTTAACATTTTAATTCTGGAATGGAATGTCGATCCATCATATCCCTCAATGTTGTGTCACCCTTATATCTTTAAAAAGTAAAAAGCTTTTAACCACTTTTTTTTTAATGGTTACTATATTAATAGAACACTTTTAATCTTTTGAAACAGTATTACTGGGGTTGGATGGCCATACTGCGTAATTTACTCAACATGTATGTTGCAGCTGATTCCCTTGCTTCACGAGGATTGTTTCGCAAATCACCACCATCAGAAAGCACTTGTTCAACCCCTTGAATTATAACCTTCGCAAGAAAACCTCCTGTAAATTATTTGAAGAGGAATTAGTTCAATGGAATCACTTCATTACATTGAAGCTGAGTATTTTGCTTGATCAAATTTAAAATAGCCGTTGAATGTAAGATATTGACAAGCACTTTGACAGCAAAGGAAGAAGCACACTGAAGTAACAGATTGGCTTTAAAATAACACAGAATGCATTTTTGAAACAGAGCATTTAGTTGGGAAGTAGGTCCCACGATATTGAATATAGAACTGTGGAAGATCCAATAGGTAGAAATTGAGATCGAAAAGCTTTTCTATTCCAATATGGTGGCATGACTCAAAGCAACAACTCTTTCATTATAACAATAAACCCTTAATTATCTCACCTTTGATTTTTTTTTTTTTTTGTATTTGAGTTTGACAACTATAAATGACCTTTGGCCCTAATGATATTCCATACTTCCACATTCAATATGATACAACCCACTGTGCACTACATGCCACGCAGGAGAAAAACAACCAATTTATGCCATTTTAAGCTGAAGTAACATGGACATGTTACTTTAACATTTTCGTAGGAGGAATACATTTCTATAACCACAATGTACAAGTACACCCTGCCTAGAAAAAGGCCAAGAAAGGCAGATTTTTCTAAACAAATGATCACTCACTATCAACACCCAACAGATGGTATTGAACCTTGTAGATCATGGGACTATCAGATATAAGGGCCCATCAAATCTTCTCAACCTTGACATTCGAACCACAAAGTCAAAGGGTTGTTAGGAAACTTCTTTACAAGTGTAGGGTGGAGTTGGTACAGGGTATAGATTGGCCAGCAGCCTCATGCCCTCTTTCATATAATCTGAGATTGAGGCCTAGGTTGACATTGTTCTTTCTTTTAATTAGCAAAATTCACTCTCCTAAAATGATAACTGCCACCAAGACCAACCAACAAGAAGACACGTCTCAATAAATGGTACTTTAAGTGGTTAAATATAAAAGGGAGGACCTAAATCCTTAAACTATTAGATGTCAAAAGCACATACTTATTAATCACATCTACTCAAATCAAAACCAGAGAAAAATGAAGTTTCTAGAGATGAAGGAATATTAGTGTCACCATCTGAAAGGAGCACACTATATCTCGGCAATACCCAGTTGTTTGCAGCGCATATTTCATCTAATTCCTGCAGGAGTAGTAGATTTCCTTCAGGTCATAGTTTCTAGTGAATTCCAGACTTGAAATCTACAGGAAAAAAGAAGGAAAACACTAAATGATCTGAACAACAGAGTATCATGAAGACAAATGATGCCCTAACAGTTTCTCTTTGATGGACTACAACAATAGTCTCCACTGCAATCTTAAAAAATAATAACCACTTGTTAAGCTCTAAATTCTAAGACAAGAAGTGTTCACACTAGCGAAACTTTGAGAGCATGACTTCACTATAATCTCAAATTACAAAGAGGCAGAAAGTAACAACAGATAAATGAATATGCAAAAGCTCTAACTAGAATTCCTCTGCCGAGACTTGATATTGAGAATGCCCTTTAAATGGGGCTTGAGCTTACAAAGTTTGGTGTGAAGTAAAGAGAACCATATGAGTAAGGTGTCTATGAAGGTTTACCTCCTATCTCTTGATTTTTAATTTTTAATTTTTACAAAAGAGAAAAGGTCTCAAGAATGAACTAAAATTGAAGAATGAAATCTGAAGACACTAAAACATTAAGGACTTGCCTGACACGGATTCTGTGAGATGAGAACAGCTTCAGATGATGTCTTCTTTTTGCAATACTGCGGTGAGCCTTCTCCACAGAGAGGTCTGCTAGTTCCTTTAGAGCATGCAGCATTACATGCTTCAATGATTGTTTCCAACTTTAACAAGAAATCATCCTCTCCTCCTTCCAAAGACCAAAACAAAATTATTAATGTCAACTCAAGACCTCCCTCTTGCCAAAACAAAAATTTTGTGTTAGTATTTTATCATTCTACCAACATCTACTTTAATGGGTCAACATCTTCAATATATGCAGTCCTATTAAGGGTCTGGTCATTTAGGACGAACTGTCCCACTAAGCATTTTTTGGAGACTATTACACAGAAACTAAAGTTCATGGGATTCCATTCTACCGACTGATTACATTCTCACTTTTTTCTGTCTTCAACCTGAATTGAGATGAAAATAGGTGGGTCCTCAGGCTGTGAATGTCCAAAAAAAGTCCACCCAAGAGAGCTCAACGGATCATCTTCATGCAGCATTCTAAGTTAAAAATAAAGACACACGCGCACACGCACACGCACACGCACACGCACACGCACACGCACACGCGCGCGCGCGCGCGCGCGCGCACACACACACACACACATATATATATATATGCAAAACTACAAAATGCCTATGCATTTTGGCGCTCGGGAACAAGAATCCTATGTGGGACCCACTTATTATTGATTCTAATTCATTAAAATAAAATTTTATGTTCGAAACTTAGATCCAACCTTTTATAATTCTCATTTGATGCATCTTCATTTTTAATCCAATGGTTCAAAATATTTATCCAATGGTTCATTTTTAATCTTAAAAAATCAAGGGCTAGCATGATTCAATGGATCATAATTTGACAGTATGATAGTCTTTATGATAATCTATCTATCTATGTAATTTTTTTTATCATTTAGTGGGGCCCACTATCTGACGTGGCCCATCAGAACACCAGAGCTTTTCAGCCCGGGCATCAGCCAGATCAGCCCCTATGAATGTGTGTGTATGTGTGTGTGTGTGTGTGTGTGAGAGAGAGAGAGAGAGAGAGAGAGAGAGAGAGAGAGTTCATTACACTTGAGACAGGAAAGTCAAAGGTGAAAAGGAAAAACCTAAGATGAAACAAACCATACCGATGATTGTTTGAATATTTTTCTCACAAAGTGCAATTTCATCTTCCAGCAGGCGATGCTGATGGCACTATCAACCAAAAATAAATTGCTTGTAAAGAAATAAGAAACCTTCACTCTACTAGTTATTAACTCAAATGAGATTATTCATCAGAATCATGTTATACATAAATAACATACCAGGTCATCTCGTTTTTTCTTTAGTGCAAGTAAGGCAGACTGTTGCAGATCATTTTCCTTCAAGGCCAAGACCGCCTGCACTTTATCAAGATTTTTGGAATTGTTTGTGGAAGGAACAAGAGCAACACAGCCTGTGGATGCACCATTCTGAAACAAAACATCTTCATTTCTTCTCATAGAGCTAACGCTTGTTCTATCAGTATAGCATGGCTTCTTTGTTGAATCAATCACCTCTACCTGCCAGACACATGCCCATGAATGAAATGTAGAGAGAGAGAGAGAGAGAGAGAGAGAGAGAGAGAATTCATCAGGATCAGGTTACATATAAACAAATACCAATTCTTGTCCTCTCTTTAGTGGTAGTAAGCCAGACTGTTGCAGATCATTTTCCTTCGAGGCCAATACCACTTGCTTATCAAGAGTTTGGGAATTGGTTGGAGAAGGAACAAGAGGAGTGTAGCCTGGAGATGAACCATTATGAAACATGACTTCATCTCTTGCCATAGCCTTGATGCCTGTTCCATCAGCATTGTATAGCTTCTTCACTGAATCACTCCTACCTGCCTGTCAGACACATACATTCATGTGAAACTGAGAGAGAGAGAGAGAGAGAGAGAGTAATGTGGACATCCAATATTATGCTTGAGTCACACAATTGCAGAGGTGGAAAAAGAAGAAGCAAGGCCCACATTTCAAAGCAGGGTGGCATATAGGAGGCAGCCCACCATACAGCACAAAAGTCCCATGGTTTGTACATTTTTTAGAGTAGTACCATTGAAACCATATGACATCCCACTGCATATGAAGTTCCAATTTGTGTTAGGTTTAGGGATGGCAACAGGCAGGCTCAAGCTTTGCCAAGCCTGAGCTCAATTACCAAGTGAAAAACCCAAGCCCAATTATCAAGTGAAAAGCCTGAGCCTGAGCCTGAGCCTGATGAGCCCAGTAAGCCCAATTGAAAGCATGAACCAGAATATGAGCTCAGAAACAAGAAAATTTGTATGGGTGTTGGCTTCAAAGAATAAATACTAAATAAATTGTGTTTCCAACAAAGCATGGGTTTCTTAAATTATTAAAACAAACATTAAGTGAGCTGTATGATAGATAATAAGTTCAAATCAGGTACAGTTTTTTCTTTTTGGTAGAATAATGTTCTACATGTAAACCAAATTTCATCTAAAAACTCAAATTGAAGTCACATTATGTTAGTGGTACTAGCGTTACTAAGGATATCTGCTGATTTTGACCAGTAAGATCAGTTGACTTCCACTTGAATTTTTGGATAAAATTTAGATAATATGTAGGTAATTGAGTAAGAATTCTATCCAATTAGTTGGATTTTGGTAATTCTTCCAAAAAATTTAATAAAAAAAGAAAAGAAATAAAAGCCCAAGCGTGATTTGTAACATTTCCCTAATAGATATATCATTTGTCTATTTTTAATAGACCTATATAATTGGTCTGGGCTTAGGCTTTCGAGCTGGCACATATATAAGCCCTAGCCCAGCCCGAATAATAATTGGGCTTCAATTTTTGTCCAAGCCCAGCCCACTTATAAATCGGACTGAAAATTAATGTCATGTGCACCTTTTCTCAAGCCAGGTTTTTCAGGCTTTCGGGCCAAATTCCATCCCTAGTTAGGTTCTCTTTCAAATACATTTCCATGTAGGTAGGAAAAACACCAACAAGGGCAAAATCTTTATATTGGGTAGTAGTGGTAGAGAAAGTGTTTATGATTAGATAAAAGATGTTAGAGGAGGATGAAGACATTTCATGTGTACCCTCTATCCTTCATGATGAATCAAGCAACCACTAGTTCATTCAGTGCGCACCTCTTTGATATGAAATTGACTCTTATTGCCATTCAGATGTCCTTGGGTAATGAAAGGCTATTAAGGTGGTGACAAGAGTATATGGCATAATTGGTAAGTGCCCATTTGTGTAACAACAAAGCTTCAAAGTTTGTGTCATATATCTCAAGAAAAGTTGCTTCGGGTGGTACATAGCTAGTTGGGAGGGTAATTCTTTCAAAGGAGGGGTAATGTGATAAGGCAAGCAACTCCAATGGCTCTTTGGGACATTTAGAAGCAGTGCAACGCAATGATTCTCAAAGGAATAGAAAAATCGGCAAACAATGCCAACAAAGAAAAAACAATGGGGTGAGGAATGATGGGCAGCATATATGGAAGAGAGGGATCCACTAGATGCTGGTATTTTTTTTTTCTTTTTCTTTCTTTTTCTTCTTCCTGATCTGAGCCATGTCCAGTGTACTAGATTGTAGGGCTTCCTGCTGTTGGGCTTTGTAGGGCTTTCCTGTTGTTGGGCTCTCCTGTTGTTTTCTTTTCTGTACTTGCATCTCTAGTGCTTTCTTTTATTAATATGATAACCATTTCAAAAAAAAAAATTGAAAGGAGTAGAAAGACAGAAAGCAACAAAAATCCAATATAGATAGAGCTGCTAGAGAAAAATTGCATCCAACAAAAATACATGGTTACTAGATCATGGGGCTGGAATGTTATAATATTTCTTTTCAAGCACTGTAGGGTTGAAGGAATTAAATGAGGCAAAACTATTAGCAACCAAGGAAGCTTGATGCAAATGAGCATTTTCAAGGCAGACTGGTTGCTGATGGAGGCTTCTTCGAAAGACATAGCATGAGCATCACAAAGAAAGAAAGTTACTTGGAGATCATTGACACTTGCAAGAGAAGTAAGGGCTTTTATTAAGTCGATGGAAGTATGCTTCACTCATTTCAAAAGATCAGCAAACTCTAATGCAGATCTCTCGGATAAACATGGAGCTGAGAAGCAGACATGATTTCGAGATAAGAATTAGTGAAGATGTTAAATTGTGATTGTGTGAAGGTTTATTTTGTACTTTCATCACTAGTGAAAGTTACCACTTACCACTATTTCATCATCAGCCACCAAAATCCCATCTATTTGGAATCGGCTTTTCTAGTTCTACATCTCCATTTTATCATATCATAAACCATACACCACCAATCATATCTTTCCTTATCTCTTTCCTCCAAGTTTTAAATGGTCTATCTCTTCTCCTTGTGTCTGCAATTTGTAGCCTTTCTACTCTACAAATTGGGCCTTCTCCGGCTTTCTACTTACATGGCCAAAGCACCTCAATTGCATTTTTCTGAATTTGTCCTCTATTGGGGCTATTTTTTAAGCTATCCCTTATGTGATCATTTCTAACTATTATTTTAGTATTAAATCACTCATCTATCGTAGCATGCATATCTTAATTAATTTTATCTATTTTGTCTTTTCTGTATAGCCCAACACTCTACCCCATAGAACATTACCGGTCATTATTGCCTTATAAAATCGTCCCTTTAAGCACAGTGGGACTCTTTTATGATACAAGACTCCACCATCTTATCTACATTTTGTCCACCCTACTCCCATCCTATTAGTTATATCCTCGGTGAAATTCCCCACAAGGTTCTTCCATAGAACCTAGGTATCTAAACTTGTCACAGTGTGAAACTATGACATTTCCAATTTTAACTAGGTCACGTCCTTACTCTTCTGTTCCACCAAAATTACACTTCATGTATTCTGTTTTAGTTCTACTAATTCTTAGTCTCTCTATGATTTCAACTAAGTACATGTATTCTGTTTTAGTTCTAATCCTTAAGTTCATTCGTCTCTAAAAGTCTTCTCCATGATTTCAACAAAGTGATGACTTGCTTCAATCTCACAAAATAGAAACTATACCAAATGCAACAGCATGCACTACGGCATATCATCAAGGATCCTTGCTGTTAAGACATCCATGATTAATGCAAAAAGGTACAGGCTTAAGGAATATCCTTGAAGTTACACTATGACTGGGAACTCAGCACTCCCCACAAACATTTATAAAAGCTACCACTATGCTCTATGTAGGTATGCAACTATGCATGATTCATGACAGCCATGGTAGAACCTTTAAAGCATTGCATTAGCAACAGCATGAAAGACAAGAACAGTTGATCTAATGATGCCATTTTCATGTCCTTTGGACCTTTCTGTTTCCAATATATGTATAATGCATACAGATATAGGTTGCTTTGTATTTTAATCACTTGTGAAAGTTACCACCATTTGCATTTCAAATATAGTGCATATTCATGATTCATGACAATCGTAGGGGAACCTTTAAAAGATTACAGTTAGCAACAGCGTGAAAGACCAGAATACCTGATATTTGATGCCATTTTCAATGGGCTTTGGACCTTTCTGAGTAACAGTTTTTTTTCTTCTCTCAACATTCATATCCTTCACATTGTTGATTGTGTCCCGAGAAGAGCAAAGCTGTCCAGAATTATCAAAAGAAGACCGATCTTCAATGAGTTCAGGACTAAAAACAGCTCCTAGTGACCCGTCTGTAGAACAATAGCCGTTTTCTTTCACATTAACAGTTCTAGTGTTGAATTTTCTGGTTTTAGAAGCTGGCGTTTCTGCAATCTGCCTGACCTGGTCAAATTTGTCACTGGTTCCATTACCTTCATTGGTACATGGCTCATTTGTCTTTGGAGAAGGCTTTGAACTGATAGCTGTAGTTTCTCTATGAAGAACAATTGAATGTGAAATTAATACTTTTTTCTAGAAAGGTGACTTTAAAATTAATATGTTACAATATAAAACATATTTACTACAATTTTCTAAATCTTAAAAATATTTCAAGATAGAAAAAAAAAAAGCTAAAACTTACCAGTTTAATTAGTAAGACATGGCACTAGATTTTATCATAATTACCACAAAAAGTTTGTTTTAGATATTGCGCCATGTCCAGTAGTGCTACACATGCATGTATGAGAAAACCTAGTGACATACATGATTCTCAACAATGAATATACAAAACTAATCAGTGTTTAAAAAACCCATTTCTCATATTGTTTTCTTCAAGACTTGAAAATGATCCATATGATCATCCAATACACTGGTGAGTTCCCCTAAATGGGGAGACAACAAACAACATACATGACGCATGCCTATTTTCAACAAAGGTGCCTCCTTGAATTGGAAGAAAATCCCCACGCAAACCTCTCTTCTCATTTGGAAGTTGACAGTTGTCAAGATTATGTCATGATCAAGGTTGCACGGATCACTGGATCATGCTTCGTGGTTTGCAGTAAGTGGATCGTGGATCACACCTTTGTAATGATCAAGGTTCAATAAGGGTAGGGTGAGGTGGTTCATTGTTTTGGATCATTCGGTTCGTTAACCATGGATCACTTGGTTCATACATCTTGGATCGCTTGGTTCACTCAATTCAAAACTATGATTTATATAATTAATCCATGTTTATATATTTGTTATTTCTTTAAATTTAATTTACTTTGTCATTCTACAAATGGACCAACCCCAGATTGATTGGATAAACGGCTTAAATGATGATGACTCTACAAATGATATAGAACAAAAAAAAAAAAATGTTTGTATTAGTAAAATGAACACACCATCATTTATATAGAAATAAAAATAATTTTTTCAAATCAAAATTATTAATATTATACACAGCTCGAAGAATGAAAAATGAAAAATTATTAAGTTGTGCCAATTCAACTTTTCAAAATTTACATAATAAAATAAATTATAAAAGTCATAAATTAAAATATTAAATAAATTAATTTACCATTATGGTTTATAAACAAAATAATACATGTAATATTATATACCAGTATATCTACCAGTAACAAAATAAAAAATCCACCAGTTTGTGTGGATTAGGAGGTTTACACATGCTCGTGGGATTAGTCTTACCTCCAATGTGAGGTGGGGATATCCATGTTCCAACATATATATATATATATATAATCCACCAGTGTATTTTTATAAAAAGGTACATTTATCAATTTAATTATTTTTTTGTATTGTAAGGCGTGTAAAGCATTAAAATAATAGCTATATATAATTTTCTCAAAAATTACAAGTACCGAATATCAACTTATTGTAAGGAAATAGTGACCAATATATGAAATCTGAATTTAAATAATAAGTGGTAAATAATACTCCCTCTGTCCCAAATTAGTTGTCCTATATGGATTTTATAATTGTCCCAAAATAGTTGTCTCATTTGTATTGGATTAGTATAAAGTGTGTTGAAAATGGATGAGATTACCTAGAGTGCTAGCCTTATATAGAGAGTTCGTTAAAAAACACAAATATTTCAAATGAGACAACTAAAATGGGACAGAGGGAGTAGTAGACATCATTTACAGCCACAGCCACAGCCACAGCCACAGCCACGCACGCACGCACACAATACCTGGAAAGCCAATCAGAAAGAATGCCAGAATATGGCAGCAAATGAAAATATTCAATGACTGAGGTTACAGCAAATGCATCCAAACGTTTACTGACCAAAGGGCCCTTCATGCTGCAGAAAAAAAAAAGGACACAGTTACATACATTATCAGCTTATAAGACAGTTACTAAAGATAACAGAACAAAGAAAAGGTTTCAGCTCCCTCTGAACCCTGCATGAACTGACATTCACAAGTGTGTGTGCGTGTACACAAATACACATAGAAAGTACCTCCACCTTTCACATATCAATTACATGAAATTGTAGCAAATGTTTGTCACATTCACTCAAATAGTTGTTAAAATCTTATAATTTATGATTTGAATCTAACGATTTGATACAATTTTTACAAAATGATTTGAATCTTATACTTTTTTTGAAAAAGTAGATTTGAATCTTATACTCAAATCACAACTTAAAGAACCTTACAATTTATTGATAAATTTTATTTTTTATATGTAAGTTTACTAAAATATGATTTGTCCTCTATGATTCAAGTCAATTTCATATGGCATACATTATGACAAGTAATTACTGATCCATATAATTGTTATTTTTGCAATCCTCAATAATATTTCATAGAGTAGCATTCAGCTGCACACCCCATAAGTTGCTCTCACAGTGAGTGCTCCATGTGAAACCCACCTATGACTACAGGGTTGGCAGGTTAGAAAGCTCAATGTCTGCATATAACACTTATAAAAAAAACAGCTTGATTGAATGACTCTAGCTATAGATTGAACTTGATAAAATAGCATCCCTTATCTAAACATTGATTTTCAAGACTTTAAAAACCATAGCTAGAGTCATTCAGTTAAACTAATTGTTTATAAATACAATAACAAGCATAGATCTTTTAGCTCACCTAACTCCATGATCATTAGGTGAACTCCACATAGAGCTCTGACTATGAGACCACTTTATGGGTGTGTGGCTAAACGCTACCCTTTACATATAAAGTTTTACTTATAGTACCATCGTCACTAGTTTGTTATTTATATTAAAGGTTTGAATACAAAATGCCTAGGTTTTGATAAACATTGTTTTTACATCTCTATGTTCTTCAAAATAGTTTCCCATTTTTGAGAAGTTTGAGAAAATCATGCAATTTACATCTCGATATGATTTGATGTCTAGAAAGACAAAGTGACTTCAATTTTCCAAACATTGCTTACTCATAGAGCATGCAAATTGATAATTAAGTTAAAAACAACATGAACCAACACCCATCATTGTGTTTATGAAACTTAGGAGGTCTAGTAAAGCCAAACCTGCCGATAGCATCTTTGATAGGGACTTGTGTGACTTCTTCATCAATTGGTTTACTGCACTGCATTAAATAAAATCGAGCAGTGGTCTTTCCTTTACTTAATTAGTATACAAGATGGCTTTCAAGAACAGTAAGATATGTCGAATCAATGCCTGTTTCAAAATACAATGATGTATTCATAGAATCAGCACCATCTATAAATGGACAATCAATGAGTTTAAAGCATGAGTGCCACATTGTAATATTCAAAAGACGTGCCATTTTACTATTTATACTGAAGCACTTCCAAAATACTGCACTGTATTTGAAATGAAAATTATTCATTTTGAATGAAAAGGGAACGGATGATGAGAGAATAACCACTTGATTTGCACTCAATTTCCTTTTTTGAAACAGTGCTACAACCACCAATTCCTAGTTTTAACCACGGATGATGAGAGAACCACCACCAATTCCTAGTGGAATTTGTTACAAGAATAAGATATAAATGCATGTACAAGGAGAAAAAAAGAACATAGAATAATTATCAAAATATCACGAATCTCCAACTCCAGATGGAAACCCAACAGTTCATTGAGGCAGAGAACATGTACTAGACAAAACTAATAACAGGAATATGTAATCTAGAATGGCATTCAGAATGTAAACTGAAAAAGAGACTGAGAGGAGAAAACATCAGAAGATGTTAACAATGACAAGAAAAGTTCAACGGTAGTGCATAATTGATGCAAGGATCTTGAAAATGAATGGGTGTTTTCTATTTTTCAGGATTCAGGGTAACAAAATAAAAAAAACTCAGTGAAAGTCCTCAAGGGGAATTAAAGTCTTGAATGCTTTAATTGAGTTCCAAGCAAGAACTGGATAAAAGGTCCAGAAAATTGAATCAGCACCAAAATTGGAAATTACTGATAAAATATTCACCAATGTTGGAAACCTAAGTCTTAAAAAGAAAAAAAAAAACAGATTCCATGATGAAATTGTTTAGAACATTGATCAAGGAATTATACCGTACTATGCCAGAGCATGGCTTAACATGTAAATGTGTACACATATACCATCCAAGTGACATACATCAATCCAGATTCTGAAAAGCATAGTGCTCAATTCGTCAAGTTCATTGAACAAAATCAATGTTTAGATTCATCTCTAATATGTTTCCACTTTCAAGTTATCTGCCATACATAATAGGGTCCACGATTTTGACATTTTGGAGTCTGGATTGACTAGATGTACACCACAAATCTGGAAGATGTCTTCATACATAGTTTAAAAAACTCAAACAAGTTGGTCCGAGTAGATTCAATTTGGTAGAATTTTGAGTTGAGTGGGTCAACAAGTTATACAAGTTTTTTCTTTTTGAGTCGAATTGAAAAACTCATCTGAGTTACTTGACTTCGACTGAATCTCAAGTCAAGTCTGAGCTTGAAGTTTTTGAACTTTGAGATCATGCATACATGAGCAATGACATTATTTCTCAGATAAAACAAGGATGTAGTCAGTCCATAAGCCTCTAAGGCTTGGTTATACTAGTGATCATTATCATCACCATTGAAGCTTGACGCCATTTAAGATCCAGACACTTGACTGATAACAAGGAAAACTAGATCATCTCCTACTAATGAATCATTACTAGGCAGTTTGTAATCCAATCAATTGTGATCTTAGACGGCACCTGTTTTCTCCTTGACAGCTGAAAATGCAAGTTGCTTGAGTGCTGCTTCACCAGCTGTTGGTTCATCAGCTGAAAGTTTTGTCAGGGCACTTTTCTTTCTACCCACACTACATGTTTCAGAAACAACTTCCGATTTATAAGAGGGAGAATTAAGATCCTTTTCTATCAGTGACCACACACCCTGAGTCTTTGAGCTGAACTGCAGCAAGCAGTTCATCCTCACTGAGTCAACTACAAAGACTGCAACTTTAGAGACTGGCCAACCCTCTATGTTAGGAGCATCTTTTGAAGCATCTAACTCAGTACATATATTGCAGGCATCCATGACCATTTCCTCCGCGATTGAGAACTGTTTGTCAGATTCACCTGATTTGTCACATCTTTGCATGAATTGCATAAATGCCATAAGGCTTGGTTTGCAATTGACAGCTACTTTGCAGAAGGATTCAAAACCAAGAAATTCGAGGTCTGGAAATTGTTTCCTGTGGTAGTAATTGTAAAGCAGCACGACTGCATGCATCTGAGGAAACACGAAACAATGTAAAAATGAAATTAGCGGTTAGAAAATGCAGAATGTGGCAGGTTTCGGTAAAACCATACTGCCAAAACTATAAATAGTTCAAAATCCAAAAAGGTGTGATCAAAGAATAAAATGGGGATTGTTATTTGGAATTTAGAGACTGTGTGATTGTGGCACTCAGTCAAAAGCAGAAAAGGTGTGATCAAAGAATAAAATGGCTAGGGTGCATTGGGAATTTAGATGTACCCAAGTTATGACCATTTTGAATATTTTGTCAGGATTGATGGTTATACATTCTAGTATGCGTTTGGAGGCAGTGCAGAAATAGCTAGAAATAACTTCTCCACATTTCAAAGATTTTTGAGAGAGCAGAACAAAGAACAATCAAAGAATTAAAACTAGAATCATGAAATTGCAATCTTATCACATACTAGAGACCCAGTGGGTATATCATTACACAGTGTCACCATCTATTTTAATGAAATTTGAAATTTTAAAATATTAAAATTTTAAAGTGAACAATAAAGATACAGGTCTATTGATATTACTGTCATTTCAAAATAAAAAATAAAGATTTGTCAAGTGGCAGGCTTGGTGGATTCCGTGATTTTTCTTTCCTTTTTTTCATAATATGGGTACATCCCACATTGGAAGTGAGACTAATCCCACTGAGGTAAGTCGATGAGGAGAATATGTAAACCTACAAATCCACACACACTAGAGGTAAGTCGTTGAGGAGTAACCCCATGGGGAGTGGCCTCGAGGGATTGGACGAGAATCGAACTCAAGACCTCGCTTCATGAGGCGAGCATCTTGACCGTCAAATGGATGATTCCATAAGAACTGGCAAAGTGGAACTGGCATTTGAACAGTGTCTTCCATGGGAACTGGCAGAGAGGAATCCATGCTTGTCTTTTTAAAAAGAAGGAATCCATTATCCATGCTTCCAGGTCGCTCTTCCTTCCCTTCTTCTTCTACTATACAAATGCAGAAAGCAGAAGAAGGCAGGAAGGAGGAGAAGAAGGAAGAAACTGGAATTTCAAAAGGTTTCTTCATAAGGTAGTGGGTTTTTATCACACTAATTAGAACAGGCGAATAATGGATGATTCCGGGAATTTATCCATGGCTTGATGTATGAAAGGAAAGTACTTTTTAATAATAACTCTTTGTTAATTCTTTCCTGAACATTGGTCAGTTGCTCACTTATCCTTTTAAGCTTACACTTATAATAAAAAAAAAATTAAATAAAACATGGTTAATAATTTTCATGTTAAGTTAAAAAAATGCTAGTGAAGGAACACTCAGCACTAGAGAGCTGAAAATGGGCACTATTCCAAAAAAATAAAAAGTATTTTCATTTCTATGCATATAAATAGAGCATAAATCCCGTCACTCCATAATCCATATAAAGCAGAATCGTCACCAACCCATATTCAATTGATGAAAAAGAAAAAGAAAAAACCAAAAGAATGATGGGGATGAATCCCATAAACAGCCATCCCTTTGCCAAGATATCAGCTTCAGTAGCCATTTTGGCTTGAACAAAACGAAGTTTGATTCCATAGCAAAGAAAGAATTAGGGAATGAAAGAAGAATGCCTGTTGAGCAAGGGATCGCTGTTTGGAGAGAGAAGAAGAAAGGAGGAGAGAAGCTTTGATGGGCAGAAGAGGGCTGACGAGATAATCGATCAGTGCTTGAATAGTGTCTTCCATAGGAACTGGCAAAGAGGAATCCATGCTTATCTCTTAAAAAAGGAATCCATTATTCATGCTTCCGGGTAGCTCGTCCTTCCCTTCTTCTTCTACTTTACAAATGCAGAAAGCAGAAGAAGGCAAGGGGAAGAAGATGGAAGAAAATGGAATTTCAAAGTTTCTTCATAAGGTAGTGGGCTCTGATCAGACGACCGTCACCATTTTTGTACATCCTAACACATGGCCCAATTGGACGTTCTCAACCGTTACAAAACCCCACAGTACAATCATATCGATTGTAGGGCTGAAACTCGGGTCGGGCGGGCCGGGTTTTGACAAACCCAGCCTTAACCTATGTCAAATTTTTTTGAACCCGACCCGACCCGATCCGAATTGCAAATCCGAGTATGTCAACCCAACCCGACCTGAATTGCTAATACTCTCAACCCGAGAGTTGACCCGACCCGACCCGACCCAGGTTAGCCCGAGTTAGCCCGATTTAGCCCGAGTTAGCCCAATTTTTTAAAGAGGGGAAGAGGGGAAGACGAAGAGGAAGCAGAAGAGGTGGATATCGGTTTTCGAAAGAGGAGAAACGGAAGTGGAAGGGGCGTAGGGTTTTATTTAAGTTATGAATTCGGGTCGGGTTTTTCCGGGTCGGGTTTTTTTGGGTCGGGTCGGGTCGGGTCCGGTTGAAGTTTAAATTCTTCAGCCCAACCCGACCCGAATTTCAGTCGGGTTTTTTTTTTCCTAACCCAACCCGACCCGAGTTTACAATTTCTATAACCCAACCCACACTATTTTCGGGCTCGGGCCGGGCCAAAACCCAACCCAAGTTTCACCCCTAATCGATTGTATTTCAGTAAAGGCTTTAAATTTAAACCTGCAATCATAATCATAAAAATTACAAAATTATAAAGTTTGAGTTACTTTTATTTAACATGATTTATATTTAATTTAACTAGAACTTCTAATAGAAATGTAAAATAGTTGAAAAAGCCTATTTGACTTAACAAAAGTTATAAAAATTGTACTTTCTTTAAAAGCCATGTCTCGATAAATAAAAGTGAATTCAAATAAAAATATAAAAAAATGAAAATAAATAATCATTTTATAAATAAAATGGGCAAATAGATGTAACCAACACAGGAGATCTATCATCTCCATGACTGAATTTTGAAAATCAATACTTGCCCTTGAGATAAATGATCAGCAATATTATTATGGCGAGCGATCCTCCTACAGACATTTTGTATTTAGCGACGCAGATTTTAGAGTATTCTCGATTTTACCCTTCGCATGAATAGTAAAATTTCAATGGACTGTTTTTTACCGTTCATGTGAATTTCGGCGAGCCGATTTGAAATTTCGAAGAGCTGAATTGCACTATTCATGAATTTTGGCGAGCCGACTTGTAATTTCAAAGAGCCAAATTGCACTGTTCATGAATTTCCTGAATTGCACTGTGCATGAATTTTGGCGAGCCGAATTGCACTGTTCATGCATTCTTTTCTCTTCGGTACGACAGGTGGAGGGAAAATTGGACATACGGTAAAACACGTGTTTCTATACACAAAATACCCATTTGAGGATCGCTGGCCTATTGTTATTATCTATCTTATTATTATGGTGTTATGGGGAAATCGTTTGAAAGAACACAAGGATAATATGTATTTAAGGTATCTTTTTATGTCTTATATCAAGAGTTTATTGTTTTTCAGTATCATAAAATCAAAAAAGAAAGCATTTTTTTATAATCAAGATATCCCAACGTCTCATCGACTGATCCTCAGAATGTGTGTAAATCTTTTTATCCACACACAAAGGGTAAGTCTATTATGAGTGACCCTTTAGAGTGGAGTAAAAATGGATTTCAGGACTTTCGCTTCCTAAAGTAAATTCTAGTCATCACTCCAATCCCTTTAAAGTGCAGTAAAAATCTTAGATTTGTGTCCTGTATGGCTTTCCAACAATATTTTTTTTTATGTGATATTGAAGCTAGTTGAGAGTGATAAGGATGATTATAAATAAAAGAAGATAAATAACTTTGACATGGCAAAGGTTGTAGAAGTTGTTGCTGCATATCAAAAATTAGAATCTTAGATCAATTTCTCTTAAAAAACAGGGAGATCATTGGTATATAAAGAAGCAATACATCCTTGAGGTGACTGTTTTCTTCTTTGTATACTCTGTTTTTTTTTTTTTTTATGGCTTTATTTAAAATTTGATTGTTGATTAACTGATTGTTAAAGCTTTATTCATTTCTGAGTTTACAATGCTTACATATATAATCCGAAAGGAGAACATTTTATTAAAGCTATCTTTGTTATATATAACACAATTTTGTTTTTTAAATTTCAATTACTAAAGACTTAGCTTCCACTGTTTCTTCTTTGTTCCTAAAGGCTACAAGTTGGGCGTATTGTGTGGGAGAAGCATGGTTTTGAGTTTATCACTAGAGATGAACTTGGTCCACCTAGGATCTTCATCTAAGATGGGTAAAAAAAACAGCTCATACAGTGCGTATCAGCCAATATGCAATAATTTTTTTAAGGGTCCACAGGTTGCGTCATGACTGGCTGTGATCGTGGGCATCACATCATGTGCGGACACTAGGATTTGTGGGTTTTGAACTGCTATGTAATTTTGTAACTTAAAAACATTTCAATATGTAAATAATCATTATTTAATGATAAAATTACATATCAGTTCAGATTTTCTAAAATTTTTTGGAAGAAAAATGACAGGAGAGAAAAGAATCAGCCAATAGGTATTGGCCGAATTTTTTAACCCAGCTCTAAGAAGTGCTAAGGGGTTCAAGGAGAGATTGATTCTCTGAGAAGATTTGGTCCTTAATGCCATGGAAGATGATATGGAATTGGAGGGTGGCAATCACATCCAAGAACTAGGATGACGAAGATAAATTGAATGGCCAGACATGAAGCTTGTGATAGAGACATTGAAAAGAGGAGTCGAAATTTCGATATCGGCCGATATATTTCTCCCGTCTTTTTTTTATTATTTAAAAAAAAACCCTTTAATAGCAGTCGATATAGATATGGGCCAATATATCCAGGTTTTAAAAACTGATAATTACACCTATGATTGAAAGTACTAGATGTTAAGAAAATGAATTAGAAGTTCTTAGAGCATTAAGGTGCCACCGAATTTTTTTAATCCAAATTGATTTAAAAGTTTTTAATTAATTCAAATTGATTTAAAAGTCTCTCTTTCAATTCCTTTCCCTCTTTCTCTTCTTCCCTCTCCCTCCCTCGATTTCCCTCTTTCTCTTTCAATTCCTTTCTCTCTTTCTATTCTTGTGGTTAATTGCAGAAAATATTACAGAAGCTTCAGCCACAAAACAAGGGTTATTGACTGCTTTTGCCATGAATGCCAACACCCTTCGCTGTCTCTGCTCCATTTCTTGCACCTGACTGCTGCTGTTTCAATTTCCAAATATGAGACTGAAGAGCAGCACCGCTGAGGCGCTGACAATAAAGAAAAAGACATTGGGGAAGTAAATGCAATTTTTTATTTTTTTTTCTTTCCTTTCAAGTAAATTATTTTGTAAATTCCATAAATTTCTAGCTAAACGTGGTAAAATGTGAAATGATGAATGGAGACAGGCATCAGAGAAGAAGAAGGCAATAAGTGGAAAAAAGAATAAAAAAGAGTAGCACCCACTGTAATAGCGTGTTTATTGGTTGATGGCATCTTTGGCAGAGCAAGTTTTAAAGGACTTTAGAGTCACCACCGGTCAGGGTGCTGTTGTAGACTTGTAATATTTTCTAAAAAAATAAATTAAAAGTAGAAATTACTAATTACTGTATTTTAATAAAATCAAAGACTCTTTCTTTAATTGTTTGTTTTTTAAAAATTTGGAGTCAAATAAAAATTTTAATTTAGAGGGAAATTTCCTAAAAAATTCAAAATTTTGATAATTTTTTGAGTCCGGCATTCTAATTGTAGGAAATTGGGTGAGAGGTGTGATCTATAAATACCATCTCAACCCATCTATTTTCTCAAGTTTTCTAGTTTGGGAGACCCACTCTTGACTAATGTAAGAGAAGGGGAAAATAATTTTTTTTTTTTATAATTAAAAATAAAGAAAGAAAGAGAGAAAAAGAGGAGATGAAGAATCCGAGGAGGTATCAAAAAGCTCAATGACTTTCTCCTTTAATGATCTAGTAACTCTCTCGTAATTTAAGTTTCTTGACCACTTGATAGAGACTTATAAAACCGTCATAAGTATTAAAGTTTGCAACTCGATCGTTGTCGTTTTTCATCTATAAATAAGACGGATCAATGACGAAATGAGTTCAGAAAAAAACAGAGTGCCTTCTCGCTCCCTCTTTCTAAATTTTCAAATACTCTGAATTCAATTTGAGCATTTGGTTCTTTGTTTTCTGTATTAGTGAACAGAAGTAAAGGCATTGAACTCTGGAGACAGAATTTTCAGTGAGTCTATCTACAAATAATGGAGAAATTGATGTTTTAAAGATAGTAATGTGACACTGTATCTTTCCTTTTTTCAGTTTTAAATTATATTTATTGTTTATTATAATTTCTACAACATTTATTGATGAATTCTTGCTTGCGATATAATCAAATATGATGCAACCCTATATACTACCTTATATAATTAACTCATGGGTACAATGAACCTCAAATTAGGGGTGATAATAGATGTCTAAACTGTCCACAATTGGGTCTTGTAGTGTTTGGCCTGGTTAAAGAGGTTTGTCAAGTGTTCCTAATGGGTCATGGGTGTTTAAGCTTGGGGATTGTGGGGATGTGGGGTGACTCAAATCATATTTTGGGCTTAGGCATTTGGGAGGTCCTTTGAGGCCTATGTACAATGAAGACCTGGTTCAAAGTTCTAGGTGGGCTTTATAGGGATGGTGGGTATTTGGTAGGGGTCGAAATCTCGACTGATATGAGATATATTGGCTGATACAGCCGAGCTTTGGCAAGAGAGAGAGAGAGAGATTAAAAAATATCATGATATCGACCGAGACGTCGAGATTTTGAGTCCACTGTTTTTTAACCCCTGGTATTTGGCTATGTGGTTTTGAAAATGTGGGTCAAATTGGGGTATATATAGTAGAAATTATAATTGACCAATTTAAAAGTAGCCCAACCCATATTGATAGATAAATTTTCCCACACGTGAAAACTCCATGGGCATTATAAACAACATGCTTTTAGAATATGATGTGTGTTTGTTTTTAAGGAAAATAGTTCTTACATTTTGGGGCGAGTGGGTATGAGAGTAGAAAATGAAGTCAAAATTAACTTTCTTTATAAAATTTGAAACTAAATATTGAAAAGTTATATTCTTTTAAAAAGTCATCGCGAAGGGGAAAAAAAGAGGAATGCAATGTCACTCTACGTATTTTATGTAAAAAAGTATCACTGGAGTTCAATGGTAATCCGTTTAGACAAGAAGGAAAATAGGGTTTCTCATTTTTTTCAACATTAGTAAAATGTAGCAGGCCCTTATATGTATTTAGAGAAAAAGGGAAAAAAAAACACTTTTTAACTCATATTTTGATATGCATTTGTTTGTAATTTATTTCAAGCAATAAGGTTTTAATAGTCTCTTATGAATAAATGGATACCGATAACATGCTCGTTGTCCATGTGGTCATGATGGGTAGTTTCATCGGATTGAGCTGGGCTTGACTCTTAATGAAGTGAAAACGTAAAAAAAATAACGTACACAAAACATAGCCTTTTAAATATGCAACCCATGGGTTATTCATGTCCACCTTATTAGTTATAATATAAAAAAAAAAAGATTTTATTATGTTGGAAATGTTTTTCGTATAACTGATTCCTTTATACTTGGAAGCTCAAGCTACTGCTCTCGGGTGAAAAATTTGGCCCGGTTGGTCGAATTTTTTAAAATATCGATATTTTTATATATTTTATTTTTCTGAATTAAAAAATCCAAAAGGAAGCTGGTTTTTTTTAAAAAAAAAAATTTAAAAACATAAATATCGGCTGATATTGGTCTAATATGGGCCGATATTGGCTGAGATATCGGCTCGGGCCCACTACCGATTTGATTTTTATTTTTAAAGATTGATATATCGGCCATATCGGCCGATAATATGTCTGTACAGTCATACATATCGTATCGGCCGATATACATCGATCTAAAAAAACCAATATATATATCTATATATATATATTATCTCTGAGTACTCTATTGGATTTGTAACAATGGATACCTTCTACATGGTGATAGCTTTCAACAGATGGTTAAATCTTTGCACTCCCTCTGCTTTTCTCTCACTCACTCTTTTTTTATGATCAAGATGTTTTAGAGCACTCGACTAATCCTCGTACATATCCAAGCCTTCCTACCCACCCACATTGAGTAACTCTTTTAAGGTGGAGTGAGAACTGAACTCAACTCCTACTTCATGAGGCCGGTTTCTAACAATCGTTCCAACCCCTTTGAATTAACTATGTCTCTTCTTCTTCTCCTCTCCCCCTTTTTTCTTCTTTAGTCTTTTTTTTTTTAATTGTCTCAGTGAAAATTACTGATTTTTTTAAAAGAATAAAAAATAATTTCCAAAATAATCGAACTTTGGCAGACAGGCTCGGGCTTGTTTTCAGTGAAGCCCAGCCCGTGCCCAACTGAAGAACACCCCCAGTTTAAGCTGTTCGTGCCAACAGATCGGGATAGAGATTTTCTCACATCTGAAAGCTACCTGTATATGGGCATGCTACAGAATACTACTGACACAAATGTTCTGAAAAAAATGCTTCATTTGCAAATTTCATTAAATAGAAACAGAATAACAAGAAATCAAGCACATAAATTCATCTTGAACAGATCTAAGTGTACAGATAAATAAAGAAAAATTTTAAAGATAGTGGCCTGCAGATTTATAGCAAACTCACTGATCTACAGATTGACCTTATTATCAGGAAAAAAAAAATCAACGAAGTTGTGGATTTACAAAGATGTGAATGCCAGAAAATAGAACTCAGAGAGAGCTACAAGTTTTTCATCTCTCCTCTATTCTTGTTCATTTGAGAAAGAATTTCCAGATCTCTCTATCAGCCATCTCGGTGACCACGTGCACACCAAAAACACCTTCCTCCTCCACCAGACTCCTCAGCTGTCTTGCACCTCCACTGAAACCAACATAATTCTTCTTTGCAGCCAAGTACAATACCCCATAAGGTGGCCGCACACACTGGTTGTCGGAAATAAAAGAAAACCCTTTAGATGCTACAGAAGTTACAAGAGAAGTTGAGGGTGTTTAAGAACACAGAGAATCAAGTCTTGTAAGTCTAATTTCTAGACTTGATAAAATAGAATTTTGTAATCTCACAAATATGTTACTTCAAAAGCAAGTTTATGGAACTAATTTTCCTACCCGTAGATTAAATACTGATAATTCATCGGTAAGCAACAAACCTTTTTTATGAGTACATATAGCTTCTTCAGGGAAGTGACTGAGTACGGAATTTCAGTCATCAGAATAACATCATAGCCACCTTCCCCAGGATCTGTTTCACTGGCTCTTTCCCACGCACGGCTTCCTGAAAGCTTCCTCGACCTCCTTGAGCATGAGTCCTGACCAATGACACTGCCATCATGGCTACTACAGCCATCCAAGAAATCCTCCTCTGAGAAACTCAGGCTTGGCCCAGGAGCCATCTCAAATCCATCCCTCACAACAGACAAGACAGTGTGAAGCTCTTCCCAATCCCCCACATAAAAGTGAACTTCAGGAGCCAAAGCTTGCCTTGATGGTGTCAGAGGGCTCTCAGGTTGCCGGCTTTGTCGGTCCCGTGCCTGCTCAAGGTTGGCAAGAACATTGGGTATGGTTGTGCACCTCACAGTTTCAGCATTCAGGTCCTGAAAATGCACTGTAGAAGCACCCTGAAATTGGTCAAGAGCTACAATTAGATGCCTGCATGAGTTATATATGCACTAGAGATGATAATAATTTTGTTTGAATTTCTCCTTCCCTTTCATGAAATGATGAAAGAGGCGGACATTGCAAGTTCAAGTTGGTCATGCATACCTTCAGGCAAGCAAAAATCCCAGGAAGTCCATAGTTGCAACCAAGCTGCGGCAAACATCAAGGATATGTATCAATGACACATGAAAAGGAGAGAGTGCTCCAATAACATCATTTCACAAGAAGGCATTGGCACTTGGCAGTTGAGAACAACCACAAGGTTATCAACGAATTCAGTTGCACCATATATCTTATGAAAATATAGCATGGAAGATTCACAGACTGAGACTAGGATTGCATAACATTCAGCTGATAAGACCCTAAGAACAGTTCGCAAGTGCTTATTCTTGCAACCACATAGGTTGTGGGTTCAATCATGTCATCACTCACATCATCAGGAGAGAAAAAAGATATGAAAAAAAGGAAGTCAAACACACTCAATACACTAAAAAACATAAACTGGTAATGAATAGTTTCAATTGCTACTGCAAAAAAATAGTAACTTGGCTAAATTTTGAAAATGGTTCAAGGAATAACTCATTCAAACCAATGTTTTAAAAACCGGCCTGTGGATCGAACCGTCTAGGTAGAAGGTCGAGTTAAATAAGGTTCAATCAAGTTCAACCATAGTCAAACCCGTGCCATAAATATTATATTATAAATAATATTAAATTAGTAACTAATAGATACATGGTGAATAAAACTCTACGTTCACTAGATTATTGATTCTATAAAGATTATTCAAAATTCTTTTTAAAAAATAATAAAATCCCATCCATAACTTTAAAAAATAATTAATTTTAATTTTAAATCAAAATTAATAGATCTTTGTTTTTAATTAATCTTGCAATTAATAAAACAATAGCATGTGATTAAATAATGACCTCAATTAAAAACCAACTTAAATGATCTTACAACTTGCAATTATTACATGCATGGTTTTATTACATGGTTTTATTACACGGTGGAAGGTGGAAACAAGTACCATCACCCTCTCAGCAAGTCAGCATGGGGAGACGGGGGACAAAGTGTTTACTCCCAGTCCCACATCAACGATGGAGTAAAACTGTGGAGAGAGGTAAGGCTATAAATTAGTGTAGCTAAGAAGGTAAAGGTCACTCTTCTCTTGGCCTTTTGTGGCTGGATGATATGTGACCCGATGGGTCATATGATATTAAATTAATTTTTTTAAAGGGAAGATATTTAAATGTTGCCCTTCTTGAATTTTTTTAAAAAAATAATATTTTTAATTTTAAAATGATCTTCTATGGGTTATAGTTTATGAGTTTAAAAAAAAAAATGGTCAAATTCAATTTTTAACAATTAACCAGTCATGGGTTGATATGTAAAACCAGTTCGAACCGCGGGTCAAGAAGGGTTTTAAAGGTTTTTTCATCCAAATGTTTTTTATACAAAACCAGGCCGTAATGAAGACGGTCGCGGTCAAACCAGTAGTTCAACCGCGGCCCGGTCTGGTTTTTAAAACACTGATTCAAGCACCTAGATCAATTCAGAAATGACAAGGTTAAATGAAAAACATATTTTATTTTTCCAGATGAAAGAACACTTGACCTGAGTAACCAATATCTTGATTTTGTTGCTTCAAAAACTAAATTAGGTTCTTCAAAGACTAGCAATGATAGCTCTAATTATGAAATATCAAAGCCCAAGAACCTCCTCTCTGGTCTACTTGGTTTTGCGCCTATTTAAAACACATACACCACTTTGGTGAGAAGAATGGCAAAGAATACTCCACTCCACAGAAAAGTAGAGATACATGTGCCCAAACCCAAGTTCGTGGAAACTAAATATGGACTGGAGTCCCATACTCCCATCAGTAACCAAGGCCTTCCAAGACGAGGATAGTGAGGCATAACAAGCTTATCCTTACATTCTTGGGTGCATTAGGCAGTTTGAAGTCAAGTAAGGGCTGGGGCTAGGGAAGTGAATGAGAGTGAGGAAGAAATTTTTCCTACCAAGTATTGATTGATTCAGAGGGAACTAAATGAGGAAGCAGATGCTCTTAGTCAGACAAGTAGGATGACAGAATCGGTCAAAAATGATGCCTTAGCAAGTGTCTCCATCGACCATAAATCCATAATTCTCTCCGTCTCTCTCTCACACACACACGCACAATATTTTTCCAAGTCTTTAAACAGACCTCAGCCCCACTTAGTCCAAATAGAGTTTCCAGATAGAAGCAGAATAGCTCAAACAACTTAAACTATGAGGTGGAACACATGGTAGTGGAAGCTAAGACAGGCCAAGCTGATGCTGAAGCTTGTCTAAGCTCAGCAGGCCTACATGCCAAACCTATGAAGCTTAAAGCAACAAATCAACAAGCATGGCATGTTCAGCCCACAAAATCAGGTTCACGTCTAATCAAAGGGCACACCAGACAAGCTGATTGCAAGAGCCTTTCTGTTTAAGTTGGCTCCAATCTGGACATATGCCAAAACTGACGAAGGCTATGGGAGGGCTGTGGTAATGACATGACCGTTCCTTTATATAAGCAAACAAAGTAACCAGCTAAGAGACCCAGATACAGCAGGGACATGCCAAAGATACAGTGAGGACATGGATTTTTACATGAAAATGCACTATTGGATATGGACAGTGTAGAAACACTGCCCATTTTGATATCTCTGGGAGTACGATACATAATTAAGTAGAAGATAAAATTTCAGTACTGGTATTTAACATAACTGATCCAGAAAACTGGCCATTTTGATATCCCTGGGAGTAAGATACATAATTTAGTAGAAGATAACATTTCAGTTACTGGTATTTAACATAACTGATCCAGAAATTAGAACACTTTTTTTGCTTTTTATTTTTTATCTCCTAAAGGCTAACCAGTCTGAGGGAATAAGACCAGGCAAACGCACTAGAATCTAGCAGCTTTTAATTGACAAATATTTGATGTGAATTAGGTTTTATTGTTTATGTACTATAAATTATAAGTTACAAAAGATTACTATATTTTTTTTTAAAAGGTTACTATATTTTTAAAACAGCAAAAGCAAATGAAACCAGCAGATAAATTTCTAACCAGTGGCTAGAGAACAGGTAAATTTGATATGCATTGCAACTTATTAGAAATAATTAGAAGATTCTAAACTAACATCAAGAAACCATTGCTCATAACTTAATAGGACTTCCATTCAAAGTAATGATGATGATGATGATTCTAAAGGGACATCAATAAATCCTAAAAGAAGACTCCAAAAGATCATTAAAAAAAAAGGGAAAAAAGAATAGAGAACTCTAACAGAGTACAAACAGAACAAGCAAAAGACCAAGAATGAATCAAGCTTCTAAAACGAAATTACCTCCAGAATCTTTTTGCCTCTAAAGCTCAATTGTCCATCACGAATTTCAAGTTTAAGAACATTGACAAGATCAATAGAACTCTCCCATGATTTCAAGGACCCTGACACAGGAGGACCAACTTTAAGGGTTGAATTTAAGCAAATGCATCAGTCAGAATGCCAAATTATTATTGGACAATCAAGTAAATAATTGGTAAAATGAAGCCCAGGAGTTATGAGCTTACCTTCAGATTTTGAAGATATCATTTCTGAACTGGTGAACCCAATGATATCCGCAACACTAATTCTACCCTGTAACATAAGGCAATTTATCACCAAACCTAGTAGACAGAATAGCTTCTAAGGCTTAATTCCAAGAAAGAGAAGTTCTAAAAGTAAAAACCACCAAAGCATTCATACATGTATGATTGAATGCCAGAAAATAATCAAGTGTTGTTAAAAAAAAAAAAATCATGTGACAGGCTAGTAGTACGCACAGGCATCATAGTAAAGGCAATTCTAGTTTATTCCCTTTACCTCATTCACACTTTAGAATAACTTTTTATAAGGTTTATGCGGTCTTATGTATGTATTTTCAGTATACAGTGGTTCTGTTTAGATGGAAGTATATTCATTGAATTTATCTAAAGGCCCTACTCCAAGTTTTGTAGCTGCTTAAGATATGGATTGTTACAATGGCAACATCAGGTGGAATTCAGAATGCGCTAAAGTTAGCAGTTGATAGCAGTCCTTCTCAATAGAGGCTCAACTAGAGATCAGGCATAATAGAATTAGACAATGAGGACGCTGATGCTTTTGCCAGGCAAGGGAATGGCCAGCTAATGTTATAGTCATTAACAACTGGCAAGCAATGCAATCATCTTTTCTTCCACTATTGACTTTTTCTATCCCAACAAATAGTATGAAAATGCTTGTTGCCAGGGTAGGGTCCTGTGTCTGAGAGACTGAGACCTCATATATGTATCCCAGAACCATCCTAATTTTTTTTTTAATTTTTTATTATATTATATTATTATTATTTGAAATAACATGGGTTATCTCCACCCCACGTGGAGGTAAGACTAATCTCTTGGATACATGAAATTGCCTGCAAACCTCCTGTGTCAGGCTACTCTGGGAGGAATCGAACCCAAGACCTCTAGTCTATTCCTAGAAGCTTAAGCCAACTGAGCTACCTCAGGCTTGAACTACAATTAAATATTATTAGAGGGATGCAAGAAACCAGAAATTTCTAGTTTCCATTTGTCTCAACAGCAATAGAAGAGGAAGAGGCCCCACACCATGCAGTTAATCTAAGTTCAATTTAAGTCCTTTTCATTTTTTTTTCTTTTTAAGTCCATGTAGGTATGTAAACAGGTTAGATCCAGGTCAGAACTCAGATTCGAGTAAAATCTGCATCCAAATTCAAATCCCAGATGCAGGAACTGAATCCAGATTTGAACCCAACTTCAATCCTTTGTGTAGGATCTGAATCCAAATCTGCATCCAGCCGACCCTAAAAACTAAGGAGCTGTTTGGTAGGCAGAATGGAGAGAAACAAATGGAGAATGTGCCCTGTTGTGGCTCCATTTCACAAATGGGTTCTGTTTGGAATGGGTTCTGTTTGGAATGGGTTCTATTTGGTAAGACAATATGACTGATGTAGTAGAAATGTAGAATTGCCATCCAACCAATGCTTATTCCTTCTCAGGAGCCGTCTTGTTGGAATAGCAAAATGATGATGTTTAGCATATGGTCACTCCCAATAAATTCTTCAAAACAACCATTTAAATCAGGAGATGGAATAAGTTTTTGAATGTCGATTCTCATGTCAATGCCATGTTAGAAATCTCATTCTTTAGATGGAATGGGTTACCAAATAGGCTCTAGAGAAAATCCAAATCTGAACCCAGAATCTGGAGCCACATACAGATTCAGAACTTCTCTTAATTTTTTTATTCTACACTAACTACGTATATATGCCCTCCATTTGGATTACAAAGTCACTAGATTTGAATATAACCAATCCAAATCCACATCAAAATACAATCTGAAATTAAATTCAGATGCACAGGTTGAGATCCAAAAATTTAAGTGGATCTAAAATTCATATCAAACCCATTTATTTGGACCAGATGTTTGGATTTTCAGATGTTCTAACATCCATTTACATCCCTAGATCCATACTAAATCCTTCAAGATGCATAATCGCTAACCCACCATTTGACAAACAATCCCACTGTTTCTGGGTCGTGCCAAATGCTAATTATGGAATTTTGAAGGGTTAAATGGCTGTGCATTTTGCACGTCACAATTAACGTATATGGAGCACTCTCTCAAGGTTAAGAGCCTTTCGCCCAGTCATGAAAATCCATTGGCTGATTATGAATTCTAATATGAACTTAATTGATAGATTTTCACTGTCCGACAAAATGATTTGGTAGCATTACTAACTCATAGGACTTCTGTGTTCAGTAATACACTGTCAGAATGGAACTTGCACAGTTTCTTTCCTAAAGAGTAGGCATTGAAGTCATTTATTCCCGAATAGAAATGTGCATTTGAAGACCTAGTACTAATAACAGTCCAAAAAACTAGAACTTCCATCAGCTAAATCATGCTAGTCATTATTTTTAGAATACAAATATGCATGCAAACTCCTACTACTAGCAAGAGCGCTAAAACAGAAAAATCTATCAACTCAAGTCATGCCAAGGAATCATTTGAAATAGGGGAGGGTCGCATGTTAAGTTATTTAAAGAAGAAAATGCTGTATGGAGTCTTTGATGTCTAATCAATAAAATCTTTTCTAGATTTCTTTGAGCACTGATTTGCTAAAAAGAATGATGAAGAATGCACAGATAGACTTGGTACAAAGTTGGCTCAAATTAATTACAACTCATAAGGAATTCATGATGCTAATGATTGACTTGAGCAATTGTTAACACAGTATAAATTCATCATTTACTCGGCTCAATTGCACTCAGAAATGATGGACTGAGATTCTGAGCTCACAAAACATAGGATAACTTTGTTTTAGCTTTTTCTCTTCCTTTTTTCTGCCCTCTCTAAAGAAGTAAGGATTAACCATCGTTCAATTTGCATACACTATTACTCAAACCAATATCACTTACTGATATGCTCAAGAATGAATTTATTTTGGCACAATCTTGATCATACAATTTCAAATTAATAGTTGATTGGAAACAAACATATAGGTGCAAAAGTGACAAAGGCCCATAAAATACCTTGAAGATGTTGAGCCCTTGCAAGTCAACATTCTCCCCAGCATATTTATATGGATGAGCATTCTGTTCAAAACACAGGAAATATCTGTTTAGCAACCAAGCAAATGGCAACAAATTCTTGTTGTGGTTCACATTTCTATACAGATCTAAGACAGATCTTCTGCAAAGTAGAAGGAAGTGACAAACATCAATGTTTTATCTTATTTTATTCGCTTCACAACTTCAAAATGTTAACAAAAGTTCATTGATCAGAAATTTTTACAGCATAACAATATCAAGATTGTGAAAATATTACTCAAATTCTATTAAATGAAATTGGACCATGAAAAATGTAACATGATATCATTAATTAGCTTAAAAATCATGATGCAAGACAGGAGTAACAACCAATACCTTTGAGGGGAGAATCTCGACAGCTGGTGAAGGAAGATGCACATCCCTCTCAGAAATGGTAGAGATGCTATGACTTGACTTGTCATGGGGCAACAAGCCTGGCAAGCACTGAGTAAGGAGAGAAGGTGTACGCATCTTCTCCTGATATTTTGTACAAAAATCTACTCACACCTGCAAAAATACCCATCCAAATATGAGAATATCAGAAGAAACAAACACTAGAAAACCAAGAAAAAAATGGATAGAAAGCATTCCAAAAATGAGATTAGAAAAGTGTAACATCCACTAAAGTTGCTTGGATGTCAATCATAAAAATGTATTCATTCTTTAAAATTCAACTAAGGCGCCCTCCATTTTCTTCCTGAACTTCTCAAATGATTTCAACATCCAGAGGAGAAGATTTTCCTATCCTTTTCTCCATGGTTTTTTGAAAGATAAAGAAGCACTTATTAGGATAAAAGAAAAAGTAATTCATTTCCTAAATCTTCAAAACTCACATAGAGAATCCAAATGTTAATTATAGCAAATGGCCAAAACAGAAACTCTAGAAAGTAATTGAAGGTACCATTTGGACAAACGTGGAATGTCAATTTGATGGAAACCAATAGTTACTGGATACAATTTAAAACAGTCTTCCCCCCACCCTTTCATGTAAGAATACATTTTTCCTTCTTTATTCGTTTTTTAAGTTGAATCTAAAAGTTGAACAGCCAAATGTAGCACCCCAAAAAGACAATAGCCAAAACCCACAAAAATAAAAAAAAGGTAACTATGTCCTGATTAGCGCTCTGAATTTTAACAAAAAGATTAAGATAATTTAAGAAAAGACACATACAAAAAACAAGGAATACTCAAACAACAACAAAAAAGAACAATTGCCGAGTTCATGAATTCATACCCCCCCCCCCCCCCCCCCCCCACCCCTCCCCAAGAAAAAAAAAACCTTCAAAAAACTTGAAAACGAAAAAAAAAAATGAAGATCTCATTCCAAATAAGTAAGAAGATCCACAAAATTACCATAAAAGCGCCACAATACCAAATGAAAACGAGAAGTGATCAGAACCAAAGTCAGAGAGAGAGAGAGAGACCAGAATAAAAAAAAAATGGTAACCATAGAATTCTTCAATTAACCGCTCAATTCTTCAACATGTCTCCAAAAGCATTAACTCCAAGGTCCCAAGAAGAGTTTGATATAAAAATGGGGTTCACTGAATTTAGACCAAAGTTTCATGTATATAACCTGAATCTGAAAGTGGGCACCCAAAAGAAAGACACGAAGGCACCAAAAGCGTAAAATTCGCGCAAATAATGGAACCCCATAAAAAAACAAAGAGCAAACAACAAAACAAAACCCTAACACAAGGACAAAGCGGAAAAGGGGAAAATATTGACGCACCCAAATTGTAAAATAGATAGTATGATTCAAATTCCAACACAAGATGAATCTTCCACCCTCAAGTAAAGCAGAAAGAAGATGAATTTCACCCCTTCTCTTCTCTCTCTCTATATTCGTGTAATGAGAATGAGAATAATAATATAATAATATTATTATATAGAAGAAGGAAGAGGAGAAAAGAAGAAAAGGAATGACAAGAAGAGAAGAAAACCTGGAAATTTCAGAGAAGCGAGTAGTAAAATACTAAAATCTAGCCCGCCATGGAATTGACTTCACTCTCCTCTCTTTCAACTGGAGATACCGACATAGTCAACATTCCAACAGAGTCGGAAACAGCGAAAGAGCGAACCTTCTTCACGCCCAACCTCTTCTTCACGCCATTAACTGCAACTGAGAATTTATTCCCATTTCCCATCATGCCCTTCCCTCTTCCTCATAACTTCCATAGTGCCACTGCTTCTGCATTTTGCACCCTTGTCGTAGTAGACTCTCGTAGTAGTAGTGGGCAATTTTCCTTTGTAATATAATAATATCCGTACCGTGTTTTTTTTCAAAAAATTATATCTTCATATTTTTTTTAAAATACTTTAATTATACAAATATATTTAACATGAGCATATAATACACAATACACATATTATACTAGTAATGTATAATTCATAAATTATTAAATTACTTTAGCTCTTAAGTCTTATCTATTCTCCTCTTTTATATTATATAAATATAGTTCTAAACATTGAATGTTTAGAAAAAAAGATAATGAGATAAAAAAATTTGTAAATATTTTATTTTATGGAAAATATATTATAAATAAAAAATTCTTTAAAAATAATTTTTAAAGTTAGTCACTTGAGCATATCATTACCACTATTACTAATTTAGTATCATAGTCTCTATTTATTTATTTTTCTCTTTCTACTTTTACACATGCCTTTCTAATTATTTGATTAGAGCTATTTTGATCTCATATACACATGTCAACATCTCTCATTTTATAAAAATTCCTTTAATTTGATTGTCTATAATTTTATTTTTAATGTGTTTAAGTTTATTAAAAAATGATGCACCCTCTATACTTCTTCAATATTTATGTATTGTATTTGCGTTAATCATCACTTTAATCACCAACTAATATAGGGAAATTAAAGATTAGCAAGAAAAAGAGTATTGCTTCTTACTAAAACCCTTAAATAATAAATAAAAATAGACAATAAAAATCCATCTATTAAATAGAAAAGAGAACTAACCCAAGAAAGCTTCAATAATTTTTTATGATTTGCCATCTTCCATAAACTTTGGTAAATGACCTCAAAATATTATAAAAAGAAAATAACATTCTATTCAAGAAATGGGTTCTAATCTAGTTTATTATAAGTTTAGCTCTATTTTCAACAATTGTAATATAAAATAAACCATGTTTTTGGATTTTTAATTTAATTACAAAGAAAATCGAGAAAATAAAAGATTAAGAACTTGCTAAATCATTAGATGCTCTGTATATTTGATTCTAAGAATTATAAAAGTTTGGAGGTAAGAAGAAATCTCTGTAATAACATGCATAGTCAGAGTTGTCAATTATCATTAGATGCTCCATATATAATCATTTCTGTTGAAGAAATTAGATATAAAATCCACAATGATTACTAAACCTCTTCTCTGTTCACAGTATTTTATATTTGTTCTGTAAATACAGTCCAAGTTGGATGAATTTGATGGACTACAATTTAAAAACTCAACAAGTCTAATCAATTTATATTGGATTTCAAATCAAGTAAGTTTTATTAAAGACACTCTATAGTGTTAGAAAGAAAAATATAATAAATACTTTATTTTTGAATTTAAGTACGGGAAATCATAGGATACCCAGTGTAAAACCTCCACAGGTGAGCGTAGTAACAGTAGGGCAAACAAAAGTTAGGTGATGGGGGCTCAAACCCGCAATCTCCCACTTCTTAAGCCGAAAGGCATCCAATTGAGCTACACCCATACAGATAATATAATAAATACTTGACTCAATTGTATTTTAAATTAAATATAAGTTTTGAATTTTTAAGACAATTGCCAATATTGATATTTGATATAATAAATTAAATAGTTAAATTGTAGAATCGAGTTTAGATTTTGGTGATTGACTCATTTATTTTGAACTTTCAACTGCAACACACCCATTTATCAAAGAATATTTGAATCAAAACAACACATTTGTTTAACAAGTCAAAACATTCAATCTAAACAACACATTTGTTTAACAAGTCAAAACATTCAATCTAATCTCCTTTTTTTCAGGTCAATTTGAGATTGGATGCTAGGTGGAGTTTCCAAATAAATTATCGGATTAAATTGATTTGGGTCAAATTAGTATATTAAATTTCATAAACAACAATCCCTTCACTCCTACTTCACCCAAGCATGCAATGGGTCAATCAAATGAGATTTGTGGCTCAGGTAGCTTGACTCAGTCCAACTTTAGTACTGCTGCGAGTTCAGGGTCCCTTAGATAGGACTTTAGGAGAGGTGGAAGTCTATCATTTTTCCTTTTTCCCTTTTCCCTTTTTATTTCAATTTCTTTATAGTTGTAAAACAACCCCCTCCTATTTTTTTCGCTCAATTTTCTTCTAATACAAGTTTTAATGTAAAATATGAGCTAAATACCAATATATCAACCATGTTAGTTTATCAGCCATGCAATATAGAAAACCATAAAACAATTTCTACATGATCTATCAAAACATTTTTTTAATGGAGGTTAGTAATTTCATTCAAAAGGAAGAAAGTCCAAAATATATAGAATACAAAGAAGCCCACAATTCAGACAAGATACAAAAAATTATTATAAAATAATAAAAAATGACCTAAGAAAGATCGAGCCAAACAAGGCAATCAAGGCCTGCAAAAATTGGATGATAAACCAGCAAAAATCAAAAGGAAATGGATTAACAAAAGATACTGTTGAAGTGAGATTTTGAATTTGATTCACGCTTAACTCCTTCTAAATACTCTCTATAGAATTATTCTCCTTCGACTTAATTAATATGTATGGATAGAGATGTTCACACTGCTCTAGGGATTAGTCTCACCTCCAATATCATATGAGGACATCCATATTAAAAAAAATAAAAAGCTAAACACTCCTTTCAATATTTCAGCATAATTTACTTTTCCAGACGCTGTCCCTCCAAAGATGTGATTTTAATATAAGACAATGGTTCAGATTATCTACATTAACAACAACCCTACAAAAGCATAGATAGATGGAATATTTTCCAAAAACCTTAAAATTTCAATTTCAGGAATAATAAAGCTTGATGCATGAGAAGAAAGGATTGACACGATTTATTTCAATTTTATCCCCTATAAATTGAAAAATTACAATTGAAATTTAAAAATATTATCAATATTTTCACAAATTTTATATTTCTACCTGATTTAGGCAGAGTTTTTTTACCATTATCTCGTATTTAAGCCAAAATTTATAACTGAGAGATTACTCCACTGGAAATTGGAAATTTGAAATTTGAAATTTTGAATGAGAGATACCTGTAAATGGGAAGAACCTTGAGGGCATTTGTGAAATTTAAAAGAATAAGATGCAGAATTTTGGACTATGGAGAGGGCAGAAGAACTATTGATGGAATATTACAGGCATCTAAGAACAGAAAAAAGGGTACGAGTGTAATTTGGTACAAAAGCAGGGGCAATCAGTCATTTAGAGAGCCTATTTCTTCCAGAAGCGAGGAAGAAAAGGCGCAGGGCCGCGGCCAGAAAACCGGGCTATTTGGTCGGTTCGCGCTTAATCCCTTGCACGTGCCCAAGCCAAGTGTCTCTTCCCGGACTCGTCTTTATAAGAATTAATGAATTATTCTACACGATCGTGGGGATCGTTTTAAGTTTATTTAATAAATATATTTTAAACAAGTTTCCCAACAAATTTTAATTAAATTGAAAATTTAAATTCTATAATTTTAAATGAATTAGAAGTGATAAATTAAAATGATTAGAATGTATAAAGTTTTAAAAATATAATTCAATTATTCTCATCAATTTACTTTTTTATGAGTTTGTATTAAAATACAAATATTTTAGAACATGTTATAAGAACAAAATGATATTGATATGGGACCCGAGACAAGTCATTCATAAGGTTATAATATTAAGGTTTAATTGTATTCGAGTAGATATACATTTAGATTTATCCTTTCGGTGTCAAATTCAAATTTTAATTCAAATCTTATTTGAATTTTAGACGTTAGACTCTAACAAATTCAAATATGTATGAGAATTATGGTAGTCAAAAGTGCAATTTTTTTTTTTTTTTAATTTACGTGTGAAAAACTATAAGGTACACGTAAGTTCTCATTTAACACTATCCATTTTGCACCTTATCTATCACTTTTCTTTCTATAATGATCCTATTTTTTAAGTCTTTTAATAGCTAATAAGTATTATAATTAAGATGAAGTAATTATTAGTAATAATTAATAAAGAATTTTAATTTGTTACCAATATACTTGTGCATGTATATAATATGTGCTTATATAATGTATTTGAAAGCTTAATTACCATATATTTTAGTTTCTTAATGATTATTAATCTATTTTATTATATAAATTTGTAAGTGCAATGGTGATATTAAGTTCATACCTTAACATGTGCTTTGTGGGATCTTAATTGCGCCTTTCACTTTGACGGCTATGATGAGAATTTTTTGGTTTCGAATTTACTTCATACATGAGGTTTACAGGTGATTTTATTTATATGTGAGATTAGTTTTACCTGCAATTTGAAATGGAGATACCAATGATTTAAAAAAAAACCTATAAGGAATTTTTTTATATACACGAAAAACACCGCATCAGAGTGTACTTTGAATAAAAAACGAGAATGGAAAAGCTGAATTATGTAATAAGTTATAGTGTATAGAAAAAGTTCAATATATATTTTTAGACATTATCATATAAACGTTCATTGACCAATTTTTTTTTTTTTTAAGCAGAGACAATAAGAAATTTTATTAATTAAAAAAGAAATACATGGATAATCCAAATTAGACAAAGTACACCACTATTAAAGTAGAGTTGGCTGTAGTCAATTATTCCTCATGCTTAAACTCTTTCATCTAATTTCATCATAATTCCATAGTGAATCATTCATTGACACTATAACATTTTGAAATTTATAATGAATAATTTGATCAATCTCTTCTTTAAAAATAGTGCAACTTTGAAAATTTGAGACATACTTATATGATATGCTACTGTGTTCTTGACTTTGTCTCCACTTGAAATTCTTTTAATTCACAATTAGTCAAAGCGTGCCGACTAATTGGTTCATAAATCAATTAAAAAAATTCAACTTTTTAAATTTATTATTTTATAAATATTTGTGTTCACTTGTTTAATATATAAGAATCAATAGTAAAAGCAAACGTCATTGTATCTCAAAAGACACGAAGACCTAATGCCAAATGGAATTATCATACCTACCCTAATTTCTCATAATCAAAGAGAGAGGTTTTTCTTTATATTATTTAAAAAAAAATTGAAAAGTAAGACTTAAAAACAACATTTTATGTTAAAATAGATAATTCTAATATTAATGAATGTATAAACTCAATGTTCTTACTCGAATTTGGTGCTACCCACTATCACAAAAATGTGATGGATAAGTGTGAAATTATATGGATTAAGGGATTATTCAAAATTGGGTTCATTAAATTATCTTAATATTTGATATTGGGTTTTAAAAGTCTAAAGTATTAATATTTTTTTTATTTTGAATGTTAAATCTACCAATGAATATGAATGAAGAGGTCAAGCATTTGTTATAGTGATGGTCAAGAATCCGCTGCAGAAAGCAGAAATTCTAAAATCGATTTTCATTCTACTCTAAAAGATCATTCTTTATAAAGTTATCAAGTGTGTATATAAAACACCTTGATTATAAAAAAAAAAATTTATTACAGTTAAATCTATTCTTAGTCTCATATTAGCATGAAGGGTTTAAATTAATTTCAATCAAGAGTCTTTGAGTTGTATGCATGGCCATGTTCTTAGGTTCTAAAAATAAACAAAGAACATGGAGAAAGTGAGGAAACTTCTACATATGTCCCTAATTACTTAATTAGCCATTAATTAGTGTTGGGTTCGCATAATAGACTATACACTACACAGAAGATCTGTGTATAAACATCTTGACTTGCCAAACTGTGCATGTACCAAAGTAAAATTCTTCGTCGGTGTATGACTTGTTTTTGAGAAATGTAGGGGTTTGACAAGGGCATTGTTGAAAATATAGCACTACTTTGAAAAAAAAAAGTAAATCTTTTCTCACAATGAAAGTGTGAAGTGTATTTTTTGACATTTCCTCGATTGTGCCGAAAATATATTTGGGAGTGTCAAAAGGCCTTAAAGTTTTAAAGTATTTTTATCAGGTTATTGTAATTAGTCCGGATATTCAATTTGAGAAATTTTGAAAATACATAGTACTTAAAAAATAACTTTAAATTTTTAAAGGAAATTTTATTATTTAAATAATGTAGTTACTGTAGGATAAATAAAGAGAATCAATCGCACGTAATGTAGTTTCAATCGGTCAATTTCTCCAGCAGAAATCTTCAGCTCGTGTTCTCGTAAATAAACAGAATCAATCGCACGTATATGTTTCAATCGGTCGATTTCTCCAACTAGCATCTTCCGTTCGTATTCGAGGGATCAATCGCACGATCCCATAGAATCAATCGCACGATTCTACGCAGAAGGGATCGATTTATCGAAGTGAAAATGAACTGTCTGTTCAATCGGTCGATTCCATGCGGAAGGGCAGAATCGTAATTTCCACTCAAAATCTGAAATTCGGTGTCTGGTAATAGATTTCCGCGGTATCTAAATGCCGATATATATATATATATCTTAATGGTTAGTGAACTTAATACATAAGATTTGTAGGTAGTTTCATAAATCTATGGGATTAATCACATCTCCAATATGAGTAAAAATACCCATATTATGCTAATGGTTAGAAATTATCAAAAGATTTAGATTTTAAGAAGATGCACCTATATATGTCAATTATCTATCATTTATTATTTTTCTCGCCGTTAAAGACGATAGCGTAGAATAACCCCTCTTTATCAAAACATTGTATCATTTTTTTTATGAAAAACTATCTGATAATTCTACAAGCACATTAGCAAATAAGAATTGTTTGGTTTTTGATAATTCAAGTTTAGGAGATGATGGAGGATTTGAACAGAATCTGAGAGAGTTGGAAGAAAGACAGAAAGATGAAAGGCAAGTTGATGAAGCGTGTGAAAGTCAGCTTCTTGATACTGATACACGTCTGAATAAGAAGAAAATGGCTGTTCACCAAATGAATTGGGTGAGGAATGAGGACTGCCTTCTTTCACACGACCAACAAAAGAGAGAGAATCCATTGCCTTCAAAGTCTTTGGTGGAGACTTACAGCTGCGTCCAATTCCAACTTTTTGAAAATTTGAATGTCTCTCTCTTCAACATGGATACACCCATTCATAATTACATGCAGACTTTTGATCTGATTACCTCAGCTCAGTGTTGAAGTTTGGAATATGTACTGAGAGAAAGGTCGAGACGATCATGATTTGTGGGCATCCCTCATTGATGGGGTCCATCTTGATTAATCATTACTGATGAGTTTTAATCATCACTTTTTTTCTTTTCACGTAGAACTTACATAAAATACAAAAGATTTAATCATGATAAAGTTAGGTGTCTTTTTAGATTTCTAATTTTATTCATATGGTGTAATACAAGTGGTTGTTTTTAATTTTAAGAAGTGAGAGATTGTTAATTTGAACCCTCATCGATTAATTTTGATGTGCCTTAGAGGTAGTGGGACTCATTCGTAAGAGTTTTAGTAAGCCTGTGTATGTATGCTATCTATAGATATAATTTTAAAATATGAATAGAGAAAATACATGACTTAATGTGTTGGCTAAGAGTCCGTGGGAATGTAGTTTTACGCAGTGTGTAGGTAGGGAGACTTACACACACTTCTAGACTAATCGAGTGCTCTGAACCTCTCGATTATGAAAAACTATATTCTAACCAGATATCTTGCATGTAATATTTAAAAAAAAAAATACATATTTTAAATTTTTAACTTTTACTAACAGATAATAAAGATGTAGGACTTCATTTTATCATAATCTAAGTCTCTTGCGCAAATAATTTTCTCAATATATAATTGATGCGTCAGACGTTTATATTAATATAAAATTTAACAAATATCAACTATTATAATCATCCTCAAGTCCCTAATTTCATTCTATTACATTTTTCTTCACCTAAACCATTTTCTAGAATCCTCTAGAGGAATGTTATCTTGTAATATTCATACTTCCTACCTTACCTACAACGAATAAGAAAGTGACATTCATGGAAAATTCTGCTCTGAAAGATAACTAGGGAGAGGCCTAACATTTCAAATACATCAAATGATTCTATATTCAACAGATTATTCTGTCGATTCTGAAAAATCTCTAATTTATTCCTTGAAGCTCAAGCTAACCCGAGATCATAAATATGAATATGTATTTAATGAGAATTTATTAAAAAATAGGTTTTCAATTATAGTATAATTTACCTATTAATTTTAGCCCATATACCCCACCAAATAAAAAAAATCTTAGGCTATTGCTTCAATTTTTCATTGTTTAATGGGTTAATGGGAAAAAAATCCTCTTATCTTTCATTTTCTATTAAGTCAGGTTGAATAAAACAAAACTTGGACTAGGTCAACAACTAAAAAAATTCAGGTGAAGTTGAATTGAGTTAGTAAAAAACATCTATAATTTTAAGAGGTCGAGCTCTTCAATTTAGGAAGACACGACAAACCCGCGTGTCAATTTTACAAAACCCTCCTTTATTTGGTTTTTACATCAAGTTTTATTTTAGATAAAGAAAAGTTAAAGAGTACAAGGAATTGGAGAAGACAGTTGTCATTAAAAATATTAGTGAAGGGATAAGAAACAAGTAATATAATTATTATAAGGTAAGAGTTGGTATGAATTTTACTTAATTGAGAAGAATACAACTCAACAAGTAAATTCTAAATGAATGAGATCAGGTGTTGATGGAAAATGCCTTAAACAATTATGTTGGCAAGTCGCAGCTATAACAAGTAAAGGATTTTAATTAATCAAGTGATTTATCTTGATAAGTAGCCAATTAGTAGTTCCTAATTTCCTATATTGAATATTTTAACCTGATGCATGCATGTTTAAAATTTGGCTGAAATCATGTTATTTCTCTGAGTTATTGACTATGATATATGTAAGTGAGGTAATACATTGACTATAATAACTTAGATTCTCTAGTAAAACCTACCATGCTCCCCTTCAACAAATGAGAGTTTTCGGTGGAACCGGTGAACCACGAGAGCTGGTTAGATGCGCGGGACAGAGGGCTTGTACTTCTAAATTCCAACAAAGACTTAGAACCTCAATTCTATCAAGTTTGTTGTAATCAGGGGTTCAAATTTCGACATCGGTCGAGAAATTTCTCTCACCTAATTTTTTTTGATTAAAACCTGAAATATAGGCCCATATCAACGATATATATCAAGGTTTAAAAAACCGAAATATCTCGATTGTTACAATATATATCGGCTAAGATTTAAATCCCTAGTTGTAATACTTATTGAACTAAGAGAACAACCTTCAAAGTTCAAACATAAAAATCTTGGATTTTGAAATCTTTCTTCGAACATTGCTCCCTCGAGTCTATACTTTGAGAATACCTTCATCAGGACAAAATTAAAGACACACACTACCTCAAAGCAACTATGCATTGAGTATGAAATTTCGTCCATATCCGAGATATTGGATTGAACCCTTAGTGAGTCAACATTTTAGGCTATTTAAGGCTTAATTTTTTTTTTTATCATTTAAAAATAGTTATAACTGAGATACTTGAAATTTTGGTCTTTGGGTATTTCTGATTTGAGTCCATTTCCAAAAAAAAAAATATATATTTTGTGGTATTTGCACATTGAACCCTGTTAAATATTAGGCAGATTTTTGGGTTTCATCTGAAATTCAAAACTCAGGGTTTAACTTTAAAATGCTTGCCCAAGCCTACTAAGGAATGCCATAGGCCCAAGAGCGGATCTTGGGCTTTTAAAGGCTGAGCTCATTCTGGACATGGGCCTTATAATGGCTAATGAGAATGGCAAATTAGAGAATGAAATACCCATTTCAAGGAAGCTATACATTAAGGCCTTTGTGATAACTGAGAACCAACAGCAAAGGAGAGATTATCCATTAATTGTAAATTGGATAAGCAAATTTCTTGTGGAGTTCAAATTTACACACAATCTCTCTTTGTCACACTCATTATCTGTAATGACCCGTCTCGCTAACACAATATTGTCAGCTTTGGGTCTACACACGGATCCGTACGGCTTTGCTTTGACGAGCCAACCTACTGTTGCTTCCAATAAGGCCTTTGTGCTAGAAGGAGGAAGACTACTACTTATATACCATGGAATTTCCAATGCCACTAGCAATATGAGGACTTTTTGGGCAGGGTATTACATTATCATATTGAAATTATATACAAAGTCAATTTAAATACATTTCAAGGTAGATTCACGATTGAATAATGCCTAAGTCAATCTATGGTTGCCCATGTCAGTCAGGGCTTAACATTCTTTGGTCTCGTTCTATTTTATGCGTTACGGTCGCACGGCAGTCCAGGCCTTTGTACTTGAGCAAAAATGACGGCCCAAGACTCTATTGTCTTTAGAGTCCCCAAGAAGTAGAGTCCTAGCTTAGTCAATGGACTGTGTCTGGACAAGCACAAGCCCACACAGGAACAAAATAGAGTGAGAGATAAGATAGAGGATTCTATCCATTGTCTCAACTCCTTTCTGGCTCTTTCCTCCAGTGGAGATGGAGACGTCAATGAGTACCAGGAATTAGACAGGCCCATATGTAAACTGGGTCTGGATTTGCAACTTTGGATACAATTTTGGATCCATGATATCTTAGACCGAAAATTAAAAGCAAAATAATGTTCATACCTGTACATATTTTAGGTTTGAGCTCCATATGGATCCAATCCATTACATCTATGTAGACATAGCAATTTAGCCTGAAAGATCAAAAGTCCAAAATTAATAAGGCTTGGCACAAGTTATACCTGGCCTGAACTCGACCCGATGCAGGTGATAATTTGTTCTAAAATCTAAAAGGGCCCGAAGTCTTGACCCAATTTACTAGGGCCTTACAATGTAATGCCCTGCCCAAACTATCCCCCAATCTCTTTGAGCTTCTCTCATGTCCATCATTTAAATTGTTAGGAGTGAGGGTTACGAACCCATCTCAAAAAGTGAGAGTTCTGAATTCGATTCTCACTCCATTCCAAATAGTCCAATAGAGTTATCCAGTGTGTGTGAGTTGAGAAGTTTATATATATTTTAAACATTAGTCGGGTGCTCTAAGAGGCCTGAACAGGTTGATCATGAAAAAAAAATGTTAGGCTTTAAAGTTTCTTTAGAAAATTACCGTTTCAAAGTTGAAAGAAAGCGTGTGGCTCTCTTTATTCAATTGCAACATTAGACATTCCAATTTATAAGCAGACAAGTTTGAAGAAACGAAAAAAACAAAGAAAAGGGTCGAAAAGAGTTCCAACTTTGGATCTTGTCAACTTTTCAAACAGGGAGGAAGAGATTCATTTCAATGCACTAATCATGATCCATTGAGACTATTGTAACATCACTCATGGCTACATCTTAGGTCAATCTGAGCCATCCATCTGTGTCATGCTATTACAGATGGATGCACAATAGACCATAACAGATGATTGATCACTGGATATGTTGTTTTTCCAATTTCAAGTCTGTCTAGTCTATTGCTGCTGCTTATTTTTTCTCCTTTATGTGATTTATTCTAGTGGGCCTCAGTGGATTGACGATTGAGATTTCTCCAGTGTACGGAAATGGCCCAGTAGGCCTGATCCAAGAGATCATATAAGAATCCAAATGGAGTTCAGTAGTTGACTTTCAGCTTTGAACAAGGCACTGATGCAGACAAAAAAGACCAATCCAATTCATGCCTTCTGCCAACCTTTGCAGACTTTACAATTGGTAGGCAATAGGGACGTCAAAATAAATGAGTTATTTTCTTTTGGCGCATCAGGAGGTAAAATAATAATAATAATAATGTTACTTTCGTTCAAGTAATTAAAGTAGTAAAATTTAAAGTTTAAAAAATATTATACAGTAAACAAAATTTAATAATTTTTAAAAATATCACTTCATTGATCTTATCATAATGAGTTTTTAGCTCATATTGTTATTTTAGTTCTATAAACATTAGCTTAGACAAGTCCCACCTTTAAGTGAATTATAAGTGAACACTATAATTATAAATTTTACTGGTGATTAATTATGGATTCAAACAGAGATTCAATGGTGCATGGATAAAAATATGATATACACATTACGTATCTACTGCAATATTGAATGAGAATCTTATTGCGGTCACCATTCGAACGAATGACAGACGGGTGCAAATAGAAGTATATTAGCATGTATGTAACAACACCCTGTATCAGTGCAACATATTTTTTACCCAAATAATAGTGTACTACCTAGAAATTAGATTTTATGAAATAAAATATAAGTATACCGTAAGAAAAGATATAATGTTAATATAAAGCTATCTATTTGCATGGTGTAGTTCAATTGGTTATCTTTCACATCCTTGCGGGTTCGAGCTCTCATGACCTAATCTTAATGTCTCTTAGGGTGTAGTGGGTTCACCTGTGGGGCTTTTTCACTTGGTATCCCGTGATCTTATACATGTAATTTTTTTTTTAAAAAAAAAGAAAGAATAATATTGTTGGAGGATGAAAGTGTAATTTTCTTTTTGAAAAAAGAAAAATGTAGCCTGCTCATTTCTTCTCACGTGCTTGGCCTACATGTCTCATGTTTTTATTCTTTATAGCGTGCAAGTAGCTTTTAAAGAACCTTAGAATCGCGTGGTCTTGCTGCTAAGCGACGACCCACTCAAACCTGGGTTCAATGAATACCTCTCTCACTCTCTTTTCTCTGTTCTTTCTCCTTAGACATATCTCTAATTCACCCACAAATTCATTGAACTCATCTCTCCCTCTCGGCCTCTCTCCCTTTATATAACCCTCCATCTCGATTTCAACTTCTTCACCATTCTCTCCTTCTATTATTCATGGCACCTGTTCCTACAGAACTCTGTCTTTCCTTCGCGATCTCAATCCTTGTCTTTCTCTATCTTCTTCTGCTAATCATGGACGGTTTATTGAATGATGGGGTATCTTGTCTGCCCCCAGATTATTGCTTCCCAGCCTTTGGGGACAAGGGTTATGTTTCAAAGTTCATCAGATCGACCTCAGATATTAGAAAATCTGTGTCCACAGAAGGACGACGGACTTGAATTCTACAAATGGGCCTGCTTGGTCACCTGCTGCTCGTCGTCGGCTTCTTTCGATTCGGTTCTTTAGGCAATTTGGCATGGAGACGAAGAGCAGAGGAAGGAACAAGTTGATCCCTTCTTGGAACTTAAAGTGGAATGGCGTGGCACTTCTGTAATTGTAGTTTTGTACAATGTATACAAAACCGGAGTATACAGACATAGTACTGGCATACTGCCAAGAAATTTTGACTGTATTTTGTTTTGTTCTTAGCAATTTTTTTTGTCAAATGAATAATACTTTCACACAAAAGGCAAATGAATAATCCAATTTTCACACTTTATCAATACAATTCAAAAACCAGAGTCACACCATGGTAAGGCATAAATCATCCAAAAAAAGGGACTTTTTTTGGGTAATGTCGGCTCAGTTGTCATTTAGGCTAGTTTTTGGAATGGATACCGAGTCCTAACAAGGGGTCTCAGAGTTAGATCTCATGCAAAAAAAAAAATTTTTCAGCGAAAAAACTATCAGCCAAGATTTTATAATTAGATAATATTTGTACCACAATTTATATTAAGCAATTAAATTCAATAATTTGATTAAATATTAGTTTATATTTCAAATATCAATTGATATTTTTGTCAAAGTACTAATTTGTGTCACGCCCCGACCCGAAGGGTGGGTCCGGAACGCGACTAATTTTTTTTTTTTTTGAAAGATAAACTATCTCAAACATTCTAACTGGGCCGGATCAACAGTTGGGCCCAAAGGTCACACATGATCCCAACATATGGATTCAAACATATAGCATAAGTCTAACCCAACAATAGACATAGAAAAATACAAACATCAATACCATAATTCCAAACATTGAATTATTATTCCAAACATTATCATCAGAGTAACTACAGAAACGTAGTAGTCTTAGTACATCACATTAACACATACTAAGTACCACACTCAGTACTTTACAAAAGAAAATGGTTCCAAGAACCAGAAGCACAAATACAAGGATATTACCCTCAATGGGAATCCCAAAGCAACGCCGCAACTTATCCACTCTAAGCTTCAAACGGATGGTTTTCCTCCTCGGGTTCATCTCTAAAAGGTAAGTGGGGTGAACTAATTAGTCCAGTGAAGGAAATATAACAGTGCAGTTTTAAAGTAAACAACAGGTTAGTATATAATCAACAGTTGCAATATAATATCTCATGCTTGATAATAAAATTCACAATATCAAGTAAAGTCTCATCATTTTCCAATTTCTCATCATCCTTCCATTACTGCTGTTATCCAACGTAACCTCTAGACACCATATTGACAACAATAGTATTAAGTCCCGACACGGTCAAAATACATCATTGCAAGTATATCTCCGGCTCTACCATAGCCGGTACTGACACCGTCAGGTCAGTAACTGACGCCCACAGTCCACCCATGGTCCAGTAGACGTAACCCATCTCCCATATAGCCGATATTGATTCAATAGTCAAGTGCACGTGGAAGCAGTATTACACATTTCGTTTGATCATAGCATTTACCAGCATCATAAGCACTCTTACCATAGTACGTCAAGTCTAGGCACATGAGTGGGTTCATCAAATCTGAAACCCCTCATTGCTCAATATCCATATTAAATAAACCTGTTTACATCAAGCTGCAAAGTTAAGTTCCCTCACCGTAACTGTGTAGCTTCGCGGTCTCTACTCAAACAAGCAAACAAGTGCACAATCAATATACACAGCATTCATATATAGCATGTATACATACAAACAGTATTTTGAAATCATATGTTTTTCCCCAAAAATATCCAAGGTACATGGAATTGAGTCTTCTACTTGGTTTCTAGCCTTTTTAAATTATCATAATCCACAAGATAATATAATAAAAAGGTGCTTAGTCCAAAACTCATATTGTCTTCTATGCATTGACCAAATTGACTTATTGAGTTAGGTTTAGATCCTCAGGTCACTTCTCGGTTGTCTTCTGGATAGGACCAGATCTGCATTTTGAGTTAGGCCTCGAGGTCATTCAGTGCCCGACAAATATAGCGTTGGCCTAAAAGTGAAATCACTCAGTGCCTGACCAATAGAGTCGGCCTAGAAGTGAATACAATAGTATTTACACTATAGTACTAAGAGAAAAGGGTTAGTACAAATTTTAATTAACAAAGGGGTACTAACATCACATCAATCAGATAATAATCAAACAAGAGCATTTTATACTTCAAAAACTGGGTCCCTCGGAACATGCCTCGAACCAGGTACTGTGGTTTCGGATCATCCGAACCACACCTAAACTAGTCACTGACCTTGGATCTTGGGTCTGACTTCAGATCGTCTGAAGATCGGGTCTCGGATCATCCGAAGTCCATCCGAACCGATAAAGCAGAGAAAACAAGTCTTGGTGAGTCTGGGTACCTCGGAACATCCGAAGTGGGGACTCGGAACGTCCGAGTGGGTTCGGTCCTTCCGAGCTCTGCTCGGAACATCCGACTGGGTCGAGATAGCCTCGAGCGCTTCCGGGCTTCGGGTGAAGCTCGGAACGTCGGAGGGGTTATCTTCGGAACGTCCGAAGGGTGTTACCTTCGGAACGTCCGAAGGGTGTTACCCTTGGAACGTCCGAAGATCGACTCTCGGACCTTCCGAGAGTTGTCTTCCTCCACTGTCTGCAACAACAGACAATGACGGGCAGACATGACATGAAATACGAATCCGAAAACAGAGGGTTTTCCGGACTCGGTTTTCACATCTAGCCGGTCCGATGGACTCCTCTGGGAGTCCTCTTTCCATAGGGAATAGTTTAAGGTCTTAAAACTCAGTAGGCCATGAGATCATAATCCCAAAAGCCCACTGATACACTAAAAATCAAGATTTTCTTAAAACTTTGAAATGATTTTTCTCACTCAAAACAGAGCCAAATTCAGGTTTTCTTGATTCTAAACCAACTGGAATCGAAAGGGGAACACAGTAATTACCTTCACTGGAGTTCCTGGGTTGAAAACTCGAATTTTGAAAAAACTTCCTCTAAGGCTTACGGGTGACTGAAAGACAATAAAACAGAGAAGGAGGGAGCTCGGCTGATTGTTTCAAACAGCTGAGACAGAGAGACTGAGAGAGAGAGAGGAGGTGAAGGGAGTTTGGTCTGCAGCAGGAGGGCCGGTTTTATAGAAAAACTGACGTGAAGAAATCGCCGGTTGGCCACTGCATGCTTCTGCATGCAGTACCGGCTTACGTCCGCTACAGTGGTTGCAGATCAGCCCTCTGGTTTTTCCCAATTTTGCAAATAAGTCCCAGTTTTATTAAAAAGCCGATTTTAAACTAAATATAAGATTTTGAAAACTAAAAATCTTAATCCAACCTTACAGATAAGTTGGGTTCTGAAAACCTTAATCACCATAAAAATTTTGGAATTTAACTCTCACTAAAAATCATTGATTTAGATAAAAACCATAATTTAACACTATTTACTCAATTAAACAAATGTTAAATAAATCAATTTAGAAACCTCATTTTGGGGTGTCGAAGAATAACAAGACCATTCTTAAAATGGTCTACCACAAAATACTTGTTTTGGATTTTATCTCATTTCCAAACCTATTTAAAATAATTAATACTCCCTTTCGGGGTTTTGACGGGCGGATTTAAATACCATTTTCTGAAGATAAAAATTATTTTAAAATCAGAAATATAAATCCTTTATTAAGGAGAATATTATCACCCAATAATATTCACATAACAGCATAATTTATAAAATAATGACAATAAGCGGTAAATTACCAAAATGCCCCTCCAGCAGGACGAGCTGGATCACTGAGCTCACGAGCTCGGATTGGGCCACACATGGGTTTTCCTCAAAGCCCTAACCGTAATCTTCTAGATTAACCGGTCAAACAAAGTTATCAAACTAAAATACGCTAAATCTGGGGCAGGGTATTACATTTTGTCCTTTGGAAATTAATGTAGGACAAATATACAATAGGCCCTTGAACTTCCCTAAACCCTCCACTTAGTATTTAGGTTAATGTAAGACAAATCTAAGATGGGCCTTTGGTTTAGCCCATTGGTGAGGCAACTCATAAGAGTTAGGAGAGTTAGATTTTGTTAGCAAGACTTTCTAACAAGATATCTCATTTAATGGATCATGGAATCTATAAAGCTAGGTGTTTTAGATAAGTAATTATATAGTATGGAGTGTGTAAAGTTTATCACAAAGTGATTATCTAAAGTATATAATCTTGGTCTTTTTTAGTGTCTAAATATAATTTATTGTTTTAAAAAGTTTAAAATTAAGAGATAAGATAACTAGATGGAGATAAAAATTTATACAACCATTACTCATATTACATCACACCCAATCGAGTAGAGCCCTAGACCCATTTAATGGAGGTCTTGATATCAAGTCATATCAAGTCTCACTAGAGAGAGTCGTCATGAGAAATTTTGGAACTTACATCTACTAAGAACATTGGTGAACAAGGTCTTGAACTAAAGTTCTTTATACGTAACCGCAGCATATAGCATACATTATAGTTCCTAACAGTTGAATAAAGTTAATAAGCCATCAAATTCCAATCTTAACAAGTGTTCTATTAGAACAAGTTCAATCCCATTGGAAAGCAGTGCTCAACCTTGCACATTACAATTTTCATTGTAGAAATGGGTCTCAAATATTATTGAAGTTTTGAACTTTGAATCGGTCTAAGTAACTTGTTTTAACCACATTGAACTTAGATTTTGAGATTCATCACTTAAATTAGATTTACATTAGCATTGATCCATTTTTCTGAACTTTACACCCATTCTCCACAATAAACATTCTAATCAATTTTAGGCAATCCTTTTGTAAGTGGGTTTGCTGGGTTGTCCTTTAAGAAATTAGAGAAATGACTCAAAATGGCCCTACTAACATCAGGTTTTCTACATTTTTTCTTTAAGATATTGACCCTACAAACATCCAATCCAGTCTCCTTATACATGACCAAGTCATCCACCTTCCTTATATCTTTTGACTGCTGACAAAAATCAATTACCTTATTGATCAGGTAAACTAATTCGAGATCAATATCTTTACTGAAACTTGTTTCTGATGTGGCCTGTATCATGGAGTTGGTTTTGTATGTCATTGCCTTCTCTCTAAAATTGCTTTGAAGTAAACCATACTCGAACAACATCGATCTATTTCATTTACCTCTTATAGCACCTGACAATCTTTGGGGCATGTGCAAACCTCCCTATCGACATACATCGGGTAACACTATAGAGAGTGACCCTTTTGTGTTGAGAGTGACTTGAACCTAAGACCTCTCGTATCTCAAATGGGTTCTTGACCGCCAAACAAACCCTCACGAGTTCTTTTATCACCAATTTATACTACAACAAAAGTATGTGTTTGGCTCCTTGCCAATTTGGGAGCTTAACATCTTCTCCTAATGCTCCAAGAACCCAGGAAATAATTTCTCTGCTTTCAAAACGGGCAGGATCCAAATACAAGCCATAATAATAGAGAAATGATCACATGTTGCCATCAATTCAGCACTCACAACAACAATTTCAGTATGAGCACACCATTCTTCATTCTAAACCAATCAAAGGATGCTCTCACATAGAGTAAGAACAAGCCCCCATCTGAGCCTACCCAAATGTCGGGACCCCTGTTCGATGGATGGGATCTTGGGTGCCCATCTCAATCTATAGGGACTAAGGTTACCCCCATCATCTCATCCATAAAATTGTGTCCCATGGAACATGATCCTTTAAGCAGTTTAAATTGAATAAAGCTGAAGCCTAAATGTCCCAATTGCTTCCATGCGTATCATAATGACAGCAGCACTTGAATGTTGCAACAATTGTCGTGGTTGTTGCTATATTGGAGTCACCTTATGTTCGTTTTGTTAGGATTGGATATCCAGCTCAAAAGGCGAGCATACCCTTTCGAGTCACCTTATTCGTTTTGTTAGTACTTTCTTTTTGATGCCAAAAGAAGTAAGAGTTGGGGAAGAAAGAAAGAAAACTAGCAATCAATAATAGTAGGGAGGGAAACAATGGAGATACAAAAGAGTGATGGTTCATGTGAACAATGCAAAGAACGAGCTCAGGAGGAGAGAACAGATCCATAGGTATAAAACCCAGTAAATCCTACCACACTGGTAAAAGGATCACAGGGTCCATAACTTTCTCAAAATTTCCCAAGTAACAAAATCTTGGAATCCCTTGAAATTGAAAGCATGACTTGCTGACAAAATATTGGAACCCTTCGAAATTTGAAAGCATGGCTTGCTTACCCTTTAAGTCAACTCAGTAACTTGCTCAACGCAACTCGACTCATTGACCGGCTCCACTGGTCACTGAGTCAAGTCACCTAGACAACGCACTCTGCTACTAATTTGAGTCTACAGAGTTATAGATCATTTAACATAGCTTAGCCAAGTCACTAACCCTCTAATTGGACTCTACAGAGTCATTGGTTGTCATAGGTCATTTGACACAGCTTAGCCAAGTCATTAACCCTGTAATTTGACTCTACAAGTTGCAATTATCAATAAACAACTGTCATACAAAGGGTGCAGTTTATAATAAAAGTAGTTTTACTATTTATATATTGCCACTAGAACTCATTATAGAGTGGGGGCGAATACCACCTTAAGAGCATTGAAATATTTGACACACTGATGAATCTGTCCCATTTACCTCTTCTATTACCAATTTGTATCATGATCTAAGGTCGCCAGTAGAACATTGTCTTGGTGCTCGAAGAATCCACGACAAAACTCTCTGCTAACAACGTGGGTAGGAACCAAGCACAAGCAATAGCAGTAGATTACTGATCAACTGTTACCATCAATATGGTACTTATGGCAACATTCTCAGCATGTGGACCCTAACATTTTCTAGAAGGATTTGTTTGACGTCAAGACGCACACCTCATGAAACGAGATTTTGAATTTGGCTCAACTCCTCCAAACCACTTCTCATGAGATTACTCTCCATCGACTAAATGAGTGAGTGAATACCCGTTACAAAAAAAAAATCAATAATGTCCTAACCCGTAGTAAGAATATGCGCACATCTAAACCTATCCAACTATTAGCCCCAGCATTGGGTGGATCCATCTCAATATACATTGGAATTAAGGACACTCCCATCATCTCATTCATCTAACGTAACTGTTGTGAGAGGGTGGGAAAGAAAATAACTAAAATGAAAAAAAGATTGGTCGTTGTTGAGAAGTAAAAAAATATTTTAAAATTTAGTTAATAACATCTGTAAATCAAAGTAGCTATTAAATACAATCTAGATAATATGTGCTAGCGCATCAGGTGGATCCAAAACAGATGCATGTGAATAAATTACAAATTCAAATTGGAGATGTTATAATTTCTAACATATTATTATGAAAAAGGAATTTCTTTTATGATTGTTTTAATGCAACAATCTCTGCTTCAGTATTCCTTCAAGAATGCAATGATGGAAGGAACCCTGTCCATCTTCTAAAGCTCCTTGGAACCTTGCCATCGCCATAGCTACCACGTTGAGAAGAAACAGAAGCGGCCAATCCAATTCCTGTCCTTCCCTCTTTTCCGATGCCTCTGTAGTAGATTCTCCATCCCTCTTCCGCATCCATCCATACAAGACATGGCGAGCCCACCCCCTGGCTATCCCAGCTATCATCTTCCCCATCGCCGGGCGCAAGCACAGGGCCATCTCTGCACCTCCGCCAGTCCTTCAACCCGTCCGGAGAATGTGCAAGTCCAATACTGCTCCGCCCATCTGCAGCCAAACCTTCATATGCCATCAAATATCCGCCGACTCTATTGCGCACAACGTGACCGTTCATGACGCCGGCCTCGTCGAAAGAAGCGGGGGGTCCGCCGCCCATGATCTTTCCCAATTTCACCCACCTGATGCCGTCTCTCGACCTTGCAATGCCAATGCAGAAACACCCACATTCCGCATCGTAGGAATGGTAGTACATCCGGAGATCGCTGCTGCTGTGATAGACGACTTGTGGGCCGGCAACGAAGAGAGAGTCCCATTCCCCATCCTCACCGACGTCGAAGAGGGCGCCGCTGTGGTGTTCCCCTTCGATTCTGGCCCAATGACGCCCATCTCTGCTGATGGCGAGCCCGGGCAGAAACATGGCCTTGTCTCTGTCTTCTTGGGCAGAGGTCGTAAAGCCGGTGTAATAAAGCCAGTAGACAGCATCCGAGGAAGCTCTGAGTCGGGCATTGGACATGGTGAGAACCTCAGATGGCATGACGCCGCCGGTGTCGAAAGCCCACCAGTCGTTGCCGCAGCGCATCACCGGGCCCGGCACTCTCTCCCAATGGACCCCGTTGCTCGACACCGCCAGACCGACCGAGTCCGGCCCAGCTGCGGCTGGTCTGCCGTGGTACCACATGTGCCATCTCTCCTCCTCGTCGCCGAGGAAGCGCTTCACAACCGGCGATCCGATTCCATGGCGGTCCCAGGAATCCTCTCTTGGACCAACATCAAACACCAGGCCCCGAGAGAAGGAGGAGGCCGACGACGACGAGGAAGAGGAGGGCGTCGAGTTGGTTGTTGACGGAGCGCTAATGGGACCAGGCCTATTCTGGGTTTCTGAAGACGAACCCGTTTCTCCCACCGTCGCCGGCCACTCGCCGCTGCCGTCGACATCCCGTCTCGCGAAGCAGAGAGCCCCACCACCGTCTCGGTTTCGGACAATGTCAACTGTTATGCTGCTGCTGAATTTGATGGACGAGGACAGCAAGAATCCATTTCCAATTCCACTTCCAATTGCAGCAGATGAGATGGGTAGTTTTGTTGGAGAGGATGCTCTGAAATACAAGGGTAAGTTGATGGTTTGGAGCTTTGATGCTGGCACCGCTCCCTCCATTGCAATTTGCAGAGGTTGTAAATCTAAAACCTAAAAGGGTGAAGATGGAGAGAGAGTTTTACAAAATGAAAGAAATCAATCCTTCGCTCAGTGGCTCGATCTCTTCCTTCCGACCAAAGACGATAAGGAGGATATATATAAATAATTTTAAAAAATATATAAAATAAAAGAAAAAGCAAAAAGGCTTGGCTGGAACACCTTGAATGACAAGCAAGGAATTTGCCATAGCTACTTTTTAATATAAAATTCAACACTGTTGACCAACTTGAGACCCCACTCCCTGTCCTTTGATATAATTATAATTTATTAGTTTTTATTTTAATGATTTGATAGATTCAAAAAAAAAAACTATTCAATCTCACCTTCAAAATATTATTAGATAACTCTAAAAAGTCAATAATTTTGAACAATGAAAATTTCAAAATCTAAAATTAAAAGGTTAAAATTATAAATTAGGCTAAAATTTTATACAACTAATATCTTCTTATTTTTTACAAATTTTATGAGAAAATATAAGGCCTATTTTATTTTTTTAAAAAAATTGGGAAAATGATTTTTTCATTTTATATTTTTGTTAAATAGCCTATGAATATCAAGCTCAAATTCCTTTTTTTTTTAAGAACATCTCAAATTCTATTTCCAAAGGATGAATTGTTGATTATTGGAAATCTTTGGAAAAGGAACCTGGTTTTAATTATTTTCTCTGGGACTTCTCTCTAAAGGGAACAATGGTCTACCATGAATCTCTAGGTTAGACTCATTAGGAAGGCTATGTTTTGTCTTTGACACGCTCAAATGGCCAAATTCGCTTCCTTAGGTTAACATAAAATGACAGGCAATTCCATTAGGCCCTCTCGAAGATTTCCGTCCAGGAAGTTAATCACCCATTTAAGAAGGTAATTAGGAATGTTTTAAGAAGTTGAAATGATGGTCAAGAAACTGTCTTAAGAAGCATGAGTCAATTCTCACTCTATTCCAAAATATCACTCGAGTCATTAGAGAGACTTTCACATGTCTCGAAAATCAATCGAACACTCTAAAAGACCTCAAGACCGACACCTTATATATAAAAAAAGTAATAAAAATAAGTATTATAATTTTTCTTGTCATATTCAAAAGTTCAAATTATACATTATAGTACGTTATTTAGAAGGACTTCAAAATATTAAGCTTAACTGAGAACATCCAAGTATATTGTTTTTCTCACTATAGTGTTAATATTGAGCTCCATTTTTATTATTAAAATGTCATAGGCACAAACTTATGAATGGATTTGTTTTCTATTGAGCTTATGGTTTGCTTCATCTTAAAAAATATTAAACTTATTTAGAAGGACTTCAAAATATTAAGCTTGACAGAGAACATCCAAGTATATTATTTTTCTCTAGTGTTAATATTGAGCTCCATTTTTATTATTAAAATGTTAGAGTCACAAACTTATGAATGGATTTGTTTTCTATTGAGCTTATGATTTGCTTCATCTTAAAAAAGGATTAAGGATTAGAGATGGATGGACATTGTAGAATACTAATTAAATAACTTATTACATCAATGTAGAATATAAAAAGATATATATCTTGAGAGTAAATTTAATATTTTATTTTTATGTATTATATTACTATAATAAATAGTATATTTATATATAATATATAGTTTTATAGATTTTTAAAATATTGAAATAATAAATGAATAGCTCAATGTCTGTTGAAGATTTAACCAAAGTGAAATATGAAATATTTGAAGCAAAAAGATATTTATCAAAACAAAATTAAGAAGAAAATATTTAATTTATAAAACTAAAGAAAAATATCATTATTTCTTTGATTTTTAAATAATATCATAATTTAATTTAAGCACGCTTATGTTTCTTCGGTAAAAGACCGAGAAGGAAACCAGAGAGAGGAGCAAGTGGTAGAGCCCTAGCCATGGCGATGGCCTCACTCCAAAAATTCTCCGCCCAAATGTCACGTCTCCCTTCATCCAAATCCCTCATCCGCACCTCTTTCTCTTCCTCCTTATCCCCTTCTTCTTCTTCCTCTTCCAAGAAGGTCTCGGATCGGATGGTGAAGCTCTTCGCCATCGATCTTGACGGAAAGAAGCGAGAGATCGTAGGTCTTTCGGGTCATACCCTTCTCAAGGCTCTGACCAACCACGGCCTCATTGATCCCGCCTCCCATCGCCTCGAGGACATCGAAGCCTGCTCAGCCGAGTGCGAGGTCAACATCGCCCAGGAGTGGCTCGAAAGGCTCCCTCCCCCTTCCTACGAAGAGCAGTACGTCCTCAAAAGGAACTCCAGAAATCGTGTCCTCAACAAGCATTCCCGTCTCGGTTGCCAGGTCGTCCTCGCCCCCGAGCTTCAGGGCATGGTCATCGCCATCACCGAGCCCAAGCCCTGGGACACCCCGTAAGCTTTACATGTTAAATTTACCTTTTTTCCTCTGACTTTGGATTAGGCTGTATTTTGGGTGCAATCCCAGAATTGGAAATGCCTTCCTCAAATCTGCGTTTTTTTCATTTTTAATTTTGTGGGATCTGTTATCTTTACTTGCTTTGAATAATGAGGATACTGGCACTGTTGTTCTTTCTGTGGATTGTTTTAACTTTGCTGGAACTATCTCATGGGTTTCAATGAAAACCCAGATGTAAAACCTTTGATGAAGTATTGGCCTTTTAATTTTTATTTCCCAAATTTCTTGTGGCGTTCGTTTTTACGTGCATTGATTGATGAGGGCAAATGTACCATTGTTCGCTATTTGGAGTATTTGGTTATGCCTCATTGGAACTTGTCAAGTTTAAATGAAACTCAGAAACTAGAATCTTAGAAGAAATTTCATAGAGATGGAGAGACTGGTACGACGTGCTAAGAAATGACAGGTTATAATGTGTAATGACATAGAATGTAGTCCGTATCATAAGGATGAGTGGAGAGTGGGGCCAGATTTCATTCCATTGACAATCTAGATTGCAGAAATTGAGCCCAGTTTGTGTCCTCAAGTCAGGTGATCACTCTCCAATTGTCTTTCTGTCCCCAATGTTGTTACATACCATGGGAACCAATAAATGTTGTTGCATTTGTGGCAAAAATATGTTGTTCTCTTTGCTTTTCGTTGTTTACAGTCATGATGTAGCACTTTCACTTTAGTTTCAATATCAACAAGGGTAAGACTAGAAATCTACTAAGGTTTTCTTTTTTCTTTTTAAATATTGCATCGTGGAGTATTTGTAGTTGATTTGGGATATGGGCTGTGATGATGATGAGTATTGGTAGTAGATTCATTTGGTAGCTTCTTTCTTGGTGTTCACCAAGAGATAAAGTCGTGTTCAGTTTCATTGGCTCAAAGTCCAATACCCCTTCCCCATTTCTCTCGGTGTATCATTTATAGGTTTTGCTAATTATCATTAGGCAATGGAATATGTTTTGCTTTTGGCTATAGATGAGAAATGCCTAGCATGTGTTTTCTCAGCAATGGTTTGTTAAATTGAATATAAATTTGCTCAAGTCGTGTATCCCTAGCAAATTATCTCCTTCCTTTCTACCCAAAGGCAACTATGACTGATGATCCTCCAGTCCTCCACAGTGAGTTTTTTTTCCCACCTTATTAAGATTTCTCTTGTGATTTTTTGGCTGCAATTGATTAACCCCAATGTTTAACACTTCCTACACAATTTTCACTTCCATTGAATTAGATTTTAGAGTGGATTGTTTCTTATTCCAGATAACCCTAGATTTGGGAAACAAAATAAGGTTATTATCCAAGGCATATTAATCTTCACCAAATTCTTCACCAGATCAAAAGGGAACTAGGATATTCAGGATCTTATTGTTTTAATTTTTTTACCTGTTTGAGCATCTCAAGTGGATCAGAATATGCCTCCAGACAGCCTGCGCCACCAAAAAATTGCCATATTGCTTCCAAAACTCTCCCAGTCAATCATCCTATGTGGGCATTGGGACACTTTGGATTCTGGCCAACGCCTCCTCCCCCTAGGGCTGCATTTGGATGAGAGGTAAATTTTTCAAGGGTTTCCCTTATGAATGGTTTTCCCTTGAACATGGTTTTCCCTTTAGCATGGGTTTCCCTTATCTTGTTTGGTAATTACAGTAGAAAAGTCATAAGAGGAAATAACTTACCCTAAGGGAGAGGTAAAGTAATTACCTCTTGCATTGAAGGGGTTTTTGTTTTTGTGCTAGGGAGGGGAAACTTGGGATTTTCTAACCCCTTCCATTCGTTCAAACGGTGGTCATTTTCACCACTCTAACCCTCATCCAAACGCAGCCCAGATATTGACCCAAGAGCAATTTTCCACATGGGGATTATCTACTGCTGGTTGTTTAAAAAGACAAGAGGAGTGAAATAGTCTTGTCATTCTCTATAGCATCAAGGTAAGGATGTATATGTTTGAAGTTTAATACAATTCTTGAAGACTTGATTTTTTACCTTTGCATGATAAAGATTTTATTGTAGTCGAGAAATGTCCCAGTGTTGGCTCTTGTAATGTGATAGCATGAGCTAGTAGTTCTCGAAAGGCCATATTGAAGATGTCCTTATGAGTGAATGAATATGGTAAATATCTTTTTCACATCAAATGTTTAGTGGACTCTTTAACTTTGTTTGGGTGTGGGTTATGGGGTATCTGAAAATAAATTTTATGTTGGAAATGTGAAAGCTTTTTATCACCTTGACGCTTGCTAAGGCTTACAAGATGAGTTTGTTGCTATAATGCACAAAGACGTGTAGTCGCGAAATGTCCCATTGTTGGCCCTTTGTTGAAGTTGGCTCTTGTAATGTGATGGCATGAGCTAGTAGTTCTCAGAAGGCCATATGGAAGATGTCCTTATGAATGAATGAATATGGTAATATCTTTTTCACATCAATGTTTAGTGGACTCCTAACTTTTTTTTGGAAATGGGGTATCTGAAAATAATTTTTTTGTTGGAAATGTGAAAGCTTTTTATCACCTTGATGCTTGCAAAGGCTCACAAGATGGGTTTGTTGCTATAATGCACAAATACGTGTATATATTCCACATAACATTTGTAAAATATGCTTTTAATGATCTTATTATATTTATGTCATAAGACATATGAAAGAAAGATTATAGAAGATCTTATTGTAAAAAGCCTTACACGACTATGTGGCATTTGGCATTCTTGAAAGACTAAGTCATTTAATGAAATCAAAAGGGATAATAGCAGTGGCCTTTAGCATTCTGAGGACCTTGTCATTTTTAGTGGCCACTAAATAGCATCAGAAGAATCTTCCTCAATGATTAAATGACCTGGGAAATACTCTTCCAAATATCTTCTATGCAGCACTTACTGCCTAATCCCACTTCATGGAGCCCTTTATATCTACGGGCCTGTAAAAGAAGGTGCACAACTGTCCCTGGTTGTGAACTTCCCTAATGCCCAATGCAGGCAGTACTACACTTCATTTTTCTCTTTTTACACTATTTGCATTATGATTATGAGCACCATTGAGGGGCCTAGACCACCTTAATAGCTTCTTTTAGCATACTTCCCATAATGTATTTTTCCTAACTCCTCTCAAAAATCAAAATAAAAAATTGATTAATTCTTTAATTATTTTCTTGCTAGCACCCATTTCACCAATCTGAATTTTCCTAAGCTGAACACTTCTTTTTTTGTGTTGAAGTTGCCATTTATCTGAGGTCAACTTTTTGAATTCTACTTTTCCATTAAAAAACTACAGTAAAACCATAACTTTCTGTGTTTAATGGTCTGGCTATTCTCTTCATAACTTTCTCTTGTAAAACTTTACAAACTAGGTCATTTCTGTGCTTCTACAAATCTGACTAAACCACCGTACGTGAAATTGCTCTCATTTTGTCTTATATATTTTTAGGTCTTCTTTGAGCTGTCTTGTTCTAAATATTGTTTCAATTGCCTCTTCCACATTTGATCTTTGCTATATACCTTTATTAGTATTATTTTGAGGTAACAAGAAATTTCATTAAGAAATCAGTATCACAAAGAGAGCAGGAGAGAGAGAGTCCAAAATGGACACTACCCAGCCTGCAAAGGAAAGTACAATAGGGAGTAGAAAAATAGAGCTCAATCTAGGAAGAAATCTAGAAAGAAAGTAGGCCTGGGAATGCCATAATTAGCTAGAATATCTGCAATTCCATTAGCCCGTTGCCTAACATGAAGAAAAGACACATCCAAATCCTTACTTTGTTACCCTATTTCTCTAACTAGATATTGGAGCTTCCAAGGAGGCTGCTTCTTGTGTTGAGTCTAATGGACTGCATTAGATGAGTCACCCTCTATAATAAGCTTCCCATGGAAATGATCCGTAAAAACCTCCAGCACATCTAAGTGGTGGTACCGGTATTGCATATTTATATTGCACATACAAGTTTCTCATTGTACCATTTTATAATCTTTGTGTTTCCAAGGTGTGAGGCCATACCCACCTCCCCTTTTGGCAACTTCAAATGATCCTTGATGGGACACTACTTTTGTGTCGATGCTGAGTACAACATTTAACTTGTGATGATTCATGCTCCATCAAAGTATCCTCCTAAAGCATTGTCTCTTTACCTTCTGGGGAAAAAACTTCGTCTCTGTATCTCTGTGTACATTCATATTGCTCCATTTCCAACCAAAGAACGTACTCCTGTATATGTTGCTCTGTGTATGCAAGTGTGCGAGCATGCCTGCATTTGTGAGCAGGCATGTGGGTGCACATGCATGCAAACATATCCATATGTTTGATCTCTCCTACACATGTAACTTACCTTTAGAACACATTCTTTATTTATGTATTTTATTTTATTAACCTTTCCCCATAAGGCTCCCTCTCAAACCTTCCTCTGAAACCTTATTTTATTTGGATCCCATCCTCCTCTCTTTCTTTTTTCTCAATGTTTTATTTTGACAACCTTCTTCCATAAGGACGTTTTTTGTAGCTTTTGGATTTTGGTAGTTTTCCTCTTGTTATCTTGTGGCTTTCTTGTGTTTTTGCTTCCCCATTTTTAATAAGATCAGTGTTCATTTCAAAAATGGTAGATATTAAGTGTGTGGTCCAGCTACCAAAAAGATTGATAGGAAATTTCTTTTTTCACGAGTCTAATTTTTGTTTAAATCTTTTAAATGATTGGATTCCACATGGATGATGATCTTGGATTTGCTTCCAGCTGATATAATCTAATTGAAAGTGTACCATGCTACAACTGACTAGATTATCTAGGTCCTTAAAAATGTACAACTAATGGACTATCTGAATTGTTTTGGATTTAATCTGCATTATCTTCTTTCCTTGTCTCTCTTAAAAAAAGCTCTGCATTAGCTTCACATAGTATAAGGATCATTTATGAAATGTGATGAGTAATGGCTACATCATACTCCCCAAACTGGAATCTCTTCTACTTTATGGAATAACTGACTTGAACATTCCATTGCAATTGGGAAAAAGGGAAGGGAGAGACTGTCTCATCTCTCTTTGGCTACACCAAAAGCTTCTGAAGATCCATTCACCAGTACTGTGAATTGGGTGATGAGTGATGAGATACATTTTGACATCCGTCCTCTTCACTTGTGGCCTGACTCCTTTCATCCTCCGTGCATGCATAGCAAGCATCACCATAAAACAGAAAAAAAGCAATTGCGGTAGTGGAGTATACAAGACCTCTCATTGTTTGCTATATTTTTCCTCAGAATGCTTGCAACGCATCTTGGTGGCAACTGGAATGACATTATTTCTCTGACCATCCTATTGAGAGCCCCCCTTATTATTACTTTTGACCTCACCATGGTATCCCATTCTTGTACTTGTTCTCTCTCTCTCTGATTTTTCTGAGTGATCCTACCTGCATCTCTTCAACCACCATCTGTTACACAAAGCTTCACTCCATCTTTTTGCCTTTCTATAGAAGGGTATGTGTCCATTCAAGGGTAGTCATGTTAAACTGGCAGCGTGCTTCTTAAAAAGAGCCCTATTAGTACTCCAAATCCCTACTACCTACTACGAATGTTTTACTAGCTTCCCTCTCCTTCAAACTCCCACCTGTGGCTTTTGTTTTCACTTTTTCCCTGACCAACTTTCCTCCTTCCATTTTGCTCCATATTTGTTGGTTGGCAAATAATAGCATAAAGAAATGGGATGGGATTGTGCTCAAGGCACCTTCATTCCTCTAGTTTGTTAAGAGGGTAGGTAGCCCTTTCCAATCAAGCACCCCAACAAACACCAGAATGCAGGTACGTCTCCGAAGTTCCAGCCTCACTCAGTATGATTTTGTGAAAAATAGGGCGAGAGGAGAAGTTTGGGGATAGATAGAGATGACAAGAGACACTTGGACCGGCGTTGGTTTTTAGCTGTAGTTAAGTTGCTGGAGGCAAGTGTTTGGGTTTCTTTTCAACTATTCCTTTCTTCCTGGTGAGGTAAGAACACTCCAGTTTTTTCAAGAACCAGAGATAAGTTATCATGATGGCCCATGGCTGTTGTACTTAATTTCTGTTTCCTTATCCGTGCTCATTTCGATCAGTATTTCAGAGATAAATCTTGATTTTGGCCCAGAAGGTTAAGGCTGCATGCTAATAGCCTAGTTGTATATTTGAGGGTAGTAGTAAAAGCAATTTGGTACGTCTTAATGATTTCCATTTGGCTCTGTTTTTTATTTTGGACACCTCTGTTAACATATGTTAATAATTGTTGAGGTCTTGACTTCAAATCCTGGCAGCCTCAATGAAGGGCTACTTCCCATGGGGTTATTCCCTATTGAAGAACCTGGTGCGTGTGTGCAGGGAGGTTTGTACACATTCCGAAGGATTAGTCGGGTGAGATGCCTGAACACCTTCGGACATCAATTTTTTTTTTTTTGTTAAGGTGAGAGTCGTCCTCTAAAACAAATGCGAGGAGATCATTGAACTTGTACTTAAGTTCTTGGGACCAACATCTTGCATTGAGCAATGTATATATATCAAACCATGTGAATGGTAAGGATCTTTCAATTGAATTATAATGTTCATCATTAGGTTTCCACTGTCTGATTCCCCCATTCTTTTCAAGTGTGGCCTATCTTGGATGGATCTAAATTGCTGCAATGTATCTCTGCCAGAAATTTTCCAGATTGGATGATCCTTTTTAACCAATCTTGGCCTGCAAATTCATCATCGTCGCTAAATTTGGCAAATTATTTTAATGAGCCAACTGCCTATCCAACACCCGTAGTACTACATTTAGCTCAGCCTTTTCCAATTGTGTTATAGGTTCTTGTCTCACCTTCAAATTGATGAGTGATTAAAAATAAAACCCCAGTAGGGAATAAGACTACAAAAGTTAAGCGCATCGATGATATTCGGTTTTTGTTCACTTGCCCTAATGATGGTTTGTGACATGTATGTTTGGATCTACTAATAGGTTCTATATTCATGTGTTTGAAAAACTGGTCTTTATATTTTGATCGAATATAATCCAATTTGTAACAATCAAAATTTCAAAGTTTAAAATCACGAAGTCAACATGATCAAATCAGATTCAAATTTTACATGGTCAATATCATTGTCCTTCTCTACATATTTAATCGTCTTATTATTTAAAAGAGCAGTCTCTCTAAGTGGGGAGACTGTGCATGTATGAAATTGGTTTTACTGTAGTTTCATGATAGTTATTATTAGTTTATTAATAATATATATCATGTACACGTATTTAATTTTCAGTGCGCAATGCCTTGTTCAGACTTCAGACTACAAATTGCAGGAATTTGGAGGTTGAAACGTCAAACCGTGTGATTTAGTTTGCCAAATGGGTTTGTAAATTTGGTCTAGTCCAGTATTGAGAATATATTGGTTCCGATCATTTTGAAATAGAGGATCAACTTCATTTCTCAAGAAATTGAGATGTATGACCAAAGGTGTTTAAGGGTCTCATCTGTATTTGGATATGTGACGTTTTAACCCAACTAGTCCCTGGGGCATGTGCAAGTCTCCCAATGCCACACATACCTGGTAAACAACTACGGAGAGTGGTCCTAAGAGGTGTTGAGTGTGAATCGAATTCAAGATCTCTCTTCATAAGGGGAGTTTTTTGACCGTCAACCCAATTCTCTCTTGGGTTGAAATTGAGATGTTATATGTATATTTTTTGGCCCAATTGGCTGAATCAGATAAATTTAGATTTTTTTATTTGTGTGGCTTAATTTTCATTTTATCATATACAATTTTTTTTTGAGATAACATGGATATCTCCATCCCATGGGTAAACAAAACCACCTACAAACTCCGTGTATCAGTTAAGTTTAGGTGGAGTCTAATCTAATATCTCGCCTAATCCTTGGAGTTTATACATCTTTTGTTAAGTACTTGAGGACCGTAGTAAAAAATAAAAAAACACAAGAAGGCAGTAGACTAGTACCAAATTTTTAAATAAAAATTGTCTCCCGAGTCTGATTTGTCTAAAACAGGATGGGCTAGAATAGACCAGTATCAACATGGTTCAACTTTAGTAATTCTTGCAAATTTAGTCAGAGGAAGACACCAATTTTCCCCTGTGGATAGGCAGGCTATAATATGTTCACTAGGAGGAAATTCAAACTTTAACCCAATAGCCTCATTGGGGTCCATAACTTGGTATGGATCTAACATTCATCCATCAAAAGTCAAAACAAGATAGAGTGGGGGATGAGATTAGAATGAAAGACTAGCCTAGCATATTTTTGAATTCAATGAACCAATGTTATCAAACCCGACTCACATGCAGGTTGACCGTGACCTGGCTGAAACACGGGTGGGGTCATTTTAAGACCCTTCTCGATTAAAAAGCTTTAAAAACTCTCTCCGACCCACGGGTCAACCCGATTTTTCTAATAAATCCATGATCGTTGACCATTAAAAACTCTTGATTTCTTTAAATGAAGATGAAGATTTTGGTTCTTTTGAAAATATGATTTTTGAATTATTAATTTTTATTATTTACAATTGGGTTTGTGAGAAGGAAAAAAATATTTTTATGAAATATAATTTTAGTTAATAATTTAATATTAATTATAATATTATATTAATAGCACGGGTTTGACCGAGTTTGACTATGGGGCAACCCGGTTGAATCTTATTTAACCCACTCTTCATCCAAGATGGGTCGCTTTACAGGCCGGGTTTTAAAACATTGCAATAATCAGATGAATTTTACTTTTTATTTTACATCTAGTAACCCTTTTTTCATCAATAATTAAATTAGATGGAGTTGTTTTTAAATGGGTAGTAAATTAGTTCATCATCAAGAAAACTCCTATAAAAATGATAATATAAGGTCATTCATGTAGAGTTTAAATCAAGAGTGATGAAAATGGATGTGCTGCATAAGATAAGCATAGAAATTGTTTTTTTTAAGTACATTGACATGTATTCTCTTTTGGGTCCTACATATATACCATTTATCATCTTTATTAGATATATTCAAATGTAAAAAATTATTTTAATAATACATTCTGTTTCTTGTATAAAACTATAAAAGTTAAAAAAAAAAATTAACTATTTGGTATGAAAACAGGATTTATTAACTTCTTAGTCAATAAATTAAGATTTACAAGAGAAATGAGCTTTTTGTGAATAAAGAGAGCAAGTAGGGGCTTCTTTGTAATTATGTCATGGAAACCCTAACTCCATCGCTCTATATGTAATCCTCTCGATAGCCTTTCATTTCTGCAACTCCTTTCATCTCTTTATCTTCGTTACATTTTTCACTTTATCGTCTTCGTTCTTCATTTCCGGTAAACGGTATATCTTTTTATTGTTTTATTATTTTAATTTACATAAAATAGAAGAGAAAGTGATTGAAAAGCAAGTCAGCTTCTTGTCTGGATCTCTCCTCTCCCGATTCAGGCAATTATATCTATTAGATCTTGCGAAAAAGAGGTTTCCAGTTTCACTCGCCTGGTTCTGATCTCATCTTGTGATTTTTCAGGCCCTTATAAATCTGGAACATTCAATATTCAAGGTCCTTTTATATTTCCCTTTTTCATTATTTTATTTTTGTTTTTGTATTTTTTCTCTGGAAATAATCGTAGTTTTTTCTTTGTCTTTCTTTGGTTTTGTTTCAAAAATTTCTATCAAAACATTTCCAAATAGATTTAATCCGCTCAAAGGTGATCGGACTGTAGAAGAAGCAAACGCACTCTGTCCCAAACTTCAATAGCAGTGTTTTGTGGCAATTTCTTCGTTTGCAAGATTGAGAAATCCAATTAACTCGTCTGTGAGTGAAGAGATCTAAGAGTCTCTCTTTGATCTTATGGACACATGGTTGGATTACATTATCACCTTCTTTCCTTTTTAGTAAATGTTAAATAGTCTATTTAAAAGTGTCGAGATAAGATGATTTCATTTTTGTGCAGCTAATATTTTTTAATAGAAATGGAAGAAGATCTCATGGTGTAATGAACTCTAAATTATTTTTTTTCCTGTACATCCGACTTTTCTTTTTACTCTCATTTTAAAAATTTGGATGAAATTACTCTTTTACCATCATTCAAATGAACGACAGAATATTTTTGGTTCATTCGAATCTTCTAGTGTAAATTGCATCGTTCAAACCATCTCTGAGTGGAATGGGATTGTCAAACGAGCCCATTTTTTATTATTTTTTAACTCTGAATTTTATAAGTTTTTATAAATTATGGGTTTGATTTAAAGTAAAAAATGTATAATTTTGAATTTCAAAAATTATACTCAAAGAATTAAGAAATTTTTTTATTTATAATTTTTGAAGTTCAAAATTATAACATTTTCAATTAAAATCAGTTTCAAACGATGTAATTTGAAAATCTCACTGCTCACCGGTAATTTCTTATCAGATTTATTTTGAAATCAGGTGTATGTATGGTTGGTCACATGTGAACAAAGGATTTGCAAGCAAAGTGGAGGAATTTTTGGGCAGTTAAATTTTTACTCCGAATTTTAATTTAAAATTGTAAAACTCTGTAAGTTTTATTAAATTGTTTTATACTATAAAATTGAAAATTTTGCAAATCGTGATTCTGTTATATTTTACTAATTATGAAGTTTTATTTTTTGTAGAAACTTTTGTCAAATTTTCCACAGAAAAATGGGTTAAAGTCAGGGTGAAAATATCGGCCGATACGAAATGTATTGACTGATATATATTGGTTTTTATGATCGAATAATATCGGCTGATACGTATTGTACCGGCTGATATAATCGATAAACGGCCCGATATATTGGTCACCATATCGGTCGAGATGTATAAAATTTGGTTTTTAAAATTTATTTATTTTTTCCCATAAAAAAAACAATATTGCTCGATACGGCCAATATATCGGCTGAGATGGCTGATATTTTGATATTTTGAATTTGAAATTGAAAAAAAAACACTTAATTTTGGCAATAATATTGGGTGATTTAAATTTCATGCTCATCCATTTGTTGATCAGTCAAAATATAAATATACAAATTTTATACTAACCTTCCATTTAAAACAAGGTAACTTTCATCCAGGTGGGACTAAAATGGAAGGCCCCAAGTTTGGAACTTAATAGCTGGGACAGTGGAACGATAACCTAGAACTAAATTAGTTATGGATTATTTTGGAATCTTTAAATAAAGCAAGTGATTGAATAAAACGTGTAACCAAATTAGGCTGAGCTGGAAACAATGAAAGTAAGATAAGTAGTGTATTTAATGGCTGCAATTAGACCGAAATTTCAGAAATCTTAGCTGATATTTTGAGATTTTTCCACAAATTATTTTGAAATTAACAATTTTGTATCTTAAAAATAACATCTGAATATATAAATGACCGATATTTAGTGATAAAATTATATATTCATGAAGGCCATAATTTTCTTTATTTTCTGTAATTTTGCTGATTTTTTTGAATTTTTTTTTTTACAAAAAATTGGAAGGAGAGAGAAATATATTGCCTGAATATCGGCCGATATATTGATATCGCCGATATTTCAATATCGGCCGATATATCGTGATATTATAACCCCTGGTTAAAGCTTGGACTGCAAAATATAGGCCTATTTTATTTTAGTTGTGACGAGCTCTTAAAAATAAATCAAGGCTCTTTGGATATTTGGGTTTTTATTCAATTTAATTATAAATCAATTACTAGTATTAGTATATAATATAATTGCCATTTTGTTCATTGGAAAAAATAAACACATGTATAATATTTATATAAGGTGCCAGTATAATCAATGTAATGTATAATTAATATATGAATATTATACGTGGAGAACTCGGAAAGATGTCAGCGGGAGTTTGATTTCATTCAATATCGAAGTCTTAGAAATGAACATATTGAAAATGTGAATGGCACCGATTGGTAAAAATATTTTTAATTATAACTGATAGGCTAGGCGAAAATGGGAATTTAGGGAATTTTTTTTGTTTTAATGGATTATGTTGATTACGAGATTCTCTTATTAAGAATTCTCTAATATCTTATTTGATATTTTAGAAGAAATAATGGGAAGAGAATAGATAGAAAGAGACAATCAATGACAAGAGTATTTCTTGCCGGTGAAATCTGATTTAGATTTGAGAGAAGAAAGTGGAGGTTTTTTTTTAAATTGTGTACCAAAATTGAAAGAAATTTTAATTTTGTCTTCAATTTGAAAAAGTCCAGCAATCTTTTCGCGGGAGTTTTGTTTAAGTAGAAATGAGTTTTAGCGTATCATCAATTTTTATTCTTCGTATTAAATTGATGGGCAAAAGGTAAAATCAGTAATGAATTAAAATTTGTGTCTATTTTCACAAAACTCTCTTGTTACCTTTTGAAAAACACTACTCAGTAAATACTAAACCTGCAGAAGAAACAGACCTCCATCTATTTTTTCCTCATTCATGGATGTTAAAAAATTAAATCAAATTACCGATGATTGACTTAAAATGCTATTTAATAAAAAAAGATTTTACTGTTGAATCACAATAATGTAAAATATGCTATTTAATTGTGACGACCGACTCATATAAACCTAATTTATCATATTAGTACTTTAGTTTTCCTGAGGCATTTAGTACCCCATCAATCTTAATCTTAAGTTCTTAACTATGTCTAAGGAATTGCAAATGTTTGAATAAAATAATGCTTCAATGACTTTTGTTCAGAGTTGTCATTATCCTTTGAGAAATTTATTCAATAAATTTGAGCTTTACCAAAAAAAATTCCTAAATATATAGGTCTAAAGTGAATTGTCCTCTCATCTAAATTTTTGAATTTATATTTCATTTAAGTTAATACCATGACGATCAATTTTAATACAGGCAAAATCTGTCAGGAGACGAGTGGAATTTTCATTTTACCCTTATCGGTATAATGATAACACGTTATCGATATACTGATAAAGGGTAAAATGAGAATTTCACTTTATCCCGTATCTCTTAATAGATTTTGTCTATATTAAAATGGGTGCCCTAATGCCATTTGTATTGTCCCCTCATTTAATTAGTTATAAAAATATCTATTTAAAAACCACTTCAAAACCAGTCTCACCCAAGCATTCTTACGACTTGAGGAAACTAATAAGTCAAAGTCAAGAAGCTTTGAAATTTAAACATGAACATGTCCAACACATTATTGATTCTATGATTTGGACCCGATGAGGATGGATCAACAAACAACTCGCTGAAACTTAGACTTAGAAAGGGGAATTGACTCGATGGACTTGGTCATTTGACTCAGTCCACTCTTGTCCATAAAATGAGTTTACAAATTACGTGTATGTTAAAGGTCACTCTTATTTATTTTAAAACATGAGATGAATTATTGAAATGAAATTAGTGTTACTTGTAACATCTGAATCATAAGTTTTTAAGAAATAAATTTCCGCTGTCGAAATTCCATTTTTTTCCCAAAATTTTCGACTAATCTAAAATATTGGTATAATTTTATTAGAAATAATTATAATAGCAATAAGTTAGTGTGAATTATGGCATTTATTAAATTGCAGATTCAATCTCAGATACATATTTATTGGACAACAAATTTACTACCATACATATTTATTGGACAACAAATTTACTACCAACGAATTGATTGATTTTGATAGATATCTAATTCAAAATTTTTAATACATCAGTTGTGCAAACACATGATGTGTTTTGTTTTAAAATATGAGTTCTTGGGAAAAAAAACTTTGAGTTAGCAAGAGTTCTTGCTTCAAAATTATTAAATCAACTGTTGAATACGACTTCAACAATAATTTTATGGTGTGTCTAGAAGGAAAGAAACTCCATGACCTTGAAGCAAAGTTATATGAGGAAAGTGAGATTTTTCAAAAAAGTTAAGTATAGCTTTGTGTTTAGCTTCTATTTGAAAAAGATTATAAATGATTCAAATTAATTCATTTCTATAGCTATTCGAAGGGTTTGTATAAGCGGAAATCAAGAATGACGACAAGCCTAGTTATTTGGTCCCTCCATATGTAGGTGTCCATAGATTTAACGTTGACAGGACAATGAAAGAACAACCATGATCGACTGAAATATGTGGTGTTGTACCAAATTATAACGATAAAATTCTTTAGTCTTCTCAGGGTCGATAGGGCAAAGAGACTCGAATGAGATGAAACTTTTCAATGTTAAGAGAGCTTTGACCATATAAAACTCAATCAGACATAGGAAACTAGTCATAGAAAGGGATTCGACAAATGCAATTAAGTAGGTTAAAGAATTCAAGCGACCTCCTTCGAGACTGATAAAAATAGTAAGGGAGATAATGACTCTATTTTCAGGTCACAAGATCTCCTTCAATCTAGTTAGAAGATCTATCATTGGAGTGGTAAATTTCATCGCTAAGAATGGGGTAGATTCTTCAACCATAAATAATTTTCCATCTTTGAAACAACGACTCGATGATTAGGAGAGCGCCCCTCATCCACTTATGTCATATTTATTGCCTAGTGGATGTAACTTTCATTAGGTCTATAGATGTATTTCTTTCTTTTGGTTTTCTTTATTGTAGGTTTAAGACTTTTAGACCTACTCTCTCTCTCTTCTTGTACTATCACTTTTATTATTATAAAAACCTTTATTATTGCTAAAAAAATTATTAGAGCAACTGAATTTATAAACTGGCACACCACCCACACATAGAAAGGGCAACAGATGCAATAAAAAGTTAAGTTAGTTATTTGAGAAGTTAAGATCTTGCTAATGTGCAGTAGAATCTATGAATAAAGAAGAGTGATCATATACATTATAAATGGTACTATTTGATATATATAGTTTAAAATTTTAAATCACTCATTAATTTGTAAATATGAGGATACATTTGATTAATGAGTGATTTTAAAATTTTAAAGATAGATCTTCTCCATTTGATTATTTCTCTAACTTTTAATCATGAGTTAACAGGAATCTTACAATTTGTCTATATAATATCTTTTACATTTCATTCAATTATATAGTTTTATAATTACATTTTAACCCATTATATTTATTACCCTTATTTGCAATTTTTTTAGCTCTGCTATTACTTGTATACGAATTTATCCTATCTATATGAGTTACCTACGTATCAAAATTTAAATTTTATTCAAATAAAAAAATTCATATTTCAAATATAATTGATCAATTTAAAGCTTTAGATCAAATAAATAGAAATTTAAAGAACATTAACTTATTTTTTTCACAGAACTGTCGTATTGTTATTATTTGTTGGACGTCTATATTATTATAACACTTTCATATTCATAACCGGTCCTAAGTCAACACCTGTCCCTAAACCGACGACAACGCTAATGAGGACAACTGTCTTGCCAATTGCGTCCACGTGTAACGGTAATAGTGAGTTTTACGTCAGATCCAACGGCTCTCCCGCCCTCTCTTTCCAGCCGGCGGTAGCCGTTGCGCGATCCGTTGCCCAACGTCTCTCTGAAGATCCGAAATCAACGGTTATTTGCTCTTTCCTCGTTTTGAAAAATTGGTCAAAAAGTAAAAGTACTTCTAGAGACATTCAAAATACATAGTCCGCGGTGCGACCATTTCGTTCCATGTGTCCTTTTGATTTGCACATAATAACAATAGTAAATACTAAATAGCCCATATAATGCGTCACTGTGGTGGAGTGAGTTAGATTTATGTTGACTCATTTAAAATTAAGATTTTTAGATAATGCAATTAATTCGATATTAGGTTTTTCTCTATAATTCAACTTGAAAAGGAGAATTTTTAATGTAAACCCAATTTCATTGTTTGTTTGACTCAACCCAACTTCTACTCATAATTGAATGGACAATTTTCATTTTATTTTAAATTAATTTAATGATGAAATGATATTCTAAAATATAATATTTTCACTAGAAGGACAATAGTTTAGATTCATAAGAGTCGATCCAGCATCAAAATTCATAAAACTAGATACTTGAAAAAAAGTTTAAACTAGACACGGTTAGAAGAGATAAATTATTTATTATAAATCTACTCACAATAAATTCAATCACCACTCTTAAATTGAATTAGTGATTGCATTAAAAAAATGAAATAGAGAAAAATTTATACTAATTTTTATGAACTAATTTATAATAGATAATTTCTATATCATACGATCTACTCTCCCAAGACTAAATAATTTAAACTAAAAAGGCCATTTGTGGGCAACCATCCCCACATGACAATTGTGAAATGGTTAGGTCAGGACGGTCCAATTGTGGTGAAGTGTGAGAGGGCTACAAATTATTGTAGACCCGCAAACTAATAATTATAAGAATGAAGAATCCATGACCTATCTGCCAAAGCGCGTCTTTGAATAAATTTACAGATTGATATATTTATAACGCGTCTCTTGATGGAGAAAGAAGATTTTTAAAACAATCGAAGACTGCTCTAAAAGCCCTACTTAGTACCATTTCTTTGATTTCTTCATGAATCTTGTAATTGCATTGCTTCTGTAAACAACCAGCCAATTCCTGTCTCTCTCTCTCTTCCTCTACAGATGCAACAATCACCACAACTGGTGCCCTCAATGGCGACTATTTTCTTTAGGTTCTTCCATCTCTACCACCTTCTTAATTCCCTTCTCTTCAATTTTCTTCCCAAGACAATTTTATCTCTTCTCACATTTTCTTGGATGCAAAACAACACCCATATGCCCAATCCAAAAGATACCAAAGATTCACAGCCTCCTCCATCGTCGCTGGCGTCGGTTCCACGCATAGATCCCGCCGAACTCCGTCGGGTCTTTCAGACGTTTGATCGCAACGGCGATGGAAGAATCACCAAGTCAGAGCTCAATGACTCGTTGGAGAATTTGGGTATCTATATAGCGGACAAAGACCTCGTTGCGATGATCGAAAAGATCGATGCCAACGGAGATGGGTGCGTGGACATGGGCGAGTTTCGTGAATTGTATCAGTCCATCATGTTTGAGAAGGATGAAGAAGAGGACATGAAGGAGGCATTCAACGTGTTCGATGAGGACGGCGATGGGTTCATCACGGTACATGAATTGGGGTCAGTTCTGGTGTCGCTGGGTCTGAAACAGGGGAAGACTGTGGAGGCCTGCAAGAAGATGATTGGGAAGGTGGATGTGGATGGGGATGGGAAGGTGAATTTGAAGGAGTTCAAGCAGATGATGAGAGGAGGAGGGCTTGCCTCACTCAGTAGTAGTTGAGATGTGTGTTAGGTTGTATATATAGTTTAATGTCAGGCTTTTGTCATGAAATCATTAAGTTTGATTGTGGGATTGATCAATGTTTTCAACATTTTCCCAATATTAATTTGGGTTTGTTTTGTTGAGTGCCTTTTTGATGTTTTGTTAGAACAGTGCATTCTTAATGATTTCTCTCTCAGTAACTTGGGCTGGATGCCTCTCCAAGAACATTGAATTGAAAATTTCTCTCTCTTGTCTCTCTCTCTCTCTTGTCTCTGTAATCAGCATACAATTCAAATCATATTGATTTTCAAGCAAAGATGGATGGGAAAGTTCTAAATGAAATGGAATTTACAGATTTTATGGCTGTATTACAACTTTGCAATATTCATACATGAGTCATGATCATCATCAACATCTTTTATGTCATTAAGGTTTGTAATCGCTCGATTATGCCCTCGGTGATCCGACCGATGTCTCAGATGCTCTGTATGGTGTTGCAGACATCAGCCTAGTTGCAGATCAAAACCCCTTGCCCCTCTATCTGTTGGAGATCAAGGTCCAATAGTGGACTCAACACCAACATCATCTCGCCTTATTTGAAATCAATGTAGGGGGGCGTAGGAAATTATTTTAGATAGTTTTTCTCACAAACTATCCAAATTTTTTTATCTTTTCTATCCAAATTTTTTTATCTTTTCTATCCAAATTTTCTATACAAATTATTTTTTATCTTTTCTATCCAAATTTTCGAAAGTCTTCCTTTTTCTTGATTCTTTATACTAGTGTTCTTCCCATTTTTTTCTTGACTCAAGACCAACATCATCTCGTCTTATTTGAAATCAATATAGGGGGGGCGTAGGAAATTATTTTAGATAGTTTTTTGAGTTTTTCTCTTCCAATTTTTTTCTCACAAACTATCCTATTTTTTATCTTTTCTATCCAAATTTTCGAAAGTCTTCCTTTTTCTTGATTCTTTGTACTAGTGTTCTTTCATTTTTTTTCCATTAAATAATATTATTCGTCTTTTACTAATATGTTGAAACCATTTTAAGTGACTTTAGTTTTCTTCTTCTAAATTTTGAAAGGATAGAATGGAACCCTAAAACTTAAACACAAGAAAAAATGGTGAGTGCTAGCAGCAGAATACTATGACTGATGAGTCTCAACTATCAACCAACTAATACACAATTAGGTCATCTTCTATTTTATGTTCCTCTCTCTTCTTCCTGATAGAGTAGAATCCATTTCCAATTTTCCTGATAGAGTTGGAACTTCATGAGATCTTGACTTGTTTGATGAAATTTCATCTTTTTCCTGTTAAGTGGCTGATAGATGATGAGAAAGGTGATTCGTGGTTTCCATGGAAATGCATTTGTTTGTTGTTTAAGCAGGTTGCTCTTGGACCTTTCTCTTTCTTTTTTGTTTTTTATTTGGTGCTCTCTCTTTCTATAGCAGTGAGTTTTAGAAAACTATATATTTTTTTTAATGTACAGAAGCTGTACTCAATACCTTTAGGTTACATGTTAGACCATGAGAATTTGAACTTTACAACGCTCGTTTTCTGAGACGGGAGGTTAACCAGTTGAGCTTACACCCTTTTCGAAAACTAATTTGTACTAAAGTTTAGTGCAAACGGCATGGATTGTGAGTTTGAAAAGTCTTGATCTGTGTACAATGCCTATAAAATTTAACTTGATTGATAACAAAAAGTTATATTTTTTAAAACTCTTAAAATTTTACATTTATCTAAAGGTAAAAATTGATCAGATTATATCATTAGGTTTAAAAATTAGATTGTTACCAAATTGAGTATGAGTGTAATTCCCATGAGTAAGTGGGTGTAAGGGCTGGAATGATTTTTTTTTTACTCGTTTTATTTATAATATAAAATTTAGATGGCCATTTAAACCCTCTACTTTTCTTTTGAAAGATATTTTATTTCAAAATCTTGTGTGAAATTACTATTTTATCCCTCAATTTAAAAAAAATAATTCCTCTACACAAAACTAATTTGTTAACAAACTTGTAAAAGAAAAGAGCCAAAGCTAAGGTTTATTTAATTTTGCAGACCAGCTTTGGTTGAGCATGTGTCATTTTCTTCTTGTAAGTTTATGGCTTGTCTGTCTCTGTTCATAACCAAAGGTCCAAAAACAAAGGAAAGAAAACCAAGTGTTGGATTTTTTTTATTCTGCAGCTTTCATGTGATTACCTTCAATGCACATACGCGTAATCAATAATGAATCATATTATTACGTAATTATTATGTAATAATTGTTTCTATTGATTGGATTTGTAATGAAAGGTCTTTTGGATGAGGCTCTCTCGGGAAATACAACATCGTCGATTATCCTATTCGACTAAGGGATCCCGTGTAGTATGTATCCCTAACTCTATTTACTCTACTGACTTGTACTCAAAGGGTAAAATTTTTAGTTGGAAGTGATATCGTCCATCTCGGCAGATATCACTCTCCCCTCCATTTTCACTTTTTCAAAAGTGGTTAATTTTTTTTTTCATTTTTTTGAATTAAAAAAATAAAAATGAGAGAAAGCTCAATTTTGAAAAAAAATTTAAACCAATATCGGTTCGGGCCCACGATCGAAACAATTTTTTTTAAATAAAATGTACAAATTTTATTAAAGTATATCCAATATAATTCGTATCGGTCGAGATTTTCTCCTTAGCTGTACTTATCTATTTACTCTAGTCTATTTACTTCACTTTGGAGACTTTTACTTGTATTAAAAGTATTTGGTTGTCCCAAAATTATTTATAACAAAAGTAGATGTTTGTGATTCTCCACATGTTTATTAGGACAAAACTATGTTTTTTCCCTTCGCAAAAGCGAGTGGAGCTTGGGAGGGAAACTATGTAGCATCTTTTTTCTTAACGAGTGTCCTCTTTACCGTTAAAAAAAAATAAGTATCTTTTGAAGGTCTACCGTGAGTCATGAGAGGCTGATTAAAAAGTTTATATCTAAACAAAGAAGCCTATAAAATTTTGATTCAAACAATTTTGTTAGAGGACTACAGAGATTTTAACGTAATCTGATAGTCAGTGTAATATAATAAAATAAATTTTATTTAGAAAAATGGAGAGAGAGATTGTAAATGTGCTTGCCTATGTAAAGAAAATTCAGTAAGAATTGGGTCTTTATAAAAAAAAAATTTAAGAATAAAAAATTATTTGAAAGAAGTGGAACTTTTTTTTTTTTTAATCTATGTTTGGGAAACCTCGGGATACTGTGCATAAAAACCCTCACACAGGTGAGCTCACTACCCCTCAGGCACACAAAGTTAAGTTAGGAGACTTGAACATGCATCCTCTTGCTTCTTCAACCAGTTGAGCTAGAACCACGTGGAATTCTTATTTACACCATTTTTTACTATTGTATTTATCATTATTATATTAGTTGATTTTATTTAATTAAACTTATTTTGAAATACACTTTTATTAAATTAAGTACAAATTCTATATACGATTAAATCTTTTAATTTCTAAAATCTAAAGTATACGTAGGCACCGCAATTAACCCGGTCCGGACCGGAACTGACTTGATCCGACCCGTTGCCACCAGTACTCGCAATTTCACTCCATTCTGAAGGACAAACCAGCAGCTCCCCTTCTCCTCCCTCTCGCTCATGGCAAACCGCTTCTTCCGTAGCGGATGCCTAAGATCTTTTATTTCTCCACTTCTTCGTTTCGCCTCTCAAAGACCCCCCTCTTTAAGGTAACTTCACACCCTTTTCTTCTTTCCTATTTCTCCTTTTACTTTTGGGCTTCCCTATTCAATTTCATCATGGCATTTGCATATCAGGTCGAATTTCCGCCACTTTCAGTTTATATATCCTCCTTTTCAGAGTTCCATTCCTCTTAATCCATGGAAAGATTCTTGGGTCCTTGAGGCATTTAAGCAATGGGACAGTAAACCTTGTTCTCTCTGATGGAAAACCCAAGTTCGAAACGCACAAGATCGAGCCCTCGAAGAAGGCCAAATGGAAGACGAAGAAGAGGTTGAAGATGCAGAGGAAAAGGGAAAAGCAGAAGAGAAAGGCGGGTAATAAGAGGGACCCACGTCGACTTGGAATTAAGGGGAAGAAGAAGAAGCAGAAATTTCCTAACAGTTGAGGCAAGGATTCAATACAAGATTGAAAAGGTTAGAACTCTCTTGGTTGCCAAGAATGTTTAGGCGTTTTTTTTTTTTTTTTTTCTAATTTAAAGAATGCATTATACTTTGCTTTTTGCCGAGCATGGAATGGAAAGAATGTGGGTATTTGTAAGTACCTTTTTTCGGAAAATAATCATTTGTGATAAAAGTTTTTAAATTCAATTTAGTTTTTAGTTAGAAAAGTGGATTTTTTTTTTTTCTAATGAGAAAAATGCTTTCCTTTCTATCCGTTCAAATGGAGCATCCAGCATAGTTTCCTCGATTCTGCTTGCACCATGTTCCCTGTAGGTTACAGAGTTTAGAAAAGTAATATTTGCCCTTATATAGACTATCGATGTCTTCAGACAAGTGTACCGTGAGTGAGTTGGATTTATACCTGATTTCATATCCTTGGCTGCAGCTAATGTCATCCACATCCTCAAGAGAGGTTAGTCAAGAATGGGAGGAGGGTCTGTTGAATTTGATGGTAGGGGGGTGTAATGTATGGATGGGGTGTTTGTTCTTCTATGTTCTGGGTCAAATTTGGATTATATTTTTGGGTCAATTAGCCCTTGCCTGTCAAAAAAAAGAGAGGAAGGGGGGTGGGATGGGAGGTGGGGGTGTTAAGACATCAAAGCATTAACCAGATCATTTGCCAGTCTAATGATAGGCCTCACTAGAATCTCCCTCCACACAAAGACACAGACAGTGATCCCTTTCTAATTGATTGAACCTTTATCCCTCTGTCAAAACATGATCTGGCATCAGTGTTCTATTTCAGCTGTTCATCTCTCTCTGTCTCTGTCTATCTCTCATATTTTGTCTCGTTCGGATCTAGTAGCTCTGAAGACCACCTTAGATATCTCATCAAACTCTTTAAATGAAGATGTTCATGAATTGGCTTCTGCTTTACCCTCCAAAGTGAAGCTAAACCGACTTCAACCCACTCCGAGTCCATTTCGTCATCATTTCTATCCACCTTTTACATGTCTCACCAACTTTTTCAAGAATTTTCGTTTTGAACAACCTCACCATTTCATGTTGTGCTCCCGCTTCTAGCAGTGATTACTTGTTTTATGTTTACATTGGCAATTGAAGCAAGAATGTGGATTAAATCTCCATGGGGCAGAATCTTTTCGAACCCCACATCTCCCTCTTTCCATGGGGCAGAAATTGGAAATAACTTGGACTAAAATCTTATTATGTATGTATTGGCACCTCTGATGCTTTTATCTATTATTATTAATATATGAACCATTTCCAAAAAAAAAAAAAAAATCTTATTATGTAGATTGGAAATACTTTATCTATTTGTTTGAAGTTTCTTCTTATACAACTTTGAAGGAGCATCATAGAGAGTCTCTTTTGAAGCTTTGATGGAATATTGGGATGAAACATTGTTTTCGGATATTTTCTTATTTCTTTATTATTATTATATTTTTAACCTTCTAAGCTAAAGGTGAGAAGGATGATTTTGCATCCCCTGGTTCCTAATGGACAATGAACAAAAGGTGATCAATTGATTCCATGTCTTGAAGAAGAAAACTCCACCACCACCAACAGCTGTTAGGAATAATCATTCCAAAGAAGAAAAAAAACCTGTTTAGAATGGAGAAATTTCTAGCTAATGCCCTCATCTCATTTTAGCACATAACAGAAATGCCTAAGATTCTACCACCTCATCACTCTATCATGCATGTGCACTCTGAGTCACCTCTCATACCACCAGTCCATGTAATCTTGAGTTCAGTCTTTTTTATTTTAATTGTAACTGGAAATTTTATTGAGAGAAAGGGCAAGAAGCATAGGGGGAAAATGGAAAATACATCATCATCATCTCTTTAAGCCAGATACTATCCATCTAGTATATAGGGTTGGCTTTTTTACCAAATATAGAAATAGAACTCGCTAAAGAACAAAATAAAACATTAAGAGGGAAACAATTGTACCTGATTGAGAGGAGCAAAAAAGGAGGTACGAAAACCAAACTTCGAAGCTAAAAGCAAATGTTCTGCTCCAATGGAGCCTCCAAACTGCTTTCCATGGTCCTTGAAAGTGTTAAGGCAATGGGCCCCTTATGATGACAACCCCCTTCTTCTCTTGAGTGATGACTTCTTATCATCTCTTGTGACCTGTCAACGTTCATGCATGGAAGACACTACGGAACACCATAAAGAGTGTGACAATGGACAATGAACAATGAACAAACAGTTGATCAACTGGAAGAAATGGTTGTTAACATTTAGAAGAAATCTTATGGATTGTGAAATTCCTATGGTTGAGGATCTTTTCATAGCTATAAATAGGTATCTTTCTATGGGGGGAAGGAAAGATAGGAGTATTTCGAAAAAAGGAACCTCATGGGATCTTTTCTTGCAAAACTTTGCTCTCTTTGCTAAAACCTTACCCTTATTCCCTTTTCCCTTTCAAAACTATTTGGAAGCCTCTTGTTCCCCCAAAAGCCTAAAAGTTTCTGTTGGACTGCTGTTCTTAACAAGATTGGAACCATTAGCAACCTCAAGTTGAGGAATTTCTTTATCCCAAATGTCTATTATCTTTGTTAGAGGAATAAGAGTCTATTGACCACTTGGTTATCCATTTCTTGTGTCCTACTCATGTGATATCACTTCCACTTTCTGTTTCTATTATTTGGGCTATTCCATCTTCACTTATGCTCTCTTTTCTGGATGGGGAATGGGACCTTTCCTGAAGAGAAGTCAAGACCTTTGGAAAATGTTCTGTTGGCCATCATTTGGTTCGTCTAGCGTGAGAGGAATAGAAGAATATTTGATAATGAGGCATTTCCAATGGAAGCCATCATATGTAAAGCTAAGTCCAAGATCAGTCAATTAGCTTTGCTCGCTAAATGTTTATTGGGTTTTGATGTTGCTTCGTGTAATGGTATTTGGAAGCAATGTCACAAATATTGGCAGTATTTTCAAACTTAACACGTTTTTATCCGCAAAATACCATTCTTGCGTTAATAACGCTACTTATCGGCACAACAGTAAATTTTCGATAAAATCGAGTTAAAAACACGATAAATGGTAATATCGTGATAATATCCCGATAAATTCCCAGTAAATTCCTTTTAAGAATTTTACTTTATAATTTTTCATTTATTATATTTATTATTATTTTTTAAATATTATATTTTTCGTTATTTTCCCGGTAAAACCCCGAGAATTTGAAAATATCCCGATGTTACCAATCGCCGTTAATATCCCGAGAATGGTATTTGTAACAAACTGACAATGTTTGGAAGCCCTATCTTAATATCTAAATTGCATGGGTATGGGTTCAAGTATCGGAGTATAACATAGGTGTGAGGTGTTGGACTTGGCAATCTAAAGAAAAATACGTCATGGAGACATGGCACCATATTTAAATAAATTAAATATAAATTTATTTTAAATGAAAACGAAGTGTCAAAATAACAATAATAGAAAAAATGTACTAGTTTTATCCTAAACATTTAGGTGACAAACATATTAATATTTTAATGAGTAATCTTGGAAAACAGTGTTAAAAAACACTAAAGAGTCCATAAAGAATAGGTACAAGTGTCTAAAGTGTCCAACATAGGTGTGTCATCCTGCAGTATGCTATAATTGGATTTTTGCCTGCATGTCAACTTCCCCCCAACCAAGAAAGAAAGAAAATAAAAAAAAAGAGAGATGCAAAACACTTGCAAAAGAAAGAAAGAAAGAAAAATAAAAAAAGAAGAGAAAAAATGAGAGATGAAAAACACTAAAAAACCTTTGAAGGATTGACTCTTGATGTCTTGAGCAAACTTGAGCAAAGAACACAAATGCTTGGAATAGGGAAATTTCTAGACAATTTTCTTATCTCATTTAGCAATAATAGAATGTCAAGGTTCTTTAACATCACTTCTCACTCATACAATTGCTTTCTTTGAGTCACATTCAAGTATCACCAATGCATGTTAGCTTAATTTTAGAATCTTTGTAGCTCCTTTGGTTTCCAAGATCTTTGTCCCATTGGAGTCTCCAAAACCTGCTGGGCACAAAATGAGAACTCAATGGGCCCTTATACATCTCTTATTATCTCATGGTGATTAAACAATCATCACCGATGACAAGGGATGAACTTGTTGGTATTTCTGTTTGCCACCAGTGCCCATTCAGAGCATGTATTTGATTTGCCCTTGCTTGTCTTTGAGAAACAGAGAAAATGTAACTTTTGAGGGGGTAAGGGTTGGCTCCATTTGCAGAATTGATATTAAACGTGGAGAGTGAAAAATACCAAACATGAGTTTTTTTTGTTTGACCGAAGGTGTTCAGGTGTCTTGCCCGATTAGTCCTTCGTGGCACATACACGCCTCCCTGAACACACATGCCGAGTTCAATCGATGGGGAAATGTCCCCACGGGACCCCAAGACCTTGCCATCAACAGCAAGTGCCTTGATCATCATGCCTACACCCCTGGGGAATACTAAGCATGAGTTCACATACTGAATATAGAATTTTACATGTCATAGAAGAAAACATTTCTTGGATATATAGATTTGAACCCATGTCTTTAATGCAATTCTAGAAATATAATTTCTCCTTTCCATTTGAATTAATATAATATAAGCTTTTATGAAGTTTTTCTGCAATGAGTTTATTACCTTCACAATCTATGATGTTTCTAGTTCAGTCCCATCATCATCATTGATCACAACCATTTTGTTATCATTTTTCTCTTTTGAGAAGTGATCATATGCAGGAGACTTGATGGATACAACTGTTATGCCTTGCATCTCCACCACTCATTCTGAACTTTCACATTTCAAAATGGCAAATTCAAATAATAGGTGGTGGGTGCGGGTTCTTATGATGATTACCATCAGATCAGTGTATGAACATATGTCCTTTCGTTTTGGTGATGAGTGAAATTTTACTCATAAACAAATGGAAGAGAAAACATAAGATGTCCACTCCATGCAAAAAAGAAGCCCAAAAAACCTCAAAATAACATGTACTGTCAACCAGGTAAGCAAAGAAATTGACTAAAGCAAATCAATATTTTGGTATTTTGTTGTTATTGTTGTTACTTGTTTCTTTAAAATCAAAATGCACCTGCTCATATAAAAGGAGCTTGGGCAAGTCACCTGCTCATCGTCATTATTGTCATTATCATAACAGCCATTTTTCTATCTGGTTGGGGTTGGCTTTCTTAGCTCTAAGTTTCCATTTTACCCTAATCACATTCTCTGTCACACCACAAGTATTTTTTGGTCTCTGCCCTTCTCTTAGTAACATATCTTTATTTAGTAACCTGTCCTTCCTATCAAAATGTTGAGCTTTTCATTGAATTGGCTGAATGTCATCATAGCTAAGTGCATGGTGCATCAATTAGAGTGATGATTACTTTCTAAGGCAAGTTTCTTATTACTGAGTGAGAACCCTGTTCCCTTTACAGGCCAAAATTAAGGAAGCCTTATTGATTGAAAGACTAAAGAGGTATGAAGTTCCCAAGCTTCAAGGCCCAGCAGTTGAACCAGAAAAACTGACGGGTGAGGAGCACTTCTACATGAAAAAGATGGGTCAGAAGCGGTCTAATTATGTGCCGGTTGGTAGACGAGGGGTCTTTGGAGGGGTCATTCTTAATATGCATTTGCACTGGAAAAAGCATGAAACTGTTAAGGTCATTTGCAAACCTTGTAAACCTGGTCAGGTGCATGAATATGCAGAAGAGATCGCAAGATTGAGTGGTGGGACACCTATTCAGATTATTGGGAATGATACAATAATATTTTACCGAGGGAAGAATTATGTTCAGCCAGAAGTTATGTCACCTATAGACACATTATCCAAGAAGAAGGTATTTTCGGATCCCTCTTGTATTTATCTTTTGAATTTCCATGTTTGTATCTTTCTATTCTTGTCTAAGTTGCATGGGTATGGGTACAAGTATTGGTGTCCGGCATGGGTACGAGATGTTGAGCATGGCGACTCCAAAAGAATAGGACATGCAAAAATGGAACCATATTTAAATAAAATTAAATCCAAGTTTATTTTAAATGAAAATAAGGAGTGAAAATAACACCAGTAGAAAATAATATACTAGTTTTACTCTAAACATTTAGGTGACAAATATATTGATATTTTAATTAGGTTTTAAGAGGGGGAACGTGTTGCTATATTTTAGTCATTTAGAAAACAATGCCAGAAAGCAGTAAAATTGTCCATGAAGATGGTGTTAGTATCCAATAGTGTTTGATACAAATGTGAGTGTCTACAAGTGTACATCAAACATGTTGAAGTATTCGTGCAACATAGGTTCGGTGCTGCTTGTTTAGTTTCATTCTCAAAAGACTAAACCATGTGAGAAAGACATCAGGCCAACCCCCTGGAGGCAGCTACGTTGCTCATTTTTCTTATTTGGAGATTAATCATGCACTACTCCTGTAATTTTTGTGTAATTTTATAATCAATGGACAGCTATTTATCTAATATATTACTAATTCTTGTCATTATGTGATATTATGGAAAATTTTGTAGTCACGATTTGCAAGTTTTTTTTTTTGGAAATACTTGATTCCCAAGGGATTCTTGTCTAAGTCCGACATCATGTTGTCAAGTGTCATCCTCATTTCCATTTCAGAAGCAACTTTTTTTCTTGTACACATCTGAATGTTCTCTAACATGTTTCGTGGCATCTTTTGCTAGTTTACTAAGGAGTTGTTTTTAAATTTCTTCAATTCTGTGGAATAAAATTATGTTGGGTTTGATTCATGTTATCCAATAGATAATATGAAATCGGGCCTTGTGTTGGGCCTTGAAAATCTGACATTTTTGTTGTTTAAACTTTATTTTCATTAAAAATGAATGAAGTGTTGTTTTGGCGAGGAAAATCTCCCTCTTTCTCATTAAAGTTTTCTATCCCCCCTTATGGGAAATAAGTTCCTTGGAAGAAGGGAGAAATGTCTCTGTTTTTTTGTTCTCGGCAAAGAGCACTTATTCCATGGAAGAAGAGAAAAGGGTTTCATTTTCAATGCTCTTCATTTTTCATAGCTGGAAAATGACAAGCAACTTCCAAAGGGTACCTAATATTCGATGGTGAAACTTGAATGTCGTCATTTTGTGCTCTTATCCTTCTTGTCATACCTTAAGGCTGTCCATGGCGCTCTACACACTCTTTCAAAAAGTCTCATTACGTTCTTTAGTTATTTATAGCCATTAATTCTCTTTAGAATGAATACACACACATACACAATCAATATATACATATATATATATATATATATATATATATATATATATATATATATATATATATATATATATATATATATATATCGGGATGGATGGATTTTGCTGCTAAATGTAAGAGTAAGACCATAAATTCATGTTCATTTATACTAACTTCTGCGCAACTTGTTTCTAGGCACTGGAAAAATCAAAATATGAGCAATCACTTGAATCTGTGAGGCGCTTCATAGCTATTTCTGAGAAGGAATTAGAACTTTATCATCGGCATGTTGCTCTTTATGGTGACCCAAATTCTCGAGCTTCAAACCCAACCTTCACTGACCGGAGGAAAGGATCTAGTCATGCAGGAGGAAAAGGGGAATTGATAGAGGAAGACAGCATTGAGTCAGCCACTGATGACTTCTCAACAGATCTTTCAGAGACAGAAATTGATTCTGAAATTAGTACTGATGATGAGGAAAATGTTGGAGACATGTCGGAGGCTGAAGACATTACAGATGATTATAAAATCACCTCTGGGCAACTGTCTGGCTCTGCTTCAGTGGGTAGTGAAAGTGGCTGGAGTTCTGATACTGAACATTTAACATGTGATAAACACAGAAATTATTAATAGCAATTTGTATTTTCATCTGTTTATGACAACAGATAAGGCAGCTTGTCTGGTGGACGACAAAGGGCACACAAGAAGATTATTTTCCTTGTCACCCTTTGCTGCCCAGCATTTTTCTGCCACATTCTCTTTGAAGAGGAATTGTTTTTCTCTGTCCAGGTCTCTTAGAGCACTCGCCTAATCATTGGAGTATGTGCAAGCCTCTTTACCCATGCAATGCGTAAACTCTACAGGAGTGGTCTTTGCGGTATAGTGAAAATCGAACTCAGGGCTTCTACTTTGCGGTATAGTGAGAATCGAACTCAGGACTTCTGCTTCTTGAAGCAAGTTCTTGACGATCACTTCAATCCCATTAGGTTAGTGATTTGCTTATTGTTGAAAGAATATAGAATCTCCATAATTTCATGCGACGGTGCCTGATGCTCCAATAGTTACAAGTGGAATCCACATTCTGGATTATAATGAGCTTATGGGGGCCAACATTGTCATGCATGTCCAAGAAATTGCTCGAGTAAAAAATTATACCAATCTGGTTTTCTTCAGAGACCATTGAGTCAAGATTCCTCTTACCAAAGCCACTCCTCATGTCCGATTTCACTAACACTCTTCATTATTAGTAGATACTCTGACACAAACTACCACAATATTTTTCCACAGTGGTCGATGAATTTTTTATTTTAAAAAAAATGGCGATGAAAAGGGAAAACACAGGGTAGGGATTACTTGGCAGACCTGGGCTATTGTTAGAGATTTGTGAGGAAAAACTTGGGTGAGAGACTTCTTATATGGGGTTGGCTTTCCATAACCTCTTGCAAATAAATGTTTGGAAGATCTTGACCAACTCATGGGTCCTAAGTTGAGATGTTGGTCCAGATCAACTGAGGGAAAACTTGTTCAAAACCCTTTTACTTGTTTTCCCTTTTTTTTTTTATCTTCTTCTCTTTTTTATTCTGATTTGAAATATTTTGTGTTTACGTGGAAAGGTTAAGATTAGATCAGCAATAGTACACTTCAATTTGATATTTAAGATCTACAATTTTTTAAATCTTGATATTTTTGCGCGAAAAAGAAATCTACATACGTTGTTTGTTGGTTATATTTGAAAACGAAAATACTCAGTTAACGACACTATATAAAATTCTCCTAAAATCAGTTCTCATAAGACTTCTATAAAAACTTTAGTATATTAAGACTACAATGGATCATATTGTTGAATAAATAAGAAAGGAGAGAAGAGAACACTATTGTCCTCCTCAATAGTATTACATTAGTTTGATATAATTAGGGCCTGAAACTCAGGTTGGGTTTCAATAAATCCAACCCAACCTATGTCAAAAATTATTGAACCTGACATTGTGCACCCGAGTTACTCAATTTGACGCAACTTGCATTGCTGATCCGACTCAACTCAAGTACTATTTTATAACTTGATAGACTGGGGTTGGGTCGGGTTCCTTTTATATTTCTCAACTCAACCTAATCCAACTCAAATTTCATACAGGTTTACTTTTTTCCAACCCAACCTGACTCAAGATATAAAAAAGCATAACTCAAACCCATTTATTTCTCGGGTCAAATTAAAATCCGACACAAGTTTCACCCCTAGATATAACAATAAAGAGTAAAGTAGATATTGTGGATCCTTCTGTGTTAATTTTGGAAGTGCTGCCCTCGTTATTCATCCAGTTGAAGAGTAGGAGGCTCTCCTGGTTCCATTGGTTTCTTCCCTTTTCTTTAGGTTTTTCCCATCACTAAACTTTCTTTCTATTTCTCTAATTGGATATTTGCGAGCCTTATCTTCCAAGGAGCATGACATGGTAGATATCAATATCATTTGATCTCCCTATATTGAAATTGGAATTTTCTTTTCCTTTGACTGTCATTCTCCTTGTAGTCTTCTTCACTGGATGGGTTCTTCTGATAATTTGATTACTTAGTATTACAGTCTATTCACAAATGAGTGTAATTGAATAATATCGATAGAGATGTGAATGCTACATATAACTAGAAATTGATTAGCATCTTAAAATTTAGAGATCTAAAATACCAAGTTTGGTCCAAGTTCGCTTCATTCGTTTCAAGTTTATGATGATGTTGACAATGATAATTGTTATTACCATATTTAATGATGTAGAACTGACTCCTAAGACACGATATTGTCTGTTTTGACCTACTGTGAATTCATTGAGTTAAGCTCACGGCTTTATTTTCCAGCACAAAAAAGCATGTCATGCCTATGAGAGAGGAACTCTACCATTTAGTTAAGATTCTGAACACTTACTCTTCAATATAGGACTGATGTCCTAACTCAGAATCTACCAAGGTGACAAATGGAACTCCTCACCAAGTCACCGCTAGGGTGACTTGAAATCCACAGGGGACCCACACCACTTAATTAAAAGATAAATATACTAAATTTCGTATTCCCAATCCAACAAGATGGAGTATAGAAGGGGAGTCAAAATCCTCTTGTGCGTTCACATAAGAAATTTGAAAAATGAACAATTATTTGACTATCAACATATTAAAAATTATAAAATTTTCCTTATCAAACTTTCAATTTTATTCGTATCTTTATATTTCTCTCACTTGTCAGATTTCAGACTTCATCAAGAGTCTAAATTTCTGACGAGTCTTTAACTCATTTGAAAAGTGAATATGTTCATTCAACAATTTTTTTATATATTTATTTATTAAAGCATGATTGATAAATATTTATTATTATTACTGTAAACATTAATTTGAAACATTTAAGTTTAAATAAACAGTCAATTCATAAAAAAAGGTATTTGTCAAAATAAAAAATCAAAGCTAACCAATGTAAATGGAAAGTAATAGTCATGATAATACATGTAACAAAGGAAGTAAAAAGGTAAATCATATACCACCATTGATTTGATCAGGGAAAACGAAAATCATTTGGCCCGAGATATTGCCCGATATGCTTGGCAAGATCTTGTTTTATTTTTCATCATATCAATCATTTTTTTAAAAAAAAAATCCTGATTAAAAAAATAAAAAAGTGGTTTTCTTTTTCTAGAATTTAAAATCCAAAATATTGGTCGATATTTTAAACATCTATCCGTTATGGGCAAATATAGCCTGGGATCACAGTCAATATCTGATTTTTTTTTTTTAAAAAAATGATAATTACAAATATCGACCAATAAATGCCAGCGTCATTTCAATCCCTTCTTATGGCCAAAGACCTCCAATTGTGGCTGAAGTGTGTAAAAGTCAAGAATTGGAAGCTAGGGTGGGAATTGGGATGAATGATATGAATAACATGGAAAAGGTGAAGATCCTGAATACTATTCTCTCTGACTTTGTAAAGAACTCAGGATCCAAACTTTAAAAAGCTAATTATCTCAACACCAACCTTTTTTTATGTGCTTCACAACAGTAGCTTCAAAAATATGCCTTTTTTCAGGCTCATTGGTCCCATTAGATATGGGTGCTTGTGAGTGTCAAAAATATCTCTAATAGTTTTAAATTTATTATATTTTTATAGGCAAAATATCCATCACCATTAATATCTCCAGAGTTTATCGGCACTACAGTAAATTGCTGATAAAATCACAATAAATGATAATATTCCAATAAATTCTCAGTAAACCGCTTCTTAACATTTTATTTATTATATTTTCATTATTTCTGTGATATTTTCCCGTTAATTTCCTTATAAAAAATCTGATATTTTAAAAATATTCCGATATTATCAATCGCCGTTAATATTCCTAAGAACATGTATTTTTAAAAGTTGAAAATTCACTCATTCTTTAATAGTAGGGTAGAAAATTAAAATAAATTAAAGAAGCAAATGACTCACAATCATCGTCTTAAGTTACTCAGTTAAAATTTATAATTACGACTTTTGAAATATCTACAATTTTTTTATGAGGTCATTTAAGCTCACTAAATTTCAGGTACTACTTTTTTCAACTTAGCCAAATGTTATCTATCTCAAAATTTTCCATCTAACTTTATATGTCGTCATGATCCAAGGGGACTAGAAACACATGTATTCGTCGATCTTTAGCTTTCTCACTTTACTTTTCTTGGAAGATAAGTCTTGTTAAATCAAATCTCTAGGAAAGTGACTGGTAGAGATTTCCTTCTTATTCTTTTTGAAATTGAATTTTCATGATTTATTTTCTTAAACATTGTATTCTTTCACTCTTTACTAAATAAAACAAGTTAGATTATTAAATTTTTGAAATCTTGCTTTGTTAGAAGTTTTTAATCCTCCTGTATAAATTACAAATTTTAAAATAATAATAATAGGAAATTTTCCAATGAATAGATTAAATTTTTCATACCCACCAATTCAATTTTTTTAATTCCATTTTTCTAACTAATATGGAGACAAAATGCAATTATTCAACAAAAAAATAATCAAGATTCATTTTGACAATCACTCTAATTTTTATTTTTTATATTAAGATAGGTAAGACTAGAATTTATGAAACTACGATGATTTCAATTTTTTTAAAATACATAATGAACATAAGACCCTGTTATTGATTATGAAATAAGGCCTATAAATTGATGCCTTCGCCAGTGTTTTAGACAAGAAAGATCAGTCGAGTTATTTGAAGCTTTAAGCTTTGTTTAGAGTTTCTCTTTGATAAGTGGGTCTTATTTTGGGTTCTTAATTTTAATTTGTATTTGTGTTGAACTGAATTTTATTTAAGAGTTGATTTTGATTTTTGCATAGTGAATTGAATGTTTACATCTTGTATTTTGTGACAACTCGACTCCTCCAACAAGACATTGTCCTCTTTGGATTACTTCACCTGCACAGTTTTGTATTTGGGTTCAGGTCACTTCCACACCCAAAGGACTCTTGCTTAAATCCACCCACACCTACCTCCTTGTGTGATGTGGGGCTCTTCCAGGTGGGCACGAGTGTTACACATTTTCTCAATTGGTTAATTGAATTCTCTTCCACACCCAAATTGGGTGAAAAATATCCAATGAATGACAATTTGAATTAGTGTTGGATTTAATTTTCATGTATATGTATGATTATTTAAATTGTATTTAATTGTAGATATAAATTAACTACTCGAATCATTGTATTTAGAATAACAATTTCATATTCATTTTGCTTTAATAGAACATTTAATTTCTTAGTAAATTTTGACTGAGTCAAAATTATCTTCTTGTAATTAGTGTCTGTCTTTTTCTTTTTTGAGAGTGATCGAGAAGATTGAGAGTTAATTCTCAAAATTTCCATTATTGAAATCATAGATTTTGAATTGAAATTCTTTCTTATCTTGTAAAGTCTAAGAAAGTGTCTAAAATGTTGTGAAAATGGGAATGCCCACCCTATGAGAATGGATTGTTGAAAAGTTTTATTAGCATATTGCATTTTCAAATATACACACAAAAAAAAAAGTTTTATTCCTTATTCGATTAAGAATGATCACCAAAATATATTGTGGGCGCCACTTGGATATGCTTTTGACTTTGGTGTTAGTGTTGACTTTGTGTAGATCCGTGGATTCTATCGCTAGACTTGGGTGGCAATGTAACTTTGGTGGGCCATACCTCAGAGACCAGACCCCATTTGTGTCATATTTAAAATTGTGCTGGACTAGTTTTCAATATTTGAAAAGCCTATTTAATTATAAAATAGCATAAGTTATTAAGTTTAATATCATGTATCTATTATTTGAGTAGGTTTTTCAAATTTCAATTTTTTTTTTGCTTAATCCTCTTTTAGTAAATAATGATTCTTTAAATAATGATTTAAACTCAACCAGTAATATGTGTAGTTAGGAATGAAACTTGGGTCGTGTTTTGACTTGACTCGTATGACCTGATCTTATAAATTAAGTGGGGTGGATTTTACATTTTTTAAAATTAAGTTCATATTGGGTTGAAGAAAAAAAAAACTCAAATTAAATTTGAGTCAGATCGAATAAAGCAATTTTAAGTCAAACTAATCCGGTTCGAATTGATCCGACTCAATTGACTCAAAAAATTTAATATAGTACTCGAATTAAGTCGAGTCAGCAATTCGATTTAGTACTTGGATTAATTTAGATCGACTTGAGTTGAATTATTCAGATCGAATCAAGTCAAATAAATAATTTTTTATGTAAGTTGAATCAAATTATTAAAACTTGACTCAATTCTTTCGAATTTCAGCGTTGTAGCATAAAAATTGTAATTAATAGATCGGCCAAAAAAGGGAGTCCAGTATCGGGACTGGATCCTTTTGTGTTGCAAACCTGATATCAACTATGGCCCCAAACAGATTGGGCCCTTAGCCATGAATTTGGGTCCTACATTAAAAAATGCAATGAGGGCCGAATACAGAACTAACCCGTTCAATCCAAGTAGAATGACACGTGTCATTCTTTTACTGGTAAAATTCGTAAAGAACAGAGGAGAAAACAGAGGAACTTCTTCAACACGCCGTGAGTGGCGCAGCGGCCGCTGACATTAGAGGTTTAATCTCCTTTGCCGTAACGGTAGCAGGTAAGTTCAAACCTGCAGAATCTTGTCCGTACACTAACGCCGTTAACTGAGCGTCGGCCAATCGGCTCGTCTTAGCCTCAGCTTTCACTGAAATATTCTTCTGTTAGTCCTCATCCGAAGGAGAATCATTAAACAAAATCAACGGCTTTTGTGAATCATAATAAATGTGAAATTTACAGGAATAAAAATATTTTTATTATAAGAGATAGTAGTATTTTTATTCATAATTGTAATAAAAAATATTTATATAAGCCTAGTCATATGGTATAGTTTGTTATTTTCTTTTTTTCCTTCTTAAAAATAAATAAATTAGATTGTAAAAGATATCTAATATTTATATACATGTATAAAAAGGGCTATGTAGATATTTAAAACTGAAATAAATTTGTTATTACGTTGTAGTTTCATACTAGTAAAATCTTTTAAATTAGGGGTGGAACTTGAGCTAGGCTTTACATGATCCAATCTGAAAATGAGTGACTGAGTATGTATTTGTAAATTTAGAGTTGAGTTGGGTTGGAAAAAACCCACATATAATTTAATCGTGCTGGATTTAAAAATTTAAAATCAGCTCAATCCGAATTTCAAAAAATATAAAAAATCTACTACGATTTTGTTTACTCAGGTAAGGTCGGGCTAGCAACTCGGGTCAGGTGCTCGATAAGTTTTTGATATATGTTAAGTTTATTAAAAGGTAGCCTAATCCACCTGAGTTTTAACTCTCAAATACATATGAATGAACACATTAATGGCAACAATAAATATTGGTGCATTAGATATTTTTTTAATATGAATTCATGTATCAGGCTATCACACCTATATTGGTCACATAGGTTAAAAGAAGCTAAATAGATTGGTGTACATAAAAATTCATCAAATCATTACCAAATTAAGTCAAATAAAAGGTGATCATTAAAATATTAACACAAGGTGTATTAGTTTGAATTGAATAACAATTGGACAAAAGTTAATAAAAATGAGTGAAAATGACGGAGTTCTGACTAATACCAAAAGGAGTATCTCATTGATATTAATTGAGTTCAAGTCAACTTGGTTAATTTTTAGATTCATATTATCCATTATTAAAATGGATGAGGGTTGTTTATATGGATAGATAATGATTTATTCAACTTATACCAATTTGAAAAATAAGGTTTGACTTTGAACGGAGAGCGATCCGTCATTCAATCTAGGTATGGGAATGACAGTTGTGTCATTGGAAGTGACTCTATTAATACCATCACTTGATAATTTATTGGGCAATTGATAATAAGAAATCTCGTGGAGACTTGAGGAGGAACATGACCAACCTATTTAGATATGACCGATTTTTCAGTGAAAATTGAGTAAATAGGACTCGACCCTTGGATGGAAAGTTTTGATTAGTATCTTGATAGGAGGGCAGGGTATTCGAATAGTTGATTTAAATCTATTTTACAAGTGGATATATTAACTTCTCACAAAAGAGACATTCATTAATATCCAATTTTAAATGTTAAATAAGGAGAAAGAGGAAGGATTTACTGTTTAATAGTGGAAAAGCTCAACATTATTAGTATGAATGGGAGATAATCATGTCACTCATTATCTCCACTATAGCTGGCATAACTTGCATGTCTTTATACTTCTATTAAATTCAAAATTCAAATATACCTAAGCTCTTGTGTACAACTCTACATATAATTTTATATAGTCCCTGTCCATACCATTGCTAAGATAAGGAGAGTTTCTAGTTTACCATAATGACTTGATCTAAGTAATGACTTTGAATATATAGGAGTTGTCAATGCAAGAACAAAGTTCACTTGGATTCAAAATCTTTTGGGTTTTTTTTTTTTTTCTAAAAAGATCTACTAACAGTTTGCAATAATCTCCATATAATCTATCAAACATCAAATTTAGTTTCTTAAGCCCATATAAAAGCATATAAAAATTCATTATTTTTTTTCGAAAGGGTGTTGCTTGGAAGCAATTATTTGTGAATTGCATTTCTACTTTAAATCAAATAGTTGATATATTTCATAGAAGGACATGTTACATTTATCCTTAAGTTATTACCATTTTATCCCTTTGAGGTCATGTTACAAATCATAATTGATTGGTTTTTCAAGAGTTAGTTAAAATGGCAATCAAATGACTTGTTAAATTAGTAAAGATTATAAAAGAATATAATTTGAGGATAAGTTTAGCATTTTTCATTCACCAAAGACTTTACTTAGCTAATCATTACTCTATATTTTTAATTATTTTTCTATTAACATTTTTTAAGTAAAATTGAAAACTTAGCTTTTAACCGATGTGAAAAGGCCTGATTTGGAAGGAACCATTTCACCCCACTCAAACAGTGATGGTGAAAACATCAAAAATGAGAATTAGGAGTGGAACTTGGGTGGGGTTTTAACTCGACTGACATGATTCGACTCGAGAAATTAGTGGATTTGGGTTACGTATTTTTATATTTTGGGTCGGTTGAAAAAAATATCTGCATAAAATTCAGGTCGAGTTGAAATGAGAAATTTAAAATCAATTCTATCTGACTTGACATAATTGGACCTATGTGGACTGTACCAAGTTATAAAATAATAACGATTAGGAGTAAAACTCGGGTCTATTTGAATCGAATTAAGTTATAAATTCTAATTTAGTAAGGTTGAGTAATGCACGTCAAATTTAATAAATTTTGAAATGATTTGGAGAATTTATCGGTCACCGGCACTTTTATCTTGTGAAATAAGCTTAAATTTTTTCCAATATGTCACTCATTTTTAGTTAAAAGTGTTTCACCATTCACTTTCCCATAGTTCGCGTGCTCGATCATTTCTGCCGTAATAAGAACGTAACCAAACGCTATTTCAATCCGGAAGGGGAAATAAATGTCGTCATCAGCGCTGGTAATCGACTGAGAGTGAGGCGAGCCAAATGAGTGAGCTGATCTAAAAAGGACAGAGCTGTCTTTTCATCTCCTTTTGTTTTTGCTCTTTCAAAACAAAAATTAAAAAATTTCTTCTCAGCCTCTCTCTTTTCCAATCAGAAGATCTAGGATTTGATTTGCCCGGGATTTCATGTCCCTGTCTCGAAGCAAACACAATGAGAAAAAAATGACCCGACAACGTACTACCACGCACAGACACCCACACTTCCTCTCTTCTTTCTCTCTCTCTCTCAAGAATAAACACTGATGGACTTCTTTCCAAGCGCAGATTCCACAATTCAATTTTTGGGTTTTATATTTTTCTTGTGAATGGTGGGCGTCTTGATGAAGGAGAATGGGAAGAAGCTTCTAAGATATGATTTGTTGGTGGTGTCTTTGCTTTCTTCTGTGGACTGTGAGGTGGTGGTGTCTGGCTTTCTCTGGGTGGTATTGGTTTTGGCTGCTTGGTTTTGGGGTTGGATAGTTTTGCAGAAGGGTTGGAGAGAGATGGTGTGTGTTTGGAAAGACAGGTTGGGTTGGAAGAGAATGGGACAACATTTCATGGCAGCGTTTTCTCATATGAACGTAACTGGTAAAACTGTTTTTCCCCTTTCCTTTCTCCCTTTTTATGTTGTTTTATTGGTTTTGTTTCAATTTATTGCTATTTTCTTCTATAACAGAGACCCCTTTGATGATTGTCAATGCATGAAAATTTCTCTCTTTTATCCTCTGAGCCATGTTTGCTGTGTTTTCTTGAAAAAGAAATTTTTGATGTGGATGAGAAAGAAGTTAAAAAAAAGGGCTGTACTTGCAAAAAGGAAGTCTCTGTTTTTTTTTTTACACTGCTCTTCTTATTTTCTATCTTTTCTAAAATAAGAAGTTTGTAATATTACTAGAGGAGTATGTGTAAGCCTCTCAATCCACACATGGAATAAGACTACGTTGTACTGTTGAAGTAGAGTGAGAATCCAACACAAGATCCCTCTTTCTGAGGCGGGTGCCTGGCCGCCAATCCAATCCCTTCGGTTTGAGTCGGTTTGATTGTAATATCATTTTATATGAGGGGAAATAAAATCTATCATCATGAACCAAATTTTCATCTTTTCTGGTTCTACTATTTCTATTTGGTCTATGATAAATCACACGGTGAGTTACTCTGCTGTTGAAGTGGAGTGGAAATCAAACACAAGACTCTGCTTTCTGAGGCGGGTTCTTGGCCGCCAATCCAACCCCTTCGTTTTGATTGTAATTTCATTTTATGTGAGTTGAAAGAAAATCTTTTATCATGAACCAAATCTTCATCTTTTCGGGTTCTACTGTTTCTATTTGGTCAATGGTAAATCACACGGTGAGTCACTCTGCTGTGATTTTTTTTTTTAAAAAAAAAATCCATTTTCTCTATGTTTTCAGCCGTCTACCTCTCCCCTACAGGTTGAGTTGCTCCAATTTCCATAGACATAGACATGAAACTTAGCATGGTTGCTGCCCTTGATATTTCCTGTTGCAGGTCTTCCCCTTTTCTATTCTTTTACCTGCTTAAGCTTTCAACGTCCAAATCAGTATCCTAATGTTGCTAATACTGTGTTTAATTGTTTATGATACACTAAACTCGTGGTAATGGACTTGGTTTTTATTGTTTATATATATTTTTTAATGGGCTTGATAACGGATAAAAGTTTTTCCCAAGTTAATCATTCTTTATCCTTACCAAATCCCTTTAATTACGATGATTGACTTGCTTTCTAGGATCACTGATTTGTTTATGATGCTGGGGACTATCTTTCCTTAATTTGTGGTGTATCATTATTATAAAAATCTCTTTGAGATCATGACTATGCATTGCTTGATTCATTTGGGCCCACCCATTGCATATTTTAGTCTTCTGATAAGGCCTCGTAGCAGTTTTCACTGAACTGTGTCAACTAACCACACCTCATGTATGCTGTCCTGAACCCCAACTTGTGGGCCCTTGTATCATTTTTCTTAAACATGTTATGTTGAATCTTGAATTTGATGGGCCTTTTGACCATTGATCAGTTTCTCTCACCTTGGCCCAACTCATGGTTCAAGTATGTCTTCCTCATCGTCTAAATTACTGTTCTCTCACGGGTCCTCTTTTTTTTTCTTTTAATGACCGAGGTGGCCAGGCCTCTTAGATAATCCGATTATTTCTTGGGGCATATGCAAACCTCTCTACCCACACACACCAGGTAAAACTACGGAATTGACCCTTCAGGGTGGAAGTCTCACGGGTGCTATTCATTTTCTAATATCACATATTGATTTTGATGGGCTTGCAATTGATGTAACTTCTATCTTCGGGATCTTTGCGATCTTTGATGATGTGTCTACCTTTTATGAATCCAAACCATAAAATTAAGGTCCAAATTTAGGCTTGTTGTTTGACAATATGTAGAAGGTCCAGCCCTAAGATATAAATGCAACATCTTCAGTATGATCAAGTGGGGCCTGCTTTATTGATCGTGACTATTAATATGGTGGGCCACACTCCCTATGGTCATCCAAGTTGTCGAATGTGTCTATCGAGTGCAACCCTGTGACAGACCTCTCAAGCATCAAGATCCTAACCATCTAAGCGCTTGCTACCAATTTGAAAAGTCAAGTCTAAGATGGATGGAACTAAGGGTTTTAATGATGATAAATATCTGTAGGCCCAACCAACAGAGATTTAATGAAAAACTACATATTTCTGCTGGTTCTGTGTGGTCTGCATGATCCACCAATTCGTTAAGAATTTTACACTTTAGACCATCTATGTGGGGCCCACTGGGACAACTCTCTCTTTGACTGTGGGCCCCATGTTCACATCTATCTCAAACTTCAAACCCAGTTTACTTCTGTGGCTCCCATTCCCTACCATGGAATCTCACTGGAATTTCCCAAAAGAAGTCTGGGGACCTCCCAATTCAGGGAATTATCCCTGTTTTGCCTTTACTTGAATGGATCTATCTGCAGGCAGTGGGAAAGTTTGTTGGTAATGTTGTCCATTTCAATGCATCCTGTTGTCACACTTATGGTTGCACTCTCTTGTCAGGAATTTCATTGCTGGAGAAGAGGAACAAATTGATGGAGAGAGATTGCTTTCATTCAAAGTTGTGGTCCGAAAATTGTCGATTCAGGCTTTGTGGGTTGCCATCTACGGTGGCCTGCAGGAATTGCAGCATGAATTCGGGCAACCAGGAATTTGTTTTTCCACATAGAAATGGGTCAGCTGCGGTTGGAAAGATATTGCTGGTTGAAGACAGAGAGATTAACAGGGTAGGCCTCGTCATAGTCTTTTGAAATTGCTATTTAAATTCGCAATGATGGCTCCACATCATCTTTTGCTTATCAGTTTAGTATGTTTCCTGCCTTGCCATGGAGTTGGTGGGCTTCAAATCTGGATAGTACATAATGAGAAAATAGTTTGGCAGCAGGATAATGCGATGCTAGGGAATGGCTAATTGTATGGTTTTTTAACCATGGTGCCATTGGCAATGCGATTGGCACCGATGGATAGTCCCAATCTTCTTACCTCTCACCTGACATGAGTTGTTGTCCATCCATTACTTTGCACATTAGCTCCCACTGGCCTACTACTTAGAATTTCCTTCATTATTTTAGTATCCTTCTGAATTTCCATAGCATTGCTTATTTCTGCTCTCTACTGCCCTTATTACACAATCAACAACCAAAGTGATGAAATATTTGTTCTTGTTGCCAAGAACTTGGTAGAGTTCCGGTCTATTTTTCGGTGATCTAGTATTTGTTAGTCGAGTGTCATCAACATATGCAATATTAGAAACTGTTTGTACAAATTCATGTGATATACAGTACATTTTGGATGCCATGTGGCTTGTGTGATGAATGACATGGCCCATTTTCTTCTACAATACTATAATTCCTCTGTAACTCTGAATCACCAAACAGGCTTGTGTGATGAAATTGCTGATATGATTGTAACAGTCTTCGTTTTAGTGATTTTGTGTCTGAAAAATGTATAGATCTTGCTGAGAAAACTATCAAGGGACCTGAATTTGCTACTGGAAGAAGCAGAAAATGGTCAGATTGCTGTCGATTACTTCAAGCAAGGCAAGAACTATGACCTTGTACTCATGGACAAGGAAATGCCAGTCATGGATGGTCATGAGGTGAGCAAAGCGACAGTCCTTTCTAAATTTCCTCTTCTCCTTCAATGCCAAAATTCTCTACAAGCGGAGAATGTCATTTCCCAAAAACTTTGTGATAATTGTTTCTAGTTAGGGGTTGTTTGTCATTTTGATTGTTTGTGCAGTTTATCTTAGCCTATGAGTAATAGTGATTAGAGGAGTGGTAGATCCCACACAAGTGTGACCCAATGTTTACTCTTCTCTGGATGGGATGCATCGATCTTCCCAATTCATCACTGTGATCCTAGGATTATCAACATACAATTTGACTGATAATGAAATGCACTCAGAGCAGTGTTCCTTGGTCAGTGAAGAACAGGCTCTAGATTATGTGGCTCACATCTTTGAATTTTTTTTCCTGTGTGCTCTCAGGCATCATTCATCCACTATGATAGTATTACTTAGTTGTCTTGATGACTGGATGATCGATTCCATATTTACGGAAGATTATACCTGTTTTCTTTACCTAGGTGAAGATGTGGCAAATCACAAATTTGTAGGCTTTTCAAGAGCCACAAGGGGCCTCTAATCATATAATCTGTCACTGCATTAACTAAAAATCTGCATACATTCACCGGGTAATCAGGTATCTGTAGCAAACACGGTGCTGGTGTCCTGAAGTTAGGTCAGATTTCCCTTAGTAAGCAAAAGATGTGCAACCTGATAGACTTATCAGATAGTGGGTTTTGGAAAATCTGTGCAAAATTGCTAGTGATTGTGCGCCAATTGATTCCCAGTTGTCTTTTTTTTCAGCAAGAATAATGATGCTGAATGTAGTTTCCATCTTGAAGGCGAATTCAATAATTAATGTTCACTTTGAGCTTGCTTCCTGCTTGTGATAGTTTGACAGTTTCCGGCCTATACGATCACAATCATTTCCCTTACATTGCTCTTTATTTTTTATGCTTTCAACAGGCAACACGGCAACTGCGATTGCTGGGAGTGAAGACACCTATCGTCGCCTTGACTGGGAACAGCTTACAGTCTGACAGAGACATGTTCTTTCAGGCCGGTGCTGATGAGTTTCAGACCAAGGTAGTGCTATCAACTGCTGCCTCCCTCATCATCATCATTAATACTATATGACTAGATCCAGCTTATATTGTGTTCGCTGCTACTGTTACTGCTGTTTAAGAAATGCAACTTCACACAAGGCCTAAGTTGCATCAGTGCAATGGCATGTGTTGGATCTGACATCAGTATCAGATGTTTAATTTGGCAAAATCTGAACATGTAAAGTTTGTGGATTCATCAGTGCAAGGCCTAAGTTCTTATTATTCAGAATTTCTTGTGTACATCTAAAAGTACAAACATCCAACATGTACTTTTGCTGTTCGAATTTCAAAAGGAGTTATTTTATTGGCTCTCTACCTTGACGAAGGATTTTAAAAGCTGAAAAATGTAATAAGACATAGTTATGACAGAAACCCTCCTTACAGTTTTAGATTTGATTTATATCTTACTGATTGTTATTTAATACAGCCACTTTCCCGGGAGGCTCTGCTTCGGCTTCTTGCGAGATATGGTTTGGATTGTCCAGTACCAACCATGAGACCACACTCTTGACTGTTCTCATGAGTGAAACTCATGTTTCTACATCTTTTGTCCATGTAAACAACTGGAATTTAGCTTGCATGATGGGAGTTTCTCACAACCCAGATGATTCTGAGCCATGAAGTTTCACAGGAGTTGCAGCTTCTTATCTTGGCAGCAAGTTTTGCACTAAAGCACATGTGCTGAGATGAATCAAATCACACTCATTTATTAAGCACTCTCTGTTGCATCTGTAGTTTGATGAATCAATGTGGTGAAGAACAAAAAATGTATCATACAAAGGTTCATTGTTGGATCCACCCAAAAGATCGTCGTGATCGGTGATTCACCAGCCCTACAGCCCATGTATATGTAAACTGGGTGTAATAGTAGAAATGTTTTTCAATAAAATGATTCTTCAAGAATGCAAATTCAGTCCAAGTGATGCATGAAATGGTCTGTGTTGGTCCTGTGATTGTTCAGTGTCTTGGAAGTTTACTAAAACTGCAAATGATGCAAGAGGTTTGAGATTGATAGTAGTAATTGATTTAAAGCTAGGTTGAGTAAGCGCTCAAAAGCCTGTATGGGCCCTTATTTTTTTAGGATCCGACCCGATTTCAAATAATTTAGGCCTACATGACCCCTATTAGTGATATTCCCTCATCCGTCATTCCATCCGCTCGTGATTATCCTCATCGATAATCACGGGGTATGAAAAAGGAAACTGTAGATTTATTACTTCCTGATTTTGTGTATATGATGGAGAAAATCTCTCATTTGTGTTAATATATACTATGTAATTACATGAGATGAAATGAGAAGAAATATTTATTTCAACATGGTATCAGTAGTTTAAGGTTTTATCTTCAATCGATCTTCTCACTTGTGTCCGGCGTGCCTCCATTAGTAGCACCGTCTTCGTCCGTCTGTCTCTTCCGCATCTAGCTTGTGTCCGGCGTGCCTTCATCAGCAGCAAGGTCTCCGTCCGGCCGTCTCTTCTGCGTGTGCCTCTGTTTCTGAGGCCACCGCGAGCATCACCATTGGTTTTTCCAGATCTGTTTTCCCGATCTGGTTTTCTGCTTGATCGTGTCCGGCGTGCCTCCTCTGTGTTAATATATACTATGTAATTACATGAGATGAAATGAGAAGAAATATTTATTTCAACAACCCCGACCTGAGCAAGATCCTATATTTACAATCTGGGCCCTAGCCTAAATTGATTTAGGGTCCGGCCGGTCCTGCCCGAGTTGCATTGTTACATGCCATAGCTTATTCATCAAGGTATCCATTTGCATCATTTGCCAGTTGTCTTTATTCTTGACATGATCAAAGGGGAAGGCCACTAGAATCAGGGTAATAATCTCGATTTTTAAAACCTTGATATAGATCGCCGATATTGGTGGTTATATGTATTGTCGATACCAAAAATTTTACCTCTCACTAGAATTATAAAAAAAAAAAAAATCAATTGCATTCTTAAGGTGACTGTTCTGTTTCCTTGAACTTTGTTTTTCTGCAACTTGCTCCATTTTGAAGCAACTTCTTTTTTTTTTCCTCAGTCACCATTAAACCCCTATTTTTCAGAGCTTGGATGGGTCTCTTTGTGTTTCATTTCTAATTGAATGCTTGAATTTCATTTTTGGAGTTTACAAAAACATTTATTAAGCACAATATATGCCATATAAATATTTGTATCACTATAAATTTATTAAGAAAAATTAGGAGATTTAATGTAGTAGATGGCAAAGCTTGTAGCATCATGATCATGTTTAAGATCGTTAAAGATATGTAGAAGATTTCTTGTTTAATGAATTTTTTTTCTATCATAACTTCTCCTTTTTGCTCATCATTTCCATTTTTTTTAAATCTTTATTTTCTATTTGAACTATTTTTGCAAAAACGTGTTTTAATTTGATGTAAAGACTAGACAAATGCTTCAAAATCACGAAATACAAATCATAAAATTCATTTTCTATTTTCTTTCATTGTTTTACAAATTTTTCCTACTTTAAGATATTTTGAGAATAACGATAGGATTGAAGAAGATACAAGGGTAAAATTGGAATTGTAGATAAAATACAGGAATCCCGTGTAAGTAAAAAGAAATCGTCCGTGTGACTAACATTTCCCTTTTTTTTTTCCCTACTTTTAGCCGTTGACAAAAATTTCTCATTTTTCTTGCTACTATCAAAATAAATAACAACTATTCAATCAATGAACAAACTTAATTTGATCTCTTCGAAAACCACTTTTTTTATATCGAACAAAGATAAAAGAGAATTTAGATAAATTTTTATAATCTATTCAATCAACTTTACTTTTGTTATAATCTAAATAGACCTAGCAATGAGCCAGATTGGGTTTGATTCCATTCAAATTTATTTGATTTAGGTCTTATTAAATGAGTTAAGTTCGTCGAGATCTATTTTAGATTTAGGTAGAGTAATGTTACCCTTTATCTAAGTAGACATTTTTAGCAAAATTAATATTATTTCTTAAATGAGTGTAGATATTAAATAATTAAATGATTAAAATGTGATGATAATTGGGACATATACCCATTTATAAGCCACTAGTTTGTGGCTAATTGTATGCAGCAATATTAAGAGGAATTTCACATTGGCGGCTTACGATTGTGATTTGTGACTGTAATCTGAACCCATCACACCACACATTCGTGTCTACCATTCTTTGAGGCTTAAAGTAATGGAATCAATTTGTTCTATAGCCTACACAAAATTCATAGCAAAGTCCATAGCAAGCCATGTTGGCACATGACCCCGAAGATACTCTCAAACTCGTCTACTTAAAAAAAAAAAAAAAAAAATCTTTTTCCAATAATTTATTAAAAATAAAAAAAAAACTTTTTTAAGTCTCTATAATAAATGAAATTGTTCTTTCAATATTAAGATAAGTTATATATTTTCTGATGAAATATATAGAGAATGATAAGGGTATGAACTTGTAAATTTAAATCTCATATAATCATAATTGGTATTGTGATTTTAGATTTTTCTTTTTTTAATTTACGTGTGGGAAACTGCAGGATACCCAGTGTAAAACTCCTACAGATGAGCCCACTACCACCCTAGGGCACACCAAGGTTAGGCCATGGGGGCTTGAACCCGCAACCTCCCGCTTCCTGAGGCAGGAGGTAACCAGTTGAGCTACACTCATGTGGAATTGTGGATTTTAGGTTTCAAAGGTTTAATTGCTATAAAATCATTGATTTTTTATGACATATCTCACAAAGTTATAATCATTAGATTGAAGAGTTTTCCATGAATTATATCATCAATGAAGTCTTCCACCTATCTTATCTAATTATTTAAGACACATCTCGCTGCAATCTTCTCATTAAAATATGTACTCGAGTCTCTCTAGAACTACCCATAATTTATGTCTTGTCAACTCAACTAGTGGCATTCTCTTAGGATCAGGGGTACAAAAAACAGGTATCAGCTGATACAATATATCGACTGATATATTGTTATCGGCCGAAATTTTTCTCTTTCCTCTTCCTTTTTTAAAATATCGGCCGATACGATATGATATCGGCTGATATGATGCTCTCTAAAACCGGTATATATCGGCCGATACGATATGTATCGGCCGATATTTCGACCCCTGCTGAGGACACTACTTGTCAAATAGATTATGAATCTTATACCGATGAATGACTATGAGTTTATAAGTTTCATCGCTAATTGATCATCTTTAATTATGTAGTATTTGTTTTCTAAATTTTAATGAACATAAATCATTTGTCGATAAAAACTGAAAATCCAACTTATATGCTCTTTTTAAATCACATTCAGACAATGAAGCCTTATTTTATTTAAAGAGAAATCATTGTATTCAATTTCAATTTAAAAAGTCTCATTAAATTTTTCATGAACAATCTTCAACTTTTTCCCTTGGAAAAGCCTTCACCTCTTTTAAGCTTATCTGGCTAATGAAACAAAACAGAACAGATATAATTCTTGTATCAGATTTCGTTCCGGCTTGTTTTAGACCGTTCCAGCCTCTTATGAAATATTCTTACTGTGAAAGCGTCATGCAAAGCTCACCTATAATTGTAGGTTTGGATGAGTTTGAAAGAAATATCTAATGTGTATAATATAAAAAAAATCTACTTAATTAAACTATTCTAGCCAGTCTTTGAATGACCTAAAAATGAATGATTGATAAAAATGTGATTTTATCAACTTCAATTATGAAACTGAAGTCATTCAAACAAGTTGAATTTTTAGTCATTAGACTACCTATAAATCTTTTAACCCACTCAATTTTATAATTATAGGTGAACCAAGGTTCCGAATATCGGTCGATAAGAATTGTATCGACCGATATTCGATATCTTGGCCGCATCAAACCGGCCGTTTTTATAAAAAAAAAAAAAATTTAAGGAGAGAAAAATATCAGCCAAGACTGTTTTTTTCTACCCTGAGGTGAACTCTAGATGAAACTCTAATTATAAGAATATTTACAAACTGATCCAATTGATATTTTGAAGGTTGCTTATACTTGAACAATGAGATTGAAGCTTTGATCCCACACTAATGGATCTCTTTACATCAAAAGGAATTTATATCCTATCCATCTTTAATTCGTTATAAGCAATGCACACCCACCACTTACACAAGTAATGCACCAAATCGTCAATTCATTTTTCTTTCTTATGGAATATACCTAACGTAAAATCTTTATAGATGAGCCCACTATCTCTAGTACATATTAAGATTAGGCTATGAATACTTGAACCTATGACCTCCAACTCTTTGAAGTGAGAGACAACCACTCATTTGAAGAAGAAAGAACAAAAATGGAAAGGAAAGGTTTGGGAGAAAGACATGCAGAAAAGGTAGGTGCATAAATACAGTATAGTATCCTTTTTTAGAAAATTGGGTCTGTTTTCAAAAAGTTTCATTCATATTCTATATAATCAAAGCCAGCCAAAGATGACTATCCACATCTATATTTTCTCAAGTCTTCCCCTCTTACTTGTCTCGTTTCTAGCAGCCATCTTTATCTCCCATCTCCGCCACCCACCTCTCTCACCCAACCATCCAAACACGCCCAACATGGCCTCGCAAGCCAATGAAAGTCGCGGGCTGGTGATAAGCTTTGGAGAGATGCTGATCGATTTCGTGCCGACAGTTTCAGGGGTGTCGTTGGCAGAGGCGCCAGGGTTCTTGAAGGCGCCCGGTGGCGCCCCGGCGAACGTGGCCATAGCTGTGGCAAGGCTTGGTGGGAGCTCTGCTTTCGTGGGGAAGCTTGGAGACGACGAGTTTGGGCACATGCTGGCCGGGATCTTGAAGGAGAACGGGGTGTGCAACGACGGGATCTTGTTCGACCGTGGTGCTCGCACCGCCCTCGCCTTCGTCACCCTCCGGTCGGACGGCGAGCGTGAGTTCATGTTCTACCGTCATCCTAGTGCCGACATGCTCCTTCATCAAGACGAGCTTAATCTGGAGCTCCTCAGAAAGGTATGCTTACGGCTTTTTTTTTTATCTTCTTTCTTTCTAATTATTTCCTTTAATTAACTTGATAAGACGTAAATAAACCTTCTTTAATTCAATAATCTTATGAATTATAATAACAAAGTGTAGATGCAGATTCTTTCCCCCTGATATTTTTAATCTGAATCTGAATCTAAATCTTCCATTTAGATCTGCTTCCAGTAGAGCTCAAACTTCAAACCGCACTGATGTAAAATATAAACACAAAAATTAGTAAATCCCTAATTTGGTTTACATATTTGATTATGCAAGATGTGATTTATAGTTTCATTAATTTATAAAGCCTCAAAAATCCAAACCCATCAACCTGAAATCATTCTGTCATCCGACCCAAATCAACTAAAACTTGTCTTAAATCTTTGATCCAAGTTCAGATTTTAATATATGATTAAGATGTTGATATGGGTTTTCAAATAGGTCAGATGCAGATGTATGCACCCTTAACCCAACACCAAACCCATTTACCTCAGTTGCAATTTCAGAAAAAAATTAATCGATTATCTCCACTGAAATCTGTAAATCGACAAAATGTCTGAAAATTTTAAAATATGATTAATTTTTTTAAAATTTATCAGAAATTTTGACTAAATTTAATTAATATCAGCTGACACCAGCTTTTTAAAAAATTCTCGATATTTTCATATTTATTTTTACCTTAGTCCAAATTGAAAATTTTCGTCTCCCTCATTTTGCCATGAATTGTTATTACAAATCGAGGCGGGCCGTCCATGGGCCACATTTGGGCCACCACCTGGAGCTTTCAACGAACCTACTTCTCACGTTCCTTGCCAATCCACTCGAGACATCTGTCCTTTAGCATTAATTAATAATTAGTACTAACAGAAGAAAAATCTACCATGGGTGGGAGCTAGATCCAGAGGAGAAATTGCTGGCGTCCATCAAGTGGGACCGCTTAAAGAGAATTGGGCCCCAAAATGGTCAGGTTCAGTGACCAAGTGGACCTCCCTTATCGAAGGGTGCCAGACGTTTATGTGCTGGACGATTAGCATCTTCTTCTCGTGGGACGTGTTGACACGTGTGCTTGTCTGCACCATCTAATTGCATCATTAGCAAAGGTTATGAAAATTAAAACTGTACTATTAGAAAAATGTCATTAACTCAAAAATTAAGTATGAATTGAATTAATCCACATGAATGTAGTTCAACTGGTTACCTCCTGCTTTAGGAAGCGGGAAATTGTAGATTTGAGCCTCTAAAGTCTAACCTTGGTGTGCCCTAGGCGTAGTGGACTCACCCGTGAGAGTTTTACACTGGATATTCTGCGGTTTTCTACAAGTAAATTAAAAAAAGAATAAGTATGAATAAAATTATTATGAAGTATGAAGGGCCCTTTTATCAATACAGAAATCACCACTTTTCATTAGTTTCTCCTAATCTTAAAAAACCCTAAAAGAGAAATTTATCAATCGGAGTAATGACCAACTGAATCAACTGATCTTGTTGACGTGTATGGGTTTATTGCAGGCTAAGGTATTTCATTGTGGATCGATAAGCTTGATTACAGAGCCATGTCGATCTGCACATATACGTGCAATGGAGGTAGCTAAAGATGCAGGTGCACTACTATCTTATGATCCAAATCTCCGGCTGCCACTGTGGCCGTCGGCGAACAGAAGCGCACAACCAGATCATGAGCATATGGCAGAAAGCAGACATCATCAAGATCAGCGACAATGAGCTTGAATTCCTAACTGGGCGTGATACCGTTGACGATGAAGTAACATTGTCTCTGTGGCATCCAGGGCTGAAGCTCTTGCTGGTGACATTGGGGGGCACGGGATGCAAATACTATACTAAGGTAACCATGCAAACTTTCATTTTCTATGCATGACCTGAAGTGAACCAGTTACAATTTTCTTCATCTAATCTTTCACCGGAGAAAGGGAAGTTGCTGCAATTTGTAACGGTCTTTATTTTGTCAAAATAACAGCATTTTCGGGGGATCGTTGAATCATTCAAAGTCAAAACAGTGGATACAACCGGCGCAGGCGATGCATTCATTGGTGCTTTGCTATCTAAGATCGTCGACGACCATTCCATTATAGAAGTAAGTAGCACACCTAAGCTTAACATGCATATGCCATTTACCATTTTCATTGTTATTTCTATAATCAACATTGTTATTAATATGAATAGAAACATCGAAATTTGCTCACATCAAAATAAAATGTTTTAATTTTGACACTGTTTGCAGGATGAGCAAAGGTTGAGGGAAGTATTGAAATTTGCCAATGCATGTGGAGCAATCACTACAACAAAAAGGGGAGCAATCCCTGCTTTGCCTACTGAATTGGAAGCACTCAAGTTACTCAAAGGAGAATGACACAGATTTCGGTTCATCATTCACGCCAAAGTCATGTTTTTTTTAAAAAAAAAACTTTTTTTTCTTTTTTGGGTAATAGGGTTTTGTCAAGTTTTCATTGTAAGAGGCCATGTTCACTTCCTTTATTGTACACTAGCATAGTGAAAGACTGCTTTCATCAACTTAAGCTTCATGTAGTTGGAAGCCACATCATTAAGATGCTGGGAGGTCAAATAATGAAATGCAAAATCATTGATTTCTAAGCAAAGTTCAGGGATCAAATAATGACAAGAAAGTGGGATAAGTCTTCCTCAACACAAAAAGGATCATTTTCTATTGTTTTGTACTTAGTGTATGTGGATTAAAAGGTTTATACATGCTTTAAAGATTAGTTAAGTAAGATGTCTGGATATCTTCATCTTTAGGGGAAAAAAAAAAGGACGAGAGTGCTGAAGCACCATCCCATAAAGTGGGATCGGTCATTTTTTTTTTCCAACCATTTGATGAGATGGACGTAAAAGATGCCAGAAACAAACAACCAAGATAGAGCCATCAACATGCTGTAAATTATGCTGTATTTCATTAGCATATGTTATAATCAATATTCAAATTCCTAAAAAGAATTTCTTGGGTCATGAGACGAACCCAATTTTCAGTTTCCATGATTGCATTTTCCATGGTTTACAAATGTCAGAAAATGGTTTCAAAGAAAACCGGTCTCTACAGTTTTCAAACTCTGCAAAGAATAAGGTTGTAGAAACATATTACAATGGAAACGCGGGCATGCAAATGTGCGCATTGGATGTAATTGAATTCTGTGGTTTAGCAAACCTTACAAAGAGGAAGGCTTAGTGGCTTAAAAAAACTTTTAACATTTACCCTTTTCCACAATGTCATTTCACTAAATTCTTCTTGACAAATCATCCTTCCATAAAATGCCAGTATAACAAAGATATGTATTTTTTTTTTATGACCAAAGTGTCTAGAAGTGTCACCTGTATTTGGACAGAAGATATTTTAACCTGACTAGTCTTTAAAGTAAACAACTACGGAGAGTGACTTAGAATAGTGTTGAATGTGAATTGAACTCAAGACTTCTTTTCATGAGGGAAACTTCTTGACCTTCAAGCCCTTTATAGATGCCAAATACGCAACTGAAGTTTTCTTACCTGCTGTGTCACAAAGCAGGCTGCGTCCTATGACATTGGTAAATGGATCAATGGATAGGAGATAAATTGACCATTGGACTGCAAAAAGATCTTAACCCTTTATTTTTGTTGTCACATTTCACCTATAAGAATTTTGTTTTTACTATTGATCGAAAGATATACATCGGCCCAAACCAGATTTGAATTCAAACGGTAGAGGGATCTGTGGAGTGCCTTGCATTGTTCTTCTATAAGCCCCATGTGGAAGCTTTACACTATATTTCTGCCAAAGCAGTTTTTTTCTTAAGATTTGTTGTGCAATACAAGAAGGGTAGTGTGAGATCCGTTTTCATAAGAGACAATCCTTTTTTTTTTTTTTTTTGAATTTACTTATGAAAACCGCGGGATACCCCACGGGTGAGCCCACTACCACTAAGGCACACCAAGGTTAGGCTATGGAGGCTTGAATCCACAACCTCCCGCTTCCTTTTATCTTTTTTCTATAGATGTTTTCATTTAAATTATGAAAAGTGCAAAGAGTACCATTCAAATAAAAACTGAAGTACCTCAATCACACATTCTGAATTTACATACCTATTACCACCAATAGTTAAAGCGTTGAGAGAATTTGGTGACCCGAGGTTTATAACTGAATTTGAGTATTTGATTGTGCTCTTTGTTTCAAGTGAGAAAATTTCCCCTAATGATTGTCAGCTTAAGTGACCAAAATGTCCTAAAATAGGATCAATTTGTTGATGGGACAAATTTTTCATGGTCATATCATAGCTGCTAATCTCATATGATGGAACATCTTTAGTACCCTATAAGTGGTCTCTCCCAACAAATGACATCATCTTTAGTACCTATAAGTCCTCTCTCCCAACAAATGACATGATACTTTCTTTTTTATAAGGGAATTGGTTTGGATACTGGTATTTTTACTAAAAAGGAGAACCGAATGATATAAATTATGAGTGTTTTTTCATTCTACTTTTTTCACCTTTTAATTGATCAATAACAAAATAAGGAATAGAATAGAAAAGCACTTATCATTTAGGTCATTCGGTACTCCTTTCAGCGAATGTACCCGTTCAAATCAATTCCTTTTTCTTAAAGTTAACATGAACTTGCAACCATTTGTTTAATTCAAGGAGTAAAAAGAAAACATACGCCAAAACTTCTCCTCTACCGGTAACAAGTAAAAGATTAGGAATGAGAACATGAGAAATCCATTGGTGTATCTACTAGAGGATGAAATGAAGGAATTTCATTTTTTTTAAATGAGAATTTCATTTAAAAAAATCGAGTGTCATTTTACATGGTTCTGGGTGCATATATATCTTCTTTGTTTATGATGGAGAATCCCAACACCTCCACTTCTCTTGGAGTACAAGAAGATTGGGTAAAACTTTGAATGCACGCAGTTCCCTACAAACCACGAACATCGCGTGACCACGGAACTCAAACTTGGGACCTCTGGTTCCTGAACCAAAGTACTTCCAAGTTGAGCTATCCCGTGCGAGGTGTTCTGGATGCAAACATCGAAGGGCAAAAAAGCCTCTAACACAGATGAAAGCTACAAGCTCGACTAGAAGGGGCTATCTAATAAAGGCTCAGATGAAGTAGAGAGAAATGACGTGTTAAAGAGTACAAAATGACAAAAAAACATAGTTTTTAAAAAGGGTTTTATAAAAAGTGAAACTAAAAAAGCCGATTGCATGTAGATGGGACAGGCTTTTTTTTTTTTTCCAGAATTAAGGCTTTGATGCCACTGCTACTCCTACTGATGATGATGAGAGAAAATATCTTCATAAAACTAAATAAAACCTAAATTGGTTTTGCGCATATTGCCTCCACACGTGCACGGGAATTGTCAAACCTCATGTCTTTCCTTATAATATAAGGTACGGGAAATTGCTACAGAACAGAGACTCACAATTACTACAACGCAATTGATTGTGGATAACATTCACTCACCTCCATCCGCAAATATCTCCATGACTGCTTGCACAGTTCAAACTTTGCCTGCATTTGAGTGAGAAATGTCTTTGCCCATGGTTCATTTGCTCCACTCATGCTGAGATCATAAGGCACTGAGAAACTGATTGACACCAAGTGCATTGATCATTAAATATAAAAGCACTGTGCATGCAAAAAGGCCAATACATTGCATCAAATAATGACATTATCCATCGCTGTCAGGGATAATAGTGACCAAGCAGCTGTTTCTGTTTAATCTTTATATTTCCATTTCATCTAGCTGCACTAGCCTGGGAGACAAGTGGCTTTCATCATGAACTCTGCCCATCATTGTCTGGGATCTAGACCATTTATCCCACTCAATGTTCTCTTTGTTTTAGTCTCTTTTGTTGAACTCACTTTCGTTTTTAGTATAGATCTTGGGGATTTCCCTCTTGAATGATATAGTTTATCTAAAAGAAAATACTGACATTGCCTCGTTTCACGTAAAAGTGGTATATATATCTAGTATGTGTGAGAAACAATGTAATGTGTTTAAGCTCATCAAAAAGAAGTAACATGTAGAGGAGAAACTATCCATTGTGAACTTTGAATCACATTCCCTGGATAAAGAAAAACTTGCCAGATTTTAGTTTTGAATTCAGTCAATGTTTTAATCCAAGGACTGAGTTTAAAAGTTTACACCAATTTGTTTGTGAACCAGTTCACAACAGATAATTGCTCCACAGATAATTTCACAACAGATAATTTCTCCATGTAGAGAGTGTAGAGTATCCTGGTATGCGATATATTATATATATAAAGGAGAGGAGGAAGGAAAACACAGTCCCACAAGCATGTAGGTGGTGTTCCATCTTAACATGACCACATGATAAAACATGGACTGATTCGTATGGACTCGTTTGAGTCATGCCAGCAAAAGGGGAAAAACTTAAAAAAGGGGGATGGGCACATGTGCACATGAAGGGAGAGTTGGGGGGTGCAGTGTTGATATGAAATTCAACACTTCTACTGCATGGAGTCTTAATTACCAATTAAAATATTAAAAGGGAAATCTGACCTCATTAGCTCTTCTTGAGGAAGTCCTTTACCAGGTGTGGTGTTCCTACAAAATATAATAACTCGCTTTTCAGTGCGTGTCTTAATGAACAAGATAGGGAAAAACTTCTGTGAAGAACTAGGAAGTGTCAAACCTCCCAACGAAAATCATGAAGAGATTTAGAGGCTTGGTAGACAGATTATAGACAGCATCGGCAATACGGTCCTTGCTAAACAAATACACTACAGGATAACCAAGAAGCCATCTGCAACAAACAATGTGAGAATCCACTTTCAAATAAATAAATAAAACTATGTAAATGATTTGAGAATATAACGATATGAGTCAAATGTTAAAAAAAATGTAAAGAGATGAGTGTGAATGAATGCACATAGATGGTTTGCATTAAAAGTTTAGCACTACTAATTAAAGAGAAACTTGGATCCCATAGCTAACAATATTTCAAAGATGCCTTTGGCATTACAAGTTCTGTGCCAAATGATACAGGTGTCATAGTAACTATCTATGGGTTGATGCACTTATTGTGTCTATTTGCCCTCTCTCAATGTACTCCCCTAAAAAAGGCTTTGGTTAGTGGGAGAAGCTCTAAAGAGATTTTGCTTGGGGTGGTAAAGTGGGAATTGCATGTATCATCACCTCCGAAAGTGGAAACAGGTAAGCAAATCCAAGCAGGAATGGCTCTCGGAGTATGCAGTTTAAAAGACAAGAATACAACAGCTCATCTATTTAAATGCCATTGAAGCTTTAGAGTGGAGGCAGATGAACTAGAGGTCACCTAAATGCTTCAGCGCTAATGAACTTAATAATTCCTCATGTGCATGAATAAATTGACTCTCAACACAAATCTAGGGGTGGACTCGAATTTTCTTCCTTGTTTTTTTTTTTAAGTATGGGCTTTGGGAATGGATTTCAAAGTGTACTTCTTCAGTGCACTTCTCTATTTTGGTGAATGGCTCACTTATTCCCAAGGGTCTTTTTCAAAAGCAGCAAAGGTCTCAGGTAAGGCAGAGGTCCAGTCCTATCGTCGTTGACACATGGCATCCATGCAAAAGGGGTCAAGATTTTCAAAGGCTTGAGTCAGATTTCCTTAAGGTTTTTAAAGAGTTTCATGAGAGAGGGATTATTAATAAGGATGCCGTTGTCGACACATGGCATCCATGCAAAAGGGGTAATGATTTCCAAAGGCTTGAGTCAGATTTCCTTAAGGTTTTTACAGAGTTTTATGAGAGAGGGATTATTAATAAGGACTTGAAGAATTCTTTCATTACCCTTGTTGCCAAAAGGGAGAGCCCACCGGAGTTGGCACATTTCAGACCCATTAGTCTAATTGGATGTGTCTATAAACTCCTTGCTAAGGTTTTGGTGAATAGGTTGAAAGAGGTTTCTGAAAGATGTTATTGGGAAAACTCAAGGGGCTTTTGTGGAAGATAGACAAATCATAGACAAGGTTGTGGTTGCAAACGAATTGATTCATAGCAGGAAAAAATAGAGGAAACCAGGGATTCCTTTTAAAATTGATACAGAAAATACGTAATGATTTTGTGGATTGGGGTTCTGTAGGTTTTTTGTTTGACAAAATGGGCTTTGGTAGCCGTTGGAAGAAATGGATGAAAGTGTGTATTGAAGGATCTTCTTACTCTATTTTGGTTAATGACTTTCCTATTGATCTGATTAAAGCGAAAAGGAGCTTAAGGAAACGGGATCTCTTATCCCCTTAGCTTTATTCTTATCCCCTCATCTTTACTCTAGTAGGGGAATGTTTGAATAGGTTAGTTGAGAACTGAAAAAGATTATGGAATATTAGGGGTTTCAAAGTAACGGTGAGAGGCCCGATGATAACTCATTTACAGTTTCTAGATGGCACCTTATTCTTCTATGAGGCGAGAAGGAAAGAGTTAATGGGTTACAAAGTTATTTTAAGATGCTTTGAATTGGTTTCTGGCTCAAGGATCAAAGTAAGAAGAGTACTTTAATTGGTGTGGGAGTGGAGGATGAAACGCTTAATAGTTTGGCTTTGGAGGTGGGGTGTAGGGTTGGGAGGTTGCCACTTATCTAGGTCTTCCCATAGTGCCAATCCGAGATCGAAACACTTCTAGGCCCCAGTCATTGAAAAGGTGGAGAGGGGATAGACCAACTGGATGGGGATTTAGCTCTCCATCAGGGGAGGGTTGACCCTTATTAAATCTATGGTGGTGAATCTTTCTCTTACTTCATTCACTATTTGAAATGCCAAAAGGGATGGTATCTAGGCTAGAGAGACTACGAAGGAACATCTTGTGAGGAGAAGGATAATAACCTCCATGTAGAGAGTGTAGAGTATTCTCTATTGGGATGGGTGTTTTTTCTTTCTTTTTGTGTGTGTGTGTGTGTGTGTGTGTGTTTGATTGGTATAAGTCTCTTATACCAAGACTCTTGCACGATTCTTTTATTAGTAATATACTTTTGCTTTTGTTGTGATTGCTCAAAAAAGTGATCCTCTCTCTCTTAGGCTCTTTGTCATCATTGTTGAAGCTCTTACCTCATCTTCAAGCTACTAACTTTGATTTCATCATATGTTTCCAAATTGAGCATACTCCTATGGAATTCCGTCATTTCCAATTTGAGTTTGACAAATTATGTTTGCCAGTTTGATAAATCCCACAAGAAGCCTCCTCATTGTTGCAATGGATAAAATGTATAGGATATAGAACCATAGAAGCTCATGTCCCAAATATGGGTAATATCATGAAAAAGTAACACAATACTATAGAAAGGAAATTATTAGACACTTACGTCCTGATTTTATCTTTAGATTTCAAAAATACACCAGCAAGCAGAAAATCATAATATTGTTGTGATGTTTATCTATGTACTTCTTTATCAATATTTTCCCAATAATATCCCACTAAAAGCCCAAAAATTCAAAAATATTCTGACGTTATCCCAAGAATGTGGTTTTTTTGAGAACAGAAGAAACAACAAAGATACAACATAAGCATATTTTTACATTTATAATTGTAATACCCCGCCCCAGAGGGGGTCTATAATGTGGAGCGTGTCTATGGAGGAAAAAAAATCCTACATTGCTAGTTGCATTAGAAATTCCCTGGTATATAATTGGTAGTCTTCCTCCTTCTAGAACACCTTTTGAGAGCAAGAGTGAGTTGACTCGCCAAAGCAAAGTCATGCAGGCCTGTGTGTGTGGGCCTAAAGCAGACAATATTGTGCTAGTAGGACGGGTCCTTACAAATGGTATCAGATAATGGTTCAAATTCTCTCCTTGAGAGTGTGGGCTTAGTTCTTGTGTGTGCAGAGCCGGGGACGGCTCTGGCTTTAAGGGGCGTAAATTGTAATACCCCGCCCCAGAGTGGGTCTATAATGTAGAGCGTGTCCCACATTGCTAGTTGCATTAGAAATTCTCCAATATATAAGTGGTAGCATTCCTCCTAGTACAAGACCTTTTGGGAGCAAAAGTGGGTTGGCTCGTCAAAGCAAAGCCGTGCGGGCCTTTGTGTGTGGGTCCAAAGCAGGCAATATTGTGCTAGTGGGACGGGTCGTTATAATAATGTTGTAGTTGCATATGATGATATTGCCACAATATGTATATGTCAATCTATATTGAAGCAGCAGTGTATAATAAATAGCCCATTCTTATGGGAGTAAATTTTTTTACAATCATTCAATGTAAAAAATCTTGTGTGCGTGAGTTTATGTTCATGCCACTGCTCATTTAGGTGTCAAGTTCGACAAAGGAATTACCCGTTCAAGGTTGGCAAGGTAATTTGAGTGTTCTGCATGCAGGTGCTGAGGTCAATGAACTCAGAAGATTGAGAAGTTATAAGTTCATCAACATGAGATAAACCACCAGCAAAATCTGATGATTCTGCCTCTTCTGCTTTCTTGAGACATGGCATGTCCAGCAAGTGATCACCTTCAGTATCATAAGCAGAGAATACTGATGAAAAGAACTTTTGAATTGATGTAAGTTGGGAAGCAACAGAGCTCTCTTCTGTCTGTAGCAGCATCTGCAGCAAAAAGCATGTAATCATGAGAACAATGGAATCAGTTTAGAATTGCACCAGATTGAAGACTTAAATACACATTTACATGGAAAGCAGTGACAGAAACAAAATAACCTTTGGAGGATCCTGTTCAAGATCCACAAAAAGCAGTTGTGGTTGGAAGCTAAGACTTGATAATGCATAATCAGCAAGCCCTTTGACATGTATCAAATAAATCATCTCTTCTATGATCATTACTCTCAAAGGCTGCAAAATGGATGTGTCCTGTAGACCATACACACCTGAATGTCATAACATACAAAGACATGGATCAAGTGGGACCCATAATATAACATGCTCTTACATATGGATAAGGAAGAAAATTATGTGAATCTTCCAGATCTCTGAAGTCCTACCAACCAAATTGTCAGCTCCATAATGTGCAGAGCACAGCCAAAATCACATAATGATTTTGTGTACCCAGTTATCCAATTTATAGTCACCAAAGAAATCATACAATATAAAATGGTAAGCAGTCCAAATTAAAGAGGTGAATTACTTTTGTTGGAAATATCCGATCACCATCAGTTTTGGGCCCACAATTTGTGTGGTAGATTAGCGTGCTTGTAAACAAGTACTATGGATTGCCTTGCAGCAAGGTAATGAGTTGTGATACTATTATTGCTCGAGCAAATCTCTTTCAATCATTAAATTTACAAAATTTCCATCTAGAGAAGGACAGGAACCTATGAGTTATTATTCTAGCCTTCTAGATCTTGGAAAGCATACCATCTAATGTATTTTAAAGAAAAGGTGGAAGCCGAACAGCTAGTTTGCACCAGTTTTAAAGGTTTGACCAATTTTGAGCACTTTTTGACCCATAAAGTCATTCAATTTGGACAACTGTACAGGAATTTCTCTTAGAGCCCAGTCCAATAGGCCACTTCATTTCAGCTTTGAAAACTCTGATTCCATAAAAAATGACATATAATGTTGACCTTTTTTTTTAAAAAAAAAGGGAAACAAAACAAAGAGTTTGCTGCAATAAATAAAGATCTTAGAAAGCATCGAGCATCATCATCCTTTTGCTATCCTACTAAGTGTAAAAAACCGTCAATAGATAAGAAAATTAGAATTCCAATGGGTTGTGTTTCGTTACAACTACACAAATGTGGAAACTTCAACTCTTAACAATTATGAGTTGGGAATGCATTGGGGTTTGTTCACATGCTTTCATAAGTCAGGTCATCCTCAGAGGACCTTGTATAATGCAATGGGATGACATCATGAATGAACTAACAGCAACCAGTAGTCCAAGCATTGGATGGAATGGCAGGAAATCATAATAAAGGTGGTAACTATAAACCATTAGTCTTCATTCAAGGATCTGCATACAATTGTCTCCAGATGGGATTCTCAGTTAATTTCAGAAACAAAATGATCAAAAACCATCAGTGTTTCATAAGTTCAACTAAAAACCATCAATTTATCATCCCAAGGAAATGCATACAATTGTCTCAGGAAGGAATTATCAAAAGCAAAGACTAAAAGGAAAGAAGACTTTCATTCCAAGGAAGAAGGAGAATGGAAATTGACAAAACATGAGTTATTCCTAATCATCTGTACAGCCACCTAAAATGGGAGTGCACAATGTACAGCCAGCCAGAAAGGGATTGCACAATGAATCCCTGTCAATGTCTAATCTGAAGACATGCATAAAGGTGAGGAATAGATTAACATGGTACACCAATTGGGTGCCATCTGTTGTTTTAACAATGGAAGATGGTTCATAGTAGAGTCCCTCCTATGGATGCATAAACACTGGTAACACCGATAGAAACTTCACCTATCCCAGTTTTCTGCTACCAGGTTTAGAAGCATTCCCAGTAGTGTGCCTAGTAACATACCTAAAGTAGCCTCTCATCAAGGTCAAACAAGAAAAAAAAAGGTGAATTCTGGATTAGCTTCAATAGAATGGAGATGCACAGATTACTGATGCAAAGAATCTGTCTTGCATGTACGACCAAATGAACATTGCTACTACAGGCTGGCAAGATACCTGCCAAATAGTGCTTAGAAACTGGGCTAAAAAGCAGGAACCTCAGCACCTTATAGAAGGATTTTGTAACTTACGTTGTAGAAGTACTTTTAGCTCTCCAATACCAGGTCCTTAAATCTGAATTGAAATTGATAGATATGGATCTGGTTAGGGAAGCCCAAGAGATAAAAAAGATATGCACAGCCATATCTACTTCCTTCAATTAAGGAACAGAGTCATATTCTTCATATCCATATGATGTAGTTGTGTGGCTGTGTCCATATCTAGGATGCCAGTGATGATCGAGTTGATAGTGTCATGGCAAATAAACTCTAAAAGGAAAAAAAGACTGCTTTAAACTTTAAATCAACTCCAAAGGTTACCAGATATTCAATATAAATGCCAAAGAAATCTATATTTGTTGTATCAAATAATTTCGCCACACCATGGTCCCTTGCACTGTGCTGATTATCCCTACCAGAATGCATAAAGCTTTCCATTGACTCCAAAATCCTATAATCCCAACAAATAACACAGAGCAGCAATGCTCAATTCCCAAGATATCTAATTATTCTAGATAATTTTCTTGCCTTTAACACCATCTTCCTCTAGTAACAACAGGTTTGTGGGGGTCTCCAACGAAGATTTTTATCTTTCTTGGGAAAGGTGCATGAGGGAGGGCAGGAAGAAGAAAAGGTTGAGAGTGAGGTGGTCAAAACCAGATTGTGGGTTCTACAAATACAATATAGATGGGGTGCTAGGGGGAAGCCGGGTCCAGCCAGCGTAGGGGGAGTTGTTCATTATGATAGGGGGAGGTGGTTGTTAGCCTTTTCAGAATCCATTGGTGCGATGGAATCCAATGAAGCTGAGTTATTAGTGATTAGGTTTGGAATGGCAATCTTGTCATTAAAGGTGATTCTGTCAATGCTACCACTTGGGCGAGTGGTAGTAAGAAGCCCTCGTGGAGAATGATTAACATTGTAAGAGAGATTAGACAATTGAGGAGGAACATGACTATCCTCTTTAGACATGTTAGGAGATTTGCTAATCATGTGGCCGATTTCTTGGCAAAGGTTGGAGTTGATAAGATTGCACCCTCGGTGGAGAGCTTTGTTTGATATCTTGTTTGGAGGCTCAAGGTATTGGAATGTTTGATTCCTTGCATTACTACTTCTTGGTGTTGAGTTCTTGTTTGCTCTCTGTTTTTGTTTTTGCTTTTGTTGTCTCTTGGTTTGTATAATTCTCTTATACAAACCTTTTATCGGTTGTACTTATTTTCTTTAATAAAAATATTCATCGTCTCCGCTCAAAAAAAGAAGTGATGAACCTCCATACAATAACATGAATACATGAATACATGAATCTTGTACTACAAGCTTTCAAATAAAAAAAATTCACATGCCTCATTAAATAATTAATGGATCCCAACTGAAGTTTGACCTTGTGGCAAAGATGGATTAGTGAGCATAGCTGGTCTTGCAGTTCAGGCAACTTTCCACCATAATCCACCATCACAACTGGCCTCAGTCCTGTGCACAATGCTAAGATATCTGCCGCAGAAATGTTACACAATGAAGCATATTGATACACCAAAGGAATACAAAAAAGATTGAACAGGCATTTGAGTACAGTAGTTTGGAAGAAAATTCCTCCTGTTGGAGCATTGATGTTTTTGTTTCTATTTGAAAGGTAGCATTGATGTTACTACGGAAACTCCTTTATGAAAATCATAATTGATTCGTAAAGCACCACCAGTTGTTCTGGGCAGCAGGTGCCAAAACAGAGATCAGGTAATTTTCAGATAGCAACACGCTTTCAAGATTTACATTGCATAGGGACTCGATGAGTCTCATCAAACGTGAAAATTCAGAACATATTAAAATCACAGGCCAACAGTTTCTTTGTTATTCTATTTTTTCAACACTACAAACAGTTGGATCAATGGAGGCTGGTATTTTTATTTGTGTTCTGTGTCAAGTATCAACCAAGTAATCCATATAAAACACACGAGTCACATTAAGGTTATGAGTATTTTGAAAATGTAGAACTCAAAAGGCCAACCTAAATAGATAGAAAAAATGGCTATTCTTTTTGTTGCAGTTGTTGTTGATGGTGATGATGATACGAATGTTTTTAGTGTTTTTCCTGTATTGATTCTATTAAGAAAAACGAAATGCTTCAGAAGATATATCAACTAAAAGACGGAAGTGTTCATAACCACTCCTACATATTCAGTGGCATAATCTCATTAATTTCTTCTTCATTCTTTTTCATGTTATTCATGTTCACATTTGCAATGTTTTCTTTCACAAAATAATAATATTTATAACAACAACAACAGCGATAACAATAGTAGTAGTAATCCAGTGCTCCCTTGTTCCTACTGTTTACTGATTACAGCAGATTAAAAGAAGTTTCAACCCGGCAAATTAATGAAAACAAACCATAGTTACTAGGAACTCGTTTGTCCTCCCAAATGCCTACATTCCCATTTCCCATTTCTCGAATTTGTTTCATGCTTCTACAATATACCATTCAAAATTTCCAAAATGGGATATTTCACTCTTTCGACTCTTGCAAACCAGCCCCCGCTCTTTACATGATATGAAGAACAGTGAATTCAACAGATATAGGAAAAAAAAAAAAACGTGAGAAAAAAAAGGGATGAATGAAACAGAACTCTCCCAGTATAACCATGAACAGAATGCCTCCCATTTTAATAAAAATTCAGCAGAATAAGCACAGACAAGAACACAGAAAAAAGATTTTCATTAAAATATAAACAGAAAGAGAATGTAAAGATAAAAAATTAAGTCGAATGAAATTGAAACAGAAATCAACAGAAAACATATAAGAACCTCAAGAAAAGATGAATTAGAAGGAGAAGAAGAAAGGAACCTGTTTGAAGTCGACGCTTAGCAGAAGGTCTGAGACGCCATTTGATGCGAGAAATGCAGGAATCCAACACCGCGAGTGCCTCATCCATCTCTACTTTCTCCATTTCCATCTCCCCCAAAATGGAATTGATGATTGATCGCAGCAGTGCTCGGCTGAGAAATCATTCACTACGAACTGGTTCACAAGAATTGAGTCCCGATCCTCCGGAGATGTTTTAAATAGTTTTTTAATAAAGAGCTTCTTCCCTGCATAATTATCCAGATTTATAAAATTTAATGTGATATTTCAATTTAAGTGCTTAAATGAAGACAAAAGTGATCAATTCGATTGAGCCTAGACTTTTCATTATTAGGATTCAAACGAGATAAGTTAAACTTAATGACTTATTTAATATTTTTAGGATAATATTTTATTTTTAAATTTAGCTAACATTTTAATCTAAAAGCTATCTTTGAAAATTCATAAAAATTGTTTCCCACTGAATAATTTCTTTAAAATTGATATACGTCCCTCTGCTTAGCAAATAATTGTATTTGAAGCAGTACTTCATTTTTTATTTTATTTTTAAGCAGTATTTAATTTTCCCAGCAAGGTACAATGCAACTTTTTAACTACGTTAATAGAAGAGAAAATTCCATTAAAACTTTAGGTGTTTTTAGTTTTTACAATTGGATCACATCATTTATACAAAATACAGTATAATCGAAATAGATAGAATAAGATCTACTGAAACATCACTACATTATTTAGAGATGATAGTAATCTCATTCAATCTATGCTGATCACAATCCGATAAATAGATCCTAATATATTCTAACATTGAAAAGATACGGAAAAGCAGGATCCGGCTTATATTTGAGTTTTAAGATTTAACCTGTGTTTGCAATCTCAAAATTCGGGTTGACTCGAAATCTCATCTTATCGAGAAATTTAGTTGAGTTTTTTAGATAAAAAACTTTAGAGCTGAAATTTGGCCTGGTCGAGCTGGGTTTTAAAAAATTCAATCTAATTCAACCCATGTCAAAAGTTATTGAACCTGACTCGACACTACCCAAATCACTGACCCAGATTACTCAATTCGACCCGACTGCCCTGACCCAACTCAAACCGAGTTTCATCTCTAATAGTTACTGTTTTATAACTTGGTGCACTCAGGTCAAATTAGATTATGTCAGATTGGATAAGTTGATTTTATCTCTCAACTCAATGCGAATTTCTTGTAGACTTTTTCTTAAATGATAGTGTGGATATATAAAGAAGAAAGAGAGAGAGCTTATATTAAGCATAGAAAAACCTTATATGGATTAATTGAAGAAAGCAACGAATAAAGGAAAAAATCAATGTGAGTTAAAGAAAGGAAGTAAGGAATAAAGGAAAACTTCAAAATTAAATAAAGAAGAGAATAAAGGTTAAAACCATGATTGAAGCAACACATGATTTCCATGGTCTTAAAGAAAGCGACTAATAAAGGGAAAAATCAATGTGGAGAAGAAAGGAATCAAGGAACAAAGGAAAACACCTAAATTTAGAGTATAAATATGACACCCATAATTCCTCTATCTACTCAACATGGGTTTTGTAGATTCCATCAACTTCATGCATAAACTATAAAATTTAGAGGAGAAAATAGAAAAATGGTCGATCAATTTGAGATGCAGATTCAAGACGTCCCAAGTTCATCGAGTCTCAAAGTGTAATTCACGTTTAAGGTATGCAATTTTTGTTACTCATCACTTTATTTATTTGAGTCGTTGAGTATTCTCATTTTTTTTGGTAAGAGGTCTTATCCTCAAACTCTTAAAACACTTAACTTGATCTATGGTGCTTATGAGTCCGACGTCTTATATGTAATTTTAAATTTATTAATTTTAACAAAATTTTAGGAGCAGAATAGATTCCAATATTTAAATATATTACCTTTTAGAATAGAATTGAACGCATTTAAATCATCCAATTTAAAACATTGATGATCCATCAAATTATACGTCTCATTCCTCATCCACTATTACATTGTAAGATCTCTTTTGAATCTACAAATGACTTTCGATACTATTTCACACTAATTTTAAAGCATTACTTCATTTTCCCGAGCAGCTTTGTAACTATGTAAATAGAAGAGAAAATCCACAAAAACTTTTTAATAGAGATTAATTCAAACTTAACTTAAATTCATAATCTAGTATGAATTGAAACTAATAGGGCTCAAATGTTCTTAATGTCTATCCACTCTCTTTTAAAAAAGCTTAAAGGTAATGATATTGAATCATATAAAGGCAAATGTTTGTCTAACCTTTCTTCTCTCACTTTTGATTTTTATTTTTATCATTTTGAAAACATCTCCAAAGCAGAGCTCTCTCAGTATAACCATGCACAGAATGCCTCCCATAAATTAATAGAAATTCAGCAGAATAAGCACAGACAAGCGCACATCAAAAGATTTTCATTAAAATATAAACAGAAAGAGAATCTAAAGATAAAAAATTCAGTCGAATGAAATTGAAACAGAAATCAACAGAAAACATATAAGAACCTCCAGAAAAGATGAATTAGAAGGAGAAGAAGAAAGGAACCTAGTTGAAGTTGTCGCTTAGCAGAAGGTCTGAGACGCCATTAGACATTCTGTTTTTCTTTCAGGAGACAAATTTTTTTTTTTTCTAAATTTAGGATAAAATTATTATTTGCCCTTCAGTTAAAAAATAGAAAACTGAAGTTAAGTCCCATTGTCCGAACGAACATTCAGTTTCATTCTTAATTTCAGTGTAAAATGCGTTTGTTCGAACGGTCTGTGGACTGTGGAGAGGGATTTTAAAATGAATTTATTTTTCGACTGATTTTTACAAACACTTTATCAAAATTCATATACTCTGAATTTTATTAATTTATGAGACTGATTTTAAATGAAAATGGTATAATTTTGAACTTAAAAAATCGTATCTAAAAAATTAAGAAAAAATAGCTTTTCCTTTTAATTCAATTGATAAGGTGCAATATGCAGAAGTTTACAATTGATGAAAAGGTAGGGGTAGACTATGCAATCGTTGAAACTATAGGGATAGCTTTTGCAATTGAGGTGAAAGATTAGCAGTTTTTACAATTACCAAATGAAATTAAATAATGTAATGGGTTTTACAACTTTTATTAAATTTATGGTAAAATTTATCTACTCACTGTACTTAAAATATTTTAAGTTTTTAAGCTATTTCTGGTTTAAATGATACTGGGGAATGGGGATGTACAAAGAAAATAGAAAAAAGAGAGAGCTAAGGGCAACGGGTGTGGGGTGGCCATATATGGCTGGCTATGTCACTAAATGTAGCCAGCCATATAATTAAATAATATATTTTTTGATGACATGGCTGGCTATAATTTTTAGCCAGCCTCGTCACACGGTATAGTGTTAACTAGAATGGCTATTTTTTAATATTTTATTATTTTTTTTTATGTACATTTTTTTAACAAATTTAAAAGAAAATAAATATAAAGACATTACATATTTTTCCACAAGTATTTAAATAAATTAACAAAACATATATATTTTCTCACAAGTAATTAAATAAATTAAAAAAATACATATTCTCTCACAAGAAATTAAATAAATTAAAAAGACATACATATTTGTGATGCTGGAAATAAATAAATTAAAAAGACATTACATACTCTAGTATAAATAAAAATACATTACATATGATTGCCACCTTGGGTTAATTTATTTATGATTGCATTTTGTGGAATAAATTTGGTAATGAAGAAGTTTAAAGAGAATATTTTTAGAAATGTAATTTTTCATATTGTTTACGATGAATAAAATATTATTTTTAATATTTTTGTTTCTCAATAGCTATAATTTTAATTTTTTGTACAGAATGATTTTAATTTTTTGTTTCTCATATATTTTGTTTACAAATGTAAAGGAAAAAAAAATCAAAAGGTAAAGAGTTATTTTTTATTTTTTGTATAAAAAATAAAATAATAAAGTAAAGAAAAAAATAATTATTTGCCCTAATATACAAATTATACCCAAAAACAAAACAAAAAATCCAAAATAATCAAATAAATAAATAAAAAGAGAAAATAAAAAAAATCAAAAACTATATATATATATATAAGAGGAGAGAGAGAGAGAAATGGCTGGCTACATGTATGCTATCTGTAGCCAGCCATTTAACATAAAATGATGTGGGCCCTACAAATGGCTAGCCCCATACGGTTCAAATAAGGTGGCCATATTAAGGATAGAAAAACCTTTTATGGATTAATTGAAGAAAGCAACGAATAAAGGGAAAAAATCAATGTGAGTTAAAGAAAGGAAGTAAGGAATAAAGAAAAACTTCAAAATTAAATAAAGAAGAGAATAAAGGTTAAAACCATGATTGAAGCAACACATGATTTCCATGGTCTTAAAGAAAGCGACTAATAAAGGGAAAAATCAATGTGGAGAAGAAAGGAATCAAGGAACAAAGGGAAACATAAAAAAATTAGATTATAAATATGACACCCATAAATTCCTCTATCTACTTAACATGGGTATTGTAGATTCTATCAACTTCATACATAAACTATAAAATTTAGAGGAGAAAATAGAAAAGAGAAAAATGGTGGATCAATTTGAGATGGAGATTGAAGACATCTCAAATTCATCGGGTCTTAAAGTGTAATCTACATCTAAGGTTGAGGTATGCAATTTTTGTTACTCATCACTTTATTTGTTTGAGTGTTTGATTATTCTCATTTTATGTGGGAGTTCTTGCCCTCAAACTCTTAGGACGCCTAACCTGATCCATGGTGTTTGTGGATTGTGTCATAGATCCAAAGTTTTACATATGATTACTACGAAGTGAGGTCGGTGGGAACTTATATGTAATTTTAAATGTATTAATTCTAACAAAATTTTAGGAGCACAATAGATTTTAATATTTAAATATATTTTTTTGAGAATAGAATTGAAGGCATTTAAAATCATCCGATTTAAAATATTGATGATCCATCAAACTATACGTCTATTACTCAACCACTATTACATTTGTAAGATCTCTTTTAAAGCTACAAATGACTTTCGATACTATTCTACACTAATTTTAAAGCATTACTTCATTTTCTCGAGCAGCTTTGTAACTATGTAAATAGAAGAGAAAATCCATAAAAACTTTAGGTGTTTTTATTTTTTACTACTGGATCACATCATTTAAACAGAATACATTGATGAAATAGATGGAATAAGATCTACTTAGATCCCTCGTCAAAATATAACTACATTATTTAGAGATGATAGTAATCCCAATTTCCCAATCAATCTAGGAAAAGCAGCATTCAGCTTATGTTAGAGTTTTAAGATTTAACTTTACAAATTTGAAATTTGACTTTGACTCGAAATCTAATCAAATTGAGAAACTCAACTGATTTTTTGAGATAAAAAACTTTAAAAAAATGTTACTGACTCATTTAATTCAAAATTCTATTGAGACGAGTTGACTCAGCCTGTACTCCAAAATTGATCGTTGATATGATTTGACCTTTTTAAACTCAAATGTCTTCAGGCACTTGTATCTCTATAGTTATCCAAAAAAGTTTATATGATTCTATTTTAACATTCTTGGCTGGGATTAAAAAAAAAATTTAAATCTTTCTACATAATCTGCTATCTTTAACTTAGGATAAATTTGAAGGCATCAATGATTTCTTGAGGCTCTTGTTTTTTATACATAACATATTTTATATTATCTTTAGAATTTTTTTTTAATGAGTATGAGTTATACGTTTTAATGTATTTAATGAATTATATATGACCATAAAATTTTGACCTTTAGTTAGGTATCAAATTATGAGTCTTTTAGTCAACCTAACTACGAAATTTGAATTGTTTCTATATATCTTTAAAATTGTAAAGTATCCTTTTATTTAAGTAAAATGAAAAACTAACCTATTAATTGACAAATAACTCTAGGGAGATAGGGACCTAAATGTCTGAGTGAAATAGATAAAGAAATTAATGAATGATAAAATTGAAGATACCTAACTCATGCATTTAATTATTAGAAATTTGATAGATAGGTCATACAAAATCAATAATTTATAGTAATTTTTTATTTTTTTTATAGTTCAAAGTTCAAACTCATAAGTCTAAAATGATTCAATGAAACTTAAATTTTACTCTAGGTTTTTTAGAAATCATGTAAAAGAAAATAGTGTGAGGCCGTCGCCGCATTTGTGGATCGAAAACGAAATCCAAGTGTTTCTCAATAATAATATGCCAAAATTAGTTTTGACTAAAGTAAAGAAGGGAAGGTGGTTAGATAGAAAAAGAGCTGCTTCAATTCAATTTTCAGCTTTACTAACATTGATAGAATTTTTTAACAGGAGCGAGATTCTGTTTGGAAGCATTACTTTTTGCTTCTCTACTCCAACAATCCCACCCAACCCAATTCAGTTGCAGAGACAGCGACAGAGATGGCCACTGCCATTCTTTCGTCCATTCTAGAGGACCTTCGGCGTTGTATGGAACGTGGGATCAGATGTGAGATGGAGAGATTATTGGAGAAGAACGAACTTGAAATGTTTATGAGAAGTCAAAAAGCCATGAATTGGATTAGAGATGCATTGATCATTAATGAAGAGAGAAATTCTGACTTGGATTACTTTGAATTTATTGTTCCGTTGAAGAGATGGGATGATGAGGACAACATACTCAAGTATTGTTTCTATAAATTCATCACCATGTCACTTTCACGTGTAAGAGAATGTAGATTTAGAAAGAAGATGAAGCATATAAAGGAAGAGGTGGATCACCTATATGATACCAGGCCAAGTCCAAGTGATGTTGAACTGGTTGGCTTCGATGGCTACATTCAGAGACTGGACGGATGGTTGAGGGAGGAGGGTGATCTTCCTCATTCTGGTTTAAAAAAAATAGGTGTGATATATGGCCCACCCGGATCGGGCAAGACTAGCCTAGCATTCGAAGTTTACAACAGTGATGCTGTCAAGACCCATTTTTCTTCCCTTGTTTGGGTTAGAACACCATCGCTATCATCTTATTCGGATGACTCTTCCTATTACAAGCTACTTCCATGGCACTTTGTGAAAACAACACTGGAACAGCTAGAAGTCAATACAGTGGGAGTGGAAGCAGTCTGCGGTGCTTTGAAGGACAAAAGGTATTTGATTGTTCTAGACTGGAACGTCGACTTGAACTCAGAAACACACGTCTTTGAAATGCTAAGAAACATGGGAATTCTGAATGTTGGGAAAAATGGAAGCCGGATTGTGGTCACTTCCCTGAAAAAAATAGACCCCAATGACTTAAATAGGAGTGGTTGTTGTAGACTAAATTGGGGTGTTTGTTGTGGCAATGTCATCGAACTGCAGCCTCTAAGCAAAGAAGATAGCTGGAAACTCTTTATAAGATGTTCAGGAGCAGTAACAACGAGCAACGGCCATCTGCACAGTGAAATTGTGAAAAAATGTGAGGGCTTGCCATCGGCAATTGTGAATCTGGGTTTCTTGCTGTCTACTGTAAAAGATGAAGCGTCACTCCCGCAACTTGACATTCGAAAAATTGTTTCCATGGATTCCAAGTACTTTCGCTTAATGTATCATTCCAAGATTTTCTTCTTGTCTTTCGGTATGTTCCCAGAAGGCTCTGAGATCCGGGTAAAGATATTGTTCGAGTTAGTGAAACTGCACGGGTCCTGGAGGTGGAGAGATGAGCATGAGCCAATAACCGACTATGAACGAACCATGTTACCGTACTGGTTCTTGTGGTGTAGAGGTGATTATGAGCTAATGATCGAATATGAAACAACCGAGTTCCTTCGAGACCTACAATCGTTGGGCTTGATTGAGGTGCAGTGGAGTGCTACTCGTAATAAGGCCAAGACATGCCGATTGAAGGCAACTGCAAGGGATTTTTGTATCATGAAAGCCATGCAGATCAACTTCTTCAACATAATTGGCAACAGAATTCAACGCCATAACTTCCCGAAAGTTGCTGTGCAGAGTAGACTCGCTCTTCATCCTGACTATGACCGGGACCAGATTACTGCAATGAAGCCATTTTTTCCACACCTCCACTGGCTGTTGTGTTTCTCGGAAACCGACTGCGATGGTTGGAACCTGCTCTTTAAAAGATTAAGGTCCTCCAAATTTCTCGTTGTATTAGACCTAGAGAGAATGAAATCTCTCAAGTCATTACCTAAATGGGTTGGGAATGTAACATACTTGAAGTACTTGGGGTTGAGAGGAACAAGATTAAAGAGTCTCCCATCGTCCATCATAAACCTTGGGCGTCTAGAAACACTTGATATAAGAGACACACACATCCACCCATTACCCAATTTCATTGAGAAACTCTATTCTCTGGTACATCTTTATATGGATATGGATACTAGTGTGGATGGCGATTCTCCGAATTTGTCTAGACTTGAAAATCTCCGCACCCTGTCAATGATACGTGCAGGTGGCTGGATGGAAGACCGCTTGAGGAATTTGGGTCAACTTCAAAAGTTAGGAATATATGGAGATTTTGACTTATACGTGAATGCCTTCGTCAATTCTGAGCACATGTTGTGGTGGCTTGAATCCTTGAAACTGGGTTTTGGATTTGGAGTATTGCCCAAGTCCATGATGATGTCCACCTTGGGTTTTTCACTTCTGAGATCCTTGCATCTGGAGAGACACATTGAGGGACTTCCCGACCCACAAGACTTCCCACAATCTCTCACCAAGTTGCATCTAAGATGGACCCAACTAGATCAAGACCCTATGCCAACTCTAGAGAAGCTGCCAAACCTTAAAGTTCTCAAACTACGTTGCGGTTCTTACTTGGGTAAGGAAATGGTTTGCTCTCAAACCGGTTTTAAACAACTCTTGATCTTGGAATTGGATCTATTGGAGCCATTAGAGGAGTTGAGAGTAGAGAATCCGGCAATGGTGAAACTGAAATGTCTGGTCATCCGCCTCTGCAAGCGATTGAAGATGATTCCAAAGGGACTTCAACACTTGCATGAGCTTCAACAAGTAAAAGTGTCTGGGATGCCTGTGGCGTTCAATGCCAGGCTTCAACACAGTTCGGGAGAGGACTGGACTAAAGTCCAACACATAAGATCCGTCATTGTTGATGGCATTCAAATGGCTGCGTCGTCGTCTTCTTCAAACCCAGCTTCAAATTTTTGAATCAGGTAAATTCTTCAATCTTTTCCACCATTTTTTTCTGTTTTCAAAGTAGGTGCACCTTGTGTCCAACAGGCAAAAATAGTAATTTATTAATCTACCTTACATTGTTACAGTCTAATAATTCATCGGTTCATCAACTCCAAATTTAAGATCATTATCTTAAACGAACTGATTTTTTTTTAGTTAAATATAGTTTGATATATTTTGTATAGTTTATAGGCTTGTCTCATCTAATTTATTGATAAATTATCAATGTGTTGACTGCCATTATACATCAAACTTTAAATGACATTGTTACAACTTACATTTTTAATGTAATTGTAAAATATATTATTAGATTTTATGAGTTGGATTTATTTATGACACTTTTATCCTATCATCAATAATTTAAAAATATATTCACATGGGTGTATCTCAACTGGTAATCTCCCACTTCAAGAAGTGGGAGATGTTAGGTTCGAACCTCCATGGCCTCACTTGGTGTGTCCTAAAGACAGTGGGGTTTTCCGCAGTTTCTCACACATAAATTCAAAGAATTTTATATTATTTCAATTTTTTTTTCCAACGAGAAACTCGTAAATGACAAACATCTTAGAAAACTCAGACTTTTATCGATTCACATATACTGGATGCAATTTTAAAGAGATCTAATATAATTACAGACAATGCATAATGAAATAAAATGAAACAAAACGATCAATTCATCTACCAGAGTTGTTTCATCAAACCAAGAAAGTATCACACAACATTTCTTATGAAATGGAATAACATTCACATTCATAGAAGATTTAGCCTTATTCTAAACAAGATGAAATTCCAAACTATTTAAAAGAAATTCAACTCTAATTTCTAATATCTGAATCCATTTACATCCCTAATAAGTACATCTGCATCCTGATGAAATTAACCAACATGCACCACCTATATTTATGAGGATATAAAGCACAAGAAAATTAGATTTAATAGAATGTATTAAACAATATTAATTTGTTTTTATGTTGACAAGCAAAAATATAAATATTTAATAAAAAATAGATAAAAAATAGGAAATTAGATTTTAAGATGGAAGTCTCCACACAAAGCCACAAGTTGAAAGTCCGACAGTTGAGTGGGTGGATTCTTTTGCCAACTTATTTTAATTGTCTATATGACTTAAGTTTAATCTAACAGTATCTTAAAATATGATTAAGAAAGAGTATGAATTGAGAAATTTTGATGACCAAGGTGTCCAAGTCTCTTAGAACAGTCGACTAATCTTTGTGGAATGTGCAACCCTCTTTATTCATACACATCTGATAATTCTACATATAATGACTCTTTGGAATAAAGTGAGAATCGAACTAAAAACTTCCACCTTCTAAAAAAAGTATAGATATATATTCAATTCACAGTGAACCGATTCACATAAAACAATATAATTTCACCACTTCAAGTTGAAGATGATGCAGTCTCCACACAAAACCACAAGTTGAGAGTCGGACAATTGAGTGGGTGGGTTCTTTTGCCAACTTATTTTAGTCCATAAAAGCTCCCTTTTTCAAAAGAAAAGGCTCCTTCTTTTACATACAAAGTTATTCCTACCCACAAGAGAACATGAACAAGGGACCAAGCCAATGACTTTATTTATTTTTCTCTTTCATTTCATTGCTACTTTTGAGAGCACAAATGCTCCCAAGTCCCGACGCGTGGATTGAATACATGGAGTGGAGAAAGAATAAGAAGAGGAATCCCAAGTGCTCCTTTGTGGGGTTTGCACGAAAGGAGAAAATTTCATATTATACAAAAACCCAATAAAATTTCATTTAATAATTTTGGCAAAAAAAAGAAAGGGAGAAAATTTTGATTCTTGAGAGAGTGAAGACAAAAGAGAAAGAAGAACTAAAGAAGAAGTGGGGTGGTGTGGGGGAGGAGGTGGAGGGAGAGGAATACAGTTTTCTTTTTCTTTTTTCTTTTTCCTTTTTTCTTTTAAAAAAATCTAAATTAAATTTGGATCGAGTTGTGTCAAGTTTTTTTAAAATTAATCCAACCCGATTTAAATTGATTTAATCCAATTCATTCAAAAAAATTAATATAACATTCGAATTGAGTCGGGCAAATACTTATATTAAATCGAGTTAGAAATTCGGATGGGATTGTGTTGAGTAATTCATTAAGCAATTAAAGTCGGATCGAATAAGACCAGGTTCAATAGGTTAAATTCGGTTCAATTTTTTTTTTTTTTTTTTGAATTTACATGTGAAAAATCCTTTAAATATCCATTTTCCAATATACGGTGGGTCCCATCACCTGTAGTCACATTTTTACGTCTCTTTACACGAGCTTTTGACGAGCTTTGCAATTCCCATTTCCCAGTCTACGGTGGGTCCCATATTCCCATGTTTTTCTCACCTTTTCGTAGCCGTAGCCGACCACACTATACGTTCCTCCACCCTTTCAAAATTGAGGACACCAGACAAGTCTCACAGCGGCTATTAGAGTTCTACAAGGGCGCAGGTTAGCCGAAGGGGGTGACATGGACTTGACATGCCATTTCCCACGTTAAAAGTTTACTCTATTTTTAGAAATCATGTAAAAAAAACTGAGGTGTGAGGCAAAATTTCTCATTTTTCTCTTCTTCCAGCGTGAATTTTTTTAACTCTCACATCACCATTTTGATCATTTTCAACTCAAATTTTCACTAATTTCTGGCCGATTTGCTTAGATCTCCATCGTCTAAAGTCGATTGAGACATTGGATCTTCGATTTGGCTAAGTTTTTTAAGGGATTATTGTAGAAGAAATTCATTTCTCAAGGTATCAACAACTAAGCACCTCATTTTTCTTTTGCATTTGTCATTTATGACATTTTGAAGGTACCTTTTATTTTGAATTTACGTGGGAAATCGCGGGTTACCCAGTGTAAAACCCTTACGAGTGAGCCCACCCCTCCTAGGGTACACCAAGGTTAGGTCATGGGGTCCGAACCCACAACCTCTCGCTTAGAGAGGGCGGGAGGCAACAAGCACCATGTGGGTTTTTTTGAAGGTACTTTGGTGATAAAGAATTCATTAAGTCTGAATTTTTTTTTTTTTTTTTTATGATATGAAAATCATGGGAATTGCTTGATTTGTGTTTTATGTGTTTGAATATTGTGGATGGAGTATTTAGGACACTAATATAATGTTTAAATATTATATCTCATTCATTTTTCTTTATTTAATCTGAATTTTTGGTCAAGGATAACTGAAAGTTTTGAGGTTTTTTAACCTAAATCATTGTTAAAATTTAATCATTCAATTTCAAGTGTAATGGATGTGTGATTTTTTTAGTTACATATTTGAAAATGTTTTTTTAAAGTTTCCAAGATTTTTTTTGGAGATTTGGAAATCATGGAGGATGTTTTTTATTTGGGTTTTATGCGTTTAGATATGGTGGGTGGAGTATTTAAAACACTAATATTCGGTTTAAATGTTGGATCTCATGCATTTTTTCTAATTTTTTAATTTAATCTGAGTTCTAATGTAAATGAAAAATTAAGGGTTTTTAATCAAAATTATTGTTGTAGTTTAATAATTTACTTTTAAGTCTAATGGAGGTGTGATTTATTTAGTTACATATTTGAAAATGTTTATTGAAAAATTTCCAAGAATTCTTTTGGGAGATTTGAAAATCATGTAAGATGTTGTTTATTTTGGTTTTTACATGTTTGGATATGGTGAATGGTTTTTACAAAATCAATAATTTATAGTAATTATTTTTTTTTATATTTCAAACTCATAAGTCTAAACTGATTCAATGAAATTTAAATTTGGCACTATTTTTTTAAAATCATGTAAAAAAAATAGTGTGAGGCCATCGCCGCAGAAAACAAAATCCAAGTGTTTCTCAATAATAATATGCCATTACTTGAAGGTTCTTAGATAGAAAAAAAAAACAAGTTGCTTCAATTCAATTCAATTTTTAACCTTACTAACATTAATACAATTTTTTAACAGGAACGAATTTTTCTTTGGAAGCATTACTTTTTCTTTCTCTACTGCAACAATCCCACCCAACTCAATTCAGTTGCAGAGACAGCGACTGAGATGGCCTTCTCAGTCACTGCCGTTTTCTCGTCCCTTATAAAAGAGAACCTTCTTCTGATTCCGTATAAGCCAAGTCCTCGGTGCCAATATGAGGCGGATATATTGCCGGAGAGGACCTACGAGCTTGAAATGGTTGTGAGAGGTCAAAAAGCCATGAATTGGATTAAAGATGCATTGATCATTCATTTAGAAAGAGAAGATGTCTCCTGTTACTTCAGATATTCTTCTCCCTCCTGTTTGGAGGGATGGGATGATGAGGACAACATACTCAAGTATTGTTTCTATAAATTCATAACCACTTCACTTTTGTGTGTAAAAGATTATAGATATAGAAAGAAGATGAAGCATATAAAGGAAAAGGTGGATCGCCTATATGAAACCAGGCCAAGTCCAAGTGATGTTGAACTGGTTGGCTTTGATGGCTACATTCAGAGACTGGACGGATGGTTGAGGGAGAAGAGTGATCTTCCTCATTCAGGGACAAAAATAGGTGTGATATATGGCCCACCCGGATCGGGCAAGACTAGCCTAGCATTCGAAGTTTACAACAGTGATACTGTCAAGACCCATTTTTCTTCCCTTGTTTGGGTTCCTACACCATCATCATCATCTTCTTTGGATGACTCTTCCTATTACAAGCTACTTCTAAGGTACTTTGTGGAAACAACACTGAAACGGCTAAAAATCAAAACAGTGGGAGTGGAAGCAGTCTGCGATGCTTTGAAGGACAAAAGGTATTTGATTGTTCTAGACTGTAATGTCGACTTGAACTCAGAAACACATGTCTTTTTAATGCTAAGAAAGATGGGAATTCTGAATGTTGGGAAAAATGGAAGTCGGATTGTGGTCACTTCCCTGAAAAAAATAGACCCCAATGGCTTAAATAGGAGTGATTGTTGTAGACTAAATTGGGGTGTTTGTTGTGGCAATGTCATCGAACTGCAGCCTCTAAGCAAAGAAGATAGCTGGAAACTCTTTATAAGATGTTCAGGAGCAGTAACAACGAGCAACGGCCATCTGCACAGTGAAATTGTAAAAAAATGCGAGGGCTTGCCATCTGCAATTGTGAATCTGGGTTTCTTGCTGTCTACTGTAAAAGCTGAAGCGTCACTCTCGCAACTTCACATTCGAAAAATTGCTTCCATGGCTTCCAAGTACCATTGCTTATCGTTTTTTTCCAAGTATTTCTTCTTGTCTTGCGGTATGTTCCCAGAAGGCTCTGACATCCCGGTAAGGAGAGTGTTCAAGTTAGTGACACAGTACCAGTCCTGGAGGTGGCGGTGGATAGATGAGCATGTGTCAATAATCGAATGTGAAACAACCGAATTCCTTCGAGACCTACAATCGTTGGGCTTGATTGAGGTGCAGTGGAGTGCTACTCATAATATGGCCAAGACATGCCGATTGAATTCAACTGCAATGGATTTTTGTATCATGAAAGCCATGCAGATCAACTTATTCAACATAATTGGCAACAGAATTCAACGCCATAACTTCCCGAAAGTTGCTGTGCAGAGTAGACTCGCTCTTCATCCTGACTATGACCGGGACCAGATTACTGCAATGAAGCCATTTTTTCCACACCTCCACTGGCTGTCGTGTTTCTCGGAGATCCACCACGATGGTTGGACGCTGCTCTTTAAAAGATTAAGGTCCTCTAAATTACTCAATGTACTAGACCTAGAGAGAATGAAATCTCTCAAGTCATTACCCAAATGGGTTGGGAATCTAACATACTTGGAGTACTTCGGGTTGAGAGGAACCAGTTTAAAGAGTCTCCCTTCGTCCATCCTAAACCTTAGGAATCTTTAAACACTTGATATAAGAGAGACACACATCCACCCATTACCCAATTTCAGTGAGAATTCTCTGAAACATCTTTATATGGATATGGATACTAGTGTGGATGGCGATTCTATGAATTTGTCTGGACATGAAAATCTTCGCACCCTATCAATGATACGTGCAGGTGGCTGGATGGAAGATGGCTTGAGGAATTTGAAAGAACTTCAAAAGTTAGGAATATATGGAGATTTAGACTTGTTCAGGAGTGCATTCGTTGATTCTTCGCCCATTTTGACGAAACTTGAATCCTTGAAACTGGGTTTTGGATTTGGAGTATTGTCCAAGTCGATGATGAAGTCCACCTGGGGTTTTACACATCTGAGATCCTTGTATCTGGAGAGACACATTGAGGAACTACCCGACGTGCAAGACTTCCCCCCATTTCTCACCAAGTTGCAGCTAAAATGGACCCAACTAGATCAAGACCCTATGCCAACTCTAGAGCAGCTGCCAAACCTTAAAGTTCTCAAACTATGTTGCGGTTCTTATTTGGGTAAAGAAATGGTTTGCTCTCAAGCAGGTTTTAAACAACTTCTGATCTTGGAATTGGATCTATTGGAGCCATTAGAGTAGTTGAGAATAGAGAATCCGACATTGTTGGAACTGAAATGTCTGGTCATCCACCTCTGCACGCGATTGAAGATGATTCCAAACGGATTGCAACACTTGCATAAGCTGAAACAAGTAGAAGTGTCTGAGATGCCCGTGGTGTTCAATGCCAGGCTTCAACACAGTTTGGGAGAGGACTGGACTAAAGTCCAACACATAAGATCCGTCACTGTTGATGGCATTCAAATGGCGGAGTCGTCTTCTTCTTCAAACCCAGCTTCAAATTTTTGAATCAGGTAAATTCTTCAATCTTTTCCACCATTTTTTTCTCTTTTCAATGTAGATGCACCTTGTGTCCAACAGGCAAAAATAGTAATTCATTAATCTACCTTACATTGTTACAGTCTAATAATTCATCAGTTCACCAACTCCAAATTTAAGATCATTACCTTAAACGAACTAATTTTTTTTCTGTTAAATATAGTTTGATATATTTTGTATAGTTTTTAGGCTTGTCTCATCTAATTTATTGATAAATTATCAACTTGTTGACTGCCATCATACATCAAACTTTAAATGACATGGTCAAAACTTACATTTTTAATGTAATTGTGAAAGAGATTATTTTCTAGTCGTTAATCACATGGCCATAGCTAATAAATACTCTAAAAAGAAATTTCCTTTTAAATAAGAAATCTTCTTCAAAAAAAAATATAAACATTTTATTTATTTAGAACAAACAATGGTGGAAAAGATTGAAGAATTTAACTGATTGAAAAATTTGAAGCTGGGTTTGAAGAAGAAGAAGACGCCGCCATTTGAATGCCATCAACAGTGACGGATCTTATGTGTTGGACTTTAGTCCAGTCCTCTCCCAAACTGTGTTGAAGCCTGGCATTGAACACCACAGGCATCTCAGACACTTCTACTTGTTGCAGCTTATGCAAGTGTTGCAATCCGTTTGGAATCATCTTCAATCACGTGCAGAGATGGATGACCAGACATTTCAGTTCCAACATTGTCGGATTCTCTATTCTCAACTACTCTAATCGCTCCAATAGATCCAATTCCAAGATCAAAAGTTGTTTAAAACCATTTCTTTACCCAAATAAAGAGTTTCCAGCTATCTTCCTTGCCTAGAGGTTGCAGTTGGATGACATTGTCACAACAATCATCCCAATTTAGGCCTTGACTGATGATGGGGCCATTAGGGTCTATTTTTTTCTGGGAAGTGAGCACCATCCGGCTTCCATTTTGCCCAACATTCAGAATTCCCATGTTTCTTACCATTTCAAAGAAATTTGTTAGAGAGTTCAAGTCCACGTTGCCGTCTACAACAATCAAATACCTTTTGTCCTTCAAAGCATTGCAGGCTGCTTCAACAAACCCTTCGCTCGCCATTCCCACTCTATTGACTTCTAGCTATTCCAGTGTTGTTTCCACAAAGTGCCTTAGAAGTAGCTTGTAATAGGAAGAGTCATCCAAAGAAGATGACGATGGTGTTCTAACCCAAACAAGGGAAGAAAAATGGGTCTTGACAGCATCACTGTTGTAAACTTCGAATGCTAGGGTAGTCTTTCCCGATCCGGGTGGGCCATATATCACACCTATTTTTGTCCCTGAATGAGGAAGATCACCCTCCTCCCTCAACCATCCATCCAGTCTCTGAATGTAGCCATCGAAGCCAACCAGTTCAACATCACTTGGACTTGGCCTGGTATCATATAGGCGATCCACCTTTTCCTTTATATGCTTCATCTTCTTTCTTAATTTACAAGCTCTTCCAACCGAAAGTAAAATAATGATGAATAAATGGAAATACAAGTTGAGTATGCAGTCCTCATCAGCCCTTTCCTCCAAATAGAGGGGATCACTAATATAATAAGTAAAGATATCAGTTATCTCTAAAATAATGATGAACGCATCTCTAATCCAATTCATGGATTTTTGACCTCTCATAACCATTTCAAGGTTGTACTTCTTCAGTAATCTCTCCATCTCTGTTTCGAAACGATCAATCCTAAGGTCATCTGCAAAGGAGGAAAGAATGACACTGGTCATCTCTGTCAATCTCTCTGCAACTCAATTGGGTTGGGTGGGATTGTTGGAGTAGAGAAACTTGCCCCTGTTAAAAGATTAATTCTATCAATGTTAGTAAGGCAGAATGTGAGTCTCAAAAATTGAATTGCATTGAAGCAACTTCTTCTTTTTACTTTACTTTGGTCGGAACAAATGTTGCCATATTATTTGCGAAATGCAGTGATGGCCTCACTTTTTTTATATGATTTCTAGAAAGTAAAGTAAAATTTAAATTTTATTTGAATCAAATTTTACTTATGACTTTGAACTATGACAATTTAATTACTATAAATTATTGTTTTGTATGACCTATCTATCAAAATATAATAATTATATACATGAGTCTCTCTTCAATTTTGTCATTCTTTATATATCTTACCCACCCATGAGGCCAATTAATAGGTTGGTCTTTCATTTTTACACAAACGGAAGGATGTTTACAATTTTAAAATATATAAAAAAAATTCAAATTTAGTAGTTGGGTTGACTGAAAGACTCAAAATTTGATACGTAACAAAAATTAAAAATTTTATGGTCATATAACTCATTAAATACATCAAAACATAGAACTCATACTCATTAAAGAAAACCTAAAGATACTACAAAAATGTTATGTATAAAAAGACAAGAACCTCTAGAAATCATTGATGCCTTCAAGTTTATTAACCCAAATGAAGCAATCCTCCATATTTTCAGATGTTAAAAAAAAAAAATCCAAACTTCATGAAATCTTTATCACCCAAGTACTTTCAAATTTCATAAATGACAAATGGAAAAGAAAATTGAGGTGTTTAGTTGTTAATACCTTGCGAAATGAATTTCTTCTACTTTAATCTCTTAAAAAACTTTGCCAAATCGAAAATCCAAGGTCTCAATCAACTTTAGACGGTGGATATCTGAGCAAATCAGCAAGAAATAAGTGAAAAATTGAGTTGAAAATGATCAAACTGGTTGAGTGAGGGTGAAAGAAATCACAGGGGAAGAAGAGGCTGGGATTACTGCAAGAGAGCCTCACCGGAAGAAGATGAGGAAGGCTCTGTCGTATACATACAGTGGGCCCCACGGGGAAAAAAAAATCCATCCCTTTTAACGAATTTTGCACAATAAAAATGGGCACATTGAACAGGCGTAAATTCTAAAATTTTCGTAATTGTGTAGATGTAGTGCGTTATATTCTAAGAGATTGACTCGTTACAACCGGGGGTTCAAAATTCGCCCGGTTGAGATCATTCTTTCTCCTTCTTTTTAATTTTTTATTTAATTATCAGCTGTTTTTTTTTTTAATTTATCTGAATTAAAAAATAAAGAACAGATTTTTTTTGGAAAAAAATACATTATATAGGCCGATATTTGATTTTGACTTTTTTTTTTTAAATTCGGCCGATATTCAAGATATCGACCGATACCGCCGATATTTCTTTATGAAGGTCGATACATATCCTACCGGCTGATATTATCACCTTTGGTTATTGATTCTTTCAACTAAAGGATGCTAGTAGAGACATGTTTCACCTGAGTGATATTTTATTGTAAATAATTCTTTTTTTTTAATTTATTATTTTTTGTAAAAGAATTAATTTTTAATATTAATTTCACAATACCAGCCATATCATTTAATTTTACAAAATTTAACCATAAATTATTTTTCTATTTTTAGTATTTTTTTATGCAATTTTCTTCTAATTTTAGATGATAATATGATAAAGTTCAAGCCAATCCGTCAAGCTTACCAAGTTTCATCTTCAACTCTCTTTTCCTATTTTTTATCTATTTCTTATGATTTTTTTATATTTTTACTTACCAACATAAAAACAAAACAAAATTGTTTAGCACATTCTATTAAATTTATTTCTATCATTTTCTTATGCTTTATATTCTCATTAATATAGGTGGTGCATGTGGGTGAATTATATATATAGGGTGTTCATCTTAACATGGGAGTTATCTTTTAGGAGACATAGATTTTAATGAACTTTCCATTTTGCCCTTCATCAATTCGAAGAAATCAGTTCACTTTTCGGTGCACCGACTAGATCACTTGGAAATCGGTGCACCGATTTCTTGAGAGTCCAAATCGGTGCATCGACCGGATCATTTGACACATAAATCGGTTCACTAAAAAAGTGAGCCGATTTCTGCTGATAGAAGCAAAGTGAGAAATCTAAAAAACCCGTGTCTACTAAAAGAGTATGCCCATGTTAGGATGAGCACCCTGATATATAGATATATATGTATATATATCACCTTGCAGATGTGTTTTCCCATCTTATTAGGGTTGTAAACGGATCGAGGTCCGGACTGTTATCCGCCCCACCCGAAATGATCGTTTAGTAGATGGACTGAATCCTGGGATCCGGTCATGTACCAACCATTAATATTCAATCAATGGGAAAAAAATGATATGTTTATATATTTTATTTTGTGGGGGATAAAGGGACTCCCGTCTCTTTTAAATTTGGGTCCACCAGCACGTAAGTGGTGGAATCCCCACATTTCCTTTTGGTTTAGAGATGTTTTCATTTTTTTCCACATGACCACAAAGATACTTTCTTGAAAGTAGGGTGAAACTTGAACCTAACTTGTGTGATCAGATCTTAGAAATCAATGGGTTTGGATTATCTTTTTGTATATCTTAAGTTGGGTTGGGTTCTGTAACACCCCACCCACATGGGAGTGTCGGAAAAAAGTCTCACATCGCCCATGAAGTGGAGGAGGTTGTGGGGTTATAAGAGAGTGTTCTCCTCTCCTTAGCACAAGGACTTTTGGGCCTGGTCTTGTGAGCCAGGCCCAATGCAAAGCCGTGTGGGCCGCCCCACGTGGGGCCCAAAGCAAATAATATTGTGCTGAAGGGACGAGTTGTTACATTTGGTATCGGAGCACGGTTCAACACTCAGACTGTGTGGGCCCTCTACCCTTCTGTGTTGTTGCTTGTGTAGACCCCTAGTCACTGTGACAGAGCCGAGGAAGGCTCTGGCCATAAGGGGGTGGATTGTAACACTCCACCCACATGGGGGTGTGGGAAAAAGTCCCACATCGCCCATGAGGTGGAGAGGGTATGGGGTTATAAGAGGGTGCCCAATACAAAGCCTTGTGGGCCGCCCCACGTGGGGCCCAAAGAGAACAATATTGTGCTGAAGGGACGAGTTGTTACAGGTTTATAAAAAGTAAACCCGGATGAAATTCGGGTTGACTTGAGTTAAGAAATTTAAAAGCAATCCGCTTTGACCCGAGTGCATCAAGTTATAAAATGACACTCGGGTTGATTCGGATTAAAAATTCGGGTCAGGTCGGGTTGCGTAACTCGGGACAGCAATTTGGGTCGGGTTCAATAATTTTTGACATGGGTTGGGTTGGGTATATTGAAACCCGATCCGACCCCACTTGAGTTTCAGCCCTACTTGAAAGATATTTTTTCTCGACTTTTGTTTTGCTCTACTAATATGGTTTCAAATTTGGTATAATGATTGGTACAGCTATAACGCCCGTTGGAGTATAACAGTCGTCATACTTTTCTCTCTTTCAAATTGGAAAATTTAAAAAAAAATCAGAAATTTTACAAAAAAAATGAAGAAAATTATGGGAATTCTAAATTTGTAATTTTATCATTAGGACGCAGTCATATAGTTATTCAAATGTTTTTTTAATCTTACGAACTTAAGAATTTCAAATGAGCTTAGTAAATTTAAGGAAAAGTACCAAAAAATCTAGGGAAATAATAATAAAATTCTATCAAGTTTCTGTTTATTTTTTACATGATTCACTAATACTTAAGGGTTCAATTGTATATAATTCCATCTCATTTTTATAATTTTTAAATGATTTCAGTTGGTATTTCAATATTTCATTAATATTCCTATTTGATGTGCATCATCATCCTTAGTTTCTAGTCCTTTAATTACATTAAAGCTATAAAAAGAAGAAAAAATGACAATGAGATCATCAAATTTCTTAGCTCATTGATCATTTCATGTCCATATCTCATTTGGATAATCTCAACCTTTTATTTCTAAACTTAGTTGGATCAAGATGATTCTTTTTAAGGACTATTTGCCAAATTAAGTTGAGAGCATTGTACAGAGATGCATCATGATAAGAAAGTTGTCTAGAAAATATGGATGGCTGAGATGCCCACTACATTTAATGGATAATTACAATCTGTGTTAGTTCTAAGTTTCTTAAACCTACTAAGAGATGGCCATATCTAGGATGAAATTATAATTTGATTGTTGACGATTATGGCTGTCTCTTAGCAGGCTTAGAATATCTAAAATAGGATATAGAGATACTAAATTATATTTTATCTATTTTTTTGAATTTATGTGTAGAAAACTCAAATAAAATCTTACTAAAATTCCTAGAGGTGAGCTCAACACCCCTAGGACCAGGGGTGCAAAATTCAGCCTTGCCGATATGCATATCAAATGTAGTGGTGCTCTTTGATATTTGTACACATGGAAAAATGTACATACAAGAAGTGGAAATTCATTAATTAATTTTTGTTTCATATATTGTAATACCCTAACCTTGATTAGTACTTAATTATGTATTAATTAGTCATTAATTTTGATTAGTGAATTGTTAATTTGAGAGATTAACAAGTGAGTTATATTTTGAGTCAAAGTTTGACTCGATCCGAGTTTGGGATCTGGAGATCCAACTCATTGGGTGTTGTGGCGAAGTTAATATTATATGAACTTTTCTCTGACTGAGGCATTAAAGATCACTATTTTTGGTAAATAGTAATTTGAAAGATTTTAATTTTCAAATTTCACACATTTTTTCAGTTTTGAATTTGGAGTCCAACTGTTTTTACAGTTTGTCGTTTGGACTTACGAAAGTGTGTCTTTAGCACAGCTGAGGGATACCCTTATTTGTAAAACACTCTGTTTTAAGCGTTTGGGAGTATCAAAAAATCTTGAAATATTAAAGTATTTTTCTCAGGTTATTCTAATTAGTCTGGATATTATTTGAGAAATTTTGAAAATACATAATATTTAAAAAATAATTTCAAAATTTCAAAAGAGATACCAAACAATGAGTTTTGAAAATTATGAGTGAAATATTGAACAATGCACTGTTCAAAATTATCCGTGCACCACTGACTTCAAAAATAGGTAAAAAAACGCAGAAGATAAAAGGTAAAATAAACTTTACACTGTAAATTTTGAAAACCCATGTGTCCAGACAAAAAGGTCCCGTAGAGCTTGCCAATAAATTATTTATAGTAAAATATCACTCACATGAAACACGTGTTTCAGACTCGCATTCGCTGTCATAGTGTAACCTGTCAATCTCGTACAATATAATGCACTACAGCTATAATACACTGAAAAGAAAATTTTAGAATTTACGTCTCAGTCTGTTCAATGTTCTAATCTGGTTATTTGTTAGGGTAGTGATTTTTGTATCATTATTTTATTTTATTTTATGGTGTATCTTTTAAAAGAAAATTTTAATTTTGAATTTATTTTCTTCTTTTTCTATTTTTTTCGTTTTTATTAATTTTTTTTTCTTTTATAAAACATAACGTGAGAGAAAATAGTTATAATTTAAATTTTCACTTTTTACCGATAAAAGTTCGTCACGGGGATGAATACTGTGTTTCTTTTCCGTGCAGCCCACTGTATGATTAATACCTTGCAGAACGGAGGGGGCCTCTCTCCTCCTCTCTTCCTCGTCTTCTTCAGGTTAAGTGTGAAATTTTTCACCCTCACCTCACCATTCTCGTCATTTTCAACTCAAAATTTCAACAATTTGTGGCCGATTTGCTCAGATAACCACAGTCTAAAGTCGATTGAGAGCTTAGATCTTCGATTTGGCATAGTTTTTTTAAAGGATTACTGGGGAGAAATCTATTTCTCAAGGTATTAACAACTAAACACCTCAATTTTCTTTTTCATTTGTCATTTATGAATTTTGAAAGTACTTGGGTGATAAAGATTTCATGAAGTTTGGGTTTTTTTTTTTTTTTTAAGATCTGAAAATCTTGTAGGATTGCTTGATTTGGGTCAATAAACTTGAAGGTATCAATGATTTCTTGAGGCTCTTGTCTTTTATACATAACGTTTTTTTATAGTATCTTTAGGTTTTTTTTTTTTTTAATGAGTCTGAGTTCTACGTTTTGATGTATTTAATGAGTTATATGACCATATAATTTTGAATTTTAGCTAGGTGTCAAATTTTGAGTCTTTTAATCAATCTAACTGCTAAATTGGAATTATATTTTATATATTTTTAAAATTGAAAACATCCTTTTGTTTATAAGTGAAATGAAAGACTAATCTATTAATTGACAAATAGCTCTAAGGAGATGGGACCTAAATGATTGAGCGAGATAGATAAATAAATAAATGAATGATAAAATTGAAGAGAGACTTATGTAATTAATTATTATAATTTTGATAGATAGGTCATACAAAATCAATAATTTATAGTAATTAAGTTGTTACAGTTAAAACTCATAAGTCTCTCAACGATTCAATGAAATTTAAAGTTTACTCTATTTTTAGAAATCACGTAAAAAAAAACTGAGGTGTGAGGCAAAATTTCTCATTTTTCTCTTCTTCCAGTGTGATTTTTTTTAACTCTCACCTCACCATTTTGATCATTTTCAACTCAAATTTTCACTAATTTCTGGCCGATTGCTTGATATGGGTTTTATGTGTTTGAATATTGTGGATGGAGTATTTAGGACACTAATGTAATGTTTAAATATTATATCTCATTCATTTTTCTTTATTTAATCTGAATTTTTGGTCAAGGATAACTGAAAATTTTGAGGTTTTTTAACCTAAATCATTGTTAAGTTTTAATCATTCAATTTCAAGTGTAATGGATGTGTGATTTTTTTAGTTACATATTTGAAAATGTTTTTTTTTAATTTTCCAAGATTTTTTTTGGAGATTTGGAAATCATGGAGGATGTTTTTTATTTGGGTTTTATGCGTTTGGATATGGTGGGTGGAGTATTTAAAACACTAATATTCGGTTTAAATGTTGGATCTCATTCATTTTTTGTAATTTTTTAATTTAATCTGAATTTTTGCTCTAATGTAAATGAAAAATTAAAAAGTTTTTAATCAAAATTGTTGTTGTAGTTTAATAATTTACTTTTGAGTCTAATGGAGGTGTGATTTATTTAGTTACATATTTGAAAATGTTTATTGAAAAATTTCCAAGAATTCTTTTGGGAGATTTGAAAATCATGTAAGATGTTGTTTATTTTGGTTTTTACATGTTTGGATATGGTGAATGCTTTTTACAAAATCAATAATTTATAGTAATTATTTTTTTTATATTTCAAACTCATAAGTCTAAAATGATACAATGAAATTTAAATTTGAAAAAATCATTTAAAAAAAATAGTGTGATTCCATCACCGCAGAAAATAAAATCCAAGAATAATATGCCATTACTTGAAGGTTCTTAGATAGAAAAAAAAAGTTAGCTTCAATTCAATTCAATTTTCAGCCTTACTAACATTGATAGAATTTTTTAACAGGAGCAAATTTCTCTTTGGAAGCATTACTTTTTCTTTCTCTACTCCAACAATCCCACCCAACCCAATTCAGTTGCAGAGACAACGACTGAGATGGACATTGCCGTTTTCTTGTCCCTTATAGAAGAGAACCTTCTGATTCTGTATAATCCAAGTCGTTGGTGGCAATATCAGGTCGTGCATTTATTACCGGAGAGGACCTACGTGCTTGAAATGGGTATGAGAGGTCAAAAATCCATGAATTGGATTAGAGATGCGTTCATCATTATTTCAGAGAGAACTGATATCTTTACTTACTATATTAATGATCCCCTCTATTTGGAGGAATGGGATGATGAGGACAACATACTCAAGTATTTTTTCTATAAATTCATCACCACTTCACTTTCGTGTGTAAAAGATTATAGATATAGAAAGAAGATGAAGCATATAAAGGAAAAGGTGGATCGCCTATATGAAACCAGGCCAAGTCCAAGTGATGTTGAACTGGTTGGCTTTGATGGCTATATTCAGAGACTGGACGAATGGTTGAGGGAGGAGAGTGATCTTCCTCATTCAGGGACAAAAATAGGTGTGATATATGGCCCACCCGGATCGGGCAAGACTAGCCTAGCATTCGAAGTTTACAATAGTGATGCTGTCAAGACCCATTTTTCTTCCCTTGTTTGGGTTCCTACACCATCGCCATCATTTTCTTTGGATGACTCTTCCTATTACGATCAACTTCTAATGTACTTTGAGGAAACAACAGGGAATCAGCTAGAAATCGATACAGTGGAAGCAGTCTGCGATGCTTTGAAGGACAAAAGGTATTTGATTGTTCTAGACTGTAACGTCAGCTTGAACTCAGAAACACATGTCTTTGAAATGCTAAGAAACATGGGAATTCTGAATGTTGGGAAAAATGGAAGCCGGATTGTGGTCACTTCCCTGAAAAAAATAGACCCCAATGGCTTAAATAGGCGTGATTGTTGTAGACTAAATTGGGGTGTTTGTTGTGGCAATGTCATCGAACTGCAGCCTCTAAGCAAAGAAGATAGCTGGAAACTCTTTATAAGATGTTCAGGAGCAGTAACCACGAGCAACAGCCATCTGCACAGTGAAATTGTGAAAAAATGTGAGGGCTTGCCATCGGCAATTGTGAATCTGGGTTTCTTGCTGTCTACTCTAAAAACTGAACCGTCACTCCCGCAACTTGACATTCGAAAAATTGTTTCCATGTATTCCAAGTACCATTGCTTATCGCGTTTGTCCAAGTATTTCTTCTTGTCTTGCGGTATGTTCCCAGAAGGCTCTGACATCTCGGTAAGGAGATTGTTGAAGTTAGTGACACGGTACCAGTCCTGGAGGTGGAGAGATGAGCATGTGCCAATAACTGAGTTCCTTCGAGACCTACAATCGTTGGGCTTGATTGAGGTGCAGTGGAGTGCTACTCATAATATGGCCAAGACATGCCGATTGAAGGCAACTGCAATGGATTTTTGTATCATGAAAGCCATGCAGATCAACTTCTTCAACATAATTGGCAACAGAATTCAACGCCATAACTTCCCGAAAGTTGCTGTGCAGAGAAGACTCGCTCTTCATCCTGACTATGACCCGGACCAGATTACTGCAATGAAGCCATTTTTTCCACACCTCCACTGGTTGTTGTGTTTCTCGGAAATCAACCACGATGGTTGGACGCTGCTCTTTAAAAGATTAAGGTCCTCTAAATTACTCAATGTATTAGACCTAGAGAGAATGAAATCTCTCAAGTCATTACCTAAATGGGTTGGGAATCTAACACACTTGACGTACTTGGGGTTGAGAGGAACCAGTTTAAAGAGTCTCCCATCGTCCATCGTAAACCTTAGGAATCTGCAAACACTTGATATAAGAGAGACACACATCCACTCATTGCCCATACTCATTGAGAAACTCAAATTTCTGGTACATCTTTATATGGATATGGATACTAGTGTGGATGGCGATTCTCCGAATTTATCTGTACTTAGAAATCTCTGCACCCTGTCAATGATACGTGCAGGTGGCTGGATGGAAGACGGCTTGAGGAATTTGGGAAACCTTAAAAAGTTGGGAATATATGGAGATTTAGACTTGTGCGAGAATGCATTCGATCATAGATATCTGAGGGAGCTTGAATCCTTGAAACTGGGTTTTGGATTTGGAGTAATGTCCAAGTCAATGATAATGTCCACCTTGCGTCATAGATATCTGAGATCCTTGTATCTGGAGAGACACATTGAGGGACTTCTCGACCCGCAAGACTTCCCACAATCTCTCACCAAGTTGCATCTAAGATGGACCCAACTAGATCAAGACCCTATGCCAACTCTAGAGAAGCTGCCAAACCTAAAAGTTCTCAAACTACGTTGCGGTTCTTACTTGGGTAAGGAAATGGTTTGCTCTCAAGCAGGTTTTAAACGACTCTTGGTCTTGGAATTGGATCTATTGGAGTCATTAGAGGAGTTTAGAGTAGAGAATTCGGCAATTGCTGAAAGCTGGAATGTCTGGTCATCCGCCTCTGCAAGCGATTGAAGATGATTCCAAAGGGACTACATAACTTGCATAAGCTTCGTCGAGTAGAAGTGTCTGGGATGCCTAGCGGCGTTCAATGCCAGGCTTCAACACAGTTTGGGAGAGGACTGCACTAAAGTCCAACAGCATAAGATCCGTCACTGTTGATGGCATTCAAATGGCGGCGTCTTCTTCCTCTTCAAACCCAGCTTCAAATTTTTGAATCAGGTAAATTCTTCAATCTTTTCCACCATTTTTTTCTCTTTTCAATGTAGGTGCACCTTGTGTGCAACAGGCAAAAATTGTAGTTTATTAATCTACCTTACATTGTTACAGTCTAATAATTCATTGGTTCATCAACTCCAAATTTAAGATCATTACCTTAAACGAACTGATTTTTTTTCAGTTAAATATAGTTTGATATATTTTGTATAGTTTATAGGCTTGTCTCATCTAATTTATTGATAAATTATCAACTTGTTGACTGCCATCATACATCAATAACTATTAATCTTGTTTCAATGATCTTTGTTACAGCTGATGATTACATTATACAACATCTAGCAACTCTAGCCAGCATGGAGGAAGCACAGAGGATTTACTTCAATCACTCCATTTTGGGTTAGTAACAGAAGATTAGATTTGATGGAAAGTTTGTTTTTGAAAAGTGGTTTATCTATTGGATTTCTTATTTTCTCGTTGAAATTTATTCCTATTATTACATATTCATATAAGTTTTAAGATATTTGTTAAAGATAATTGTGGATGTTTTTAACAATCAGGAATTCTTGCAAATGATTGTTTATGGAGCAAACCTTTTCACTTTTTAATCGTGTCTCAGAAAGTCCATTAAGTTGCTCTTGAGGCCCTCTCTTCCCTCCATCAAACCTTTTTTAGATTAATTTGGGTTGAGATTTCTGCAAATAAATTCATGCGGGCCTCATTCTTATCCAATAGACCTTCACCGATCACACTTGGATCAATTGAGCTTCTGATGGCAGCATCACTTGATTACAAATTTTGGTAGAAATTTGATAATATTCCGGCTGAATTTTTTTGTGTAAACTCACAACGAAATTGGTTCAAAATATTGGCAACTCTCAATCTATTTTGAACCAATTTCAGCTGATGTGGCTCACTCACAAATTTTATTCAATATGTCTGAAATATCAATTAAAAAATTTCAATTTTTTTATAGATAGGAACCAATAGTCCATTAAGAAATTTTCAATGTGTTCTGTGAAGTCAACTCTATAGTCAATAAATTTCAATTTGGATCAACTAAATGGTAAGTTAGTGTCATCAATCAACACAAAATTAGTAAATAGTTCACAAGACATTAGATTGTCATAGTAAATAATTTTAATTAAACTAATTTCTATACATTCACTAGTTCGTAACTTTTTTTTTAACTGTTTCCTGAAATTGAGTACTTTACCATCTTACAACAAAGTTTTGTCATAATTATTAAAAGAAAATTTCTTATGTACATTTAAAAATATTACATCAATATATAATTTTTCTAATTAAATTTCAAAGAGAGCAATCTACTAGTTCTCTATCCTAACAGGTGTCTAAAATGCTGAAAAATATTATAAATCATGATGTATAAAAAAAAACCCTCTTACTAATATGATTTGACTTTGTTGTTGAAGAATAAAATATTAAGATTTTCCAACTTAATTAAAAATCAATAAATTTCTTTTAAGAATAATATAAAGGCATACATAGTTAGATGCTTTGCTTCTCATGATAAAGGCATGTGTTTGTCTGCATGTATGTGCTTGTTAATCGCCACACAGAAGTAATCTAGAGAACCCTAATAGTCAGTTCATAGTAATGATAATAGCATTAATCTCTTGGCCAGTGATCATCCTACGGGCACTTTGTGTACACAGACAGATTTTAACGTGATGCCCATTTTACCATTCACATGCCGTACTGAAAATATAAAATAATAGGAATGTCAGAAATTGGCTCACCAAGAGTAAAATCCGCTCACCGGATCACTCGTTAACAGTAAAATCGGCTATCCAAATCACCTGTGAATAGTAAAATCGGTTCTCCGAATCACTCGTGAATAGTAAAATCGACTCTCCGAATCATCCGTGAACAGTAAATTGGTTCACCAAAAACTAGTAAGAGATTCGATTGATAAGCCAATTTCTAACATTCCAAACCTTTTCGGTACAGCATATGAAGGGCAAAATGGGTATCACGGTAAAATTCGTGTCTATATATACAAAGTGTCCATAAGAGAATCGCTAGCCTAATCTCTTCAAATAGAAAATAAGATAGCACACCATCAATAAAGTGAATAAACAATACAATTTTAGTCCAATTGTCACTCTTCTTTCTCTTTTTAGGTGCCATTTGGATGGTTTAGAATAACAAATGATGTTTCATGACAGCTTATAGAGCACAGCTTCTTCTCTCACTTTTGTTTTTTGTTTTTTGTTTTTATTATCTTTTTTGAAAACATCTCAAAAGCAAACGGAAATGTAGGGATTCCACCACTTAACGTGTTGGTGGACCCAAATTTAAAAGAAAAGAAAAAGAAAAAGCATGACTGTGATCGAATTGAAGGCACCGGAATAATTGGAGAAATTGAAAAGTCGAGGGGAGCTCTGGTGCCTTAATATAGGTCCAGGCCGATATTTATGTTTTTATTTTTTTTAAAAAAAAATCAGTTTTCTTTTGGATTTTTATTTATTTTTTAATTCAGAAAAATAAAATAATAAAAATATCGATAATTACAAAAGGAAAAAAAAACAAGAGAGGAGAGAAGAATTTATCGACCGATATGCACATCGGCCAGGCCGAATTTTGCACCCCTGGTCCTAAGGGTAGTGAGCTCACTCAGTAGGAGTTTTAGTAGGATTGTGTTTGAGTTTCCATACGTAAATTCAAAAAATAGATAAAAATATAATTTAGTATCTCTCTAGCCTATTTTAGATATTCTAAGCCTTCTGAGAGATAGCCATAATCGTTGACAATCAAATTATAATTTCATCTCTTAGTAGGTTTAAGAAACTTAGAACTAACAGAGATTGTAATTATCTATTAAATGTAGTGGGCATCTCAGCTATCCATATTTTCTAGACAACTTCCTTATCATGATGCATCTTTGTACAATGCTCTCAACTTAATTTGGCAAATAGTCCTTAAAAAGAATCATCTTGATCCAAATAAGTTTAGAAATAAAAGGTTGAGATTATCCAAATGAGATATGGGACATGAAATGATCAATGAGCTAAGAAATTTGATGATTTCATTGTCATTTTTTCTTCTTTTTATAGCTTTATTGTAATTAAAGGACTAGAAACTAAGGATGATGATGCACATCAAATAGGAATATTAATGAAATATTGAAATACCAACTGAAATCATTTAAAAATTATAAAAATGAGATGGAATTATAGACAATTGAACCCTTAAGTATTAGTGAATCATGTAAAAAATAAGGAGAAACTTGGTAGAATTTTATTATTATTTCCCTAGATTTCTTGGTACTTTTCCTTAAATTTATTAAGCTCATTTGAAATTCTGTAGTTCCTAAGATTAAAAAAACATTTGAATAACTATATGACTGCGTCCTAATGATAAAATTACAAATTTAGAATTCCCATAATTTTCTTCATTTTTTGTAAAATTTCTGATTTTTTTTAAGTAGGGCTGAAACTCAAGTGGGGTCGGATCGAGTTTCAATATACCCAACCCAACCCATATCAAAAATTATTTAACCAGACCCAAATTGCTGTCCCGAGTTACTCAACCCTACCCGACCCGAATTTTTAATCCGAATCAACCCGAGTGTTGTTTTATAATTTGATGCACTTGGGTCAAATCAGATTGCTTTTAAATTTCTTAACTCAAGTCAACCCGAATTTCATCCGGGTTTACTTTTTATAAACCTGTAACAACCCGTCTCTTCAGCACAATATTGTCCGCTTTGGACCCCGCGTGGGGCGGCCCAAAAGGCTTTGTATTGGGCCTGGCCCACAAGACCAGGCCTAAAAGACCTTGTGCTAAGGAGAGGGGAACACCCTCTTATAACCCCACACCCCTCCACCTCATGGGCGATGTGGGACTTTTTCCTATACCCCCATGTGGGGGGGTGTTACAATCCACCTCCCTTAAGACCAGAGTCTTCCTCGGCTCTATCACAGTGACTAGGGGTCTACACAAGCAACACAACACAGAAGGATAGAGGGCCCACACAATCTGAGTGTTGAACCGTGCTCTGATACCAAATGTAACAACTTGTCTCTTCAGCACAATATTGTCCGCTTTGGGCCCCACGTGGGACGGCCCACACGGCTTTGCATTGGGCCTGGCTCACAAGACCAGGCCCAAAAGGCCTTGTGCTAAGGAGAGGGGAACACCCTCTTATAACCCCACATCCCCCTCCACTTCATAGGTGATGTGGGACTTTTTTCCCACACCTCCATGTGGGTGGGGTGTCACAGAACCCAACCCAACCTAAGATATACAAAAAGATAATCCAAACCCATTGATTTCTCTGATGGGATCATACGGTTGAGTTCAAGTTTCACCCTACTTCAAGAAAGTATCTTTGCTGTCATGTGAAAAGAAATGAAAACTATCTCTAAACCAAAAGGAATGTGGGAATTCCACCACTTACGTGCTGGTAGGACCCAAATTTAAAAGAGACAGGGAGTCCCTTTATTCCCCACAAAATAAAATATATAAACATATCATTTTTTTTTCCCGTTGATTGAATATTAATGGTTGGTACATGACCGGATCCCAGGATTCAGTCCATCTACTAAACAATCATTTCGGGTGGGGCGGATAACAGTCCGGTCCTCGATTCGTTTACAACCCTAATAAGATGGAAAAACACATCTGCAAGGTGATATATATATATATATATATATATATATATATATATATATATATATATATATATATATATATACAGGGTGCCCATCCAAACATGGACATACTCTTTTAGTAGACACGGGTTCTTCGGATTTCTCACTTTGCCTCCATCCACAGAAATCGAGTCACTTTTTTAGTGAACCAATTTATGTATCAAATGATCCGGTCGATGTTGGACTCTCAAGAAATCGGTGCACCAATTTCCAAATGATCCGGTCGGTACACCGGACGTGAACCGATTTCTGCGAATTGATGAAGGGCAAAATAAAAAGTTTACTAAAACCCGTGTCTCCTAAAAGATAACTCCCGTGTTAGGATGAACACCCTATATATATAATTCACCCACATGCACTGCCTATATTAATGAGAATATGAAGCACAAGAAAATGATAGAAATAAATTTAATAGAACGTGCTAAACAATTTTGTTTTGTTTTTATGTTGGTAAGTAAAAATATAAAAATTTCATAAAAAATAGGAAAAGAGAGTTGAAGATGAAACTTTGTAAGCTTGATGGATTGGATTGAACTTTATCATATTATCATCTAAAATTAGAAGAAAATTGCATAAAAAATACTAAAAATAGAAAAAGAATTTATGGTTAAATTTTGTAAAATTAAATGATATGGCTGATATTGTGAAATTAATATTAAAAATTAATTCTTTTACAAAAAATAATAAATTGAAAAAAAAGAATTATTTACAATAAAATATCACTCAGGGGAAACATGTGTCTCTACTAGCATCCTTTAATTGAAAGAATCAATAACCAAAGGTGATAATATCAGCCGGTAGGATATGTATCGGCCTTCATAAAGAAATATCAGTGGTATCGGTCGATATCTTGAATATCGACCGAATTTAAAAAAAAAAAAAGTTCAAAATCAAATATCGGCCTATATAATGTATTTTTTTTCCAAAAAAATCTGTTCTTTATTTTTTTAATTCAGATAAATAAAAAAAAAAAAACCAGCTGATAATTAAATAAAAAATTAAAAAGAAGGAGAAAGAATGATCTCAACCGGGCGAATTTTGAACCCCCGGTTGTAACTTGTAACGAGACAATCTCTTAGAATATAACGCACTACATCTACACAATTACGAAAATTTTAGAATTTACGTCTGTTCAATGTGCCCATTTTTATTATGCAAAGTTCGTTAACAGGGATGGATTTTTTTTTTCCCGTGGGGCCCACTGTAATGTATACAAGAGAGCCTTCCTCATCTTCTTCCGGTGAGGCTCTCTTGCAGTAATCCCAGCCTCTTCTTCCACTGTGATTTCTTTCACCCTCACTCAACCATTTTGATCATTTTCAACTCAAATTTTCACTCATTTCTTGCTGATTTGCTCAGATATCCACCGTCTAAAGTTGATTGAGACCTTGGATTTTCGATTTGGCAAAGTTTTTTAAGAGATTACAGTAGAAGAAATTCATTTCCCAAGGTATTAACAACTAAACACCTCAATTTTCTTTTCCATTTGTCATTTATGAAATTCGAAAGTACTTAGGTGATAAAGATTTCATGGAGTTTGGAGACTTTTTTTTTTTTTTAACATCTGAAAATATGGAGGATTGCTTCATTTGGGTTAATAAACTTGAAGGCATCAATGATTTCTAGAGGTTCTTGTCTTTTTATACACATAACATTTTTATAGTATCTTTAGGTTTCTTTAATGAGTATGAGTTCTATGTTTTGATGTATTTAATGAGTTATATGACCATAAAATTTTGAATTTTTGTTAGGTATCAAATTTTGAGTCTTTCAGTCAACCCGACTACTAAATTTGAATTATTTTTATATATTTTAAAATTGTAAACATCCTTCTGTTTGTGTGAAAATGAAAGACCAACCTATTAATTGGCCTAAATGGGTGGATGAGATATATAAAGAATGACAAAATTGAAAAGAGACTCATGTATATAATTATTATAATTTTGATAGATAGGTCATACAAAACAATAATTTATAGTAATTAAATTGTCATAGTTCAAACTCAAAGGTAAAATTTGATTCAAATAAAATTTAAATTTTACTTTACTTTCTAGAAATCATATAAATAAAGTGTGAGGCCATCACTGCATTTCTCAAATAATATGCCAACATTTGTTCCGCCTAAAGTAAAGAAGGGAAGGTTCTTAGGTAAAAAAAGAAGTTGCTTCAATTCAATTCAATTTTTGAGCCACACGTTCTGCCTTACTAACATTGATAGAATTAATCTTTTAACAGGAGCCAGTTTCTCTACTCCAACAATCCCACCCAACCCAATTGAATTGCAGAGAGATTGACAGAGATGGCCAGTGTCATTCTTTCCTCCTTTGCAGATGACCTTAGGATTGATCGTTTCGAAGCAGAGATGGAGAGATTACTGAAGAAGTACGACCTTGAAATAGTTATGAGAGGTCAAAAATCCATGAATTGGGTTAGAGATGCGTTCATCATTATTTTAGAGATAATTGATATCTTTACTTCTTATAATAATGATCCCCTCTATTTGGAGGAAAGGGCTGATGAGGACAGCATACTCAAGTTGTATTTCCATTTATTCATCATTATTTTACTTTCGGTTGGAAGAGCTTGTAAATTAAGAAAGAAGATGAAGCATATAAGGAAAAGGTGGATCGCCTATATGATACCAGGCCTAGTCCAAGTGATGTTGAACTGGTTGGCTTCGATGGCTACATTCAGAGACTGGATGGATGGTTGAGGGAGGAGGGTGATCTTCCTCATTCAGGGACTTAAAAATAGGTGTGATATATGGCCCACCCGGATCTGGAAAGACTAGCCTAGCATTCGAAGTTTACGACAGTGATGCTGCCAAGACCCAATTTTCTTCCCTTGTTTGGGTTCCTACACCATCGTCATCATCTTCTTTGGATGACTCTTCCTATTACAAGCTACTTCTAAGGCACTTTGTGGAAACAGCACTGGAACAGCTAGTAAGTCAATAGAGTGGGAATGGCGAGCGAAGGGTTTGTTGAAGCAGTCTGCGATGCTTTGAAGGACAAAAGGTATTTGATTGTTGTAGACGGCAACGTGGACTTGAACTCCCTAACAAATTTCTTTGACATGGTAAGAAACATGGGAATTCTGCATGTTGGGCAAAATGGAAGCCGGATGGTGATCACTTCCCAGAAAAAAAATAGACCCCAATGGCCCCATCATCAGTTAGGGTCTAAATTGGGATGATTGTTGTGGCAATGTCATCGAACCTGCAGCCTCTAAGCAAGGAAGATAGCTGGAAACTCTTTATAAGATGTTCAGGAAGCAGCAACAACGAGCAATGTTGATTTGCACAGTGAAGTTGTGAAAAATGTGAGGGCTTGCCATCGACAATTGTGAATCTGGGTTTCTTACTGTACTGCTGCAAGAGCTGAAGCGCCACTCCTGCAACTTGACATTCGAAAAATTGCTTCCATGGCTTCCAAGTACCATGGCTTTACGATTTTCTCTAAGTTTTGCTTCTTGTCTTGCGGTATGTTCCCAGAAGGCTCTGAGATCCCGGTAAAAAGATTGTTCCGGTTGGTGGAATTGGGAGAGGATTCAATCGAAGAAACAAATGAGTTCCTTCTATACCTACAATCTTTGGGCTTGATTGAGGTGCAGTGGAGCACTACTCGTAAAATGTCCAAGTCGTGCCGATTAAAGGCAACTGCAGAGGATTTCTGTACCATGAAATCCATGCAGATCGACTTCTTCAGCAGAATCGGCAACAGACTTGAATACCATAACTTCCCCAAAAATGTTGTGTGCAGACTCACTCTTCATCGTGACTATGACCATGAGCAGATTACTGCAATCAAGTCGTATTTTTTGCACCTCCGCTGGCCTGTTGTGTTTCTCGGAAACCGACCCTCGTTGGGAGTTTCTCTTTAAAAGATTAAGGTCCTCTAAATTGCTTGAAGTATTAGACCTAGAGAACATGAAATCTCTCAAGTCATTACCTAATGGATTGGGAAACTAAAACACTAGAAGTACTTGGGGTTAAGAGGAACCCGTTTGGATAGCCTCCCATCATCCATTCGTAAACCTTAGGCATCTGCATGCACTTGATATAAGGGAGACCCGCACCAAATACCCACATCCATTGAGAAACTCGATTCTCTGGTACATCTTTATATGGATATGGATACTAGAGTGGATGGCGATTCTCTGAATTTGTCTGGACCTGAAAATCTTCGCACCCAGTCAATGATACGTGCAGGTGGCTGGATGGAAGATGCTTGAGGAATTGGAAGAACTTCAAAAGTTAGGAATATATGGAGATTTAGACTTGTTCCGGAGTGCATTAGTTGATTATCCGCCCATTTTGACGAAATTTGAATCCTTGAAACTGGGTCTTGGATTTGGAGTATTGTCCAAGTCGATGATGAAGTCCACATTGAGGAACTACCCAACGCGCAAGAATTCCCCCCATTTCTCACCAAGTTGCATCTAAAATGGACCCAACTAGATCAAGACCCTATGCCTAACTCTAGAGCAGCTGCCAAACCTTATAGTTCTCAAACTACGTTGCGGTTCTTATTTGGGTAAAGAAATGGTTTGCTCTCAAGCAGGTTTTAAACAACTTCTGATCTTGGAATTGGATCTATTGGAGCCATTAGAGGAGTTGAGAACAGAGAATCCGACAATGTTGGAACTGAAATGTCTGGTCATCCACCTCTGCACGCGATTGAGATGATTCCAAACGGATTGCAACACTTGCATAAGCTGCAACAAGTAGAAGTGTCTGAGATGCCTTTGGTGTTCAATGCCAGGCTTCAACACAGATTGGGAGAGGACTGGACTAAAGTCCAACACATAAGATCCGTCACTATTGATGGCATTCAAATGGCGGTGTCTTCTTCTTCTTCAAACCTAGCTTCAAATTTTTGAATTAGGTAAATTTTTCGATCTTTTCCACCATTTTTTTCTCTTTTCAATGTGGGTGCACCTTGTTTCAAGCACGCAAGAATAGTATTTATTCCTAGTTTGAGTACCTTGTATTAAGCTTTGATGTCCATCATTCAATCTACGTTACTTTGTTATTGTCTAATAATTCGTCGAAATAGGTTCATCAACACCAAAATTTAGATCATTACCTTAAACGAACTGATTCTTTTAGTTAAATAATAATTCATTTACTCTGATTCAGAAGTTCCACAAACGTGCCTTTATATCTCAATTTAAAATGCTTCTGCAATATAATACTTAAATGATGGGTTTGAGTTGGGTCCGTCGTAATATTATTTGGATGAATCCCAAGCCCACAGCTCTTTACACATACCTACCTAATATGGCCTATAATTCTAAAATTTGACTAAGTCTGATATTCTTCTGATCAAGTCCGAATATTCATGCTACCAATAAACCCTCCTAAATAATATGGAATTCCAATTCCAACTAAAATTTGTAGAAGAGTAGGCTCCAATTCTCAACAAATATGACGAGTCAAAAAACATTGAATTGTTATTAAAACATATGAATCAAGTCTTGTAGTTTTAGCCCACGAGGCGGGTAGCCCAGTGGTCCTTGGTGTGGGGTTTGCTCCTCATGTCCTGGGATTAAATCCTAATGCTACCACCTGATTTATCCAGACCGGATGTGTGGGCAATGACAGTGTGGACCTCGGGGGATTAGCCTTGTTGGGTACCCTCATTGTCAAAAAAAAAAAACTTGTAGTTTTGATGAGGGGATATCACATCCTCAAACAGCAGCAGGAGCAAAGGCCTCACTTGCTGTGGGCCCAAATCTGGACCCATTTCTTATTAGAACTTTGTGTAATTAAGATACATATAGTACATGCCTGTGATGCAATAGAAACATCCAACAACATCTGTTCATAATTATCAAAATCATGTCCCATCTAATAATAGTAACACACAAAATATTATTATAAATATCTAAAAGAGTAAGTTCTTGAGCTAGTGACTGCAAGTAGACATATACTTCCTGATTCATCCCAGATCAGGGACAATGAAGTACTCTTCATCATCTGGAATTTCAATTCTGGGCTTCTTGTGTGAGAAGATGGATTTAGTGGGCTTGTATAAGGTTGCATCACTTGCTGGCGTAATTTGAAGTTGAGGAACTTCTGCTCCAGTCAAGGCCTCTTGAGCTTGAGGTACTTGCTCATCATAGACACCAATGCCTGTAATCCATTGAAGCTCTCCAAATCCAATAGCTTCTCTCTGAAACTTATATGAAAAAGCACAAAGAGAGGAAACCCTTCAACAAAGAGAATTGAAATACAGAGGATATAGCAAGATATCTCACAAGCTATGGGAATCACCGCATCATGACATATGGCGAAAACAAATAATACAATGTAATGTCGAGATTCATCGATGACTTGTGAAGTGGCTGGTGGAGTTCAGCCTAGAGTGTCTGAGATAGGTTAAAGGGTTTGATTTTTCATAATCAATCAGATTGGGAGCTTTTGGCAATAATGTCAAATCCCTAACAATTGATATTAGAGCAGTTTACCACGTCTCCTTGTTTTTTGAAGTCCAAGGTATCCAGGCCTCTTAGAGCACCTGACTAAGTTCTTTGGGCATATACAAACCTCCCTATCCACAAACACTGGATAAAACAAGGGGGAGTGACCCTTATATGTTGAGAGTGAGACTTGAACCCAGAACCTCCCACAACTTATTGGGGTTCCTAACCGTCAAGCCAACCCTCACAGGTTAGTTACCACGTCTCTTGTTTGAATCTTAGTGAGGGCAACCTAGGGAAAAGTGGGTCCTTAGAGGATATCAGCAAAGAAGCATGATAGTGGTAGTATGGCAGTGTCTGTTATGTGACGAGTCATCATTGAAGGAGAGTGTTCAGGTTCATATGACTTGTCACGTGCCTAGTGGGGTCCAGCTTGAGGTGCAGTCAACTTAGCAGGAAATAGGTTTAAACGCTCTGATTTCCTGTGTTTCATCGACTCTGAAGCTTTCGGTGTTTGGTAAAGTCCCTAACACCTAAGCCATCTAACCAAAAACATCAAATTAGTTGGATGATCCAAACAATCCAGTAATTGTCCAGTGGTTTGTTGAATTTGGACTTCCGGGTCCTTTTATTTGTAAGACTGGAAACAACCACATGTGAATAATAATATGAGCAAATGAAGACATAAATTGATGGTTGCATATGAAAGAACTATATCTTCAATAGAATGAATATATTAGCATGTACTTGAGCACCGATCACAAACATGGGGCAATCTTAGCTAATTCTTTTACCTTATCACTGGATTCTACATCTGAGAAGTGTAACAATTCATCAACAGGCCAATTGTTAGGGCTGATTGTCTGGGGCAGTGAGGCAGGGACTTTCACAAGAGGCTTTGAAGCATTGCGATTAGGAGGCTCCAAACGACCGATCTCTGTGTCTTTGGCACATGAAGAACTCAAAGCCACTCGGATTCCAGTCGCCAAGAGGCGTTGATGTTTGCTGGACAGGCTGCCAGGCAAGTGAATTGGCTCATCACAATCTCGACAGAGAAGTGCTCTATCTTCCACACAAAATATGAATGCTGGTTTCTCCTGCAAACATGAAGAACAATTCTGCAATAAAGAACTTAGAGCTGATAGCAACCAGCCATTCAAAGCCATATATTAACTTGGATGAACAGTGATGCAATGAACTACTTGGTCTTGCCAAATGCCGCCAAAAGGGATAAAACAGAGATGGGCACTCATTGTTATTGTTGGAATATATTTACAGTTCTAATATTAATAGAATTATTGTGTGATTAGGAGTCTAAGTTGGGCTTATCTCTACTTAAGATATGCATTTGATTTAGACTTATGTTAAGAGTTACAGTTTAATTGTAATAGCTCTAGGGTCGGCTAGAGGACTATAAATACATGTAATAGCATAGGGATTTAATATAATACACAAATTATATCTTTTCTAAGCTATAACTCTAAATGTGTTCCTAGTTTGTCGGTAAAACCAATTGAATATGAAAATAATTTATCAAATTTAATGAAGAGTGACAACCTTACATCATCACCACCAGCACCTTTATCCTTAGTTTCCTTCTCTCGTAGACATATATCTAGTGTCTTTTTGAATCCTTAGTCCCATTATAGTTTCACATGTATAGTGTCATTTGGTAATCAGTTCTCAAGAGAATGAAAAGATATGAACCAAGCTACTCTGTTCTTGATCCTCCTGAAGCTATTTTGGCCATAGGTGAAGTATTTTGGCATGATTTAAATAAGTCATTCCACAAGAAACATATCAAAAGGTACTAAATATTTTTTTTTTTTTTAATTTACGTGTGGAAAATCGCGGGATACCAAGCATAAAACTCCCACGGATGAGCCCACTACCCCTAGGGCACACCAAGGTTAGGCCATTGGGGCTCGAACCTGCAACCTCCCGCTTCTTGAGGCGGGAGGTAACCAGTTGAACTACACCCTTTTGGGTACTACATATATTTTTTTCTTTAAATAAACACTCATTCCCATTCTATTCTACCCATACCACCCACGAAATAGGCCCATTTTGTCGTTTGAGGTCTGCAGCCCATTAACATCTTAACGTTGAACTAGTCTAGCACTCTAGTCTAAAACATGAAAACAATTGATGTTGTGTGAAACTTCATGAATATCATGCCACTTTTACAAGTGGAATATGTCATTAGTGTTGAATATATTAGAATTACTATCTAATTAGGATTCTTAGTTTGGGTTTATCTCTATTAAGAGATGTATTTAGATTAGAAGTGTAATAGCCTTAGGGTCGGCTAAGCCTATATATATGTGTGTAATAGCCTCTTATTTAATACAATTTCTTAATTTCTAACATGGTATCAGCCAAACTACGATCCTGACAAGAGAGAAAACCATTGAGAGTTCCTCCTCTTTCCCTCTGCTGGAGGAATCTCGTCAGACAGAGGGAGGGGACCCGTTCAAATAGTTTGATGCCCCTTCCGTGCAGATTTGTCCATTCTAGACTCGTTTTGGAACAAATATGTCTCTCTTCAGTCCAGAAACCCAATAGTGCAAGCTTTTGTCTTCCCGTTGGACGCTTGATTTGTTTTGCACGACAACCGCCGCGCTTCCTACTGCGGTTGGCTTTCTCTCTTCCGTTTGTGCACCCTTGTAGCCCCAGATCTGTGCCCAGCCCATGTTTCAAACTGCAGAGCCCACTCTCACTAGTCCTCCTTTGGGTTTCAGCCAACACCCAATCAGATCTAGCCGACCACATATATTTTTTTTGCCCTGTTTATGTTCGTCCCTCTTGTAGCGCCGCACCTACCCTCTCTGCTTCCGATATGCTCCGCATACAACCTCTCTCTCATCGCTCAGATCTGGTCCTTTGTTGCCCTGCCACTACTACCTCTGTAGCTGTCTGAAGCTGTCGTTTCTCTCTGATTGCTCTCTCTCATCGCCCCTTTTGGTCCTTTCACCATCTCCTCCACATCTTGACTTCTCTGTATTCGGCGTTCTTGATACACGCAGGCATCCACAACTCTGCTTGCCTCTTGTCACCAATCTACACTCACGATTTCTCAACATCTGCACCGTTGGGGCGCCTGAAAAACATTGCTCAGTTCACAGATCTGCAGCGATCTGTTCTACTTTCCATCTGTTTTCCCTGCTGCCATTCGTTTTGCAAAGGTTTTCTCTCCATCTGAACCTTACCACTCGATCAACGTTTTCTGCCCCAATTACCCAAGATTTGCCGCATTTGTTTCAGTTAAAAAAAAAAAAAATTGAAAGAGGGTTTGGTACTCCAATATCTTGACAGAGGAATAAATTTTGCATCATCCACCATTGCAGCCAGCAACCTCTCCATCGCCTACCATTGTTGATTGATAGCCTCCTTGCAAAGAGATCTTTGTTTGCGTTTGCTACTATGTGTCGCCTCTGTATCCTTGCCTCTACCGCCTTTCGCTGTTGGTTTCTCCTGTTCGCTTGAGAGAACGTGTTCTTGAGTACTTACTGCTTGCTGGGTTTCACTGATCTGCATCGTCCAATAGTTGGTACTGAGTAATTGCACCTATATCTCTGGAGTTTCATAGTTTGACAACTTGGAGTATGATTTTTTTGCCTCATCGTTGGCATCTCTGCTGTCTTGTATTGGTGCTCGAAACTCTTAATAATAAAAAAAAAAAAGTTTTGATCAGTTTGTCCCTGCATTGAGTTCAGTTTGTGAGAATGCCCTTGGTTCTTCCTTTGTTTCTCTTGGTCTCTGTCTTCTTCCTAGATCTTGATCGATCTTGATTTGCACCCTCTCATTCGATCGATTTGCATTTGTTTCCCTCTTGTCTTCCTCTTGTATCTGGACTTTGACCCAACCCCTTTGTAGTCCAGTTTTGCATCTGCCTTTGTCTCTGTCTTTTCAGGCAGATTTGATTTCGTTGGTACCCATTGCATTCAGTTTAGTACCCTTTGCAGCCGTTTGGCACTTTGCCTCCTCCGTTTGTAGCCACAGTTTGGAGGATTTGATTTCTTGTCCTCTTCACTCTTTACAGCTTTCTCACACTTTGCAGTCTCTATTTGCACCAAACAGACTTTATGTTCTTTGGAATTAAAATTGGTAGAAGCATTAGCATGGGCATCAGTATTGGCGACATTGGCATTGATATCAACAAGTGGAAAGAGGGAGAGTTGAAGTAAGTTCGGCAACGGTTTTATAACTTGCAGCATACGTGGAATATTGGTTCAGTTTTGGTTAGCTTCGCCAGCATGTCTTCACCATTGATTTGCTTCCGCTCAACTAGATGGCGTCAGTCGACACTTGGATTATCTAGTTATTAGTTTCTTGATTTGTTAAATAATTGTAAACTCAAAGTGGTGAACCACTTGAGTTTAAGAGAGAATGTTGAATATATTAGAATTAGTATCTAATTAGGATTTTTAGTTTGGGTTTATCTCTATTAAGAGATGTATTTAGATTAGAAGTGTAATAGTCTTAGGGTCAGCTAAGCGCATATATATATATATATATATATATATATATATATATATATATATATATATATATATATATATATATATATATATATATGTGTGTGTGTGTGTGTGTAATAGCCTCTTATTGAATACAATTTCTTAATTTCTAACAATTAGTACTCCACCAATGATTATCAAGTAAGTAGAATCCCCACATGTGGACCAATTGATCAAGATCTCACATACTGAGTCTCGCATTAAGAGTGTAAAGATCTAAGAATTTATAAAACACTTATGTCACTAGTTCTGGGGTTGATAGCATGTGACCTATTTAACTTTATTAAAGAACATTAAATTAGTCATTTCAATCATCTATCACGTAATTTTTTCTCTCTCCGCTCAAAATAAAACTTCATTGCAGCGAAAGACAATGTAAAAAACACCTACTGAATTGATTGTATTAGAGATCAAATCAATGCAGGAAAAGAGGGAAAAGGAAGAAACACAAAGTAGAAGGTTACTTGGCAAATGTCACAGAGGGGAAGCTTGCTGGAAAGGGATTGGAGTAGAAGCCTCTGGTGTTTGCTTGCAAGCTTGTTTGCTGCATGAACTTCGATGTCGCAATTAGAGCAGAGAGCAGCTTCGTCTGCACAGCAGATCACAGTCGCCGGAGCTTTCTCACATACGTCACATTGGATCTTCATCTTTCTACTCTTGATCTGCTTCTCTTCTTTCTTCTCTCAGCGCTTTAGTATGTTGAGGAGGCACCCATGTGGTGAAACTGCCTAAACTCAGTGATTGATTTAATACAGATGGTAAATTTTCGACAAACTAAGGACGATTATAAATTTCAAGAGACACCCATGTCACAAAATGTTGAAATTATATGTGAGAGAGAGAAATAGAAATTTCTAAATATCCTATATAAGAGATGAAAGGAACCACACAGTGAGTTTATGATATTTTTAAGCCTGGCATTTGGATTGATGGAATGTTTAGAAAAGTTAGAAGAAGAAAAAAATCTAGGTAAGTGGTCCTCAAAATGAAGATGGTGATCATATGAAAAGAGACAAAAGGCTAACTATAGAATTGATAGAACGAGAGAGAGAGAGAGTGGTCTTGTTGGCCAGCTTCTTCGATTGTCATTGAATTTGTGGCTGTGGGTGGCTCAAAGGACTGGTGGCTGTGAATATCTGGGTACTTTTCTTGAACTTGAAGGGATAGACTCCATTGAATTTGTATCTTGTTACTAGATGGGTCTGGAGGAGCTCTTACACTTGGCATGCATTTATGACGAAATAAAGATGGTCAATATGAGGGGCCCCACTTGATTGAATCACATTTATGATAATAAATTTTAGGTACTCATTTAATACTTTACTTCTCTTTTTAAGAGATTTTCTATTTTAAAATTTAATATAAAATTATTATTTTGTTCTTTAATTTTATGTAAAGAAATTATTTTTTTAATTAAGGAGAAAAATAGTAATTTTCATATAAATTTTTAAAATGAAGTATCTTTTAAAAGAAAAATAAAGTGCCTAAATGACCACTCTAAATTTTTAACATCTAATAGCCTTGTCACAACATCTCACTATAAATGTACTGTGTTCAAGCTAGAAAGAGTGATCTAGAGAAATTGAGTATGAATCAAACTAAAAATCTCACTTTCTAAAACAACCATTTAAGGGTACAAATATCGGCTGATACATATCGTATCGGTCGATATATATCGATTTTGAAGTTGTAAATATCGGCCGATATTCACAATATCAATTGAAATATCGACTGATATTTTCAAAAAAAATGAAGAAAGAAAAAAATATCGCTCGATATATCGATTTTTTGACCCCTGCAACCATCTTGACATACTCGCCAACTCCTCTATATTAGATTTGTGATAATGTTGATCTTATGATTGAGCCATTTGAACATCTTGTCCATAAATTGTTGACACTACAGTTGTTGTGGACGGTCAGAATTGAAGCATAATTGTTGGTTTGGTCAGCTCACTGTCAGCTGCAGATACCTTTATTTGGATGGTTGCAAAAAGTTTGGCACAAGTTGGTGTGAATGAATTTTCAAAATTGAAGAGGCAGATGCAGATGCATGACTGTATAACTGCACTTTGAATGCATTCTTTTATGCAAAGAGACAGCACATCTTGCCTCCTTGCTTAGCAGGGCTGCAGCTTGAATCCCTATCTTAAAATCTAATTCGATCCAAATTGATATTTATGAAATTCAACGTGACTCAAAGTTTTCAACCTGATCTGAATTTTAACTCGAATCAAACTGAATTCTGACCCGACCCACATTCTGAACTCATTTTAGCCTAATTTTAGTCGAGTCAAATTAACTTGTAAAATCCTCAATCCGATCCGATCTGAATTTCATATGAGTTTTTATCTTCTCAACCCGACCCAATTCACCGACCCAAAATTCTTGACCCGACCCTCATGATTTCTCGGATCGGGTCAAGTTGCACCCCTACTTAGCCAGCATCAAATTACGCATTCTTCCTTTGTCAAAATTAGATCTATGGAAAGGACCTCAATTTGATGTGATAGAAGTAATATAATTAATAATTATGATGGTGATAATTTGTATGATGAAAAACAATAATTTAGATGACAAATTCTATAAAAAAAATATTTAGAATAAATAATGAATAATTATTGCTTAATGTTATAAATGATAATAAAATTAATTTATAATTAAATTAAGTACAGGTCTAAAAATTCAAAAATCTATATAGGGCCTTACTTATTTTTCAAGACCTGATCCGAACTGTGATAAGTTAAGTCTACATGAATCTGATCTGAACACGGATTCTATAATTGCAATCCCAGAATTGCACTTCTAGGTAATTAATGGAAAGGTAAAAAAACAACTTTTTACTCTTTCTCCTCAACTTTAAAAAAACTTTTTAAAGGAGAAGTTTTTACCTGAAGTAACTCCTTCAAAATTTACACCCTACCAAATGCAACTCTAGTCTTAAAGAAATGTAAAATTAGAAAGACATGTATTTCCACTACCGGCCTCCACAATTTTTTAGGACATGTGAAAGCCTCTCTACCCATACAATAGATAATTCTATAGGGAGTGACTCTTTTAGGTACAGTGAGAATCGAACTAAAGACTCTCTCGAAACAAATTCTTAACTATCACTCCAACCCTTTAGAGTTAATTACTGATTAAATATTCATTTGAAGTTGTGGGTATATTCATAGGAAGTAATGGTAGTAGATTTTGTTTTATATTTTAATTTGTATTTTGTGCATGCATAATTTAGGTGGATTCTTCTTGGTGTATAAAGATTTATAACAAGTATGAAGTCATCTATTTAATCATTAAATTGGCATAGAAGGTTTGAGTAAAAATATTTTATTTAATTAAATTTCATTCTATCCATTTGAAGTCAGAATTTTGAACTTTAACTTTTTATTCTTAGGTTAGTCAATTAATTTTAGATTTTCTCTTGTGTTTTTTCTACCTTATGAGCAAAATTTTGTTGTAGTTTTTTAAGTTTTGGTAAAATTCGATGATTTTCCAAAATCTTCCTTAGGTGATTTAGTTTTGTATTTTCTCTAAATTATGTCAAAGAGCTATATTTAAATTCCTTTAAATCTAGTAAGCCTTAGATCTCAAAAAAAAAATTCTTCTATAAAATTTTATTTGGATTTCCTCTATGTTCTTTAAATTCCTTATGGCTAAACTAAAGTTTCCCTTGACTAGTTTTCACAAACTTCATCCTAAAACCTTCAGTCTAAAGATTATAGGTTTAGTTCTTATCAATTTAAACCTTAGCCTTCATCAATTATAATCTAGATCTATAGTATATCTTTAATCCCTACATAGAAACAATCATCTACCAAATCTAACTACTAACCTAACCAAATTATGATTCTCTAAAAATTACCCAAATCTCCTAGAAAGTGGCTCCACATTCACAGATTAGTCTCCTTAGATATATGACCTGCACCCTCTTGAGACTCAATAAAAGATTAAAAATTAACCTATTCCATTCCTTACAATCATGCCGATGTAAAGGTGGGATTACGAAGGTTTGGACGTGTTACCTTTCACTTTTTGAGACTAGAAGATTATTTAATTGAGCTACATTCATGTGGATGATCAAACTCTTTATATATTATGGCTCATCTACGGAGGTTTTATGTCGGGTATCCCACAATTTCTCATGTATATATTAAATAATAATAATAATAATAATTAATAGATACATGTCCAAATTTTTTCATCAACCGATTCTAGATAGATAATAGCTCAAGTTCGGTTGCAAATTTTCGAGTCAACTCAATTCCAACCCTAAGGTGGGATTCAAAGGTCAATCTATTAGTAATTTAATTTTATCTATTTAAATTTAGTTGAGTCATATTAATTAATATGATAAATAGGTTAAGTTAAGCTGAATATACGTGATGAAAAGCTTTTAAATATTTTTTTTGAAAAATGCTCAATTAAAATTTTAAAAGAAAAATTGCACAACAAAAAATGAAAAGAAAATCTTATCTTCTTAAAAAATTCCTGCGAAAATCAAATTAAAACTCAGAATCGATCCAGTTCCACACCCGGTGACATCAGACCCCACCACCACCATAGCCATTGACTGATCTCGATCCCTACTTTCAGACTTCAGTTGCAGATGGAAGTGGTGGCATAGACTTGGAGACTTTGAGGGATAAGCCGATTTTGAGAGAAATGAGAATCCAAAATCTGGTGTTTTTGCTTGCACTGGGAATGGTATGGGAAGTGGGGAAGCAAGAACAGCAACTTAGCACAAAAGAATGTGAAAATCTAGGGTTTACAGGTCTTGCCCTCTGCTCCGATTGCAACGCTTTCGCAGAATATGTCAAAGATCAAGGTTTCCTTCACTCTTCCTCTCTCTCTCTCTCTCTCTCTTTCTGCATTGTTTTTCTTCCCCTTAATGTCGTCTGCCGTGGTGTGCTATTATTTCTGATTGTTTTATTCTGGCTTTGAGGCATATACTTTCTTAGAAAGTAAACAATGTGTTGACAATTAAATGTTTATTTTCAAGAAAGTACTTTCTTCACATTCGTCTAAACGGAGCCTATTCGGTTTACTGTCCAATTTCCTAGAATTTTCGGAATTGGATTGGAAATATTGTGCTTCCATTTTGTTTCTTATGCTGCCATTTTTGCAGATCTCCGTATCTGAACCTTTTCGTGTTTTTAAGTCTTCATTTTAGTTGCATATGATTCGGGATCGTCCAAACAAGTTCCCTTTTTTCTTTTCCCTGGAGAATGCCGATGTTTCAAGGAACTGGATTTGTTGGAATTTTAGGTCTTTTATAATGGTGGAGAATTTATGGTGGCGTTTTCTGAAACTTACAGTGACTATCAACGGTTTTCTGTTTTTAGGATCTGGATTCATGTGATTAGCATGGAATTGATGGCCATTTTTTTGTTAAGTTCAGTTGTTTTGCTAATCTAGAATCTGAATTTGTAAGATAGACCCCATCCTGAATGAACTCATGGTCAGTGTTAGTGATGTTCTACTGTAGGATGTGATTAATGTTCCTTTTCTTGAATGATGATTCATGTAATTGGCATGGACTCATGAGCGTTTGAATTGAATTTTGGTCATTTTATCTTCTTGAATATGAATTTATGGGAACTTTTGGCTTTGTATAATCAACAAACGGTTCATGCTAGTTATCAAATGAGATGGAAAAAAGAGCATCTAATCTTAATTTGGCCTGTCTACTGCATAAACTAGACCTTTAAAGGCTTAGATGGAAGGGGTAAGCAAGAACATGAAAGGATGTAGGGTGACAAAGCATATGGTCTTTGAAAGGGCAGAATTGAAAAAGTATTACTCAAAAAGCTGGCCCAAATAGCTGGATGAAGTGGCTGATGATATGAGGATGTTATACTATCTACTTCATAAACTAGTACCATTGCTGTTAACAAGGAATTCTTACTTACAAGTAAACAGAAAACACACTCACCTGTATGGTCAACCAATGGTCACATGGTTATTATATTTTGTCCCTTCCATGAATTGGAGTTACTCACAAGCACAAATCTCCTATTTTAGTACTATCTCAATCTTGACTGTAACTGGAATGAAATTTGGAATGATGGTGATACGAAGATGAAGAAGGAAAAGAAAAGATGTTGGAACGAAGACAGGATTGGGGCCTAGATATTTAGGAAGGCCAACTGTTTTGTGAAGATGTTTGTTTTTTAACTCCATTGTGATTGAGAGAAGATTGATTTTGCCATTTAAGTACCTTCGCACAAATGAAATAGTGGTGCACCTTATTGTGCTTTGTTTGAGCACAAAGCATTGTATTCTTAGCCATTCAAATCACTCTCTCATTTTCGTAGTACAACCCACAAAATAGTCTCCTTGTTGTTTCATGGTCAATATCAACTTCACGAGCCATTCAACTTCTTTTATTGCAATTATTGCTACTCTATATTGTACTTCATTCATTGAAGAGATATTGTTGGTTTTCTTTTATTGCACCAAGATATTACACTTGAACCTAAGTTGAACACATACCCAGTAGTAGATTCATTCATTATTATGTCACCTATTTCCTTGCATAATCGACATACCAAAATCCAGCCACTTCCAAATGAGATATGCTAATCCACTTTAAGTGTAATACCCTGTCCCAAAAAGTCCCACATTGCTAGTGGCATTAGAAATTCCCTGGTATATAAGTAGTAGTCTTACTCCTTCTAGCACAAGGCCTTTTGGGAGCAACAGTAGGTTGGCTCGCCAAAGCAAAGCAGTGTTGATTCGTGTGCAGGCCCAAAGCGGACAATATTGTGCTAGCGGGACGGGTCATTACATTAAGTGTCTCCAACTTTGCATGAACCTGGCTCTAATACCCCTTATTGATTGTAGCAACACTCAAGACTCGACACAAGTAAGGATAAAAAATTGGGCCGATATGATACGTATAGGTCAATATATATCGCTTATATATTGTGTCGACGATACCTTGGATTCAAGAAACTAACATTGATTTAGATATCGTTACATGCATAAATTCAAAAGCCTAATACATGTGATGTTAACGATAAGGGTGGAAAGAATCATTTGTTTCTATTGAGAGACGAAGAGGGGAGATAAAGCTCACCACTAAGAAAGGAGCTTTACAATGCATCTTGTATGATTCTGTTGACCGTACAAGCATCGTATTAAATATATACAGATAGGGTTGGTTTCACTGACCTACATTTGACCGACTTGTATACTGTTAAAAACAACAAATCCATCTTAGATGTTATGTTAATAGAATTCTTCCAAATCAAGATAATCCTAATCTACTCCTAAAGATCCTTTCCAAATTAAATTTAAACTAATCTTATCATAAAATATCTATTTTTAAATTAGACAAGATCCGCCAATCAGGTAGGACCCTACTGGCCCTACCCCTCCTATGGGTGCACCAAGTCAGTAATTAATCTTAAAGAATTTGGTTGGGTTTGGTCGGTAGGATTGGGTTTACTAAGCACTGTTTACCTCAGGCCCAGATGGGGCACACTTTGCTTCATTCCCCCTTCATGGACTTCTATCTCCTGCGAAGTGGATCCCTAGGACTGTCCAATTTGGCATAATTCCTAGTAACGTTTATTGTTAGTTAAACTTATTTTCTACATAATGTTGATTTTTGTGGCCTTCGAACCAACTTGTAGTGATCCATTCAAGTTGAATTTTGGTAGACCCCATATCCAAGTACAACCTTCCCAACCAACCCATCTTCATGGGTCCAAGTGGGCTCCACATGGTTGTGGAATGAGTGCACAGCAAGGGCAGCACCGTGCACATGGCTTCAGCCCACATGGTCTGGTATTTGATTTGGTCTTTCAATCTGGAGCTGTGCAACCCCAGCCCAGCGAACCAAAAAATTGGGTGGGTGGGTTGGCTTTAAGTTGAACCTGATCAAGTGGCATACAAGGAGTCAGGCTTCTTGGACACCTCTAATGATACAAATGAAATAAGGAACTTTACAAGTATAAGATTTTTCCCTGTCTTTAAGAAGTAAGAGTGACTGAATTCAACCATCGAGGTGAAAATTATTATGATTTTAAGTTGTTCACTATAGTGCATGTGAAAATTGGGTTTGCCTCAAGGTGTTAGAAGTTTGAGTATTTCAGCTGTATTGATGGATATTTTCTTCCATTATATGTTTATGTTGGTGGGTACGATAATCTACAAAATGTTTGGTACTATATCAGTGCTGATAGTGATTTGGGGTGAAAACGCTGAAGATGGCAACATCTAGTGCACTTCATCATTTTTATCCCATCCCCAATTTTTTTAGAAAAAAAGTGCCTTAGTACAGTTCAAGATTATATGGATGGGGTTTCTTTTGTTAAAATGTGCAATAGAGCTCTTCTATGCTGTACAGTAGTATGCATGTACCTTTTTTCACCTGATTAGTGATACATTCATTTTTGTTGTTTCCAAAAAAAAAAAAGAAGTATCTTGTGAAATTACTGCAATCCTCGAACCACATGTCACTTTGGTACACCCAATTCACCCTAGATTGACAGATTTGATCATTTGTCATTGTCATTGTCTTGTTTCTGTTCTTGCACCTCTAGTGCCCCCTTTTTTCTTCTTTCTATTAATATAGTAACCATTCAAATTAAAAATGTTGACATCTTACTTTGCTTACGTCAGTGTCCAGGGAAAGTTAACTTTGTTTTGTCATGCCTATCTCTTTTTTTTATAGTTAAACATGCAGTCAATCATGCTGAATTTGTTTAAAATTTTAATGGATACAGAGTTGGTATCAGATTGTCAAAAGTGCTGCACAGAGGATTCAGATGATTCCATGAGCAAGGTATAGTTGATCCTTTACAAATATAAGTTATAAAAGGGAAAATGCAGATGCAAATTTCTTCCTAGTTCTTGAAGCTAAAACACTTGATTTTTGCTTTTAATGGTTTTCAAAGTAGGAGTAACGTTTAAATAAAATAAAGTGAAAGGGGTTGCTGTAAGTTTGTTTTTCTCTTTCAAGTCATTCACTCACATGGATGCATTCATCCATTAGTGTGAATGTTCATTCACCTTTGTTCCAGGCTGTCCTCTTTTGACATCCCCATATTCCATGATTGTCATTCTTCTTATGTGGGCACACAAGTATGTAATGTTGTAGTATGGTATCAGCATCATCATTTGAATGATCTCATGTTGGCACTACTATCCTGGATCATTCCTTTTTCAATACATCATCGTCGTCGTCATCAGATCATTTGTTACATCTATCTTGGATCATTCCTTTCAATCAATAACCCAATGTAAGAAGCCAAGTTGCTATCTACTTTTGTGGCCCACCTAGATGCAAATCTCTCTCTCACTCTTAATGGAAAAAATTCAGTTGATTGTGAGGAAAAATAGAAAAAATGGTATATGAGCACTATACTGCTGTCATTTACAACCTATACACCAAAACCCTAACAAATGAAATGGATACCTTGCAAGACATTTAAAGCAAGAAATTCCCCACCAGCTTAACTAACATTGCTTCATCTTTTCTTATATCAATGCAAGATTTAGCTTTCCTCTAATGCACTAATTTCTAATTTCACATTTTGAAGTTTCCTCTTCACCATGGCAGAGTCAACATATATCCACGTTAGGAGATAAGATCTGACCCTTTGCATGTTGCATTTGGGAGCACCTTATTGAAAATGGCCGACCAACAAAGGCCTCGACCCCTAGGTGAGGCGAAGCCTTTCCAAGCGAGAGTGCATGTAGGTCAGACATTGAGTCTTGGGTTAAGCTTATGAATTAAGATTTTACCTTGAAATAAGAAGATGGTTCTCTGGCCCAGACTTTTATATCCTCCTTTTTCTTTTACAGATGAAACAATTATTAAGACAAAAGATTGACATGCTTAACTCTTTCTCATAAAGTGGACCTCTAAACTCTAGACTCCAAACAATCTTATCCTCCGAAACTTCACTGCAATAACTCTTCCTTTTTTGCAAACACAAACCCGATAACCTTAAGGGGGAAAAGGGCTTCTTTAAGATGTTCTTCCCCTCCCAGAAGTGAAATGCCCCCAACCCACCCACCCCCCCTCCCCTTCCTCCGGCCAACCAAAAGAAAGGCACTACCTCCCCTCCTAGCTAAAGACAAAGATCCATTTGGAAAACCTCCCAAACTCTACTGCCCTAAGTCCTTGTTTTTTTATTCAACGTTACCTCACGGCCCAATTTTTTAATTCAAGACACAAATCCCATTCACCGTCTGATCCCATATTTGTGAAACAGACTTTGGCATTGGTCTTGCCATATTTTTAGGGCCATTTGCTATCTAATGTGCCATTCTTGTCCTTTAATCTTTTGAGGCCCATGACTCCATTTCCTGGGCCAGTGATCTCCTTCCATTGATAAGATGAACCTTTTTTTCTCACTAGTTACCATTAGTCCCTTTTGATTTTGTCAAGCTTTTTTGCGATTGCCACCTGCATATCAAAAAGAGAGCAAGCATCAACCCATCTTGAAATAACCTGCTCTACCACCCTAACTATTTTGCAACTCCCTAACCCCTCTGAATTGGGACTGATCTTTTTAAGCCAAATTTATCTTGATCAGAATGTGAAGCACCAATTAATAAGTCAGTATATTTTGTATGTTTTGCTCAATCACCCTAACTGTTTGGCAACACCCTAACCTCTCTTGGAATTCATTTTCCCCAAAATTTAGCCCAACCACAATGTGACTCACCATTAAATAAATTATAGTATATCATGTGATTAATGCTATGAAGTCCTAGATCTTTCTGTTATTTATACTTATGTTGAATATTTGTCTTCTAATCAAATTTGGTTATTACACTTAATGTATATAGTCTGCATTTAGTGGGTGGGTTGGTTGTGGGGAGGTTGCTCTCTTGTGATTAGACTGTGCAATAAACATTTATGAAATCATTCAAGCAATAGCCACTATAGATTTTGTAATTCTCTTGGTTTATTCTAGAATTTCACAAATCTCTTTTGTAAGAGGATGAAATGGATTGCCTTCACAACACACACACACACACACACACAAAAGGGTCCATTCAATTGAACAGAATGCCTTCTTTATTTTCTCAAGGACAGCTGAATGTGACATAACCGGAATGTTACCACAGGTTACTTACTCAGGTGCAATTCTAGAAGTATGCATGAGAAAACTTGTATTCTATCCAGAAGTTGTTGCATTCATTGAGGAAGAGAAGGATCAGTTCCCTTCTGTGAAAGTTCAATATGTATATGCCTCCCCACCAAGACTTGTCATGCTAGACAACGATGGTCATCACAAAGAAAGCATAAGGTCTGTCCTCTTTTATGTATATATTTCTACTACCCCTATGTTCTGTTGATTTTCACATCCTTTAAAACCATGACTAGAGTCATCAAATGAAGCTAAATTTTGGTACGCACTATATAAAGTTATAAATTTGTCAAATCCACCCAACCCATGATTAAATATATAGCATATTGTTTCTCTCAATCATTTTCTTTTACTTCGTTGCACTTTAACATTTTATTATTGTTTTGGGAATGCACATGATAATTAAGACTTGCTGTTCTTTGTCGTCGTGAAGGGAGTTGCCTCCCTTGATGTGCATTCTTTCTTGTTGGTCTCTGTATTGTGTACTTCTTGATCCTTTTTATTAATACATTCAGTTACCATTTCCAAGAAAAAGCACATGATAATTAATGAATAAAATTTTTCAAGTGCTGAGGTATAACTGGCTTAGCATATGTAGTTGTGAAGTTCTATATCTGCTTGATTGGGCTGCAGTTTTTAGTTGCCTTTGGAAAAGTGGGAACTCATTCCCAACAAATACAGGCATAGTTGCAGAATCTTTTGTTCACAGCATTTTCCCATCTATAGAAGCCTGCTTTCACCCTTTCATTTTGATGACTTTTTATGCGTTTTTTTTTTTTTTTTCAGAATTGACAACTGGAAGCATGAACACATTCTTCAGTTCTTGCGGGAGAAGGTCAAGCCTGGGGCACTCGCAAGCAAATAGACATTTTCAGGTCCTCATTTCTTTCATGTTTAATGTCATATTATGTTTACTTCCATTAGTTGTATGACATAAATCATATGTCAAAATGAAGTTCCATCTAGGAATTTTTTTTTCCAATACTGTGACTTGATTTACTTTTTCTATTTTGGCAGTTTTTACACCAGAACATAACAATATCTGTTGATCTTATACTGGTTTATAATTTTCACTCTCTTTTTTGTCGCCACTCCACTCTTCTGCCTCCATTGTTAAGAGTTTGGGAAGCATAGGGAGAGGGGAAATGTGTCTGATACACAAAAAATTAAAAAAATAAATAAAAACCTTGCTGATAAAGAGCAACAAGACAAGCATAACTTACTCTAGGGGTATTTTCTGATTTTTACCAGTTCCTCTTCCCATATCTTTCTCTTTATGTAAGTGATCCTTAACTAGTGCATTTGACTTGCATAGAACAAGGTGAAACTACAGGTTTCTCTTTTTTCTTTATCAAGTTCAAGGCCAACAAGTTTAGTGTTTTGTCCCTTGGAAGTGGAGGCAAAGTCATCATCATTCTAGGGATGAATATTGGCTGACAAACAATTTCTATACTATGATATTTTTAATGATTCTATTGAATAAAAAAGAGAAAAAAAAAGAGAGAGCTAATTATACAGCAAAAACAGGGTCAATATCATTGAAGATAAAAAAAAAAAAAAAGCAAATAAAAAAAACCGTTGTTGGTATCAGGGGTCCAAATATCGGCCGTATGCCGATATCGGCCGGTATGCCGATATCGATCGTTCATACCGAATTTTAAATCCCTGGTTGGTATGAACCATGAGTGATGGGAAAACATGCACAATAAGAGCATCTCTTGGGTACTTTTCTCATGAAGAGAAATGACATTTCATGATCAAGCATTGGCTATTGAAGATGGGTTTTCATGTGGATTGAGTGAACCTCATTGGTCAATTTTACAGTCTTATGGACCGATCACAGTTGTATCCCTTTTTACCTTTTTAGTGGGCCATGTCAGGGAGATCCCATCTCTCCTTGTGACATATTCTTTGTGCCAATGCTCTTAGTTGGCTCTCTCATGCAGCGAAAGAGGTCTTCATTAAGCCCTATTCATTTTAGTAGGGGAGGTCCTACAATTTCCTGTGGTGTGCTCATTTTCATCCACGTGAAAAATGGCAAATAGGCCCCTAGGTGAAATTGTCTATCATTGAAGTCATAGGCATGCCTTGGTTGCACCTAGGCCCTCACCTAGACTACATAGCCATTTTGCACCTCACCTAACCCATTTTGTGTGGACCCTCATTTTTTTTTAAAACTTCTTTTATAGCAGCTTCTTTTAAGTTTTTGCAGTAACTAACAAATATTATGGTTATCATGATATAATTGTGAACAGGGGTGAAAAAAAGGTTATCGGTCGAGACCAATATCTCGGTCGATAAATTCTCTCATTATTATTATTATTATTTTTTTTATAAAAACCACAGATATCGGCCTGATATGATAAGATTTTTAAAACTGTATCATATCAATCGTATCGACCGATATTCGGACCCTTGATTGTGAGTAATACTTAAATTAAAAATTTAGTTATTAAATAATGTACTTATACATGTGTGTAATACAAGTATGTATAATGTGCTTGGAAGTTTAGTTGCTAATATATTTTGGTTCGAGTAAATACTTTACTTAGGCGACATCCGCAGCTGGACCCTATGTGGGGCTCACCAATGCCCAAAATCACACTTTCTCCTCACTCATCTATCCCCCATGAATTATAGCCGACCAAATTTGAACCCATTTGAATGTGATCTCATTGTTGGATGATGCCATCCAAAATTGACTGAATTTTGACCTTTGATTTTTGGGTCCCTGAAATTCATGGCTTTCCAATTCCAATGATTTATTTTTTTTTTGAAAAGCATCATCATGAAAATACCTTTCAAATTCATCTTTCTTCTTGCATTGAACCAAATTCTTGTGGTCCCACATGGCCTAGGGCAGATTGTTGTCCATGGGCAACATTGCCCAACTGAAAGGGCTTCTTGTATGAATATTCTGTTTTGCTAACAGTGATGCAATAAGGACACCAGCATGGATGTACGCATTTTTTCTAGTATCTAAACAAGTGCATGTAGCGAAATTAGGTTGGGCATGACATGTGCCTTGCAGATTGACTATTATGGCGTCTACTAAAGAGGAAGCATTTTTGTTTAAAATGGTTTATTGAAGAGGAACTTAGTAGCAATAAAATGTTCTAAATAAGAAATCCACTACAATGATCCTCTCACATTGTTTTGCCTGATTACCAATGGATCCATGGCAAGTGAACCCAACCATGTCTTGTCTAATGGAACCTAATTGTCGATGCCCATATTTTAATTCTGCAGTCAAATTGTGCAGCCATTTTCATTTTTTGAGGAAAATGATTCGTTATGAATGATACAAGGGTAAAACATGAATGTAACAAGTAACCAGATTTGCTAGTTGATGACAAAATTCTATGAAAGATGGATTTTCGCCCCTCTCTAGGGAAACAAAATTCAAGTATGTTGTAGAATATGTGGATGGTCAATTGGTGATTGTTTGGCCTTAACCATTCTCACTTAGGTTATAGGAAATCAATTTTCTTTTCCACTAAAAATAGCAGCAGTTGTCAAGTATGCCCTTTTGGGTCTAGATGGCAAGAACCCAAATTTGGAGAGAGGTATGATTGTCCATTTAGCACAACAATGTGTGAAATTATAATTTATAACCGGGACTTGCATATACTAAACGCCAGTGCAGGAAAAAATGCAAGAGCTCAAGAACAATCTCTTTTAAGACAGTAACGACCCTACACGCTGTTGTGCGTTAGAGGCATATAGTTATTAAAAAATTAAAAACTTAAAAAATAAGAATGGAAATACTTAACATGAAATTCATATTTGCGAGATGTATTTTTTATTATAATTCATAAATTCTTTTAAAAGTCTTAATTTTATAAAAATGTTGAATATTTTAAAAATCACACATTAAAAACTATATCATTCACATTAAGAGTTTTTTATTTAATTTCAGAAATATTGGTATATCTTTTATTATTTTTCCATAAAAAACTTAAAAATAGAAATGATATCAGTCGGCTTTCATTCAATTTTAAAAAAAAAATTGGAAAATTACAGACTTCTTACAAACTATTTTAATCACATAAGACATTTTCTTTCAATTCAACAAGTATTCAATACTATTTTATAAATTATTTTCACAAAATATCTCAAAGTGAAAATTCAAAAAAATATATTAAAATTAATTTAAATAATTTAATTAAAAGGGAAAAAGTTTGAAATTGTTCAAATCACTTTTACAGCTGAAGAACTTCCTTCCAAACCTTCTTAAAATCATATTTAATATAACATTCAATTTGAAAAATAGTTTAAATGATCCTTTTTTTAATTAAAAAAGAGAGTACTAAGACCATATTATACAATATCGGTGGATACGGGCTTTGACAATATGGTCGAATTATCAGCCGTATTGGCCGCAACGAAAATTGTATAGACGATATACTACGTATCAATCAATATATATTAGTATACTGAAAATTTGACTGATACTCAATGTATCGGCTGAATTTTTCAGCATCAGTAAAGTATTGCTGAGCCAACTAAAGTGTGACTGAGGACCCTACAGGTTAGTCACATATTTTTGTTTTTCCCTCGGTATAATGAAGATAATTAGAATCAATACCAACCAAGAAATTGCAACTCAACCCGTTTTATCCATATTTATCAAAAAAGAAAAAGAAAAAGAGCCTGGCTTACTTGTGTTAAGCACAGCAATTCTTGAATGCTGAGTCACCCTGCCATATACATTTAGGCATATTACATATTTATGATGCGAATGCACCCTTTTACATGATAAACAGATCTCTACCTTTGATCTTAACAGTCCATATCCAAATATCCAACTGTTGCACATGGAATTTGTGTTATTTCCGGACTGCCCAAGACCCATATCCAATTCTGTAGTTGGGATCCCTGATTTAGATATAGATCAGTTGATACAGCTCTGAGTGTTTGGTAGATGGAATTTCATCGCCCTTCCAAAGTTAAAGTGGGAAGAATGCTGATGAGATCCCACATTTTCTCCTTTACTTGAGGGTGGTTGTCATGTTGGGTGCCCACAGATCTGCACCGTTGCTGCGGGCAATGGTTACAGTCCAACCAACTGGCACCAGACACAGGCCTCTCCTTCTTAGGCTGTAGTACTCTAATTCCTGAAACCAAATGAATGCAATCATAAAACTACGCACAAGCTTTGGGATTGTCGTGTATCATATCAGCCACACCACACATTTTAACATGGAGCACTTTTTTTTTTTGTTGATAAAGGTCTCCAAATTTCTCTTAGAGCACTCAACTAATCCTCAGAGCATGTGCAAGCCTCTCTGTCCACATACACTGGATAACTCTATAGGGAGTGGCCCTTTGGGCTGGAGTGAGAACCAAACTCGAGGGGGGTTCTTAGCTATCAGTCCAACTCATTTGCTTTTTTAATATGGAGCACTTATATCCAAACTATACTTTGAAATTTTCAAATTTGGACTTGACTTGAAATTCTCTTTTTTTTAACTAGCTGATTTGTTTGACTTGAAATGCTATCAAGTTGACTCAACTCAGACTGATTTGTCTGTGTTTTTTTTAGTTTTTAAACTTACTAAGCAAACTGAAGCTAACTAACAAAGTCGCAAAACTATAAAGGGATATGTGGAGATATGGAACAAGCCTTGCTCACCTGAGGTTTCCCTGTTGGCGTGCTTTGGAGGTAGGGCGCACTCAAAACCTGATACAGTAAGAAAAAACAGAAGACTGAATTCCCATTTCTGTGAGAGAGAGAGAGAGAGAGAGAGAGAGGGAGAGAGAGAGAGAGTTCTGCAAACGAGGTTGGACTGATTACAAGAAGCATCAGATTGTGGTTTTTTTCCGCTTACCTGGACTTGGTCTTGAAGAAACTTAATGTAACCCATTGCCTCTAGAAGTACTGAAGCTGTATCTGTCTGTGATCAAACCCATGTTAGTTTTTAGAAAATGAAAAACTTAAGGAATGTTACACTTTGTCGATGTAGTAGTTAAGGCATTACTTTTCCAAATGGAGATACCAGTTGTTGTAGAGCCGCTATTTTCTCTCCCAGTTTCTCTTTCCTTTCCTGTTTGACATTAGAAACCTCAATTTGCAGTGACTGCTAGATGTATAAAAACAAGGCTAAATAGATTAAACTATTAAACATAAGCCCCATTTTGGAACAAAACACCCAAGCGCTTGCCAATATAAGCAAGCCAACTGCCTAGTCATCTGTCAAATGCTACCTTGGTTAGGTGGGCCAATCAGCATGTTCTTAGTACAGAGCATGAAAACAGCACAAGAGAACATACCCTCATAGGAGATGGACCCTTGTGTCTTGTGTCTTTTCACCGGGTCGCAAATGTGACTGCTGTGATCAATAGATTCATGTCTTCTTTTCAGTTCAGTCATTGTCCCTGCCATCCCTTCCTGGTAGAGTAAATCCAGAAACAAATGACTCAATAGAAGAAAAAACACCATATGAATATGACAATGTCACAGATGGAAGTCGCTGTACCATCTGACTAAAGCAAATGCTCTTTAATTTGCAGAATCAAATTGGTGGGAAGCTGGTTGGTCAATTGGTACTCGTTCACACAGACACACAACAACGGATGTTTCTCACTGACTAGAATGGTCTGAGGTTGATTGATTTTGGGCTATGGCCCAACAATGCTAAAGGTCCTGATTGATCCACATTTGCATCCATAAGGGCTTCTCCCATGCACCATGGGTCACTATATATTTTGTCTTCTTAGGCCCCTTTTTCAAGTCTTTTTTGTCAGAGTACAAATTAATATATATATATATATATATATATATAGGAAATTCTCTTTCTAACAATATGCAATCATTGTCAGGCCAGTATGAAGTAGGCATGCATGATAATATACTAAAAAGGTAAGGTATTTGAAGGTCTGATTGATCATAGGCTCTACCTTAATACCCAGCAAAGTAATATGAGCTTACTTATTCACGATTTACCCTTGGCTGATTGTTAGAGATGGAATCTATGGTATAGCTGTTAGATCAGCAGTCTCCATTCGACCCACACAAATAGGATTGATTTTGACTATACCTCTCTATGAACAGGATCTAAATTATTTCTTTGGGCCCGTATTAGTAACAGGTTACTGATTCATCTCTCCATAAATGAGAGAATGTTTACATGTGAGGTTAACTTGCTCATGTGAATTCATCTCTCATTATTCATTATTTAATTGCTGCAACTGAGCCTCCACTATTAATGACACAAGAGATGTTCACTTGCACATTGGTATGGTATGTGACACATTGCGCCGAATACTTAATTATAGAATTCATCAAATAGAAAGGTCATGGGTGCATAAAAAAATAATTTCTTGAATATGTGATCTACCAAAATTGATTAATTAATTATACTATATTTTTAAGCTTTTTAAGATTTTATTAGTTTAAATTATTTTTTAATTTTTTAATTTATTATCTTTAAACTATAATTTTATTGATTCAATTAGAGTGGTTGTTACTGAAAGTAACATTTTCAAGGCATCCATCACTTCTCTATTTAATAGACTACATACTCAACTAAAATACACTGCACAAGTGCACAGTGTATGTCACTTATTTCACTTAAAAGACACTTCCTTTAAACTGCCTCACCATCATCTGTGCAGTGGAGAAGGATGGTTCTCAGCAGGGAAAGTCCATGGGTGCCGTTATTTTGATATATTCTTTCTTGGTTTATGATAATTGTACTAATTATCCCTTTGTAAAATTATAATTTTTTTTTAGATTTGAAGGTGTTCAAGCATCACATCCGACTAATCTTCTGATGTGTTTGAAAACTCTCCAATTCATACACAGATAAGTCTACATGAAGTGGTCCTTTATTGGAATTACAGGAGTTAAATTCAAGACTTCAGGTCCCCTGAAGTCTTGTGTCTCAGTCACTTGGCTAAGTATGACTAATTGATATGCAGTTAACTACCATTGGTTTGAATCCTTTAGGTTCTTTTTGTTTTGAATTTTTTTACCAACACAAGACAGGCTTATAACGTGATAAATCTTGACTGTAATAAAAGGAAAAGTTGAGAAAATTAACTTGATATTGTTACTCTTAGTAGACCACCAGCCTAAAATGACAGATGTCTATAATTGGTAATTGCTGCAAAAGGATGACTACCGAGACTACGGAGTATTGACAGTAAGGCAGAAGTCGCTGATTTATTAAGAGGCCGGTGGGTTCAGAGTGAAGAAAGAATCTCGCAGTTGGGAAAGTAAGATTGGTGCACTGAAGACTTCATTTCAAACAAGCCAATTTCAGGACAGCGGGACCCAGCGTTTGGTGATCGATGACAATGATGTGTGGGGCCCAATAATATATTCGGCGATTCCTTAGAATTTCTTCCACACTAAAGATTTCAAAGTAATAAATTGTAGAAAGTTGTGAAAGATTTGGTGTGGACAAGGGTGGAGCCCACTCTATAATTAAAAGGGCTGTATGATTAAAAGAATTATAAATAATTTATTGTGAGAGTTATCTATCCGTAAAAAGGTCAATTATTAAATTATTTTAATTTTTAACATTAAAATAATAAATTTGTAAATATCAGATATATTTGTGACATTGTGGTATATTACTATTTTCTCTGGAAAATATCTTTTTATTATATTTCATTTCTACTTTTAGAGAGATAAAAATAAATGATACTATTAATAATAAACTTAGGGTAAAAATAGAAAAAAAATTCATAGATCGAAACCAAAATTACCATGTCACTTCATAATAAATGACACTATAATATTTTTCTATTATTTAAACGATAATTTGTCCACGTCACTTCTCAGATTTCTGTTCCGAAACTACAGTCAACCAGCCAGATGACGCCAAACCGACCTAGCATTAGGTCTGCAACGTGTACGGTGCGATTCACACACGGACTGACCATCTGGGCACTTGTAGAACTGAAACAGGAAGGGGCGTCAAAGCACCGGCCCCAACCAAGCATATCAGATAAGGTTAAAATCCTTCTAGAGGTGGCCCCCACCGTAACCAGATGAACCTCTCAGGCACCGTGAAAAACTGAATTCGTCGCTCAAGTTTATCTTTATATCTTTTACTTTTACTCAATAATTTCAAATTTTTTTTTATTCTAATCAGTTAGAGGGTTCGAACTCACAATATCTCATTAAAAAACTATTTACTTACTTAATAGACAGTCGAATGAGTTAAAAATAATTTTGAATCCTACATGGTTAATTATAACTAACCTAAAGATATTTTTATTCAATCATTTATTTTTAAATTTTTATATATATTTATCATAATTTAAAATCACATAAGTTGAAAGGTAAGTTAATGATAAAATTTTACCTCCTTAGATACACAAAAAATAGTGAAATATTTATTTTATTCATTTTTTTTCAATTTCTTCTTTCTCTCTTTTCTTTTCATTTGTTTGAATAAAATGAATATTTCACTATTTTTTTATACAATAAAAATAAAAGATAGTCCACTACACAATAATATAAGTGAGTTATACCATTATTATAATTGGAAATAAAAGACTCGACGAAGGGTCCTTTAGAACAGTAAACAAAACTGTGACATTTAACTTTGACAAACCTAAGTCATTAATTTATTTTAAGTCAAACTTTAAACACTTTTAGGATGTGATTTAAACAAATCTCACTCGTCCATATATAACCCACACTCCACGTCTAAATTCTAAACAACGACACATTAAAAATTCCAAATGGTTAGCAAACACCCTTTTACATTCATATTCCTCGCATCCACATGGAATTGTTAATTAAAATTCTTTATTTTTTCAATATGATCATGGTATAATTTTTTATAAGACTAATTTCAATTACTAAAAAAATTAATTTAAAATATCTACTTTGAGCATCAAAGCAGGTCAAAGGTCAGAAAGTTTTAACTGTGAATCACTTGAGTTTAACTCAACCTGAGTAATGATAGCCTTAATTTTAATATCAATCTGATTCACGAACTGATAAAACGAGTACGAATGATAGAATAAGGAAATGTAAGATTTTCTCGAAGATTTTATGTAAATTAGTCATAAGAAAAAATCATATAAAATTATGTTCTTTTATGCTTGATGGTGGGTCCTAATTAGCTAGAGTATAATTTATTATTTTTTTAAGAATCAGAAAAACATTTACAATATATGATTTTGAAGTATATTTAACAATTTTTTTCTAAATACTTCAACAATTTTCTTTTCTAAGGTTCATCACTTGCCAGAGAAGAGAACCTCTCATCCAAACCGGCCCTTTTTCATGCATGGCCAAGAATAACGACAAAAGAAACACATGTGGTCATGATTCACTGGTGGTATTAAAATCGACAGAATGCAAAATTTTGTAAAATTATTAAGTCGTTTGAGTTCCATCAGTTTAAATTATTAGATAAATATTCATATTTTATATCAATCTAAATATAAAAATTATTTAGGCAAAATTGGAACCCAGCGTAAGATCGATCATATATGGAGTGATTTACATCAACTACAGCATGAGAATTTCATATAAATCTTATGGCTTTCACCACATAGAGATCCTACTGAATTTGGAAGATTTTGCTTCTTTTTAAAATTTGAGACTTCATTTGTGAAATTTTTTGTTAGTACTGAACGTAGTGTGAGAGTAAAGAAATTCAGAAAGAAAAGGAAAATACAGGAAAACTCACTTAGAAATATCACTCCGCATTGCAACGCGCAAGAAACTCAGTGGAAAATCTCTTTCTGCATCTCAGGATTCAAGAAGCGAGGAAATGAGAGCTCCGTAGCAGCTCCAAGGAATCCAGGGAGACTGAAATTTCAAGGAAAAGCAAATTCAAGGAATCGAGCGGAATTTGCGGGGAAAGCAGCGGAGGTCTTGAAAATGTGAAAATGGGGAGAATGGAAAGGACGGGTCATGTCCGGACAGAGTTTTATAAGCGCCATTCGCGTCGCACGTGACAGCTCATCTCCAACCATGGCGTTTGGGACTGAGGTTGGCTTAACCCGAGCTGACGTCCGCTCCTGATTAACTAATCCGACGGAGCCGCGCTGCGAGAGACACGTGTACGGATGATGTTAAAAGAAGATACGCAAGTTCGTAACACCGCTTTTACTTTTTTGCTTATTTTGGCGGGAATCGCTGTCGAGTGGTTTGGGAGGGCAGGTAGGCGGTTTCGGGTAGTGGGCCATGATCTGTTCCCCTGTCCGTTTTATTCCTCGCGCGCTTCTGCATTTAAAATAGTTACGAGTGGGGCCCGCTCTCCCTGTGAGCGTGCGCTAAAGTCCACGGGCGAGAGAGATTTAGTCGTTGTCGGACCCACGCGCTTCTAGCCGTCTGCTTCTGATAAAAGTAAAAAACCCGAAGGGGGATCTCTCCTTTTTAGAGAGCTAGCTTTTTCGAAGTTGATATTGACAAATATATATATTTTTCTTTTTTATAATAATATTTTTTTTATAATCAAAGAAAACACGCTTTACATTTATACAGAACGTCTCCGGCTTACATCACAAAAAGTGTTTAAACATTTTTTTTCAATTAATCTTTTGGAGTATGTGAATTTTTTAAAATTTATATATTATATAAAACTAAGTTGAATGGTCCCTTAAAATTAAGTGTAAATCCATCACAAACTGGAGTTAAAAAATCATTATCATATCATTATCGGTCGGTATATAAGTTGATATTTTTTTTTCCTTCTTTTTTTAAAAAAAAATAATTGATATTGACAGATATTTTGATATCGACTGATATATCGATCAATTTTATAAATATCGATCGATATGATATGATATTGAGTGATATAGTGCTCTTTAAAATCAATACATATCGGCCGGTAGATACCCTGATTACAAAACCTTCGCTTCTTAATTTACTAAACCTCATTTTACTCTTATGTCGCCATTGAGGCACAATTTTCTTCTCAATCATCTTTAGAGAATGATTCTTTTTACATTAAGACCTTTGACCTTTCGCTCTCTCTGTCTCATATTGACGGTTTTAGTGTGGATATCAGTAAACTAGTGAGAATTAATGTTAATAAAAAAAAGGGAGCCATACACACATTCAAAAATTCTACCTCTACACACTTGAATTTGAAATTTTGTGGTACATTATTATTTTACTCTCATATTTCCAATCATTCGAACGAATGGATAGTTCATTTTGACATTCATTCGAATGAATGTCCAGTTCATTTTGACATTCATTCGAATAAATGGACTAAACAGGAACATAAAATACTGCTCAGCCCTATAGTAATAAAATGACCACCGTTCCTTCCATTCATTCGAATGAATCGTATTCGAATGAACGTTCAGTAGTAAGTTAAATAATAAAAATTATTTTAAAACTTTAAACTTATTTTTTAAGTACTGTGTATTTCCAAAATTTCTCAAATTGAATATCTAGACTAATTGCGATAATCTGATAAAAATACTTTAACACTTCAATATCTTTTAACACTCCTAAATATTTAAAACACAGTATTTTACAAATAAGGGTATCCCTAAGGTGTGCCGAAAATACATTTAAGAGTGTCAAAAGACCTTGAAATCTTAAAATATTTTTATCAGGTTATCATAATTAGTCCGGATATTCAATTTGTGAAATTTTGGAAATACACAGTGCTTAAAAAATAATGTGCATAGTGTATTAAATAATAAAATCTCCTTTAAAACTTTAAAGTTATTTTTTATGCACTGTGTATTTCCAAAATTTCTCAAATTGAATATCCGAACTAATTACGATAACCTGATAAAAATACTTTAAGATTTTAAGGTCTTTTGACACTCTTAAATGTGTTTTCGGCACACTCTAAGGATACCCTTATTTGTAAAATATTGTATTTTAAATATTTAGGAGTGTCAAAAGACCTTCAAGTCTTAAAGTATTTTTATTAGATTATCGTAATTAGTCTAAATATTCAATTTGAGAAATTTTGGAAATATACAGTGTTTAAAAAATAAGTTTAAAATTTTAAAATAAATTTTATTATTTAACTGACTACTGAACGTTCATTCGAACGATCCGTGTTCATTCGTTCATTCGAATGAACGACTTATTCGAATGAATGATCTTTTCATTCGAACGAATGGAAGGAATGGTGGTCATTTTATTATTATTCATTCGAATGAATCATCCATTCATTCGAATGAATGGGGCTGAGTAGTATTCCGTGTTCCTGTTCATCCCATTCATTCGAATGAATGCCAAAATGAACTGGGCATTCGTTTGAATGATTGGAAATACGGGGGTAAAATAGTAATTTGCCATGAAATTTCAGATTCGGGTGTATAGAGGCAGAATTTCCTGGTGTGTGTATGGGCTCTCTAAAAAAAATAATAGTAATTATTTTTCTATTTATAATTTTTATTTTTAGAAACTAAAAATATAATTTAAATTCTTTAAAATCATTAAATTTATTTTAAATTTTTTTTATGAACATGATTCGAATCAAATCTTTCTAACTCATAATTTTTTTATATTAGAATCTATTTCATAGTTATATTTATAACGATGGTTCAATAGTTTCATAAAATTAAAATGACATAAATTTGTATTTTTCTATTTAAAAATTAATAAATCATTTAAATTTTTTAAATTGAATTTATATATCTCAAATAACACTATAAGACCGTTCCTTGTTCTGCACTATAGTATTAAATCATACCAAGAGTCATGAATTCATAATGAAAATCAATTAGATTGGACTCGAGTTATAATTTTCATGTGACATAAATTTTCAGTTCTTTGGAAGAAGGAAAGAATTCGGCGAAAAACAAGATATTTTGAAAATTTCTGATAAAATGGGTAATTTTTTTTTGCCAAATTCAGCCTATGTGAAAGTTTGAGGTTTTTCTAATAAATCAAAATCTTCTATATTTTTACATGATTACATTTCAATATAACTGAAATTCAATCTATATATATATTTTTTAAATTTATATTTGAAAAACTGTGGAAAATCCACCGTAATACTTTCACATGTGATATCCATTGCTATTAGAGTATATCAAATGAAGCTATGAGAATTCGAACCTGACATCTTCCACTTCTTACAGGTGGTATTTTTATCGGATAAAAAGATCACCGATTAATAAAAGGTCGTATCAAAGTATAAAAAAGTTTTGGTCAGAAAAGGTGGGCAATTTGGTGAATTTTTAAATCCATATAAAACCAGCTAGAATTTCTAATAAATTAAATGCATATTGCATACACAGGATAGGGACTTCACCACCTTGCATAAATCTACTTACTTCTTGTGATAGTTATCCTTTACATATTAGACTATGCATGGGGGAGGTCTATAAAATAAAAAATACACACAGCAGAACCCGAGTTCCTATTTCCTAGTTCCCACCTTCATGTTTGAAGGTGAGTGGATGAGATCAATGAATAGACTTTTATGTAAAATAATGAATTATTTTAATTCTCGAGTAAGTTCATCAAATAATTTTAATCTTAATTTCAACTTCTAAGATTTAAAGTGTTGATAAAAAATTCTATTTCAATCGACAGAATATTGTCCTAATTTTTATTAGAATTTTTCAAAATGCGAAATTATTTAGATAATTATAACTAAGATCAATGAAAAAGCCAAGAACAGTTTCATTTGTTATAAAAACTTGGTTATCTATACGCCATTTTTTTTTTTTTTAGCATGGGTATCTCCATCCTAGGTAATAATTTCAGTTGATACGTACGTATATGATATCAATCGATATGGCCAATATTGACCGACATTATTAAATATTGATGGGTTTCTTTTAAAAAAATTGATTCGTTTGTGGGCTCGGCCGATAGGTCAAATATTGATTGATATTTTTTATTTGACTTTTTTTTTTTTCAAAAATAAGCCTTCTTTTAGTTTTTTATTTTTTTAATTAAAAAAATAAAAAAATGACCGGTATTTTGAAAAGCACAAATTAGAGAGACTAATCCCACATATACACGAAACCACTTACGAGCCTCATATACAAGATAGTTTGGAAAGAGTTGAACTCAAGATCTCTAATCTAATTTTAAAAACTTAAACCAACTGAACTACCAATCAAGATTAGAAAGAAAAAAATGACCACCCACCACGTTTACGTCTCTATATGCCTAATAGTATTTATATTTGTCTTTTTTAAAATTATTTTTAAATTAGAGTTTCTTTCTTGACTCAATAAGATTTTGAGTAAAATTTAAGTTTAAATTTTCTAATACGGCTGCCGCGAAATCCTCTCAAGTAAAAAGGTTTCCTCTTCCTATCTTTTGTGCTTTGTTCTGTATGTGACAATCATAGTACTTTGACTACCATGCTTGGCTTGAAAAGAGTCCCATAAAGTATGAACTGCTGAGAGCTTCTGCATCAAACTACCCCAAATCATGCCACAATACAAGGAATCCTCTATCTTTTTTTTTGCTTTTTTTTTTTTTTCATGTTAGGCGCCAATCACGTGTAGCTGGACTGATAGATTTGTATAGAAAAAAGTCTCTAGAATTAAGATTGTAGAATTGGTAGGTTTAAAGCCCAGCTAACCCATTCCTTCTCATATTTTAATGGGTGTCACCATCATGAATGTAACTACAGACAGTGATAAGATAAAAGAGGTCACCTTCCTTTCCTACCACTGTAATGCAGCCATATCTTCCAAATATTTTTGTCTTGGACCCATCTTGACAATCTCACAATCTTAATTTTTCTAAAAGGAATCTTTTGCTCATGGATGCTTAAGACTCTGAAAAATGTTTTTGTTAACAAGATGTCATGGTGTCTGAGAGCTGGAAAGGATGGTGATGGCGTCTCCAGTGGCGATGGGTCCATCATTTTGACCGCGATTTGTTTATTAAAATTGATTGAGATACCAATATTTATACTTGAGTTAAATATTGAACTTGTTTTATCTTTTATTTTACTGTGACAAACAAATTATTATAATACATTGAAGGACAAAATGGATTTACCGTCTCATTTTAGTAAAAGGGTTAGTGTCCAAATAATCAAATTCCCTTTTTGTATAATCCAGTGACTGATTTTGTTTTAGACGAAGGTATTCAGACATCTTAGATCCTGTATTGATATTATAATTTGCACACAAAAAATTGAAAATACCATGAATAATGAAAAACTAAGTTCTCCGAACTTTATTTAAAACAAAGGGATTTGAACTTTGGCTGTGTTTAGATGATGAGTAAATATTGTAGAGGTGGATAACCAATTATGAATACCCTTTGCTTTAAAAGATTTTCAAACGTGAGATTAGAAGGGTAAAATCTAGACTACTTATCCTTACTTTTCAATTGCCAAATGGGCCCTGGTACCCTCCATCACCCGTAAAACAAGCACAGCCTTTGTGGTACTTTAATACTAGATAATTATAATACCACTAGCATGTTCTCGAATTTCCGAGAACTCCAAAATTCATGAAAATAAGACCAACATATCTTGACCAAAGAACCAAATGATTGAATCATCCCAAAGGGATAAACAATGATTTCCAAACCCTTAAAACCTAATCAGGGTTTTCAAATTTTAAGACTTCGTTGCAATTTAGATTTGTAAAAGCTTGAATGGGTCAATTTTGGCCTACTATCAACTGAGACAAGCTTAGTAGACAACTATTTTATAAAGAGAACAAAAATATACATCCAATTTTCTTAAGGACTCAATAAATTTGAAAACAGATGACTGTAATTTAATTAAATTACGGGCTAAAATTACTTATACGTTTGACTCTTGTGATCCCAAGGGACTTGAAGGAGGGGTAGACTGATAAAGACTAAGATAGAATTGAAGGAGGGGTAAACTGATAAAGACTAAGATAGAATTGGTAGATAAGAACATAACATGATGTGGGATGAAAAAGATATATTCTATAAGTTAGAACACGAAAATACATCAAAGAATTGACTCTAAATATATAATAAAATATATGCTACTGTTGATACGATGAGTTGGCCTCATTGAGAAAATTCAGTTGATGTGATAAGCATCTGCCGAATTTAAAAACAATAGGACATAATTCAAAGTAGACCATTGATACAATGGGTTCCTCAGTCGATGCAAAATCTTCCATTTTAAATTAATTCTTTTTTACCCATCAAGGTAGAGATCCATCGATTGGGGTTGCTGGTAACGAGTCCCACATTAAAAGTCTATAAAGAGATCTAGATGTTTATAAAGAATTTGAGTTACTTCACCTAATAAGTTAGTCTTTTGAGTTGGAAGCCCAAGTTCGAATAAGTGGTATTAGAGCTACGTCTCAAGCTATCTCACCTGGACTGAGGTGATCCCCCAGGCGAATGAGATAGCCGAAGTCACTCTCTCCGCTAGAGGGCCTCGTTCGATGGGGAATTGTTGGGGTTGCTGCGAACGAGTTTTACATTGAAAGTTTAGAGGGAGATCTAGAGGTTTATAAAGGGCTTGGGTTACTCCACCTAACATGCTAGTATTGTGGGTTGGAAGCCCAGGTCCTAACACCATCACTTTTTCTATTTTTCTATTTTGATTTAGAGTAAAAAATGTGTTGGGTATACGGAATGTCAATATAGCGTATCAATGCAATACAATGTATTAACCGTTCCAGGCCGATATGCACCCATCTGTCACCTGTCCATCACTCGTCTGGACATGCATTACGATCGATACGTTGCGACTGAGATTTTTCTACAATATTATAGCCAATACACAATGTATCGACTACATCTTTTCACCTTTTGATTTCCGACCACAAAACCATAATCCCACGAGTCCAACAGGTAAAAAAAACATGAAGTTGCATTAAACTACAAATTTGCTGCCAAACAGCCTTTAATTTTCATCTAATCTATATTTTTATCGTAGTAGTCTAGTAGATATTAGACCTTCTTATCAAATTACTAACCTGAAGTTTGAACACATTATTGATCTTGTCGGCAAGTATCATTTTTAATGGGCTGTGATAAAAGATGGCTGCCTAATTTTAGGACTAATCTAATATTTCCTCTCTTACTTGTCCTTAGTGAAGTTATACTTCCTTTTATTAAATGCATGAGAAGACATTACAGGATAAACGTATCTAGTTTCCAAGAAGAATGAGGAGTCGAGTAATTCAATTTAATATTCTATTAGAATATTATGATTATTTGACAATTCATCTAATTAACCATATTATATTTTTTATAGATAAAATATGTACCATTCTAATATAAGTTATAGAGTATAGACACTGCTACATCCAAAATGGTGAATGAATATTATATTAGAATTTGATTTAAGTAAGCCCAACCAATGTTTGTTGGTTACGAAAAAAAAATTCTAATGTTGATGGCTTGATTCATACAGTCTACATGTTATCACCAATCCATTGAGTCAAAAATTCAATTACATGTAAATGAAATTGTTTACTACGTTTATGAATACATAGTTTTTACGTCTCTTTATGAAAATAACATCAAGAGCTATACTAAAATTAAATTCTACTCTATCGGTTCTAAATTAGTTGTCCTATATAAATTTTGAAATTGTACTAAAATAGTTGTCTCATTTATATGTAAGTAGTATAAAATGTGTTGAAAATAGATGCAATCATACGAAGTGCTAGTCTTATATATAGAGGGTTTCTTAAACAATACAAATATATCAAATGAGACAACTAAAGTGAAACGAAGGACGTGCAAAAGTGAAAAGAAAGGAAAGTTTTAGAGCGAAGTTGCCATATTGATATGAATTCTGATAGAGAAAATTCAAATGGAGTATTAAAAACAAATATAATCAAGAACAAATATTTTTCTCAAGTACTTTCAGGTTTTGCTTTATTGGTTTCTTCTAAATAAAAAATTAAGAATATAAAAATATTTAAAAATGCTTAAAAATAGAGCGATTTTAGGCACGGAAGTACTGTGATGTGATGGAAATATATACAACGATTAATATTCTGAAAATTCAGCATATTCATTATCAAGCCAGGCTTTCTGGGTCATTTCTATGCCAGAGTAAATACAATACAGTAATAATCATTTCAACTTCAATTCCTAGATTTACATCTTTAAGAAGCTCAAGTTGAAGGCATAGAGCATTTTTAGCACAAGCCACACCCAGATAAGTACATGGAGGCAGGGGTCGAAATATCGGTTTTAGAAAGCATCATATCGACCGATATCATATTGTATCGGCCGATAATGTCGTCAATATCGACCGATATATCGGACATATTATATCGGCCGATATTTTTAAAAAAAAAAAGAGGAAAGAGAAAAATATCGGCCGATATATCGGTTAATATATTGTATCGGTCGATACCGTTTTTTATACCCTGCATGGAGGAACCCAAATCGGTTCAGTGACATCTGATTTGATAAACTCCAGAGGAAAATGTTCACCGGTACCTGTCCTGAGAACCTTTAAAATTTGAGAAACTTTAGACAACTAATAAGAGGGGCTCTACTGCAGAAGCCTTAAAATTTTAAGGGTCCTTAATGTAAAGTTATTTTTTAAATCTTTTATAGGGGCCTTAGGCGGAGGACCGCGCTCTCTAATGCCAGGGCTGGCCCTGATGTTCACAGGCCCACATTGAAGGGCTTAAACCTTTACAATTTTGGTGGAAGAGCAGTGCTATCAAGTTCCAATTGATACTTCAACCCTGCACAGGGATCAAAAGGAGTGACTAAAAACACAAATATGAATACAGAAATGAAGAGAGAATAAGATCCCGAGGACGTGTTTATACATGCTCTGCGGAAATTATTGCAAAATGACATTTTGAGTGAAAGACTTTTAAGTGATTTAAACCTACAGATTTCTTGTGTTTTTTGGGAGGGTAGTATGCAAATAGAAAACTGATGACAAAGGTAAGATGGGCTCTTTCAAATGGTGTTATGAAATTTAATGTTGATGGAGCTGTTAAAGGAAAGCGGAGACTAGCAGGAATAAGAGGAGTGCTTAGAGATAGTAGAAGAGAAACGTCACTGATCTTTTCAGAAGATGTGGGGATTAAAGACTCAAATGAGGCAAAACTACTCAGTATTAAAGGGCGTTGTCCATCTAGAAAGTCTTTGGATATGGTAGGCTAGTTATAGAAGGAGACTTGGCAAATAGAACTAAGGGCCAAAGGATCGGAACGTCTCCCGTGGAAGTTGATTATCATTGCCAAGGAGATTATGGACCGGTCTTCGAAAATGGATGTTTCTGTTGTCTAAATGAGTAGTACAATAAATGGGGGGGAGCCCATTTAGACACCACACTATTCTGTAAGCAGACACCAATTTTCAGATTTTAAGTAAAAATTATCATTCTACCCTTCTGCGCGGAATTCACCTGAAGAAATCGATCGATTGAAGCACGAGCTGAAGAAATCGATGGATTGAAAAATCGATCGATTGATCCCTTCTGCACGAAAGCAAACGAGCGTAATAAATCGATCGCATGATGATGAGATCGATTCTATTAATGTATGCAAATGAGCGTAACAAATCGATCTCATGATGATGCGATCGATTTTGTTAATGTATGCTACAGTAGTTATACTATTTAAATAATAAAATTCCTTTAAAACTTTAAAGTTATTTTTTAAGCACTGTGTATTTCTAAAATTTCTCAAATTAAATATCCGGACTAATTACGATAATCTAATAAAAATACTTTAAGACTTCAAGGTCTTTTGGCACACCTAAATATTTAAAACACAGTATTTTACAAATAAGGGTATCTCTAAGGTGTACGGAAAACACATTTAGGAGTGTCAAAAGACCTTAAAGTCTTAAAGTATTTTTATCAGGTTATCGAAATTAGTCGGATATTCAATTTGAGAAATTTTAAAAATATACAGTGCTTACAAAATAATGTTAAAGTTTTAAAGGAAAGATAAAACTTTAACGTTATTTTTTAAACACCGTGTATTTTTAAAATTTCTCAAATTGAATATCCGGACTAATTACAATAACTTGATAAAAATACTTTAAGACTTTAAGGTCTTTTGACACTCCCAAATGCTTAAAACAGAGTGATTTACAAATAAGGGTATCATTTGACTGTGGCGAAAACACATTTAGGAGTATCAAAAGACCTTAAAGTTTTAAAGTATTTTTATCAGGTTATTGTAATTAGTCCGGATATTCAATTTGAGAAATTTTGAAAATATACAGTGCTTAAAAAATGCCATTAAAGTTTTATCTTTCCTTTAAAACTTTAACATTATTTTTTAAGTACTATGTATTTTCAAACTTTCTCAAATTGAATATCCGAACTAATTACGATAACCTGATAAAAATACTTTAAGACTTTAAGGTCTTTTGACACTCCTAAATGTGTTTTCCGTACACCTTAGAGATACCCTTATTTGTAAAATACTGTGTTTTAAATATTTAGGTGTGTCCAAAAGACCTTGAAGTCTTAAAGTATTTTTATTAGATTATCGTAATTAGTCCGGATATTTAATTTGAGAAATTTTAGAAATACACAGTGTTTAAAAAATAACTTTAAAGTTTTAAAGGAAATTTTATTATTTAAATAGTATAACTACTGTAGCATACATTAACCTAATCGATCACATCATCGTGCGATCGATTTGTTACGCTCGTTTGCATATATTAACAGAATCGATCGCATCATCAGTGCGATCGATTTGTTACGCTTGTTTGCTTCCATACAGAAGGGATCAATCGATCGATTTTTCAATCGATCGATTTCTTCAACTCGTGCTTCAATCGATCGATTTCTTCAGGTGAATTCCGTGTGGAAGGGACAGAATGATAATTTTCACTTAAAATCTTAAAATTAGTATCTGATAGAATAGTGCTGTGTCTAAATGGGCTCCCTAAATGGGGTTGAGGATTTCTTAGCTAAATTTAGACTCAACAACTCAGGGTCTTTTGTCTTTCAGTTTGTTTGGGACTTGACAGAGGTTTAGGGTGTTGAATTATTGGATTTTCATTTATATATTTTTTTCCTATTGTTCCTTTGTTGGGAGGTCTATCTCTTTTAGGCTTCTTGTATAGTTTTTTCTCTTGTATCATATTTTTTTTAAAATATATATATATATATTTTACCATCCAAAAAAAAGAAAAAGAAAAAAACGCAATGATCTTGCCTTTGCTCACTTGAGGGTTATGGTTGGGAATGAAACAAAATTTTCACATGTCCCAAGCGATGGGGCCAAGGGAAAAAAAGGTTAATTGGACAATTTTTTTAAATAAAATTAAACATTGGTAAATGCATTTGACTTGAAACACCAATATTACAAACGTCAAACTTGTGTTTAATTATTAACTGGATAACTACCTTGGTAAAGTCAAACACATGCTAACATAAGTTATACGATTTGAACATTTTCTCATACAAATGTTAAACGGTCAATAATATAAATGGATAATTTTCACAGTGTATATTGCCGTAATGGGAAGGACTTTTTTGGAAAAAAAATGTGCTCTTTCGTGTACGTTGGAATAATTTTCACGGTGCATAAATCAATTCCCTTAATTAATCCTTCAAAGCCACAATCTTGTGTACAGTTTAACCAGGTTCGGAAACGGATAATTTCTCATCTTCGCGAGGGAGACTGCCCCTTCTCTCCGGCGCCGCATTGCTCGAAACAGGGTTTTGTTGTGTTGCTCTTCTTTATCCCAACTCTCCCAAGCTTCCCTAATCGGTTATCATTCCAAATTCAGGTAAAATTACACTTTTCTCTATCTGGCTTGTTCTAATTTTATTCATTTTTATGCAAACACAATCGCTTCGTCTCGATGATGGAATTAGATTTTAATAGAGCTAAGTTCTGTGGACTTGGTCTTCTCAAGGAAGTGCTTTATTTTTTCATGTTACAAAGCTGCAAACCTTTTTATCATTTTTTTAATGATTTTCTTTTGGGGGTTGGGGGAAGCTGTGATAGTTATTCTTTTTCTTTTTATTTTACAAATTTTGTAACATCGATTTCTCTTTATTCCCAGTAAAATGCGTGCTGTCAACCGCTATTAATGCATTCGTTTTTAATTTTTTGTAGGTTTTGGACTTACAGGGAAATGTGTGTTTTCTCCATGGTTTTTTTTTAAATCTTCAGTCCTATTATATATTAAAATATGATCATGGCTTGCTATTGCTCCTCGTATCATTATGTTTACTTGTTCTGGTGAAATCTTCAACGCGTTGGTGGGGAGTTCTCAAAATTTCACCAGACTGAATACAATATACACTACAACCGGCTAGATATTCGTTATTATCCACGTTTAACTACTATCTCTAAGAAGGTATTGTTACATTTGAAGGCCACATACTTTGAAATCTTTTGATTGGACTGAGTTTGTTCCTAAAAAAAAAACTAAATGATCATGATTTAGTTACCCCAAAAAAACTAATAGGGGTAAATTAAGGGGAAAATCTATCCTGTCTTCTTCATTTATGATGTGACTGGGTGTAGAAAAAACTAAATCATAATTGGCACCAAGTGGATGGAGATTATGATGAACGTAGTTTGGTTCGTGGAAAAAAAAAAGGTTAGTGGACTTGTTGCATGTTCCAAGCACACATTCTATGGTGTCCACAACAGTATTAAGAACAAATGCATTCAGTTTTCATAAACAAGGGATAGGTTTCAAAATGGTTCGGTTTCTCATTCATAAAAGCTTTAGCAGAAGACAAGTCTACAAGTTAATCACATATCTAAAATTGAACCTGGAATGTTATCGCAATCGTCACCCTCAAGTGATATCAGGTCAACAAATTGAGAGGGTTTAAGAGCCCCAAATTTTTTGGCGAAGTCCCCAAGTCCAAATGAAACCATCCTATGCAAAAAACATTAATGTTAAAGACAACACAGCACTAAGATTATACAATAAAAAATTAAAATGAAACAAGATAAATTGGACCAAATAATAGTCAATGCATTACATTCTAGACAATAGCTTGGAGCATAGTTGACAAGTGTTCTATCAGAAGGTTTGTATCATGTTCAATTTAAAAATGAGGAAATTTACATTCTAAGTTTTAGCATGATCTTGTTTGTAAGGAATTAGATACATAGGTCCCAACTTTCTATTTTATAAAAGAATGATTAATTTTCATATAATGTATCATACCATGATAGGATTATAGTTGCTTTTGAGCTCATGAAGAGGGATGCACATTTACTAATTTTGACATAGTTTTAAATAAGGTTGGTCTTTATTAGGGATTCTGATATATGTTCATCTAGCACAATACAGCCCCATTTAATAGAAAGAGGGTGAACGACATGGTGTAAATAAAAATGAGCTATGGTAGGGCTGTACTATGCTAAGACCGACCAGCACAAGCTTGACAAATATGACAAAGCTAAAGCACGTCAACTCCAACGGGAAGCCTCAAAAAAGTGAAAGTAATGTAAAATAAATAAATTTTTGTCTCTACTAAACTTGGAAGGAAGAAAAAAATAGAGTACAAAAAGTTTAACAAAAGAGAGAGAGAGAATAGAAATTAGATTCTTGTTTCAATTAACTGCAACCAAAACAATAAAAGAAACGAAGGGTTGGCACACAAGCCACATGCCGATACACCCATTGGCCACACAAGCACAGGAAACAACACAAAAAAAAGAAGTTAAGCCATGTCAAGATATTCTTTCCAGACTCGTAAGATGTCACTGAGAGAGATATTTTTGAATTCCACTAGAAAGGAAGCCCAAGAGGCAAACTTGGCAAAAGCTCATCTTGAAACAAATTCACTCGATTCAGTGCAGTCCTTAAAGATTCTATTGTGTTACATTCCCATCAAAGGCTCCAAACTACGGCAAAGAGAGAAATGAGCCATAGAGAGGAGCATCTTCGGGAGACATAAACAATATCCAAAGCATAAGCTAGCTCGGCCAAAGTATAAGGCATAACCCAAAGGACACTAAATTTATCCAACACCGAGTTCCACACAGCATAGGAGAAAGGGCAGTGGATAAGAAGGTGATTCGCCTCTTCAGGAGCTTAAAGACAGAGGACAAACACTGAAAATGATTCTTCCTCTTTTGCGCAAGTCAAAATTTTCTCCATAACAGCAGTCCAAACAAAGTAAATTGCACGAGGTGCAGCTTTTGAAGTCCCAATATATGGGTTGACACTAACTAGAAGAGTCTACCGATTGTTCCAATCGAAAAAGGACTTGAAAGAGAAGCAACCGGTCAGGTTTGGCCACCACGCAAGACAGTCCTCAGTAGTGTTGTGGATCCGATAGGAAGAGATAATGTGAAGAAGATCAGAAAAGTCATCTATCTCCGAGTAAGAAAGATTACGCCGAATGGAGAGATTCCAAACAACCTGACCATGGCAAATGGAGTAGAAATTAGAAACGACCCCAGCCGACGCTTGAGAGAGACGGTAAATAGAGGGAAAACAGGACGCCAAAGTGGTATTGCTACATCAAGCTTCAGTCCAAAACTTTACTCTGTTGCCACGTCCCACCTTAAATTTGATCCCTTCTTTAAGCCTATAAACACAAGCAATAGCTCTCCACATACCTGATGCTCTACAAGGTAAGGGTTTGACATCCCAACCAAGATTACCCACCCTATATTTTTGGATAAGGATAGTCTTCCAAGGAAGATCACCCTCAACACCTAACCACCAAAGCCACTTAGAAAAGAGAGCAATGTTAACCTCCTTAATGGACTGCACTCCAAGGCCCCCCAACTCGAATAGGAAGGCAAACTTGCTTCCACTTCACAAGGTGGTATTTCCTTCTATCCTCTTGATCACCCCAAAGGAAATTCCTCATGATTTTCTCCAAAGAGTGAATAACTTTACCTGTGCATCTGAATGTTGATAGGAAATAGATTGAGAGAGCAAAGAGGACAGCCTTAAGGAGAGTAACCCTACCGCCAAAGGACAAATACTTACCTTTCCACGAAGCTAGGCTCTTACTAAATTTGTGGATGATGGACTCCCACTGAGAATGCCCAAGAGAGCCAATGCAAATAGGAAGCCCCATATAAGAGGAGGGAGGAAGACAATTCAAACCACCTTAGCAGAGCATGACGATTCATAACAAATTCCTCAACCACCTCAAAAAAATAATAGTGTCATCCACAAACTGTAAATGATGGACCTACAATGAAGAATCACCAATCCTAAATCCGTGGATCAAGGAGAACTTAGCAACTTTGGTGAGAAGAAGACTCGAAGTCTCAATGAAGAGAGCTGGAGAAAGAGGGTCACACTGGTGAATTCCTCTGAAGCTCTTGAAATAACCCCTATAAGAGTCATTGATGAGAATAGAAAAGTGAGTAAAAGACATGCACTCAAAAATCCATAAACACCACCTTCGACTGAAACCCATGCTGGAAAGGATAAAACGAAGAAAGTGTCAATCCACCAAAATCATACATTTTTTCCAAGTCGAATTTACAAATTATACCTTTCCAGCGAGACTGGTGTTGGAAGTCAATACACTCATGCACATTAATGACCACATCCATAATTTGCCTACCCTCAATAGCAGCATACTGGTATGGAGAAATTAAGTTGGGAAGGAAATGCTTGAGCCCATTTGCAAGAACCTTGGACAGAATCTTGTAGGGACCACCGAGAAGACTGATAGGCCTGAAATCAGTAAGAGATGAAGCACCATCTTTCTTAGGCACCAAAACAAGAAAGGTTGCTGCAAGTTCCTTTGGAATATGCCCTCTTTGATGAAATTCCACAATGAAAGCGATGAGATCATGCTTCACAATGTCCCAGAAGATCTTAAAAAAAGCAACGGGAAAACCATCAGGCTTGGGGGCTTTATCCTCGCCCAGGTCACAAACTACATTCTGAATTTCATCCTTGGAGAAAGGCCGCTCAATCAAAGAAGCTTCTGAAGTTGAGATGGACTTGAAGGGGAGCCCAGAAATTGACAATCTGTCAAAGGAATTGGTTGAATACAACTGTGCGAAGTGATTTAGAATGGTGGCACTGCTGTCTTCCTTATCGGTCACTATCAAATCGCCAACAGTTAAGGATTTGATTCCATTTGCCCTTCTGTGAGCCAAGGCCATGACATGGAAAAACTTGGTGTTTTTGCCTCCTTCATTAATCCACTTATCTCTTGACCTCCGCTTCCACTTAATATCCTCCTAAATACTCTTAGCTCGATATTGATCCTGTAAACTATGACGAAGAAACACATCCTCCTCAGAAATGGATCTTGTTTGCTCACAAAGATCAATCTGATTAATGTCATTGAGGAGAGAAGCAAAGGAATCTGATAAGGACCCAAAACTAGAAGCGCTCCAACTTTTCAACTTGTGCTTCAAGAATTTCAATTTTTTGATGAATGATGAAGGATTTGTTGCCGAACGGAATGAATTCTGACCACCATTGAGCGATTAGATCTCTGAAGACAATGTCTTTAATCCAACATAGTTCAAATTTGAAGGGAGGACACAAAGACTCTTCAAAGGTGTCCAGAACCAAGTGGCCAATGATCGGAGATGGGGCAAGGGAATATAGATGTTTGGGTCACGAAACAAGTCCATCCACTCAGTCGATACAAGAAACCTGTCAATCTGGGAGAGGATAGGCCTCTCTTGACCATTGACCTAAGTAAATTCTGCTCTGGAGAGGAGAAGGTCCACAAGGTCAAGAGAGGAGATCCAGTCAGAGAAACGACTCATAATGGGAGTGAACCTTGTTATCCCAGTCTTCTCATGAGGGAATCTAATGAGATTGAAGTCTCCACAAATGCACCAACGGTTGCTCCACCGACCATTAAGAGACTCAAGCTCAGCAAGAAAGCCAACATTTCTAGATTCATCATACGGCCCATAGACAGATGTTAATGTCCAAGTCATTCTGGAGATAGGATCCTGGAAAAACACTAATAATGAACACTCACCTATGAAAGAAACAATGAAAGTATTCAATAACAATTTCAATAGAAAGCTAATATGGAAAGAGACTAAATTAATGCATTGAAATGGGTGGTAGGGAAAAAAAGAACTCCTTGGAGACGGTGGTGAAAAAATCATGACTCTTTCTTGATGATCCACATGGATCTTTCCATCACCCTTTCTTGATTGTTAATGCCCCATGGATCATAGAAGCATTAAATTACTAATAAAAAAGAATTACAGGAAGCACACAAAGAATCGTAGCCTAATTTAGATGAAAAGAATCCATAACATTTTTTTGAGAAAGAACTCCTGAACCAGAGATTTGGAACCTAATACAGAGGCTCAACTTTTGGATAGCCAACACTGTGTACTAATTTACACAAGTGAAGTATGTATATAGATTGTGGGGGACATTAAGAGTTGTGGTGGCAACCAAGTACTGGAGCCCATTTCCTGTGTTTCTTGTAACTGATTTTGAATCATTCACATGATATTCACGTTTGTTTTTAGAATGATTACTATAATAATAATAGAAAAAGAGGCATCAAAGGAGCAAATACATGATATTCACATTTAGCTCACAAAGACAAAGGCCAAACTCTCATGGACCAAATTCACAAGCCTAAAATACATCAAGCAAAACTTCACCCACAGCCTATCCACTTAAGGTCATTCTCCCTAGCAGTTCCACTTAAGCTAGGGTGAGAGGGAGAGAGCATGCCCAGGTGATTGTGTGTGTGTCAGCATATAATGAATAGTCTCAACACACATCAGCTCGACCAGCTTATTTTGCTTAACATAAAGCATCATGAACATGCAAGAATCTGTCGATGACACAGGTACAAGAGGAGACTACCTTATAACCAGAAGCAACACTATTTACAGCCAAAGTACCAATTACATCATCCGCTTCAACACCTGGAACCTGACATGAATCATATCAGCAATCACACTATTTCAATTCTTCTGGCTCACATGCAGCTAGATATTTACCTCATTACTTTTATGGACATAGCCTTGATGGATGCCTTAAAATATTGAAGCCCTTGAACAACAGTATCAGGTGTAGGCATGCGATTGCTCTTGTACGAGGGATACAAATTGTGACGGAAAGTCAAACCTTCATACATTTTTATGCATTTTTAGTTAGAAGGATGATCATAACAATGAAATGACTTGCTCATGCAAATCCAACAGCAACAGAGGCACATAAAGAAGAAATTGATGACAAGATTGTCCCAATTGCTATTGAATTTCATGACAAATTTGATGATGATAAAAGAAGCTTGTCTAAGAGTCTAAATCGGCCTAGAATTGTAAAATGAAGAGCCCATGTGATGGATATATGGGTTCAGATCTGATCTGACATGTTTTGGGCTTCAAAAGCCCACTTTTAAAGGTCTATTACCAAGGAGCAAGGAGTGGAGAGATAAGAAGAGAAGTTAAACTTACACATCGTCATCCTTATCTCATCAAGGCCAAAATTAGTAAAAGGAATCCTCACTTAAGCAAGGCTTGGGCGAACCTCCTCAAGGGATATTTTTTAATTTTTTTCCTCTTTTTAGTTCAAAGACATAACACTAGGACTGAATGGATCTAGGAGAGATGCCACATGGCATTCATCCAAGTAGGAGATGGTTCTAATTTTTTCAAAAAATTCACTATAACAAGGAACCATGGGTGACCATGGATATCTCAATTCATTGTTTCTCTTTGCTTTGTGCAAGTAAGTTAGTCACTCTCTTCTATTTCTTTTGATTTCTAGTTTTGTTTGCGCAATTTTTGTTCTATTTTTCATTAGATTTGTAATTTCATTGTGAATTTCACACAGCTTTGAAATTCCCAAAGAGTTTTTGATCCTTCTCTTAATTTCTTGCTGAATGAACATGAGTGTTGGTGATCTATTGAAGCTTTGAGATTTCTCCTTCAAAGAGCCATTATTTCTTTGATAGAGTTTTAGAATTCATTGAAATTTGAGAATTATCCTTGAATTCTTTAAGCGGATTTGAAATTGGGTTCTCTCAATCAAATTGAGCCTGTTTTCAATTTTCCTTGATTTCGCTTATAGAAGTTGGATCTAAATGCAGATTGTGTTGAAGACTTTTGAAGAATCTCACAGTTTTGACCATCAGCCTTCATCAATGCTGCCCATGTTTCAGCTATGAAAGAACCCAAATGACACGCAGAAACATTATATTAGACCTCAATTATGACACTATCTGTATCTTGGTTTCACAACAAGAATCATAGACCATACTCGTCAACCCATGCTCTGCAACCTAAATAATAAGCCTGTATTCACCAATCCTTAGTCTGAGACCTAAAGCTTGTATATTCTTATTGCACAAAGCTAGGGCCGAAGTGAGCATACTTGGGTTCAGAAGATGAAATGCGGCAGTTTCAAAGTATCGAAAACTATGAAAACCAAGGAAGCAAAAGTAGGAGTGAAATTCACTAGCTAAACCACAACCTGTACCTTGGTTTCACAACAAGAATCATAGACCATACTCAGCCAACTCATGCTCTGCAACCTAAATAATAAGACCTTATTCACCAATCCTTAGTCTGAGACCTAAAGCTTGTATATTCTTATTGCACAAAGCTAGAGCTGAAGTGAGCAAACTTGGGTTCAGAAGACGAAAAGCGGCAGTTTCAAAGTATTGAAAACTAAGGAAGCAAAAGTAAGAGTGAAATTCACTGCTAAACCACAACCTGGTGATAAAGTTCGAACTCATTTGATTAGGAATCCTCTAACAAATCTTTATGACATGAGCTATTGCACAATCCAACAGACCACATGATTCATTTATCAAATAAGTTGATCTAACCACTATTGAATGAGTTGATCTAACTATATTTGATCAAATGCATTGTCCAACCAACATACCACATGACTCATTTATATATTGACCCAAGTATCAAACCAAGGTTGATGTATTGACCCAAGATAGCATCTATTAAATAGTTGACCTAACCCAATCTAGTACCAATCCCAATTCATCTATGAAATAAGTTTACCCAACTGAACCATCTTATATAAGTTGGTATAACATGTATTGATGCAGCTCATCTGATCATGTGTAACTACTACTTTATTTCCTTGTTTTGTTTTCCTTATTAGTAAGGGTAGTTTCGGTATTTTGTTATGTTTTTTATTTTAATAATTAGAAACGCTATATATGAAATAATAATTTTTCTGCTCCATGCGATTGGTGGCTTCTCGGCGAGAAGCCGTGGCTCTTCTTCTCCGGGTACTCTTCCTCTCTCTTTTTCCTTCTTTCTTTCTTGTTGCCGTGACCCATCCCTTTGCCGTCCCAAACTTCCGTTTCTACCTAAAGGCCTTTCCCCTTCACCGCAACCCACAAAACCCACCCATACAGTTGCCGTAACCCCTCAACCACCCAGTCCACTTTGCCGTAACCTTCCTTTGCTCCTTTATCTGCGACAGAAGCCATCCCACATCACGACACCCTTTTCCAAGCCCAACCAGTGGCTGCCGACCCTCCCTAAGCCCCCAATGGCTTCGCCTGCCCTTTGAGCCCTCCCAAAACCCATTGTCAGTCCCTATACCACCTTTTTTAAGTGTCGTTAGCCCCTTTCACCCTTCCCCTCTCCACTGAGATTCTTTGCAGTCCCCTCTATACCTGCTGTAAACCCCTTTTGGCCTTCCTATCTCCAACTACAGCCCATACAGCCCACCATACTGCTGTCCCATCCCCTTCTTCACTGTTACATCCCAATTTCTACCCATACAGGCCACTCCAACTTATCTTCTCCTCCTCCTTGCTGCTGTCCCTTAGATCCAGCCCTCTCGTTAACCCTTTTACTGTTGTTCTACAGCTTTTCACCCTCTCATACTGCTGTCCCATGCTGATTTTGCCACAACCTTGATACCAAACAGCCATACTTAGCTGTGGTTGATGTTAGACCTAATTATTTGTGGAATTGGACAAGCCCATTTGTTTTGAGGGTCTTCTATTTTGAGTTGTAGCTTGGTTTGGATCATAATATATCTGCCTAGATTGAATTTCAAGAATTGCATGATTACTTGTGGCAAGTTTTATATTGTGTAATTGCAATTATTAACTTGAGTCTTAATTTCAGCCCATTTTAGATTTAGGGTGCATTGTTTTCATCCCCCTTTAGGGAACCATATAGGCATTTAGGGTTACCCTATCCCCATGTATCCTTCCCTTTAAAAAAATAATAATAACGAGGAATTAGATTAAAAGAAGAAAAAGATTAAAAAAAAAAAAAACTTTTGCTTTAAGAAAAATATAAACAAAGGGAGAAAAACAACAAATTACAAAATGAAGAAATCATTGTTCTTGCAAATAGTTCAACCCCCTTATCAAGTGATCTTTCCCTTAATGTAGGAAATAGTGGCAAATAAATATAAGAAAAAAATTCTATTAGAAAATGAATTCCTACCAAGTCATTTTCCTAGCAATTTTTTCAATTGGAAATTATTTTCCAAGAAACCAAAAAATGTGCCCCTAGAGGTAGCGTTCCATCCTTCACTACTATATAGCGTTGGCAAGTGACAACTCGAATCCCCATCTGTGTGGCATGCAAGCCAAACCAATCATACGGTGAATCCCACCTTAGATGAAGCATAGGATGCCAATGATATATATTAGGCAAAGTTAACCATCTTATTTCATATTGTTGAATGCTTGAATCTAGACCATTGACCATTTCCTTTTCAACTGTCCATTTAATCGAAATCTAATGCCAGGTTAGGATTAGCTAATGAGTGCAACTAATAAAGAAATGTTTCATCCAATCGTACCAACAACTTGAATTGGTCAATGTTGGTATGCATGCATGCCATGTCTAAAATGACCAGCTTCAGCAGCCTAGTGAGGAGTAGATGGAATGATTTCTTCTTTGTTCCATACATAACCTGCCATAAAGCAATCACCATTGAAGTTTCACGCTAGATTCCGAGAGCTTGGCATGTGTCAACTGCTATTACACCAGGCTGGGCTCTTCCGACTTTTGGTTAAATTACCAACCCTATAGATGTCAACAGTCTGGTAACGACATGAACCAACTAAGCCTCTGGGCCAAACACTTTAGGCTTTCGAACCAAATCACCACCCCTATAAGAAGCCTCAGATAGTAAACTTTCTAACATTTGGAATAGATGATAGATTTTCAACATCTCACTCCTAGAAGTTTTTTCAGGTAAAGCTAGTTAAAGTGTAAGAAAAAAAGTCGTCGATTCCAACAAGACAACACATATTGCACTTATCTCCATATCTCTACCGTGCTGTTGGATTAGGAAAGGAGTAAACCATACCTTTTGCCACCGTGAATGGCTTCTTTTTTTGATATCTCCCAAGTGACAGGGCCAAGGAAAAAAGAGAGTTAATTGGACATTTTTTTAAAATAAAATTAAACATTGGTAAATGCATTTGATTCGAAACACCAAGATTACAAACGTCACACTTGTATTTAATTATTAATTGGATAACTAGCTTGGTAAAGTCAAACACATGCTAACATAAGTTATAGATTTGAACATTTTCTCATACAAATATTAAATGTCAATAATATAAATGGATAATTTTCACAGTATATGCTGGCGTAATGGGAAGAAATTTTTTGAAAAAAAAAAATGTACTCTTTAGTGTACGTTGGAGTAATTTTCAGGGTGTATAAATCAATTCCCTTAATTAAACCTTCAAAGCCACAATCGTTTGTACAGTTTAACCTGGTTCGGAAACGGATAATTTCTCATCTTCACGAGGGAGACTGCCCCTTCTGCCCGGCGCCGCATTTCTCCAAACAGGGTTTTGTTGTGTTGCTCCTCTTTATCCCAACTCTCCCAAGCTTCCCTAATCGGTTATCATTCTAAATTCAGGTAAAATTACACCTTTCTCCATATGGGTTTCTCATTTTATTCATTTTTATTCAAACACAATCGCTCTGTCTCGATGATGGAAAGATTTTTTAATAGAGCTCAGTTCCGTGGACTTGGTCTTCTCTGTGTATTCCTTATGGAAGTGCTTTATTTTTTCATGTTACAAAGCTGCAAACCTTTTTATCATTTTTTTAATGATTTCCTTTTGGGGGTGGGGGGAAGCTGACTTTTTCTTTTTATTTTACAAATTTTGTAAATCGATTTCTCTTTATTCCCAGTAAAATGCGTGCTGCCAACCCCTACTAATGCATTTGTTTTTATTTTTTTGTAGGTTTTGGACTTACAGGGAAATGTGTGTTTTCTCCGTGGTTTTTTGTAAATCTTCAGTCCTATTATATATTAAAATATGATCATGGCTTGCTATTGCTCCTCATCTAATTATATTTACTCGTTCTGGCGAAATCTTCAACGCGTTGGTGGGGAGTTCTCAAAATTTCACAAGACTGGATACAATATACACTACAACCGGCTAGATATTCGTTATTATCCACGTTTAACTACTATCTCCAAGAAGGTATTGTTACATTTGAAGGCCACATACTTTGAAATCTTTTGATTGGACTGAGTTTGTTCCTAAAAAAAAACCTAAATGATCATGATTTAGTTTTTTCTACACCTGAAATTGGATGACCCAATCACATCATAAATGAAGAAGACATGATAGATTTTCCCCTTAAATTACTCTGACAAGAGAGCTTTTATATACCAAATGTTGTGAATTCTCTTACTACAAATATGAAGATTGGAACCCTTAACAAAATAAGTGGAGATTCCCCTTAAAAATGGAAGAAGAGATGTCCTTAAACTTTAGTGTAGACAATATATGGGTTGAGTTCTTACTCCTCCTTTGATGGGTGTTTACTTGACCACCATAAAAGTATTATTGTGGCAAAGAAATAGAAATGATACACGTGAAGTTGAAATAATGAACTCAACCTTCACTCAAACCATACCTTCTTGTTAAAAAAAAAAACACTTCTCATAATTGTGCCAAATAAATAGAAATGTTACACTTGAAGTTGAAATAATGAACTCAGCCTTCACTCAAACCATACCTTTGTGTTAAAAACAAACTGCTCATATTATGTGTGCTTCCTTAAATGGACTTTACAGCCATGAATTACATGGAATGTTGGAAATCGGCATTGAACACCATTTTGGGGATGTTAGGCGACATGATAGTTGCAGGATACTGAAACCAGCCTTTGCTGAAAGAAAACCACAACCTATAGTTCTCAGTATTGTAAGTAAGGTTCACTAAATTTCTTAGGTTTAATATCATGATAAAAAGAGTTCACCCACTATTGGAATATGTACATTTTAGAGTGATACGCAAAATGAAGTATGGTGAAAGTACCAGCGCTCAATTTTTACTTCTACAAAATAAAATTGAATGGAGTATAAAATAAACTGGTAGTCGTGAAATGCCTTAATGGCTCATTCAGGGGTTGGGTGCTATTGGTTGATTTGGTTACATTTTGTCTTTTGTGACTCTAATGAAGTTGAAGTGAGGTCTCTTAGTCAATTGATCAATTGAGAAAGATAGACTGAGCCGATCTATGTAGAAAGGTCTCTGTTGACTGGCCTCTGTATGTTGTTGAATTTAGAGGGCAACATTATGTAGAAACCATTGGCAGATGGGTGGTGGGTGGGTAGAGTCAACCGCTAATGGCAATTGAGACTGTCGGCGTTGATACACCAGAAGGAGCTTTTTGGGACTCGGGGAACTAAGGTCTGCAGGAAGAAGAGGAAGGACTGGGGAAGGAAAAGAGGCAGAATCTCGAGAGGAATTCTCTCTATTGTGTATTGAATGTCAAAAGATTACACATATATAAAGTACAAAGAGAGCTATTCATGGTGGCAAAAAAGGAAATAAATCAGATGAATAATCAATTACAATAATTTGCACATCTAGTGACATCTAATGAGTCAGCTTTCCTAATCTAGAAATATTCGGGTCAACCATCTGCAGAAGGTGGGCTCCACACGGTCTAATGCCTGAAGTGGGTCCCACAACAATGGATCCAATCTCCATTCTTGTACTCAATCCAATTCACCATCCTCTAGCTCACAATTCAAGGTTCCCGCATGTGTGGCCGTTGCTCTCATTCAAGTTCTTCTACTTCATCATGCATTATCTGTTAGGCTTGTAACAAGTTGGGTCACACAATCCTTGTTATCATTGATTTAGTCGAGATTTTCAATTAGAAACAGCTGTGTCACTACTACAAACTAATGTTACTCATGTTGTCCTTGACCTTAATGACTAAAATTGGTATCTAGGCACATGTGTGACCCATCATACTACCAATAATTAGGGTAATCTCCGAGTACATTTAGAATACCTAGGAATGGGGAAGGTTTGCTCATCCAGCACATTGGTTCTTCTTTCTTTCAGACTCCTACTAAGTCCTTTCATTTGCATTATATTCTTCATTTTCTTTTCATTCATAAAAACCTCTTGTCTATCCCTGAATTAACTGAAGATAATGATGTGTTCTTTGTGTTTCACGCTTCTTTTTATCTTGTCAAGAATCGTTGCAGAAGGAGAGTCCTATTCCAAGGTCTGAGTTAAGATGGTCTTTACTTGAACTTTCAAGCTCCATTCATTCTAGTCCAAGTTTGATTCCTCCAGTTTCTGCTTTCGTCTCCATCATTGTTGATTGGCAGACTTCTGGGCCATGTTTCCTGTCACATCATATCTCATCTTTTAACAACTAAGTCAATTCAGTGTTGCATAAACTAAATAAATATTCTGTTTGTGAGTGCTATGAAGTTATTAATGGCAAAATTGTTTGGGGACCTATGTTAAAACGACAATTAGAGGATTGGATGGTAGAAGGTTGGATGTCTCTCCTAAATCTATTGGAAATTACTTTTGTGGCGGGTAGAGGTTCGGATCGGCGTCTTTGGGAGTTGGATCCACATGGTAACTTTCCAGTGAAATCTTTTTGTAAGAAACTATTGACAACAGATGCAACTCCATTAGTTCATCCAAAAGTTTGGATGAGAGATCCTCCGTTTAAGGTGAAGGTGTTCAATTGGATTGCAGGATTACAGAAAATATTGACTATTGACAATCTACGGATACAGAGGATGTTAATTATTAATGTCTGCCCTCTTTGCTTCTCTGATGCAGAATCGGTCAATCATCTTGTCCTTCATTGTCTGGTGTCATATCAGATCTGGATACACTTTTTCTAGCTCCTAGGAGTCCAATTTTATTTTCCTAGACAATGGACTGACTTATTTAATGAAGAGGTGGTGAGAACTGGAACTTCCTTCAGACGCAATCTTTGGGCTACAACAGTGCAGAATAGTGTGGTCTATCTGGCTTGAGTGCAATGGGCGAGTTTACAAAGATAAAGTTAGTTCCGTTATGCACCTTCTAGACCTCATCAAAGTACGAGTGGCTTGGTGGACGGTAGAATCATCAAAGCACAGGGGAATTTCTGTGTCAGATCTATGTTGAGATTGGGCTACCGTTGACTATGTTTCTTAGCAATCTCATTCCCGCCCTATACTTCCATGGTTTCCTCCACCACCTGGATTACTTAAGTTAAATTTTGATGGAAGCTGTTTGAGTGAGGAAGGGTTGGCAGGTTACGGAGGCTTAATTAGAAACGATTCGGGACATACTATGCTCTCTTTCGCTGGTCCTCTACCACACGGTTCGGTAAATGAAGCAGAATTGTTTGCACTTTGGAGAGGTATTTTGGAGCTTACAAGATTCGAAGTTCCGAGGAGTATTATAGAAGGTGATTCAAAGGTTGTTATGGGATGGGCTACAAGCTTTCTTTGTCTAGGGAAATATCTAGATAAAATCGAGCAGATTCGGCAATACACATCTGTCCACGGCTATTAGCTCATTTGGACCAATCGATCTTCAAATTTTGCAATGGACAAATTGGCTCGCCAGGGGGTATTTCTATTTTCGGAAAGAATAACTAGTCATATATAATTTGGGAGGTTTTGTTTTACGATTAGCAATTGGGTGATCTCTCTGTCATCCATTTCATATGTACAGTTTTTTATATTAATATAAGTATGTTACCTTTCAAAAAAAAAAAAAAAAACATTCTGTTTGTGATTCATGTCAACTTGGCAATGGTCATAGGCTTCCATTGATGATTTCAATCGGTTCTCTTGGTTTTATCCATTGCACAGAAAATCTGGTATCTTCAGAACTTTTGTTCAATTTAAACAACAAATTGAGAACATGTTGGATTCTTGCAATATGTCCATACAAACTGACGGTGGAGGGGAGTTTACTAGCCATGTTTTTGAAAACTTTCTTGCTTTGCAAGGTATTTGGCATTGAATATCTTGTTCATTAGCTCGACGGTACCACTAGCAGTTACTATGTTTATTTAGGGGATAATCTCATCTCTTGGAGCTCCAAGAAACAGAAGACAATGGCAAGATCTAACAGAGAATTTGAATATTGAGGTTTACCTCACATTTCCATGGAAATATTATGGATCAAATCATTGTTACGGGACTTGAACCTCTATTGCAAAGATCCACTCTTGCTCTAGTGTGACAATTTAAGTGCAGCGTATCTTACTGCAAATCTGGTTTTTCATGCTCGGTGCTGAACATATTGAGATTGATTTTCATTTTGTATAAGAGAGAGTTGCTTTGAACGAGCTTGATCTTCGCTTCATCCCCACCATTGATCAAGTTGCCTAGTATCTTTACCAGTGTTATCAGTAACCGGACCGGACTGCGGTCGAACCATCGGTTTGACCGAGACCGGCACTTCTGCGGTTCGGTTTTGGAAAAAAGCCGCCTAACACGTTGTGCTATAGAAAACCGCCACGAACTGCGATTAAACACTGATTTAGTGAATAAAACCGTGAGCCGCAGTTCACCTCGTTAGGAAAAAAAAAAATTTGGATAAAAGCTTTCACCAAGGACGAGGATCTGCGTTCTTCATTGCACCATATTTCTCTCCAACTGCTCTTCTTCTTCAAACATCCCTCTTCTTCTCGTTTTTTTGAAAGATATCCCACTTGTTGTTGTTGTTGACTTCTTGCAACAATATGGAAAATAAGGAAAGAGAGGGTTTTGAAAAAGGCAAGAAGAAGACACGAGAGGACTCCTCTGTCCCTATTCCCTAGTCTCTCTCTCATTTGTCATTTCAACCTGTACTTTGTATGGGAATGGTCCAATGAGGTGCGGCCAACAAATCCTTGAAAAGTGTGTACATTAATTAGAAGCAAGAGAGTAGATTTAGAGGCCATAAATTTTTATGTTATTATGATAATAAAAAAATATAGTTGACTTAACATCATAAAATTATCTCATCTTAATAATTATCATGTTCAAATAAAATTTCTAAAGGCTTTCTATTTATTTTATATGATAAATATATATTTCGATTGAGTTGACTGAGTTTTTATATTTTATTGAGATTTTTAAAGAAAAAATGTTAAAAATTAATGAATAACTTAACTTGCATTTGTTAGAAATATAAAAATTAAAAATTGTTCAAAATTATTTTATGTTCATCTTTATTTTTTGATAAAGGTATCAAAGCTTCCATTGATATTTGTGTCACATTAATTTATATTGAGTCATTGAATTGTTTTGGATATTAATTAGCAATAAATTATTAGATGATATTTTAGATTATGAAATTTCTAATTTTTATTGGAGTATGGATATTAGATTGTGTGATTATAGATTATGAAACCCTGTTGTTGGAATGATATTGAAATATGGATGTTGGATTATTAGTTTTTTATATTTATAATTGTGTTTGAGAATAAGAATATTTTATGAATATTTAATATTATATTGATTAGACACGGGTTTGACCACGGTTGAACCCAACCTTCCTTGAAGACGGTTTGGTAGACGGTCCGGTTCTGATAACAATGATCTTTACAGAAGGATTATCATCACAAAGGTTTCATCTTTTGAGAGACACCAATGGGACCATCTGCTTGAGGGAGACTATTGAACCATACTTACAGATACCAATATTTTAAATTCTGATTTTTTGAATTGTTCTTTCTGTTAATTGTAACTGCTGTTATAACTGATTGTGACAGTTTGTGAACTGTCTTGCAGTTTGTAAACTGTCATGTAATTGAATCTATGTTTATAAATACAGTCAATCTCTCTGCCAGCGAGTACGGGCTGAGTATTTTTTTCTCTTCAGAGACATCTCTTGTAGTCTTACCCTCTTTGCTAGTATGTAGTTACTTCTATTTGTTTATTGTTTTTAGTAAAATTTATCTACCAGATAAAGTAGTTAGTAGAATTTTAAATCGAACAATATTCTTTTTGGGCCATTTCAATGAATCATTGAGCCACATGATTTGAGAATCAATTATTGTTGACTCCATTTTTGCTGTGCAGTTTGCATGGAACATGTTTTAAAAGAACCGTACTTGTTCATTTTATTCCTGGGCTTATTATTTTATGATACATCTTTAACTTTGTGGTTCTATATAGGGATATTGTAGATCATCTGGCACTCTGGGGCCAGATTCACCAGAACCTGGTAATGTTACTACCACTCAAAGTACTTTAGCAATGACTTTGGAAGTTGGAAGGGCAGTAGTCCAAGACAAGGATGTTGATTCTCCCAAGTTTAAAGAGAGGGCTACCAATTCTAATTCTGGTCGAGTTATGCTTATTGATGGAACATCATTAATGTATAGAGCATATTACAGGATTCTTGGTATATTATAAATCCCCTCAGTTTATGTTTGATGCTGCCAAGTCTATATGTAGTTTCCTCTCTCTCTCTCTCTCTTGCATTTTTTTTATAACCATGGTGTCAGGCGTCTTAGAGCACCCTACTAATTCTCAGTGCATGTGCAAGCCTCCCTACCCACACACACTGGATAACTCTACGGGGAATGACCCTTTGGAATGGAGTGAAAATCAAACTCAGGACTCCCGCTTCTCAACAGTATTTCTACACAAATGAAGGATGATTGTGTGGAAGTCTGCTCAGTGCTCAATTATTTTTGAGTGATTCACTGATTTGCATCTTTGATATATCGGAGGCTTCATATTCCATGATGTCTATATATATGCTAGGATAGGCTCATTTCACACACCGAGTAACTCTACGGGGAATGACCCATTGGAATGGAGTGGGAATCAAACTCATGACTCCCACTTTCTCAGCAGTATTGCTACACAAATGAAGGATGATTGTGTGAAAGTATGCTCAGTGCTCAATTATTTTTGAGTGATGCACTGATTTGCATCTTTGATATATCGGGGCTTCATATTCCATGATGTCTATATATATGCTAGGATAGGCTCATTTACTATGTCTTATTTACGTAGTTAGTTATTATAGGTTCCCATTTTCATATGGTACAGTGCAAACAAGAGAGTTACCCCATTAATCCTCTCAGTTTTGAGAGTAATTCATAGATATAGGACTCTCTCCCTACCCCTCTCTCCAGAGTGTAAGAAATAGAAAAAAATCACCCTTCACTTGCCGCCACCTGCAAATGAACCCTTTGTGGGGTCCACTTTTATATGAAACCAAAACACCCCTATTTCCAGTGAGACCTAAGCATTGGTGATATCTAGTGTTGGAAGTGACACCAAAGATTGGGTCTGAAACCATGGTTTTTGACCACCCATCAGATGGTTTCAGACCACCCATCAGTTGCTGATTTTATCTTGTCTTGGTGGTTTTCCTGTTACTTTCTCATGGGATCCCACATTAGTTTATTTTGTACCTCTTTCTTTCTACATACATGTACCCTGTTTTTTTTTTTGAAGACCAAGGTCTCCAGGCCTGTCTTTACTAATAGTAATAAATCCTATCCATGTCTTTTGGCTTGCATTTGGGGTACTTACATTTGTTTCTCATGTAATGCTTTTCTATCCCTGTTAAGTTTCATTATATAAGTCATTCATGTTTATGTAGCAAAGTTGAATCATGGTCATTTAGAGCATGCTGATGGCAATGGAGATTGGGTTTTAACCATATTCTCAGCTCTCTCCACAGTAAGTTCTGTTTATTCTTCGTTGATATTAACCCATACTGCATTGAGATGCTTATTCCCATGTATGATTTCCCATGTCTGCTTCAGAGTTCAGAGTTTCAAGGCTCTATTTCGATGCTCATCAGATGTCTTCGAATTTCTTGATATTTTTTTCTTGAAGAGGATTTCATGAAGAGATGAAAGTGTGGAAAGATTATTGATATGTTAGGCTTCACTTGCTGTCACTAGCGGCTGTTTTTTTTAAATGGTAACAAGAAATTCTATTAAATAAGGAGAAAGGTACAAAGTAGATGGTAATATAAGAGAGCTATACACCCCCAAAAGCGAAGATACAGAAATCCCCTACTCAACCTAGTATAGTCCCCTCCCACAAGATTTACTAGAATAAACAAAATTACAAAAATATCCACAAGCAACTCTTCTACAATCATAACAACTATTAAATGCGACAAAAAATTGAATTAACTTATGATGGAATTTTGATTAGGCAATTTATGTTTGTTACATCACTCTGCCTTGTATGAGCAATGGGAGGAATGGATCATCAGCTATAGGAACCCTTTCTTTGGAGACTTCATAAAGCAAGAACTTATAACCATGGTTGTTAAAATCTTACGATACAGGATTCGTATCTTACGATTCATACGATATGATAAGAGGAACGATTCGTATCTATCAATAATTCTTACGATTCGTATAAATAATAGAATTATGGGGTTATTAGGAGTGTGAAAGCATGACACATTTCGTTTTAATGGTTTTTAAGGCTTTAGTTGATGAGCATTTAAGACCTTCCCGATTTTTTTAGGGTCTTTGTAGTTCATTATTGACTTTTCACAGTATCATTGGATTATATACTGGTCTTCTACTTTTGGGAGTTAGAGCATTGAAATTTGAGCTCTAATGAACTAATTATATAGAGTTGATTTAATACTGAAAGAAAGTTGGAGAAATGCTCATGTTATTACATTTTAGATATATTTTACGTTATTTCATATATTAAATATTTTTTAGGGAAAACACTTATGAATCTTACGATTCTACGATTTACGATACACGATTTGTAATTCAAGATGTATTAACGATTTACGATACAATTCGATTTTCACAACATTGCTTATAACACACAACCAAGAGCAAGAAAGAGTATCCCAAGCTTGAGTGTTGGGCCTATGTAGTTGCCTTTCAGATATATTGTGGGACCTACTTTGGGTCCAACCTCTTTTCTGGGCCTCGCCAGAGTGATGGTGTTATCAGGATGGATTCTTGCTCTATGTCTGGCTGAGGTAAGGCTAGTGGGCTTATCTCCTCATTTGGGCTTATTTTAGTTGGGAGCCTTGATTGTAACTCGATGCATAGGGAAGGTTTATCAAAGAAAAATTCTTCGAGTGAGGGGAAGGTGGACCCAAGTGGAGCAAATGTTGCATAGAAAGAAGTAGGAAAAATTGATGAGAAGGATGAAGGGTGGGTGAATGGAGCAGTGGCCCGTCAAGCATTAAGGAAAAGGGGTATGTCAACGAAGGAGGCCAATAAAATGCTTAAGATTGCTAAGATGATGGGAGTTGAATTTAAGGATGGGGAGAGAGTGGAAATGGCCAGAGTTAGCTTGAGGTGTATGATAATAAATGATTGTTTAATAAACTGTTTCATTGGACTTCATATATAAAGGGGAAGAAAGGGTGAAGAGGGTGTGTAATGAGAAAGAAAAAGAGGTGGGATAGGTGTGCGCTCACCTTCTTTTTGGAGTAGTGAGGTAGAGGTTTTACCTTGTGTATTTGTGCTTATACTTTATATTATTCTAATTCTATACTTTTTCTTTTCAATAATTTTTTTGTTACTCTTTCAAGAAAAGGTCCATTTAATCAATGGGTTGAATTTACCCAAACCCATTCAATAAATGGTGGGTTTGGATTGACGGTATAAAATAAATGGGCTGACGACCCAAATTTCACCAATTACCAACCCCAATTGTTGATGGATGGCAAGGGATGTATTAGGTTTCAGTTCTGACCATGTCATGAAATCTTTAGACCCTAATCCAATCATGACTTAAATTGGGTTTAGTAACTGTCATAAGACCTAGTTCGAAGGGGATTCTTACAGTGTCATCTAGTGGGATAAAAATTTGATGCGGACATCTTTGGTCGTGATCAAAATTTTAATTTTGATCCAGGTGGGTACGCAAGGAATTTGATAGGTCCAGGCTCTGAGTCAAATGATGAAAATTATATCTTCGATCCAGGCGGGTATCTGAGTTAGAAAATTTGGTGTAGTGAGCGTTTATATGGGCCCAAGATCCAAACATGCTTCACATAATTTTTACACGTGTCATGTGGGACCCAAACCCAAAGTCAAAGAAAATTCAAAACCAGCCAAATTGTTAATTGAATTGAGTTCCATGTTGGACTCCTGAGTCCCAAAGCCATTTGAATACAAGGATGTATGGAAGGTGCATGCAGTAGTGTGTGGAGCATTAATTTCTTATTAGAATTAGATAGTTTTATTTGATTAGAAACTGTGTTATAATTAGATTAGGACTATTATTAAAATAAGTTTTGAATTTGGCATGTATGGGAAGTGTCGGTTCCTACTAGATTTAGTCGGTGTTTTTATTTATTTAAAGGTTGTATGTGGCTAGTTTCGGCAGCCTTGAATTAGATGAATGATGGAATAAAATTATTGTTTCCCAAGCATATGCGTTGGAAATATGTAGCCAAGTATAGGCGAGTATGCAATTTGAGAGATCGATTACAGCAAGGCTTAGAGCTGTTCGATCCATCAAACCCAGGTAAGTCCTAACCTTATCTTAAGTGTAGGATTAATTGAATCAGTTGGGTTTATTTGAGATTTTAAAACACTTTTCAAAAACTTGTTTTGAAAACCCTGTTTTACAAATTGATTCAATTGGCTTAGCTTAGTGCTAAGAAATCGATTGGTGGCCCATCACCATGCTGCAGACCCGAATCTGATCATGTCTAATTGAGAGAGTTCGGGTATTATGTTTATCGAATCAACCAGTTTCAAATTATTTAACTTGGTTTTTAAAATTTGAAACTTAAGTTGGATTTTGAAGGTTTGTTAAAGTTTATCATACTATTGAACAATTCAATCGGATGTTGGTATTTTAATTAAAACCAGTCAAATTTCAACTTCTCCAAATTGGAATTTTTGAAATTCAGGTTAAAATTTGATTTGAGGTTGTTAGTGGTTTTTGTCAAAATTAATCGGTATTCTTTTGAAAACCCAATTGTGAGTGTGTTTAAAATTATTTGATTCAATTAATTCTCACGGCTTAAGAAAGTTGGGTTTTACCATCTAAGATCAACGTGTTGTGTTAAACCTTGTTGATTGTGTTAGTGCTTCGCTTTAGCGATTGAGTAGGGACGTCTTATCCTACCCATTCTGCATCAGAGCTTCGGAGTCATTTGAGACTCATACTTCGATCAAGGGTTAGTTATGGCAAGGCGTGACCGCCTTCGTAGCTAACAAGCCGAGAATGGTGATTGGTTCCCTTCCTGTCAAAGTTGTCATGTGAGGCGCGCCTCAGAAGATGATAGATCTAAATTTTCTAAAGACCGCAACAGGCAGATAAAGTAGTTATTCGAATCATGTGCTCATCTACAAAGAGAGTTGGTGGCTCTACAGAAGCAAAGAAGCCAATACCCTCTCAGTTCGCCATCAGTGAGGTCCAGGTACTCCCAATACTCATCTTTTGAAGAAAGTTCAGGTGAAAATGTATATGAAAGTTCCGAAGAAAGCTCAGGTGAAAGTTCAGATGGAAGCTTCTACCATCATAGGCATAAGGTAAGACATACAATTAGATAACCTGAGAGGAGGCAACGAACCGTTCGTTTTGCCGATGAAGTAGACACGACTGCACAAGTCGAAACAGTTGACTCAGATTTCTTCAGTGAAGAAAAGGTCGATGAGTTCATGGGAACAGACTCCATAAGTGTGCAACTCTTGGAGACAATGCAGGAACATCTAGTTCATAGTTGTGAACCCCAAGTGGATGACATGCAACACAGTGGCACTAGAGGCCGAGGACACCGCTGAGTTTGTGTTTTGTGATGTTTATCCCATGGAGACATTAGGCGAGGAGAGACCTTATGTTGATCCAATGTGGGAAGAACACATGAACCAATTGGCTACACCCAATATCTCACCAGTTCTAGCAGTTCATGAAGCTACAACAGATACAGGTGCAACAGAAGGATGTATCTGATAGTTTGGAGCAAGTTCCATCCTAAAGCAGGAACTCGAAACACCTAGATACCATCCTGAGCCACAGTCTATTGAGAAGATGCTACAGACATAGGCGACAAAGAATGGTCCGTACGGGTTCGTACACTGGAGATAGATGATCAGCATCTTGTGGACTCAAACCAGACCATTCGGCCATATGTTGACCCTATTTGGGAAGGTTATGTGAGACAATTCTCTGCACCTACTAACCAGTCACTTTTGGTAGGTGCTAAGGTGACATCTCTTGATGCAACAACTCCCCAGAGGTTGGTTACACAACATGATATAAGTTCGTGGAGGTGCAAGAAACAGTTTATGGTGCGACCGCACCCTTCGTCTGAGAACCTCCTAAACTCGAGGACGAGTTTCTTCCGAGAGGGAGAGTGATGCGGACATCTTTGGTCGTGATCAAAATTTTAATTTTGATCCAGGTGGGTGCGCCAGGAATTTGATAGGTCCGGGCTCCGAGTCGGGATGATGAAAATTATATCTTCGATCCAGGCGGGTATCCGAGTTATAAAATTTGGTGTAGTGAGCCTTTATCTTGTGGAAATTTGCAGAACAAGCTGAAGAAGTTGTGGACCTAATTAAAGCCAGCAATCGCTTTTTTTTTTTTTTTGAACATTGACGACTTAATTCATTAAAAAACAGAGACCGAGTACATGAGGTGGATCTACGTATAGGAGAATTATACTCGGAACCAAGATAATGGAGAGGGAAAAGAAACAAAAAAAATCATAAAGTAAAAGAAAAGATACAATAATACGCCCTTCCCAACAAAGATACACTAAGGAGTCCCCTACTCTCCAAGTTCCCAAGGCTGATATGATGAAAACATTTCGAGCTGGTCTTTGTTTGTGTACACCAACTTTCGCTAAGAAATTCGCCAAATTGTTTGTCGATCGAGGTGTATGAATGAAAGTGATACCTCCCAACACGCACAACCTCCAAAATGTCCCTAGCAATGCTTACCAACCTCCATGGGGGGAATTTCCTATTACTCGCCTCCCAGAAAATGGCATTAGTCGAGTCACTTTCGATAATGAGATTACTGATCCTAAGCGTAAACCCAAATCTGGGGTGCTCTCCTGATTGCTCTCAATTTTGTCTCATTTGACTCTAGTATCCATAATGGCTCGAAAAATGCTAATAGCATCCTGCCCCTATCATCAATGTTATCAGAACCGGACCGTGGAGCTAACCGTCTCAGTGGAAGGTTGGGTTAAATAAGGTTCAACTGCGGTCAAACTAAGTCAAACCCGTGCCATTAATATAAATATTATAAATAATGCTAAATTATTAATTAATGTTTAATTGATGAGTTAAAATAATTTTTTTAAAAAAATAGAGTTCTCTATCAAATATCAACTTTCATTTTTTAAATCAATAAAATAAATATATTTAAATAAAACTTATTTATTATATTCGGTGTAAAAATAATTATGATTTAATTTAATAATGTTAATGAGATGATAAATATAGCCTTGAGTCTATAAGATGGTTAATCTAAGTTATTGAAAATATTTTTTTCTACCTAAAATTTAAATACAACTTGAATTGATGTCACTGTTTGTATTTTCACTTTGACTGAATACTATAAATAAACATATTTATTTAATATTTTATTTAATTTTAAATAATCAAAAGTTAGAATGACTTGATAAACTTTACTTTAGATAATTTGTTAATATTCATAAAAAAATATTTAAGTATTAAATTTTTTCAATCATAAAACTATTAAATTATTGTAGAGCAAGAAAGTTTTAGGGCCCCTCAAGAATGCAAAATACTTACTCTCTCTCTTCTTACTAGAGCACGTGGGAAGGAAGTGTATTAAAGTATTAAACTACAAACTTAGACGACTAGCCAAACCCTCAAGGAGTCCCCTCCAGTGCTTTTTGAGTCCTTTTGGCTGAATGCTTCTTAATCCTAATCCCACATCGACTAATTCGAAATGGGATGACACGGGCGATTCTATAAAGGCGAGGAAGGTGTGTTAGAGTTCACGCCCCTCTTGGCTTTCAATGGCTGGGTAAATGGGCCGTCCAATGCGGTATATGAACAAGTTTTGTTATTTTTTCGATTTAAGAAAAAAATATCTTTCAAACTTTGTTGACTTGCGGGTTAGGAGTCGAGGTTTACTTAAGTAAACCGTGTTGACCCACGGGTCATCACGGTTTTATAAGGTTTTTATATCATCAGGTTTTTTAACAAAACCGGGCCTTGAAGACAATTCAATCGCGACCCGACCCGGTTTTGATAACAGTGCTATCATCATGCATCACCCTTCTTATTCTTGCCGGCCTGGATTTAGCTCTTGTTGCCCCATCCACATTGAATTTACATGATCCTAGTGGAGGCGCTACCCGTTCGGCCTTACGCTTCCTGACTTTCCCAACCCCTTTCATGCATCCATCCAAGACAAATAGAAATCCTTTGGTGCTAGTCCCATAAACTCCTTACACACAGACAACCATCCTATCTGTGAAGTGTTTAAAAGTCCTACATCAGTTAATTCAATAAACCAGTAACTCCATATATCACTTGAGACACTATTCTCTCAACATCTAGTTTTTGAGAGTGAGTTCTACCTCAAGAATGTTATCATGTTATGGTTTTCTAACATGATATCAGAGCAGGTTCCGCGTAAGGGCGGATCTGAAGTTTCCACATGCAGTCGTCGGGTCCAACTGCAAGTTAGGGCGGGTATGAAGTGACAAAAAGTTCCACATTAGTTAATTCAATAAACCAATGACCCCATATAACACTTGAGGACACTTTTCTCTCAATAGCTAGCTTTTGAGAGTGAGCTCCACCTCAAGAATGTTATATCATGTCATAGTTTTCTAACACTATCAACTGCCATTTCGCCATCTCAAAAACCAACTTCTTCGCACACATTCCCTGTTTGGCCAATTCCTTGTCAGATTCACTAGCAAAAGCTGGGAGTCATCATCATCATCATCATCATCATCATCACTATGGCCATTTATCCCATCCATCACGGCTTGGCACTTTTTAAAATTATATTTCAATTTTTTTTTTTCAGTGGACCAACTATAAATTTGACAGCCATAGAACTTGAACTTCTAACCTCAAGGTTGCAACAATGAACACTTACCACCCTTGCTAGAAGTTTGAGTTAGGGACCTAATCACAGTCAGCAATCAGATCTTAGCCACTTGAATCTCTAACCTCAAGGTTGCAACAACGAACATTGACTACCTATGCTAGAAGTTAAAGTCAGGGACCTAATCACAGCCAGCAATCACATCTTAGCCCACATTCCCCATTCTGCCAATTGCTTGTCACATTCACTAGGGACAGAGGAGAGGAGACCATTCTCAAAACCTGTTCTTTCTTCTATATTCATTTCTTGGCTTTTGGACCTAGGAGATTTTTGCGAGAGAGGCAGGATTTTACCTGTTTCGAGTAAGTTTTTGTAGTCTTCCTGGTTTTGTGTTTATGTGTTGGTTTGTATTTCTGGTTGAGATGTAAAGTCTCTCTTGATATTATGTATCCTGGTTAGGGTGGAGCCTCACCTTAAGTCTTCGGGCCTAGCCTTCTATATATAGATTTTGTCACCATTTTGGAAAAAAAAAGGGTGGGTAGGATCAGGTTGGTCAGTCCTTTCTTGGGTTTTCTGCAGTTTGATTAGGACCAAGTGATGAAATGGAAAACCCAATGTAATTGGATCAGGACCAGCCAACCCAGGACCTAAAAAAAGTCTGGTCAAGAACTGCCACCCTTTAGCCTCGCCCAAGTTTTACTCCCAGTCCTAAGTACCTTTTTTTTTTTTATCTATTAAAATTGAAGTTGCTTTATATGGATCCACATTGCTGTTATGTTTAGTAGTTTATATTTTGTGCGTCATTGACATCCCTCTCCTTTCAGATGATTGATGTGTTGGAATTTGTCCCTTCACATGTCGCGGTATGCATTCTTTTTCCCCCCTTCTGATACAAAACTTTTGTTTGTCTTGTTCATTTTCTAACTTTTGCAATGAATTTTCTTTTGATTTGTCATTTCACACCTATTGCTAGCTGGATGAATGTTGAAAGTACATATTTTAATTGGCAAATGCTACATTGGTTCAAGTAGGTAATTAGATGTTCAAAGTAGGTATTAAGTACACCCATTTGTTGGTTTCCAGTGTTTTGATTGCTGCAGTTACCTCGAAGCAGGGATTTGAGTTTAAGACATTCTTTTATTTTTTGCTAAAAAATTTCATCAAATAACTTGATTAAAACTCATAAATTGAATAATCCATCAAATAATTGACATAAAACTTAGTACTCAATGATCTGTGTGAGATCATAAATAGTGCAAGTGCTCCTATCCTATACCTTTTTTTGCTGACAAAAACACCATTAACAAGAAGAAAAAAAGGACCGAATTTTCTCACTGTGGCTTGGTGTGTGGAAAGAGGTGATTGTGTTTGGGTTGTGAGAAACACGCAAAAAATACACTGTTGTTAACTAAGTTCATTCCAAGTGCTTTCGTGTTTTCTTTATAGGAGGAGGAGGTGTTATCATCTATTTGGGGGTTGTGAATTCACATCAGGTTTATAGGAATTTTTTTTCTTTGAAACAATCAGGTTTATGGAATATGATGTTGATCTTTTATTTGGGAGTTGTGAATTTGTGTTAGCTTTATGGAATAGGTTCTTAAATTTGATGGATCAATTTGGGTTTTTAATGGCTCTTTGAGTGGTATCATCTCTGAGTGGAGATGGGTCCTTTTGAAGGAAATGGGAAAGTTACATGGTTCAAATTTAGTTAGTGTTGCTGTGGTCTTTGTGGAAGGACCGGAATGCTAGGGTTTTTTAAAGGAAAAGTAGGTCAGAGGAAGAGGTTTTCGAGTTGACAAGGATGAGATTGATCAAAGTCATCAAACGGTTAATGACTAGTACGGTTTTTGAAGCTTTCTCGATTGATGATTTTACTAGGTGTTGGGAATGGTGTGTGAAATGGGGGTTTAAGAAAAAGAAGATTAGGGATAGGTGGACGTTGGTCAAGCTGGATTGTCCTAGAGGGGGATGAATAGGACAATTGTGGAATTTTAAATTTCTTTAAAGCTTTGGTCAATTAAAATTGGGTTTTTACTAATTAATCCAATTGATCTTCCAAAATATTGAGATTTATAATAAATAATGAATGAGAAATGAAATCTCAACAAACACAACTTCACCAAACAAGTGTGCTAGAAATATAAGAAATAAATACAAATGCATAAAGTAAGGTGAGGAGGTGAGAAGAGATGGAAAATCTTGACATAAGGATATTTACATGGTTCGGCAATCTTGCCTACATCCACGCTTCAAGTTCACCACTTAAGGATTTCACTAAATTCTCCTTCGAGGGTGGAGAAGAAACCTATTACAACCTTGATCTCTTTCACGGGTAGAGATCGAACCTATACAACACTTGATCTTCTTCACGGGTGAAGATCGGACTGATAACGCTCTAGAGAGAAGCACTCCTCTCTCCTTACAAGGGTTACACCAACCCTATATAAATTACACAATGATAGAAAGAATTTGATTTTTAGAAAAATACCAAGAACGCTTGCCTCTTGATGCTCGAAGTGACTTTGGCACGTTCTTGAAGATCCTCGCCTTTTCTTGGCTTCTTGGATGAAGTGTAGATGCTCCAATGATGCCCAACCAAGATGTAGGAGATGATATTTAGGGATGTTAAAAGGTTTACTTATAAATACAATCTATCCCGTAAGGTCTCTCAAATGCACACCCAAGAGTGAACCTAAGATGCTCAAGATTTGCCTATGAGAGTTTTGAGTGTGAGTGAGATTAAGTTCAAGAACTTTGGTAATCTAACTATGGGTTTTAGTGCTCTTGAAATAATTGGGAGCCTTAGAGAATGTTAGAGAGGGTTTTGCTCATCCAGAATCAACCTTTGGAATGCCCTAAGGTAATACATTTAAAACCCTATTGAAGATATGGCCGTTGGAAGTCGAAATCACAAGAACAGAGCTGTTAAAAACTTCCCGTTGCGATTTCAGTCGACTGAACTGAAGATCCAGTCGACTGAAATGTCTAGAAATAACCGTTGAAACATCTGGACACAATTCAACCGACTGAAGTAAAGATTCAGCCGACTGAAATATAGATTTAGCCGACTGAAACATAGATTAAGCCGACTGAAACTTGACAGTTTTGTACACTTCCACTAAAACGACAATAACTTGGGTTCCCGAACTCGGTTTTGGGAGTTCTTGGGCTTGTTGGAAAGCTCACTGAGAGATCTATCTACTCACCAAATTTGGTTCAATTTGAGGCCTATTTGATACCTCAAATAATCTCTCAAAATGAGGGTATATGACAAAACTGTTTTGATCTATTTTTCACCTTTCATTGAAATGTCAGAACTTGAGCTATACATCTCCAAATTGGGTGTTCTTGGGCTCGTTGAAAATATCATTGAGAGATCTATATACTCACAAAATTTGGTCAAATTTAAAGTCCATTTGATACCTCAAATAATCTCTCAAAGTGAGAGTATATGACAAAACTGATTTGTTCTATTTTACACCCTTTTATTGTAATGCTCATAGCTTGAGCTATATATTTTCGAATTGGGTGTTATTAGACTTTTTGAAAAGCTCTTTTAGTTCTCTATCAAATCATTAAAAATTTACTGATACTTGGGAACATTTGATAGAAGAAAAATATTGGCAAAAATAGAGCAAAATTCACCTAACCTAAGAAATCCAAATTAGTCCAACCAAATTCTAAGTTATGGATTCTAAGGTTTGTCCAATGGTAATTCTAGGTCTTCTAAGTCATTTCTAAGGTCCAAATACCTGTGTTGCTTGACATTCATGAAGTTCTTCTGATTTCGGTGCAATACTTTCCAAATGACGTGTCTTTTGGAGCTTAAAACTTGATTTGACTATATAGGTCTTCCAGAGGCATGGTCTTGACACCTGAACAAGGTCACGACAAGTCACACAAATTGACAACTCATGACTGAGTCGAACACAATCACGGTATTGACAACTTAGTTTGAATCAGGCGAGACAGATTTAACTTTTAGGCCAACAGTGGAAGCCCCTAGTTTAGGTGGGTTTAAATTCAATGTGGGTGGGGTAGCAGGGGGTAAACCTGGTCCGTCAGGTTATGGGGGAGTTTTGCAACATCATGATGGAAATATCATAGGTCTTTTCTTGGGGTCGGTGAGAATTAGAGATGCAAATGGGCAGAGAGAGATTTTGGCAATAAGAAAGGCGGTAGAGGCTTGGAGGGGTGTAGGGTTTGGAAGTTTGGTGGAAGGAATTTCTTGTGTGCATTCAGAAGTATCACATCATTGTGTACTTGCCGGTTGGATTTTTTAAGAAGCCATCTAATTCGCTCTCTACCCTAACAAGTGTTTGTAAAAGCTGAAAAGTGTTATAAGCCATGGTGCATGGAGCGGTACATTAGAAGAATGCTATCGGTGGGTATGTGGCAAGTGTTCTCCTCCTTGGAAGTTAATTCTGATAGTTAGGGACATTAAGAATTCACTGGGCAGAAAAAGCATCATTCTCAGACATGTGAGACACTTCGTTAATGGGATCGCTGACTTTTTGGCCAAGGTGGGGCTGGAGAGGTCTGAGTGTACTATTAGATCTTTCTTTTGATGTGTTACTTCATTAGTTCCTGTATTTTTTCCCCTTCACAATATAGCTCTCTTGTACTTTGCTTTTTGTATTCTTTTTATGTGGCAATAAATTTATTCTTCTTTTTTAAAAAAATAAAGCTGACTCAATATGATCTCCTTGGCTAGAAGATTTTTTAATGACCAAAGAGATTATTAAGGTGATTAATGAAGCTTGGGATGATACTTTGACTTGAAATATTCTCTTAGTCCTTTCCTCTCCTTCTCCAAGCAATTTCTAGAGGCATCACTCAGCAATGCTTGGCCCCTCCTATTGTGAGGCCCAAGCCCCAACCTTCCATGGCTATCCATAAGTCAAGGTTAGATACATAAAGACTGACCAAATAGGCTACACAAAAGGATTGTTGAACAAATAGTCAGTGGAATTTCTGATTGCACTAGCAAAGAAAGCATACATTTTGTATGGCAAAATTCTAGGATTTGAGCACATTAAGTGTAAGGATTTTATGGAAACCACAGTTCAACAAAATTATAGTGGACTTTTACTCCAGAAGGTGATATGGAGGGGAAAAAGTATTCATTAGGGTGTGTTCTAAGTCAAGGAAAGTAGCGATTTGCTCAAAGAAAAACCTGAGGGATCCTTTTCCCTGATTCTCTTATTCTCCCTTCCATTGATGCTATTACCTCATTTATCTTACCCATGAGGTCAACCCATTATTCCGCTTTATAATCCAAAACATTCTGTCTAAATGCCTATGCTCAGACTCATCTCCCCATCAACTCCAAACCATCTTTAATCAAACTATTTTCTGTGTCAATGTAAGCTATAATTTATGATAAGGTCCTCTAAAGGTTTTTCTCCATCCATTTATCCTCTCGAAAGATTATCCTGCCGTCATCTACCTGAAGGCCCCACCATCTTCCATGTTGTGATTTCATTTGAGCTCTAGTTTCTTAGAAGTATACATTTTATGACATTTTGAAGTAGTTGTCATGACTCTTGCGCATAAATTTTCTGTAGCTAATGCATTGTTCCCTGAAGGTTTGAGCCCTTGGGTAGATTCTCCTATGACACTAACAGGATGTTCCAAAATGGAAATTTGAAATAAAAGACCTAGTAGCACTGAGTGAACTACATAACCTAATCATTTTGAATTTTCTTTTCCTTTCATGCTCAAGGGCAAAGGCATCGTTGTGTTGTCTCTGCCTTAGAGCCAAATGACTGATGGAGTTATTTGAGGAGGTTAGTCAAGAAATGGAGGCAGATGCACTACTGTATATGGGATAATTTTCTTTTGTAAATGTAGATATATTTATCTATGATGTACAGGAGTCTGCACAATGATGTATATCACACTGGGAATATGTAACTTCTCATTTCAAAAAAATTGTCTATCCATAGAGTAACGGTCTTGTGTAGTTGTAGTTTGATTATGCTCAATGTTGGCAGAATAGTTCAAATAACTGCCAAAATACTTGTCTATAATATTTTGTCACCTCTAACCCAACTATCTATACAATTCAATACAAGTACATGATGAGAGCATCCTATTTGTGCTTGTTTACCACAACTGTGGTGGAATTGATAAGGGTATGTTGCTTGGATCCATCTTTCCTATATAATTTAAAATAGGCGATGCTAGGATCTCAACTATGTATATCTGCCACAACTCAGTTGTGTTGGAACCCACGAGAGCAAAAGCGGAAAAAGAAAAGGAGAAAAAAAAAAGAGGAAGCTTAAAATGGAACCTTATAAAGAACCCACTTCTGATCAATACAAACTTTCACACTTCTACTCCATGAAAGTTCCTTACAAAGGTTCCTCATTGATAATTTCCTATATAGGTTGGCCATGGATCTGGTAAAGAATCACACGTTGATATCTAGACTCAAGCAGATGAACGTAGGGTGCCCCATATCTTCGTGGCAGGGAGGTGTAAATAAAAACTAATTTTGTATGTAGAGAACTTTCAGGTTCTGTCCAGTTCTAAATATTACTTGTCTGTATGTGCATGCAATCTTTGTTGATAGTTTAGTTTACTAACTTGCATCTTTCATTTTTTCTTGAGGTCTTAAATTTTATCTTCAAATCCTTTTAGTTTATCAGTTACTCAAAAAACATGTAGATTGTCTTCTTAAAATAAATCATGCAGCAGAAACTCTTTCTTGCTAGTTTTTGTTGTGTGTCTTCATGCCTTAGATAGACCTTTTCTACAGTCTACAAATTTCTTTTGTTGTTTTTTCCTTTTTCTGCTTTCAAATAAAATTATTATTTTTGAATAGTGCTATTAAATATATTATTATGCTGTTTCAGAAAAGAAGAAATTTGTTGTCCAGTTGTAATTATGGATCTTTGGAATGTTATTGATTGATGATCCTTCTTCTTGTGCAGGTAGTTTTTGACCATGATGGTGAGATGTATAAGTTAGTGATATCGTTCATTTATGCTTATCGTTGTTGTTGTTTCTAGTATTATACTATTATCTTTTTATTCTTCATCTACTTAATGTTCATCTTTTAACTTTTTTGCTTTGCATGATTGGAAGTTTGAATGGATATAACCACCTTCAGTTTTTTTTATTTTCTTCTGTCTATATATATATATATATATATATCTTGTTATACTGGCTATATTTTCTTTCCTTTCAACATCCATTTTTTTAGCGGTAATAATACAGATTATATTAATAGGAAAATGTACAAATACATCAACTGAGAAAGGGTCTAGAAGTTCTAGACCAAAAAGAAAAAACATAACAAACTGCATATATCACAAAAGGCATCAAAAGGAAAATACAATCAACAATATCTATGTAAAACCCCTATTCGAACATTGTCTTTCTCAAAGAAAACTCCTGAAACTGAATTGTTGACTCCATTTTTAGCAAAAAAATCTGCCACGCCATTTGCTGTAGAGCAAAAAAACCTGCCACGCCATTTCCTTTTGACATCCATGTATGTACTTGAGGGCTGCCCAATCAGACTTTGGTTGTCAGACCCATCTTGGGTTACAGATCCAAGTGGCAATACCTGGTTGACAACGATCAGATACAGTTGAGCGGTCCCTAGTCCGACCAGGCTCAGTTTTTGGTGTCAGTTCTTCCGCTTAAGCGATTGAGTGGGATATCCTACCTTCTGCATCAAGAAGCCACTTAACCAGACCAATTTGGATAAAGTAGATTGAGCAGTTGATTTCTTTGCCTCCAATTAAGGTTGTAAATAGATTTGAGTTCGCTTCACTATAAGTAAGAAGCTACAAGAACAAGCCAGATCTGGATCCATTGATCCGACAAATAGAACTCAAGTGAGCCCACAACAGAATACAACTCACTGGATTATACCTCCAATTCAACACCTCCTATTCAACTACCGATTCTGCATGCAGGCTGGCAGCAGAAGGTAGGCCATGCATGACAGAAGCCGTCAATATCATCATCATTATTTGAATGTTGTACTTTTCCTTCGCTGGTTACCAAATCATAAACTTATGACTCAGCGAAGTCGATATAAGTTCTTATTTACTTTTTATAATTTGATATATCTTTTTTTTTTTTTTAAAAAAAAAAATCATCTCAGAAACAATTGGGACATTTTTGAGCTCTTCAATGAAAGTAGGCAGTTTTCTCCATCCAGGTTGAGTTATTTTTTTGCTCAATCTATTCCATTCGAGAAGCAGAATCAGTTCTTCTGTTTTTAGTCTCTGATTCCATGTTGTAATGATTTGGGTTGGTCAATTGCCTGAGAAACTCCTCAGTTTCATGAAGCTGTAGGAGCTTTTTGTTTTTGTATGTACAATGCTTATTTTTTCAATTGATTAGAGCCCACTAACATGGTTGAAAGGTGCTTACCATCACAACCTGGAAAGGCTATTTGTTTGGGTCATATTACCTCGAAAGGGTTTGCTTTTCGCTTTTACTGAAAGTGGATATATGTTTGCTTCGACTGGAAGAAGATAGCCTTACACCAGCCCTAGGAAATTGTTCTATCTTTCAGTTATCTGCTAAATGAAATGTTTCTCTCCCTTCTAATTGTAAGGTGATGGGCCCATGTTTCTTTGTTTTATGACTTTGTAACAAATTTCTGAAAGCATTGCCTTTCATGTGCTCCGGTTGAACGTCCTACACATGAAATCATGTCATCAATCTGAACTGATTCATCCTTCTGACAGAAGGGATTCTATAGCGTTATTGGGTTCTTTGTTTTTATTTGATATCCATTTAAGTAACATTTGAGTGGTCAAACTTTCTTTTCAGGAGTACCATTTGGTCACAGTACTGTTATTCGGTCCAAAGAATGTTACAGGGCAAAAGGTATGGTTTACTCCTTTCCTAATCCAACAGCACGGTGGAGATATGGAGATAAGTGCAATATGTGTTGTCTTGTTGGAATCGACGACTTTTTTCTTACACTTTAACTAGCTTTACCTGAAATAACTTCTAGGAGTGAGATATTGAAAATCTATCATCTATTCTAAATGTTAGAAAGTTTACTATCTGAGGCTTCTTATAGGGGTGGTGATTTGGTTCGAAAGCCTAAAGTGTTTGGCCCAGAGGCTTGGTTGGTTCATGTCGTTACCAGACTGTTGACATCTATAGGGTTGGTAATTTAACCAAAAGTCGGAAGAGCCCAGCCTGGTGTAATAGCAGTTGACACATGCCAAGCTCGGAATCTAGCTTGAAACTTCAATGGCGATTGCTTTATGGCAGGTTATGTATGGAACAAAGAAGAAATCATTCCATCTACTCCTCACTAGGCCGCTGAAGCTGGTCATTTTAGACATGGCATGCATGCATACCAATATTGACCAATTCAAGTTGTTGGTACGATTGGATGAAACATTTCTTTATTAGTTGCACTCATTAGCTAATCCTAACCTGGCATTAGATTTCGATTAAATGGACAGTTGAAAAGGAAATGGTCAATGGTCTAGATTCAAGCATTCAACAATATGAAATAAGATGGTTAACTTTGCCTAGTATATGTCATTGGCATCCTATGCTTCATCTAAGGTGGGATTCACCGTATGATTGGTTTGGCTTGCATGCCACACAGATGGGGGTTCGAGTTGTCACTTGCCAATGCCTATATAGTAGTGAAGGATGGAACGCTACCTCTAGGGGCACATTTTTTGGTTTCTTGGAAAATAATTTCCAATTGAAAAATTTGCTAGGAAAATGACTTGGTAGGAATTCATTTTCTAATAGAATTTTTTTCTTATATTTATTTGCCACTATTTCCTACATTAAGGGAAAGATCACTTGATAAGGGAGTTGAACTATTTGCAAGAACAATGATTTCTTCATTTTGTAATTTGTTGTTTTTCTCCCTTTGTTTATATTTTTCTTAAAGCAAAAGTTTTTTTTTTTTAATCTTTTTCTTCTTTTAATCTAATTCCTCATTATTATTATTTTTTTAAAGGGAAGGATACATGGGGATAGGATAACCCTAAATGTCTATATGGTTCAGATTAAAAGGGGATGAAAATAATGCACCCTAAATCTAAAATGGAGCTGAAATTAAGACTCAAGTTAATAATTGCAATTAAACAATATAAAACTTGCCACAAGTAATCATGCAATTCTTGAAATTCAATCTAGGCAGATATATTATGATCCAAACCAAGCTACAACTCAAAATAGAAGATCCTCAAAACAAATGGGCTTGTCCAATTCCACAAATAATTAGGTCTAACATCGAACACAGCTAAGTATGGCTGTTTGGTATCAAGGTTGTGGCAAAATCAGCATGGGACAGCAGTATGAGAGGGTGAAAAGCTGTAGAACAACAGTAAAAGGGTTAACGAGAGGGCTGGATCTGAGGGACAGCAGCAAGGAGGAGGAGAAGATAAGTTGGAGTGGCCTGTATGGGTAGAAATTGGGATGTAACAGTGAAGAAGGGGATGGGACAGCAGTATGGTGGGCTGTATGGGCTGTAGTTGGAGATAGGAAGGCCAAAAGGGGTTTACAGCAGGTATAGAGGGGACTGCAAAGAGTCTCAGTGGAGAGGGGAAGGGTGAAAGGGGCTAACGACACTTAAAAAAGGTGGTATAGGGACTGAGAATGGGTTTTGGGAGGGGTCAAAGGGCAGGCGAAGGCAGTGGGGGCTTAGGGAGGGTCGGCAGCCACTGGTTGGGCTTGGAAAAGGGTGTCGGTGATGTGGGATGGTTTCTGTCGCAGATAAAGGAGCAGGGGAAGGTTACGGTAAAGTGGACTGGGTAGTTGAGGGGTTACGGCAACTGTGTGGGGGTTTTGTGGGTTGCGGTGAAGGGGAAAGGCCTTTAGGTAGAAACAGAAGTTTGGGACGACAAAGGGATGGGTCACGGCAACAAGAAAGAAAGAAAAGGAGAGAAGAAATAAGTGAGAGGAAGAGTATCTGGAGAAGAAGAGCCACGGCTTCTCGCCAAGAAGTCACCAATCGCATATAGCAGAAAAATTCTTTATTTCATCCAATCGTATAATATGGCTCAAAGGCTACAACTTATATAGAGTTTCTAATTACTAAAATAAAAGGCATAACAAAATACCGAAACTACCCTTACTAATAAGGAAAACAAAACAAGGAAATAAAATAGTAGTTGCACATGATGAGATGCGCTGCATCAATACATGTTATATCAACTTATATAAGATGGTTCAGTTGGGTAAACTTATTTCATAGATGAATTGGGATTGGTATAAATTGGGTTAGGTCAACTATTTAATAGATGCTAGCTTGGGTCAATACATCAACCTTGGTTTGATACTTGGGTCAACATATAAATGAGTCATGTGGTATGTTGGGTTGAGCAATGCATTTGGTCAAATATGAGTAGATTTACTCATTTAATAAATGAGTCATGTGGTATGTTGGGTTGGGCATTGCATTTGGTCAAATATGGTTAGATCAACTCATTTAATAGTGGTTAGATCAACTTATTTGATAAATGAGTCATGTGGTATGTTGGGTTGTGCAATGCATTTGGTCAAATATGGTTTAGATCAATTCATTTAAGTTGTTTTTTTTTTTTTGAGCGGTAACGAATAGGATTCTATTAATGAAACAATACAAGTGCAAAAACAAGAAAAATATGGTCTCAGAGTGTTAAGACCCCACAAGTACAGAAAGGAGAACCAAAAACCAAGAAAGTACATCGTGGAAAAAAAAAAAGCAAAGCCAGTACAAAGAAGCCTATTCAAAACTAAAATCTATCCTACTTAGAGCCGAAAGACGCTTGTGACAGAGCCATTGACTCCGTTTTTAGCAAAATAGTCTGCCACTCCATTCACTATGCGATTGCTCTGAGCAAAGGATACTTAAGGCCTGAAACAAGTGCCCTAATCTCCCTAACCGTGGTAATCATCTTCCATGGGGATCGCTTCAAGTCCCTTGCCCATTTAATGGCATTGCCGAATCTCCCTCAATAACTAGTTTTCCACCTCTTGAACCTACCCAAATGTTCAAGGCTCTCCTAATACTTAGAAGTTCAGCCTCATTTGAATCCTTCGTCCCATCTGACTCTGTGACGACCAATGTTGTATGGCCTTGATGATTTTTAAAGACCCTATCGGTCCCGGTTTGCACCTAGAGGCCCCATCCACATTAAATTTTGTTACTCCACTCTAGGGAGGGGACCCATCAACCAACTTTCGATGCGTGCCACTCATACAACCCTCCCACGAAGAAAGAAGGTTGCTAGCTCTAATATTCTTAAATTCCTTGTTGGAGAGAAGCCAAGTACATAGTCTCCATTTGGTTTTTGAAAAAGCTCATTAACTTCAGTGGACTTTCCTTAAAAAATTCTAGAATTCCTTTCTTTCTAGATAGTCCACGAGACAATGACTGGAATCGTAAACCAAGCCAATCTCCTCCAAATGTTGAGATTAGAGAGTGACCACGACCCCAAAAGACCATCCCAAGTGTCAGGACAAACCCAAGAAACACCCATAAGGTTGATGAACTTACCCCATAAGATCCTTGCGATGGGGCATGTGACAAAGAGATGGTCAATGATTTCTTCTTCTAACCCATAGAGAGGGCAGCCTAGGTCCTCCTCTGACCTCAACAAACCTCTTCTCCTAAGGTCCATTCTAGTAAGAATTTTCTTTTCACCCCACACCAGGCAAAAGTTTGAACCCTTGGAGGAGCTAGGTTTTTCCAGACCAGTGCTCGGGGGAGGTGGTAGGCCATTTAAGTTCATGATGACCAAATTGACCATTGACTTGCCCAAAAAGATCTCTGATGAAGCACCTGTCCACACCAGCTCATCCTCCCCTAGAGCTAAAGGAAACTCGCTTAACTGAATTTTCAGCTCACTTAAATTTTAAACTTTCAATCTCGAAGGACCTAAGCTCTCTCCTTAAGTCAATATGCCAAGATATATTATGACCCTCTACCCGAAAAACATCCTGAACCAAAGCATGTTTGTTCCTTGCTTCTTGGAACAATCTTGGGAACCTTTCTTTTAGTGGCCTTATCCCCTATCCATAAATCCTTCCAAAAGAGGGGTTTCGTTTCCTCTGCCCACTAAGATGCGAAGTTTCTCCTTAAACAAATCCCAACCGCCATTCTACCTTGACACACTCTCCAGCAAGCTTTAAGTATCCCTGAACCCGACTTGTCCACCCCTTCACCCAAGCACCACCCATGACCATCTTCTGTCCCATATTTTGCAGTCAGGACTCTAACCCACAACACTTTCCTCTCTTTTCCGAAACGCCATCCCCATTTATAAAGGAGGGCTTCATTTTTTACTGGTGATGGGACTGACCCCTAGGCTCCCTTTTGATTTTGGTTTAGTGACCTCCGAGCAAGTCACTAAGTGTACCTTCCTTTTCGCCTCCTGGTCTCCCCATTTGAACTTCTTGATTAATATTTCCATCTTTCTAGCCACTTAGTCTAGGCAATATAAAGAGAGAGAGGTAATACATGGGGAGATTAACTAGCACTGATTTAATGAGGGTCAGCCCGCCGCCCATGGAAAGGAATTTCCTACCCCACTTTGCCAACCTTCTCTTTATCTTTTTGACTACCGGTGTCCAAAATTTTTTCAACCTGGGATTCCTACCTACTTGTAAGCCTAAGTAGATAAATGGTAATTTTCCTACTCCGCAACCCACCTCATTAGCCCATTACTTGACACACTCAAACTTCCACATCAACTCTTATTAGGGTACTCTTTCCTAAGTTGATTCGAAGGCCTGACACTAACGCAAAACATCGAAGGACTGGTCGATAGTCTAAATCCTCTGATCTGTTGGGTCACAAAAAAATGTGTCATCTGCAAATTGAAGATGCGTAACCACTGGACCATTCGGTGACACCTCAAAATCCTTCACAATTCCTAACTCCCTACCCTTACCCGCCAACCTATTCAAACTTCCGTCCACCATTATGAAAATGAAAGGAGAAAGTGGATCCCCTGTCTTAGTCCCCTACTTGCTGCAATTGGTGACGTCGGGGAACCGTTTACCAAGACTGAGTACATAGTCTCCTATACACACACACCTTCATCCGTCGCCTCCACCTTTGTCTAAAACCCATTCTTTCGAACAGCTAGCCAACAAAGGACCACTCTACGTAGTCATATGCTTTCTCCATGTCAATTTTGAATAGCAGCGCTGATTTCTTGTCCTTTCGCCTCATGTGAATGAGTTCATTGGCGATCAGGACACCGTTTAAGATTGCTTTAGCTGAACCCATTTAATGAATAGCTTTGGTTTTGTATGAGTTGGATTGGGTCAATTGTTAACCCTTTTGAGCTTGGTTAGGTACTTGGGTTGGGTCATGCCCTTTAAAAAATGAGTTAGGATGTATGAGTTGGATTGACTCATCTAAGATTGGGTAGGTTGGGTTAACTTGTTTAATAAATGAGTTATGCTTGAATTGGGTTGAGTCAACATTTAATAAATGGGTTGGATTGGGCCAACCCATTGAAGGTGGTCGGGTTGGATCAACCTATTTCACAAATGGGCAAGATCAAGGTGTTTAAGATTGGTTTGGTTAAGTTTGTGAAAAAATGATTCATTAGCTTTTCTTGGGAAAAAATCCTCATGGGTCCAAATAGGAAAATTTTGAGACTTTCCTTTTAAAGATAACTTCATTAAATTAAAAGAGAGCGATAATTTTTAGACTGTTTTCCCAGAGAAATTTATTGTGGGACATCATCCCAGTTTGGCAAGTTGACTTAGAGAACATTGCAATCTATATAATTTAGTTTAAGTGATTATTCTTTTATTTCTTTCATTTTTAGCCATCGTAATTGGCTCATTGTAATTTATATATACTTGTACTCTCCTTCTAAGAAGCATTGATACGGGTACATGTATTGGATACGATACGTATCCGATATGGGGATACGGCAAAATTTGAAAAACTAGGATACGGGTGCGGCAGGATACGCCGAATTAAAAAAAATTATAATAATAATAATAATGATTATATATATATATATATATGTATGTATATATATGTATGTATGTATATGTATATGTATGTATGTATATGTATATGTATACATATACATATACATACATACATATACATATACATACATATATATATATATATATATATATACATATATATATATATATACATATATATATATATATATATATATCAACAAAATAAATTCAGATATTTACAAAAAAAATCATGATAATTATTTAATTGAAATGTGTTCTATTTTAAATAATTGCTATTTAATTGAGATGTATTATTTTAAACAATAATTATGTTAAAATAGTTAGTGTGCTATTTTAAAAAATAACTGTTTAATTGAGATGTGTACTATTTTAAACGATAATTATTTAATTGAGATGTATTATTTTAAATAATAATTATGTTAAAATAATTAGTTTAATATTTTAAATAATAACCGTTATGATCAGGCCACACACTCAATCCCTTCACATGTGTGGAGGCTTAACTTAAAAGGTTGGGTTTCTCGCACATGTCGTTAATGAAATTAGGGCTGAATCTAGGGTAAAAGGATATGAAAGGGATTAAATGGTTTAGAAGGCAGCAGAAAGAAAGGGTGCAATGGTGGCGGAAGTAGGAAGGAAAGGAGGATTCGCAGGAAGGAGAAGAGAGGAAGGAAAGAAAGGGAAAGCGTGCGTCCTCATGTTAGTCCTAAAACTCACTCTAACCTACGAGCGAAAAACCTGCGGCGGAAACCAAGAGAAAGCAGGGGCGGAAACCCAGAGACGACGATGGATAAAAAGGGAAAAGAAAAAGAAAAACACAGTAGACCTGCATTTCCATCATCTCTCCACATAAACCTATCTCTACCTTATTTACTCTTATACATTTTGATGTCTAGCAATCTCCATTTGTTTCACGCACTGGTTTTCGTTATTTTGTCATATTTATTGATGATTATTCTCCTATGATATGGATATATATGATGAAACATAAGTCAGTGGTCTTTGATCACTTTTGCACTTTTTACCACTAGGTTCAAAACCAATATTCCTGTAAAATATAAATTTTGCATAGGTGATAATGGGGGCGAATATCTACCGCACTCATTTGTCCAATTTTTGGAAGACCATGGTATAGTCCTAACTTTCTTGTCCTTCTACTATCTCAACAAAATGGTGTAGCTGAACGGAAAAATCATTGCCTCCTTGTGGTCGCCCGTTCACTTCTTTTTACCATGCATACCCAAAAGTCCTATTGGCCAGAAGTTGTCTTAACTTCCTGTTACCTTATTAACCGCATGCCATCCCAAGTGTCACAATACAAATCTCCTCTTGACATTGTTTCCTTGCACAAACATGTCCCTATTCTTCCATTGCATGTTTTTGGCTGCGTTTGTTTTGTTCATCAATTTTTTGGTGCTAAACTCTCTCATCGGGCTATGAGATGTGTCTTTTTGGGATACTGTTTCTCCTAAAAAGGGTACAAGTGCCTTGATCCGTTTATGGGGAGGACATATATATCCATGGATGTCATATTCTTTGAGAGTCCCTTATTTTTTTCAGATTCCTCTCATTCTCCTTCTTCTTCTTCTGTTCTTCCTTATCTCTACAGATATTGGCCCTTCTAGCCCTACCAAGCCTCTCTTGGTATATCACCGCCGACAGCCCACACCTTCTATTGCAACTGACCCCACTCCAGCATCTGCCAGTGGCCCAGATCACTCCACCGCTGACCTTGATGTTCCCGATGCTCTTTGGAAAGGTAAGCATGCTTGTACTGGTCATCTCATTGAACGTTTTGTGTCCTATTATGCTATTTCTCCTTCATATTACAGTTTTCTTACAATGCTGGACAACAATAAGATTCCAAAGAGAATTGACACTGCTCTTCATGATCCCTCCTGGACAACCAGTAATGGAAGAGAAATTGGTAGCTCTTGAGAAGAATAAAACCTGGGAGATGGTTCCTCTTCTTCCAGGAAAGACACCAGTTGGGTGCAAATCGGTCTTTGCTTTGAAACATCATCCTGATGGATCCATTGCTGATATAAGACTCGTTTGGCTACCAAAGGCTTTACACAGACATATGGGGTTGATTGTCATGGAAACCTTCTCTCCTATCGCCAAGATTACCTCTGTTTGAGTATTTATGTCTATTGCTATCACTCGTGATTGGCGCTTCTATCAATTAGAAGTTTACATGCTTCACCCTCCTGGGTTTGTCAGATAGGGGGAGAAACATTCTGCGTGCAGGACTCAAGAAGCCTATCTATTGTCTCAAGTAATCTTCAGGGGCCTAGTTTGATAAATTCAATAGTACTTTATGGTATATGTTGATGATATTGTCTTTATTGGTAATAATGATGCTGCCATTTTTATATTCAAAGCCTATCTACATCGCACCTTTGATATTAAAGATCTGAGGCCTCTTTGCTACTTTCTTGGGATTAAGGTTGCTCGTTCCCCTACAAGACTCTCTCTTTCTCAACGAAAGTATGCTCTCGATCTATTACCGGATGCATGGTATTCTGGATGTAAGCCTGCTGACATTCCAATGGATGTATAACACCAAGCTATCTGCTTCAGATGAGGCTCTTCTTGATAATCCTGCCTTCTATCAGCAATTAGTCGGGAAACTGATTTACCTTACTATCACTCGGCTAGATTTATCATATGCTGTTGGTGTGGTCCGTCAGTTCATGAAAGCCCTTCGTTATACTGATCTTCATGCTGTCTTTCGCATTCTTCATTATCTTAAGGCTCATTCTGGCCGAGGGTTGTTCTATACACGATTGTCTTACTTACCAGTTCATGGCTACTCAGATGCTGATTGGGCTGGGTCTTCTGACGACCTGCCGCTCTACCTTCGGACAATGTGTCTTCTTGGGATCCCACTTAGTTTCCCTGCAGAGGAAGAAGCAGAACGTTGTTGCTCGGTCTAGTGTTGAAGTAAAATATCGTGCCATGGCTAATACTGCGTCTCAGTTACTTTGGCTTCAACAATTCCTCTCCGAGTTAAGTCTTGCCCTTACCGATCCGTTAATCATGTTTTGTGACAATCTGATTGCCATTAGCATAGCTTCAAATCATGTCTTTCATGCATTGACAAAGCATATTGAAATTGATTGTCACTTCCTTCGATAACACATTTCTGAAGGCCGGATCTTCACTCCTTATCTCAAATCCAAAGGCTAACTTGTAGATATGCTTACCAAGGTGGTTTCTTGTACTCAACTCCATCATGCCTTATGCAAGCTGGGCTTACACGATATCTTTGCTTATGCTTGAGGAGGAGTGTTGTGGGACATCATCCCAGTTTGGAAAGCTGACTTAGAGAATATTGCAATCTATGTAATTTAGTGTAATTGGTTATTCTTTTATTTCTTTCCTCGTTAGCCATCGTAATTGGCTCATTGTAATATATATATATATATATATATATATATATATATATATATATATATATATATATATATATATATACTTGTACTCTCATTCGATTAGAAATACACAATACATTCAAAGAGAGTGATTTCTCTCCCCCAATACTCTCGTCTCTTTCATTATTATTTCCTTTTTTCCAATATTACTTTCAACAAAATTTACCATGATAATTTAAATGCTAGGAAAATTTGTGCTACAAACTATGAGAAAATCATATGTGATGGGAAAATTGTGTCAATAGATGTTTCTTTCCCAAGACTTTATCACATTATATTCTATACATTATGTTTTGTTATGTTGTGGTAGATTAAGAAAATGCAAGAAATAATGGAAATGTCATGTTCTTGGAAATACTTGGAAGTGTGACATGAGTGAGAAAAAAAGTGGAAATTAGTACTGTTTCTGAAGTTCGACTGGGTAGCTTAGTTGGTTTGAGCTTTTAGGAATATACTAGAGTCTTGAGTTTGACTCATGTTGGAGCAACCCACTACACAAGGCTTGCAAACAATTTCATGTATTTGTTGGATTAGTCTCACCTCCAACTACAGTGGCGAAACCCATGTTAGTCCATATATATATATTGCTAATTTATTATTTTTGAAGGCAAAAAGACTCTTTGTACCTAGGGTTTCTTTGACTTAGTCTCAATCCATACTTGAACTTGATGAACCCTCTGCTTTTTATGTGATTATTATTTTTTAAATATCTGCATATGCCATGATTTTGTTTCTGATTAAAGTATACTGTAGAATAGAAGTCTACAAGGGCAGTGGTTTAATGCCATATATTATTACTTCCCATGGTCCCATTAATTGTCTGGTTTGAAGGATGTCAAAATGCATTTGTCATGCCTCCATCTCATTCCACTAGTGAATCTTGCCATAGCTCTTGTCATAAAGATTTGTTAGAGGATTCCTAATCAAATGAGTTCGAACTTTATCACCAGGTTGTAGTTTAGTAGTGAATTTCACTCTTACTTTTGCTTCCTTGGTTTTCATAGTTTTCAATACTTTGAAACTGCCGCTTTTCGTCTTCTAAACCCAAGTTTGCTCACTTCGGCTCTAGCTTTGTGCAATAAGAATATACAAGCTTTAGGTCTCAGACTAAGAATTGGTGAATAAGGGCTTATTATTTAGGTTGCAGAACATGGGTTGGCGAGTATGGTCTATGATTCTTGTTGTGAAACCAAGATACAGGTTGTGGTTTAGCAGTGAATTTCACTCCTACTTTTGCTTCCTTGGTTTTCATAGTTTTCGATACTTTGAAACTGCCGCATTTCGTCTTCTGAACCCAAGTATGCTCACTTCGGCCCTAGCTTTGTGCAATAAGAATATACAAGCTTTAGGTCTCAGACTAAGGATTGGTGAATACGGGCTTATTATTTAGGTTGCAGAGCATGGGTTGGCTAGTATGGTCTATGATTCTTGTTGTGAAACCAAGATACAGATAGTGTCATAATTGAGGTCTAATTTAATGTTTCTGCGTGCCCTTTGGGTTCTTTCATAGCTGAAACATGGGCAGCATTGATGAAGGCTGATGGTCAAAACTGTGAGATTCTTCAAAAGTCTTCAACACAATCTGCATTTAGAACCAACTTCTATAAGCGAAATCAAGGAAAATTTAAAACAGGCTCAATTTGATTGAGAGAACCCAATTTCAAATCCGCTTAAAGAATTCAAGGATAACTCTCAAATTTCAATGAATTCTAAAACTCTGCCAAAGAAATAATGGCTCTTTGAAGGAGAAATCCCAAAGCTTCAATAGATCACCAACACTCATGTTCATTCAGCAAGAAATTAAGAGAAGGATCAAAAACTCTTTGGGAATTTCAAAGCCGTGTGAAATTCACAATGAAATTACAAATCTAATGAAAAATAGAACAAAAATTGCACGAACAAAACTAGAAATCAAAAGAACTAGAAGAGAGAGATAACTTACTTGCACAAAGCAAAGAGAAACAACTGAATTGAGATGCCCATGGACACCCATGGTTCCTTGTTATAGTGAATTTTTTGAAAAAAATTAGAACCATCTCCTACTTGGATGAATGTGATGTGGCATCTCTCCTAGATCCATTAGTCCTAGCGTTATGTCTTTGAACTAAAAAGAGGAAAAAAACTAAAAATATCCCTTGAGGAGGTTCGCCCAAACCTTGCTTAAGTGAGGATTCCTTTTCCTAATTTTGGCCTTGATGAGATAAGGTTGACGATGTGTTAAGTTTAACTTCTCTTCTTATCTCCCCACTCCTTGCTCCTTGCTAATAGACCTTTAAAAGTGGGCTTTTGAAGCCCAAAACATGTCAGATCAGATCTGAACCCATATATCCATCACATGAGCTCTGCATTTTACAATTCTAGGGCGATTTAGACTCTTAGAAAAGCTTCTTTTATCATCATCAAATTTGTCATGAAATTCAATAGCAATTGGGACAATCTTATCATCAATTTCTTCTTTATGTGCCTAAATGTCCTCATCAAGCAACTTAAATGTAGTCAGTGTCTATATTGCATTTTGTTTGCAGTTTAGACTACATTTCTTGACTTTTTGCATTCCGTGACACTAATTTTAATTTTATAATTGCTTCAAACCAAGTTTTTTTGAATTCTGATGATTCTTTTCCTCCATAATGGAATCTATTCTGTTTTTTCTCCAAAAAAAGGGCATCTATTCTGATTTATTTTATTTTCTGTTGTAATCTTGATTTGGGTTGTATTCTAGTCAAACATGTTAGTCAATATATCCTATTTATTGATAGCTGTATCCTTGATGTTGTGCCTCTGTTGCTGTTGGATTTGCATGAGCAAGTCATTTCATTGTTATGATCATCCTTCTAACTAAAAATGTATGCAGGTTTGACTTTCCGTCACAATTTGTATCCCTCGTACAAGAGCAATCGCATACCTACACCTGATACTGTTGTTCAAGGGCTTCAATATTTTAAGGCATCCATCAAGGCTATGTCCATAAAAGTAATTGAGGTAAATATCTAGCTGCATGTGAGCCAGATGAATTGAAATAGTGTGATTGCTGATATGATTCATGTCAGGTTCCAGGTGTTGAAGCGGATGATGTAATTGGTACTTTGGCTGTAAATAGTGTTGCTTCTGGTTATAAGGTAGTCTCCTCTTGTACCTGTGTCGTCGAGAGATTCTTGCATGTTCATGATGCTTTATGTTAAACAAAATAAGCTGGTCGAGCTGATGTGTGTTGAGACTATTCATTATATGCTGACACACACACAATCACCTGGGCATGCTCTCTCCCTCCCACCCTAGCTTAAGTGGAACTGCTAGGGAGAATGACCTTAAGTAGATAGGCTGTGGGTGAAATTTTGCTTGATGTGATCATCTTAGCCTTGTGAATTTGGTCCATGAGAGTTTGGCCTTTGTCTTTGTGAGCAAAATGTGAATATCATGGTATTTGCTCCTCTGTGCCTCTTTTTCTATTATTATTATAGTAATCATTCAAAAAACAAACGTGAATATCATGTGAATGATTCAAAATCAGTTACAAGAACACAGGAAATGGGCTCCAGTACTTGGTTGCCACCACAACTCTTAATGTCCCTCACAATCTATATACATACTTCACTTGTGTAAATTAGTACACAGTGTTGGCTATCCAAAAGTTGAGCCTATGTAAAAATTTGGCTGTTATATGCCCTTTTTTGGTTATCCATAAGGCTGGAATGATTGGATGCTTATGAAACTTAATGTACCCCATTATGCATGTGGGTTCCTATACTTCCTCAACCACCATGTAGTCTTAATTCGGTTCTTTGTCCACTTTTTAGTAATTTTCCCTAGCGTCTCCTAGCTCAACTCTAAAATAAATGAAGTTATGGAGTTCCATACTGCACAGTTTTTCGATTACTGATACTTAAATAGGGTTTTCAACTTTTTTTTTCTTATTATCCAAATGAAAAGGTTTTAAATGATTTCCAACCATTTTTTCTTAGGGGGTGTAAGCATTTTTTGAATATGTTACTTGCTTTTGACACAGGTACGAGTTGTGTCCCCTGACAAAGATTTCTTTCAGATATTGTCCCCTTCATTACGACTTCTACGACTTGCTCCACGTGGATCTCAGTCAGTATCATGATTATCCATCCCTTAATGTTCCATTGTTTACTTGAAGAATGCTGGAGCTATATTAGTTATCTTCAAAATCGACCTACGTTATATAAGTATTACTAATAATTAGAAATGCATTAGGTTCCAAATCTCTGGTTCAGGAGTTCTTTCTCAAAAAAATGTTATGGATTCTTTTCTTCTAAATTAGGCTACGATTCTTTGTGTGCTTCCTGTAATTCTTTTTTATTAGTAATTTAATGCTTCTATGATCCATGGGGCATTAACAATCAAGAAAGGGTGATGGAAAGATCCATGTGGATCATCAAGAAAGAGTCATGATTTTTTCACCACTGTCTCCAAGGAGTTCTTTTTTTCCCTACCACCCATTTCAATGCATTAATTGAGTATCTTTTCATTATTAGCTTTATATTGAAATTGTTCTTGAAAACTTTCATTGTTTCTTTCATAGGTGAGTGTTCATTATTAGTGTTTTTCCAGGATCGTATCTCCGGAATGACTTGGACATTAACATCTGTCTATGGGCCGTGTGATGAATCTAGAAAGGTTGGCTTTCTTGCTGAGCTTGAGTCTCTTAATGTCGGTGGAGCAACCTTTGGTGCATTTGTGGGGACTTCAATCTCATTAGATTCCCTCATGAGAAGACTGGGGTAACAAGGTTCACTCCCATTATGAGTTGTTTCTCTGACTGGATTTCCTCTCTTGACCTTGTGGACCTTCTCCTCTCCGGAGCAGAATTTACTTGGTTCAATGGTCAAGAAATGCCTATCCTCTCCCAGATTGACAGGTTTCTTGTATCGACTGAGTGGATGGACTTGTTTCATGACCCACACATCTATATTCCCTTGCCCCATCTCCGATCATTGGCTATTGGTTCTGGACACCTTTGAAGAGTCTTTGTGTCCTCTCTTCAAATTTGAACTATGTTGGATTAAAGACATTGTCTTCAGAGATCTAATCGCTCAATGGTGGTCAGAATTCGTTCTGTTCGGCAACAAATCCTTCATCATTCATCAAAAAATTGAAATTCTTGAGGCACAAGCTGAAAAGTTGGAGCGCTTCTAGTTTTGGGTCCTTATTAGATTCCTTTGCTTCTCTCCTCAATGACATTAATCAGACTGATCTTTGTGAGCAAACAAGATCCATTTCTGAGGAGGGTGTGTTTCTTCGTCATAGTTTACAGGATCAATATCGAACTAAGAGTATTCAGGAGGATATTAAGTGGAAGCGGAGGTCAAGAGATAAGTGGATTAATGAAGGAGGCAAAAACACCAAGGTTTTCCATGCCATGGCCTCGGCTCACAGAAGGGCAAATGGAATCAAATCCTTAAATGTTGGTGATTTGATAGTGACCGATAAGGAAGACATCATTGCCACCATTCTAAATCACTTCGCGCAGTTGTATTCAACCAATTCCTTTGACAGATTGTCAATTTCTGGGCTCCCCTTCAAGTCCATCTCAACTTCAAAAGCTTCTTCCATCGAGCGGCCTTTCTCCGAGGATGAAATTCGGAATGTAGTTTGTGACCTGGGCGAGGATAAAGGCCCCAAGCCTGATGGTTTTCCCGTTGCTTTCTTTAAGATCTTCTGGGACATTGTGAAGCATGATCTCATCGCTTTCATTGTGGAATTTCATCAATGAGGGCATATTCCAAAGGAACTTGCGGCAACCTTTCTTGTTTAGGTGTTTAAGAAAGTTTGTGCTTCATCTCTCACCGATTTCAGGCTTATCAATCTTCTCGGTGGTTCCCTACAAGATTCTGTCCAAGGTTCTTGCAAATAGGCTCAAGCATTTCCTTCCCAACTTAATTTCTCCATACCAGATATGCTGCTATTGAGGGTAGGCAAATTATGGATGTGGTCATTATTGCGCATGAGTGTATTGACTTCCAGCAGCAGTCTCGCTGGAAAGGTATAATTTGTAAACTCGACTTGGAAAAAGCGTATGCTATGGTGGATTGACACTTTCTTCATTTTATTCTTTCCAGCATGGGTTTCAGTCGAAGGTGGTGTTTATGGATTTTTGAGTGCATGTCTTCTACTCACTTTTCTATTCTCATCAATGACTCTTATAGGGGTTATTTCAAGAGCTTCAGAGGAATTCACCAGTGTGACCCTCTTTCTCCAGCTCTCTTCGTTGAGACTTCGAGTCTTCTTCTCACCAAAGTTGCTGAGTTCTCCTTGATCCATGGATTTAGGATTGGTGATTCTTCATTGTAGGTCTATCATTTACAGTTTGTGGATGACACTATTATTTTTTTGAGGTGGTTGAGGAATTTGTTATGAATCTTCGTGCTCTGCTAAGGTGGTTTGAATTGTCTTCCTCCCTTCGGATCAACTATCTCAAGAGTGAGATCTTTAGCATTAATTTGATTGGCAGCAAGCGTGGGTCACTCTCAACGATTTTGGGATGCGTCCAATCTTCTCTTCCCTCCTCTTATCTAGGGCTTCTATTTGCATTGGCTCTCTTGAGCATTCTCAGTGGGAGTCCATCATCCACAAATTTAGCAAGAGCCTAGCTTCGTGGAAAGGTAAGTATTTGTCCTTTGGTGGTAGGGTTACTCTCCTCAAGGTTGTCCTCTCTGCTCTCCCAATCTATTTCCTATCAGCATTCAAATGCACAGGTAATGTTATTCACTCTTTGGAGAAAATCATGAGGAATTTCCTTTGGGGTGATCAAGAGGATGGAAGGAAATACCACCTTGTGAAGTGGGAGCAAGTTTGCCTTCCTATTCGAGTTGGGGGGCTTGAAGGTAGTCCATTAAGGAGGTTAACATTGCTCTCCTTCTAAGTGGCTTTGGCGGTTAGGTGTTGAGGGTGATCTTCCTTGGAAGACTATCCTTGTCAAAAAATATAGGTTGGGTAACCTTGGTTGGGATTTTCAACCCTTACCTTGCTGAGCATCAGGTATGTGGAGAGCTATTGCTTGTGTTTATAGGCTTAAAGAAGGGATCAAATTTAAGGTGGGACTGTGGCAACAGAGTAAAGTTTTGGACTGAAGCTTGGTGTAGCAATACCACTTTGACGTCCTGTTTTCTCTCTATTTACCGTCTCTCTCAAGCGTCGGCTGGGGTCGTTTCTGATTTCTACTCCATTTGCAATGGTCAGGTTGTTTGGAATTTCTCCATTCGGCGTAATCTTTCTGACTCGGAGATAGATGACTTCTCTGATCTTCTTCACATTATCTCTTCCTATCGGATCCACAACTGCTACTGAGGACTGTCTTGCGTGGTGGCCAAACCTGACCGGTTGCTTCTCTTTCAAGTCCTTTTTCGATTGGAACAATCGGGAGACTCTTCTAGTTAGTGTCAACCCATATATTTGGACTTCAAAAGCTGCACCTCGTGCAATTTACTTTGTTTGGACTGCTGTTATGGAGAAAATTTTGACCTAAGACAACTTGCGCAAAGGAGGGAGAATCATTGTTTGTGTTTGTCCTCTGTCTTTAGGCTCCTGAAGAGGCGAATCACCTTCTTATCCACTGCCCTTTCTCCTATGCTGTGTGGAACTCGGTGTTGGATAAGTTTAGTGTCCTTTGGGTTATGCCTTCTACTTTGGCCGAGCTATCTTATGCTTTGGATATTGTTTATGTCTCCCGAAGATGCTCCTCTCTATGGCGCATTTCTCTCTTTGCCGTAGTTTGGAGCCTTTGGTGGGAACGTAACACAATAGAATCTTTAAGGACTGCACTGAATCGAGTGAATTTGTTTCAAGATGAGCTTTTGCCAAGTTTGCCTCTTGGGCTTCCTCTCTAGTGGAATTCAAAAATATCTCTATGAGTGACATCTTACGAGCCTCGAAAGAATGTCTTGACATAGCTTAGTTTTTTTTTTTTTTGGTGTTGTTTCCAGTGTTTGTGTGGCCGGTGGGTGTATCGGCGCTTTAGGTTTTTGTTTTGTTCATTGTTGTTTTTGTTCTTTTATATTTGCACCTCCGGTGCCTCCTCTTCATTAATATATTAACCATTCTAAAAAAAAATCCCACTAAACCCTAAAAAAAAGGAATTTTCTTTTGAAAGAACCTTAAAAAGGGGTGATTCTACTGGCAACCCTTTGTTTCTTTTATTGTTTTAGTTGCAGTTAATTGAAACAAGAATTTAATAACTTCTATTCTCTCTCTCTCTTGTTAAGCTTTGTGTACTCTATTTTTTTTCTTCCTTTCAATTTTAGTAGAGACAAAAATTTATTTATTTTACATTACTTTCACTTTTTTGGGGCTTCCCGTTGAGTTGACGTGCTTCTAGCTTTGTCATATTTGTCAAGCTTGTTGATGCAGCACACGCATGAGCATGTGAATCCACAAGAGCCACCGACAAATTTGTCGGGAAATCCAATCCGGCTTCGAAGCTACCGAATGATAAAAGTGGAAGTTGCTGTTTCTTTTAGAATTCTAGTTCTTGTAGAATGCTATTTCTTTTAGGATAGTATTTCTATTTCTTTTAGAATACAATTTCTTTTAGGACAGTATTTTTATTTCTTTTAAAATACTATTCCTAATTCTTTTAGGATACTATTTCTTTATTTTCGTTTTTTATTTTTATTGCTATTTTTAGTTTTGGGTTTTTATAAAAACCCCTCTCTAGCATTGTAATAGATAGATGGATTAATAAAATTGAGAATTTATCTCTGCCCTACTCCTCTTCTCTTTCCTTCTCTGAACTAGCAGCCCTGCTGCTGCTGTTTTCTTTCTTTCACCTTTCTTTCTTCTCTCTCTTTGTCCTTTCTTCTTTCTTCTTCTCCTCTTTCTGCTTGTAGGAATGCTGCTGCCAGATCTCCAGATTGCTTCCCAGCAGTGCCGAGCCCATTCTACCTTCTCTGCTGTCTGATCAGAGAGCTCGCTTTGCAGCCGGTTGCTGCCATCCGCCTGGGTTCTGTTCAGGAAACCTTCTGTTGCCCAGAACTGTCCCTGTTGCTGCCAGGACGATCTGCCAACTCTCTTCAACGCCTACACTGCTACAATACCCAAACCCACTTTGACCATAAACCATCCATTTACCAAGTTAATTCCATTTAATTAACTTTATCAAATCCCTTTTAATTCCTATTTACTTATCCTTTAAGCCCTTTCAACCCATTAACTCCATTTAACCCGATCCTACCCACTGCATCACTTGTGCTGGTCGGTCTTAGCACAGTACAGCCCTACCTTGGCTCATTTTTATTTACACCATGTCGTTCACCCTCTTTCTATTAAATGGGGCTGTATTTTGCTAGATGAACGTATATGAGAATCCCTAATTAAGACCAACCTTATTTAAAACTATGTCAAAATTAGTAAATGTGCATCCCTCTTCATGAGCTCAAAAGCAACTATAATCCTACCATGTTATGATACATTATATGAAAATTAATCATTCTTTTATAAAATAGAAAGTTGGGACCTATGTATCTAATTCCTTACAAACAAGATCATGCTAAAACTTAGAATGTAAATTTCCTCATTTTTAAATTGAACATGATACAAACCTTCTGATAGAACACTTGTCAACTATGCTCCAAGCTATTGTCTAGAATGTAATGCATTTACTATTATTTGGTCCAATTTATCTTGTTTCATTTTAATTTTTTATTGTATAATCTTAGTGCTGTGTTGTCTTTAACATTAATGTTTTTTGCATAGGATGGTTTCATTTGGACTGGGGGACTTCGCCAAAAAATTTGGGGCTCTTAAACCCTCTCAATTTGTTGACCTGATATCACTTGAGGGTGACGATTCTGATAACATTCCAGGTTCAATTTTAGATATGTGATTAACTTGTAGACTTGTCTTCTGCTAAACCTTTTATGAATGAGAAACCGAACCATTTTGAAACCTATCCCTTGTTTATGAAAACTGAATGCATTTGTTCTTAGTACTGTTGTAGACACCATATTTAGAATGTATGCTTGGAACATGCAACAAGTACACTAACCTTTTTTTTCCACGAACCAAACTACGTTCATCATAATCTCCATCCACTTGCTTTGTTAGTTGGATCTAAGCTAATCAATGCCACATTGATACTAGGGGGAACTGAGGAAATCATATCATAGAAGTATATTCTTAATCTATTTAGGGTGGCATCGAATAAGGATGCTTTGGTCAAAGATTATTATGGCGAGTCTAATGGCACTCCCCAATGGCACATAGATTTTAGAAGGAATCTAAGGGACTTCAAGGTGGACCAACTTGAATCCCTAGAAGGTTTATTGGGGGACTCAATCTTGAGCAAGGAGGAGGAGGATAAATGGATATGATCCATAGGCCCATCTGGAGATTTCTTGGTTAGGTCTATCTTAAGGATGGTCTACTCCTTTGGCTAAAACCCCACTCTGCCATGCACTCTGGCCTAGAACAACAAAATCCCCCCAAGAACAAAAGTTTCTTTTTTTGGGTTGCAATTAAAGGAAGAATATTGGTTAAGGGTAACCCATGGAATAATGGCCTATTACCTGAGGGAATCTCAGAGCTGTGTGTTCTATGTGGGAGGGAGGAGGAAACAATGGACCACTTGATATGCAGATGCCCATTCTCTATAGTGGTTTGGCGATTATTCCTCAATCTGATGGAGTGTTTATGGGTTCTAAATAACACGTTAGGGAAGGTCATTACATAATGGGTAGGAGGGCCTTTTGTAGGAAGGAGAAGGGTGGTTGGAGATTGATCCGTACAACAACCATTTGGGCAATTTGGAAAGAGAGGAATAATAGAATTTTTGAAGGCAAGTCGGAGTTACCACAAGAGGTTTTTGAAAAGGTTAAATGGAACCTTGTCTGTTGGCTAGCTCTCTTTAAGGAATTCATTAGCTATGCCCCTGACGATTTTTACCTGTTATGAGGAGGCTGTATGAAAGGGGGCAAAAAAGTGAGGAAAACTTGCACAAAATGGGTGAAGCCCAAAAAAGGCTTCTACAAATTTAATGTTGATGGAACAACTAGAGGAAAACTTGGGCTGGTAGGGATAAAAGGGCTCCTTCATGATGACTTGAGTAGGATGCTCTTGATTTTCTTAGAATCAGTAGGGATAATGGAGTCCAATGAGGCGGAACTAAGGGCGATTAGGTGAGTAATCCATCTTTAGGCTAGTATTGGGAATTGCAACCTCATTATCAAAGGCTATTCACCTAATGTAATCGCTTGGGCTAATGGAAGGAAGAACTTGTGGAAGGGAAAATAATAATGAAAAGAGAAGAAAGTATTTGGAGGAGAGGAATTTCTCTTTGAATGTATTGTATTGAAAATCAACTGTCTAAGGTTACAATATATATAATAAAAAAAGGAGCCATTCACGGTGGCTAAAAAAAGAAATGAATTAAAGAATAATCACATCTCCCAAGTGACGGGGCCAAGGAAAAAAAGAGAGTTAATTGGACAATTTTTTTAAATAAAATTAAACATTGGTAAATGCATTTCACTCGAAACACCAAGATTACAAACGTCAAACTTGTATTTAATTATTAATTGGATAACTAGCTTGGTAAAGTCTACACATGCTAACATAAGTTATAGATTTGAACATTTTCTCATACAAATGTTAAATGTCAATAATATAAATGGATAATTTTCACAGTATATGTTGGCGTAATGGGAAGAAATTTTTTGAAAAAAAAAAGTGTACTCTTTAGTGTACGTTGGAGTAATTTTCACGGTGTATAAATCAATTCCCTTAATTAAACCTTCAAAGCCACAATCTTGTGTACAGTTTAACCCGGTTCGGAAACGGATAATTTCTCATCTTCGCAAGGGAGACTGCCCTTTCTCCCCGGCGCCACATTGTTCCAAATAGGGTTTTGTTGTGTTGCTCTTCTTTATCCCAACTCTCCCAAGCTTCCCTAATCGGTTATCATTCCAAATTCAAGTAAAATTACACCTTTCTCGATCTGGGTTTCTCATTATTCATTTATTCAAAACACAATCGCTGCGTCTCGATGATGGAATAGATTTTAATAGAGCTCAGTTCCTTGGACTTGGTCTTCTCTAGTGTATTCCTTATGGAAGTGCTTTATTTTTTCATGTTACAAAGCTGCAAACCTTTTTATCATTTTTTTAATGATTTCCTTTTTGGGGTGGGGGGAAGCTGACTGTTTTTCTTTTTCTTTTTATTTTACAAATTTTGTAACATCGATTGTCTCTTTATTCCCAGTAAACTGCGTGCTGCCAACCCCTATTAATGCATTCGTTTTTATTTTTTTGTAGGTTTTGGACTTACGGGGAAATGTGTGTTTTCTCCGGGGTCAGTCCTATTATATATTAGAATATGATAATATAATCATGGCTTGCTATTGCTCCTCATCTAATTATATTTACTCGTTTTGGCGAAATCTTCAACGCCTTGGTGGGGAGTTCTCAAAATTTCACAGGACTGGATACAATATATACTACAACCGGCTAGATATTCGTTATTATCCACGTTTAACTACTATCTCCAAGAAGGTATTGTTACATATTCGGCATCAACACTTGACCGAGGCAATAACTGACTGCTTCTTGCTTCGCCTATGAAACTAAATGTGAGCCCAGGAAGACACATTAGGTTGTGGTAGAACGACAATCATCAAGAGACTCAGCCCAATCAACATCAGAATAGCCATGAACCGGACAAGTAGGCTGATGTGCATGGAACAAGTTGCAGGCTAGGATGAGCCTTAAGATACCACAGAATACGGAGCAACACATCTAGATGAGTGTCCCCTAGAGCATGCATGAATTGGTTGACAACACCAATGGCATAAGATAAATCTGGCATCATGATGGTGAGATAAATGAGTTTGCGGATGATAGCTTGGTATTAACATCCAACGAAGTATCAGCAGGTCTACATCCAGAATAATCATCATCCTGTAGGAGATCAAGGGCATACTTCCGCTGAGGGAGGGGAAGTCCCTGAGAAAACCGAGCAACCTCAATACCAAGAAAGTAACTGAGAGGCCCCAGATCATTAATGTCAAATGTGAGGCGAAGATAATGTTTGAAGGTAGAAATGACAACATCATTGTTACCTGTAAGGACGATATCACCATCATAGACTACTAAAATAATCAGAACAGAGTGGAGCATGTATATAAAGACGGAATGATGCCTGGCAACGAGTAAAAGATACAGTAACAATGCATTGCTAAATTTTTCAAACTAAGCCCGTGGAGACTGTTTGAGACCATAGATAGCCTTCTTGAGCTTGTAGACAAATTGGTTCTCCACCTGTTTCACAAACCAAGGAGGGGGAAGCATGTAAACTCCTCCGGTAGATCACCATAGAGAAAGACATTCTTCACATCCAATTGATGGAGGGGCCTGTTACAAGTGGTAGCAATAGAAATCGATATTCGAACAAAAGTAATCTTTGCCATAAGATATAAAGTTTCCTGATAATCAATCCCATATGTTTGTGTAAAGCCTTTTGACAACCAAACGAGCTTTATATCTTTCAAATGACTCGTTTTGATGATGCTTTAAAGCAAAGACCCATTTGCACTCAACTGGAGTCTTTCCTGGAGCGAGAGGAACCATCTCCCAAGTATTATTTTTCTCAAGAGCGGCTAATTCCTCTTCCATTGCTGCTTTCTAGGAGGGATCACAAAGGTAGTGTCAATTCTCTTTGGAATCTTAATGTTGTCCAGGGCTACAAGAAAGCTGTGATAGGGGGAGAAACAACATGATAAGACACAAAACGATCAAGGGGATGATTAATACAAGCACGCTTACCTTTCTGAGGTGCAATGGGAGGATCAGGGTCATTGGCTGATGGTGTAGAAAAGAATAATCGTGTATTGTGTTAAATCTCTATGCCATTACATATATATATAGCCTCTAGCCAACCCTAGGGCTATCACACTCAAACTCTAAACTAATTATATATCAAGTACACCTCTTAATTAGAGGTAAACCCAAACTAATAATCCTAATTAGATAATAACTCTAATTATTCCAACACGCCCCTGCAAGCTGAAGCGTGGGTGAACGCGAAGCTTGGACCGTGAAGAAACGGCAGGTGAACTACAAAAGTGACGCATCGACTGGCCACAAAGATTTGTTGGAGAAGCAACAAACTGGTTGACTGCTAACTAGCAACACTTTGATTGGTTGCAAAAAATGTTGAAGAGACAGCTCATTGACAGGCTGCAAAACGACAGGCGGCGAACACTGATGGCGGCCTGAAATAGATAAAGAGGCACAGACTGACGATAGTGGCCGTCAGGGAGTTGTCCGGCAAACAACAGTGATCGCAATATGCGATAAAGACAAGCAACAAGTGGCCTGAAAAACAAGGGTATAGTAAATGCCAAAAAAGGCTGAAGCCATCATATCGATCAATCAGATTGGAAAGGCTAGCAAACAAATGGATGTAACCATAAATGCTAGCAAAAGTTGTAGCCATAAAGGCCAGTAAATAAAAGGCTGTAGCCATAAAGGGCCACCAAATAAAAGCTGAAGTCATAAAGACGACCAAACAAGGCTGTAGCCAGCCATAAAAGGCCAACAAACGGTGGGGACGAATCAGAGTCACTGCAAATGAACGTGTGTTCAAAACATGCCGTTTCATATTTGAGAAACGACAAAGATAGGAGGGGAAGGGCAATTTGCGTCCCTTTCTTCAACTTCAGCAAAGTAGGAGGAGAAGGGCAAGTTGCGTCCCTTTTTTCAGCTCTCTCCCTTTCTTCTTGGCACAGATTTCACAGATCGTTGCGAGAATAAACAACAAAACACAGGTCTGAACCGTGATTGGTGGACGAAGATGCAGAGGAAGAGAACACCCAAAAGATCAAGATCTGCAATAAGAAGATGTAGATCTGGGTTCGACTTGCGCACCAAGCACTAGCCAGGAGCAAATATATGCACCTGGAACATTAGTTCTTCTTGTGCACAGCAATAACATGAATGGGGAAAAAATAAGTGGACAGAGGCGAAGCACTACTTTGTTGCAGCAGATCTTGAGCTGAAATATCTCGCTAGCCCTCGGATTTCTGTTGGTTGATTTGTTTGCCAACAGACGTCGGGCGGCGGCAAAGAAGACAAAGTGGCACAGATCTGAGATGAACCAGAACTGGGTTGATGGTGCAATATGGGGCCTTTCGCAAACAAATAGCAGCAGAAACGGCAAACACCAATAACTTTTCGTGGATCTGATTGTGCTACAGATCTAACGCAGCAACAAGAGACGGCAATGCTATTATCAATATTGTAGTTTTTTTTCCCTCTCATGACAACAACAACAAAAAGAGAGATGGGTCTTCTGACCAAAAAAGAAACTGCAGATCTATTCATCAGAGATCTGGTTGCAAGAGATGCCTGGGTCACGGACGGCTCGGCTAGGCTTCGAGGCAAGCACATAATAATAATCCAGAAATATGAGAGATCTGGGTAGAGGAGCAGATAGCATTACTGATTCTCTGCAGGTGTGGCACTGCTGCAGATGTGGTTGTTGCTCTGTGCAAGGAGATCATGCTTGTTCCATTCCCTCTTGCAACTTCCAGTGCCTTTATCAGTTTATTAATCTTCCACATCTCAATGTGTCGTGCCTGTCTGCTATTGCGATTAGGACAACAAACAAGAGTATTATCAGAGACGGGAGCAGATCTTCCGCAACGTGAAACAAGAAACAGAGAACCCACAACAAAAATGCAGTAGAACAAAGGGTAGGCGAAGCTGGTCGAAGAATGGATAGATCTATTGCAGATCTGAAGACTCCAAACAACAAGAGTCGAATGGATCAGCAAGAGAGGCAGCAATGTTGAAAACGACAAAGAAAAACTGCTGTAGAATAAGAGCAGAGCGTGCTGGTCTCGGTGGGTAAGAACTGGATTTGTGAAATCAGATTTGGAAGCGAGATCTGAAACAAACATGATGCTGGGTGCTAGAGGTGTCGTGGCTGATCTGATAAACTGCTGAAGGCAGGGTGACGACATCGCAACAGAGAATAACATACGGAGGCAGCCACAAGCGGGAAAAATTGCAGATCGGTGTCAAGATTGAAGATCTTGTTGTTTTTGCCAGATGTAAAACCCGAGCCCAATTAGAGATTGTTTGGAACCGTGCGGAACAGGTCGAGAAGCGACGGTGGACACAAAACCTATGTCCAAACCAACCCAAACCACGAATGATCAAGAGATGTCCCTCCCTTCCTCTACCGATGTACCTTTTGCAGAGGGAGAGAAGAAGAGACGTGGTTAGTGAGACGCACTTAGAAACGAATTTTGGTTGATACCATGTAGAAAAGAATAATCGTGTATTGTGTTAAATCTCTATGCCATTACATGTATATATAGCCTCTAGCCGACCCTAGGGCTATCACACTCAAACTTAAACTCTAAACTAATTATATATCAAATACACATCTTAAGTAGTGGTAAATCCAAACTAATAATCCTAATTAGATAATAACACTAATTATTCCAACATATGGATTTGGGCCACCGATAGATGATTGAGTGGGGTTAGTTGCAGTTGTAGGCATAGGCTTCCTGCGTTGATACACCGGAGTGGGCTTGGACTTGCTAGAATGGCCAATATCTATAGGAAGAAGAGGAAGAACAATTGAAGGGGTGGGGTGGGAGGGGAGTAGACGTGTTTGGACCAAAGTAATGAACGTTGTCAAAAAATGTGACATCCATGGCTATATATCTCCTCCTTGTGAGGGGATCAAGGCACTTGTCCCCTTTATAGGAGGAAAGGTATCCCAATAAGACACATCTCATAGCCCGAGGAGAGAGTTTAACACTAGAAAATTGATGAACAAAATAAACGCAACAAAAAGCATGCAATGGAAGAATAGGGACATGTTTGTGCAAGGAAACAATGTCAAGAGGGGATTTGTGCTGTGACACTCGAGATGGCATGCGGTTAACAGGAAGTTAAGATAAGTTCTGGCCAATAGGACTTTGGGACATGCATAGTAAAAATAAGTGAACAGGCGACTTCAAGGAGGTGATGATTTTTCGTTCAGCTACGCCATTTTGTTGAGGCGTAGGACAAAAAAGTGGGGACTATACAGTGGTCTTCCAAAAATTGGACAAATGATTGCGGCAGATATTCTCCCCCATTATCACTATGCAAAATTTGTATTTTATAGGAAAATTGGTTTTGAACCTAATGGTAAAAAGTGCAAAAGTGATCAAAGACCTCTGACTTATGTTTCATCATATATATCCATATCATGCAAGAATAATCATCAATAAATATGACAAAATAACGAAAACCAGTGCGTGAAACATATGGAGATTGCCAGACATCAGAATGTATAAGAGAAAATTAGGTAGAAGTATGTTTAGGGGGAGATGATGGAAATGCAGGTCTACTGTGTTTTCCATATTGGCAATGTTCTTATTGAGGCAATAGTTCAAAATCATCATCATCATCATCATCAAAGTCTATGTCCCATTAACTTGAGGTCGCCTTAACAAGTACATAGACTACTATGAAGGACCTATATACTGTATGAAGAAAAAACATCACTCAAGTAATCACAAACACCTTAATTGATGCTACAAATGAATCAACAAACTCTGGCATTTTCGTTCTTTAAGCTCTTGTTTCTTGTACTTTTAGTTTTCCTTCTTTTTGGTGATTGAAATCAACATCCAAAGAGGTTTTTTCTTACCTTCTGTCCATGCTAAAGCATTGGTTGAGACTTTTTCAGCAACTAACTTATGCTTGGGCACCCCACAACTCCAAAGCCTTCTTAATGCCTAACAACTCTGCCTTTCTTAACGTGTAATGGGGTCAAGAAAAACATTTTGTTCTCAGCTTCCCTACTTATCATGCAACACTTCTGTAATTCCCAATAGCCCTGGCTTTCCCCTTGCTACCCCCTCCACATTAAAATGCACTCCCACTGTGGGGAATTCATCTTTCCTTAACTCTCTCTTTCTGGCTTTCCACAGTTATGCATTCTCTTTATCCTCATCCGTGAATGGGTAGCCCTCACTTTACACAATAGTAGCTACCTTATGATCATCACTTTCGTGACTTTAATGACCTCCACCATACTTTGTTTTCCCTCAAATATCTTTGCAGTCATCTCCCTCCACATTTTTTTTTTAAATAGATTCATCTCCCTCTGTATTCACCATGATAAAGTTGCCATGCTTTTCTTCCCTTGTCCCTAATGGGTCTCCATCTCAACTATTTAGAACACTAATGTGTCTTGACTCTTGACTCACCCATGTGCAGCTCACAAAGGATTCCAATGGATACTGCAACATTTACAAAATAAATGATCCATACTAGCCCACACAATAGACAGGAAAGGTCCCTTTGTTTTGGTATAAATTTTCTATTTCTAAGATTACATCTGGTAAAATTTTACCTCTAGTTGCACACTAGCAAAACCCCTAAATCCTAGGGAGTGCCTTTCTTGTCTAGGCCCACAACATGGGTTATTCAACATTTCTCTCCCCTAGCTCCTTAATGTAAGATTTGACTTTAAACTCCCATGAAACATCCCCCATCCAACACTACAATCCTCTCTTGCTCTCCAGATATCAACACCTTGTAGAACCTGTGCTAGATTCTCAAACTCAATCTCATGATTCCTTAACTTCCTTCAAAACTGCAATGTCTAAGCTACTCATCCTCTAGATACCACAAAACACTCTTCCACGGAGGCTTTAGAAGTTGCACTTTTCTATTCAAATTTATAGTTTGACATTTTAGTCAAATTTGACTAGTCTTGGCCTACTTTTGGTTATACTTGGATGAGTTTGGCTCAAATTTGTTGAATAACTGAACTTGATCTGAGTCCAAGTTTCAAGTTTTTGAACTACGATCTAGACCTTTTTAATGGTTATTGGTATGTTATAATGAAATGAATCCATTTTCATCCATAATCCAAGTCTTAACAAATTCATGTTGTTTTTAGAGTTGTTTCTTCTTCTTCTTTTTATGTTTTTAACAAAAAAGGTTTGGTTGGTTTTAGACTCGTAATAAATATATTTAGGATCATTCTAGTCATGGGTATGGCTAGGAATCTCTCTCTCTCTGTTCCTCTGTGGATGTGGGTGTGTTTTGTTTGGGATGGGGATGGGGGTGGGGGTGGACTTGATCCAATCCTTTGTTGGCGAGTGTCATATGGGTTTTTTTAAAGTTGTCCTTGATGGAGTCCAACCCAGCTGTACCCTTTGACATCTATAATCTATAGTATATGACTATTATATTGTTTTGTTGAAATACAAAAATATGAGATTCATTAACTTCTTTCCCTTGTACCAATGTTCATAGTGACCCACTTGTGTTGGACTTTGACATGCATTTTCTAAATTTTGGCTTCTTCTGGTTCCATGAAAAGATCTAATGTTTCATTGAGATATCAACTATGGAATTTTATTTTCATTTTACTTTATCTCATTGTTATTTTTTTGGAGTTTATCATTTCATGTCTCTAAAGAGCAACTAGTTTTTTTTGCGTTTACAGTAAAACTGCATTATTTCCCATTAGATGGCTATTCATTTAGTTTTTCATCCAAAGTGTAGGAGTTGCTGGCATTGGACGTGTAAATGGTCTGAAGTTGATTACCAAATTTGGTATGACTTAACTCATTTCATAAATATGATCATGAAAACTTACATTATGGATCGTGTGCATATTGTTGAAGTAATTGGTGGATTATTCATTTATTTGAGCTATTCAATTTCCTAAATGAACTGCCATTTATAGTGGAAAATTATTTAGCATCATCGCACACGCATATATGAAGTTGATTTTTTATAAGTACTATATTCAGACATAGATCTTTCAAACTCACCCAACCCAATGATCATAGTGAGCTCACTTGGAGATCTCACTATTACAACACTTTATGGGGGTGTGCTGCTGATGTTTTCCCTACATATGTTCATATACAAATACATACATCAATATGTATATACATACCATGTACGTATGCATGTATGTGTCTAGGATAATGGGGACGTGTCCTTAAATAACAGTTTGAAGACATTTGTAAATGTGCCCACCATGGCCCTTATCACACCCCTCTCCCCTTGCATACCCACTTACAAATTTGACCCAATTTGTGTTGTGGGATCCAATATAGGACAGCTGACCATAATTGTATTTAGTTGTATGATTTATTGTACATAATCATTCCTTTATATTTTTCCTTTTGAAGCCACAGTAATTTGCTCTCCTATTTTTATTTATACATGTAACCTCTAATAGTTTAGACACATTTAATACAATTGAGAGAGAATTCTTCTCTACAATTTCTCTCTTTTCATTTTCCTTTTTCTTATTATTAAATTCTACATGGTATTAGCTAGAACGATTTTCTAGACACTTAGGGAGTTTTTTTCCGTTTTACTATTCCTCACCGACGTTAGTGTTCCTCCATCCGGAATTCGACGTCATCTTCGACTCCCATCTTTGAGGACGTCTATAGTGGTTCTCCTTTCTTCTTCCTCTCGTTGTTTGGGGGTAGTTACAATTTTTCAACAGACTGAAGGATCTGTGCAGCGGACCTTATTGTTAGTTCTCCTTGCTGCCTGGACTTTCAATCCTCCAATCCGACCACTGGAGCAGTTTCTGCTGGTGTAACCCCCCTCTTTCACTATCGTTTTTGGAAGGTCTATCCATCTGTAAGGTGGATTTGCTACTTTGCCTTCCCCAGATCTAGGTTTCCACCAATTCTTTTGCAGTATCTGTTTCGGTCCAGAAGGACACATTTTCGAGCATTTTTCTTTAGATTAGCGTGGATATTGCCCTTCTACAGCTAGGCTCTACCCCCACCATAATCGCCCCTCCACCTCTCTTCGCCTAGGGTTGACATAGGGTTTCGTTCAATGGTGGGCCCCATTTAACTGGTTTATCTCCTGTTGCTTGGAATGACTAACACCTCCATTATTTGGGATTTTTTGCTTTGATCTACATCCCCTACTGTCAGATCGTGCTCAAACTTGGTAGCAGTGTTCGCCCCTGGACCACCTACGATCGCCTACGGTCGACCTAGGGTTTTTGTCAAAGGTGGGGCCTAGCTTGCTGGTTCTCGAGCACTGATGCAGCACCGCCCATACAACCTAGTTTTTGGCCTGTTCTTGGTGGGACCCACTTCAGGTGTCTCCTTCTCAGATCTGCCCCTAAACATTGGGCCTTAGGTCAGTCTTTGACCTATATCTACTTCTTCATTCGTCTTTGGCTTTGGCTATCTCCCTAGTGTTGCCCTTACTGGTACTTTGCATTTATTACCCTTTTGCTCTCATTCCTTCTTGGTGGGGTCCACTTTTGGGGCGTTCTTCTTCCTTCGAGTCTGCCCACAGTGCGGTTGATTATATTTTGGACTTCATGTGCTCTTGGATAGATTTATTTCGCCCATGGCTTCATCTATTGCCTCTTCCATGGCTTCTTTTGACACTTGTATGGACTTTACAGGCCTGCGGAAGAAGGTTACCCGTTTTTTCACATATTGCAAGATGCACAATCATTATGTTTATTGTTGCTACAAACTTTATGGCCGACCAAATCATGTTAATCTCTTCGTTGCCCCTCCTGTTGCTCCTTCAGATATGGCTAGTGACAATGCCCCATTGACTAGAAAAGACTTTAATTCATTACTGCAACGACTGGAGCACCTTCAATCCTCCAACGTCTCTAATGTTGTCCCTATCATGTACTCAGCACCATACACACCATGTCTCACATCATTCCTGGATTGTTGATTCTGGTGCTACTGACCATATGGCTGGTTTCGGAGTAGTTCTGCACCTATTGACGAAAACGGCTGTAACTCGGGCTACGTAACTCGGAATTGGGCAAACTTGGATTCGTTGGAAAGTTTTTGAATAATCTTTCCAATGTTCCAAATGTCATCGATATTCGATGTCGTTTGATATTTCAAAATTGCTCTGCAAGTTACAACTATTTTTAGCCTTCCGATTTAATCTAGCTTGGCTATATTTGTGCCAACTGTCGCCTTGTCAAGCTTCCCACGAGTTCTCTTCTTCCTCTGGGGTTTTTGGACGTGTGACCCTCCTTCAAGTGGGGTCTGCTACAGTTCTCAAGTGGGCCTCAGGACCACAAGTGGGTCCACATGTACCGAATCTTCCAATTCAGAGCCCGGACCTGCTAATTTGGTCCCGCGCTTGCCACGGTCAAAGACAAACTTTTCTTCACTCCCGTTCCTGGTTGTGATGCCCAAATCACAAAGGAATAGTTAGATGTCTGATCCCTAACAACCTCTTTCATGGGAAGACATACTTGGTTCCAATTAACTAGTTTTTTTTTTTTTTTTTGAGGTCCAGAGGTGTCCAAGTGTCGCACCTGACTAGTCCCCCGAGGTGTGTGAAAATCCCCCTATCCGCACACACCGGATAATTCTATGGGACCTTACTCTATACATATTCCCATAGGAAGTGGCCCTTCATTGGGGCTCCCATGGTTTTAACCCAAGACCTCCCTCTAGAGATCTTGCCCCAAACCAACTGTGATAACCCCTTGGGGTTGTTCCAATTAACTATTTGATCCTCTCTTAGGGTATTTAAGGCTGATGGTAAGTAGATTGGAAGAGAAGCAAGGAGAGACTTCAGTAAAGTCATGTGCCACCAATGGATAGATCCTTCCCTTTCCAAGATTAAGTCTTCCAGAATTTGACTGGTTCCTAAAGCATATGAGGTAGGTGGTTGGGGGGGAGGGGTGTCATTGCAGAGAGGAAGACCTAAATAAGTGGACGGAAGAGAGCCATCACTGTATTTTTTGCATATTAATTAGAAAGATAGTTAATCTTATATTGAGGACCAATGCTGGCTTTAGATTGGTGGTCAGACCAGTTGGTTGTGTCCCAATCCATGTTCACATCTTACAAACTAACCTTATCCCTGGCAATAGAGGCCCAGCCCAAACCTGACCAATTTTACATCCCTATTACCTAACCCAACTTTTTTATTGTCACCTAGGCCACCTCTCTGTATTTTGGACATACATTGACATCTTTTTTTAAGCATCAAGACTTAAAAAAGTACTAGGCTTTACATGGTAACAGTTGGTGAAAATGTGAAATTAAGAAAATCTAGAAAAGCAAGATTAGTTTTTTTTTTTTTGTTATCACCTTCCTACTTTTCTTCTTGCGACCGCACCAATTATTTGCTGGTGGTGACTGACTGATGAGGATAAAACAAATACTCATGTTATATCCACCCCTCCATTGTTTAGGACTTGAGTTGTGTGACCCTCTTCCATTGGTGGAGATCTCTTATATGAAGTTGGGATTTTGACGCGGTTTACTCTGTCCTAATTTTGATAGGAGCAGTTTATTGTACTTTTACAATTACCTGTATATATTTACATTTTACACGTATTTTATATGCGCTGGTAGGTTCTTTGGAGAACTTGTTGAAGTGTGTTGATCAAGTTGAGGAGGATCGCATTAGAAAGGTATACTGATCTATTATAAATGTTTACATGTTTTGGCATTTTTAACAGCTCTGTACATAATCTTTTTAGTTCCCATTACCTTGGAGTTCTTATATATGTTCGATAGCAGAGCCATCTGTATCTTGTGCATGCTTTCATGAGGCATTATGAATGCTTCCTTGTGTTGGGACATGAACTAATATGCTTTTTAAAAACCTCTTTTTAGGCACTGATATCAGATGCTGAGCAAGCTCTCTTAAGCAAGAATTTGGTAATTACATTTGCCTTCACCTATTCCATGTACTAATTACAATTTCATTCTTGTCATGGACATGAAGCATCTCTTAGCATTTGTTCTTGAGCATTTTTTAAGCAATTTGAATGTTGCTATTGATAGGCCTGCTTTCATCTTTATATACTCTTTTTTACACTAGGACATGGCCTGGGTACACATCTCAAGTCACGAATCAGGTGAGCCTAACCTTGATCCTGATGATTATATATGAATTTCAATCCAAGGATCAAGTGGGGCCAACCTTGGGCATGATTAACTTGGTTCTGACCATTACTCAAGTCAATTAAATGATCCCTGGGATTGAGGGAAGAAATGGCAAGTTACAGAATTGTGATTAGCAGTCAAGATTCAATGCTCAAATGTAGTGGTCTGGGTCATCTGAGAACTTGATTTTGGTATGTTAACGAAGAGTCCCACCTAATAAGTGGTAGGATCTCTTACAAGGACTTCGAGCTATGAGCAACATGTCAGTGTGTAGATGTGAGTGGTCAAGTGAAGAGCATCTTCATCTTGTCCTATTTATTATGCTTGGTCACAGAGTTGATTCCTGATATTAGAAATATTTTTTCTCTATTCTGTCATAGGAAGTGAACCTGGTAACGTAATCAAATTTTGTGAAACATAAAGAACATGCTTGATTAACCTAATTAAGGTAATCTTTGGTAGGCTGCGTGATCAAGCATAGGCCTTTCCAATGAACCTATGACCATCGCCTTTGGTGGGCCTCATCCCATGAGTGGACCATAAGGGAGTGAGTAGGTGAGAATTTGTATAAATGAGAAGTGTGTTGGTGCTATATGGTTGGATATGGTTGGCATTGGCTCAGGTTGAAATAACTAAAGGTGAATTCAATTTTGAAATAACATAAGGTCAGATGGTGGTCCAACTGGTGAACCTCTGAGGAAGGATCTTATGTTATTTCAAAACTGAATTCCGCCAAAGCATTCGTTTGAACTGCTACATGCAGTAAGTTAGATTGGATAATTTGAAATGAATTTAGTTTGTCATTCCCAATATTTATTTCTTGGTTGGTCCAATGAAGAGTATGTTTCTTCATCGACCATTTTCACATGCCATTGGATGCCTATTTTGTCTCTTTTCTCCATATGAAGGCCAATTCTGGGTTTTTTTCTGTTTTCTCTTGGATGGATGGGGACACTGTTCTTTTTCTAAGAGAGGCCAAGTTCTTTGGATAATGGTTCCTTTTGCCATAGTATGGAGTGTGTGTAGAGGAGAATAGGATGATATTTCAGGACAAAGTGCTACCACAATCTCCTCTCCATTGGTAGCATCATTTCCTCAATGATCAAGTTGAGTCATATTTCAAGAGAGATGTTCAGCCTATCAGCATCTCATATCCAGAAATCATTGGTGCTCTTTTGTGCTGACAGATGGATCTTAAACTTCATTTCATAAATGCTACTAAGATTTAGTGACTTTCTCTTGGTTGCTGTGAGTTTTCCATCATGCTCTGGTCATCCCGTCTTACGTTTCCTTTGCTTGTTTTCATATTTTTCTCAACATGTCCACTGTTCTTCTTTGGTTAAAGAAAAAGAAATATCTCTTACTGCCACCCAACTTCATTGGGCTGTCCTCTTCCATCCATAATGAAGTTCTTTAAGGAAAGCCCCAGAGATTCCAATTTCCAGATCCCTGCACCTTTTCCATGTGAATGAAATATCATGTCCAGCACATTTAACAACAGTAATGACTATCCATCTACCTGATGATTTCTCCTTACCAGAGAGAATGTTAAAGAGTGAGAATTCTGCTTCCGTATGTTTTGGAGATCAGTTGTTGGACAGTTTGCAAGAGATTCTCACTTTCCGTGGTCTTCTCATCTACTTCTTTTAATTAGTTTGCTAATTTCTGAAGAAAATTGCCTCCTCTTTCTCATTCTATTTAGTTACTTTCATGCACGGAAGAATTAAACGTGGGAAGGCCATTCTTATTTTGTGGCAGGCAATTTTACGCACTGACCTACCATTCTACATGGTTCCATTCAATACAACTGACCTCGTGTTTAAGAAGCCAGAGGTTTGTATTTTACTTCTATGTATGTTCATGCATTTCTATATTTACAAATTACAAGCTCTCTCTCTCTCTCTCTCTCTCTCTCTCTCTCTCTCTCTCTCTATCTAATTGGTACATCTCTTCTTTATTGGAACTGTTACAGGATGAGGGAGAGAAGTTGATAAGCCTTTTGAGAGCCATAGGTGCATATGCAGAGGGGTTTTCTGCTGAACCCATCATTAGAAGAGCATTGTATCTCTGGAACAAGCTTCAAGTATGACTTTCCCACATCTTCCAGGTTGAGCTGTACTTTTGCTTTGGAACTGTGGTTCTTTGATGCTTTGGGCCTTGAATATAGATTTGCAAAATAGCATTTGTATCATATGTTCCCACATGAGAAAACTAAGAGAGCACTACAAATTTTTGTTTATTCTTTAACCACTTCTATAAGTGAAATTTGTACGTCAATGACGGGAAAATCCAACCATGCATCATGGAATGCAATGTAGGCATTTTAGGTCTAAACTTCTGTTGGGCCCGGCCGATGTGCAAATCCTGATTTTTCCTTAAAGCGAGACTGTCAGCCTGATCTCATCACTGATGGGGACCAGTTTGTCACTTTGATATTGGATCTACCCCTTGAGGATCTGAACCTACTTATGGAAGTTGCATCTCTTGCTGAACGATAACCAACTGTATACAGTGGAATTTGTGAGCCCATGTTCCAGAGCCTTGACGGAGAATGCATACTAGAGATGTTTATATCAATCAGGAAGAACAGCGTTATCACTGTGATTGAGAATGGGATCCTTTGACTTGAGGATTTGGCAAGAATTCAGATTGTCTGGTGCTGTAGCACTAGCAACTTCATGTCAAGTTGAAATTAGCTAAATTACCTTTGAATTGACCTTCAAAAAACAAAGTACCTTTGAATTGGTTCACATGACAAGTTAAGATTGGTGAAGATTGGTGACACTACTCTAAGTCCATACGTGGAACCTGCACAGCTTTGCATTGAAGACTCCACCGAAGAGAAGCCTCTAAAACACCCTGTGCTTTGAAGGAAGAGACGCCCAAGCTTATATACGTGCCATTCTACCCAAGTACTCGATGTGGGACTTCCCCAAGGGCGCCCAGCCAACATGGCTAAAGTCTCTCCACTTTCATGAGCATTTTACCTTTAGTGCCCCTCCTTGGTACTGGGGTATTACATGGGTTGGATCGAATTCAGATCGAGTCTCTAACCCCTCCGCTCATTATCTGCACATTTATTAAACAAGTTTTGCCCACTAAATCTATACCTCTTAAAAAATATAAATGGGATCCAAACTCATTTGCCCATTTAATTAAATGCTCAGTTTATTTACTTGAATTAAGCCGAAAAACCTTTAGGTCCATTCAAGCATTTAGCTTATTTCAGAACTAACATAATTGAAGATAAAAATTCAAAATTTAAAAAATTATAAACTGTGTCAAATGATGGAATCTCATGTTCCTATAAGCAAGACTCCAATGTAAGAATTTGCAATATGAGGCATGACAAAAACACAATGTGCAAGTGAGTCTAAATATGCCACATTATCATTTTGAAGAGCAATATGCAAGTAAAAACAGAAAATGTAATCTTCTAGTAGGTACTATGTATATCTCCTAAAAATAAAAAAGACAAATTTTAAGTTTGACACTAAAGGTAGTGGTATTGAACATTTAGACAAGTTAATGTTAATGTTAACCAGTCATTTTATGCGCTCATAATTAAGATGATTAAATTTACTTTCTTTTAGGGGATGTCATTGTTGAGTTATATTAAAAGGTTTTTCTGACAAGATTACCTTTTAAATGGGTTTAAACTTTATATAGTTGGTTGTATTGTATATAGACACGGTAATAGTCGATTTAGGTAGGCTCTGGCCAAGTTCATACATTTAATAAATGGGCCAAAAAATTTAGACCATACCCTTTTAAAATGATCAAGTTTGGGTCAGATTGGTATAAATTACATCCTTTGTGTATGTACGGAAATAATATGAATAGGTGGGGGGTGAAATTTCATTCTTATTCGATAATTCTAACCTTATCAAATGAATATGAAGAAAATGATTGCTTAGAGCAGGGGTACAGATATTGGTCGATACGAAACGTATCGGTTGATATATATTGGTTTTTAAAAACCGTTTAATATCGGCCGATACGTATTGTATGAGCTGTACAACTTATTTATCGGCCGATATATCGGTGATATATATTGGCCCGATATTGGCCGATATGATTTATATCGGTATTTTTAAAAAAAATAAAAAATCAAAACGGTGATGGGCCCGGGTCGAAATATTGGCTGATATCGGCCCAATATAGGTCGATATTCAAAATATCGGCCTATATCGGTGATATATATTGGTCAGATATCGGCCGATATGATTTATATCAGTATTTAAAAAAAAAAAAAATCAAAACGGTGATGGCCCGGGTCGAAATATTGGCCGATATCGGCCTAATATCGGTCGATATTCAAAATATCGGCCGATATCGGCAGATATTTACGTTTTCAACTTTTTTTTTAAAAAAAAAAAACAATTTATTTTTCGATTGTTTTATATTTTTTAATTTAGAAAAAAAAATAATACCGATATTTACCAAAAAAAAAAACAAAAGAGAAGAGAGAATCATATCGGCCGATATGTATATCAGCTGATATATCGGCCGGAGCATTTTTTGCACTCCTGGCTTAGAGTATTAATTTTTTTTAAAACAAAGTCTGGGGACTGGGATGATTTGATGGAGATAAAACTTTAAAAGATGATGCCAATCAATTTGGTATTTTGGTTCATGCTATTTACTTATTTATTTTGGGGGTGTTTTAATAGCAACTCCAATCTTTTTGCTTCATTTGAAAAGCCCTACTATTTTTTTCATCTTAATTTTTTTTAGGTTGTTTGAAAAAATTGCTCATATATCAATATTCTACGTGCATTTAATTTAGCATTTCTAAAATGAGAACATAGAATAGTTGAGCAATCAATCCAATTAGTGCTCCACTCTAATTTTGAAAATGTGAGGTTGGAATTTTTGCAGCATATAATAAATTAAGATAGAATGTACTGTTCTCAAAAATTTCTAAAGGGCTTGGAGATTTTTTAAGATAAGATTGGATCAACGATGGGTATCTCGCGGTTTCCATACGTAAAATAAAATAAAAAAAGAAAAAAGTAAAAGGCTAAGAGGTTTTTTTCTACATGTTTGAACCCCAATCTAAGTCACTCATTGATGTAGAGCTTCTTGATGTAGCTTAGTTTCACAAAAGAAACAAGGAAGTTTGGGCCACAATCAGAGAGGAAAAATTCGGCTGAGGCTTAAAATTTTTATCAATTGTGGAGAGAAATTTCAAGGGAAATTTTTTCTAATTAAATGTAAATTTTTTTCTCTCTAATAGATCATAGTTAGAGATAAAAAAAAATCAAATAATTGTTCAAAAAATAATTTAAATTTGGCAACTCAAATTGAATAGAGGCTTAGGTCTAAACCTCGCCTTAGGATAATTTCTTCTCTATGAAAAAATGAAGAAGGCTTCACACATTCGAATTTCTCAATAATTAAAATTGCAATAATTAAATTAAATACAACAATAAAAATAAAAAATGCAATATTTTAAAAACGAAGTCATTAAATAAATTATTTTATATAATAGTTTAATTTAGTTAAGTTCAATTGATGAATTAAACTGTGTTTTTAGTATTACATCGTAGTAATATAATATAATATTAGATTAGAATAAATTATTAAAATATGAAAAATTAAAAATTATATTAAACAATTATGGCACTATAATAACAAATAATAAAAATAAGAAAAGAAATTAAATTATAGTAATTTTAAATAAATTAAATTATCTTAAAAATTGAATTACTTTGACTGATTCAGATCTAACAAGATTAAATGGGTGGTTCATAAAAATTGTTTCTATGGTTCGTTCTCTCTCGTCTCTGGTTTTTTACCCTTAAGAGGCTTAAGCCAAAAAGAGAGAATCAGAGGAAAAAACAAATATAAATGCCTTATCGCTTAGATTCGAGAGTAGAGCAAATAGACTGCGAATGGCTTTAGCCGGTAAACCTTCCTTCTTTTGTTTCAATTCAACGGTAAGCCGCTAACTCAGCCATGGCCTCTGAAATTTGCATCTTGTAATGCTTTTAGTCTTTTCTCTCTCTAATGGTTAGGAGATATTCATGCTTTTGGGCAGCCGTAATTGTGCTTGAATATGTAGTTTTTTGACATTTTCATTTTGTTTGCCGCACACATAATATATATGTGTATTTAGTGGTTAATCAGGGTGAAGCACTTACCCACTTTTAGTCCTTTCATGTCTTGCTTACATTTGTAGATTTTGAGCCATTGTTTGGGGTGATAACAAATGTTAACAATCTCTGGCCTTAGTTTTTACATTATCATTTTTTTCATTTTTTACTTTCATTTTTTTAACATGAAGACTTAACTCCAGAAGGAGCTTAGTGATGATGATTGAGTGTTGTTTAAGATATAATTTGATTTGGGCATGTATTTAAACTACTAGAAACAATCATGGTGTTAAGGATTATAAGTAGAAGATACTGGGAGTCAGGCTATTGAAAGCATGGGTTGATGTGATAAAAATGGGCATGATAAGTTGTGAGGTCACAGAGGAAACCGTTTTTGATGAGGTTGAGTACAAGAGTAGAATCAGTACACTGACCCAGATAGTGGAATTAATAGCTTTAGTAATGCTTTCATTAAAAAAAAAAAAAAAGAATAATTTTTGTAATGACGTTGGTGATGCTTGAATGTAATAATTTCAGTTTTTTTTTAACCAAGGTGTCCAGGCCTCTTAGAGCACCCGACCAATCCTCCGGGGGGGTAATAATTTCAGTTTTGACAATTCAAAGTTAGTCTTCAGTGGATTTGATATTGTTTTATGTGAGACATGGTTTGTTTGTAGTTTTTATATTTATTTTTCCATTGCTGTAATGATAGGATTTGCTTTTCATCCATATTATTGGTCTCAGTTATTTACTGTGAAATACTTCTTACACATATATTTTTAGACAGTGAGAAAGATTTATTACATGGAAAGGCACAAGAGGGATGCCATAGAGTGTTTTTTTTTTTAATCTTTAATGTTGGTGATGACTTTTTCCCTTCCATGTCATTCACGGGCTTTGCTATTCTGAGCAGTTTGACAATTGCTCACTGCAATGATTTCAGTTTCCCCTCAGAGATATAAATACTCATGTCAATTTCGTTGATGGGTTTTGACATTTTTTCAGACAATGAAACTTTTTTTTTTAATTCTCATATTGATCGATTTGTAAGGGATATGTTTGTTTATGACAGGATTCATAGAATGACCATGTCTTTCGACAGGATTCATAGGAAATCCATGTATTCCTATAAAGCATTTTAATGATAGATTTCATTTGTGCAGAAAAAAACACTTACTTTTCCCTATAAAAGTTTTTCATCTGCAACCCTTTGAAAACTCCACATGTAATTGGTATTAAGTGCTCAAATGGCCTTTTTCTATTCCTCATCCACTAGATCATTTCCTCTCTGTTCTTACCCTCATTGCTTTCTATATGACTGGTGTTGCTTCATTCCTGGCCCTCCTTTTCTACCAATCTCAAGTCCCCTGCCTTCTTTGTGACTACGACTGAGTAGGTTAGCAGAAGGGTTGCTTGAGGACTTAATATGAATTTCATTGGGAGCTATCGGAGGATCCCAGGGAAGAACAGTTTTGAGGAAATGGAAGCCTTTCTCCCCCACTTGTGAAATCTATATCTCATGAGAGTGAGTGTAGACAAACATGGCATGATGGGTTTTGCGCTGAAACCAGTTGCAGACAGACATGCCTGGCATTTTGAACTTTGAACAATTTGTTATCTATTCCACTTTGAATTTCCAGAGATTTAGAAAATCAGAAACCACACTAGGTGAGGTGCTGTTTTTCTGTGTCTTCCACCCCAAATCAATGCATATGAATATAAATGCCAATTGCCAATTTTTATTTGGAATGGAGAGGGTGGAAAACATGTATCTCATTAATGTGATTTCCAGTTTCCATACCTCTCTGGCAAACTTATTAACAGACGCACGCGGGTGTTTTCTTCCTCTGACTTTCTGGGATAGGGTCTCAAACATTTTGAGACTGCCTACTTTGAGAGGAGTAATTTTTGTTTTTTGGAACATCTGATGGCTGTATTTTTTCTCATTTCTTCTATGGTTTAAGACTCTTAGACCCTTTTTATGTGCATGTCACGTTTTTACCTCTATTAATATATATCTCTATTTGTTACTGCTCAAAAAAAAAATCAGAACAGAAACCCAATTTTTAGCCATTGAAGCTTGGTGTACAGACAAACGCATCCATACTAATTCTAAATAACTGGAGTTGTATAAGTTCTTGTCCATGAGTTTCCCTGTTCTTATTCATGCCTTTTTCTTATGCATTAAGTTTCATTACTGTCATGCAAGTGATATTGATTCTGAAATTTTCAGACTGCAAGTCAAAGGAAAACACTTTACTTCCACACTAGAGTTTCATATGTCCATACAGAATGCTGCTCCCTTTGGATGAGAAATAATGCTCTTGTGATTTCTACAAGGTGAGACTTGCACAATTCCTGAGGGATAAAGTCAGCTTATTTCCACTAGGGCTATTTTTCATTGTTTTGTGTCCATCTATGACTTAATAATGTTGACAATAAATTAAAACAGTGATTTTAAAAATCTCCTCCAGTCAAAATTTGTTTTCAAGATAATTTTTTTTCTACTACTTATCATCCTGTGTGTCCCTTTTTGAATATTTATCATGCCTGAGTTCTGAATTTATGATTTTGCAAAACTTGATTGGGCTTTATGAGACTTCAAAAGGCACTCAATTAAATTCTCAAGTACACTATCAAAATTTCCAAATTTTTATGTCATAATTGTAAAGCCATTTATACTACATGGGGTTGGCCCTCATAATCATCCAAACTGACTTCCTACCTGATGTCCCAATTTCTTATCTATTAGTAAGAAAGGTACAACCAACAAGTGCCTTTTTTATATATTTTAAGTTGAGACTTCTCAGCACATGATTCTATAGGTTTTCAGCTACTTTATCAAGCTATTGAGTTCTAAGTAATTTTTTTTCAATATTCAAATTAGGTTTCTATAGGAGACTTATGAGAATACTTAATAAATTTCATCCTAAAAAACTCCTCCATGAACTTATCTCAAGTTTCGATTTATATAACTCCTCCATGAAGTTATCTCAAGTTTCGATTTATATAACTCCTCCATGAAGTTATCTCAAGTTTCGATTTATATACTTGAGAGAGGGAGGGAGGAGGGGGGAGGGTCAAGTCACTTAGTTGTTCAAACACTCGATCAAGTTTTCTAAACAATGAGACATGATATATCTTAGTTCCAAATTCCATGACTATTTTTTTAAAGGTAATTCCAATACTATTCAATTCTCTGAAATTTGTATCTGTGGATTTTGTACCTTTTAGTGATATTTGATCTTATTTTGATGAATTTCATATGCAAGCATTGAGGAGGGTTGCACTAAAGACTAACTATTATGAACTGCAGACATTGAAAAATGGGACTTGTAAGTTGGCTATAGCTCATATCATTCATCATTGGAGGATTTTTTACTGTGTTATACTTTTACCTTTCAGATTACTGGAGATCATGTGAGTTGATAATATTTGTCGTTGCCATTATATCGATGTGTTTCGGGCATGGATTTGCTATCTGTTTGTGAAAAGTCTCCTAAATCCTCCTATAGCAGCTTAATGTTTAATACTCTTCTTATTTCAGAAAAGTAGTTGGTTAGGCTGTCAATAGTCTGAATTAAGTTGGATCTGCATGGATCTTTATCTTATTCATTTGCATTTACTGGTTCAATATCTGGGTTTGAGTTTTAGATCCCAAACCAATGTCTGATTAATGAGTAAATGCAGGGCCTATTTCTGCCCATTGGCCTATTTCTGCCCATTTAAGATCTGAATTCATATTAGGGACCCAAACCCTTGAATCAGAAGTCTGATTTTTGGTTTCTAAATTTGTATCCTTTTTTTTTTTTTAACTTTGTGTGTGTTGAAAAGGTTACTTTTTTCCAAATGTGTTTCTTTCTTAAAAAATGAGTGTTTAATATATTATATAGTATTGTAAAAACATTAATAGCATTAAACATGTCCACAAAAGGATGCATGGCTCCTGACCAATGGATTTCCACATTAAACTAAAAGCTGATATTGATGGTCCAGATGTTACCCTTTGAGACCAAAATCCAAGTGCAGATCAGCCCCACAGAAGGCCAGTCCCATTTGAGTATGGGCCAAATTGAGGCTTGTAGTCAACCTAGCAGTAGAGTAATAGGTTGTTTATATGGACTATTTGACTAAGAAGTTTGCCTTTGTCTTACAGACTCGGTCAAAAACTTCTTACTAGAGTTTCTCCCATATCTCCTGGCACAGAAAGTGAGATTCTCTTTCCCCCTCCTTTTCTTCACAATGTTCTTTACTTCTTTATTTTATTCTTTTTAAATGTTCCTGTTGATTTATTACTCTTGAGACTGTCCAAATTTTAATATATTTGAGTATCAAATTTGTGAAGAATGATTTTTCCCCTTTTATGTGAACTTGGATTGCAACATGGTTGTTATCAGAAAACACATCCCAAATCTTTCCACCTCATTCAATATCAATAATCAGCTGTGGAAATGATTTCGGCTGGAAAATGCCCAAATTGGAAAAAGGAAGCACCTAAAATTGGAACTCTTAGTTTGGAGTTTCATGCTTCTCTAAGTACACAATGGATAATCTGCTTTAACACAATATACAAGTGAATTGAGACCCTAATATTGCTGATTCAGGTGTCAAAAATGTTGAAGTTTCTTCTTCCCCAGACTATACAGTTTCTGTCAATACCCATGAGGGTGGAGAAATGAAGGTAGACAGTTTGAAAATATATACTATCTTTCTCAACTGGATTAAAGCATTGACCAGATTTACTGTGCTGAATCATAACAAACAGATGACAGTTGATGTATCTGGTGCCAAGACTCAAGTAATTTTTGATAAAGTCTTCTCCAAGCTAGTTGCTGCAGCCCAACCAATTCCAGGCTTTCGAAGAGTGAAAGGAGGTACACATCTTAAATTACTAGAAAGTTTTACCTTTACCATTCAATTGCAGTCTTAGCCATATTTAAACATTAGAAATGTTTTTGTTAGCTCATCCAATGTATAGAAAAATTGATTTCTTACACTGATAATTTTGATCTGTTTGAGACTTTGAGCATCACATTCTAAAACATTTTCTTTAATTTTCTTAGGTGTTAAGTTTAGAGTAGAAGGATGTATTTCTTGCCCTTATATTTTAAGAGGTTCTGAAAGTTTGATAAATAGGCATTCGGCCATTGAGAGTAATATGTAAAATCCAATCATGAGTGCCACCCTCAGTCAGATGGCTAAATGGCTTAGGATGGTGTAAAAAAAATGGTAAAAGGATCTAAAAGCAGAACTGAATGATGAAAGATGACTTGCCCTGTTAACTTTAAGAAGGGGCCAAAGAGGGTGGAAAAAATTGCTCTCTCTCCTGGCTTTATGAATGAAATGTGCATATTTTGGACAGTTCAGGTCATTAAAATGTTGTGCAAAAGCTCTTTTGTAAGAGTGACTGATTCTATCTTATAGTCTAATTGTGAGTTTTCGAGTCATATGGGTGTTAGATAAACAATTGACCACCTCTGATCATGAGGAAGATGAGCTGTCAAAAGATGGTGAAGACATTTCACTTGAGCACATGGATGTGTCTCCTGCCGACGCATGTGGATAAAATACCATCCAAAGCTGCTTAGGAAAGAACAAAAGAAAAAAGAAAAAGAAGACAAAGACCCCACCACCTTTGACAAAAGAGGCACCTTTAGAAAAAGATAATGCTTTATCTATTCCTGAGGTGACAAAAGAATAAAGTAAAAGCAGCTTTTGCTTTTCCTTTATCAAAAAGCAAGGCCAGCTGTGCCTACTTTTCAACCGAGGTTTCCCGGTTGATCTTATCTCTTCTCTCCCTGCCTTTTTGGTTAACAACCATTCTGAGCAAGTCAGAAGAGAACCTAGAATGGTCATAGACTATAGATTGTTAAACAACAATACTATAGACAAGCACTATCAGATTCCTGGAAAGGAAAACTTGATTCAGTTAATTGCAGATCGAAAATGGTTTAGCAAGTTTGACTGTAAATCAGGATTCCATCAGATAGCTATGGAAGAAGAGTCTATTCCCTGGACAACCTTCTCCATACCAGGAGACAAGTTTGAATGGCTAGTTGTGCCTTTTGGACTTAAGAATGCACCCCAGATCTTCCAACGAAGAATGGATAGCATTTTCAGAGAGCACCTAGGTTACTGTCTTGTCTACATAGACGACATCCTAGTTGCATCAAAAACAGAAGAAGAGCACATGATCCATGTACAAAAGGTTATCGGAAGCATCCGAAAACATGGAATCGTGATCTCACCAACTAAGTGTGAGTTGGTTCAGCAGACAATTAAGTTTCTTGGAGTAGAGATCTCAAATGGCCAGATCACTCTTCAAGAGCACATTACTAAAAAGATTTTAGAGTTTCCAGAGATTATTCCTAATCGAAATAAACTTCAATCTTATCTTGGTTTACTTTATTGTGCAGCGGATTACATAAAAAATTTGGCTAAGCTAAGAGCCAGTCTCTCGACCAAACTTCGAAAGACCGAAGTAACCAATCCTTATACTTGGGATAAGAGAGATAAAGAGATAGTCCGACAGATCAGGACTATAGTAGAAAAGCTACCACCATTAGCTTTACCTACACCAGACGATGAGTTCATCGTACAAGTCGATGCTTCATCAGGCAAGCATGACGAACCAGGACAATGGGGAGCGGTATACTATGTTGTCAACAAATATGATCCTGCGAAGATTAGGAGATTATGTTGTTACAAATCTAGAACCTTTAGTGGACCAGAAACCAGGTACCATACTCATGAAAAAGAATTGCTAGCAGTTATCAGAGCACTTCAGAAATATGAGCTATTTCTGAGACCCCAGCCGTTTCTAGTAGAAACAGATAGCACATTTGTTCGGTCATTCATGAAATTGAATCTGAGCAATGTAACCAAGAGTAGGCTAATCACCTGGCAGAGTTATCTTTTCGGTTTCAAATTTGATATCAAACACCTTCCCGGAAAGAAAAACATAGTGGTAGACATTCTTTCCATAGATCCTATTTTCCAAGAAAAAGATTCATTACCCACTAATGAGTTCTTTGCTTGTTTTACAGGAAAACGAAAGACAGGTCAGAAGATGGAACACACCATCTCCGAGCAGGAATATAAGATCCTGAAAAACCTTCTCAATAGGACAGAAGGAACTAGCTCAGACTCAGCATTGGACGTTAACTCAGAAGACGAGTTTTCCAAAGTTGAGAAGAAAGGCAAGAAGCCTAGAGTAGAGCAGGTTGACCCATTCATCCTACTCGCCACAGAGGAAAAGATGTATCATCCTGGATACAATCCTATCCAAAAGAGCGATGACATTGAGTTTGCCAATGTGTTCATCAGAAAGCTTGCTAAGAAAGAGCAGATGCACATAGATGTGGGAACAAGAAAGCATTTCTCTACCTATGAATTGGCACTTGCAGAGTCATTATGGAATGCTAATAAAAAGAAATACTCTATTGAGATCAAACAAGGTCTCACAGCCATCCTACGTGGATTCAGAGCTTACAGGAGACGAGCTGAAGATCAGCAAAAGAAAGGAACAGTGGTTTCCAAAGAAAGAGCTTTCACTTATCTGAAAGCAGCAGAGCCGATTCAGAGAATCAATTACCAAAAGCTATGTTTCTCAGTAAACATCACCTCTAACTTTCGACAGAGGAAAGAAACTGGCAAAACAGAACAAGAAGGTCTATTGAAAGCAATAGATCTCTTAGAGAAACCCAAAAAATATATGCAGGTTTACCAGTACTCAGAAATCATCCCAGCAATCCAGATTTGTGAGGCACCCCCTGCAAGTGATTTAAAGGACTTAGTGTTACTTTTCCATTTGGGAATGATATACACCATACATGCAACCAGTGAGGAGAGTTTTGCTTTCCTATCTCCAGAAGCAACAAGGATATTGAAAGTCCTACTTAGGAATCAATACCCCTGTTCTATTAGCTGTCTCAACAGCCTGAACTATGATAGAGGCAATATTTGTTTAATCAGAGTTCATAGGGGAGAAGTTCCATTAAACCCTCACTACCAGCATCCAGATCCTGCAAGAAGGATGATTGAAGATATTGATGTCTTCAGAAATAATCTCGTGAATATCCAGACCATGCAAAAGCTCTTGTGTAAAGACAGTTTTGAGCATTGGACAATTTATTGGTCTAATTCTCTTATTGTTCAGACTGGTTGTATATTTGGCAACGAGATTGCAATCGACATCAATAGAAGACAACAAGTTGATCCAGTTGAGATCACTATCTCTCTACCGCTTGAAGATCTGATTACCATCGGTCTCCTTCATAATGACGAGATAAGAAGGCGGACCTTCAACCTCTGCCCAAAAGAGAAAATTGAAGGCATCCTCCTACAAGCATCAGAATTCTTGTACCCGTGACCACCTCTGATCATGAGGAAGATGAGCTGTCAAAAGATGGTGAAGACATTTCACTTGAGCACATGGATGTGTCTCCTGCCGACGCATGTGGACAAAATACCATCCAAAGCTGCTTAGGAAAGAACAAAAGAAAAAAGAAAAAGAAGACAAAGACCCCACCACCTTTGACAAAAGAGGCACCTTTAGAAAAAGATAATGCTTTATCTACTCCTGAGGTGACAAAAGAATAAAGTAAAAGCAGCTTTTGCTTTTCCTTTATCAAAAAGCAAGGCCAGCTGTGCCTACTTTTCAACCGAGGTTTCCCGGTTGATCTTATCTCCTCTCCCTGCCTTCTCTATAAAGCTAGATTAATCTATATGAGATCAACAGATAGATTCACAAAGACAGCTTAGGACAATATGTTATGCATAAAATTAGATTAATCAAGGAAGACAAAGTATATCCTTCAAACAATCATATATTTCATAAAATAAGAAGATAATACAATAACAAGAAAATAAAATGCTTCCCCATCGGACAGGCCCGAGAGGGTTTAGCCGCTCATACCTAAGGGATTCTTCAGCTTATAGGTTCGCTGTGTGAACTCCCGATACAAACTAAAGAGAGAACTGCCTCTTATATAGAGAAGGCAGGGAGATAAGATCAACCGGAAAACCTCGGTTGAAAAGTAGGCACAGCTGGCCTTGCTTTTTGATAAAGGAAAAGCAAAAGCTGCTTTTGCTTTATTCTTTTGTTACCTCAGGAGTAGATAAAGCATTATCTTTTTCTAAAGGTGCCTCTTTTGTCAAAGGTGGTGGGGTCTTTGTCTTCCTTTTCTTTTTTCTTTTGTTCTTTCCTAAGCAGCTTTGGATGATATTTTGTCCACATGCGTCGGCAGGAGACACATCCATATGCTCAAGTGAAATGTCTTCACCATCTTTTGACAGCTCATCTTCCTCATGATCAGAGGTGGTCACGGGCAAGAATTCTGATGCTTGTAGGAGGATGCCTTCAATTTTCTCTTTTGGGCAGAGGTTGAAGGTCCGCCTTCTTATCTCGTCATTATGAAGGCGACCGATGGTAATCAGATCTTCAAGCGGTAGAGAGATAGTGATCTCAACTTGATCAACTTGTTGTCTTCTATTGATGTCGATTGCAATCTCGTTGCCAAATATACAACCAGTCTGAACAATAAGAGAATTAGACCAATAAATTTTCCAATGCTCAAAACTGTCTTTACACAAGAGCTTTTGCATGGTCTGGATATTCACGAGATTATTTCTGAAGACATCAATATCTTCAATCATCCTTCTTGCAGGATCTGGATGCTGGTAGTGAGGGTTTAATGAAACTTCTCCCCTATGAACTCTGATTAAACAAATATTGCCTCTATCATAGTTCAGGCTGTTGAGACAGCTACTAGAACAGGGGTATTGATTCCTAAGTAGGACTTTCAATATCCTTGTTGCTTCTAGAGATAGGAAAGCAAAACTCTCCTCACTGGTTGCATGTATGGTGTATATCATTCCCAAATGGAAAAGTAACACCAAGTCCTTTAAATCACTTGCAGGGGGTGCCCCACAAATCTGATTGCTGTGATGATTTCTCAGTACTGGTAAACCCGTATATATTTTTTGGGTTTCTCTAAGAGATCTATTGCTTTCAATAGACCTTCTTGTTCTGTTTTGCCAGTTTCTTTCCTCTGTCGAAAGTTAGAGGTGATGTTTACTGAGAAACATAGCTTTTGGTAATTGATTCTCTGAATCGGCTCTGTTGCTTTCAGATAAGTGAAAGCTCTTTCTTTGGAAACCACTGTTCCTTTCTTTTGCTAATCTTCAGCTCGTCTCCTGTAAGTTCTGAATCTACGTAGGATGGCTGTGAGACCTTGTTTGAACTCAATAGAGTATTTCTTTTTATTAGCATTCCATAATGAGTCTGCAAGTGCCAATTCATAGGTAGAGAAATGCTTTCTTGTTCCCACATCTATGGGCATCTGCTCTTTCTTAGCAAGCTTTCTGATGAACACATTGGCAAACTCAATGTAATCGCTCTTTTGGATAGGATTGTATCCAGGAGGATACATCTTTTCCTCTGTGGCGAGTAGGATGAATGGGTCAACCTGCTCTACTCTAGGCTTCTTGCCTTTCTTGTCAACTTTGGAAAACTCGTCTTCTGAGTTAACGTCCAATGCTGAGTCTGAGCTAGTTCCTTCTGTCCTATTGAGAAGGTTTTTCAGGATCTTATATTCCTACTCGGAGATGGTGTGTTCCATCTTCTGACCTGTCTTTCGTTTTCCTGTAAAACAAGCAAAGAACTCATTAGTGGGTAATGAATCTTTTTCTTGGAAAATAGGATCTCTGGAAAGAATGTCTGCCACTATGTTTTTCTTTCCGGGAAGGTGTTTGATATCAAACTTGAAACCGAAAAGATAACTCTGCCAGGTGATTAGCCTACTCTTGGTTACATTGCTCAGATTCAATTTCATGAATGACAGAACAAATGTGCTATCTGTTTCTACTAGAAACGGCTGGGGTGTCAGAAATAGCTCATATTTCTGAAGTGCTCTGATAACTGCTAGCAGTTCTTTTTCATGAGTATGGTACCTGGTTTCTGGTCCACTAAAGGTTCCAGATATGTAACAACATAATCTCCTAATCTTCTTAGGATCATATTTGTTGACAACATAGTATACCGCTCCCCATTGTCCTGGTTCGTTGTGCTTGCCTGATGAAGCATCAACTTGTACGATGAACTCATCGTCTGGTGTAGGTAAAGCTAATGGTGGTAGCTTTTCTACTATAGTCCTGATCTGTCGGACTATCTCTTTATCTCTCTTATCCCAAGTATAAGGATTGGTTACTTCGGTCTTTCGAAGTTTGGTCGAAAGACTGGCTCTTAGCTTAGCCAAATTTTTTATGTAATCCGCTGCACAATTAAGTAGACCAAGATAAGATTGAAGTTTCTTTCGATTAGGAATAATCTCTAGAAACTCTAAAATCTTTTTAGTAATGTGCTCTTGAAGAGTGATCTGGCCATTTGAGATCTCTACTCCAAGAAACTTAATTGTCTGCTGAACCAACTCACACTTAGTTGGTGAGATCACGATTCCATGTTTTCGGATGCTTCCGATAACCTTTTGTACATGGATCATGTGCTCTTCTTCTGTTTTTGATGCAACTAGGATGTCGTCTATGTAGACAAGACAGTAATCTAGGTGCTCTCTGAAAATGCTATCCATTCTTCGTTGGAAGATCTGGGGTGCATTCTTAAGTCCAAAAGGCATAACTAGCCATTCAAACTTGTCTCCTGGTATGGAGAAGGCTGTCCAGGGAATTAGACTCTTCTTCCATAGCTATCTGATGGAATCCTGATTTACAGTCAAACTTGCTAAACCATTTTCGATCTGCAATTAACTGAATCAAGTTTTCCTTTCCAGGAATCTGATAGTGCTCGCCTATAGTATTGTTGTTTAACAATCTATAGTCTATGACCATTCTAGGTTCTCCTCTGACTTGCTCAGAATGGTTGTTAACCAAAAAGGCAGTGCTACTATGAGGTGAAGTAGATCTGCGAATTAATCCTTTGGCTAGAAGATCAGTGCATTGTCTATTCATCTCTTTTCGCTCATCTAAGTTTGCTGCGAATACAACTCCTTTGATGACTCTGTCAAGGTCTTTGATCTTGAGTGTACAAAGAGGTTTCTCTGTACTCCAGTGCTCTACTGGGTTTTTGCTCAAGTTCTTTCCTAGCTTTCTTAGGAGTAATTCTTGCTGTTGTTCTCTTCTAAGTCTAGCTTTCTCTTTCTTCTCTTCTTCGATAAGCTTATGATGGGTTTCAATCTCGAACAAGGCGTGCTCGGGCTTGAAGTCATTATCTTTATCTGTTCCTCTTGATTGTGAGTCATGTGTCTCTTCACAATCATACGACTTTATTCCTAAGTCGGGTGGCTTAGGTTCTAGTTCTAGGAACGCATCTAGCTGTTCTAGAGTTGGTGGTCTCTCACCATGCTCAAGCTGCTCAACTTCTTATGCATGATCGCGAAGATCAAAACACAAGTCGAAATCTGTGTCTTTAGTCAAGAAAAGCTTGTCTTTCTTGAAGCTAAAGGGTTCATATTTGGTTAAGAACATTCCAAATACAAAACCGTATTTTTTAAGACTTTCTAAAATCCAAAATGAATGTTCAACTTGAACTCTTTCTGCTAAATCTGATAAAAACAAAGGTTCAGTGATGGTTTTGATGGTGAAATCAACTCCATTGATGTACTGACCATCGTTGGGCCTTGCTGCCTCTTTTATCAATGATTTAGGCAAGACTTGTGGTGAACAAAAAGATGTAGTTGCTCCTGTATCTACAAGGGCACTAACTTTTATGTCTCCACAATTTGCAACTTGGAGATTCATCCAAGGTGGCTCTTTATATCCTGGTTCTTCCTCCTGTTGGGAAAAAATCTGGATATTTTGAACATGACTAAATTCCTCGGGGTCACGAATGTGAACTGGTCCTGGAGTCATATTAACAAAATCTTTGAGGTCTGAATCTTGGCTCGATTCGTCTACCTTAAACTTCTTTTTATCTAAAGCCTTTTGCTTTAGAAGTCTCTACTGTTCTTCGTATTTCAAAAAACGATTCTCTTCAATTTCTTTCCAAAATAACGAATAAAGCTTAAGAACAAGCTCTCTTCCTTCTTTAGGCCAAAGTTCTTCCATTTCTCTTATGAAACACATCTTATGAAAGATGATTCCATACTCTTGCTCCATCATGAAGCAATCATGAATGTCATCTGTTCCTTTTGTAGGTTCTCCACAACCTTCACAGATGAAACTACTGGTTGACCAAAGTAAATGGAATTTCCAATGTTTACCATTCGGAATGGGTTTGTACTGGTTTCCACTTAACTTCCACTTGCTTCCAAAGAACGTGCACTCTTGTTCTTCGTACTTGAAGTATCGGTCTTTTGGTTGACTTAGGGGTTCACTTGTCTGTCCTAAGTTTACCATGAAAAATTGATGTGCAAAATCGCTGGATTCTGTATCATCATCTATTTCTTCTGTTGAAGAACAACTGTCTTCGATCTCTTCATACTCTGTTGTTTCCCCCCGTCTGATTCAACAGAATATACAGAGTCATTGTCAAAATATGGTTCTTCTATCTCATAGAGATAGTCCATATCTTGAAGGTCTGCATCTTTCAACATGTTTTCAATCATATTTACTTGATGTTTCCTTTTCTCTTTTAAAGGGCATTTTGAAGCAAAATGGCCTTTCTTTCCACATGTCCAACAAACTTGTAGACCTGTGCTCTCTTTATCCTTTCTATAATTCGGGACCTTTTTGTTGAGAGAAGTATTTTTCTTAAAATACCTATTTCCTTGCCTTCTATGCTTAGGCTCTCTGAAAGTACGAGATTTGTGAAATCTGTACTTCTTTCTCTTACAAGGGATCTTTTCCTTAAAACCCTTATATTTCTTTTTGTGCCTCTTCTTACCAATCCATTGAATAGGCATGTCTGAGTCTCTTTCATCCTTGCCGAAACTTGCTTTCTCAAAAGCTTTTCTAATAGCAAGATGATCGTCACTCTCTTTTTTTAAGTAGGCTACCATGTTTTTGGCAAACAGAATTCTTTCTCCGATAGTGTTAGCTTTAACTCCATCATATCCAGTAAATTCAGCATACTTTCTACTTAAAGTATCTCCGATCTTAGGAATTTTCCTAAAGTACTCATCCTTAAGATTCTCTGAACGATCTTCACACTTGTGATAAAGATCTCTGAAATTGTTAGAATATTCTTCTAACAAGGTTAGGTTTTCTATCCTAAGCAAGCTAAGCTTAGTCTTAGCAACCTCTGTCTGGTGTTCTTGAGATAACTGTTTTACCTCTCCAACGAACTCTTTGTGTAATAACCAAACGTATCCGGTTACTACAGCCTTTTGGTTACCTTCAGCGTCTACTGAGGTATTTCTCTCATTCAATCCTTCTATCAATGCTATTGATTCGGGATCTCTTAATCTTCTAAGCAAATCAATAAATGTTTTCGCTCCTCCTTTTAGTGATAATTCATCGTATCTGTGACACTGATCAACACTCCATGTAGCATTAAGGGCAAAGCATATCTCCATACACCTTTCCCATTCTTTCAATGCTTGGTTGATATCACTAACTCTGTCGATGTTTAATTCTCGACCTTCTGTAGGTATTGGTTTTTCTTCCATATACCTCTGGTTGGTATATCCATCAGCGTATCTAGGAAGGTTTCCTCCTATAGTCTGATAAACTACCGTTCTGGGCTGGTAAGGAAATTCTCCAGGGAAAACTATGTTATTTCTAGGGGGTTCCTTTCTTTCTGGTCTTCCAAGAACAGCATTTGCTTCGTGGAAGGTTTTACCTTTTACTCTATCGCAAATTTTCTTCATTTCTAAGACTGTTTTACAAGATAGGATATCTTGCGTAAACCTAAGGTCTTCTGGGGTATGAAGAATAGGTACTCTGGGTTGATTCGAATCAATCATGCTGAATTCATGTTTCTTTTTGAAATCAAAAGAAAATGATCTGTTGATTGGAGGGATTTTTAACTCTGGGTTTGGTTTAGGGTTTAGGAAGGTATTATTGCTGGATGATCCTTCTTCTCCCGTTGACCATGATAAGGAAATCGAATTCCTTCTTTCATTATGCTCAGCTGGCATACTCTGATTGAAAAAGGTTTCTCGCTGGTTTTCCTTTTGGGGTACTGAAGCGGAACTTGAAACTCCGAAATGGACGTTTCCTTTTTCATCTTGACTGCAATATTGTAACTGGTCAAACTTCTTGATCATTGGCCTATATCCTTTAAATTCCCAATGATGAATTTTCTGTTCTTCTTCGTAAGAAGTTGCTGCATTGTGATGTGCAAAGGTATAATCTTGAATACCGTCGACACCATAAGAGTTAACAGCTAATTGTTGACCAAAGATTCCGCGAGGAATGTCATCAACAAGTGTCTGTTGTGGCTCTTTATGGAACATCACAGTCATCTGTGTTTGCAGACTGACAACGTTTCTTCTTGGATGAAGAAATTCTTCATAGCCCTTAAAATCAATTAAGATCTTAAGTTGATCTAGGCTATCTACTCCTGTTGTGTATGCTGGTATACACGAAAAGTAAGTCTCATTATTTTCAAAGGAAAGCATTCTAAATCCAATAATGTTCTTCTTAAGAGAACTATCTATATCTCTCGTCTATTAACAGGCAACATATCTTCTTTCGCTGATCAGGCAAATGAAGACCTTGAAGGCGACATTGGAATAATCCATATGTTACCATCCTATATCCTTTCTTCACAAAATTTTCAATCCATTTTTTGTTGAAGACAGGAATTACCTGGTAATGCCCTTTTAGCATATGACTATTATCCCATCGAGCGATGTGATAATTCTCTGCTACAGGGTTCTTTCCATTGACAAAGATGTCTTGGAATCTTGGTTTTGGCAGTCTTTCTTCTTTCAGATTCTTAGAGATATAATCTTTTGTTGGTTCTGAAAGTTCATGCCAAGTTACTTTTGGTCTCTCTTTCGGATATCCAATTAGCAACTTTTTCTTTTCCCTTCTTTAGAGTAAACATCCCAAATGTATGTTTTGGTCTCTCTAAAGTTTTTCCTAAGGGGCTTTGGTTCATTCTCAATGAACTCTGCTCTTTGCCATCATTATTCGTTCTAACCGTCTTAGTAGCTATTCTTTCTAAAGGAACGGCAGTATTGACATTTCCTAAAGGAATCTTAGCTATCTTTTGTTCAATCGAACTAATCATTTTTAGATTTTCTTCCTTAACAGATCTAACCTCAGTAATGAGTTTATGATCTATAGAACGAAGGGTCTCTAGATTAGTCGAAAGTAAAGACGCAATCTCTCTTGTCAAGAGGGTTGCAATCTTTGCTATGAGAGTAGGATAGTTTATGGGTTCTATCCTATCTGTTCTTGCTTTGATCTCTTTTAAGGTTTTCTTAACCTCCTCTAGATCGTCTTTCTTCTGATTAGCATAGCTTCGAAACTCCTCTTCGAATTTCTTTCCTATTTCGTTAGTGTTGGGCATTCCACTGACTTCGCAAGTGATAGTCTTGTAAGTCTGAGAAATGTGGTCTTTCAACCTCTGCTCACTATTTAGGAATGACTTCTGTAAGTCGTCTATGCTTTGGTCTGTGGTGAAGAATTCTGTCCTAACTTTTGATTCCAGCTCTAGCTTTGTTTCTAAAAGTTCTGACGTTATCTTCTGACTAAGGCTATTGACATTAGTGTTTACTAAGTCAAATACTTTCTGTAACTCTAGTTGGCCTATGGCAGTGTCAAGCTTAAAATTAGTGAAATTAAAGGCTTTATCTAAGTTCACAAGCATATTCTTGAACTGATGATAAAACACATTAATTCCTGCTTTTAATAAGCTGATAGATTGTTCCTTGGCCATCTCTTGAGTTATCTCTTTATGGCTATGGATCAATCCTGCTTGCAGCTGTCCAACTCTTTTGGCTAGCTCGTTACCTACTTCGTTTAATGTTTCTACATTAACGGCTGTAACGTGACTCTGTCGTAAAACTTCTTCGACGACTTCTTCCCAATCTTGGGGCGTCAATTCTATGACCTTTTTCTCTTCCAAGGGTACCAACATTTCTTGGTCTGTATCATATGGTACCAAATCAAAGTTGGGTTGTGTATCCATCATCACTACTTGGAAAAGGCTCTATTTTCTTATTTCCTCCAACTATCCTTTGGGCTAGAAAGGTTAGTCTAACGGAGCTTCTCCTTTCGATCTCTTCGATGGAGTTCTGCAATTCTGGCAATTTCTCTAAATTTTCTTTATGAAGATCATAAAGACTGTTTACTCTTTCTATTAGGGCCTGAATACCTTCTGCAATCCTGGGAAGGATTCTTATTATAAGGTATCTTGTGTCAGCTAGTATCTTTCCAACTAGCTCAATAACCCATCTTATATTTCTGGCTAGGTTATTGCTTTGTTGTGCTAGTGACTTGGCACTTGGTTCTCTGATACAATTATCATACTCGAGGTATGCAATCATACTATCTGAATTCCAATTACCATTAATTGGAAGCTCTGGAGATGTAACTTTCTCTGAAGTTATCCACTCGTATAGACGAGGGAGTAATCCTGAAGTTTTTCTATTCATTGATCGTTATGATTCAATGTCTCTGACTGCACTGAGTCCTCTCTGATTTGAATCTCACGAATGGTCCGACTAACGTACCAATCATAATCTTCAAAAGGTTTCATGAGTTTAGCAAAGCTTTTGCAATAAACTTCATTGATGTCTTTATCAAAGACTTCTCTATAAAATGTCCTCCGATATTCTGTAATATCTTCACGGGCCATTTTCTCTTTATAAATCCTCTGGCGGATTTCTGTTGATTTTATATAAAAATCATCCCATGTAACTATGGGGTCTCTTTGTAAATAATCATGAGTGTAGGTGCTTTCAATGTATTGAAAGTCTCTTTCTACTCTGATTAGTACCTCTGTTATACTATCTCGGTTATCCCAATAAGGAATATTTCCGAACATAATATATCTTTGATAGTCCAATAAGTCTTCATAAAAGACATATGGTCTATCTATGGTTATGGCATAAGCATTGTCTCGGCGACGAGATCTTCTTCTTATAGCCATATCTCTGATTCTTGGCAGGACTGGTAAACCTTGTGCTGCTCGAGGAATGGGATTAGGTATTTCCATAAGAGGGGGAATACGTCCAACTCTTCCTGTTCCGAGGTCTTGGGCTGTTTCAGTCCATCTAGCTTCTCTCCTAGTAGCTCTAGTTTGCTGAACTTCTTGAGTTCTAACTCTTCTAGGTATGGGAGGGAATTGGGCTTGAGGCAAAGTTTCTGTATAAACTCTCTAAGTTCTTCAGTCATTTGCTCAATCTCTGAGGGCTCAGGAGTTTGTATCTCAGGGTTAGGTCTGTCCCTATGATAGGCTCTGAGTGCTTCCTCGTTTCTCCTTCTTGCCTCAATACTGGGAAACCAAACAGACTCTTGACTAGAGTCTGAGGAACCAATTGGGTTTCCATCTGTATCTAAGGCTAGGGTATCCCTTGATACCTTGGAGGGCTAGGAGGGTCTGGTTGAAAAGGTTCTGAATGAAGAGTAGTATAAGCTATTTCTTCTTCAGTCATTTCTGGCTCAGACTGGATGTATTCTACAAACAGTTCTGGGTTGTCCACTGGATTAGCAGACTGTTCTCGGTTTGAGGCTATCTAAATCTGTTTTTCTTTATTACGTTGCAACACTTTTATCCTAAAATGAGATGTCCTAAATTGTATCCTTAAAATTTTGTTTGTTGATTCATTTCCTTGATTCTATTTGAAGCAATATGAAACTTACATTTGTGTTGGTTTGCATGCTTCTTTCTGGAATGATGTGGATTTTCCAGGCAAGACCCCCGATGTAAGTCCACTTGTTACATCTTCTTGTACTTGCTTTACATATGTTGTTTTTTTTTTTTAAATATTGATCTGTGATTTATTTTACTTTTAAGAATCTGAGCTTCTTGTATTTCTAGATTTATTTTAAAATGCATGGACCTGATCCATTTTCAGTCCTTCCATGATTGAAGCCTCTTCCCATCTATTTGGGGTGGCTTTTTGTGCTTTTTCATATAATCCTATTTAAGTGGAACTCATAAAAGGTTAGCCATTAGACATGCTTTTCTTCCTGTACTTGGGCTTGAGAACGGCACGGGATGGACTGCCACCGCTGGATAGAGATAGACATGGTCATTCTTCTGGTTAGAAATTAAGACAATACTAAATTTTGGTAGGTAGTTTTTTATGAAGTCCGGCAAATTAAGAGTTTTTACTTGATAGTTGAAATAGGTTCTTTCCATTATTGACTTTTGGTTAAGTAAATGACTTTTTTTTCTAGTTGAATTGTTTCAGAAGTCTCACTAGATTGGATTTGGTCTACTTAGGAAGTTATTCACACACAACACATGCATGCATGTGTGAATGCGCCATTTAAGGTGGTGAAGACGCATACTAGAAAATTTGAAACAACCCTTGCAAACCCAGAAACAGTTTGTGGGTAGAACAAATGAGGGTGTGAGAGAGGCCATTAGAGAATGAGGGTGTGAGAAAGACCATTAGAATTGTCTTACATACAGTCAGCATTGCTGGTCAGTGAGGGTTTGATAAGTTATGCTAGAGGCAGCTGGTGGTAGGAGGTGGTTAGCAACTGCAAAAGCAAGATTCCATCCAATAAAGTCCCTTATAGGTCGGAGGTTTCTCAAACACCCTTTAAGCCATGATACCCAAACACTTCAAAGTAGACAGCATTTCTGTATCAAGTCATGTTTCTCAATTGCCCTCTAACTTTTATCTGTAACATCCATGTCATTGTCATATCCATGGTGTCTCCCGGCTGTACCTATGCCATGTCTAGGCATCATAGCTTCTTAAGCGCTTGACATCTGCCTTCTGGTCCTGTGAACTCATTCTTGAAGACAGGTCCTACTGACATGTTGTTGTGATTTTTCATGATCAGTCAATGCTCAATGGTGGTTATAGAATGGGTTGTGGCTTTGTTCTTTTTTCTTTCCTTTAAAAGAATCCCCTTGCCTGAAGAGTTGCATTGATGAGAACTCCTTGTGAAGAGTTCCTTTATGGGAACACCCATTACATGTGTATGTGGGTTGTCATGGTTGAGTGGGATGTTTAGGACCACTTGAAGAGGAGGTTGGTAAAATTTCACCCACTTCTCACATCTTAGCCATGTGATTTTGGCCTTTGAAATTATGAATTCTACAAGCCATTGATTTGTCGATGATAATCTAGTGTTGGATGAGTTGATGGGGTGAAACTTCACCTAGGCCTACTAATCACGCATAACTATATAGGCCCCTGTTCCGTCATTCAATGGGTGCTTTCTAGGTAGTCTCAGTTGGGAGCTTTTGACCGTAGATTTTTCTTTTAAATGTAAAAAAAAAAAAACAAAGGTGCTGAAGGTTCATTTAGTTTTTATTCTTTTCATGTCTGGGTCTGTCTATGTTGTAAAGTGAAGAAGAATGCAGTACTGGAGTTTCCTGTTCTATCTTTGTGAAATATATTTGTTAGAAATGGCTTCCAACTTGGATGTTAAAACAAAGAATCTCAAACTACACATTTCAGAAACATGACATGGAAATGCAATTAGACTCTCACAGTTTCATTATTTAAATGGATGTTTTACTTGCATTTTTATCTAACATTTCTGACAGATACCCAAAGATATTCTCTTACACATCCTTGGACCTACAAAAGTTCACGAAGAAGTGATATTGAAAATAATCAACTCTGTTGTGGCCGAATATGTGGAAAAGGTTAGTGTTGAATTGCTTGCTAGTGTTGTAGATTTACTTGCCTTTAACTTCAAATGTTCACCATGACACTACATGGAAATTTTGTATGGTTTAACATTTTTATGAGAACTATGGGACACCCTCCTGGGTCACTCCACACCAATCATTTTTTGGTATGTGTGTGTGTGTGGGTAGGAGTTGGGAAAATGTATTTGTGTATTATAGATATCCCACAAATCAAGTTGATTGGATGATCATACTTACAGAATTTTAGGTGTCCCAAAAAACAGTAGTGACTACTGAGGATGTCAAAACATACAGTTTCAATCAATTTGGGATTTTCTGTAGTACTATGAGGGGAGCAGGTGTAAGGGTAGGATGGGTGAAAAAGGAGCTGAGGTGGGCCTCTCTGAAGTTTGAGCTACCCTGTTTGCTATAGGACATTTTCTTTATTACTGCCTGATGTTTGTTAATTTCTCTTCCCACTAAAATCCCAGTTCTTTTTTATGAAAGAAATAAGGTAACAGTGAGATGCTTGAAAATGTCATGCTTAGACTGAAGATATTCTACAGATTCAGATCCTTTTTTTTTCCCCTAGTTTCTGGAAAGAGTTTGTTGCCTAACTTCCATGTTGCGTTCTTTTTTTGTTTGCAGGAAGGATTGAAGGTAACCGACGATCTAAGAGTGGAGCAGAGCTTTGAAGAACTTGAAGCAAAATTTGAACCTGGGAAAGAATTCAGCTTTAATGCTATCATTCAACTTCAAGAAACTGACAAAGATAAACAATGACTACTACAATTCACTTGAATAATGTTTCTGTTAAGTAAATTTACTTTTTAAGCTTAGTTTGCTAGATTTAGATTAAAGGATTGTCTAAAGAGGAATTATACGAGTCTGCCCGATTTGCAGTTTTAGCCATTAAAATACCAAGACTACATCTTATATGCCTCATGACTTCGTTTCTCACTTTCAACAGTCCAATACAGGCCGTGGAGTGGAAGTTAAGATTTAGGGCTGCAACTCGGGTTCCTTAAAACTCAACTTGACCTGAGTTGATATATATGGAACCCGTCCCGACCTAAATTCTCAACCCGAATTTCACAACCTGACCCGAATTCTAACCCGAATCAACCTGAATTCTGATTCGACTTATATTCTAAACCAGAGGTAAAAAATTCGGCCAATACTGTGCGTATCGACCGAATTATATCAGTTTTTTGAAGACCGATCTATATCGGCCGATACGTATAGTATCGGCCGTAAAAAAAAAAAAAATCGGCCGATGTGACTGAATTTCTGACCGATAATTCGGTCATGATATCAGCCGAATTTTAATAATTCGGTTGTTTGGTTTTTTTTTTAAAAAAAGGCCTTTTTTTTAGAAATATCGGACTAGAAAGAATGGAAAGAGAAAAAATAAAATATGGAGAAAAGATTGAAGAAAAAAAATCGCTACAGCTTACCTTTCTCTTCTTTTTCTTCTTCGTTGATCGGAAAAATACAGAGAGAGGCGGCGGTTAGGGTTTAGCAGAGAGAGGGAAAGAGAAGAAGGGTATCAAAAAGAAGAGCATTAGGGTTTGTAAGTGAACAAGTAACTCACGAGAGCTTACTAAAAAGCTTATGTGTGTAACCTAATATTTTTTCAAAAAATTACTTTTAAAAGGAAAGTAATAAAATTTTGTTTTAAATAGAAAGTAAAAATTATAATATTTTCTTTTATTTATCTTATTGTAATAATTTAATATTATATTTACCATCTAATATTTTTAGGGTATCCATTCATAGTGATTAAATAATAAAATCTTCTTTAAAATTTTAAAGTTATTTTTTAAGCACTGTGTATTTTCAAAATTTCTCAAAATGAATATCCGGACTAATTACGATAACTTGATAAAAATACTTTAAGACTTAAAGGTCTTTTGACACACTTAAATATTTAAAAGACAGTATTTTACAAATAAAGGTATTCCTAGGGTATGTCGAAAATACATTTAGGAATGTCAAAAGACCTTGAAGTCTTAAAGTATATTTATTAGGTTATCATAATTAGTCCGGATATTCAATTTGAGAAATTTTGAAAATATACGATGCTTAAAAAAATAATGTGCATAATGTATTAAATAATAAAATCTCCTTTAAAACTTTAAAGTTATTTTTTAAGCACTGTGTATTTTCAAAATTTCTCAAATTGAATATCCGGACTAATTATAATAACCTGATAAAAATACTTTAAGACTTCAAGGTCTTTTGACTTTCTTAAATGTGTTTTCGGCACACCCTAGAGATACCCTTATTTGTAAAATACTGTGTTTTCGACACACTCTAGGGATATCCTAACTTAAAATAACACTCATTGACTAAGAAAATATTATGAAATTATTTCTACAAATTTTCCTCATTTATATCCTTTTCCTTGTAATTTTCACAATTTTATTACTAATTATATAATTTTCCTTTATTGTAACTTCAAAAATATATTAGAAGATGTAAATGTCCGATATTTTATGAAAAAATTACATATTCAATAAGCCCATAATTATCTGCTTTTACTGTAATTTTATTGAATTTTTTTTTTTTTAAAAAAAAAAAAAAGGGGAAGGAGAGAGAAAAAATTCGGCCGATATATCGGCTGATATGAAAATCGGCCGGGATCTCGGCCCGGCCGATTTTTTTACCCCTGTTCTAAACTCATTTTAGCCTAATTTTAGCCGGGTCAGGTCGGATTGGGTCGGGTCAGGTTAACTTGTAAAATCCTTAACCCCACCCAACCTGAATTTCATACAGGTTTTTATCTTCTCAACCTGATCCGACCTGCTGATCTAAAATTCTCAACTCAACCCGCATGATTTCTTGGGTCGGGGCATGCAGGTCGGGCCAAAACCCGACCCGAGTTGCAGCCCTATTCAGATTCCTGAGCAGTTTTAAGTAAATGGGGAATTGAATCAACTTAACATATTTAACAATTTCTGAAATAAATCTAAACTAAATGAGACTCGATCCAAATCCAACGTGACCCGATCGATTGCCCGATCTACTTATAAAGCTTTGTCAATTGATTATTTGACGTGTAAAATATGTTGGCATCAAGGGTTTAAACTGTGCTTTAGAACTTCAATATCTAATGATTCTGTATTGGATGGGCAATGGTGCTCGGGCACAAAGGTCCCATGTGGAACCTACTTAATAGTATAATAGTATATTCTATCTGTTATTTTTTTTTTTAAACTTAAATCCAACTATTTATAATTTTCATTTGGTGCATCTTTACTTTTAGATTTAAACATGATATGTCAAAATATTTATTCAATATTTCGGTTAATATAATTCAATGGGTCTCTTTTTTGAGAATATGATACTTTCCTGATAATCTATCTATTTATGAAATTTTTAAGATCATCAGATTGGATTTATCATTTGACACAGTATATCAGAACACTCAAAACTTTTTAGACTCACATTGCTAGACTAGCCCTCAATTTATTATAGACATTTTAATATATGGCATATATTTTCATTAAATTTATGGTCTCCTCTTTTTTTTTTTTTTTTTAAAGATAGAAGATGAAGGGATGATTATGTTTCTATAAGAAAATTCTTGTGGGTTTTTATTTTATGGTAGGGATGAAGGGAATTTCTAACCACAATTTTGCTTTTTTCAAAATTTAAATTAATACAAAATTTTTTAAAAGTCACAATGTAAGCATTTTCTTTGTTTGTAGGATTTTTTATGGAAACGTTCAATATGAATAAAGCTGAGCGACAAAATAAAAAATCAAATAAATAAACCACTTATCACAAACAAACTTTCCATCAAATCTAATCTTCTATTACTAACCTAAAGTGGACCAAATGAAGTAAATCCTCAGCGCTTTCTTGAGCTTTCTCCATACTGGCTAGAGTTGTAAAATGTAATCATCAGCTGTAACAAAGATCATTGAAATAATATTAATAGTTGTTGTTGGATTAAAATTGTCTAGAAATCAACATGTGGAGAAATTATTTAGCTAGGGAGATTACTTGATGATTTCATTAAAAGATGCAAAGCTTAGTTAGCAGTAGCATGTTTTTGGTTCAAGAGTGACACTTTGGTACTAAACTTGACAATCATGGTAAACCCACCAATGCCTTTTGTCTTGCCAATACTCCCTCTGTCCCAAATTAGTTGTCCTATATGGATCTTAAAATAGTCCTAAAATAGTTGTCTCATTTGTATTAGAGTAGTATAAAGTGTGTTGAAAATAGATGAGATTACATGGAGTGTTAACCTTATATAGAGAGTTCCTTGAAAAACACAAATATTTCAAATGAGACAACTGAAATGGGACGGAGGGAGTAATATTTATCTAGCAACATACTAATCCTATTTGTGCATCTCATCCCATCTCTTGCACCATCACAACCTAAATTTGACTCTCTTTTTTTTTTTGAATTTATGCATGAAAAACTATGGAAAACCCAGTGTAAAACCTCCAATTGTGATACCCACTGCCCTTAGACACACCAGGTGAAACCATGAGGCTTGAACTTGTCTTTTATAACATTATTCCACATGCAACTCTTGTATATATATGTTACTGAGAAAGACAATAAGCAAAGAAACTGAAAGTTGCATATGACAATGTCTTATAAAGGACATTGAGTAAAGAAATCATGTCTTTCTCCAATAATCTCAAGACCTTTAACTTCACCAAATTGATTTATAAAATTATTTTTCCATTTTAACTTGTTTAGATAAAAGTCTTGTATTTTCAGGTGTTTACTTGACAAAGGTGCACTAAATCCTTTCAAATTTGATCCTTACAATTCGCTTTCTATTTTATCTCATTTTATAATAAAAATTATCAGTTTTTAGATACTGAATGTGATAAGATGGAGTAAAATCTTTCCAACTTATCATATCTATTTTTATTTTTATTTTCTGGTTTTTTCCATGATTTTTTTTTATTTTTATATTAAGAATGGCCAAACCTTCTAACCCTCTAAGTCTTACCTTAACTTTTTTATTTTAGATAAATTTTACATATTTTTAAATTATTGATATGACAAAAGTGTCATAAATAAATCTAATACTAAAATCTCTATTTCTAACTTTTAGATATTTTTGGATCAATTTTCTCTATTTTTTAACTTCTAGAAATTTATATCATCCATGAGTTAAATAAAGAGTCAAGATTCATTTGACGACCACTTAAAATTGGTTGTTCTAATTTAAATAAAATGTTTATATTTTCTTGAAGAAAATTTCTTATTTAAAAGGAAGTTTCTTTTTAGAGTATTTATTAGCTTTGGACTTTGACTAACGACTAGCAAATAATATCTTTCACAGTTACAATAAAAATGTAAATATTAACAATGTAATTTAAAGTTTAATGTATAATGGGAGTGAACACAATGATAGTTTATCAATAAATTAGATGAGACAAGGACTATAAACCATACAAAATATATCAAACTGTAATTAACTAAAAAAAAGTCAGTTCGTTTAAGGTAATGATCTTAAATTTGGAGTTGATAAACCTATTCGGACGAATTATTAGACGGCAAGAATGTAACCTAGATTGAATGACGGGCTTCAAAGCTTAATACAAATTACTCAAACTAGGTATAAATTACTATTCTTGCATGGTCAAAGAGATAAAAATGGTGGAAAAGTTACTTGATTCAAAAATTTGAAGCTGGGTTTGAAGAAGAAGATGACGCGGCCATTTGAATGCCATCTCCCAAACTGTGATGAAGCCTGGCATTGAACGCCGCAGGCATCCCAGACACTTGTAGTCGTTGCAGCTCATGCAAGGGCTGCAGTCCCTTTGGAATCATCTTCAATCTCTTGCAGAGGCGGATGACCAGACATTCCAGTTTCAGCAATACCGAATTCTCTACTCTCAACTCCTCTAACGACTCCAAGAATCCCAATTCCAAGACCAAGAGTCGTTTAAAACCTGTTTGTGAGCAAACCATTTCCTTACCCAAGTAAGAACCGCAACGTAGTTTGAGAACTTTGAGGTTTGGCAGCTTTTATAGAGTTGGCATAGGATCTTGATCTAGTTGGGTCCATCTTAGATGCAACTTGGTGAGAGATTGTGGGAAGTCTTGCGGGTCGGGTAGTCCCTCAATGTCTCTCTCCAGATACAAGGATCTCAGACATGAAAAACCCAAGGTGGACATCATCATTGACTTGGACAACACTCCAAATCCAAAACCCAGTTTCAAGGATTCAAGCTTCGTCAAAATGGGCTCAGAATCGACAAATGCATTCCCGCACAAGTCTAAATCTCCATATATTCCTAACTTTTGAAGTTCTTCCAAATTCCTCAAGCCGTCTTCCATCCAGCCACCTGCACGTATCGTTGACAGGGTGTAGAGATTTCCAAGTTCAGACAAATTCGGAGAATCGCAATCCCAGATTCACAATTGCCAATGGCAAGCCCTCACATTTTTTCACAATTTCACTGTGCGGATGGACGTTGCTCGTTGTTGCTGCTCCTGAGCATCTTACAAAGAGTTTCCAGCTATCTTCTTTGCTTAGAGGCTGCAGCTCGATGTACATTGTCACAACAAACACCCCAATTTAAGCCATTGGGGTCCTATTTTCAGGGAAGTGACCACCATCCGGCTTCCATTTTGCCCAACATTCAGAATTCCCATGTTTATCAGCATTTCAAAGAAATGTGTTTCTGTGTTCAAGTCAACATTACCGTCTAGAACAATCAAATACTTTTGGTCCTTCAAAGCATTGTAGACTGCTTCTTTCATCTCTTTTGTCGCCATTCTCACTACACAGATTTCTGACGTTTGCAGAATTCTTCCCACAAAGCGCCTTAAAAGTAGATTGTAATAGGAAGAATCATCCAAAGAAGATGATGGCGGTTGTGTAGGAAACACCCAAACACGAGAAGAAAAATGGGTCTCGACAGCATCAGTGTTGCAAACTTCGAATGCTAGGGTAGTCTTGCCCGATCCAGGTGGGCCATATATCACACCTATTTTTAAGCCAGAATGAGGAAGATCACCCTCCTCCCTCAACCATCCGTCCAGTCTCTGAATGTAGCCATCGAAGCCAAGCAGTTCAACATCACTTGGACTTGACCTGGTTTCATATAGGCGATCCACCTTTTCATGCTTCATCTTCTTTCTAAATCTATATTCTCTTACACGTCTAAGTGACATGGTGATGAATTTATTGAAACAATATTTGAGTATTTTGTCCTCAAAATAGGAGGGACGTAAATAGCTAAAGTAATTGGAGACATCATCTATCTCTAATCAAATTCATGGCTTTTTGACTTCTCATAAGCCTTTCAAAGTTGTACTTCGTCGATGATCTTCCCCTCTGATATCTTGTACTATGCGGAATCACAATGTCTATAATGGAGGAAATGGCATTGTCCATCTCTCTCTCTCTCTCTCTCTCTCTCTCTCTCTCTGCAACTCAATTGTTGGAGTAGAGAAGCAGAAAGTATTGCTTCCAAACACAAACTCTCTCCTGTTCAAAAATTCTATCAATGTTAGTGAGGTGGAAAATTGAATTGAAGCAACAACTTTTTTATATCCTTTCTTTACTTTGGTTGGAACAAATTTTGACATATTATGATTCAGAAATCACATTTTTTTTACAATGATTTCTAGAAAATAGAGTAAAATTTGAATTTCATTGAATCATTATAGACTTATGAGTTTGAATAATAAAAAAGTAATTGCTATAAATTATTGATTTTGTTGACCTATCTATCAAAACTATAATAATTAAATGTATGAGTCTCTCTTCAATTTTATCATTCATTAATTTCTTTATCAATCTCACCCAGCCATTTGAGGTCCCATCTCCTTAGAGCTATTTGTCAATTAATAGGTCAGTCTTTCATTTCACTTAAACGAAAGGATGTTTACAATTTAAAAATTATAAAAATAATTCAAATTTAGTAGTTAGGTTAACTAAAAGACTCGGAATTTGATACCTAACTAAAATTTAAAATTTTCATGTAACTCATTAAATACATCAAAATGTAACAAAGAGAGGTTGACTGACACTCAAGAAACTCCATTCATGAAAAGAGGTCTTGAATTTGATTCACAATCAACATCCCTTTAAGTGATTCCCCGTAGTTACTTAAACTAAAAAATAATATTTATAAAAGACAAGAGCCTCAAGAAATCATTGATGCCTTCAAGTTTATTAACCCAAATCAAGAATCATCCATGGTTTTCAGATCTTAAAAAAATAAACCAAAACTTCATGAAAACTTTATCATCCAAGTACTTTCAAATTTCATAAATGACAAATGGAAAAGAAAATTGAGGTATTTAGTTGTTAATACCTTGAGAAATGAATTTCTTCTACAGTAATTCCTTCGACTTTAGACGGTGGATATCTGTGCAAATGGGCCAGAAAAAAAGTGAAAATTTGAATTGAAAATGATCAAAATGGTGAAGTGAGGCCGTGAGGGTTAAAAAAATCACACTGGAAGAAGAGTCTGGGTTGCTGCAAGAGATGCTTATTGGAAGAAGACGAGGAAAAGTGAGGAGAAAGGCTCTCATTTTATAATAAAAAATGAAAATTGAAATTACAAATAAGCAGATTGGAGACGTAAATTGTAAAATTTTCTTTAGCTTGTAGCTGTACTGCATTAATGCATTATATTCTACCAGATTGAGTGGTTACAACCAGGGGTTAAAAAATCGTTATCGGCCGATATATAGGCCTATATTTTTCTCTCTCCAGCCGATATCGGCCGATATCGGCCAATATTTTGATATCGGCCGATATCGGCCAATATTTTGATATCGGCCGATATAATACGGCCGATATTTCAGCCGATATTGTGAATATCGGCCGATAATGATATATATATCGGACGATATTCACTCCTTCAAAACCGATACATATCGGGCGATACGATATGTATCGGCCGATATTTGTACCCCTGGTTACAACGCATGCCACAACTATCGACGGTATTTTTAAATTTATTGATAAAATACCATTACCATATTAATAATGTGTATTTATCGGCACGATAGTAAATTTTCGATAAATTTGCGTTAAAAACGCAATAAATGGTAATATCGTGATATCCCGATATATTCCCATTAAATTCTCAATAAATTCCATATTAAGATTTTTATTTTATTAATATTTTGATTTATTTATTTTTATTATTTTTTAAATATTATTTTTTGTGACATTTTCCCATTAATATCCCGGTAAAAATCTAAAATTTTGAAAATATCTCAATATTACCAATCGCCGTTAATATCTCAAGAATAATATTTGTGACAATGGTTACAATTATAAGTGCACTGTACACCGACTCTTTCAAGTAAAGAACGGCAGTCGAGGCACGTGTTTCGTCTGAGTGATATTTTATTGTAAATAATTATTTATTTATTATTATTTTTGTAAAAAATATTTTTAATATTAGTATAATAATATCGGTTATATCATTTAATTTCACAAAATTTAATCATAAATTATTTTTTCTATTTTTAGTAACTTTTTGTAAAATTTCCTCTATTTTTTATGATAAAGTTCGAAGTTCAATCAAATCCATCAAGCTCATCAAGTTTCATCTTAAAATCGCTTTTCCTATTTTTTATCTATTTTTTATGAAATTTTTATATTTTTACTTTCCAACATAAAAGCAATTATTTAGCTCATTCTATTCAAATATTAGATGGCTTTAAAATTGCGTTTAATATATGTTAATTTGTGTATTCTGAAATATGTTTTGTTGTTTATCGATATATCTTCATATATGCTTTATTCATGGGAAAACTATCAATTGATGCATATCCAACCGTACATTCTTAAAATTTTAACTAATTTTTGAATTATTCTCATATATTTTTTAATTTAAAAGGGTTTAAAAGGAATATATTTAATTTTTGAGTTTCCTTTTGAATTATTTTCTTCAATTTTGACTCCAAGGATAATCTCAAAGTTTATGTAGTTTATCATGCCACAAGGATCAGTCAGGTTTTTTAAGAGGCTTGAATACCTTGGTCTTCAATTTTTTTATGTATTTTATATTCAATGATTATAGAATTCAATGGTATTATGTTAATGTCATTAACATAGGTCGTAGGGTATGCTCATGATTTTTTTTTTAATTTTTTTATAACAGTCGAGTTTTCTAAGGCACTTTTCATTTTCAAGTTTTTTGTCAAAAAAGATGATTGAAATGATGTACAAAATGTTTCTATTTTTAAATTAAAAGCCGTTGATGTTATTAATATAGTTTTTAGAGTGTTTAATTTAATCTTTCTAATGTTCGGATATTTTTATGAAACCTAGAAAGTTTTGTAGTAAAAAAATTTACGAATTGTAATATCATATTATTTGAGGGTTAAAGAAGAAATAAGGAAGATTCAACTTAGGTAAAAATATACTTTATCAAGATTTCTTGGGCCTATCAAAGTGAGATCCCCGAACAAAATTAGGTTAAAATAGACATGCATGATGCATCTCTGGTTTATGGAGTTATGGACTTGGCTTCTTATTTGGATATTTTGGGCCTAATAACTCTTCAAATTAGACGTTTTTAAAACTATAATTTTTATTATTAAATCGTAAAAATAAAATAATATAATATTCAATCTACCATCAATATGCCATATCATTTACATATCTAAATAATACAGTCGTCTATTGTTTAAAAAATGAAAGGCGATAAAAATGCATTTATGATGTGCATGGGTGTCTATTGTCAACCCCCACACTTGGACTTCTAAAGCTCCACTGCGAGCCATTAGCTTCTTATGGACTGCAAGTTTGGAGAAAATTTTAACCCAATATAACCTTCGCAAAAGAGGAATAATTTTAATTAGTGCTTGTTCTTTTGCATGCATGCTTCCGAAGAGACGAGTCACATCCTTATTCATTGCCCTTTCTCCTCAGCTGTTTGAAATTCAGTTTTTCATCAGTTTAGAGTGCATTGGGTTATGCCTTCTTCAGTAGTCGAGCTATCTTTTGCTTGGGACATTATTTCTATTTCGCCAAAATGCTCTTTATTGTGGAATTTATCTTTCTTTGCCACTATTTAGAGCATTTGGTGGGAACGTAATAACAGAGTTTTCAAATATGTAGCCTAGTCATATCAGTCAGTTGCAAAACATGCATTTGTCAAGAGCGCCTCTTGGACTTCTTCACTCCTGAAATTCAGGAATATTCTTTATCTGACATCTACGAGCTTGGAATGAATGTATTGATGTTGTATAAGTCTCAATTGCTTTCTTATTCATTTTGCTTTTTTTTTTTTCCCTTTGTATTTGCACCTCTGATGCCTCTTTATCTTTGAATATATGAATCATTTCTAAAAAAGGAATTCATTTTTTTTTTCAAAACATGAGTATTCGACCTCAGATTAAAAGTGAGACTAATTCATTTTTATTTAAAATCCAATTGCTATCGCTTTCAACTAGACATTATGACTAAGGTTAAGCCCATGTCTTTGCAACTTGCAGTCGTTAAATGGGCTTCACTATTACTCTCTTCGCATCCATCTACTTGTAAATTACATCTTTACAAAATGTCCGGCGTCTTGCCGTCGCACTCAACGTCGGCATTAATGGCCTTCGGGTGGTTGAACCGAACCCTTGGCCGGAAGTTATGATCGAGACATCGAGTGGACATGTTTCATCCAGTACCACAAGGCAGTCTGGAAGGTGTATGTGGCCACAGTTTCTGGAGCATTACGGCCATAAAATCCAATGCTTTTTCCGGCAGGCCCATAGTTGTAGCTCCAGGACAGTTTGATTGGGCCACGAGCGTAGTGGGCCTTGCTGGCCATTTATGGATACTTGGTGCTATACTGCTATCTACATCACACTATCACAGTAGTCCTTAGATGGGCCATCTGTCTATTCAATGTGGCAAAAATCTGTAAACAGCCGAAGGGCATAAGAAGGGAATTTTAGTAAACATAATTTTTTTTAAAGATCAAAGTATCAATGTGTTTAACGTGATTAATTCTTGGAGTACATGTAAACCTCTTAATCTGTAAATATTGTGTACATAACATGAGGAAGTGAACTTTTTTACGTTGAGGGGACTTAATTCCAAAACTTCTAATAAATAAGGGTGGGTTTTGACCACTAAGCTATTCACTCAAGATTAATTTTAGTTTGGGCCTGCAACTTGGGTCGGGTTTTCGCCCAACCTGCATGACCTGACCCGAGAAATCATGCGGGTTGGGTCGAGAATTTCAGGTCAGCGAGTCGGGTCGGGCTGAGGATTTTATAAGTTAACCAAATCTGATTCGACCCGGTTAAAATTAGTCTAAAATGGCTTCAAAATGCGGGTCGATCAGAATTCAGATTAGAATTCGGGTCGACTTGTGAAATTAGGGTTGAGAATCCGGGTCGGATCGGGTTCCATATATCAACTCGGATTGGGTTGGATTTTAAGGAACTCGACCCGCCCAACCCAAGTTGCGGTCCTAATTTTAATAAACATGTTGCATAATTTAAAAAGCTTGAGACTCAAGTAACTCACTTTTGAAACAGACTGAGACATGTCGAGTTGATTCATTTAAATTTTTTATATATAACATTTTAACTGAATTTTTTAAAAATCTATTGCACCATCAAACACTAAAAGCCTCTATATAAACAATTGAATAGGGGTGAACTTGGGTCAGGTTTTAACCCAACCTGTATGACCCGACCCAAGAACTGAATCGATTTGGTTTATGTACAGTATTTGTATATTTCAGGTCGGGTCATGTTGAGAAAAAAAATTCATATAAAATTTGAGTCGGGTTGGGTTGAGAAATTTAAAATTAACTCGACCCTGCTCAACGTAATCTGACTTGACCCGCATACACCAAGTTATAAAATACCATTCAAATTGACTTGAGTAAGCAATTCGGGTCGGGTCGGGTAGAGTAATTCGAGTCAGCAATTTGGGTCAAGCAAGGGTAGAAATCTCAATATCGGTCAAGATATCGGCCGATACGATATATTTCTCTCTCCTATTTTTTTTATTTTATTTTTACAAAATCCACTAATATCGGCCGATATCAACGATATATAGCGCCGATATATATCGGATATCGGTCGATATATACAGGTTTTAAAAACCGATATATATCGGCTAATACGTATCGTATTGGCTGATATTTACATCCCTGAAGTCAAGTCATACATTCAGGTATGAAAAATTCTGGTCGATATCGGTCGATAAATTTCTCACTCCTCTCTTTTTTCTTTTTTCTTTTTTATAAATATCTGTATTTTTTATTATTTTTTTCTGAATTAAAAATATTAAAAACAGAAAAGGAAACTGGTTTTTTCAAAAAAATAATTGAAAATGTAAATATCGGTGAATATTTCAACCTGGGCCCACCACAGTTTTGATTTTTTTTAAAAAAAAACAGACCGATATTATTCATATCGATCGATATCGGACCGATATATATCGCCCATATATCGGCTATATCGGCCGAGAAGTAGTTCATACAGCCGATACAATACGCATCAACCGATATAGATCGGCACTGAAAAACCCATATATATATATATATATATCAGCCGATATATTTCATATTGTCCGGTACCCCTGCATACGTTAGATGGGATCCATCATGGATGGTTTCTATAGATTCGTTAATAATTTATCATCTATTTTGTAGGATTCAGTTAGGATATTATATATTGATTTCGACCAACTTAGTATAGAATAAAAATAAGCTAATACAACAAATACTGAGAGTATTTTCATTTTTATCGCATTAATATTGAGAAAATACAAATTTTCATTGAAACTAGATTTTACCACGAATAATATTGTGATATTAACAACACTTTTAAAAAAAATTAAAGTTATATCCATTCGTAATTGGGTTTAATTTTTTTCATAACTTTGATAATGAGATTTTGAAATGAACTTATTTGACTTTGGATGACAGTTTTATAATTGAAGAAATGTTAGATAATGAATTATATTTTATTTCATTAGATAATTATCAAAAAAAAATATTTTTTATAGTATGTTTGTATAATAATAAGTTATTAATGGTTATTTTAATTTTAACATTTATTTTATTTTTTATTTAATTATATATTATTCATTTATTAAATATCATATTTTTGTGAGATTCTTTTTCACTTTTCATTTTTATTTTTAATTATATTCTTTTCACACTTTTACTATTAACCAAATTAGTGATTATAATTAAGAACGTGTTGAGATTGAAACATAATGCCGACACAGTTGACAGGTCAAAGTCAAAGCTTCTATCCCTTTCCAATGCAACCAATTATTCCACGTACAGCCTTCTACGGTCTAAAAAGGAGGGCTAAATGGTCAAATGGACTATTCCCACGCGGTGCCATTATTTATTTATTTTAGACAGAAAGACCCAATGTAAGATTTATTTTATATTGAATGTTGATTATGAAAATTACTTTTAAAATATTAAATTTAATTATTCATTGAAGTAATTATAATAGGTTAAAACATTTATTCGCTGATACATTATTATTGTTAATAAATTAAATGCAATTTCATTTTGATAATATAATAACTTTATAATAATCTATTTATTCACAAAACTTTTGTAAGCAACTCTTAGACCTGCCTTAATCATTCTGTGGATGAACCAATTATATCAATTGTATCATCTTATTCTGTTATAATTCTAAAATTTATATTCTCAAATCTCAATCAATTATAAAAATAAATGAGTTGACACTCGAAGTTTCAACTGAAACAAGCCCTCATCATTTTTATTGGAGTCTAAATGGCTCTAAAAATAAAAAAATTTGAATAGATAAAATATTTTTTTTTATAAATTTGATTTAGTCTAAGTAAAATAGATGATTAAAGTAGAGCTCTTTGTTAATTAACACTTTTATTTACTTAAATAAAATAGATAGAATTTAAAAAAATAATAATAATTGAAATATTAGAAATCATCTAATGTATGATTTTGATTATTACATGACCTTCCCACTTTATGCACAGATTTTTATTAATCAAACTTGCCGGTTTTTCTAATTTCATAATTTCAATTTTATTTATTTTCACACCTTTTTAGAAATGAATTTTGTGCAATATCGCTCTTCGTTCTTAAATCCTTTGAGATTTATAGGAGTCGGATCCAATGCATGATGATAAATGAGCTTGAAATGTATTTTCACGATGATATATCGTAAAAATTCAATTCTATTGAATTTGAAAAGTTGTGATTTTTAAAGATTTAAAGATCAACTATCAGAATTAAATCAATTGTAGATAGATTTCTCAATAAATTTATAATAGATTCAAATTGAATATAGAATTATGGTTATAATTAAATATAGATGAGTGAGAAGAGAAGAGGATAATTTTTTTTTTTCACGACCAAAGTGTTCAGGCCTCTTAGATTATCCGACTAATTCTTATAACATATGCAAACCTCCCTAACTACATACACTGAATAATTTTACAGAAAATAACTCTTTAGAATACAGTAGGAATCGAACTCAAAACTCTTACGTGTGAACAAGGAAAACATTTTCCCATCAATGAGAACATAAAATAGTCGTTAAGGTAGACAAATGAGACCCTTGAAATTATAGTTACTCCACAACTTTAGAGAATGACCGGCAAATTTAGTTTAATTAATTAAAGTTTAAAATAAGCCAGAGATAAGACTCTCTCAACTGAACCATACCATAATTGATGGAATTCTCTTTTCAGCGGTCCAATTGAAGGAATTAAAGCAAATTGCAAACAAGTCAAAGTCAACGAACCAAAACCTGTGCTTGACTTTTCAAAACGAGAACATTTCTTCTTGTCAGTATAAAATATAAATACCCTAACTATGTTTCGTAAGAGTAACATAAATCTAATTTGTTCTTGCAAGGATCTTACAAAAAAAAAATGGCACCCATCAGCAAGAACTTACTAGCCATCATTTTGGCCGGAATTCTTATCGGGTTCCGGCCAGAGTCAGTCATGGGCCAGAATTGTGGCTGCACATCGGATCTCTGCTGCAGCAGATTGGGGTATTGTGGCACCGGAGACGATTATTGTGGTACCGGATGCCAGCAGGGCCCTTGCAACACCCCACCTGCCACTAACGATGTCTCCGTTGCCGACATCGTAACACCTGAATTCTTCAACGGTATAATTAATCAAGCAGATGCGGGATGCGCCGGCAAGAATTTCTACTCGCGTTCTGTGTTCCTCGAGGCCCTGAACTCTTACTCCCGCTTCGGTAGAGTTGGATCGACCGACGACTCCAAGCGCGAGATCGCTGCCTTCTTTGCACACGCCACACATGAGACTGGACGTAAGTTTCAGATGGCTACCAATTTTACTTCAGTTGTTTCTAATTGCTTCATTAATGATCTTTACTCTCTGTAAAATGTAAGAGCTTACACAAGTAACTGCTAATAGTTGGATAATCATTTAGCTGATGAACATTTGATAACCTAAGTAGATGACTAATAGTTAATGATTTTTACCCAAACTTTCAGTCTCTAACTTGAGCAGAATGACCACTTCTATGCTAGTTTGAGCCGAGTTTCATACAAAAGAAAAAAAAAATGATTTTCTAATTTTTCGAGGAAAGTAATACAACAACAAAAAAAATTATGTTTCGATTATACATATGTCATTCAAAAAGGTGATACGAAATCTAGTTTTATATCAATAATATGAAAACATCAATATTTATATTATTTATATTAGAATTTTTATTCTTATTCATAATAAATGAGATATTGTCTTGACGAGCGAAGAAAACCTCTGTTTTCTCGACCCTATTTCCCATTGACCGAACTCATCTTGCACTTTTCCGGTTTGGGTGGGTCTCTGTAATCCAATTTATTCCAATTTTCCTTGTTGGATTAGCTAAGCTCAACTCATGTCTTGAGTCTCTGCTTGAATGGTAAGTTATCTAGTCATTAAAACTTGGCCAAATTACTTAACTTGAAACCTTTTAGAGTTGAGTTTTGGGCTTGTAATCAAGCAAATTGTATACTAAAATTACATTTATGTATTTTGGGTGTCACAGATTTCTGCTACATTGAAGAGATAGATGGAGCATCGAAGGACTACTGTGATGAAGAGAACACTCAGTATCCATGTGTGGCCGGAAAGGGATACTACGGCCGTGGTCCAATTCAATTGTCCTGGAACTACAACTATGGGCCTGCCGGAAACAGCATCGGTTTCGATGGCCTGAATGCTCCAGAAACTGTGGCCACAGACCCTTTGGTGTCATTCAAGACTGCCTTGTGGTTCTGGATGAACAATGTCCATTCGATCATAACTTCCGGCCAAGGGTTCGGTCCGACCATCCGGGCCATTAATGGCGATCTCGAGTGCGACGGTAAAAACCCGGACACCGTCCGTGCCCGTGTTCAGTACTACACAGACTACTGTAACCAGCTGGGTGTGGCACCGGGCGACAACCTCACCTGTTAGAAGCCAGAAATCAGAAGATAATCCACTTAGCTATTTTCTTAATAATTCCTTCTACCTTCCTCCTCCTGCTGTTGATGAAACTGGTTGGAATGAAATAAAACATGTAGCAGGAAATAAAAGAAGTTGATATATACACTGCAAAAACAGTTCAGATTATTTTTTGACAAGGATTATCTCTCTCTTCTATAAAGAAAAATTAATTTGATTGAATGCCCCATGATTGATATTATCAATTCAAAGACTTCTTAATCTTATTTTGATGCTTTTGATATTTTAAAGTATGATGAAAGATACTACTGTATTTCATAATATTTTTGTTACAATGTGTAAGAGCATTTCCATCCTTTTCAGTCTAACATACTAAACTCAACCAATGCAGACATGTCTAACATAATACCAGACAATAAAAAAAAAAAGGAAAATAATGGGTCAAGATTCAATCACGTTATTTTTTTCACGTATTTCATTATTTAAATAGTGAAAGATGTAAATAATTTATTTTATAAGAAAAGAGTGTCTCAATCACTATTTTAAATAAAAGATCTCAAAGATTAGTCTATAACAAAAACAAAAATGGTATCTCTTGGAAGTTGAGGAAATAACCTTTGATATTAAAAAAATTATTTACTACAGAAGTGCATAAAGATTCAATACAATGAACATTGAAGAGAATATGTATAAAATTCATAAGAAAATTGAATTACTAGTAATGAAAATCTGAATTAAGTGTTTTATATGGGATATAACTTTTCTAAAGTACTTGTCTTAATATATAGGTATAGTTCAATTGGTAATCTTCCACTTATGAAAGTGGGAGGTGCCAAATTCGAGCTCCCTGACCTCACTTGGTGTTCTCTAAGGGAAATGGGTATCACTCGTGGAGGTTTTGTGCTAGATATCCCACAGATTCCCATATATAAATTTAAAAAAAAAAAAAAAGTTTAGCACAAGATTGTAACATGCGCGCTTATTACTTCAATTTTAAGTGTTACGAATTATTAAAGTCACTCTTAGGACATCCAGTCAAGATCTATATTGAGTTATTGACCAATAATCCTACTAAATCAATCATATACATACTACAATTGGGTTCAAATGCCCAAACATCCAAGATTAAGTACTTTGGGTTCCATTTGTTTGTTTCTAGTAGTCTAGTATTATTATAATCTTTCCTTCACTTGTTTTCAAATATTTGAAAATGAGGTAGGTTCATTGGTTTTTGTGAGAGTGATAGAATCTCACATGAAAAGTGAGGAAATTTCGAGAATTAAAGTTTTAAATAAACAGAAAATAAATAAAATTCTTCATTTCTAAAAGAATATGTTCAGAGAGAAAAAAAACAAAAATATAAATAAATAAAGTTTTATTGGAGAATAACATGATTATCAATTATATTTATATATATGATTACTAAGACGTGGATTGAGTCAAATCAGTTTTTCAAAAGTGAAACTCATTCAGACCCTAATTTAATTAGGATTTTTAATCCTTCAACTCAATCCAATCCTAAGATAAAATAAAAAATAAAAAATTTGAATCTGGTCATGCGGATCTAACCAAGACCCAACTCCAATTTCACCCCTAGGGCTTAGAGTAAACAAATGCATGGAAACCCTTATTTTGGGGTCATTCGACAAGGGTATTGGATACAAAACACTTCCATTCTTATAGGAACTCTAAGCTCAAGAACTTCATTTTTTTTCTTTTTTTTCTTTCTAGAGGCAAAACGTAAGGCAACATAGTGCAGGAAAGCTCGCTAGAGTGTTCACCCGTATCATGCTTCGGTATCAATTCCTTATTTATTTTTTCTACTATTACTTAATTTTGTTTTATTTTAAATTTTCTAAGCATCCGAATTTTTACCTACATGGGTGTAACTCAACTGGTTACCTCTCACCTCAAAAAGTGGAAGGTTGCGGGTTCGAATCCCCATGCCCTAACCTTCATGTGCCCTAGGGAGTAGTGAACTCACTTCCCAAAAAAAAAAATTCTAAGCTATCTATATCCAAACATTTTGGTTGGGGTCTGGCTCTTAATCTATGTTCTCTTCAATAGAGATTTATATATAATATATTTTAACAATACTATGCATAGATTTAGATACATCTTAAATTCTTAATGAATTTACTTTCAATAAATTTTAATTACATTTCAAATATATCAAGTTTTATTAATGTTAGGGAATTGATTCAGTTTAGATGCAACCAAGAAAACCCATGTGAAGTCCGAGTCTGGATCTACACTAACTCGTCTGGTCCCCACCACATCATTATATGCATTCAGAAATCAGAACCACTAATTTGGGCTTATAGGCCAAGTCAAATGGGCCTACGCTCGACCAAATGGGCTTTATAAGTTTTGTATAGAATCATATTTGACGTTGAATTTTGATTTTTTTTTTATTAAGATAAGTATCTTCACTTCACATTGGAGGCTCTCAATAGAAGATAGCAATTGTTTACGCCAAGTCTTTGCTAGAATAGGTCTCTTTCTATTACAATCTATGTTATATGGGTGTAGTTCAACTAGTTACCTCTCGTCTCAGTAAGCTGGAGGTTGCAGGTTCAAACCCCATCTAACCTTAATGTGCCCTAAGGGTAGTGGGCTCACCCGTGAGGGTTTTACGCTGAGTATCCTATGTTTTCCATACGTAAATTAAAAAAAAAAAATGTGTCATTGGTTCCCATTTTTGTAAGTAGAAAGTAAGATGAAAATTCCATGAAGATGAAAAGTGGGGAGACGTGTAATCCATAGATTATGATTCTTTATCAGTTCATTGTGAAGTGGAATTCACAACTGCGCCAACAAAAGCAAAAGCATTATTGAAATATTGTGTAAACCCACAGACCGACTCGTCCTCATCAGTTCATTCCACTACAGAAAGAAAGAATAAAAAATTTCAGAACAGTGAGCTTTGAAGGTAGAAACTAAATTAATGAAAAGAAATCTTCACAAAAGACCCTCCAATTAGTACCTTGTTGATGACACTCTTCCAACACTGCAATGGTAGATCACCATAAAGTATCATTGCATTCAAGATCAAGCTGAAAGATGGTGATATTAAGCTCAAGTTTTGTATGTTCAAACGTAGGGGTGAAACTTGGGTCGGGTTTTAACCGGCAAGAAATTCAGATCAAACTAAGTTCAAAATTTTAAAATCAATATGACTTGATCTGAAGGGACCTGATCCCAACCGAATTTCAGGAAGTATAAAAAATATGCTGCTGATTTTTTTTTTTTCCAAATATAGGTTAAAATGGGTTGGGCTGTAGGGCCAACAACTCTGGTCGGATCGAGCCAGGTCGAGTTCAATAATTTTTTATATTGGTTGAGTTGTGTTTATTAAAATCTGGTCCAAGATGCCCGAGTTTTTGCAATAGAATGGAGTATTCAATAGAAGGGAATACAAGATTGCAACTGCACAGAGCTGGAGTTGGATAGGATTTACATGGATTTGGATCTGACTACATGTGAAACGATAAATGCCCAACTCCAATTTGAATGCAACTTTGAGTTGAAACCATAAGTTCGCATTGAAATTTTAGATAAGCCTGTTAGTGTCTGAATTAGGCCTGTAAATGGACTCAGGAACAGGCCCAGTCCGGTAGGATCTGGCTGGCCTGGTAGGATAATCAGACAGTCCGCAGTCCAGCCGGATAATCTAAGGTCCCATTAACCTTGGAATCGGCCCGGCCCAATCGAGCTACCGGACCACTGCGGCCCGATAGAGGCCCATTTGTCCATTAGGCCTATCATAGCCCTAAATGCTAATTAAATGCTACCGGAGCCAAAATTAAAACTTTTTAACCTTAATTTTTAGGCCACTAGCCAGATAAATCAGATTTATTCTAAACCTAAATCAGAATTTGAAAATTTGAAATTCAAATTTCATTTAAAATTCTATCAAGTTGAGAAATTAATGAAATTTAAAAAAAAAATTTAAAAAGATTATTGAATTGCTCAACTCAAAATTTAGTCGAATCAAATTAACTCAAACTAAATCAGATGAATTTTTTCGAGCTTTTAAATTAAATATGAACCATTTCAATTGATTTTATTCCCTCATTAAACATGTCAATTTTGACATCTCTCATATTACTCTTCACTATAAAATGTTTTCAATTTTGGTAGTCCTTTGACGAAAATTGCTAAAATTTTCACATGTCTATAATACTATTTTTATGGAAATGACAACTGCTCTACTGCATTCATCGACAATCATTAACTTATAAAGGAAATTGCACATAAGTCACTAACATTTACCAAAAAAAAATAAGAAAAAGGTTGTCATCAAGGCTTGGGACAAAATTCTCAATCCCTCTTAAATCTACTACTCCACTACTCTTCTTTCTCTGAACTTGGTTGATCCTGCAACGAAGAATCAATCGAGCGTTAGGGTTTCAGACTACTCCCTACCTTAGACTCATGGGCTTCCTCATTTTCGATTCTAGATCAGCCAACTTGAATTTTTAATGTTAGACGAAGAGGGTTGGGACTAGGCAGGCAGGGTGTGACTTTTGCCACACCGTATGTGTTCTGTTAAGCCAGTAGACTCTGAGTTGTATGGAATATTCCTAGGGTTATTTAGTGTAAATGTGATGTAGGACAAGCTTTGATACCAAATTTGAATTGGACAAGTCAAAATATTAGAAACCCTCGATCTAAATAATAGATGGATGCCTATATGAGAATACAAAATGTGTATTGTGAATCCTAAAATGACATACAATCTATATCCATGATTCACATAGGATGTTGGAGAGATAAATTGATATTAAACAAACAATAAAACAAAAGCTAAGACAAATTCACACTCACAATTAATCAATTCAAAAGAAGAATGGCATATACACCTAAAGCTCTCAAGATTGTATTGTTGTCCTTCAATGTAAAATCACTCAAAAGACTAATTAAATCATACCTAACAATATCCTAGGTCTCGTAGATTTAAAAATCAGTCACCCAATGGATGAAATAGGGCTATGGGACCAACTAGGGTTTGCCAAAGGAATTAGGGTTTGTTATTTTTTTCAATTCTTGGGCAAAACTAGGTCTCAAATAGGGTAAAACCATAAGTTAGGGTTAGATCTACGAGAGTGACTGCAACGAGAGAGAGTCAGGGTTTCCTCCATCGAGCGTTAGAGTTAGAGTTTAGACTTTAGAGTCCATGGGAGTGTTATGCATTTAAGAGAGTCTGACGGGCTCGCGGACCGTCCGATAATAAATGGAGTGTCTGAGTCCGATCCATAAATATAAACGGGCCTTAAGATCCAGCCTGTTTACTTATTTATCGGACCGGGCCGGATGGTCCGCAGGCCGAATTCAGGTCCGTTTACACCCCTAGTCTGAATGCAAAATCCATTAGTCAAACAGCTCGAATGAAAAAAATCTATATCCAGGTTGAGACAATTGGATCCAAGTTCAGGCCCTGATCTGCCTCAGAAAGGCCAAATCAAGGTCCATTATTTGCTTGATCCGGTCAGAGGTTCGGCATTCCTAGGGAAAAGACTCTTTCATCCTCTCCCAATTCTTCACCTGAGAATCATTTGCCCATTTTCATTTTCCAGTTTATAGAAAATGAAGAGAAACAAAAATTACACCATTCTCTCTTCTTCTATGGAATAAAGTCTCTTTGCCAAGAGTTAAAAAAAAAAAAAAAAAAAATTTCATTTTCTTTTAAAAAATCTATTTTCTATAAAAGATGGAAAATTTTAATGAGAAAAAAAAAAAAGGGAATGTTCCTTACTCATTAAGACAATGTTTCATTTATTTTCAATAAAAATAAATATTTTGATACAAATAAAAAACAAAAGAGTTGAGTTACTGAAACCCAACACAAGGCCGGATTTAACACTTATTGAATAAGATAAATCAAACACAAACATAATTTTTTTTTTTTTTAAAAAAAAATTGCTTTTCTGAAGAAAATAGGCAAACAACCTCTATAGGGCCATTCTCCATTTTCCAGTTCATTTTGAATGAACACCATATAAATTGAGACTATTGTCTTGTTTTTAATGGATTAAGGGTTTTTTGGTAAAACATGAAAAAATGAAATCTTCTAAGGAATGCATTTCCCATAGAGGGATTAGAAAATCTATTCATGAAAAGGAGGAAGTTTTTCTCGACAATGTTATGCTTATTTTCATCATAGATAAAGATTTCAATGCAGTATTCCATGATGCTTGTTTGGTGATGTGAGGATCTATATGCTAACCGGACGTCGAAGTATTCGTAAAATAGGATTTCTATAGTAAAATGGGCATAACTTTTTCATACGAACTCCGCTTGAAAAGTTCCATAAAAATGTACTAAATATAGTTTTTTTAGAAAAAAAAAATGGACGAATTTATTCCAAAAATTCTCTTTCTCGTTCTCTCTTAGAATTGTGTTTGGCTTATCTGGTGATGTAGATCAATCTCAATCGTAATTTTTTGTATGGAATTTGATTTCTTTAAAGAAATTAACAAGCAATCTTTAAAATCCATGATCCATTTTTAACAAAAGAAACCAGTATTTGAACTTCTCACTATCTAACTGATGATATATGTTCAAAAGGCAGAGAATACCTCTATTATTAGGAAAAAAAACCCTATTGCCTAAACAACAGATCAGCTGTGAGAAAATCAGACTGGATATCGGCTGATAAATTTCTCTCTCCTCTTTTTTTTTTTTTAATATCTGTATTTTTTTATTATTTTATTTTTTCTGAATTAAAAAATATAAAAAAAACCCGAAAAGGAAACTGTTTTTAAAAAAAAATTAAAAACGTAAATGTCGGCCGATATCTCGACCCGGGCCCACCACCGTTTTGAATTTTTTTTTTTAAATACCGATATTTTTTTTTTTTTAGGTCTGGAGGTGTCCAGGCGTCGCACCCGACTAGTCCTTCGGGATAAAAAAAAAATACCGATATTAATCATCTCGGCCGATATCGAACTGATATATATCGCCGATATATCGATCATATTGGCCGAAAAGACATTCGTACGGTCGATACAATACGTATCGGCCGATATTAAACGAAAATTAAAAACCGATATTTGTACCCTAGCAACAGATAAAGAAAAAAAGTTTTAGTCAAAAACTAAAAAAAAAAAATGTTTACATCAATTTGGCACTTAATTGATGTTACAGCCACCTTTACCCCTTTATTTTCCACACTGAAACATTTTACATACAAGTTTACAAGCAACATCACCTTGACTTTGTAGATATGTTTTGGTAGAGTTTGGTATATTAAAGCATCAAAGACTATTAAGATAATAAGCCAATATCTCAGAGTTTCATTTGTGTAAACTTCTAACACCTTATTTAAATACAAGTGCATCTTAAATACAGTTTAGGGAAATCAAATAAAATATACAAGTAATTGGATATTATAGGCCTTGCCACTCACGAGTCCAACAATATTTGGCACTACTTGTGATCACATAGTTGGAAACTTGGATCACATGTAAGAAGATTATAGAGCTTAAAATATATAAATTTAAATCGCAACGCCTATTTTTAAAATTAAATTAGAGATCTCAGACTTTGATTTCTCTTAGCTAATGTTATATACGTAATTCATTAATGATTTCATGTAATCTGTGAATTTAGTCTTACTTCAAATGTAAAGTCAAGAAACCTCACGAAAATGAAAAATAAAAAAATAGTATCAATTTTAGATTAATATGGAGTTCACATTAGATTGATGATCTATTTAAAATTTAATTAACATAATATAGCTAAATACATGTAAAATAGTAGTGAAACACACTTAAAAATAGATAAATCAATTCAATGATGGGCCCAACTTTAACGGAAGTCAAATTAGGATGGTATACATAAGTGAGGAATGTGGAATTTGGATTGAGGAGTGGAAAACCCACAAACAGAGATGACAGGATTGCTATCTTTTGACTTGCAGAGGATCAATCTAAAAAATGGCCAAAATTCTAATAATTTAATCTAAAAATATGTAAGAATCAAATCTCTTTCTCTCTATCTGTCGTGGATCAGTTCGGATGGTTACATCCTATCTCAGAAAGTAGGAGGTGTCAGACTTGAATCCCACGGACTAACCTTAGTGATGCTTTAAGGGTAGAGGTATCATCTGTAGAGGGTTTTAGTAAGATTGTGTATTATGACATACTATCTTAAATAATCGAAAAATTATCAAGCTGTAAATTGATTCTCGTTCGAACTCCTTCTGAGTTACACTTAATTGTTTAATTTTAATGTTATCTAATATTTTATGTGTCGAATTTTAATCTTATAATATTAAGTTTTTAAAATCTTTGCATTTGAATCATGTTTGGAGTGATCAATTGAAGTTATTTTTCTAAGCTTTCTAAATATAAACTTTTGCTGTTCTACAACCAATCTATTTCATTCCATACAAGTAGTAAAAAGAAAAAACTAAATAAAATCTCATTTTCAGATTCTGAATGGATCATTTATTTCAATGGATCTTCTACTGTGTCCAAATGGAATCACAAAGAGAACTACCCAACTTCCTTTTGCTATTAACTTTAACCTAAATTCAAATGATACAATATTCACCTTCTTTCAAAGAAAAACAGAGTAGAGTAACTCCTCCATGCTTGTTCATCCAGTAGCCATGAAGTTTCTCACAGAAACTTATGCTATACGAATGTTTTGCAGCAAGCAAGTCAGTGTATTGATATTCATAGACTAGTGGCCGGGGCCGTTGGGGCTGGGACCGGACGACAAGCGGCCGACCCAACACCCCATGGTGGTTTTCATCTTCTTATAGGCCGCCAAGTATATTGCCAGATGATTCACATCACCTCCATCTTCTCCCAATGCCCTCGCCGCCTCGACACCCGATTGGAACAAGATTACCACAAAGAAGGCGAAGACGAGCAAAATCGTGCAAGCAACTTGGGAGCCCATCGTCCGATTCGCCGTCTTTCTCCCGCCGAACTGAGAAATCTCACAGTATCCTGGCTAGGATAAGGGTTGGCTTTACACAATTTCTAGTCCAAGAAACTTGAGAGATTTTTATGGAGCTTGTATGTGTGCAGAGGTGGTGATTGTATGATCAAACTTGCATGTATTTATAATATAAAGAGTGCTCTGTTTTGTCTTGTTTGGACGCATGTGAGCTCGAGCTACTTTGTTGGAAAATATCGAGGGTTTTAGAGGATTGGTTGCAGGATTTCTTGTTGACTGAGAGATTTCAGAAAGGGTCACAGAGGAGAAATTAAGGGCGCGACTTCCTGTGGTTGGAACATGGAGCATGGATCTCAATGTTTGAAGGTTAAAACGTCTATACATTTTCAAATGTTTGAATTTACCAAAGTACCCTTTTCTTGTAGTGGTTTGGCCGTATTCATCTTGGGTTTATAAAATGAAAGTTTATAAATCATCTGCTGCATGTGGAACAGACATAATTTGAGGGGCCATGATCCTGATTTTCATGGGTGGGTGCACCCTCATTGTTTCAACTAGGTTGTAACTCGCCTCGGGAACTTTTAAATCTAGATCTCATTATATCAATTATGAGAAGTTGATTTGATGGTCAAAACCCGCCTTTGTTTGCATAAAATTTGGAGATTAAACTATTTCTCCCCAAAGATTAATCAAGTGAGACGTTTAGATATCTTGATCAATAACAATCTTTTGAAAATCAATATAAACTGAGAACTAAATCTGAGAATATGACATTCTTAATAAATGCCAAAAAAGAAACTCCAATCTCGAAAGTACAAAAATTTACATCTCAAAAATAGAAATAGAAAATTTTCTAATAAAATTAGAAATAAAGGTCCAAAATGAAAAAATAAAATATATTTATATAATTACATAAGTAATACGGGTAGAATTTATGAAATAACTTTCTATAATTATATATAAATATTTTATATTATATTAAAATATTTTCAGTTAGGTCAAAGAATTTAATCCTTTTCCGCTCAACATAACATGATTATTTAAGATAGTGATTTTTGTATCGTGAGTTTTTTTACAGTGCACCAAATTTATAGAAAATTTTAATTTTATTTTTATGTCGCGCTTTTTCAAAAAAGAGAGAGTAGTTATACATAGACCATCGAAATTAATCATGCTACACCAATCATTTTTTTATTTTTCACCATTTTCCAATTTTGTCCTCACAACTCTTACTCTTTCCAAAGAAGCAAGCACGGCTTTTCAAAGTAGTGCAGCCACGTGGGAGCTTCTCCCACTGTCCCTCTGCAGACCTTCACACGGGATTCTAAACAAGGCAGCGAATCCTTTCTCCCTTCGTCTTTTGAAATTTGAAGAACCAGAATCCCTGCCATCACCAAGCTCTTACGTTATCAGAAGCACCACTCACTGGTTTCTCAGCATTCTCTTGGGCAGCAAGTTTCTGCCTCTCCTAGATTCTCTTAAGCTTGATTCGGTCTTTCCACATTAGTCTCTCCAATTCTAACAGGATGGGCTTTATCTTTGGCAGAGTTCTACTCTAAGAGGGAATTTTGTTATATTATTATCATCGATGGTTCTAACGTGATTGCACTTTTATACATATTTTGAATAATTTTAACATAATTATTGAAGATACATTTATTTCTCAAGATTCTTCAAGATTGTTTTTTTGGTACTCTATTATGGGCCTTTTCTAGATAAATAAGAGTTGTGTAAATATTTTTCCTATTATCCCTGAACATCTCCATCAATTGTCTTAGAATAAAAAATTCTTCTGTTGTTGACCTTTCCAGCATAAACCAAATTAATTTTCAAATATATTCAACTCTTATCTTAGGCAGCTCTGTATTAACTTTCTCAAAGTTTTATCGTGTGACTCATGAGTTTATTAGCGCTCCGTAATTAGCACAACTTTGAACTTTGCTCTTATGCCACACATCAGGCATCTTCTCTTAGGGTTGTGATTTTTGCACTACTATTTTTTTTCATCATGGTGTACCACCCTTAAAGGAAAATCCAATTTTACCTTTGCTTTTGATAAAGATGAAAGAGAGGGAAGAAGGGAAGTATGAGCAAATTGAATTTTCCTTTAAAGATGGTGCATTATGAGAGAAAATAATGGTGCAAAAATTACTACATTTTTTTAGATTAAAATCTTATTGAATAGTCAACTTAGCCAACACAACAAACTTTCTCTTAGAATAGACCAAACTTCGATAGGGATGTCATTATGTCATAGCACTCTATTTTTCTTCATTTTTATCAAAGCTTGATTCACTTTAAATTTTGTTATTTTGTTCATCATTCCCTCATTTGACTCTCCTTCCATATTACCTCTATCTACCAAGCGAGTATTCATCTAGTCTCTAAAATAGATTTCCCATCTTTTCCTAATTTCTTTATCTTTCACTAAAATCCTATGATTATCAGCTAATACATATCGTATATTGTTATCATTGATCACATCTGTCCTCATCAAAATTACCAATCCTATCCATTTAAGGTGAACTTTGTGTTCTACTTTTTCTATCTCCCCCAATAAAAAACCGTGTCTTATTGCACTCTAAAAAAATTCACATCCTTCGTTCTGCCAATCTAGGTTTAGAAAGTCCATGCTCTTTATACTTTTCACTAGTAGCTCTACAATCCTTTTTGAATGACATGCAGCTTTTAATCAGATAATCCCAATGGAGGATCGATCAATTGTTCATATTAAAGTACATTTTGCAGATTATGGATACTTAATTGGATGAGAAGGATTCTCTTTTGTGATGTAAGTTGTCCATATTCATATTTCGTACCTAATTGCGAGCAAAAGCAGGGACAACAAGTTGGTTCCTCCATGGATGTAACTTAACTGGTTGTTTCCCACCTCAAGAACCGAAAAGTTGCAGGTTCGAACCCCCATGTGGCCTAACTTTGTGTTTCGGTCGAAAACAATTTCTCCCTTCATGCAGGGATGGGAAAATTCAGCCAATATTTAACTCATATGGTTATCTCTGCCAAAATTTGTAAATGAGAAAAATTGCCAAAATTGTTGAATTTCCTAAATATGACCAATATTTGACTGAAATTTCAGCTGAAATCTAATATTAACCGATACAGTTTTTTTTTTTTTTTTGAAAAAATCACTGATTTTTCTGATATTTATGTTCTGACCCATGCAAAAACTGAAATTTTGGCTGAAATTTGAAAACAATGTAGGAATAAGAGGCATCCCCTTTGCCTCTTTTGCATTTATGGTTTCTGCTGTAATGCTTTACAAAGGATGCTTGAAGACATTTTGCAAACATGCTTCTCTTCAGCAGCTCTCCACACAAAACCATTTGGGCCACAAACGTTGAATTGATAGGGTATATGCCAATTAAAAATTCTCAATTTGAGGCTTTTTTTTTTATAGAAATTCCCAGTGGAACTCTATGGATGTCATCTGATTTGCTTAGTAGCAAATTAAACAAAAGAGGCTAGATATGCAGAGCAGTGACATTCATGCAAAAAACCAAGAATGTAATACTCTATGTAAACACAAGACAGACATGTACACTAGTGAATCTGCTATAGTTACAATGTTTAAGAAGATGGTCATAAAACCAGGCATCATGCACTATCTAATCCATCATCTAATCTTTTGCATGTTTCGATGACCACGTAACCCACATATACTGTTCTTCTCAATTAACAAGTTACCTTCTTTTGACTACATAAATGCCCCAAATTTCCAGTGTACCAATCATGGTAGATGGCTAAAATGTCAAAACTCTTTGGCCTTTCTCCTTAATTCATTAAGCTCTCTCTCGATCTCCGTATCTTGGAATGGAAATGAAGCATTAGTGCTCCTAGCTGCTGTTCTACCAGCTGGAAGCTCCCCTTTCTATGGAATCAAAAATGGAGGGGAAAATGCAGCAGATTGTAGAAGATTCAGTGAGACTTTCTACCTAATCACTTTCAGCAATAAGAATTCTATCTACAACAGAAGATACAAATAAGAAGAGACTGTACCGGTGAGCTTCCTGCTACTTCTTTTTTCAACTTTGCAAGGTCGTCATCCACTGATGAGCTCTCTAGCAACGCAAACTGCAAAGTAGAAGTAGATTAAGGGAGGTTTAGGCACCCCTAATAGTAAGCAAACAGGATGCTATTCTAGTGAAGTTAATACATAAGGTATTTAAGGAGGTAGAAGCCAAACTTTGGATATATACATTACTGCAAATGAACCTGTGTACCAGTTCCAGAACAACTCCTTACTAGTTTCGACATTTAGAAAAAATAAAATAGATATTTCCATGTCATGAAAAAAAAAGCTACCTGTCCTTCAAGATCATCCGTAGTTAGCTGATTAAGGGCCTCTGCTTGGGATTCCATAGTCAACACTGACAAGAAAGATTCAGACAGTAGTCATTCACTCAAAAAATAAAAATAAAAGGTAGTATATTGCTGGCACCTTGCGTTCCTTGGAATCAAGCAAATGTGAGTAATTGATCAAACAGATGTTAACCCTTTGCCACTAATAAGTGCATGTGTGATCAGTTAATTGAAAATGGTGTTACAGATTCAACATTCATTAGGATAGTGTTTCCTTTTCCTTGTAGTAGAAAAATAATGTTAACCACTTCTAAGATATATATAATGGTTTATCATTTCAGTCAGCATTACAATTGACAATGACAAACACACAGAATTTCATAGTAATTTCCTATGCGACATAAAAGGCATGTATTTAGAAAATGGAGCCAAAGAGCCAACCTTTTTCCTCCATCTTCTCAAATGCTGAAAGAGCACTACTTGTATTAACATTCCCCAGCATCTCATTCACTTTACTTGCAGTCCTAAAGCATCAACAAACTGGCATTAGTATATAAATTGCTGCAGATTACTTTGATGAGACTAAAATCAATGGATAGTAGTTAAGACTCACTTTGCAGATTGGGCACGTGCTTTGAGAGTATCTTTCTTTGACCTGGCTTCCTGTATTTTGCTCTCTAAAAGCTACATAATAGGAAATCTTATCAGCACCAACTTCTTTAAAAATGTGCATCACAGAGCATCTTTCTTTTGCTTCAAACATTGTTAGAAATCAATGAACTTGCAGCTCTTTCTCAAAATCTCTGGGAGCCCTAAACACCCCACGATGGCAAGAAACCCAGGATAAAAGTTGTAATGAACTGGTTTGGTTCGCTGCATAAACGTTCACAGGCTTGTATGACCTCATACAGGTTCCACAGAAAGAAATTGAGGACACTGTCAATATTCGTTAAAAAGAAAAGGTGTTAAAATGTTGTTCCCCTCAGCATCTTAGAAGCATTGACTAAGATTCTATGGATACCAACCAGTTTCAGAAAAGATTATCCAACCTGGTTAACACACCAAATATAGGGAGGATCCAAAGGTTATATAGACAACATAGGCAATATTGTTGCAGAGGTAGATCTTTCACCAATGAAGGGAATGTGCAATATCAAAAATCAGTAAAATGCCATGCTTACGTGGTCAAGGATGTGGATATTTTCTTGTTTGGTCACCTTTTGTTCTGAAAGATAAAGACATGTTTCAAAAAAGATTTGCTGCAAACAATTGTAATCATCAAAGCCACTTGTATCTGTCTACTTTCATTTCTTCCAACATTTAGATAAAATTGTTAATTTAATTGAATTAACACTCAACAATCACAAACACACTTCGAACAGAAGAAATGTTAGGGGGCATGTCAGAACTAGGTAAGTTCCACTGCGATGTAATCACTGCCAGGAAATGAGAAATGGTTAAAAACAATGTAAAACTTATGACAAAAGTGATTAGTAACACACCCGAGTGTTGGAGATGAGATTTTCGACAACATTCTTCTGCTGATCAAGCTGGGATTTTAATGCATTTGCATTGTCCTGTCAAACACACACACACACACACACACACACAGAGGAATCAGATTCTAGAACAAACATCATACTCCAACATCCAAGTACCACAATTTTCAAAAAAAATATGTTTGCTCCATCTCATATTTCTTTCCAAACAAACACAAATGTAAACAACATGATTGACAAATAAGGGAATAGATGAATAATTGAATAGGCTAGTGGCAAAAATTGTAATCATTTATGATGGTAGTGATTAAGCAATTGGACTCTAAAAGGTAACTTTATCAACTTATAGAGAAGATTATTATTGACAAGATCAATAACTAATTGCTATTCCTTCCTAATGAGGGTAAGATTTCTTATAATGAGGCGCACCGGGTTCATGAAAAGAGCACATACTTGGGGGCTTAAATAGTGTATAATTTGTAGAGCATACAAGTTGAATATCCTTTAATGAGTATCTCAATGAATTATTTTATTCTTTCAGGAAAAGAATATTAATCCAGAAACTGAGCAATTAGATATTTAGGTTCAAAGACATAATCAGCAACCACTTGTTTTGTGCCACTGCCATCCTCAGAATCCAATAGTTACTCCCATAGTCCCTAGGTAAGGAAATGTGAGTTATGCTAATATATACCTTGTGGTTTGATTCAATAGTTTTGTGTAACCAAGTGTGAATCTCACCATATGGATTTGAATGTTGGAATAAGAGGAGATTCCTGGTCATGGGGTTGATCAATTGACCAATCAATTTAGAGATGAGGACCTAGAGATTACCATCATAGAGAGAAGAAATAAATTGAAAAGGATTTTCTTAGTTTTTGTGTGTAAACATGCATGTATGTGTCTCAAGAGAGAGAGAGAGAGAGAATCTTTTTAGGTCACTTTTCCACTACGAAGGACATTGCTGGTGATGGTTAACACCTCACCCTTCTTTACTTTCATAAGGCTTATTTCCCTCTAGTGTTGCACTTGCACTAGGACTTACTAGAAACCTCATGTAGTAACTCTTTGGAAAGGGTACCCCAAACTGGAGGTGAGACTAATCCCACAGGCACCTGAACCCACCTGCAAACCTCATGTATAGAGTAACTTTGGAAAGGGTAGAACCCAAGACCTCCAATCTCCTCCCACTTTACTAATGCATTTCTTTTGTCTCAACCCCATTTCAAAAGAAATCCCATTGGATCTTTTCAAGAAGCGTTATTACTTTTCTGTTTTCTTTTTTTAAGTAGTTGGTCCAAGATCCAAATTCAACTACCATAGCTTTCTCAAAATAATTTACATTTTCTTGCAACCTTAATAGATTTAAAAGTGAAGGCCACCTGCAGTTCCATGTCAACACCCTAGAAACATAATGAAACAAAAATGTAAAATTCTAGTGATCAATGGTGGACATGCATTATAAGCAGCATCATTATTTTTATTTTTTTAAATGCACCATTATCAGTCGTCCTAAATGTACACCACAAATGGAACAGTGTCTGTCTGCATTGCAGTAAGCTGGTTTAGCTCCTCATTTTGGAAGAAAAGATACATCCATCAGATTCATTATGCTTTTCCTACTAAGTATAATTCCTTAATATAGAAGAAAAAGAGAAATCTCCACCCCTGAATGGGTCCAAAGCTCCCCTGGCATTTTTCTAAAAGAAAAGCATACAACCTGAGTTGCACAAGGAAGGTAATTCATGATTCTCATTTAGATAACCTATAAGATATACCAATCAATCTAAAGTTTAATCTTTGATAATCTTTCAAAAAAAAAAGTTTGACATGTCCATCAAAGAAAATAGGACAAGTCAAGAGAAATATACATAAAAATGTCCCACATACATGTCACTTGATCTTAGGTAAAAAAAGCCCACTAGATTTCATTATTGACGATGATAGTTGTCGACATTTATCCCATCTATTATTTTATTTTTTGAAAGTTTTTATCCCAACTATTGGGGGTTGGCAATCATACTTAGATTGCCAAATTATTTTTCATGGATAGACTTCCACTAGATTTTACTATTGACGATGATGGTTGTCGACATTTATCCCATCTATTATTTTATTTTTTGAAAGTTTTTATCCCAACTATTGGGCGTTGGCAATCATACTTAGATTGCCAAATTATTTTTCATGGATAGACTATCTATTTAATGCCCATATTATTCCAATCCACAACTTTTTTTATTGCAACAATGATTATACTCCCATATTTAACTATTGACCAGATAATGATATTGGATCTCAAACTTGGACTCTCCTTCTTGTGAGAAATACTTACAGCATAAGATTTACGTCTCTTGAGAGCTTCACGAGCAAGATCCTCTTCTCCTTTAGCAAGAGCAAGTTGTGCCCTACGGTACCTGTTTTATGAACAAATTCAACAGTAACACTTTATTTTGAAAGATAACAGTAACACTTGTTTGCAATAATAATCATAATAATAATCCTTTAACATTCAAGTAACTCCTGAAAAAAAATTACCAATCATCAGAAGCTTGTTGTGCAGCTTTGTATTTGTTTTCCAACCGCTTCTGAGATGCCACTACCTTAAACACATTAAACAGCAAGCTACTAAGTAACAAAAAGAACAGATAGATGAACGCAAACCGTTTTTGAGAGATAAACGATCAAAATATAGAGAAATTATAAAGATGCACTAACAATGCAGGCAATCTTTTCTTTCCCCTTTTTTGGAACAGACTGCAACTCTGCAAGCAATCATTTTACAGAAACAAAAGTAGAGAAAAGAATTTGACTAGTACCTGTGCAGTTGCCTGACGCATTTTTGTCAAGTCATCATTCATTTCAAGCACTGTTTGATCCAAGATCTTCTCTGGGTCTTCGAAAGTACTTATGATTGCATTTGCGTATGACTACACTTCGACCAATAATACGATAATTTAGTATTAGTGTAAGAACTAAGAAAGATATTAGTCACCAGCAATGTTTAGTAAGTTAAGAGGATCATGATGAAACATCTATTTAGCCTCTCACCTTGACAACTCTAGCAAAGCGATCGAAAAGGTTCATCTGGGCACCAAGAGCACCCCCACCTTGTCTTCCACATTTGGGTCTATTAGAATTTGATATCTGTATCACTGTTACCTTTAAAGCTCCAACTGCAAGTATTAAAAAAATCACAAAATCTTTGTTGTTCCTATTAAATCATTTGTTTGTATTATAAATTATGTGGCAGAAACATTCTGAAACCAAAACCTAATTCATTAATTTGTAAAGAATATAAACACTTATTTTCAATCCTAAATTTTAATTTTCAAAAAGTCATTTCTTCATTCTTAAAAACACATGATATCAGATAATCAATCATTAAAATGATTAAGTATGGCAAAAGATAATGATTCTTAAAACCTGAAGTATGGAAAGAGAAGCCTAAATTGGAGCTAGTTGGTCAATTTTATAAAATGAAGAAGAAAGGTCATTTTCTTTTAAACCCAAACAAAAAAATTTCCCACAAAAAATATACACACAAACATTGAACATTCAATGCATGCACCAATCGACTCCATTTCTAACCCCAAGATTACCTTTGGTTGCTCCCTAGACAAAATTATGCATGGTTGACCTAGATTGATTTTGTGTATTTCAACTTTTAGTGGCTTACAAAAATTATTTTTCACCTAAAACATGTAGTACTTTGATATGGGTTACAACTTGACTTCCCTTAAGATTTTCTTGTTGAAAATTGGCCCACGTTAGACCACTCCTTCGGTATGCAAACAAGCAATACTTTGATTATGGATTTGTAACTTGATTGCCCTTAACGTTAAGTTTTGACTTCTTGTTGACAAAAATTACCATTGGACCACTTCTTTAGGATCTTTGAATTTCCTCAAGTTGTGTAGCTTATTGATTGTGCCCTTTTCATAATATACCATTATTCAATGGTTTCTTCTCTTCATACTACCTTTTGTACCAGTTCTTTGTTGTACTTATGTTTTAGCCCTAAAAGTTATCCTTCTACCTCCTCTTTGAAATGTTTAAGGGTTTTCTTTTTCTTTTTCTTTATTTTTTTTTTTCTGTGAAATGGTGACACATTTTATTGATAGAGGGCAAAGCACCTCCTCGAAATGGTAAAGGTGATTTTTATTTTTTATTTTTGGGTGGGTGGGATAGGGTGGGGGAACAGGGTGTACACATTTTATTAATAAAGCCAAAAGCAAGGAGCCTCAAGGTGGGGCTCCAAATACCCTAAAGATACATCTAAAATAGGGCAAAGCTCAAAACACAATTGGTATAGACTGCATGTACAAAATAAGTATCTTACTTTGCTTCAATTTTGCAAAAAAAATTATAGGTCAAAACAAGCTAATTTTAGCAAGATACTTAAATTGTTGTTTTAGTGGCCCAAGTCCATGCACCATGGATCCAGGCCCATTTCCACTCATTTGGGCTTGGAAATATCCACCTAAAAGGCCCTTTTTTCTTTTTTTGCAAAAAGGACCCATATCTGAATTTGCAGAAGTCTTGCATCTCACGCAATTGACTAGGAGTCAAAAGGCTAAACATAGGAAGGAATGAAAGAAGAGAAGAAGCATGCCATCCGCCAAATCTGAGGAGAGCTTCCGTGCACCAATCCATGCGGATTCATGCCAAATCCTTGGCTGAGCTCACCTTATTGCAATTTTCTATTTTCAATTTTGTTTCCTAGTTAGAGTACGACAAATGTATAGTTAAGCTTTGGAGTTACTATTAGAAGTGAATATGTATTAATAGATTAAGGAATTCCACCATTCTATATAATTTATGAATTCCAAACACAATGAATAAAGACCCAATGGACGACCATAAGCATCTTGTTTGGAGTTTGTTCAATTTATCTTCTCCCTTTAAGGTTAATTTTATCTTCTTTTTATGTTTTCTTGTCAAATTTAATTTTGGTGCATTTAATTATTGTACAATTTTATCTTTCAAGAATTCATAATTTACCATTGTGTGAGAACTTTTGAATTTCCAAACCAGTAAGGATATTTGTCTTAGACGTATTTGCTTTTACGAAAGAAATAAATCCTAGGTTAGCCAAATGAGTTTTAGATTCTCTTTATTTTTTGGAGCCAAAATTAACTGGAAATTATTTTTTTCCAAGTTTTGGTGAAATTCAAGAATTTTTCCAAAATAACACATAGGTAATTTGATTGTGGATTTCCTTTAAATTTCCCTTATAGCCATACTCGAATTTTCCCTAGATTGAGCTACCACTGCCTACGTCTCAAATCCCCATTTTAGGTGAATTACTCATGTCCTAGAGCCTAAACTAAATTTCCATTAGATCTAGTTTTTCCACAATTCAAACCTTGTCCTTCATCAACAATAGGGCATGAGAGGCTTCCCACAACCAAAACTAAAACAAAAGGGGCAATAAGAGCAAATAGCCCTAGAAAAAGGGATAAAAAACCAAAAATACAACAAGAAAATGCAAGCTAGCCACAAACAGTTACTAAAAATAACCAGGTCCCGTAACTCTAAAAGCAATAAAATAAAATGATAGCAGACAAGAGATTCAAGCCTCAATTTCAAAAGAAAGCTAAGGGCCTTAACAAATACAAGTAAAATGAAAAGAGAACCAAGAGATGATGTATAGCAACCCCAAAACAGCCCAGACCATCCACATCTTCACAATTCTATTAAATGGAGCAACACCAATTAAATAGGAAATTAGAATTGTGGAGGAAAGCTTTAGAGAACCAAATGGTTTGAAAAATTAGCAGAACGAAGATAGATATTGTTCAAAAATAAAAAATGATCGTTCAAAAAAAGATAGATTATATGTACGTAATTTTTGTATTATGGAGAATAGAGAGGAAGAACCAATTGAAATTGGAAATGAATTGAAATTGGATTGTGAGTGTTGAACCGAATGGAAACTAGATTTGGATATAACCTATATGATAGAAGTGGGATGGGCTAAACATAAGAAAGCCAACGAAGTATCATGCCAATTAAAGGGATGATTTTAAAAATAACTATTAGGCCGACAATTCTATATTGGCTAAGTAGTTGAACAATGAACAAAAGACAAGTGAGCAAGGTAATGGCAATAAAAATGTGCAACTTAAGAATAATGAGTCGAGTAAAATTAAAAGCTAGAACTAGAAATTACCAAATTAGGAAGATAATGAAAATAACCCCAATAGATAAGAAGAAGAGAGCAAATAGTTTGAGATAGTTTCGGCACCCAACTTAGAAGGCTAGAAACAACCCCTTTGCAAATAATAAAAAGGATATATGTAAAGGAAAAAGGAAGAAAGGGAGACCGCTAAAAACCTAGATCAAAGGCTCAAGAAGGATATGATGAATTCTGGGGTAATGGAAGATATGGTTTTTGATGGGGTGAGATGGAACAGTAGAACTCAAAAGCCAACCCCAAGTTGATGACGTTGAGAAGGAGACCAAGGGAGGTTGGTAGGGGCCATGAACCCCCTCCCCTCAAAGAAAAATTTCCTGGCTGCACTCACAGAGGATAGTGGCTATGACGACAAAGACAGTGACAACCAACTCAACAGAACTAAGTGGATTACCTTCAATAATCACTTTTGCAATCTCCAAACCATCCAAATCGAATCAACCTCAATTATCACATTTTCAATATCCAAACCATCCAAAAGTGCAAATCTTATATCAAATACTTTAACCTAAATTTACCACCTTCTACATCTCCTTTTATTTTGATTCTTCACTTCAAAGAGACCTTCCGTGGTTTCTTCTCTTCACAGTTCACACTACCTTCTACATCATTCTCCTTTCGTTGAAATTGCAGTAGAGCCCCAAAGTTTCTCCTTACAATATCATCCCACTTTTCCCTCTTCAACACCATCATCTACTTCATTCTCCTTTTATTGTGATTGCATTTGATCCCGATATCCACCAATCTCTACTACCATCTACATCATTCCCCCATTCTTGTTATCGCCTTTGAGCTTCAAAATTTATTCTTCTCTGTGACACTATCTTCCATAATTTCTTCCCCTTTTTTGTAGAAAAAAGTACCTCCACAATCTCTTCAAATCACAATACCTTCCACACCATCCTTCCTTTGTTTAAACGTATTTGAGCCCTAAAATTTATACATGACATCATGTCATAGTTTCTTTTATTTCATACTACTTTTTATGTCAATCTCCCTTTGTTGTTATTGCCTTCACAACTCATATCCATTTGTTCCTTCTCTTTCAAACTTTTTTGTAAAATTTTCCCTTTGTGTGGCTGTGTGTGTGAGAGAGAGAGAGAGAGTCAGTTCTTGTTAAAATCTTATAATACATAATTCATATCTTATGATTCATACGATATGATAAGAGAAACAATTCATATCTATTAACAAATCCTACGGTTCCTATAAATAATATTAATTATGGGTAATTGAAAATGTGAAAGAATTAAACCTTTTGTTTAGATGGTTTTAGGGCTTGAGTTGTTGAGTATTTAAGACCTTTGGATTTTTTTGGGGTTTTCACAATATTGGATAGAGCATAAAGATGAATGCGATATAATATGTTAGTAACAAGTAGAAAACACAAAATTAGTTCCACAAAGGTATCCAACTAGAACCTAGGAAAAAGGCATGAATGATGCAGGACAAGCTCTAGTACGAAATCTAATGTAGGATAGGATGAAATATTGGAAACCCTAATCTAAATGATAGATGGATGCCTTTATGAGAATGCAAAATGTGTGTGGTTTATCCTAAATGACATGCAATCTATATCCATGATTCACATTTTTTTTCCATTTTCAAGCAAAATATGGTCTCAAATAGGTTCATATAGTACATTAGGGTTAGATTTACAAGTCTAAGATAGGGATCCAAAGGTCGAGGTGTAAAATAGGGTAAAACAAGGCCAAAAGGGACCTGCTTGTACTATTGAACGGACATGTACAAACGTTCATACAGACTGGTGGATCCAAGTGGGATTTTGGTAGCCGATGGTGAAATTGGCTCCTAGTTTGGCTAGGATTAGGGTTTCAATGAAAAAGAGACAAAAATAATGTGTAGACAGAGGGAAAAAGTGGGGGAAAAGAGAGGAGAAAAGGCAAGGGAAGAAAAAGAGATAGAGAAGAAGAAGAAGAAGGACTTGTACCTTGTCACACAAGATTCCTTGATCTCACACCAAGGAGGCAAAATGGTAGTCACACTAGATCTACAAATGGGAAAACTTGAATTTCTTCTCTAATTAATTGATCATCATTCTCAAAAGTGTCTCTTATAACTATTTATATATAAACTCTCACATAAAAAGGGCCATTCCCCATTGTTCTATACCCGGCGTGTGTGGATTGGGAGATTTACACATGTCCCTAAGGATTAATCAGGTGAGAAGCCTAGATACCTTGGTCTTCAAAAAAAAACCTCTCTTACAAACCTAAATAAATAAACAAAATGGACTAAGGTATACATGTGGACAATCTAAAACCATAAATAAAAAAAAAATATCTCTAACAATCTTAAATATAAATTACAGAATATAAAATTAATTAAATATGAGAAAGACAAATGCTCGGATGGTGCTAGATCAACGGTTGGATTGGTCCAATCCACCAACGAACGAGTCAGATGGTGTAAATGGATAAATTGAGCCAAATCTTCAAATCCACTGCTAGATCAATGCACAATTTGGGCTATTTGGTCAAATATGTAGGGATTGTATAGAAATCCATCACCCAACCATGATAAGGTGAAATCTAAATTATGATGCATCCTTCTTTGCTGCATCCCATGATGTCCTCATCAATGAATATCATAAATATGCTAGTAACAAGTAGAAAACAAAATTAGTTCCATGAAGGTAGTGCTCCACCTACGACTAGGGAATAGTGTGGGAAAATGACTAGAACTTGCATATAATGACTTTTTCAATGATAACCTACCTTCAATGAATTGGAAGTAGATAGTGGACACCATAATTATTTTAGAAGACAAGTGTCAAACTGATGAATTAGAATAAAGATAAGGTAAATTCGAATAATTTAGATGCACCAATATGACAAACGAACACAGCATTGTGGCAGCAATGCAGATTGCTAGTCATCCACCTAAGGAGTTGGACAAATACAGCAGGAAGGACCACATCCCATTTGCTTTATACTGCTTTATAAAAATTTGGTGATATTTCAAGTCCAACCAAAACATGCCCAATTCCTATTCAATTATAAAAGGGGAAAAAATCTAACCCTAAACACAGAAACGAGACAAAGAACCAAATACAAAATTATGTAAAACCAATATGACCAAAGTCAGAACTCTATCTCAAATACTACCCATCAATTCAAATAACTAAATCCTGCTTCATATAAATGGTCCCATTAAATGAGAACCATGTCCAGTAAATCCATGTTCCACGAATCCCCAAGAGAGAAAAAAAGCATGGAAACACAAAATCTTCAAATGTCAAATGTCACGAATGGTATTTCAATTCCTACATGGCGTAGCACTAAGAAGGAAAGGCAAATGAAGGACCCAACAGCAAATAAACCGAAATTACAGAAAGGAAGGTACCTCCACCATTGAAAAACGATGTTCTCAGAGGTATGGAGAGAGAAGCAGGCCTGTTGGACGAGGAGTGTAACGAAGAAGATGACGATGCGGCCAAGCTCCAACCGCTTATGGGGGCCTCTATTGCCATTTTCGATCAGACCCACCTCTGCAATTCGAGTTGAGAAGCTTGGAGAGAGATGAGAAATAATTCGATTGTATGTACAGGAGCAGATTAGCCTGAGGTCTCAAATGAAAGGGGCAATCCACAATAATCAGTATCATCCAGGCCATGTCAAGTGGTGGGGCTCGCAAGATAAAATGATTTATATGGAATGTTAAATTGGCAAAAATGAATTACACCATTTAATTTGGATAGTTCGTTATGAACAAATTAGGTTGGAAATGTATTATTTTTTTCAGATAAATAGATCTATAATGAATTTTTATAAAATTTATTTCTTAAAAAAGGTTTAAAAATTACGTTTTATTTTCTAAAATTGTTGAAAACACGTTCAGTTGTAATTTTTTGACAATGAACTAGTAAAACGTTCTTAAAAATATTCAATCCTCAAACTTCTGACCAAATTCTATCTTTGGACTATTTAAAATATATTAAATAGCAAAACAATTAATTCAACAAATTTACAAAATGCCCACATGTTTTTGTTGTCGGACACAAGGCCTCTTGTGGGATTTGTAATCAGTTTATGCCACTAAAATTACTTTCTAATTTCAAAATTTAGAACCAAGCTTTTATTATTTTCATTTATTAGTATTCTTACTATTGAATTAATCATGATAAGTAAATTATAAGCTAACATGATTCAATAGGTAATATTTTTTATAGTACGATAATCCCATGATAATCTATCTCTATATAAATTTTTTGTGATTATCAAGTAGGAATCGTCGTTTGATACAGCCAGTCAAGATACCTGAGCTTTTCAGCCCAAGTGTCTGCTAGACCTACCTAATTAAATTTACAAATATTTCCACTTTAAAATATCATTACTATACATATATTAAAAAAATATAAAACAACTAGCCTACTTCAAACTTTAGAGTCAAAATCATGCAGTCATCAAATCCAACTCAAGTTCGAGCGAGTACAAACCAGCCCAGTTGGACATGATTGATGAGATAGGTCTTCAAATTTATCATCCAATGGATAGAGGAAAGCGAAGCCCATGAACACCGTCAGCTAAAGTCCACTTTCATCAATTCTAGACTTGGGCCTTCGAGTCTAGTGGACCGAGCCCACTTGCCGTTCACATAAAGATAAACAACCAGCAGGACTGAGCCGTTTGATGACTCAACATTGTGTGGGCCACATCCTAGGTGCCAAGGTGGCTGTGGGGTCACCCACTTGTGGGCCCACAAGGTCCATGCCTAAATTTGATTTTATGAAATATTAGTTTTGGACCTTTGGTCTTTTAAAAGTGAATTTTTATAGACCTCATTCTCATTAATCTCTTTAATTAAAATTATTATTATTATATCTGATATTTAATTAATATTGTGATGAAGAATAATAAGTATAGATTCACTTCTACACGATCCATATTGATGAAATATATTATCAAATGACCCACGAAAGAATGGAGTCGATGATTGTTCCTCCCTCACGAAAAATGAAAGCCATTTGTTTACACACTCGAATTTTCTGTCTCTATACACTCGTTTTCGAATGCGGATGGCTAATTACCATTTTGCCTCGTTTAAAATCAATTCATGAGTTGGGTGAACAGTCATATTACTGTTCACCAGTCAAACAACGAATTGATTGAATGAATTGATTTTTTTTTTTAATTTTAAAATTATTTTTTAAGCACTGTGTATTTTTAAAATTTCTCAAATTAAATATCCAGACTAATTACGATAATTTGATAAAAATACTTTAAGACTTTAAGGTCTTTTGATACTCCTAAATATTTAAAATACAGTATTTTACAAATAAAGATATCTCTAGGGTGTGCTGAAAATATATTTAGGAGTGTCAAAAGACCTTAAAGTCTTAAAGTATTTTTATCAGGTTATCGTAATTAGTCTGGATATTCAATTTGAGAAATTTTGGAAATACACAGTGCTTAAAAAATAACTTTAGAGTTTTAAAAGAGATTTTATTATTTAATACACTATGCACATTATTTTTTAAACACCGTGTATTTTCAAAATTTCTCAAATTGGATATCCGGACTAATTAGGATAACATGATAAATATACTTTAAGACTTCAAGGTCTTCTGACACTCCTAAATGTGTTTTCGGCACAACCCAGGGATACCCTTATTTGTAAAATACTGTATTTTAAATATTTAGGAGTGTTAAAAGACCTTGAAATCTCAAAGTATTTTTATCAGATTATCGTAATTAGTCCGGATATTTAATTTGAGAAATTTTAAAAATACACAGTGCTTAAAAATAACTTTAAAATTTTAAAAAAAACCAATTCATTGGAATGAATCGGTTCTAAGGAATCAATTCCTGAATCAGATTCATTATGAATCAGATTCATTATGAATCAGATTCATTATGAATCAGTTCTAATGAATCGATTCATTCGAATAAATCGATTTTTTTTTTTTTAATTTTAACGTTATTTTTTAAGCATAGTATATTTTAAAATTTTTTCAAATTAAATATCCGAACTAATTAAGATAATCTGATAAAAATACTTTAAGATTTCAAGGTCTTTTAACACTCCTAAATATTTAAAACACAGTATTTTAGAAATAAAGATATCCTTAGGGTTTGCAGAAAACACACTTAGGAGTGTCAAAAGACCTTTAAGTCTTAAAGTATATTTATCATGTTATCGTAATTATTCCGGATATTTGAGAAATTTTGAAAATACACTGTGATTAAAAAATAATGTGCATACTGTATTAAATAATAAAATCTCTTTTAAAACTTTAAAGTTATTTTTTAAGCACTGTGTATTTTCAAAATTTCTCAAATTGAATATCCGGACTAATTACGATAACCTGATAAAAATACTTTAAGACTTCAAAGTCTTTTAACACTCCTAAATGTATTTTCGGCACACCCTATAGATATCCATATTTGTAAAATACTGTGTTTTAAATATTTAGGAGTGTCAAAAGACTTTGAAGTCTTAAAGTATTTTTATCAGATTATCATAATTAGTCTGAATATTTAATTTGAGAAATTTTAAAAATATATAGTATTTAAAAAATAACTTAAAAAAAAAAAAAACTGATTCGTTGGAATGAAGCAGTTATTCATTCCATCAATTCGTTGTTTGATAGGTGAACAGTAACACAGGTGAACATTCACCCAATTTATTCATTTGAACTAATTGAAATAAAGGAACAAAATCGTAATTAGTTACTCGAAACGGCTGAGCAGCGGAAGAAAATGCGGGTACGTAAACGGATGGCCAAAATGAAAGAAAAGAAGTGATCTCTAGTTTTTACTCTCTCTCTCTCTTTTTAATCACCTGAACTTGGGATTAGAGAGGAGGGTACCGTACTTCTCTTTTTAGTGCATTTGCCTCTGGTCCATTCATTTCCATGGAAACCTTGAAAGGAAAAGGAACAAGGAAAGGAAAAGAGAAAGCAAGTTTCAAAGAAACCATCTGGGTTGACTCGAGAGTCATGGATACCAAGCAGATCACCTTGAAACTCTTAGTAGACAAGGAGAAAAATCAGGTCGTCTTTGCTGAATCTGATAATGGTTTTGTTGACCTGCTCTTGGGCTGCCTAACAGTGCCCATAGGAACCTTTGTCAGACTCACTGGTAAGCAAACCCAGATCGGCTGCATTAATAGATTGTATGAAACTGTAGAGGATTTCGATGTTCGTCTTCTGCAGACTGAACAATGCAAGAACATGTTGCTCTATCCCAAGATTGCATCAGAAGAAGGATACAAGGCCATTTTTGGGAGGATTGAAGGAACTGATCCTCTAGGACTTCTACTACTTATGCTCTTCATGGAGTTGCTGCACTGAGACCCACCATTTGATCAGTTCAGTTAAGAGTGCTCGATGTTCTTGTGGGTTAGAGATGAATTACTGTGTAGTTAAAAACAAGTGGACTGATGAAGAAGAAGATGGCAGAAATGAAGTTTTTGTCAAGGGAAGCATGAGGTATGTTATTAGTGATGATTTGCAGATATCTCCTGTTTCTAGTGAGTACAAGCTTGACTTCGATGCTTGACAAGCTTGGGATTGGAGATGGGTCTGCACTAGAGGAGCAGAATGTGAATGTAGGAGCAGAGGAGGTACATTAAACTTTTATAATGGTAATATTACTTGAATTCACAGCCTTTCGTGCTATTGGGTCTTGTTAGTTTACAAAAATTTTCCCTGATTATTCTCCTTCTAGGATTAGACACAGAAAATTTTCTCCTGATTATTCCAAAATTAGGTCAAGATTGAGGGAACTTTTGGCATGATTATGCATTTACTGTAGAAAGTAATTTTATTTTATTTTAATGATCTAAAGGGTGAATCTGCAGAAAAAAATAAGTGTGGACTGTCCATGCTGAAAATCAACAAGGGGCTAATAAATTTTCTATATTAGACTTGGGATCCTTTTTTCTAGGGGATAAAGGGACATTCATTTTTTCCCTAAAGAATTTGTCATATTTGTTGATCTCTCCCTGACTTGGATGGTTTAAACGATTAATCAGGATTAATATGAAACTAGTCCTGGAGTCTAGGATCCATTTTCTGTGGAAATATGGTTCTTAGGGGTGGTGATCCGATCACTTGCTTTGGAACTTATATGAATAGAATTGCAATGTGAAAGTTCTATAGAATATGAAATAATTGTGAGGGGATCATTCTTTGATTTGTCTTCCCTATTACCCCAAACATTGCAATAATTTTCAGCTTAATTGTTCACATTCATGGTATTTTTCCTCCAAAACCATTGCAAGTGTATATGTTGTATCAACACAAACACATTTTTAACATCTTTCAACCATGCATTAAACTAGAGACAAGGACCTTAATCTTGGATGTTGTGAAGAAGTGATACTGTTTCTTTTTTATGAGCTCTCTCTTCATTCAATCCATGCGTTGTTGCTTCCTTTGGATTCCTAGTGTTCATTTTTTGGGGGCATTCCAATCCAGAGTATAAACCTTTTTTTCTCTCTGTCTTGTTTAGGTCTTGCATTTGCTAAAGCTTTTATTACTCTCGAAGACAGCTCTGACAGACATGTTTCTGAGAGGGAAAGATTCAAAAAGCGCTGTAGACCTTGCTTCCAAAATGACTCCTGATACCAAAGACAGGAACCACTATAATGAGTCTGACAAGAACTCTAGGAAGATCAGCATAAAGCTAGTGACAAGAAAATCCAATAACAAGGTTTTGTATGCACAGGGTGATGAAGAATTTATAGATCTTCTCTTTAGCTTCCTCACCTTTCCTCTTGGATCCATAGTTAAAAGCTTGGGTGGATACACAACTTTGGGTTGTTTAGATAACTTATACAAGAGTGTTGAAGATTTGAGCATGAAGAATTGCATGAAGTCTGAAGATTCCAGAGCAGGCCCAAAGTTTCCACCCCATTTTGGTTGCAAAAATCAATTAATCCAGATTGATGAGCAAGCCCCATGGCAACCCTTCCTCCCCAAGTGCTTCAGTTGTTTTGACAGTAACACAGATTTTGGTAGAGTGTGCATACATGGGTTAGAAAGGATAAAATTAGACGCCATGAATCCGAAGTATCCTGATGTAGTGACAGAGTGCGGAGGATCATTTATAAAGGGACCGGCAGCTTTCATGGTAACTGATGAGTTGGATGTGAAACCACTTTCACCCATGTCGAGCATCTCTCTTCTTGCTAAACTCAATATCCCCATTAGTGATTTGGAGGAACGGGTTATATGTGTTGGTCAGGAGCAGGTAAAGCAAAAAAAATCCACATGTTGTGTAGCATTGCATATGCAAGTGCAAGGCAGCACTTACTTACAATGAGTACACAATTTATTGTTATGATTCAGCATTCAGGGCTTGGTTCTTTGCAGCCCTGCTTTATGCTTGAGGTGCTGAACATTGAAAGCTTAGAAACCATGATGAAGAGAACACACAAGTACTACACAATAACACTAACAACAATTGTGGTTTGGCTGTGCACCCATGTCTGCAGTGAGATGAAAACATTTTCTTTTATCTTCAAGAATCGGGCTACGAAGTGCTCTGTTCATCATGCTTCTTTGTATATAAATTCATAAGTTAACCATCTATAAAATTCATTCCATAAAAACTCGAGATTATGCATTATTTAAAAAAAAAAATTCAATGCTGGAGTTTAGTGCCATATGATGCTTCTGAATTTAGGGATATGGCAGATGGTGGAGAATACATGGAAACCAAGTTATATAGAAAATTAGAAATGCTTTAGTTGCTCTTTTATATACTTTTCTGGTAGTGAGATTTCTTCATTTATCTTATTGATGTTATATTTACTAATTAGCTATGTGATCTATACATTAGAAAAAAAAAACTTTTAGAAGAATGGAATTGTTTATCAATTTTCGTATTTGATCACAGGCTACATCTTTGCTGAAAGCTTCTTTGATCTCCAAAACAGTTTTGAGTGATGTCTTCCCTCTAAAGAAGCCAACAAAATCAAAAGTGGGATACTACAGGAGGTATGCTTCATCAGCTGGCAGTGTTGGAGAAGGCATCTGACTGTTTAAGGGTTGAGAGTGTTCTTTTTATATTTTTTTTGAGTGATAATGAGGGAATTTTATTAGAATAAAGAAAATGTACAAAACTAAGTAGGTTTTGGTAATTGAAAAATAAACTTAGCCCACCTATGGTATTTGATACAATGATAAATATAACTATAGGACCACCTCATCTCTGTTGTTGAAGTGCTTTAATTCAAAGATTCTTTTTTGTTTTAGGACCAAGGTGTCTTAGAAGATCTGAATAATCCTCAGGGCATATGCAAGTCTCATTTCCCACATGCACCTGATGACTCTACGGGGGACTGCCTTTTGGGGTGGCTTGGGAATTGAACTCCAAACTTTCGTCTTCTAAGATGAGTTTCTAAAAGTTCCTGACTATCATTCCAACTCCACTTGAGTTTTAAAGATTCTTTTTAGTGCTGAAAGTAGAGTCGAGAATTTCTGAATGCCCAAAGTGGCATCCATATGCTATATTCCAGTTTGTAGTATTGAAATGTATCCTAAAATTCCTCATTAAAAAACTTAGAAATTCATACTTGACTCAAAATCTTATTGAGTGAAATAGATTGGCTGAGTTTCTTGACTCGACTCGACTTAAAAATATTCGGTTGAACTTGTTGAGTTGTTCAACTCAACATTCTATTGAATTTTGTTAATTCGATTAGACTCGCTCTAAGGTTTTTGGAGAGTTTAATTTTTAAGTATTGTAATTGAAAATTTCTGGATAAAGTCAATCTCAAAATTAAATAACAAATGAAAATATAAAAGACATGTCATGTCAGCTTCAAGTTTCATTTCCAAGGTAGAAAAGTGAGGCTCTTTAGAAAATACTAAATTATAATAGCGTGATACAATTCATATAGGTAAGTAGGTTTTTCATTTAGATCTAGATCCCTCAAAATCAAAAGGTAGATGGCTAACCAAGGATTTAGATGGTTAGATGACAAGACCTCTTGGTCTATATACAGAATTTAATTTCTTTTATTTGTAAGCTAAGTAAGGGCAACTATTCAAAATCATTGGACATTTTGTACATCCAAGAACAAGGGTCTCATGTAGAGCTCACACTTTATTACGAGAAATTTATATTAATGAAAATTTCATTTTAGTTTAGGCTTAGATCTAATTTTTATATGTATTTCACATATAATAATTATTGGATTGAGCATCATAAGTAAAACTATTTATTCAATAATTTTATTTTAATTTCAAAAAAATTATGACCTATTTAGTGGACCCCATTTTAGACACTTAGATTGTTCACATAAGGATCTATCCAATATAACAAATATCTCTGATATTTTCATTTTTATCATGAAAATATCGGTACAAATAATTTTTGTGCCGTTAAAAATCTGAGTTTATCGCGTTAGACGTTTTTAACAGTAAAATCCCTTTAAAAACGCATGTTTATCGTGAGAAACTGTAAATTCCTGTTAGAATTTTGAAATTTTACCATTAAAAACGGTTTGGCCAAATATACATTCTTTTATTTCTGAAATAGCATCTATACTTTCTAACTCTGGCCACATTATTTAATTATTACATTTATTTTTATTATTTTTTAAATATTATATTTTATGCCAGATTTTTCCATTAAATTCTTGATAAAAACTCGAGAATTTAAAAATATTCTACTATTAACAATTGCCTTAATATCCTGAGAACGAGATTTGTGACAATGAATCTATCTAACAATCATTCTTTTTGTCGTCCCGCTTTCGAATGAGACATATGACGACCTACTAATATTATTAGAAAAAACAACTGAGATGAATTGGGTCATGACTCAAAAGTACCTACTGGTTTTACTTCAAATTACTATTTTGCCCTTATATCGAATTTTAAGAGCTTAAAAATTTTGGTTTAAATAAAATGGCAGATTAGTAGTTTTTTAATATACAACTAAGAAATATGATGTAATGAATGGATAGTTTAAGATTAGGATTTTTTAAATTATTTTTTCACACAGAGAATTTGTGGGTAGAGTATCTCAAAATAAAATAAAAAAATTGAACTAAATATCATCTCTAATCATGAGATTTAAATTCATCATTATAGTGAGATAATTACTAATTTTTATATATTTTGATTGAATAATAAATACTTATTTTAATTTTAATTTGTATTATAAAATACTACGGAAATTTCACTTCAAGTACGAACGGCTTACAATATTTGAATGAGCGCTTTCATTGCAGTCCGTACTCCATTGCATTTTAGAATAAAAAATTCAGAAAATAACTGACTGCGTCTGACGGAAAGACGCGACCCCATTTACGATGGTTATCTTTAATATATAAAATGAAGATGCACGAAAAATATTTGAATCATGATAACTTCAACATTTTTATAAAATGTCTGACATTTTGAAAAAATTTAGAGAGATTAGAGTAGCAATCTTAACAGTCTAAAAAACGATTCAAAATAAAATTTCTCTCTTCAATTACTATAATCATGAAATAGATCATAAAAAAATTAAATACTTGAAGCAATTAAAATTTTAAATTAAAGTAAAAATGCTAAAATAATTAGATATAAATTTTAGCAATTAACCTTTTTTTACTCTCTTCATACTTCAATTAAATATGTAAAATAAGTAAGATTTAATATAAAAAAATTTCAAATGAAAATTTTAAAATCTCCCTATGATTTTAGTTGTGAAGGTTAATTTGTTGAAGATATCACTGGTATGCCAAAATCTATGAACAATACGGTTTATGAAGTATAAATTTTTTAAAGATCGAATATCTAGTCAGCACACAGAATAACTTTGGTGATGTCTTAAAGATAGAGGTACCATTCATGAGGGTTTTAGTCTACCACCTGTGGGGCTTTTAGTAGGACTGTGTGTCTGAGGTTTCCGACACATAAATCTAAAAAATATCTAGTCAATTTACCTGATTAATCTTTAAAGCGTTTGTAAATCGCTCAATCCGCGTATAAAGGTTAATTTGATCAATATATCATCAGTGTACCTAAAACTATGAATGTCAAAATTCATAATTTTTTTTAAAGATCAAATATTTAGTCATCTTACCTGACTAATCTTTAAAACACGTATAAAATGCTCAGTAAAGAACAATAAAAGGTGTTTTTTTTGTATTGAGGGAGATTTATCATGAGATTTTTCATAAATAAAAGTAGTTTTTTTACCACCAAGCTAATCTCTCAATATTATTATGAATTATATTTTAATACTAATTATTAAGACTTAATCAATACACTATTTTTTTTATAAATTAAACTGATTATCTTAAGTCATGAAAGAATCTCAAAATAATTCCCACGCTCTGTTTCTCTCTCTTCCAATGTCGCTTGCGTAGTAAGGAATCGCTTGGGCTTAACCTTGCTTTTTCTGACATGAAGTAAAGATTAAAGACAAAAAAGGTATACTTTTTTAGTCCATAATGCATTTGGGTGTTCTCTTTTCAAGTTGCAGCTCAGTGCAGAAGAAGATGCAGAAGTTGTTGACATTAGTCCACAATGCATTTTGGCCTTCTTATCTCAGAGATTCACTACAGCTACAGCTGCTGATTGAGTTCATCAGATATCAGTTTTCTCTCAAAAAATTCCGAGTATTATTATTTCTTTTGTTTTTTTATTTCGTTCATTGCATTTGACTGTTATGTTAGTATCCTAATTTCTAACATTCCCTTCATACAATCCTACATCTGTAGAAGGTATTTGATAATCTAAATTGATAATGTTGGCAACTTGGCATTGCAGTGATTGTGGACAGTAGCAGAACATGTACAAGTCAGTGCTGCTAGAGGTGAGAAACGGATGTGCTTAAACCCTCCTTTGAATATGAAACAATAGCCCTCCATATTGCTCAACTCGCCCCTCCCACCCATTTTTCTAGCCAACATCCAAAAATTACACCATCCCCATTTTGCATTTTCGAATATCATACGGTCTATATCTCTCTTTCGCTGTGTCTCGTCATGGCTGCCAACAAACTGAGGTTGAAGCTGCTAGTAGATAAGGAGAGGAACAGGGTCGTGTTTGCAGAGTCCGATAAGGATTTCGTAGACGTGCTCTTGAGCTTCTTGACCATGCCCTTGGGCACTATAATCCGACTATCTGGCAAGCAATCTCAGGTGGGTTGCCTTGACACGTTGTATGAGAGTGTAGAGAACCTCGAACCGCAGTTTCTGCAGACAGAGGCGTGCAAGAACATGCTGCTCAATCCTGTAAACTTCTCAGAGGATTTGTGCCAGAAGCTAGTGGTGAATATTGATGATGCTGGACCTACTAATTACTACTCATGTCCCTCTTGGGATTGTTGCACTGTGACTCATTGCTTGATAAGTACTGTTAGGAATTGTAAATGCTCTTGTGGATTAGAGATGAATCAACAAAGAGTTAAACGTAAGTCTACCGATAATGGGGACGAAAAGGATGGAGTGTTTGTCAAGGGAAGAACATCGTACATGATAAGTGATGATTTACAGATATTGGATGCTTCTACAACTGCAAGCATGTTATGGCTTAAAAATATGGGCATACGAGATGGGGCTGAACTTGAAGAAAGGGATCTCAATGTTGGCGTAGAGGAGGTTCGTGATCATCACCTTCCCTCTACTTTGCTCATTTCATGCTAAGTTACTGTACTAGGAGTAGAGAATTTTTTTTTTTTTTCATATAGAATATTTTTGGAGGATGATCAATTATACTGATGACTTGTTTGTTAGAGAATTGTTCATTAGTTCTTTCTTAATAATTACTATGACATAGGTTCTATATATTACAGCCTCAATTTTTCATGTCTGCAACAGTATGTGTGGAAGCAATTCCAGTCCTTGCTTATGGGTTTCTTTCACGTTTGGTAACAAGGAATTCTTAATTGATTCCTTGTTAAGATTGAGTATCTAGCCCAAAAGGTTAACCCATTAAGTGGAGTGACCTAAGTCCTTTATAAATCTCTAGATCTCCTTCTACTCTTCTAATATGGGACTACATTCGTAGTCCCAACAATCCTCTCTCGAACGAGGCCAGCCATCCCATCTTTCTGGAAGATCTCCCGAGTCCACATGAGATAGCCTGAGACCTGGCTTTGATATTACTTGTTAGGATTGGGTATCCAGCCCATTAGGTGGAATGGCCCAAGTTCTTTATGAATCCCTAGATCTCTCTCTAAACTTCCAATGTGGGACTCGTTTGCAGTCCCAACAAAAACTGTGTAGAGTTGAGTGGATTTAAATAAAAAGCTTGTGTGATGTTGCACATAATAATCATAGGCAATCTGATTGGACGACTCCATTTGTAGACACATGTCATTAAAAAAAAAGTTGTTGCTTTTTCACCATGTCATTAAGTGAAGCCTTTCTGTGGGATTCACCATTTTTTCTATGTGCAACATTGCACACTAGATTTCTATTCCATGGGTGAGTAAATTTTATATAGCCTGGAATGTTTTTGAATTCGAGTCCACATAAAAATTCCAGGCTACCAAACCGAGTAGCATGAATTATTATTATTATTCTCATTGTTGTTGTTGCAGTTGTTTTTGTTGTTGTTGTTGTTGAACTTCCTCACCTCTTTCAATGTCTTATTCTTAGGTCCTGCATCTTCTCAAACGTTTGTTACTCTCCCAGACGCCTTTCAGTGATGTGTTTTTGAAAGGGGGAACAAGATTCAGTGGATGTTGTAGACCTTGTTTCCAAAGTGGTTCTTGATTCAAATGACATGGAACAATCTTTAACAGAGAGCGAGAATGGCAATAACTCGAAGAATATGACCATAAAGCTGCTACTGAGCAAATCCAGCAAGAAGGTCTTATATGCAGAGGCTGGAGAGGAATTTCCAGATCTTCTCTTTAGCTTCCTCACCTTCCCTCTTGGATCTGTGGCTAAATACTCGCGAAAACATGCTACCGTTGGTTCTTTAGATAACTTGTACAAGAGTGTGTGTGCTTTGAGCTCTAAGAATTGCATCAAATCTGGACTTCCCATTGCTTTACTACTTAACAAAAAGCTTAGACTCCATTTCGGATGTGAGAACCAATTAATCCCTATTGAAGAAGTCCCATCGCATTTCCGAATTCCTGTGTGCGACACGTGCTTTAATAATGGAATTAAGATTGGTGATGAGTGTGAACATGGGCTGGGACTGGCAACACTAAGAGTCATCAATCCAAAGTATACTGATGTGGTCACAGAGTGTGGAGGTTCATTTACGAGGAGAGAGGTAAAGTACATGGTAACAGATGAGTTGGTTGTGAAACCGCTGTCACCCATGGCAGGAATCTCTCTAGCCACAAGACTGGAAATCCCCATAATTGATTTAGAGGAGCAAGTTGTAATCGTGGGAGAGGAAGAGGTAAAGCTTAATGACAACTGTGAATGAGTGTGTGTGTGCGAAGCACACGTGTATAAGTAACTCAGAATCTCGGGACATTCACCTCTAACTTGGGTAACTATCACCTTGTTTTGTGCTGAGTTTAGAATTGTCTAAGTTTGGATAATATTCAGGTGAAAAAGATCTAGAAGGTGAATGTCAAGAGCCAGTCTGAGTTCTGAATGTTTTAACATTGAAAGATTTTGTTTTGCTCTTGAGCTGATTTCCCTGTAGCTTGGCATGCCTTGTGATCATAGGTAAGGTGACTGGGATGCTCCCTTTAAGCCTCTATGAAGGTTTAACCTCCATGGTCTCCCTAACACAACCACCAATCTCCCCTGCTCTCCGGTTGGAGTTGTGGTGTAGTCACTCTCACCTTCAATCACAAGTACATATTGAGCCTTATCCCTTTCAGAATGATATATACTATTATTCTAAAAGAGATTTCATTTGAAAGGCTTGTTTTAAAATCACTTGAAGCGTCTCATGGCTCATTAAGACTATAAATTTATCTTCCTTCTTTTGGTTACCCTTTTTGTACATTTCATTTTTTTTTTAGTCTACACTTTATTTGTTAACTAGGCAACTATTTGATACATAAATGATGCCCTCATATTGCTTACCTTTTGACATGTTTACGTATCCTTTACTTTTTATGATATAGAAGGAAATCAAAGACGCAATATAATACTGATTGCATAACAATAAAACACTAAGTGGATGATGGAATGATAACACTGAAATGGGTCAATTATTGTTCATGCAATCAATGATATTTATAATTCCACATTCACTTGACATAATTTTAATTTTCATGCCTATAAATTAACAAACTGGATGGATGCAGTTCTTCTGAAAAAAAGCCAAATGTGCGAAGCACGTTCTTTAACTAGTTTTCATGTAGTGGAGCTGATAACTTAAGAAAATTGTACCTTTAGTTTGTCTTTTCCTAATACAATGTACTTCCACAATTTGCAATAATTTGCAGTGTGCACATACAAACTATGTTTCCTGTTGTGATACAATTTCTCTTTTTTTATGGTGGCACAGTTGGCAAGTACTTACATTGCAAAACAGGGGTTTGAGTTGCATTACCATTTCAAAGTAGAACAATAATGATAATAGTAGCAGCAGCAGCAGTATTAGTAGTAGCAGTAGTAGCAGTAGTAGTAAGAAGAATGAAGTGTCTCATGTTCACAAGTGATACTTTTACTTTAACATGATTTAAACTCTAGATTTAACCACCTAAATTTGCATCTGTCTATAAATTCTCATTCTGGCTTGCCAATGTTTTCATTCTTGTTGGAATTTTCTAATTTTCATTATTGTTTTTTCATTTGGGGTTTTTATCCTAGAAGCATATCTTCTTGCATTAGGTGTTGCATATGCTTCTATCTAGGACATATCTTCTTGCATATGTAATTTATGTTGTATTGTATGTGTAACCAGACTTAACACTCAATTTAGATCAATGCTGTCATTGAGTCATAATTAATTGTGCCTTCAGTGTTTCAGACATGCTTGAAGGATTTTTCCCCTCAAATGATTACGAAGTATTGTCATGGTTGGAACTATTTTCTGGTGGAGCTTCATACATTATCACAAAGTGTCAATTATGGTCATGGGAAAACCTATACTTGATGGCTGCTAAACACCAGTTTTACCCACTTTTCAAATCATGCTCCCACAGTTTCTCAAGATATATGTTACATCCCAATATGAAACAACAATTCCACTTTCTAATTCCAAAAGAGGAAAAAAAAAACACTTCTTTGGATTTTTTTTTTTTTTATCAAGACGCCAACCACAGCAGAGGAAGTGTTACTTTTCCATGTCCATCAAGAGAGAGAAGAAAACACTATCTTGTTGTGAAGTAATTTTAATTTGGGGGGTGATGGTCGATGATAACCCCACCCAGAATAGTTTCCTGTTCTTGCTTTGGTGAAATGCTTACAAGAAGATAATTGTCAATGACAACGGTGACGGCTCTAAAAGCTAAAACTTTGCAATTCATCCAATGATGCTATGGATGTTCTTGCAAGTGCTTTTCCGGAATTGAGGCTCTCTGCAATTATGCAATTCATGTATATTTATCCATTCATTTGTTTATTTATTGCTCTCCAGTGGAGGTTTTAGTTTTATTCCTACAAAAAGCCGTCATTTTTTAACTATCTGAATTTGACAGACTTTTGGTTGTGATTGCAGGCTGTGTCTTTGCTGAAAGCTTCTTTGACCTCCAAAACAGTTTTGAGTGATGTCTTCTACCCAAAGAAGCCAAAGAAATCGAAAGTGGGACATCATCGATTGATCACCAAAATGAAGGGAAGTGTGATATCATAGTGGGATGGTTGGATCAGCTAGCAGTGTGCAAGGCAGAAGATTGGACTGATGCTCAAATTGGCATTTCTCAAGTATGGACCATTTTAAGATGATAAAATGAAAGTACTCTACAACTGCAGTTGGTTAATTTTCTAGAAGTTTGTATACCAGGTATACTTTTTAGGAAAGATGTATTATTCTCGCTCTGCGAATCATCAACACAAGTGCTAAGATAGGTCTTTTTTTCCTATTTTTCTTGGACCATAATGTTGTGAGCCACCATATCAACTCAGTTGCCCAGAGAACACATAGCTACACTAAAATGATGATGAGAGCCATTGGTAAGGATACATTTTTCGGCATGACAATGAGCTTTCAAGTTATAGTCTTGCAAGGTTGCATATGGGCTGGATTAAAGTATTTAGAGTCAAGACCCCACCCCCAACCTGTTACAGCCTTCAGAGACTGGTTTGTGTTCTAGCACTTTGGAAAACTTGTTTTTCAACATGTCTTGGGCCTTTTTTCTGCCAATTGGAGCATAAAGAGTATAGACCCAGATTCAGCAGTCATTAATTGAGATGAATATTCTACATGGCCATAAACAAGCCTAAATCATGTTGAAAGCAGACTGATCAATCTGTTGCAGCACAGGAATCTTGCTTTATGTTTTCAGTTGTGCTTAGACTTCCAAAATTGTACAATCCTTTCACGGCGGTCATGTAAACAGAGCTTATTAGCCAAGCATGTGCCTCTGGTCAGACTAGGGGCCTCTGATCAGCCTTATGGGAAAGAATGGCAATAAGTGTTCCAACTGCATAATTACCAGCTTGCCAAAGTGCACCAAATGGGTCAAAACTAATGCCTAGTTTTGAAATGATGTTTATTTAAATAATCAGATCATAATCTGAATACTTTAGCAGCCAAGTGCTATCAACCCGAACTCTGAGTTGGGATTGTTATATCTTTAGAAAAAAAAAATCCCAAGGTGATCTCTCTCATGGGTGAGAATCGCCTTACACTCTCCTCTATAGTCATCTACCTACCCCCTCCCCTTCCTTTGGATGAATACCACGTAAAACTTCATGGGTGGTAATCACTGCCCTTAGGGCACACCAGGTGAGGTTATAGGAGTTCGAACTTGGCACCTCCTGCTTCTTGAAGCGGAAGATTATCGGTTGATCTACACCCATGTGGGTTAGTATGTATGTACCTTATTTATGAATTATCTTTGCAAAAACATATAAATCTTTTGTTCATGACCTCATATTAGAAATGTTTTTTTGAGTTCATGTGGGTTTTTGTCTTCTCAATTTGACTCGACCTGAATTTTATTCGCGTTTTTGTCTTTTCAACCTAACCCGACCTGCTAATCCAACTCGCATGACCTGACCAGCATGATTTCTCAGATCGGGTTATGCGGGAATATCAAAACCTGACTGGAGTTTCCCCCCTACAGTCACAATGATCAATCCATGAAGGAACCTGTTACTTCGTCTAATGACTCCACGAAGGAGCCTCTAGCTAGAGGACCCTTCGCCAATGTCTAAAATACTGTTTTCGAAATATCATCGGCTACTAATAATGACTGGATATTTTATTTTCAAATTTTAGAGTTTTTATTGGAATATTATCCAAAAAATCTTGCAAAAATATAATATTTAAAGATAGTAAATAAAAATAGAAATGAATTTTAAAATTGAAATATCATTAAATTTATGATTAAAATAAATATAATATAAGAAATACATTACTTTAATAAAATAAAATATAATTTATCATTTAATATTTTTTGGACCATAAAATGCTATAAAATGTCACATAAGTTCATTACAAAATACCATCGTCGAAGTTCAAAAAAAATCAAACCAAATTACTGATGATTGTAACTTTTTTTTTTCCTTAAATGTTGTCATTGTTGCGATGTTAACGGCATTTTATGATATTATTACAATAATACTGAATTTTAGTGATAATAATGGAAAAATGGTAAATCTCAATATTAATGGCATACCATATTTTTACAATAAAAATAAAATCACTGCTGATATTTATTACAATGATGTAAATTACATAGCGCTAATCCATCAAAATTTCTATCAGTTTGATACTCATACTCAGTTCACAGAGCATTAGACGATTCGCGCAGCACAAGCTTCATTGATGTGCTTTGTCTTCTTTGCGTCTCCTTCCTCTCTCTCTTACTACCGTGCAAAGAATCCAACACTATATGGGTGAAAACTGCTTGAAAACCCAGCAAATTACCGTTGGAATACTGCTTGTGACTTCAGCTCCTACAGACATGCACACGTCCAGCATATCTACATCTCATATTCTTCCTTAAAATCCATCCAGCCCAACGTCATAACACGCATGAATCAAGGCCGGCCCTGAGATTCCCTAAAATCTTAAGAATCTTAGATAGAGTAAGATTTTAAGGACCCTTTGAATGTCTTCAGCGTATGCAAATATGAACACTTTAATCTGGGGAAAACTTATTTGTGTTTGATTATAAGTTGTAGACTGAAGACTTCTTCTCTTGTTACCTTTAGCAGCTGGAGTTTCATGTTATTATCCTTTATCATCGTGTTTACACATTAGATAATAACATGAAAATGGAAATAAAGGGTTTGAAGAGAAAAAAAGAAAAAGAAAAAAGAAGAGGAGAATGAAAGAAGTGATAGATACCATTGGCAGCTGAAAGGAGAAAGAGTAGATCGAGACATCGTATTGGCATTCATCACCAAGGATGAAACCCAAACACCAAGAGAGGACAAAAATGAGAGGGGGATGAAACCCAAACACCAAGAGAGGACAAAAATGAGAGGGGGCCTAAAGCAAGAGGATAAAAATGAGAGGAGGTTAGGGCCTAAGGCGGTGGCCTTAGTCGCCTTATCCTTCAGCCAGCCCTGATCTTCCTATGGAGGTTTTACTTAATTACATTATTACAGAACACTCATTTCTGTAACAATGGTTTGCTGTTAAACTTTCATCTGTGACTGCAGGCAGCTGATTTGCGCAGAGCTGCTTTGATCTCCAAAACGGCTTTAAATGATTTCTTTTGCTCTATGAAGGGAAAAGCAAGAACGGAAATGACAGAAGAATAGTATAAAAGCTAACAATGTGAAAAGGAAATCTGAATAGTTGCAGGGTTATGAAATGGTTTCCTTATTTTGTTCACCAATCACTTTATATTCATCAACCATAGTAGAATATATATATATATATATATATATATTTATTTATTTATTTATTTTTTTTTTTTAATTTTAAGCATGTTTGGAGTTCATAGAAATGATCTTGACTTGTTTAACTTTGTTATGTTGATTAATTCCTTTTAAATCCTTTTGATATGTATAACTTTTGATTGTGTCTATCCCAGATTAATTTGTTTATGTTTGTCGGCCATATTCAAGAGCATACTTAGATAAGATAGGGCAATATCGACTGTTCTTAGATCGGGAGTTTGAACTTGACACTTTCAATTTTTTAAAATGAGGGGTTAACCAATTGAACTAAATTCATATAAAAATAAATTTCATATTAAAAGTATAGAAGATTAAACTACTTCTTTTTTTTTTGATACCCAAAGTCCTAACCATTATGACATAAATTGAATGAGTTTAGGCCAAGTAAACATGCCATACAAGTTCTTGGACAACTCAATATTTTTGCTGTTGTCCTACTTATTTGTTTTTACACCACTTTAATATCTCGATATTTCGAATATCAATTGATATTTTTCTCTTCTAATTCATTTTTTAAAATCTTTATGTATATCAATCAAATTCAGTGAAATCTCGTCTATATCAACTGATATTAACTAGTTCAGTCGATTATACCCCTGATTCTTATTCCGTACAGAAATAAAGAAAAAAGAAACTCATGGGTCATCCTGTCTCCCTGTTGTCTAAAAGAAAAGCCTTGGCAACATCTTGTCCCTCCACCTCAACAAGAAGCATAATGAAGTCTTCCAATCTGTTGCCACCTGTCTAGCACTACCACCGAAAGCGGTAAGGCATCTTTCATCTGTTACTATCTTCCACCAAATGCAGCAATCAGTCACAAAAAAAAGGAAAAATCGAAAGTTGCAAGCATTGATGTAATAAAGATTCTCATTAAGCTTATAAAATGAGATTAGTATCAAAGCAACTTTCTATTAAAAAATAAATACTGACAAAGTTTTTTTCTTATGTAATTTTTTTCCATTTTAATCCTTTGAATTCATTTTCTTAAGAAAGTAAAAATGTGGTCTTACAATAATCACTAACAATGTAGATGGTCCAAAAAACTCACAAATTTTCCCAATCATGAGTTTTGGTTAATTACAATGGATTAGTTGAACAACAATAATTCTTTCCGGATTAGTCATTTGTTTGGATCTGATTGATACATTTAATAAATAAGTTGATATTTATTGAGTCGATTCATTTTGTAATTGACTGAGTTAGTTCATGACATTTTATTTTAATTGAATCAAATTAATTTATTTAATCAATTTGATTCAACAATATCAGCTAGTATCGACCTTTCTTTAAAAAAAAAAGAGGAGAGAGAAAAATATCGATTGATACTGAATTTTGGACCCTTGATTCAACTCATTTACACTACTGAAAGTCTAATAAAGAATGTATAATCAATATTTTAATACTTATGAAATTTTGAAATATGTTTTATATAATTTTTTATAAAAATAAATTTTTTAATTTTTTTTCATAAATATCATTTTCACGGTACTTCGACCTTCCACTTTGGGGGCAAAAGAGAAGACAGAACGTTTACCAATGTACATAAAGCACAGTTTCAAGGCATGCACCATTTTAATCATCAAAAGTCAACATAATGCATCGGTTTAAAATCCATCCTCCTTCCAACTTTCTACTTGATAAAAATTAGATTTTCAAAACTCTAAATCAATCTCATCTCTTTTTAGAAATTAAACCAAAAAAAATAACTCTTGAACTTCCATCTTAAAAGTTAAAACAACCAATACCTTTTCGGAGGCTCAGTCTGTTGTAAGTTACAATATTTAATATCTTTTTCTGCAGTGTTTTCTTTGGTAAAACTTGTGAGAAGGCCATCCCACTGGGAATCTCAGGAGGAGATCCTAGAAGGAAGCTCTAATGGTGAGATCTGTGAGGAGAGAGAGATATGGTGATAGAAAAAGACATGAGAGAAGATACTAGGAGATTTTGGGTCAGGAGTTCTTGAGTAGTGTAAATATTGTATCTTGTATTCTTTCTCTATGGATAAAATCTACACTGTCCTGTGGACGTATGTGGTATTGCCAAACTATGGGCTTGGATTGTCTATTGGGCCCAGTTGTGTTTCATTGGGACAAGTATTTAATGTCTCTTTCTCTTAGGGTGTTCTTGAGCGGTAAATGGAGAGTAAGAGAGACTGAGAGGAAGTGACGGGTAGGGTTAGTGTAATCCTTATAACCTGTCCAAGAACTTCATCTTAGCAAAATCATTACACTCCGTGGACGTAAGTGATATTGTCGAATCACGTAAAATCTTGTGTCCTCTTGTGTGATGTTTGATCTTGTGTGATTTGCATTTATCTTTTATTTCTAAAAGTTGGTGTTAGAGCTCCAAGGGTTTCGATTCGGAGCAGTAAGGAAATCAAACTTGTTGTGCAAACAACCCACAAAACAATCAATTACAAATCACACACACAAGAACACATGATATACGTGGTTCGACAATACCACCTGCGTCCACGGGATAGTGTAGATTTTATCTATAGAGAAAGAATACAAGATACAAGATTTACACTACTTAGGACCCCTGACCCAAAATCTCTTAGTATCTTCCCTCTATTGAGAATGAGAAACCGATTATTTCCAGCAGTGAAATAAGGGATTTCCAGCAGAGAAATCCCTAATTTCCCTCTGCAATGAAATCAGGGATTTCGAGCAGAGAAATCCCTAATTTCCCTCTATGTTGATTTGATTGTAAGTAATGAATATTATCTTGATTTCATACCTTGTATTTTCGGATGAAATAATATAAATATACCAAAGGTCTCCAAGGTTGATTAACAGTGGAGAACCATTCATTCAATCTGTCTATGTTGTTCTATTTCTTTATGGCATCAAGAGCTAGGTTGTTCTTCTTCTGAAAGATCTTGGACCGGACGAATCTACAGGGATTCGCATCCTTGCTTCCGCTGCCTCGCATCCGATCTGCGTTTGCTTGCTTTCGGCTGCTGCCTCTGCAAGCCATCACCGTCCGCTGCTCTTTCTTGCTCGAACGCAGAAGATCTGAGATTCGGATCTGCTGTTTTCTGCCTCTTTCCGATCTGATCCGTTCCATTGCAATAGCACAGAGTTTCCTCTTTTCTGCGTCTGTGCTCGGATCTCATCACCTTGTGGTGTCTACAGTAGCTTGCCATACGCCATTGTGCCGCCCACTTCGACGGAGATCTCGAGTGAGATCTAGCCCCGATCTGAGTGTTGTCTGAGTTCGATCTGAGATTCAGATTTAACTCATCGCTACCACCTGCTACCGCCGCCGAATCCTACTGGTGTTGACAGACATTTGCTGTTTTCTGCCTACGCCATCCACAGACCCAGATCTGCCCGATCCAGATCCCTTCTTCACGCCGCTGTAGACCAGCGTCCAGCGACTTTACCGACGGTTTTCTGCTGATCTGAGATTCAGATCTGCCCAAGAGGAGCCGAGAGGAGGAGAAGAGGACTCAAAAAAAAAAAAAAAAATCGGCCCGAAAGAAAGTTTGCTCTGTCTGTTCTGCGGATCTGAGATTCAGATTCCCGTCTTGTCTGATCACCGATCGACTTTCTTGCAGACTGTAATCGGTTCGCCCAGAAAACGGTCCAGCCAATCGCCCAGAAAACTAGTCCAGCGGCGATCTCGTGGCTTCAAGGCCGAAAGAAGGAGAAGAGGAAGTAGATCGACTTTCTTGACTCTGAATAACCCAGAAATCCAGTTCGGCCGATCGCCCAGAATACCAGTCCGGCGACGATCTCGTGGCTTGAAGGACGCAAGTGAAAGAAGGAGAAGAGGAAGTACAAGAGGCAGAACGGATTGCTCTGTCTCTCATTTCTTTCCCTCATTTTCCTTTGGTTTGAGGACAGTCTCGACCAACGGAAACAATAACAGTGTTTGAGGTGGGTCTTTCCATTTGATTTGACTTTTTCAATCTGATCCTACGGCCTTTGTTCACAAGTCGACAATCAACTTCGACTCATTTCAGCGCAGCGAAGAAGAGCTCTGATTAAAAAAAAAAAAATTGTGGCTTCTTCTTCAGCAATCATCTATCCTTATACATCATCTCTCAACGTCGGCAATTTTGTTTCACTTAAGCTTACCCAAAACAATTTTCTACTTTGGAAAACCCAAATCATGGATCTTGTTGAAAGTCAAGACATGCTTGGCTTCTTGGATGGCGATCTTAAAATGCCCGATCCATTGATTATTGTCTCCTCAAAAGAGAGTGGTGGCGAGACCACTACCAAATCTAATCCTGATTATATTGCATGGAGAAGATCTGATAGGCTCGTACGTGGATGGATTACTGGCACCCTTTCTGAAGAAGTTCTTGGGCTGGTTGTTGGACTTGACACCTCAGCCGATGTTTGTCGTGCTCTTTTGGATTCTTTTGCACAAGAGTTGCAGGAACGAGAATTTTATCTTCTTCAAAGCATGCAACTTCATTCCAAAGATAATTACTCTCTGTCTGAGTATATTCGCATCTTCAAAACTTATTGTGATGATTTGGCTGCCATTGGTAAACTTGTTCATGATCGAACCAAGGTCTTTGGTCTTCTCAAAGGACTAGGCAGAGGTTATGAGCCATTTGTTACTACAATGCTCAAACCACCCATTCCTTCTTATCGAGACCTTGTTCCTCTGCTCCAAGGTCATGAAACTATGAAGAATCTTCACAACACAAGTAACTCATCTCCCATTAACCATAATATGGCTTTTGTTGGAGAGCGCTCTGGTGGTTCAAATCGAGGGAATCCTCGGAGAGGTCGAGGCTTTGGTGGTTTTAGTTCCAGAGGACGAGGCTTTAATCAAGGAAGATTTCAATCTTCTTCCACCAGTGGTGACAATGATCGAGGTTTTCAATCAGTTCAACACAATCGTGGTGGCTCTTCTCGTCCTTCCCAAGAGCATTCTTCTGCCAAATCATCTAAAGAAACCGTAGAGGTACGGTGCCAGATTTGTGACAAAACACGTCATACGGCTCTCAAGTGTTGGCATCGATTTAATCAAGTCTATCAACCGGATGATGTGACTCAAGCTCTTGCAGCAACTTCCTTGAATGATAACCCTAAAAAGACTTGGTTTCCCGACAAAGGTGCAACGTCTCACATGACAGCTGATCCTGGTAAGCTTACATCTATTGTTCCGTATCCTGACACTGATCGAGTCTTAGTTGGTAATGGCACTGCACTAGATATCTCTCATATTGGCTCCACAAACATTGATATGGGGCATACAAAAATGCATCTAGATAATGTTCTCGTGGTTCCTGCCATTCAAAAGAATTTGTTATCTATCAGTTAGCTTACCTCCGATTATCCTTATTTCGTTGAGTTTGATTCCCATGGCTTTGTGATTAAGGACAGAAAAACAAGAGCAGTGATTGCATCGGGAAGTAGGACTGGAGGACTATATGCACTTAAGCCAAAGGAAGAAGTAGCTTTGTTTTCAACCAGATTTCGTTCCGCCGCAGATGATATTTGGCATCAGCGACTTGGTCACCTGCAGTCAAGGGAAGTTGATGTTTTGAAAAACAATAAGCTTATTAGAAGTACTAGTAACAATAAGGTTGATTCTTTATGTAATAGCTGTCAGATGGCTAAGGCATGTCACCTTCCTTTTATTTAATCTCATAATCTTTGCAAAGAACCATTTGGTGTAATTCATAGTGATTTGTGGGGCCCATCACCAGTAACATCCTTTTAACGATTTCGTTATTATGTGATATTTGTGGATGAATGTACTAGGTACACATGGTTCTATCCACTCAAGCACAAATCAGACTTCTTCCAGTGCTTTGTCATTTTCACAAACACATAGATACTCAGTTTGACAAGAAGATTCGACTCTTTCAATCTGATGGTGGTGGAGAATTCGCTGATTCCAGATTTCGAACTTATTTATCAAATCTTGGCATTAAATATCAAATGTCTTGCCCACACACTCCTGAACAGAATGGATTAGTTGAACGGAAACATCGTACTGTCACAGAGTTGGGCCTTACCGTGATGTTCCACGCATCTGTACCTCAATGTTTTTGGGTTGAGGCCTTTAGTACTGCTGTATGGCTGATCAACAGACAACCTTCTCAGGTCTTGGATTGGAAAAGCCCATATGCGATGTTATTTCATAAACATCCAGATTATGGCACTCTCAGAATCTTTGGTAGTAAATGTTTTCCCTGCCTTCGTGATTACAATAAAACAAAGTTTGACCCAAGGTCTCTTCCATGTATCTTTCTTGGTTACAGTGAACATTACAAAGGCTACCGCTGTTACTATCCACCCACTAGTCGAATTTATCTCTCACGGCATGTTGTTTTTGATGAGACGATATTCCCATTTCACTCTCCAGGATCACTATATAATTCTTCACATATTGCTACTGATTTCATTGAGTTTTCTGACTGGCTTACAGATACTCCAGTGGCCACCATGAACCTCAATGCCACTTCTTCAGACACAAACACTCCATTCAGTTCAGAAATGCACATTCCCATTACAAGCCCACTACTGGTATCAAATGGACACATTGCCATTTCTCCTGCAATCACTACTGGCTCTCATCTGAATGAATTGGAGTCCCCAACTAACGTGGCTGATGATGAGCCTCATCAGTCTGCAGATCTACCTCCGCAACCTAGTAGCATTCACATGTCTGATGGTGAGCTTCATCATTCTGCAGATCTACCTCAGCAACCCAGCCATTCTCAAATGAATTCTGCTGCTCATGATACTTCTACATCCAGTGCACTATCTGAGCCTCCTCTTCTCAGTACGGCGGGTCCACGCTCTCCCATCGCTACTCGTCGCAGTCATGGAATTCTCAAGCCAAATCCAAAGTATTCTAGTTCTGATTATTGTTTGCTGGCTCATTCAATACCTTCAGAACCAAAGTCCATTATCTCAGCTCTCAAACATCCTGGCTGGACTGCTGCTATGACAGATGAATTGTCCGCTCTCTCTCTCAACAACACTTGGGATTTGGTTCCACGGCAGTCTACTATGAATGTTCTTGGTTGTAAGTGGGTTTTCAAGACAAAACTCAAGTTTGATGGTTCTTTAGACCGATTGAAGGCTCGCTTTGTTGCAAAATGTTTCAATCAAATTCCTGGCATTGATTTCTCTGAAACCTTTTCTCCTGTTGTCAAGCCTGCGACGATCCGGCTTATTCTCACTATTGCTCTGTCTCATGGATGGGAGATTCGTCAATTGGATGTTAAAAATGTATTTCTTCATGGGCATTTAACTGAACCTGTCTTTATGGAGCAACCTCTTGGTTTCAAAGATCTCATGCAACCACACCATGTTTGTTCACTCAAGCGTGCTCTATATGGACTGCGTCAGGCTCCACGTGCCTGGTTTGACCGCTTTAGTACCTTTGTTTTGGGCCTGGGCTTCTTTTGCAGCACCACTGATTCCTCCCTATTTATCTATCATGGTCACCAGTGTACTTTACTGTTATTGTTATATGTTGATGACATTATCGTCACAGGGTCCAACCCTTCCTTGCTTCATGACTTTCTTGGACAGTTGAGTCGGGAATTTGCCATGAAAGATCTGGGTCTTCTTCACTACTTTCTTGGCATCTCCGTTATTTCATTCTCTGGTGGTTTATTCCTCACTCAGATGAAATATGCTTTTGATATCTTGGAACGTGCCAACATGCGAGGTTGCAAGCCAGTCTCCACACCTATGGCCACCAAGTTATGCCCGAGCTCGACAGATAATGATCCTTTTTCGGATCCGTCCTTTTATCGTAGCATTGTTGGCGGTTTACAGTACCTCACGATTACCCATCCTGATATCTCCTACAGGTCAACTATGTGTGTCAATACTTGCACAATCCAACTATTCTGCATTTTCAGATGGTGAAACGTATTCTCCGCTATATTCATGGGACTATTACTCATGGGTTTCGTCTTCTGGCTCACTGCCCTATGAAACTCTATGCCTTCTCCAATGCTGATTGGGCAGGATGTCATATAACTCGCAGCTCTACCACCGGATTTTACACCTATCTCGGCGGTAACTGTATCTCTTGGACTGCGAAGAAACAACCTACTGCTGCGAGATCTAGTACTGAAGTTGAGTATCGGGCCCTCGCCTCTGCTGCCGCTGAACTCACATGGCTCACTTATCTTATTCGTGATCTTGGTCTCCATCTCTCATCCCCTCCAATTCTTTATTCTGATAATATGTCAGCCTTCCATCTCACCATCAATCCTGTTTTTCATGCTCGCACGAAACATATTGAAATTGATTATCATTTTGTTTGGGAAAAGGTGGCTCTTAGCACTATTGTCATCAAGTTTGTTCCCTCTTCTTCGCAAGTTGCTGACATCTTTACCAAAGCTCTTCCCCGAAAGCTCCATCACGTGTTATCCACCAAACTGGGCCTTTGGCCTCCTCCACGGCTCAGTTTGAGGGGGGATATTGAGAATGAGAAACCGATTATTTCCAGCAGTGAAATAAGGGATTTCCAACAGAGAAATCCCTAATTTCCCTCTACAATGAAATCAGGGATTTCCAAAAGAGAAATCCCTAATTTCCCTCTATGTTGATTTGATTGTATGTAATGAATATTATCTTGATTTCATACCTTGTATTTTCGGATGAAATAATATAAATATACCAAAGGTCTCCAAGGTTGATTAACAGTGGAGAACCATTCATTCAATCTGTCTATGTTGTTCTATTTCTTTACCCTCATGCCTCTCTCTACCTTCCTCACTACATCTCTCTTTCTTCACAACTCTCACCATTAGAGCTTCCCTTTGGGATCCCCAGTGGGATGACCTTCCACCAAAGAAAACCCTAGAAAAAGAGACATTATATACTGTAGCTGTCACGCCCTGACCTGATATGTGGGCCCGGAACAAGACTAATTTTTTTTTTTTTAACTAATCCCGAAACTCAGAATGTCTATGGCCTCGGGTCTGCCTAAGCCCATGAAGAAACCATATGTGTTCATAAAAGCTAAACTATCACATAAAGTACACACACACACACACACACACATATATATATATATATATATATATATATATATATCACATAAAGTACACACACACACACACACACACACATATATATATATATATAACAGTTCACAGCATAATTATACACATACAAGTCAAGATACCCAACTGGTAAACTTAGATAATAATTACATATTAAGTCATCTAAGTAAATTCTACTCTAAAACAACTTAGTGAAATTCAAAGGTTCCACAGCTTAGGTCATTGCAGGGGGGTCCTCCGCTGCCTCCAGACCTTGTCCTGCATTGATGTACACGTAAGCTTCTAGCCCAGTGAAGAGAACTCGAACTATCATAAATATAGCATGCGATAGAGAATTAAAGTCTACAATGCAATTGAAATAAATAACAGAACATGTGGCAATTATTCTTTTATTTCAATTCCTAATTATATCATTGTTTCTTTGACTCATTGGGGTATCTCACTCAACCCCAACTATATAGGCCCAGGGTATCCCACTCAACCCTGTCGAGGAATCCCACTCATCCTCGAATGCATTAAGTCAAGGCAGACAGAATGCAGCATCTTGCAAGTGCTCGACCCATTTAACAAGTGTGTATGAGTATATATGTTTAACATACCCTATAAACAAAATTTCATATAAATGGAAAAATACACAATTACCATTCACTGGTATAAAGTCCAGGCTTATCAACCAAGAGTAATCATATTCTCAACACCTGCATAACCACGTTAGCATAGGGACATTCATAGATATATACAGCTAATCACCTGCATATTCCATATATTCCAATCATAACACATATCAGGTATATATGAACATTACATAAAACATATGCACATTCATATGCAAATAAGTCATAGTTGAGTCTCCTCACTTTAATCGACGACATTACGTGGGTTTCTCGATTTACGTGATGGAGAGAGAGAAAGTCGGTCCACTGTTCCAATTGGATAATTGACGGAGTTAGACACTATATATTAACCTAAGATGACCCGACCGACGAAATTGAGAAGAATATAGGGGAGGTTTAATTTAAATACTCTAAGTTGGTCTTATTTCATATTTAATGATAAACCCTACTAAAATTTGAAACTAAAAAGAATTTACATCCTTGATGTAGAACTTTTACATTTAAAACCACCCACTTGATAACAATGTTATAAAATGTCTCATGGAATCAAATCATCTTTGAAATCCAAGCAAATAATCATCAAATGACATAATAAACAAAAAATTTATTTTTAAAAGTTTGCTCATAAACAAACTATCAATGCTCACTAAAATAATAAAATAAAAATGTCATAGATGGTGTAATCTCTTTACTATGAAAAGATGGAATAAAAACCCATACAAAAATGAATCAACCAATTTGTACAATGATTATTAAAACTATAAGAAAAAGAAAAAAAACATTTAAAATGGTTCAACTAACCATATATGCTAAATTAACATTAAAACTTAAATGGCAATTTAGAATTCAATATTATTAAAACTAAAACAATTCTCTTAAAACTAATTAATTTAGCTATGTTTTTAAAGAATCAAAATACACACTAAAATTAGAATATTAAATCAATAATTAAATCCCCTTACTTAAATTTCATTTTACTTAAACCAAATCTTGAGATCCTTTATAAACTAAATCATAGTTTAAAATTACAACATAAAGATCTTAGAAAAAAAAATCACTTCTAAAGGTGTTACTTAAAATTTAAAAGAAAAGGGGCATTTTCCCTAAATTCTAAAAATCTAAAAATGAAGCCCAAAATCAACTTATTTCACAAAACAAACAGTCCTGGAGCTACTAAAATTTCGAATAGATAAGTTTGTATATCTTGATCGTCGAAATCCACCGAGAAATAATGAAGTTTGAAAGTCCGGCAAAAACCCCAAACCCGAACACTGTTGCTGCAGGAACAGTTGTTGGAAGAAGAAGAAGAGAGGAGGAATAAAGGAAGTAAAAAAAAGAAAGAAGGGATCGGTTGAAGAAAAAAGAAGATAACAGTGAAAAGGGGAAAAAAAAGGAGGAATCGATGGAGGGTGAGAAGCCATTTGCTTTTTTTTTTTTTGCCAAATCTGCATCTTCAACTGTTTCTTTTCTTTTAACTCAAAACCCACTATGTCAGTGGGTTTTTTTTTCTTTATTTTCTCACCTAGCCTAGCTACTAACCTATTAGTTTCCTTCTTATCTTCTTAAAAATAAATTAAACTATATATTATATGGTTTGTAATAATAAGTTAAAACTACATAACACCATAATTTGATTAAATAAAATAAACCTCTTTTTTTTAAAAAAAAAAACTATTTTGACACTTTCAAATATTTAAAATTAACATTTTAAAACAAAAATCCACACTTCTACACATCAAAATGTCAACCGGGAAAATTCTTTTTGACTTAGAATTTTAAAACTAAGTTAATGAGTGAAAATTGAGAATTTAAATACCTCAAATAATTTATTTTCCAAACATAGATTATTTTAAGGGTCTCAACCAGCGAAAGTTTAGAAAATTTCAACTTTCCCACTACACTAACGAGTTGGATCCAAAGACTCTGAACTCGGGTTAAGTCAACTCTGACTCTATACAAAGTCCATTTGTTAATCTCTTAGATTAACTGACATTAAATACAGTCAACTATAATTAATCAAGTAATCATATGCTAATTTTGGTCGGGGTATTAAAGTAGCTTACAACCAATTGGATCCACTGGACTTGAGCCTGGGCCCAACTAACAACCTAAGCACAAAAGGGCTTTGAGCTATAAATTCAATAAACTCTACTTTGGCGAGAAAGTCTGACACTATAAAGATTGTTGTCCTGAGTTTATGACACATCGACCTGTTGTACAACACCTATAGTTCACATCTTCTGCAAGACACCCATCCCATACCTTAGGATGATCCACTAGTCTTTAGTAAGACTGTTCTGTCCAACCGGGCTCCACCTCGAGTATTGCCACTTGAGTTCCTTTCACTACCATTGACCACTCCCCACTCCTCCAAAAAAAAACAAATCCATACAGGTCACTATGTAGATCTATCTGCTACGATTGCACAGGGGAAGACGGATCTCAATTATGAGTCAGGATGACTCTAGAAACGGTAAAACAATTTTGACCGTTGATTTTTTCAACTGAAAGAATATCTAAATATGTGGTCTTATGGGGTCACTCGACGTTGTGTTCCTACGGACCGCCAAAACAACAGTACCCTGATCCTGCGTGACTACCCTAACTGTGGTCGCTCGGGTGGACTGATTTTTTTTTTAACTTCTCCGCTCGTTTTACCCAAAAAAAAGAGCGTGAAAACTCGATGGTGCTCCTGCCATTTTCTCCTGGGCCGAGATTCTGCAGCTTGCGCCTCTGATCTGCGCACGGCTGCCCCTTTCTTTCTCCGGCCGAGATCTGCACGGGTCCGGGAGAATCAGCCCCTTTCTTCTCTAGATCCGCATACGGCTGGTTTTCTCTGGATCTGTGGTGCGCTCCTGTGTTCATTTGCTGGTCCCCTCTCTTCTGTGCTTGCTGCCTCTTGCTTGCTGCACGTCTGCAGCTGCCGCAGTCACTGTGCTCAACCGGTGCAGCTTGTCTGCGTATCTCTGCTTGTGCGCATTCCTCCCGAGCTCCACCTGCAGCCAGCACTTTCTACTACGCAGCATCTCGACTCTTGATCTGTAATTTTTCTGTGTATGTGGGTTGGGTCTAATTTCACAACACAAATCCCATCTCTCTCCATAAATTCGATCATTTTCTCTCTGAGTAGCTCTCTTCTTTTATAAGTAGAGAGCAAAGAAAACCACCCAATTTAGGTTTGCTTTTGCATCATGGCTGCCAAAGAGGTGAGCTTGAAATTGCTAGTAGACAAGAGGACGAACCAGGTCGTGTTCGCCGAATCAGACAAGGATTTTGTCGACATTATATTGATCTTCCTAACAATGCCGATAGGGACTCTTCTCCGACTCTTGGGCAAGCAAACCACGAGTGGTAGCATGAGTAGATTGTATGAGAGCGTGGAAGACCTTGACGTACGATTCCTTCAAACTAAAGCATGCAAGAACATGCTGCTACATCCACAAAATGCCTATGAGGAAAAATTGCAGGAACTTCTCGTTACCGTTGAAGATACTGAAATCTCTTACTACTTGTGTCCTGGAGAAAATCACGGATTCAGTACTGTTCGGAATACTCTTTGTTGTGAATGTGGACGGGAAATGAATCAGAAGATAACGAAAAAGAAGAAAAATGTTGCAAGGGATGTTGGCGATGGAGTGTTTGTGCAGGGACTCTTGAGCTACTTGATAACCGATGATTTACTTGTATTGCCTGCATCTGCAATGGCGAGCCTTGATTTGCTTAAGAGGCATGGAATCAGTGACAAGACTTCGGCTCGAGGAGAGGAATGTCAAAGTTGGCAGAAAGGAGGTAATTGTCTCTGTCTTTGATATCTTTGTTACGTTAGCCTTAGCAATTTACTGTAATTTGGATAAAAGAATGCAATTTCCTGATTATTGAAACCTACGATACTTCTTCATATTTCAAGTGATTTTTATGTTAACGCTTAGCTTTTATGTGCCAGCTATCTTTTGGGTTTGATGAGTTCTTGTTAACATGTCTTTCTGTTTCAGGTCTTGAGATTGTTCAAGCGTCTGCTACAGTCCAAGACGCTTTTGACTGATGCCTTTCTAAGGAAGGATGATACTTTCAATTGTTTAGACCTTATTCCAACTGAGGTTTGGTTTATATTCAATTGAAGATTTCAACTCTATTCAATTTTCAAATTGAGCTGAAAAAGTCTATCTTTAACACGATGTTAAAACATTTTACTCCTATCCAACTTAAACCCAATTCGAGTTGCAGCCATAATTTACAAATGCTTCATTGATGTGGATTTTGCTGTCGTCAATCTTCTTAACAAGAAACATGTCTTTCTGTTTCAGGTCTTGAGATTTTTCATGCTAGGACTGGGTATCCGGTCCAAGACGCCTTTGACTGATGACTTTCTAAGGAAGGATAATACTGTCAATGTTTTAGACCTTAATCCAAGAGACCGTAAGTCACTCTAAGTCGCAGATTTATACCTGCAAGGACCCAAAGAAGATTAGAATCAAGCTTTTATTGAATAAGTCCACAGGGAAAGTTTCATTTGCTGAGGTTGGTGAAGGATTCATAGATTTTCTCTTTAGCTTCCTCACCCTTCCTCTTGGATTAATTTGTAAATTCTTGGGTGGATGCACCAACAGTGGCATCCTTGGATAACTTGTACCAGAGCGTCCAAGATAATAATATATGCACCAAGGAGAAGTCTGAATTGCTTTCCCCAAAATTACCACTCCATTTTGGTTCTGCAAATCAACTATTGCCATGTTCAAGAAAAAAACTTGTCAATAAGTCTCACAAAATGCATGGAGCTGCGAGAGGTCTAATTGTTTCTTGGGTTTTGATAATTGCTTGCATAACGAGACCCCAGACCTGTGGAGCCCAGTCTCAAAAATCCGTGCAATCCGAAGCATTTCAAGTTGAAAGACAATTTGGTACATCGTGCGACCTGAAAATAATGGAAGATCTTTTATGAAGGGACCCGTAGCATTCATAGTAACAGACAATTTGGTAGTGCAAGAGCTTTCACCCTTGAAGATTATTTCTCATTTCGACTGTAACAACTTAGAGGAGCAGATTGTTGGTGTTGGAATAGAGGAGGTAAGAAATGTCTTTTTCCCTTGTTATCTATCATTGGAATTAATGATAATTGTAAATAGATACATGACATATTCCTTGGTAAGATGAAAGTATAATGATGCTGCATCATATTATCTAAAATCATTTAATTTGTTATTGTGGAATTTGGACCACTACATCAGCTGCCACATCATGATTTCAACCATGGCCAACATGGATTCTCTGAAACCTTGGTTCAGAACCATACTGCTGGTCTCAAACTGGGAAATACAATAAAGAGCCTTTTATATGCACTTTAGAAGAAACAAATCATCTGTGTGTAATATTCTTGGAGACTTCTATCTTTGATGTGGTTTCATGTATTCTTCTTCTTTCTGTTTGTTCTAGTTTATGACTATGTCTAGTTGTTCTCTACCTTCATTATCAGCAGAAGATATCATAAAGACAATGCACTTTGATATTTTCTTTTTTCATTTAAAACATCGGAAGAGTAAGAGAGTATCATGCTCCAGCCATGAAAATTCTCAATTTCTTGAGGTGTCCCAATTTTGTGGCCTGCCAGTAGGATAGTTAAAATTTTAAGCCATGATCACCCGGAAACCTCTCAAGTGTCTACAATTTACACTCTTTTCAGTGGAAACATGATTCTTTGTTGTTTGTCATTTACCATATAATGGAAGATGATCCAATGATCTTGGAACTTCTATGAAATTTTATTTGGGTTTCTTACCTAGAAGCATATCTTCTTGCATTAGATGGTGGTGTGGTGTGTTAGTTCCTGGGTATCTAGCCCAAAAGACTAGCCTACTAGGTGGAGTGACCCAAGTCTAATATATATCTCTATATCTCCCCATTCACAACCAATTGTGGGACTCGTTCGCTGCCCCAACATGGTTCATATGCTGTGGCTATGCTGCTCTCTGAAACACCTTTTGGAGATGTTTTTCTGATGGGCAAAGTTCATTAGTGGTATAGAGCTTGATTCCAAAGTGCCTCCTGATTCCGACTACTGTCAGCTTCTGAAAAAGATAGATACATGTGGAGATTAAACATATAGTTGCTGTGGAAATCCATCAACAAGGTTTTGTTCATTGTGGTTGAAGAAGGATACGTAGATCTTCTCTTTGGCATCCTTAGTTTTGCTCTAGGATCTACAGTTAAATGCTTGTGTGGATTTACCTCCATTATTTGTTTGGATAACTTGTACCTTAGCATTGATGGTTGACCAGTGTTTGATGTTTTAACCAGAGTTTTCACACCAATTGGTTTTTTCCTAGTGCTTGAACTGCTTTACTAGGTGGCTGTGAATGTGGTTGTGTGGGGGTGGGGTGGGGGGGGGCTGGGGGGTGAAGTGTGGGTATGGATTAGGGATGAAAGAATTACACCTCAAGAATCTCAAGTATCCTAATGTGGTAATGGAATATGCAGGATCAGTTTTTTGAGGGAACACCACTTCACCAACCTGAGACTTCTTGAAATTTTTTTTTTTTTTTTAATCACCAGAATCAAAATCCCCATTACTTATTTAGATGAGCACACCATCAGCAATAACACATGGGGGAGGTGGGGTTAAACCAAAAGGATGATTTATATTGTACTGTATGTGCAACCAGGACCGTATGTGCAACCAGGCTCAACGCTCAATTTTGATCATTATCATTTTCTGCCACTGTCAAGAACTTTTAACAAGATGCTGACCCTAGCAGTGGTGCAGTGGTACTTTTTCATACCCTTCAAGAAAGAGAGAGACAATTACATTTTGTTGTTTAGTGTATGGTGGATGCAGAGAAGGGTGAGGAACACATGATATTGTATTATCTCAAATGGTTTGGATGAGAGATAGATACTGCATTAGGACTGTCCGCATGATGATTTTTAATTGGTGAAGATGATTAACCAGACCTGGAAAATCCCCTTTTCTTGTTTTGGTCAAATGCTCATGACAGTGTCTGTTTTTTTTTTTTTTTTGGGTAACATGACAGTGTGTCTTTTATAGTGGATATTTGCTAATGCTTTCCCAGAATGGAGGCTATCTGTAATCACGCAATTCAAGTTTATTTATCCATTTGCTTGTTTACTTATTGCTCTTAAGTGGAGTGTTTTAGTATATTCCTACAGAAAACTATCATTTTGAACATCTGAATTTGAAATACTTCTGTTTGTGATTGCAGGCTTTGTCTTTGCTGAAAGCTTCTCTGACCTCTGAAACAGTTTTGAGTGATGTCTTCTACCCAAAGAAGCCAAAGCAGGGTACGGTGGAAAGGGTAGTAACAGGGAGAAAGGGAGGTAACAGAGAGAAAGGTGGTGCTGAACTGGTAATATTTTTGATACTTGTCTTCCATATTTTAAGAGTTGATAAAAGTTCACTTGTTCATACGTGTCCCATTGGATCAAGTGCACTACGTCTTACATCCTCTTTTCTTCACATAGTCGGTCGGCTCTAAGTTATCATGGCTGAATTATCATTTATGTCCAATTATATATCATTATTATTATCAGTATCAAACTATTTATCTTCTTAATTTGACGTTCACATTTATATGTGGATTGATAAAATGTTTTTCATCGGTCAACTATTTATTTGACACTCATGGGACTTAAATCCACGACCCTTAAACTGCATTAGTGGCTCTTTATCTACTGTGTTGTAGGTTCTTGTTTATGTCGATTAATATATCATAACAGAAACAACTTACTTTCAGTCAATTTGTTCTAAAACCAATATATGTTCAATCATTTTTTACCCATCTTATCGTTGTGTTTACAATTTAGCAGAATGTGTTAGCATCTTCCTGTGAAGACTTTTGTTAATTACAGAATATCAGAACAGTCATTTCTGGAAGAATGGTTTGCTGTTAAAAGTTTCACTTGTGATGGCAGGAATCTGTTCCGGGTCAGAAAAGTTGTGACCACCAAACCTGCTTTGATTGATCTTCGCAACTGCTTTGTGTGATGATAGAATAGTCATAAAAGCTAACAATGTGAAGATAAAAATCATAATAGTTGCAGGGTTATGAAATGGCTTCCTTGTTTGTTCACCAATCACATAATATTCAGTCAACCATATTAGAATGTCTACTCTTTTTTAAGCATGTTTGATAATTAGAGTTAATAGAAATGATCTTGACTGGTTCAACTTTGTTATGTTGAATTGATTCCTTTTAAATCTTTTAAATCCTTTTGCATATGAATGGTCTAAAAGATGGACCACTAAAAATAGGTTCTCGGACCCATATTGTTCATCATCCAAGGCTGAAGCCACTATTTTTATTGAAGCAGACTCTGATTGTGCCAAACACAGATTAATTTGTTCATGTTTGGGGACCATATTCAGGACAATACCTATATTTTATAGTTCAATCATGGGCTCATGGCTGTAGAAGTAAGTGTTGTGCTAAGAACAGAAAATGAATGCAAGAAAATCAAACAATCCACACAAGAGAACACAAAATTGAGAGGACACACATTTATGCGGTTTGGCTAAAGGCCTACGTCCACTGGCAACACAGAGAGAAAATCCACTAAAACTGAAAGGAGGATACTATACAGACTCACACTCTTTTCTTTTCACTTTCATCATAATGCAGTTACACAACTAAAAGAGATGCCCTAATGAAAGAGATGCAAATTGGGCCTGGCCCAAAAACAAAACAAATTGGGCCTAGTCCTATCGAGCCACTAATCAACAGTAAGATGGTCCAATAATATAGTTCCATTGAAGATTCATAATCCTTTTTTAATTTTTTCCTCCTTTTCCCTTACAGGTGTGCCCAATTTGCCTTAGTAACCCAAAAGACATGGCGTTTGGTTGTGGGCATCAGGTAAATTTTAAACCGTTCTTGGGTTTTTGGTCATCAATCTTCTTTGAGGACTGTAAGCACTTTGGTCCTTTTCTTGGTTAAACACTATTGAGCCATCACGTTAGGCTCAAATTCTTTTGTTCACATTGTAGACATTAAGCAAATGGTTGGTTTTGCAGACATGTTGTGAATGTGGAAGCAGCCTTACTTCATGTCCCATATGCAGGAGCCATATTAACACAAGAATAAAACTCTTTTCAGTCTAGAAGCCTCATCCATCTTCTTTGTGCTGCTGTATCTCATTGCCTTCGCTTTCATCTCATCTGCCTCTGCCAACACTTGGACTGATGCTCTTCTTTGAAAGAAGATGAGTATTAGGATATGTTTAGATGTTAAATATATTTAGGATTTACTAAATATTGTATTTCTCTATATAGGGATTTCTTCTTTTATTTACTTTCTACTCTCTGTAAGTAAGATTACGGGGTCTCTCCTTGATTAATGAAGACACACTAAATCATGTGTGTATATTTCTACACTATGCATCCAGAATGAAGTGTTCAAATGCAGCCTCAACATTCAATCTGAAAACTTTAGTTTTGGGGACAGACTTGCACCGGCTTCTTCCATGCAGGCATGGTCACTTCGTTGAGGATAGAAGACTTGCACCCAACTATACTTACTATTAAATATGTTTGATCCAATTCATACAATCTTAAATGTTTCAATCTAACTTGAACTAGTTCATGTCTTTTGTTGAATGAGTTGATCCAACCAAGTCAAATTGATTGATTCAACTCAATCTATTTTTAAACGGCAGATGCAACTCAAGAAATATTATTTTTTTGAACATGTTGAACAAGTGACTTATCATCCATTAAAAATATTAAAGACTGTCATACGTGTTGCATTAGGATTTTATAAAAAGTCTAATAGCACATAAATGTGTTAATAAGAGGTTTTGGTCTATAAGGTAAGAGTCCAAGTCTATTTTTCTATTAATTGGATTGTTGTGTTTTAATTGTGGGGTCCGTGAAATCCTTTCTACATGGAATAAAAAATTCAATCTTATCTTTGACTCGGTCTTGAAATGAAAGACAAAACAGGTTATGTGAATTTATTTTTCAAGTTTTCAATAATTATTGGTGAAATTTTGTCAAAATCTTGTATTTTTTTTTTTACATTTGGGAAATTGTGGGATACCGTGCGTAAAATCCCTGCAGATGAGTCCACTATCTTTAGGGTATACCAAAGTTGAGTCATGGAGATTCATACCCACAACTTTCTGCTTCCTGAGGTGGGAGGCAATTAGTTGAGCTAATTGAAGCTCAACTAAGTCAACCAAGCCAAGTAACTAAGTTCAAGTAGGTTAACCTATCCTAGTTTAACTCACAGATGAAACAAGTTGGCCAAACTTGAACACCATTAAGATCTAAGATTAATTCTTCCCAATCATGAGTGCATATTAATTACAGCGGATTAGTTGAACGACAATAATCTTTTCAGTGTATGGTTTTAAATTAAAAAATACATGCAAAGTATCTGCATATTTACTAGTTTGAAAACAATGAAAAGGCACGTCTTTATGAATCATAAAAGGTTCTTAAAATTTTAGAATGATGCGATTGTTCTTTATCTTGCTCACTTGTCATTTTTTCAGTTGGTTCCATTATCTCTAATATTTTGTTACTTCCTCAATCCACTAAGCCATTTTTTCTATTTATTTAACTCTAATTTAAACATAAATAACAACGAATAGACTTTTTAATGGAAAAGTCTCTGACTAGTAATATGTGTTTGGTTTTAAGCAGGGTTGAAACTTGGACTAGGTGGGTTTGGATTTTAATAAACCCAACTAAATCCATATTAAAAATTATTGAATTCGGTTCGACCCAAATTGTTCAACCCAATTTAACCCGAATTGCTGATTTGACTCAACCCAAGTGTTGCTCCTGAATTACTGGCCCAACTCAACTCGAGTGCAATATTAAAAAAAAAAATTTGAGTGGGTTGGGTGGGGTCAATTTATTATTATTATTATTTTTTTTTAATTTACATGTGGGAAACCTCAAACACAGTCCTACTAAAACCCTCCACAGGTGGTACCTCTACCCCTTAAGGCATCACCAAGGTTAGTCCATGGGATTCGAACTTGGCACCTCCTGCTTCCTGAGGCGAGTAACCATCCGAGCTAACCCATGGGTGGGGTCAATTTTAAAAAAGCTTAATCCGACCTAACTCGAATTTAATTCGAATTTTTTTTTCAGACCAATCCAACCCTAATTTTAAAATGTAAAATCCAACCCACTTAATTTCTCAAGTCAAATCAATAATGGTTGGGTTAAAATCCGAGGTTTCACTCCTAGTTCTAAGTCAAGACTCAAGAGCATGCAAAAGATAGGAGTTGGTTCTTTCACCTTTTTTTCCTTTTTTAATCCATATTGCATTGTCTTTTTTTATCCATATTACATATGAGTTAGAATTAAGTGTTGACAAATAGAATAAAGTGCTTGACAGAGCGTTGAGTATCAGTAAATATGATTTCTAACATGGTTGATAGAAATATAGAATTAAAAATTTGAACTTAAGTGGATAGAAGAATCGTAGTTGTTATATTTTCACTAGTTTTACTTATTTATTTGTATAATTTTTAGTAATAATATCAATTAAAATATTTTAATAATAGTTATCGAAATTTATTTTTACGTATATCCTTTGTCCCCTTTTTTTTTGGCTAATTGAAGCTTCCAGCCTTTTTACCTCAATAAATAATTTAAATTTATATAATAACTTTTTGTATAATGTATATACTTTTTTTTTTTATAAAATTCCAAAGTTTAATAGTATTTATATAACTTGTACATAACACTAGTTATTTGCTATTTTAGATTTTAACTTTTTACGGTGATTATGTGTTCATTTAGATATTTGAAAATACATTGAAATTGTTGGAAATGATGAAAATCACCTCATTCCAAGTCGTTTTTTATGAAAACAGTAACTTTCCAACGCCGTACATATTTCCTTGAAATGCTTTTTAGATTTCAATAAATGGGTGTAGTACAATTGGTTACCTCCCGTCTTAGGAAATAGAAAATTCCAGGTCGAATCCCCGTGACCTAACTTTGGTGTGCCTTAGGGGTAGTGGACTCATTCGTGAAGATTTTAGTAAGATTGTATCTGAATTTTCCACACGTTAATAAAAAAAATAGAGGGATATTCGAAATAGAAGGAATTCCCTCCATTCCTATACGTATTATTAAAACTAATTTCCAATTGTATAAATGAGGTGGCATCTCCTACTTCAACACAATTCTTGGTTCTATGAAGTATGAACTTGGTTATGTGCCAATTGCAAAAAAAGTTATATGGTGTATGCTTTATACCAATCCTGAAATTTCAGAGACCCTAGATGTAGTGCATTGGTGGGGATCTTAGACCCTAAGAACAATGCAAGTAGAGGTCCTACAACCTATTGATCACATTTGGAGCCCCTAGCCGGCGGCCTACTTGGCCTAAAGCCAATGCTAGCCTCGTGTATGCTGCTCAATTACTAGTGTTTTAAGGATATTTTAAAACATCACGTATAGTGTTCTTTTAAGCCAACTAAACCTTGGTCATTGTTATAAGTTGTCTTAGATTAGATATACTAAAAAAGATTAAATCATTTAAACTATCTAGTCATTAGGTCAAAGAGCATAAAATCTTAGAAAAACTTAAAAATCTTTGAAGATATGCTTTCTATATTTTCTTAGAAAAGCATTTTTCTTAGGTTAGGAATAAAAAAATGAATATTAGAAAAACTAGTGCAAATATAATCTTAATTTCTTAGAAAAATAAAATTTTGCAAAAAGAAATGTATCCTTAATATTGAAAAGAGTAGACAGAACGTTTATTGACGTAAATTCATGCACAGTTTCAAAGCATGCAAATCCTCCAACAATTAGATTTTAATCATCAAAAGTCAGCATAATGCATGAGTTTAAAATTAGATCTTCAAAACTCTAAATCAATCTTATCTCTTAATAGAAATTAACCCAAATAGAACTCTTGAACTTCTCTCTTAAAACTACTTTTCCATTGCAATTCTCGAGACCACCTTGACCAGATCCCATCTCTCTCCATAAATTCCATGCTTTTCTCTCTCAGTTGTTCTCTTCTCTTATAAATTGAGAGCAAAGAAAACAACCCATTGATCCATTTGAGGTTTGCCTATGAATCATGGCTGCTTAACAGGTGAGCTTGAAACTGCTAGTAGACAAGAGGACGAACCAGCTCGTGTTTGCCAGATCGAACAAGGATTTCGTCGACATTATATTGAGCTTCCTAACAATTCCAATAGGGTCTCTTCTCTGACTATTGGGCAAGCAAACCATGATGGGTAGCATGACTACATTGTATGAGAGCGTTGAAGACCTAGACTTACAATTCCTACAAACTAAAGCCTGCAAGAACATACTGCTACATCCACAAAATGCCTGAGGAAAAATTGCAGGAACTTCTGGTTACTGTTGAAACTACTGAAATCTCTTACTACTTATGTCCTAACTGTTGGAGAAATTAGACCCAACCCACTTACACCATCAAATCACAGATCAAGCACACACAAGCAACAACACGAAGAACAGGATATACTTGGTTTGATAACGTGGCCTGCGTCCACGGGACGTGCTAATAATCACTAGAAGGAAGGGTGGGTAGGATCGTTGTAACCCTGTAGCATGTATTGGCATTCTTCCTCTAAGTGATTATTAGCACGCCTCATGGACCGTAGGCGTATATCTTTTGTTCTTCGTGTTGTTGCTTGTGTATGCGCTTGATATGTGATTTGATCGTAAGTGGGTTGGGTTTAATTTCTCAAACAATTGGTATCAGATCTGAGGATTGTCGGATCCCGGCGGCAATGGCAAAATCTAACAGATCGATCAAGACGTTTCTCAAATTTTTGAGAAGCGGTGGGGCGTTTCATAAGTGCTTCGAAGGCTACTTCTGGAGAAGGAAACCTGCAAAAGAGAAGAGGAAAAAAACAAAGAGAAAATGCTTTTGGAGAAAGCTTCTGACAAGTTAAATGAAGAAACGGCTAGAAAAGAAAAGAAAAAAAAAAGGCAATCAGAAGAAAAATACAGAAGCTCAAAAACCCAAGTGGAAAAAGGCCCAATTCACAAACATAGAAGAAAGAGAGGGAGTAACATGACGGAAGAAAACACGGCAAAGAACCCATTAAATCAGGCGAATTGCTTTGAAAGGAGAAGAAGACTAAGTTGAGAAGCAAAAAAATAGGAAGACTTGTGGCTTGTTTTTATAATGTAAGCCTAAAAGGAAGAGGGGTAAGGAGATGGAACTCTAGTATGTTTCGGTGTTGGAGATTTGGAGAAGTGAAATTTAGAGAGAGAGAAATCAAAATATTCTTCAAACATTTTTAATTAAAAAATTGATTCGGCACTCTTATTTTACTAACACTAGAGATCATTGTACAGGCGTGCAGCCATCTGGACATAGGTGCTCACCACACCAAAACTCTTGACCGGCCAGAGTCAGAAAAAATGTCCTGAGATGCAGATTTGAGCCACGGCGAGTTAAAAATTGATATCAGTTTTCTTTTTCACCCTCCTTTACAGAGCAAAAAGAGGTCAGAGAGAGCGATGGAGAAATATGGAGAGAATACCGAGAGCGGAGATAGAATTGCTCCACCAGAGCCGCCGGTTAAGGGTAAGGCAACCCCTTTAGGCCCCTATTTAGGAAGGCCGCAAATTTCGCCGTATCTTCCCGACCTTCATTCTCATGTCCGCCGCCATGGTTTTCGCAGTAGGGGTGAGGAAGAAGTAGAAATAAATGAGACTGAGGCGGGAGAAATGGCCCCGATCTTCAAGAAAATAACGGTAATGCCACTCGAACAGTACTGCACGAGCTATTCTGGCCTTCCAAGCTCCTCCGTATGCGCGGGTAATTACCGGTTTTATTCTCACATTGTTTAAGGGTTTTGATTTTTTGAAATAAGTTTGTCATTTATCTATGTCAAAAGGTGAAATCACAAAAAAAAAAAAAAAATTTATATTTTTTTAATACTTTCTTATGGCAAAAACACGGCGAGCGATTTTCACATGGACATTTTGTGTATATAGACAGAGATTTTACCATGATGTTCAATTTGCCCTCTACCTGCCGTGCCGAAGAAAAAAGAATGTTAAAATTTGCAAATCAGCTCTTCAAAATTGGAAGTTGGCTAACCAAAATTCATGAACAGTGCAATTTGGTTTTCCGAAATTTCAAATCGATTCGCCGAAATTCATATGAACAAAAAAGACCAACCCATCAAAATTTTACTGTTCATGGGTAAAATCGGAAATACACTAAAATCCGTGTTGCTAAACACAAAATGCCTGTGGGTGGATTGCTGACCCAAAAACACAGGTGATATAATAAATTTATGCATATCGGCCGATGCTGATATCGTTCGGTATTAAAAAACTGATACATATCGGCCGATACGATATATATCGGCCGATATTTCGACCCCTGCTCCTTACATTAAACGTAAATGAAAATAATTCAAAAAATCATATTATCAATTGAAAAATGATATTTTAGCAAAACTTAAATAAAAAATTAATTAATAATTTTGCATCTAAGAAAAATAAAATTTAGATAAATTTTTTTATTATATATAACTAATATTTTAATTAAATTTTATATTAAATACCAAAAAGGCCCATTTAAATTTTTTAGTTCAGACGTCGACTTCTTTGTGTCCAAACGGGCCAAGGCCTTCACCGACAGTGGTGGAGAGAGCACAGCAGAAGCGATGGAATGGAAAAAAGAAAAAGTCAAAAACGAAAGAAAAGGAAAGGAGTACAGAGAGCAGAATTGGAAATTAAAAGATTTTTTTTTTTATTCGGTGCATACAAAAATATAACCATGTCTATAAGATTACCCTTAGCCAATGCCCAATTTAACTTCATGACTAAGAGCAGAAAACGACTTCCTCGTCAACAGGGTTTCAGTCACTTTCCCATTTCTTCATCCTCTATTCCTCTCTCTCTCAGTAGTTTTCCCATACACACCTAGGAAAACTTTCGAACTACCGGATAATCCATCTGGGTTTGGTGACACTGGTCTTGAATCATGGCTAGCAAACAGGTGAGCTTGAAGCTGCTAGTGGACAAGGAAAGGAAGAGGGTCGTGTTTGCCGAATCTGATTACGATTTTGTCGACATCATATTGAGCTTCTTGACAATTCCCCTAGGCACTGTCCTCCAACTCTTGAACAAGGAATCCGAAATTGGTTGCATGGATAAACTGTATGATAGCGTGGAGGGCCTAGACGTGAAGTTTCTACAGACAGAGGCTTGCAAGAGCATGTTACTCCTTCCCAAAAACGCCTCTGAGGAACAATGCAAGAATCTTGTAATTGATATACAGGAGCATGTGGACTATTACATTTGCCCATCATGGAAGGAAGAATGGAAGAAAGATGGGCGCCCCCATCATGATCAGCAATGCTAAAAATACTCTATGTGGTTCTTGTGGAAAACAGAGGAGCTGCAAGATATCTGAAAAGCAGGAGAACGATGGGAGGAAGGGAGTGTTCGTTAAAGAAAATTTAAGGTACATGATAAGCGATGACTTCCGGGTGTGGATTGCTTCTACAACCATAACCTTGGCTTTGCTTGATGAACATAATATCAGAGGCACTACTGCTCTTGAGGAGAGGAATGTGCATGTTGGGGCAGAGGAGGTAAGTGACTCTAGTACACTCTCAAATCGTGTTCAATGAAAAAGGGCTACCTCATCTTATCCATGGGCATCATAATTGCACATTTTGTCTCTTTTCATTTTGTAATGAATTTGGGTTTTTTCTTTCACTCAAAACCCTGTTGTGGCAAGAAGTGATTTGTCGGCTGAGTTATGTTCTGTTAGTTTATTGTCACTCTCTTCTTTCTTGTCTGTCTTTCTATCTTTGTGTTGGTGATTATCCTCTTTCTATTAATATATGAACCATTTCAAAAAAAAAAAAAAACTGTGTTGTGGCAAGAAGTGATGGAAATCATTATAAGCACTATCTACATTTCATTAGGGAAACCATTAGGTCTGAGAGTCTACTCATGACAAGTGATTCATACCACTAGAATGTGATTTATAGTGATAGGACATATTATAATTGGTTAGAACATTTCCAATCTGAGCAAGGCATTTACAAACACTAAAATCTTCATCAAATTTGTCTTTAATCAGGTATGAATGGTTTTCTAAATCTAAACTGTGGTCGCATCTCTTTAAAATGTTGTCAGATGTGAGAGGTAAATGGGAAGGAGAAAACAAATGACACTGGATGTTTCTCAAAAGAAAGCAGTGAGATTTGGTATTGGAATTTGCTTCAATACTTTTTTATGTGGATCAATATTTGATAGATATGTTGGGTTCAAGTAAAAGAAAAGAAACTGATAGAACATGAAAAGAAAACATAGATCTTTAATTATCTATTGCATTTGCCAGCATTTTATTCCAAGACATCAAGCTTTCCAAAATAAAATAAACACAGTCACCAATATCTATTGTATATTTTGTTGTTAATGATGATGATGTTTCTCTCCTTTCTAATGGAATTGGGATAGTCATTTGTAGCCACAGCCACGGTAATGAAGTCCTATTTCAAGGGGAAGGATTGTCAAGAAAATGATGAAAACACCCGTCAATGATGTGCTATTTCCCCATACAACATTGGCTACAAGAGGAAATTCATTTTGTTGCAAATGACTCTCAAGAACGGCATCCTTTTGTGAATTGTAGTATGACTAGTATGTCTCACTATTGCATGTTTTGGCATTTTTAGCCTGGAAATATTTCCCTCTAATCCTCTGTCCTGGTCTAGGTAAAGAATCTTATCAGGTGTTTGCTACTCTCTGAGAGACCTTTGACAGATATGTTTCTGAGAAAACAAGACACAAGGACTTACAACAATCTTAATTGGGTAGTTCGTCATGATTTTGAAGAAGAACAAGAATTTCTATCAGACAAAGAGGCTGACACTGATGCCAAGACGACGAGCTTAAAGATTTTTCTTAGCAAATCCAAGGGCAAGGTTTTGTTTGCAGAGGTGGATGAAAATTTTGTAGAGCTTCTCTTTAGCTTCCTCACATTTCCTCTTGGATCCATAGTTAAATGCTTGAGTGGATGCACTGCTATGAAATGTCTAGATAACTTGTACGGGAGTGTTGATGCTTCAGGTTTTAAAAATTGTATGAAATCTGAGGAATGCAAGGCTTTGCTGCTTTGCCCAAAGCTAGCACAATTTTACAGTTGCAAGAACCAGCTAATCCAGATTGAGGAACAACAACTTCACCATTTCGTTCTTTCCTCTTGTCTCAAATTTTTTAATCATTATAAGGATGTTTCAGGCATATCTTTTCATCCAGGCAAGAAATTGTCAGTTGTTAATCCAAAGTGCCCATATTATGAAGGAACAACATATATGAATGAAATGATGTTCATGGTAACTGATGAGTTGGTTGTTGAACCACTTTCACCCATCTCGTGTGTCTCTTTCCTCTCCAGACTCAAGATCTCCACAGATGATTTAGAGGAGCGGGTCATAAGTGTTGGGAAGAAGGAGGTAAAGCAAAATGACATTTTAAATTCTGCATTAAGTAACTGCTCTGTAGAGCTGAAGTTACACTATAGTTGATACAGCACAGTATTTTTTTGGTTAGCATTTTGTGTGCTTTGCCATGGAACGTTTGAATGGATGGATTTGTCCTATTCATGGATCTCTATAGCTAGAATCAAATATTTGTTCTCAGCTTCTATTTTGAGAAAATTTATGTTTGTATGTCTACTGCATATTCATCAGAATTAAGTACCTATTGTTTCCAAATGGCTGACATCTCCTAGGATCAGACTAATCTTCATTTTGGACGATTCAAAGAGAGAAATCCATGCATCAAATCGTAAAACTTGAGAACTCATGTTTTGTGCTTAAGGTATTGATTTTCATGGTTGGTGAGGTGCTACCTTGAACTTTCAGACAGAATTACTACCTTGAACCAAAAGTACTTTAGATTCCTCCATGATAAGACTTAAAGTATCTGTCACCTTTTTAATACAAAGCTACTGTGAACTTCTTCTTTTTCCTTTTTTTTAGTGAATACTGAATAGTTATCATCTACATAAGAAATTACCAATTTGGAAGATTTGGAAGCTGACCATTTATTTATTTTTGCAGGCTCTCTCATTGTTGAAAGCTTGTTTGACCACCAAAACTGTTCTGACTGACGTTTTCTTGAAGAAACGCAAGTGACAATGGGTAGGATGGATGCTTATGATGGATGTTTGCATCTGCAACCAAATTTAAAGCTGAAACCTAACCTTTTGGAGATTTTTTTATCTTGAGAAGGATATAGCAGCCATCTATATTAAATGCCTTTTTCTTTTTAACGTGTTTATTGAATATAAGAGTTGAGGAGCCATTTCTTGGCAAATGGAACTTTCTGATACTTGAAATGATGACTTCTTTGAGAGAAACTCTTGTAGCCCTGTTGGATTACTTTTTATGATTATGATCATCTCTTTGGAGCATTAGGGTATACTGTTGATCCTTTGCACTTTTGCAAATGAAACTCTTTCCTATAAGTAAAATTTCTCTTTTATCTTTTTTTTTTATCATCTCTTTGGGTCATTAGGGTGTTGTTGATCCTTTGCACTTTGGCAAATGAAACTCTTCTGTAAGAAAAAAAAATGATTTGAATTCTGTCGAGAACTCAAGATGGTAAAATGTTCACCAGTGTTCAAGATGAATGGGTAGAAGAATGGTACTCAGTGGGTCTGCCCAGTTATATGTTTAAATGGTGGTGTTGGTCCTTTCCTGTAGATTGAAAAGATGGTGTTGGGTTATTTTTAAAAATATTTGAAAAATAAATGATATTTTTATGCTTCTTTGTCTTAAAGGTGCAATATTACTCAACTAAATCTGCACCCTTTTTTTTTATGAGAATCCAATTTTTTGACAATTTTTTCCTATTTTTATCACTAATGTTCATGTCGTTTTTGGGGTGAGAATCTGTGCTATGGGAGGCTGCATTTCTAATTTTCTATACAATATTAGACTAGGGGAGATCCAAATTCGAAATAGAACTAAATCGACTAACCTATTTAATTAACAAATTAGATTGTTGACCCGAACATGAATTAGATCTGTCCCTAAATAAACCAGTCCTGACCCGTTGGTAGGTCTACCTGAACCAATCTCCATCTTTTTATCTAGACTTCTCCATCCTCTATTGTTTTCTACTTACCCTATACCGTTTGAACCTTACCTCCCCACCCTAGTGAGCCCCACCATTTTGTTTACTTCAATAAACCCTACCTAAGCCATTCCAATTTTAGTTTTAATTGAAGCATAGTTGAAAAAATTAATATAATGTGATTATATTTGCCTTTTATTTACTCAATTGTAAATAAGGCTTTTCTTTTATTTTTGTGTTATTGAAATATTGTTTGTGGATTGATTTTAAAAAGATTACTATTGAAACTTTGAAAGATCTCTCAAATATTGTTTGTGTTAAATTTAGGATAGTCATCTTAACACCGGAAAACTCTTTTAGGAGACACGGGTTTTCTAGATTTTTCACTTTGCCCCAATCCGTTCATACATGATTTAGTGGACTTTCAGAAATCAGTTCACTTTCCAGTGAATCGGTTCACTGGATCGGTGCATCTAACCGGATCACTTGGAAATAGAAATTTAAGGAAAGTGATTCGGTTGGTGCACTAGACCAGATTACTTGGAAATGGAAATTTGAAGAAAGTGATCCGGTCAGTACACCGATTTGGACAAGAGTCCAAATCGGTGTACCGACCGGATCACTTTCCTCGATTTGATCCAGTGCACCTATTCATTGGAAAGTGAACCGTTTCTTGAAAGTCCACTAAAACATGTATGGACGGATGAGGGTAAAATGAAAAGTTCACTAAAACCCGTGTCTCCTAAAAGGGTTTTCCCGTGTTAGAATGGGCACCCTAAATTTATTATTCATAAATATTTTAATGGTCTTGTAGATATTTTAATGTCTTGATCTAGGATCCATTTTATTGTAACGACTGAGTATAGGTTGACGTTTTCAGATATGACTGAACACGATTCTAATTATTTATTTTCATTATATTACTGAATTTTCGATTGCTTTTAGCATGATTTGTTAAGTTAATTCTATCCTCTTAACTTAATCACAGAGATAGAATAATTATGAGAACCAAACTTATCTAATGCTCTTTCTACATGATACTTTTAGATGTTCATCAAGTGAACATTGATTGTTATAATTTCTATGTTTTCATAATTTTTATTTTTATTTACTAAACATTTGCAACCAATTCTGCCTTATATATTGAGTTCTTTGAATAGATACTTTCATCTATGACTATGATGCTCAAAAAATTACATTAATCTAATCATAGAAGTCATGTCATTTAGATCCTTTAATATTAATTACTTTAAATTATTTTAAATCGCCACAATTCCATTCTACATGAGGTCAACTTTCACTTAACTTAATGGCACATCTAAAGGTCTTAACATAAATATAAAATCTAATCTTAGAAATTATGTTTTTTAACCTCCTACAATCTTAGTGATTTTTTTTATTTCTTATTAATTTTAGATTTTTTTCCATTACTAGTTAGATAGAACAGTCAATTCATGTAAAGATTGTCAAATTCAAATATAAAAGTCGAGACGATACCAATAGACTTGAGTACCTTAAATTATCATGTAAGATATCTTCTTCTATATATCATAGTTTATCATATTATAATTTTTTTTAAACTATATCAAAACAATGAGTCAATTAAATTTATATCTTTTATATTGAAATAATAAATACATATATATATATATATATATATATATATATATATATATATATATATATATATATATATATGTTTTGATCTAATAGTGAGGATATTCTTACTCCTTTGGTGCCGGGTATATCTCACGTATAGTTGGTTTCACTTCTTGTAGTCTTTTGTTTTTTTAATGAACGAAGTTTTCAATGTTAAAAAAAAAAATCTAATAGTGAGGATAAGTCAATTTGATGTTGAAAATGGTTAGGTTTGAACCCACAAGGTAGATTTGTGTCTGCTAGGGTGGAGTGGAGATGTAGGAACAATATAGCTAACTAGGCCTGGCCCTGTCCTTAGGTGAACTAGGTCGTCGCCTAAGGCCCCCAAATTGGGTTCAACTTTTAAGTTACCGCACATTTATAGTATAAAATTATTTTAATGTTTATTTTATTAAGAAATTGAATTGTGGTGCAATAGCATCACCTTTGATTTTAAATCTAAAGGTTCCATGTTCAAATCATGTATGGTTCATTTTTCCAATTTTTTGTATTGTTGTTAAGCCAACTCCTCCATGTTCCATATTGTTAAACTTTTTGCAACAATTTCTTACAAATTTAAACATAATTTTTCTTTAACTAAAACAACTTGAGGAGTATTTAAAATCAATTTCTTATAAATTTAGACATAATTTTTCTTTAAATAAAATAATTTGGAGAGTGTTTAAAATCAATTTGACAAGACTCTTTAACTTGCTTGACTCGAATTCCTATAGAGTTTAGTCAACTCAGACTGATTTGGCCAATTTTTTGTTTGAAATTTTAAATCTATAATTCTAATAAAATAAATTAACCATCATGATAAAATGTCACACCCCGACTAGAAGGGTGGGCCCGGAACGCGACTGATTTTTTTTTTTTGAAATTAAAATATCTCAAGCATTCTAACTGGGCCGGATAGCCACTACATGCGGATGCATCCAATGCCCGCTTACGTCTGCAACAGTAACCGCAAGTTACTGATTGGTTGCAGATCAGCCCCTTCAAAATCTCTGATTTTGCAAATAGGTCCCTCTTTTGAATAAAACTGGATTTTTAACTTAAAACATAATTTTAAAAACTCAAAATCTTAATCCAACCTTACAGATAAGTTTATTTTTAAAAACTTTAATCACCATAAAAATTTTGGGATTTAACTCTCACTAAAAACCATTGATTTAAATAAAAATCACAATTTAACACTATTTACTTAATTAAACAAATATTAAATAAACCAGTTTAGAGACCTCATTTTTGGGGTTCGAAGAATAACTAGACCATACTTAAAATGGTCTAACATAAGATACTTGTTTCCAAAATTATTTCATTTCCAAAACCTTTTAAAATAATTATTACTCCCTTTCGGGGTTTTGACGGGAGGTTTTAAATACCATTTTCTAAAAATAGAATTATTTTAAAACCAGAAATACAAATCCTTGACTAAGAGAATAATATCATCCAATAAAAATCACGTAACAACACAATTTGTAAAATAATAATTATAAGCGGTAAATTACCAAATTGCCCCTCCAGCTGGACGAGCTGGATCACTGAGCTTTCGAGCTCGGATTGGGCCACACCTGGGCTTTCCTCAAAGCCCTAACCGAAATCTTCGAGATTAACCGGTTCAAGCAAGATTATTAAGTTAAACTATGCCTAATCTGGGTCAGGGTATTACATCAAAAGTATTTCTTTTAAAAATTAAGAATTGAGATGATTAATTGACTTTATTAAAAGATTAAAATGATTATATAAAGGTTAAATTTTAACTAATCATTATTCTTATCATTGTTTCAAAATTTTTAATAAAAAATATGACCTAAAGAAGTCCTTAAATGAGGAAACTTAATGTTCATTGTGATATAAATAATTGAATGGAAATAAAATGGGTTTAAATTTGAATGATTGTTTTGTGCTTTATAGTTTATAACTGAGTGATAATTTTTTAATGTAAGTTTACTTTTATAAGTTATTTTAAATGCATTATATACTTTAGTATGTCAACTACTCTTTTTAAATACAATAAAATAGTAATAAAAAATTAAAAAAAAATCAATATACATGACAAATGGAAATTAAATTTGTCACAAGAAAGATATTAACTATTTTATCTATTGAAAAAAATATGTAAAAAAAACTTGAATATGGTAATTTAGTTAGTAATTTTGTATTTCAAAATCCAAGAAAAAAATTAAATAATAATTTGTTATAAATTTGATTATGATATTTTATTTGAATATTTTACATTTTATAAATAAAATTATATAATTTTATTTTTTATTATTGTATAAAAGACCCATCATCTTAAGAGTTTGCATAGGGTCCTGAAATCTCAAGACCATCCCCATCCTTTAGCTGACCCTAGATAGGTGTCCAAAAAGGCTATAATGTGATGATTAAGATGACCAGAATGATAAATGAGGGTAGTGGAGTGTTTGGGACTGTTTGGACTGATCACCATATGGGCATCACCCATTAGGCTGTACACTTCAGTGGAACTCCTGCTGAGCATTTTCCTCTTTCCTTGTTCCAATTACTGCTAAGGGAGTTCATGTGTTTGACATAAAAAGTGTGTTAGATTTTTAGCTTTCTTTTTCTTTTTTCTCTAATTTGGGGCAGGATCCACTATATTTCTAGATCCATCCAATCACTGATATCAACTCTGAACTCAATAGATTGCAAAACACATCTTCCTACTCAAGTAGAGTGAGGAAAATGTGAGGGAGAGCTAATCAAAGCAAGTAAGAATAATAGGTCCTTGTTTAATTGTTGGGAGAGAGTTGTAGAGCTTCCTATTTGGCAAAGTTTCTGAAAAGGAGTGCTGAGAGTCAACACATTGAAATGTAGAGTTGACCTAGTTGACTCACTACAATAACCACTTTTGGTTTATTTCCATTTTCTGGTTGGAGTTTCCTAGCAGATTTGGCCGGAAAGGGAAAGGAAAAGGAAAAGGCAAAGGGAGAACAAAGGAGAAGTGGAAAAGAAAGGAGGAAAAATAAGTTAAAGAAATCCAATAAGCAATCAAATCAGACCCTAGGGTCGATGGAATAACCTTTTAATTGACCCATAGAATGAATATTTTTTTAATATTACCCTCGAGGGAGGATCGCTGGCCCAAAAACACAGGTGGTATAAATTAAAATTCTTTATTTACTCATAATATCTATTTTGAATTAATAATTCATTTAAAAATAATTTTATTTTGATTATTGTCTTTTGATCTCTTAAAAATTATAGGTTTTAATAAAAAAAACTCAAAGTCAGCCATCCTAACACGGGCAAAATATGTTAGGAGACACGGAATGAAGTGAAATTCTCATTTAATCCCTATCGGTGTACCGCTCATCAAACTCCGACACGCCGGTAGGATAAAATGGAAATTTCACTTTATCCTATATCTTCTAACAAATTTTGCCCGTGTGAAGATAAGCGTCCAAAACTCAAACATAATATTGTTGAGTCATGAGTTCTCATAACTTTGATGTGTTCTTTTTGTATAATAAACTTTTGTATATATTAATTTTAGCAGAAGGTGGAGATTGTGAGTATGTTTAATTATATATTTGTATTCTTATATTTAATGAAATAATTTATTTTTAAATTTTCACATTTAATTTTATAAAAAAGTGAATAAACCTTAATTTATAATAAATGTTGTTTAATTTTTAATTTTCTCACCACTCAACAATTTAAGTCATGTTGTCTCCTTTTGAATTCAATTGACTTAATTGTTTATAAGAAGTGTAATACTGAAAAAATATCTTTCAAATGCAAGTACTCCTTACATTAAACGTAAATAAAAATAATTCAAAAAATTATATTATCAATTGAAAAGTGATATTTTAGCAAAACTTGAATACAAAAAATTAATTAATAATTTTGTATTTAAGAAAAATACATTTTAGATAAATTATTTTTATTATACATAATTAAAATTTTAATTAAATTATACTTATAACAATATATTAAATATCAAAAAAGTCCCATTTAAAATTTCTAAATCACACCTCAACTTCTGTGTGTCTAGACGGGCCAAGGCCTTCACCGACAGTGATGGAGAGCAGGGGTCAAAAAATCGGCTCGGCCGATATCCGATACGGACGATATATCGGCCGATAATTTTATCTCTCATACCGATATCGACATTTTCTCTCTCCTCCGATATCGGAACCGTGAAAAAACCACAAAAAACCGTGATGAATAGTGGTGAACCGTGACAAAACCGCAAAAAACTGCAAAAAACCGTGGGGCACCCTGAGAACCGTAAACCCTGAACCGCAGAAAACCGTGGAAAACTGCAGAAAACAGCGAAAAACCGCGAAAACCGCGAAAAACCGCGAATACCCCTGAGAACCGTAAACCGCGAAAAACCATGTAAAAACCGCGAAAAACCGTATCGGTGTTTTAATTTTTTTTTTTTTTTTAAAATACCGATATTTTCAAATATCGGCCGATATTAGGGCCAATATTGGGGACCGTTTATCGCCCATATCGGCCGATATTCCAACTGTACGGCCGATACTTATCGTATCGGCCGATATTTCAAGGTTTCAAAAAACCGATATATATCGGCCGATACAATATGTATCGGCCGATATTTAAACCTTAGATGGAGAGAGCACAGCGATGGAATGGAAAAAAGAAAAAGAAAAAGAAAAAAGAAAAAGAAAAAAGGCAAAAGGAAAAAATCAAAAACGAAAGAAAAGAAAAGGTGTAAAGGGGGCAGAATTGGAAATTAAAAGATTTTTTTTTTATTCGGTGCATAATAAAATATGACCATGTCTATAAGATTACCCTTGGCCAATGCCCTACTTTAACATTATGACTAAGAGCAGAAAACGACTTCCTCGTCAACGGGGGTTCAGTCACTTTCCCATTTCTTCATCCTCTCTCCCTCTCTCTCTCTCTCAGTAGTTTTCCTATAAACACCTAGGAAAACTATCGAACTACCGGATAATCCATCTGAGTTTGGTGACACTGGTCTTGAATCATGGCTAGCGAACAGGTGAACTTGAAGCTGCTAGTGGACAAGGAAAGGAAGAGGGTCGTGTATGCCGAATCTGATTACGATTTTGTCGATATCATATTGAGCTTCTTGACAATTCCCCTAGGCACTGTCCTCCAACTGTTGAACAAGGAATCCCAAATTGGTTGCATGGATAGACTGTATGATAGCGTGGAGGGCCTAGACGTGAAGTTTCTACAGACAGAGGCTTGCAAGAGCATGTTACTCCTTCCCAAAAACGCCTCTGAGGAACAATGCAAGAATCTTGTAATTGATATACAAGAGCATGTGGACTATTACATTTGCGAATCATGGAAAGATCATTTCCCCGTCAACAAGATCAGCAATGCTAAAAATACTCTATGTGGTTCTTGTGGAAAAGAGATGAGCTACAAGATAACTAAAGAGCAGAAGAACGATGGGAGGAAGGGAGCGTTCGTTAAAGAAAATTTAAGGTACATGATAAGCGATGACTTCCGGGTGTGGCTTTCTTCTACAACCATAACCTTGGCTTTGCTTGATGAACAAAATATCAGAGGCATTACTGCTCTTGAGGAGAGGAATGTGCATGTTGGCGCTGAGGAGGTAAGTGACTCTAGTTCACTCTCAAATCATATTCAATGAAAAGGGCTACATCATCTAATCCGTGGGCCACATAATTGCAATTTTTGTTATCATTTTGTCGTGCATTTGGGTTTTTTCTTTTCTTTGTTGTTTGTCTTACCTTTGTGCTGGTTATCCTCTTTGTATTAATATATGAACCATTTTAAAAAAAAAAATCTCTGGTGTGGCAAGAAGTGATGGAAATCATTATCTACATTTCATCAGGCCCGGGCCTGTCCTTATGCGAACTAGGCCGTTGCCTAGGGGTCCAAATAGATAGGCCCCAAGTTGAGTTCAATTTTTAAGTTACTGCACATTTATAGTGTAAAATTATTTTAATGTTCATTTTATTAACAAATTGAATTGTGGTGCACAGGTAGCGCGTGTGATTTTAAATCTAAAGGTTCCGTGTTTGAATAATGTATGGTTCATTTTTCCGAGTATTTAAAATCAATTTCTTATAAATTTAGACATTTTGGCCAATTTTTTTTTTTTAATTTTAAATCTATAATTTTAATAAAATAAATTAAACATCATGATAAAAAGTATTTATCCTATAGTTTTATTTTTCTTTTAAAAATTAAGAATTGGGATGATTAGTTGACTCTATTAAAAGATTAAAATGATTATATAAAGGTTAAATTTTAATTAATCATTATTCTTATCATTTTTTTAGATATTTTAATAAAAAATGTGACCTAAAGAAGTCCTTCAGTGAGGAAACTTAATGTTCATTGTAATATAAATAGTTGAATGGAAATAAAATAGGTTTAAATTTGAATGAGTGTTTTGTGTTTTATAGTTTAACTGAGTGGTAATTTTTTAATCTAATTTTACTTTATAAGTTATTTTAAATGCATTATATATTTTAGCATGTCAACTACTCTTTTTAAATACAATAAAATAGTAATAAAAAATAAAAAAAATAAACATACACGACACAAGTGGAAATTTACTTTGTCACAAGAAAGATATTAACTATTTTATCTATTGAAAAAGATATGTTAAAAAAACTTAAATATAGTAATTTAGTTAGTAATTTTGTATCTCAAAATCCAAGAAAGAAAAAATTTAAATAATAATTTGTTATAAATTTGATTATGATATTTTATTTGAATGTTTCACACTTTCTAAAAAAAATTATATAATTTTATTTTTTTTGAGTGTATAAAAGGCACATCTTAAGAGTTCGCTTGGGGTCCCTGAAAGCTCAGGGCCGGCCCTACATTTCATTAGGGAAACCATTAGATCTGAGAGTCTCCTCATGACAATGATTTATTCCACTAGAATGTGATTTATAGTGTTAGGACATATTATAATTGGTTAGAACATTTCCAATCTGAGCAAGGCATTTACAAACACTAAAATCTTCATCAAATTTGTCTTTAATCAGGTATGAATGGTTTTCTAAATCTAAACTGTGGTTGCATCTCTTTAAAATGTTGTAAGATGTGAGAGGTAAATGGGAAAGGAGAAAACAAAAGACACTAGATGTTTCTCAAAAGGAAGCAGTGAGATTTGGTATTGGAATTTGCTTCAATACTCTTTTTATGTGGATCAATATTTGATAGATATGTTGGGTTCAAGTAAAAGAAAAGAAACTGATAGAACATGAAAAGAAAACATAGATCTTTAATTATCTATTGCATTTACCAGCATTTTATTCCAAGACATCAAACTTTCCAAAATAAAATAAACAGAGTCACCAATATCTATTGTATATTTTGTTGTTAATGATGATGATGTTTCTCTCCTTTCTATGGAATTGGGATAGTCATTTGTTGCCACAGCCACGGTACTGAAGTCCTATTTCAAGGGGAAGGATTGTCAAGAAAATGATGAAAACACCCCTCTCAATGATGTGCTATTTCCCCATACAACATTGGCTACAAGAGGAAATTCATCTTGTGGCAAATGACTGTCTCAATTCCCTTTTTCCATTGCATCTCCAATGTGACTACCGTTTAAACTTCTGAAACGGATTCCTAGAACAACAATCCTTTTGTGAATTGTAGTATCACTAGTATATCTAATTAATGCATGTTTTGCCATTTTTAGCCTGGAAATATTTCCCTCTAATCCTGTGTCTTGTTGATCTAGATAAAGAATCTTATCAGGTGTTTGTTATTCTCTGAGAGACCTTTGACAGATATGTTTCTGAGAAAACAAAACACAAGGACTTACAACAATCTTAATTGGGAAGTTCATCATGCTTTTGAAGAAGAACAAGAATTTCTATCAGACAAAGAGTCTGACACTAATGCCAAGATGATGAGCTTAAAGCTTTTTCTTAGCAAATCCAAGGGCAAGGTTTTGTTTGCAGAGGTGGATGAAAAATTTGTAGAGCTTCTCTTTAGCTTCCTCACATTTCCTCTTGGATCCATAGTTAAATGCTTGGGTGGATGCACTGCCATGAAATGTCTAGGTAACTTGTACGGGAGTGTTGATGCTTCAGGTTTTAAAAATTGTATGAAATCTGAGGAATGCAAGGCTTTGCTTCTTTGCCCAAAGGTACCACCATTTTACAGTTGCAAGAACCAGCTAATCCAGATTGAGGAACAACAGCGTCACTGTTTCTATATTTCCTCTTGTGGAAAATATGTTCATCATTTTAAAGGTGGTTCATCTTTAAATCCTCTCTTATCCATCGTCGATCCATAGAATCAATATTCTGGAGGAGCATATATGAATGAAATGATGTTCATGGTAACTGATGAGTTAGTTGTTGAACCACTTTCACCCACCTCGTGCATCTCTTTCCTCTCCAGACTCAAGATCTCCACAGATGATTTACAGGAGCGGGTCATAAGTGTTGGGAAGAAGGAGGTAAAGCAAAACGACATTTTGAATTCTGCATTAAGTAACTGCTCTGTAGAGCTGAAGTTACACTGTAGTTGATACAGCACAGTATTTTTATATTAGCATTTTGTATGCTTTGCCACTGAACGTTTGGATGGATGGACGTGTCCTATTCATTGATCTCTCTATAACTAGAATCAAATATTTGTTCTCAGGTTCCATTTGGAGAAAATTTATGTCTGCTTGTCCATGTCCATGCATTATCATCAGAACCAAGTACCAATTGCTACCAAATGGCTGACATCTCCTAGAATCAGAGAAATCTTCAGTTTGGACGATGCAAAGAGAGAAATCCATGCATCAGAACATAAACAATGTGAACTCATGTTTTGTGCTGAAGGTTTGATTTTCATGGTTGTTGATGTATGTGCTGGCCACTTTTCAGACAGAATTAGCACCTTAAACCATTAGTACTCCAGATTCCTCCATGATAGACTTAAAACATTAGTCACCTTTTTAATAGAAAGCTTTTGTGAATCGAATGTAACATACATCCAATGTTCGTGAACTTTTTTTTCCAATTTTTTTTGGGAGCACTTACACACACTCGGAAAATCTGCCTCTACACACCCGAATTTGGATTTTCGGATGAAATTACGATTCTGCCCCCGCGTTTCCATTCATTCGAATGAATTCCCAGTTCATTTTGGCATTCATTCGAATGAATCGCCAGTTCATTTTCGATTCATTCGAATGAATCCATTCATTCGAATGAATTACCCGTTCATTTTGGATTCATTCGAATGAATGGGCTGAACAGTAATACGGAATACTGTTCAGCCCGATCATTCGAATGCCCAGTCATTCGAATCCGCTGAATGGATTCATTCGAATGAATGGCCAGTTCATCTTGGCATTCATTCGAATGAATCCATTCATTCGAATGACTGGACATTCATTCGAATGATCGGGCTGAACAGTATTCCGTGTTACTGTTCAGCCCGATCATTCGAATCATTCGCATACGAATCCGCTGAATACATTCATTCGAATGAATGCTCACTCATTCGAATGAATGGGCTGAACAGTAACACGGAATACTGTTCAGCCCGATCATTCGATTCATTCGCATACACAGAATTCATTTGAATGAATCAGTTGATTCATTCGAATGAATGCCTTCATACGTGCATTCATTCGAATGAATCAACTGATTCATTCGAATGAATGTATCAGAGACTGCCTCAGAATGACAGTCCCTCTGGTTTAGCTGATTCATTCGAATGAATCAGCCCATTCATTCGAATGAATCATCTGTTTGAAGGCATTCATTCGAATGAATGGGATGATTCATTCGAATGAATGCCTGGGAGACTGCCTGAGAATGACAGTCCAGGCATTCATTCGAATGAATCAGACCATTCATTCGAATGAATGCCTTCAAACAGATGATTCATTCGAATGAATGGCCTGGACTGCCATTCTCAGGCAGTCTCTGATGCATTCATTCGAATGAATCAGACCATTCATTTGAATGAATGCACATTTTCAAGCATTCATTCGAATGAATGGGATGATTCATTCGAATGAATGGCCTCGACTATCATTCTCAGGCAGTCTCTGATGCATTCATTCGAATAAATGCACGTTTTCAAGGCATTCATTCGAATGAATGGGATGATTCATTCGAATGAATTCCTGGACTGCCATTCTCAGGCAGTCTCTGATGCATTCATTCGAATGAATCAGTCCATTCATTCGAATGAATGCACGTTTTCAAGGCATTCATTCGAATGAATGGGCTTATTCATTCGAATGAATGGAACTTATATATAAATCGATCCACGAAATTCCACTCGTCTCATTCCATTCAAAACCCTAAACCCTCGTTTCCCTCTCCCTCTCCCTTCTCCCTTGAACCCCTTTCTCAATCCCTTCTCCCTTAACACTTAAACCCCATTTTCAACACCCACTTTTCACCCTTAAACCCCTTTTGCAAACACTTCTCCCTACAACCTCATTTTCAACCCCCTTTTCAACTCTCTTTTCAATCCCAAACCTTTGAACCCCATTTCAATCCCAAACCCTTATACTCCATTTTGAACCACCTTTTTCAAAGACTTAACCCTAAAACCCCATTTTCAACCCCCCTTTTTAATCCCAAAACAATGAACCCCTTTTAAATCCTAAACCCTTAAAAAAATCATTCCCATTTTCAACACACTCACTCTCTCAATCTGTTACCTCGGGTCGAAGTTATCTCTCTCAAGCTAATGTCTGGATCTCGTATCTCGAATCGAAGGTAAGTCCTATCTCAGTTTTTTTCTAGAAATCATTATTATTAGTGTTTTAGAGGTAGGTTTAAATTCTCAAGTGGCATGGAGTTTGTTGAGGGATGTTTTGAAAGTCGTGAAGACCTTATAAATTATGTTAAGAATATAGCTCTTAAACAAGGATTTGTATGTACGATAAAGAGGTCATGTAAAAAGGAAAATAAATTAGTCCTTGGCTGCGATAGAGGAGGTAAATACCGCAGCACGGTTAGCTTGGATGAGGATGACAGAAAGAGGAAAGCATACTCTCGCCAATGTAATTGTCCTTTTCAAAGTTAAAGGAAAACAGATTGTTGATGGGTCATGGAAGTTGACCATAAAGAGTTTGGAGCACAATCATGATATATCGGATGTATTATTAGGTCATCCAAGTATAAGATGTTTTTCAGATTCTGAGAAAAGAATGATCATTGAAATGAAGAGTAGCAATATACCACCATGGCAAATTTTGACGACCCTTAGAAATCAAAATCCAGATATTGGAATATCAGCGGCTGATTTGTACAACTTTTGTTCTGCGCTTCGGAAAGAGCAACTAAGGGGTCAAACTACAATTGAAGCTTTGATAGAAGATCTTCAACAAGGTGGTTATCAATACTTTCTTGACTATGACAGTGAGGGTCATCTATCCCATCTCTTTTTGGCACATCCGAAGTCAATTTTTCTTACCGACAGATATCATAATGTGTTTCTGATGGATTGCACGTACAAAACCAATAGATATCATATGTCATTGCTTCATGTCGTTGGTGTGACAAGTTTCAATAAGAATTTCTGCTCATGCTTTGCATTTCTAAGAAATGAGAAATTTGAAGATTATGTATGGGCATTACAGATGTTTAAAAAGGTCTTCGGAGTGCAGCATGATCGACAAGTTCTTTTGACTGATAGGGAATTGGCGTTAAAGAATGTCATTGATTTGAAGTTCCCTAATGCTGTACATATTTTGTGTTCCTAGCATATCAACAAGAATATTGTCGCTCGTTGTAAACCTTTGTTTAAGAGAATGGAAGACTGGAATGCATTTTTTACCGAATGGAATGGTCTGATTGAGTCCCCAATCGAAGAAGCATTCAATACAGCGTTTGAGGCATTCAAACAAAATTTTAGAGATGATTCGCAGGCAGTGAACTACTTAACAAGGACATGGATCCCACATAGAAAACAATTCGTCAAGGCATGGATCGGATGGAGTTTACATTTTAAGAATCGAGCTACTTCAAGAGTTGAGGGTGCACATGCTATTCTGAAAAGTTATATATCTACATCTACAAGTGATCTAGATGTTGTCAGAAGAAAGATAACCCATGTCATTGAAAATCAATTTGAAGAGTTCAAGATTCAACTTGAGGATGAGAAGATTCGGTTTGCATGTGATGTGTCTATTCCTTTCTTTGATAAATTGAAGGGCAAAGTTTCTCATTTCGCAATAAATGAGGTTTACAACCAATATGATATGCTTATGAACCGATCATTTTCACCCATTTGTACGGAAGAGTTTACAGCTTCAATGGGCATACCGTGTGCACACAAAATGCAATGGATGGACAAATTACATTTGGATGACATACACCCACAATGGAGAATCGACTTAATCTCATTGGCCGACTTGAGGATTGAAAGGAGGAGCCCTGGGGATGTATTAGATGTACACTTTGAAGGTATTAAGAACAAATATGGACATTTGTCTTCGTATAATCAAGAGATGCTCCTAAATCATCTTCAAAATCTTGCCATCCATGATAAGCCAGTCAGTCACCCTATTATGCAATATTCTAGAGGACGTCATCCAGGTTCAAGGAATTCATCACAGGGCCAAACATCTACACGTCGAGATCCTTCTGCATTTGAGATTGTAGAGAATCAACTAAATGGAAGGAGATGTGGGTTATGCAAAAATACTGGTCATACGAGGAGAACTTTTCCGAATAGGCCACCTTCTTCACAGGCATCTACGAGTGTAGATTTAAATGCTGATTATAATGTAGGTGATTTCATTGAAGCACAAACAGCGAGTTTTCCACAGGATAGTGGATCTTACAACTTTGGTGACGATTCAACATATAACTCTACAGAAATGACCGAAGTAAGTTCATTCCTTAAAGAGTTTATATGTATTTACCAATCGACATATAACTTTTCCATATGTTCTAATGTCATTTTTTTAAATGTTATGCAATGGTCTGGTGATCTTAGAGATAATGACGATTTCTTGCAATAGTGGAATCAATGAAGTGAAGATAGGATTGTCAATAGCTTAATTTTAAGTTAGGAATGCTCTTGAATGTACTTGTCAGCTTGAATGTATTCATAAAATTCTTTAACGACCGTCGGATACATATCACTTTTTAATGCCAAAAATGACCCCCAACCTATTTTTTCAAATAAAGCTTCAACTTTAAAACCAAATTGTGTGAAATATGAGAGGTCCACGATTTTACCAAATATGAAGGACCGTGTGGAGAAATCCTCTCTGTACATGGTCGCCGCTTCCGAAGATACGAAATAGGTGGGGTCGAATGCGGTATCCTTCTTTTGTTTTTTCCCTCCCCTTGTTGAAGTTGCTTTCCTTTTCGACGACGATGCCATGGGTTAAAGGGTGGGTTTTTCAAAATAAAGGAAGAAATAGGGAGAATGGGGTGGGGTTTGGGATTGGAATGAAGGTGATTCGAATGAAAGGGGTGTGTGATTCGAATGAATGGGGTGTGATTCGAATGAATGAGGGAAGAGCTCGGGAAAGGGACTTCGGAATGAGGGAAGGCCGAGCTTAGATTGAGGAAAGGGAGAGCTGAGGATGAGAGAGACACGGCCGGAGTTGGTGCCAGAGTAGGAGAGTGAAAGGGAGAGGGAGAGCTTCGATATAGGGTTTCGAAATGGACTCACGGCGAACGAGGGAAAGGGTTAGGGTTCGGTGTCGATCGAATGAATCGACGGTTCTTATATATTAAGTTCGCATTCATTCGAATGAATCATCCCATTCATTTGAATGAATCATCTGTTTGAAAGCATTCATTCGAATGAATGGTCTGATTCATTCGAATGAATGCATCAGAGACTGCCTGAGAATGGCAGTCCACGCCATTCATTCGAATGAATGCACATTTTCAAGCATTCATTCGAATGAATGGGCTGATTCATTCGAATGAATGCTGGACTGTCATTCTCAGGCAGTCTCCCAGGCATTCATTCGAATGAATCATCCCATTCATTCGAATGAATGCCTTCAAACAGATGATTCATTCGAATGAATGGGCTGATTCATTTGAATGAATCAGTTGAACCAGAGGGACTGTCATTTTGAGGCAGCCTCTGATACATTCATTCGAATGAATCAGTTGATTCATTCGAATGAATGCACGTATGAAGGCATTCATTCGAATGAATCAACTGATTCATTCGAATGAATTCTGTGTATGCGAATGAATCGAATGATCGGGCTGAACAGTATTCCGTGTTACTGTTCAGCCCATTCATTCGAATGAGTGGGCATTCATTCGAATGAATGTATTCAGCGGATTCGTATGCGAATGATCGGGCTGAATAGTAACACGGAATACTGTTCAGCCCGATCATTCGAATGAATGTCCAGTCATTCGAATGAATGGATTCATTCGAATGAATGCCAAGATGAACTGGCCATTCATTCGAATGAATCCATTCAGCGGGTTCAAATGACTGGGCATTCGAATGATCGGGCTGAACAGTATTCCGTGTTACTGTTCAGCCGATTCATTCGAATGAATGGATTCATTCGAATGAATGCCAAAATGAACTGGGAATTCATTCGAATGAATGGAAACGCGGGGGCAGAATCGTAATTTCACTTGAAAATCCGAATTCGGGTGTGTAGAGGCAGATTTTCCGGGTGTGTGTAAGTGCTCCCTTTTTTTTGGGTGAATACTAAATACTGAACAGTAATCATCTTCATAAGAAATTTCCATTCTGAAAGATTTGGAAGCTGACCATTTATTTGTTTTTGCAGGCTCTCTCATTGTTGAAAGCTTGTTTGACCTCCAAAACTGTTCTGACAGACGTTTTCTTGAAGAAACGCAAGTGACAGACGTTTGCTTTTGGAGATTTTTTATCTTGAGAAGGATATAGTTATCATACATATTAAATTGCCTTTTCTGATACTAGAAATGACTTCTTTGGGAAAAACTCTTTTAGCCCTGTTGGATTGCCTTTTATGTTTTTTTTCATCTCTTTGGAGCATTAAGGTATTGTTGATCCTTTGCACTTTGGCAAATGAAACTCTTATATGAAAAAATTGCCTTTTATCCTTTTTATTGTCTCTTTGGAGCATTAGGGTGGTGTTGATCCTTTGTACTTTGGCAAATGAAACTCTTTCCAATAAGGAAAAAAAATGACTTGAATTCTGTCAAGAACTCAAGATAATAAACTGTTCACCCATGATCAAGATGAATGACCAGAAAAGTAGTATTCAGTGGATCTACCCAGTTATATATTTAAATGGTGATGTAGAAAACCTTCTCCTAATTGAAATTGTCAATTTTCCTTTGAATCATGCTGAAGCTAGTTTTCAGAAATATAAATTCTCGTAAACTTGCTATCCAAGTTAATTTTAGAAAGCAAAATTGTTATATGGTCACACGAAAAAGAAAAATCTTGTATAAACCTCCTAAGAAGCCTCCACCTCCTCTCTAACAGGATACCATTTCTGAGTAAAATTGTACAATCTTCCTAACATTTATTTAGATAATCATGCCTCCTCCATCAGCCTATTCATATACGGCTGAATGCTGGGTTTTTCTTAGAGGCGGGGAACTCCCTTGTGATTATAGTTTAGAAGTTATGAGTTCAAGTCCTATAGTTGTCAGATAGAACAGTCAATTCATGTAAAGATTGTCAAATTCAAATATGAAAGTCGAGATGATACCAATAGACGTGAGTACCTTAAATTATCATTTAAGATATCTTCTTCTATATATCATAGTTTATCATATTATAATTTTTTTTAAACTATATCCAAACAATGAGTCAATTAAATTTATATCTTTTATATTGAAATAATACAAATATATGTATTGATATTTTCATTTTTTGATGTACACAAAATATTCCTCAAACAATTAATCCAAAATCGGTTGCATGATCAGAGTATGAAAGTGCACAAGATCAAGACAGTGCATTTTTTATGGACAACAGCTTGCAAGAGCATGTTACTATATAAAATAAAAAAAAATTAAATTGAATACAGTAAGTTAGAGAGAAAAACACGTTGGAAAATGAATATTAGTTTTTTTATTTAATTTATAACTGAGATTTTTTTAATAAAAGCAAAAAAAAAAAAAAGTTTAAAAATGGGTGAAAAAGTAGAGATAAAGATTTTAAGATTAAATTCAGTACGATGGAAACAAATTTAACACTCATGTCATCAATATCTTAGAAGTAGAAAATTTTAAAAGAATTTACTCCTCAAAAGTATAGATAAAACATTAAAAGAATTATCTCATATAAAAAGAAATTTGTGAATCCAGATTTTAATTAGTCTTATAGAGTCAAAGTAATAGTTCCCATGAATATCCCAACTCCATATTAAAGGTAAATTTAATCCCACAAGTATGTGTAAACATATCAATCTACACACACTAGTTTAATTGATTGGAAATAACTCTATAAAACATTTCCTCTATTTGTCTGAATGATGGTAATCTGACTAGGGAACCTGATTCTATAAGCAGCACCTTTGTTAATTATTTCACTGAACTTTTAGGGGGTGGGCATGACAATATCAATACTACTGATCAGACATGCAACTATCAGAATTTCATTACCAAGAGCAGGCTATCCGACACTTCTTCTGACTTACTTACAGTTCCTATTTGCAGGGAGGAAGTTAAGAAAGTTGTTTTTGGCGCTAATCTGTTTAAAGCTCCTGGACCTGACGGTTTTAATGGATTCTTCATTCAGAAATTTTGGGATAATGTGGGGGAAGATGTCACTTGTGCTATCCAAAACTGCCTTAACTCTTCGAGCCTCCTAAATCAGGTCAAGGCCTCCTTCATTGCTTTGATTCCCAAGGGTGATGGTGCGAATCGTCCCGACATGTTCCGGCCTATTGCTCTATCAAATGAAATATATAAAATGGTTTCTCGTGTCCTTGTTAATCGGGTGAAACCTTTTTTGTCGACTCTTGTTAGCCCAAATCAATCGGCTTTCATTTCAGGAAGGGAGATTTCAAACAACATTATGCTCGCTCATGACATTATTCGTGGTCTCCATTGAGATAATGGTCCTCCGAGAATGTGCATCAAACTTGATCTTAAGAAAGCTTTTGACAGTGTCCGATGGGATTGTATCTACCTCATATTAAGGGAAATGAATTTCAATTCGAAGTGGATTGGATGGATTCGAAACTGCATCGACTCCCCTTCATTCTCAGTTTTAATCAATGGTATGCCTCATGGTTATTTCAAGAGTTGCAAAGGCCTCCGGCAAGGTGACCCCATTTCTCCACTTCTTTTTTGCTTGGTTATGGAATCACTGTCATGTGCTATTGAGAATGCAATTGCTAATGGCAATATCCGGTGCCCCTTTACTTCGGGAGACTGTACAATTTCTCATCTTCTCTTCGCTGATGATCTCCTAATTTTTTGCTCTGCTGATATAAGGTCGGCTACTCACCTCAAGCAACTTTTGTTGGATTTTAATGTTTTTTCTAGGCTGGCTTTTAATCCATCAAAGAGTCATATTATCTTCTCCGGCTCTGTAAATAACCGTCTTGAAATCATGAACACATTGGGAATGGGTGAAGCTAAGCTGCCTATCACCTATCTTGGATTGCCTCTTTTTTCTGGAAGAATTCGCAGAGCAGACTGTGATGGCCTCACTTCTAAAATTCAGAGGAAAGTTTGTAGCTGGGCCAGTTCATCTCTATCTTTTGCTGGTAGAACTGAGCTTCTTAGATCCACTCTGAACAGCTCTCATATTTATTGGGCGAATGCATTCCTTCTACCCAAATCTTGTATTAATATGATGGAAAAGATAATGAGGAATTTCCTATGAGGCTCAGATAGTTCGAAGAAGCTACACACTATTGCTTGGTCGAAAATATGTCTCCCCAAGACTAAAGGTGGTCTAGGTTTGCATAGCATTCTTACTATCAAGGAAGCATGTCTGATGAGGCAATTTTGGAACCTTATGCTTTGCAAAGACAACCTTTGGACTTGCTGGATCATGCAGAAATATTTGAAGAACTCTAGCATTTGGCATGTTAAGATGCGACATGATCCATCTTGGGCATGGAGGTTTATCTTATCTGTCCGTGATCTTGTAAAGAGGCATGCTGTTTCAGTGATTGGTAATGGAAAAAGTACTAGTTTTTTGTTCGATCCTTGGATTAGGCCTGGTTTCATCTTGTTTGAACATTTTGGGGGAAGACCTATTCACTCGCTTGGGCTTGGAAAAGATGTTTTGGTCAGTGCTTTCATTAACAATGGCCAGTGGGTGTTACCAGAGGACTTGTCTACCCCTTTCATAACCATCTGGAATATGATCAATGGTATTTCCCTTCCTGCTCTTCCAATTAATGATGAATTCTATTGGACTGCTAGTGACGATTGTAACACCCCGATTTCTCAATAAGATGAATATTTACGAAAATGCCCCTGGATTGGTAAATTTATTAATTATGATGTTAAATGAGAAAATAGTGGGGCCCATTGTTCAAATTAAGATCCTATGAACATATTATAAGGGTCAAATTATAACGGATGAATAATGTACATCAAATTAGGTCAAAATGGTTAATTGGGTCAAAGAATTCTCAACGGTTGGAATAATTACGAAAATACACCTGGATTGGTGAATTCAATAAATGTGATTGTAAATAAGGAAATAGTGGGGCCCATTGCTCAAATTAAGATCATATGAGCACATTATGAATGTCAAGTTTGATTGGATGGGTAATTTCTCAATGAAGTGGATAAATTACGAAAATGCCCCTGATGTGTTAAATTAATTATTTTGTGATGTTAAGTAAGGAAATGGTATGGCCCATTGCTCAAATTAAGATCATATGAGCACATTATGAATGTCAAGTTTGATTGGATGGGTAATTTACATCAATTGGGTCGAAAATGGCTAAATGGGTCAAAGGGCCCAAATGGGACCCATCGGGTCTTACTGGATTATTTGACCGCTTTGTGATTTTAAATTAAATGGGGTTAAGCCTATTTGATTGGAAATCAAGTTGAGAAAAAATGGGTAGGCTTGATCCATATGTAAAAACCAATTAGAAATGACCAAAATACCATAATTGGGTCATGGAGTCAAAAACGGGTCAAGGAGCTAAAAGTGGACCCAACGGGTCGAGTTGACTATGGTTGACCGTGTGGACCCTCTAGGGAGCTAAAACACGAGTTAAATCAGTTGAGTGGAACTGAAGTGAGTTGGAATTAGATCAAGGGTTGAGTTAACTCATGTGCATTGAATGAAATGCATTAATTATAGTGAGTTGGACATTGAGTTGAGTGAGTAAAAAATGGAAGTCAAATGGGCTGAAAATTCAGTGAGTTAAGTGGAATATGAGGAGGTGTGGTGATCTCAAACAAACCAAAACAAGTCCCACACTTTGGGGACTTGTTATGGAGAGTTTCATGCAAAACATTAAATGGAATATGGGGGGTTTCTATTCCATTTGGAAACCCCAAGCCTTCAATGTTGGAATGCCAAAGGGTGCATTTGTTGGCAGCAAGTGTCCCATTGGTTTAGGCAAGAATTGATGAGGAAGTGGAGGGGTTTTGAGGGTTGAATTATTAAAGGAAACAAACACCATCTTAGCCATTTTTCACCATTGAAAAGCCAAGATTCTCCATCTCTCTCTTCCTCTCTCCAATTCATTTGCTTAAGTGGAACAGCAGAGGTTTTTGGCATCAATTATTCAAACTTAAACCAGCAAGGAATTAAGAAAGAAGGAAGGAAATAAGAAGGAAAGGAAGCAAGGATCAAAAGGTAAGACAAGATCTTGGAATTTGGTAAGTGTTTCATGGACTTTTGGATTAATAAAGTGGGGTATGTATTGGGCCATGGTCATGGCCGAATACACCAGTGTTTAACCTTGATTATGGAGGATTTAAAATGGTAAAAAAATAACCATTGGGTTCGGCCACCATGGAGGGCCGAACCCCATGCAAGAGATTGCTTGGTTTTCATGTTTTGAAACATGAAAACCATGGGTTTTATGGACTGTTTTTGGGTTTGATTTAAGATTCAAATGCATGTTTTTAGAAAGGGTTAAAAACATGGATCTGAATGACATAGGGACTGAAGGTGTTATGGGTATAAAACAACGGTTTAAAAGATGGAAATGGACCATTGGGTTCGGCCACTTTGCATGGCCGAACCCCATGGAAACAAGTGATTGTTTTTTATAGTTTTTGGAAATTAAAACCATATAGTTTGGGACTGATATTAGATGTTATTGTTGGATTTGGAATGCATGTTTTAAGGAGGTTAAATCATGGATTTGGGTGTTGGTTTCAGACCCAAGATAAAGGGTTAAATGTTCAAAACCAATTTCATGGTGTTCGGCCAATGAGCATAGCCGAACCCTATGAAATTGGGCTAATTTTTGGATGTTTGTTTGAAAGGTAAAACCTAATTTTAATATACTGTTATTACATGATTATTTGAGGTTTAAAAACAGTAAACATAACCATTGGGTTCGGCCACCATAGAGGGCCGAACCCCATGTAAAAGGATGTTGATTTTCATGTTGTGAAACATGGAAACCATGGACCTTATGGACTGTTTTGAATAAATTTAATTAGATGGTTTCTAAGAGGTTTAAAGGCAGCAATATAATATTGATATTGCATGTTTAAATAACGCCTAAAACATGGTTAAAAGACCAAGACATGGACATTGGGTTCGGCCGCCTTGAATGGCCGAACCCCATGAAAGTAAGTGATGTGTTTTGGTGAAGTTAAATTACTGTTTTGGTGGCTGGTTATGTGGTTGAACCATGTAATTCATGGTTGTGATAACATGATTAAATCATGTATAATCATGAGAAGTTGAGGGATCAACCAGATCAAGTGAACCCCATGGGTTGCTTTAAGGTTTTTATCTGATTTAATGGGGTAGTGTTGGTGGACGAAAATGAGGATTGGAACCAAGTGATTTGAATGGTTGTGAAGGGATTAAGAAGTACAAATTGGATTGGTAGGGTTCGGCCAAGTAGTATGGCCGAACCTCAATAAGGTAGATTACTTTGATGAACTTTGATTATGAGCAAGATTAGACATTAGTTATACCAATGGCAAATCTGTGAATACAAGTCAAACGAAGGGATTGATCAAAGGACTCACATGATGTAGTTGGGTCTTAGATATGAATGAACAAGTAAGTGATAGTATGATTTATTGATTGTTATATGGATAAGGTACCGGAAGTTGAAAGACGTGCGAGTCGTGACCGGGTGACGCGAAAGAAAGATCAAGTACTGAAGTGAATCTTCAGTAGGTTTCCTACCTACTTGTAACCACGGTTTTACCCAGTTTTTCTTATGATATTCTTGTTTTAATATATGTGTTTCAAATGATATATTATGCATTAACAAATGGCATACAGGCATTGGCATCTCATGCATAGCATGGGATAATAAATGAAGTTCTAAAGTGATGGCTACGATGGTACATGATGGGGTTGCTCATTACATGTACATCGCTTATAGAAGAGATGAAGGTGTGTTGTAATTTACCTTGTCGGTGCAAGGCACGTCAAGTGATGGCTATGAAAGTACATGATGGGGGATGCTCATTGCATGTGCATATTTCATAGCATTGTTTTACCTGTTTTGATGATCATGTATTATGATATGTATATGCATGTTTTATATGCTAACATGTGGTAACCCTGATTCGGGAACCTACTGGGCGCGTTGATCTAACGCCCTAATTCTATCCTCAGAGGAGATTGCAGGTACAAACAAGGGGAAAGGAAAGGTCATTGACCAAGAGGGGAGCTGAACCTAAGTGCTTTAATGATGGATTTGGATTACGTTATATTACTGTCATTTGAATACTATTGTTGGACATGTAGTAATTCGTTATTTGCTATGGTTTGATTAGGATAATAACCTATGGATGGTTGATCTATGTTATTTAATATTTAAGACTGTTACTTGCTATCTCGTCTTTCTATTCCGCAATTATCTAGATTATTCCGCATGTTGATGTTAGTTCCATGTGTGATTCACTATCATGGTCTATTCCATGTACACATGGGTGGCCAGTTAAGGTTCAGACTTGGGTAGTCTGAACTTAACTCGTGTCGTGACGCCGCCCGCTCTCTTCCGATGTTTATTTTAGAAAAAAAAAAAAATTAAACTCTGAAAATTAGAGTGAAAAGGGCGGGGTGTTACAACGATGGTCAGTTCACTACGGCCTCTGCTATCCTTTCCACCTGTAGTACCTTGGAAGAACCTGGCTGGGTTAAGAACATCTGGTTCTCGGGGTGTATCAGTCACCATTCTACCCTTACCTAGTTCTTCCTCAACTCTGCTTTGAAGACTAAACTATTGCTATATAATCTGGGCACTATCCATGACCTGACTTGTATTCTTTGTGGCACTGAGGTGGAATCTCATCAGCATTTGGTGCACTGCAGTTTCTCCACTGATGTTTGGAACAATCTGATGAAGAAGTTTCAACTGAACAACCAGTCGGGCAACATCTTGATTGACTCCTCTATGCTGATTCATAACAGTAATGGCCGCCTTTCATCTTTGGTTGTTCACCTTGCTCTACCTGCAATGATCTGGCACCTTTGGCATGAGAGAAATGACAGAATTTTCAAAAAACGCTATCAGCAATATTGATCGACTTTGTTACAATATTCGTATGGATATTCGTAATCGTCTCATCGTTCTCCTCTCCAACTCTGATGTTAAGGGGATAAGTGACGGCTTTGCAGCTTCTTGGAACCTGCCCCCTGCATCTGTTGCTCCACAAATACCGCTGGATAGGAATGCCCCCCTTATCTCTCGCCTTTACTCTCTAATCATTTCTCAGTTTTCTTCTGGTGGGAGGAACTTCCTTGGTGCCATGTACTCCGGTGACGACATCACTAGCTTCTATTCTACCCCTCTCATTTCCATGGACTCCACCATTCCAATGCTGAATTTTGTACAAAAAATTCTATTAGCTATGCTCAGATTGGACATCCCCCTCCATTGCATTATGTTATCCAATGAGATTGCAAAGTTCATTAAACACTCCCACGTCTCCCAGTGGCACTATTTCAACCATATTAGAACTATTAACTCCCTCCTTGGCAAGTTCTACTCTGGTATTGTTCAAATTGATTGCTTCAAAAAGGACTCTGCTCGGGTGCTCTTTACTTTTTCGATGACCGGTAACAATGGCATATTTTATTCTATGGATATAGCATCGACTAACAGCTGATCATCAGTTTGCTGGCCTCTTTTATTCTGGCTTACTTTCTTTGTACATATTGTTGTACATTGTTTTGTTGGTTTTGTTGGGTGTTGACTTTTTTGCCATGTATCTCCTTTCTTTCTCCTTGCCCGGCCCGAGCTGTGGGCAAAACTTTTGTATCTTGGGCACCTTTTTTGTTTGAATTACTAACTATATCATTCAAAAAAAAAAAAACTCCATAAAACATGAATTGAACTAAAGATCTCACTTCATGAAGTGGGCATATTGAGTGTACCAACTTATACTTATCAACTATCCAAGAGCCTGTAAAATTAATGGTTAGATTATCTAATGATCTCATATGATGAATCCACAACCATCTCTTGCGTTGATCAATGGTGGGGCCACGGGGGTCCACAGAGGGGGATTTAATGTGAAACGGGCGGCATTTTTGTAAATAAACTGATAGGACATCACCTACAAACTTGTAACGTTATCCACTTCAACGCATACGAGTCTCAGCAATGGCTACTTCTTCTTCTTCATCCTCTCTTCTTCTTACGTTTGGTAAGCGTTCCAACCGACCATCACCTGCTTAAATACATTTCGCATCTACTCCTACCTTAGAAAATTTCACGAATGCACTTGGGATTTTTTCCTTTTTTAATTTTGAAAATTTCTGCTTGGGCATTTTTTTCGTTCTCAATTTTGAATTCTGGGATGCTTTTTCTTTGAAGGTCAGAAGTTATCTTTTTTCTTTTTGATTCATGCGTTTTTTTTTTTTTTTTTTTTAAATCTTGGATTTGGTTTTTTCTCATTTTGGCTAATGAAAGAAAAGTAAAATCATTGAGTTTCTTCTTAATCACCTTTACATTAAGAGAGTTTCTCTGTTTTTTTTTTTCAGCTTAGAAATTTGTGTTACATCTTTTTTTGTTTCCTCATTTCAGCAAACAAAATGTGTGAATTATGAATTAGCCTAGCGAGACTCTGTAATGAGAACAACTATCAAATGGACCATAAACCCTACATCGTCAAGTGCATTGGTTAGTGATTGTATGGATGTGGAGTGTCCAAAGTTGTACCAGCAATTGATCATCTAAACCATGTAATCTTCTCTTTTTAAGTTTCAATAAATAAAAGTCAAATGATTTTTAAAATTTTTAAATCAAGAAATAGAATGATCAGCTGGGTCTGAAATGTCATAATCATCCTACTCACATAATCCTTTTTACATCACATTCAACCTCGTGAGCATCAACACCTGTTTAAAGGGAAGCCTTGGAATCAAGTCTCATTAGAGTTTTTGGTAGATTATAGTGTTTTTTTTTTTTAAATACTGTCTTATGCTGTTTCTAATCCTGGGAAACAATTATAATAATAATATTTGAAACTGATAATAAAGAGGTCTCAAGTTCGCAAAAAGACATGTCCAAGGGCAAGAAAAAGTGTGGATGGATGTTGAAATATGTACACTATAAGATTACTTGAAATTGGTCCCATAAAATTATCTTAACCAAGCTAATCTAGGAAATGTCCCTGCAAGGATTCCGCCTGAGAATGTGGCCTCTAAGTGGGATCTGTTTGCTGACCAATCTAAACTGGTCCACATTTATTTTTCTATTTAGAATTGAATATGGTTTGAAACAAATCCTATCCAACTCATCCTGTAGTATAAATGTTTATCCAATGTTCAACTTTAATTCAACTTTAATGCTCAAAATCAAAGGTTAGGATGATCTGACGGAGCTGCACTTTGGACAATCTTACAGTTCATATAATTCCATGGCCATTCATCATTGTTGCCATGTCAAAAGTTGGAACACACCCTCTGACATGACTTATCAGAACCCCCAACTTCTAAGTTGGGGCTCTTAGACCATGGAGTAAACTTTATATATTTAGATACTTGATCTAATAGTGAGGACATTCTTACTCCTTCCTTTGGTGTCAGGGTATATCTCACATATACCTGGTTCACATCTTGTACTCTCTTTTATTTTTTAATGAATGAAGTCGTCAATGTTTCAATAAAAAAAAAAAGATCTAATAGTGAGGATAAGTCAATTTGATGTTGAAAATGGTTAGGTTTGAACCCACAAGGTAGACTTGTGTCTGCTAAGGTGGAGTGGAGATGTAGGAACAATATAGCTGACCCTAGATAGGTGTCAAAAATGTCTATAATGTGATGATGAAGATGACCACAATGATGATGAGGGTAGTGGAGTGTTTGGGACTGTTTGGACTGATCACCATATGGGCATCACCTATTAGGCTGTACACTTCAGTGGAACTCCCTGCTGAGCATTTTTCTAGTGGATAATAACATATTCACCTGGTGGCAAAATTGCAATTCACTGTTGTCCCCTCCTCTTTCCTTGTTCCAATTACTGCTAATGGAGTTCATGTGTTTAAAGCATTCTTTTCAGGTGAACTTTGACTTTGACATAAAAAGTGTGTGCTAGATTTTTAGCTTTCTTTTTCTTTTTCTCTAATTTGGGGCAGGATCCACTATATTTCTAGATCTATCCAATCAATGATATCAACTCTGAACTCAATAGATTGCAAAACACATCTTCCTACTCAAGTAGAGTGAGAAAAATGTGAGGGAGAGCTAATCAAAGCAAGTAGGAATAATAGGTCCTTGTTTAATTGTTGGGAGAGAGTCGTAGAGCTTCCTATTTGGCAAAGTTTCTGAAAAGAAGGGCTGAGAGTCAACACATTGAAATGTAGAGTTGACCTAGTTGACTCACTACAATAACCACGTTTGGTTTATTTCCATTTTCTGGATGGATTTTCCTAGCAGATTTGGCCTCCTTAGCTTAGAAAAGCCACCCACATGCCTAATCTACTCCATGGAGAAGAAAGGGAAAGGGAAATGGAGAAGAAAGGGAAAGGGAAAGGGAGAACAAAAGGAGAAGTGGAAAAGAAAGGAGGAAAAATAGGTTAAAGAAATCCAATAAGCGATCAAATCAGACCCTAGGGTTGATGGAATAACCTTTTAATTGACCCATAGAAAGAATATTTTTGTAATATTTACCCACCACCCACCTCCCCCCCCCCCCTACCCCACCCTTCTACTGAATCAATTCCTCTATTTCGTACATTGTCTTTTGCCCCAATCAACCTGGCCCAACCTGTTGATGGGAATGGGCCAATTTTCTAAAATTTTCACAATTGGATATTCCAAACAATCGAATCTGTTAAACATAACTGGAGGACTGTGGACCAGTTGTTTTAACATTTTGAGCATTGAATGTTTCAAACAGATGAGAAGCACAACACCATGGTAATTGGTGGACTGTATACCAACACCATGCACCTGGTGGAACACGGTTCAAATTGAACAAATTGATGGTTGTCATTGAAACCCAGATAAAAGTACTGGCTAGGATCATCCGACCATTGCAGTTCATGTGCAGTGGATGATCTAGAAAATGTATTATTGATTTTTTTTGTGATCCAAATCATTCTCCATCTAGATCCCAAAAGCATATTGTTTGTTTTTATTCATTGTTCAACTTCCTTTGATTGTTCCACTGCACACTAGAAAAATGCACTGATCAGTTCAGAGCTTGGCCCAATCAGTATGGCCATGCTCAGAGCATTGATTTCAAAATGTAGACTAGATTTTTAGGGAAGTGATAGAGACACCAGTGTTTTTTTATATTAAGCGACATTGGGCTTATCCTTTTGTCCACTTGTCAATATCTAGGTGGTGGAATAGTACACCAGTGTCCCTTGTCATCAAAACACTGGTTTCCCTATCATTATTATGACTCCTGAAACTTGGAATATCAAATTCTGCATTATGCTTTTGAATTTCAATTATCTTACCATTTGGTTTCTATTTTAACAAGTCAAATACATGATTTTATGAAACATCTTCTGAACTTATGCTGTAAAAGAATATGGCCTTTGTCATCTAACTGTACAATGAATGTATTTTGTAGGTTCAAGTTCTGTTAAAATCTCATCTCCTATGAATCATTCACTAGTGGGTCAGAAAATTCAGATGTCAGTTGGACGACGTTCAGTTCTGGACCATGGAGTGAAAGTTGTGAGCGTGAAGAAGTGCAAAGATGAATCTACTCTTCTTAACCGCCGAGGTGCCATTGGGTTGATTTTTGCAATTTCTGGTCTTGGTTTAGCCCCTTTCAATGCAAAAGGAGCAGGCTTACCGCCAGAGCAAAAGCCAAAATTATGTGATGATTCATGTGAGCAGGAGCTTGAAAATGTATGGTGAGATTACATAGAGCCCTATCTTTTCATCATTTTTCTTTAATTATGCTTTCATATTGTGAAGTCAAAATCAGGAAATACCATTTTTGTATAATTCTTGCTGATTATTACACTTAAAACAGTATTCTTCACATTATTCTATTGCTTCTTTTAGGATCTGCATCAGTGTAACATTCTTTATGAAAGGTATTTGTATTGGTATTGCATACCATTTTTGCTTTTGTGCATATGGATATGTTGCTAGGGATATCTATTAAGATCAATGAGCATTTCATATTCTTTTTTCTTCTAACTATTGGACCAGAAGCCTAAATTTGTATTCTGTATATTGAGACACCAATAGAGAAATTTAATTTTCTCACAGCTCAATAAATGTAAAACCATATTGTTGACTGAGGCTCACAACCCCATTCATGTGTAGCCCATGTGTGTGAAACATGGTGTTCATCTGAACCTCATTGTGAACAAGTGTTGCCTAAAATATTTGAAATTAGAAGACCATAGCCCTTAGATTTGGTCGTCCACAATCAAGAGCCTTGAGCACAGTTGGTAAGTGTTTGTTGTTATAACCACTGTATTGTGGGTTTGAGTCCTATGGGTATCATATAGGCAGTTGGCCCTTAAAAATGCCAAATCCAATTACAACTGCCAACCCCAGATAAATGGGATAAATAGGCTATGGTGATGATGATAAATACATGAATTAATGCATGTATATTACAGCATATTCAGAGATTCACCATAGTAAAGCAGTAAATAAATAGTTTCTGTTTTGATTTAGGTTTGAAAACTTGAAATTCAGATGATATCATCAAGTCTTCTGCCCCACTTGACACAAAGCTAATGTTACTCAGTCATCTTTAATTTAAAAAAGGTTCACTAGTTCAATATTTGAGTTTTTCAGTACTTACTGTGAGTTTTAAGGCCCACTAAAGGTCAAAGAAATCCAATGTACATTTTTGAACTCGTGCTCAATCAATTCAAGTCATTATTCAGCTTTTTTTCCCTCAACGAAGTTTTTAGACATTCTTATTAATATCAAAGTATGTCTATTTATTATGGATAAACTAATGAAATGCTGAGTTGTCCCTGAAAATTCTTTTTTTGTCAATCAAATTTATCAATAAAGGATAGAATGATATTTGGTTGACGATACTGAGTTCCTTATTATGGATAACAGGAATTGATTTTTTGCATTTCTTGTGTTTAAAGGTACCAATGGTAACTACAGAAACTGGGCTGCAGTTCAAAGATATAAAAGTAGGTGCAGGACCCAGTCCACCCGTTGGTTTTCAGGTATGGCTTTTGGGACCTTGAGATCTATTGCTTCATTCAAATTATTCATTCATGTTTACATAATCTCTTAATATGCTAAATATGGTTGGTAGATTATTGTGTGCTCATAAATTTTGATTTTTATCTGGTCATTTTTATGTGATATATTTGCACTTTGTTGCTCAAATTCATTTCAGTGATGCTATGGTGAATCTCTGAATATGCTGTATATGCCTAAAACTTTCTTGTAATTTTAGAATATGTAACTTTAGAACATGACAACTCTTTCATTTGCAACTCCATTTCTGTGTGGAGCATATGCAATAAATTTTTGAGATTCTATGCAATGTTCATAAGTAACTCTGCAATCCATGATAGGGAGATGCTCTCTTGCACCATCAAAATGAGATATTTTTGTTCTTACTGAAGTGTGTCTAAATCTATGACACATTGGCACAAAATATGGATATCATCATCATTATCATGTAAGCTATTTATCTCGTCAATCTGTGGTTGGCCTTTATATTTGAATTTGGCAAAATAAATAAATATGGATAACAAGGCTACAGCACCACATTTTATAAATTCTAGGACATAGACAAGGATATGGGTATCCCACGTATATCATACTTTTTCATTAGATTTATGATTTTTCTAAATGAGGTTTATTATTTTTGCATGAAATGTTTTGCCTATATTGTTATTACACATGTTAAAAATCACAGAACTCTATTATAAATGAAGTAATCCAACACAGTATTCAACAATGAGACTAAGCAAGTACCCCTAGGTATCTTAGCCCTGGATCATTTTATGGAACATTTTAACAATACATGCAACTTCGTCCCTGTGTTTCTTCTACAGCTACATTTTTTTATTGTAACATCGAATTTTTTTTTATAACAGTGCACATCCTAACATAGTCTACAGTTAGTTCAAGCAAGCATTCTATACTTGTTGAAGCCATCACTTTGTATTTTTGGTGATACAATTGTTCATCTGAGGAAACACGCTGAAAATCCAACATTCAATTGGTGGATTTCTTTTAGTGTTTGAATAATGGAACAGTTGGCTATACTTTGTAGTTGTTGATTGCAGGCCAATTATCAGACGTTTATGATTTCGAAGGTGGGGTCTCCTTTGTTGAATCACAACACAACAATGTGTGTTGTTAGATGAACATCTAGATCACTGTCAAAAGTCTCAATCATTCTGGAATACTTTACCTGAAAAAATGATAAAGACTAAATTCAGCCAAGATTAGAGTACTCTTTGGCTCAGGTTATATTATTTTATTTACCAAATTCATTTCCGAATTCACCTGTCGCTAAATAAAAGCGATTACTCATTGCTGAAGATTTCCTTACTGATGTTCCCTTGAAAGTGGTTATTTTGCTTTATTTTATACATCTTATGTTATGCTTCAGATTCTTCAAATTGTTGACCATGATGATACATTCATCTTTTCAGGTGGCTGCAAATTATGTTGCCATGGTACCATCTGGACAAATATTTGACAGGTATTCAAAATGCAACTCTCAGTTTTGCTAATCTATTTGTTTCATTGTCATCCCAAAACAGCATTGATTGGTAGGGACCCACACTGCTGGCCTTCTCAAAATAAGCTGAACCACAGTTTAAAACAGTGATCGATTTTAAATACAGACTGTATGGACCAATCAATCTACATGGTTGGTCCCAATGCTGCACTTCCTGAAGACTGGCATATCACAGTGCCACATCTGCACTTTTATGTGATATTAGCAAACTGCTGATGAAATGTAATTTTATACTTTTACAGCCATGAACTTGATCAAATATGAAAGCTATGGGTTAAATTTGCTCAAACAATTGAGGAAGTGCATTGTTCAACAGTACTTATGTTTGGATTCTTAGTTTTTCTAATTTGAATTGCAGTTCTTTGGAGAAAGGCCAGCCTTATATTTTCCGTGTGGGTTCTGATCAGGTAAGCTTCAGTAAGGAATCTGAATTGGGTCTTTAACAAATTGGTCTTTTGGGTTTTGAGTTTGACTGGGCTCTCCATGCCTGTGCAAGCAACCTGTGTCTACATTAGAACTTCCAGGATAATAGGAATTGCATATAAAAATAGAATATTTGTCCACCTTGTATTGATACCATAGACGAAACAGAATGCTTTAGATTAAATAAAAGCAGAAAAGGGTTACAGGTTTCTGAAATAAGAGGAAAACTTCTGAATTCCATGATTTGGGTCTCGTCAAGAAAACATTTTGCCAAGCACCACCTTCCTCTTCCAATATTTTGCTCATCAGCCATTATCATGAGAGACTGATTAGCTGAACCTAAAACTCATCTGCATCTGAAATTTCTCCCACTTTGCTAGGTATTTCAGTCCCTCTTCTACTCCACTTGCTTTGGGATACTTCCTTTCTTGATGCTAATTGCTATCCTTTCACCCTAAGAAACTCATTTCTTCTTTCACATCCTTGGTTGTCATATTATCCTTTGTTTTTCTTCATACAAGTTAGATTCATCTTCTCAGCAGCATCATAATTGCCACATCTGACTTTGCTCCCCTTATTCCATTCATTTTTCAAGACTTTTGGACCTCATCAAGTTGATCATATCTTTGAGCTCTTGAGAATGTTTATGTAATACCTTCATGATACCCAGAATGCTAGCATTACTTTGGTCACATGTTTGGAAAATGCCAGTTCAAAATATAATTTTTTTATAAAAATTTCAAGTCAATCAACTTGGCCAATTTTTAACGGGATTGGGATCGTAGCTGACTCAATCATGTCAAACTTAAAACAGAAGCACCAATTTCCAAACTTTTATTGAATTTCTGAGCATTTTATGCAAAAGGCACCATCTTCATTAAAGCCTGTGTGCCAAGCAGTCCTGTTTCTGTCAGCTCGTTACTAGTCATTTTTTTTACTGAATGAAATAGGTGATCAAGGGGCTTGATGAAGGAATTTTGAGCATGAGAATTGGTGGCAAACGCCGTCTCTATATTCCGGGTTCTGTAAGTGTACTAACATAATTATATAAACAAATAAAAGTATAGCATTATAAACAAGCACTCCTTTTGGTTCATGGATTATTATTTACTAGTTGACGTAATAATAATATAATTGCATTGCAAGCTTAAATAAATTAATATCTTATCTGAAGTTTTTGTTCTATTTTATGCCCAACTACCTACTTCAGAAATGGCCATTATACCTCAATTTTGTCTCCACATAATAAAAAATCCATGCTTTAACAGTTTATGCACTCCACAATGGAGGCTTGTTCTTTGACTCCAGAAATTATGGATGCAATAATAAGCATTTTTTTTGTATTTTCATGCTTTATTTTCTATTTTTTTGCTAACAGTTGGCATTCCCTAAAGGCCTCAATTCTGCACCAGGCAGGCCCAGAGTAGCTCCAAACAGTCCAGTGATATTTGACGTTAGTTTGGAATACATACCAGGCCTTGAATCAGATGAAGAGTAAGAAAATTTTCTTCTCTTTTATTCTTTTTTTTATCTCTGAAGCTGTTGTGTAAAATTTACCTTAATGTACCTGGCTTCCCCTTATTCTTTCTTTCATTTATTTAGCTGTATAAAACAGTAAGCGTTCATTGCTGAATATCATGATGTCATCAACCTGACTCGAATTTGAAAGACTAGAAGAGCTTTACAAGTTTTTCCTTTGATATGAATAAAAGAAATAGAGTGTATGTTCTACTGAAACACACACCCAAACAAATGATCAGACATCTTTGAGGATCTGACATCTTGAAGGAATTGAAAAGGTGACCAAAAAATAATCTTTTGAAGGAGCCATCTGACATGGTACTTGAGGTTGAAATTAATGTTTAAACTGAAGTATGGGATGCCTGTCATACTTTGTTAATTGAGCCCTGTTACCTGCTATTACCATTCCTTACCCAGAAATAATGATGATGATGATGATCACAAAAAGCATTCAAGTTTAAAAACTTTGAAGATAGGTAGATGTCATGAAAAAAATCACAATATTATCGTAATAATTTCAAATTAAAAAACTTTAGTGCAATTAAAACGTCCTCAGTAATAGTCACAACCACAAGGTTATGAATTCTAGTCAGCTTTCCTTCTAAACAAAAACATGGCATACTTCTGATTGTATTTTAGAATTTGCAATAACGTCAGTTTTCAGTCCATACAACACTCTCTAATACCTGCAATGCTGGTTACATATATGGAGCACTAGAGCAGGAAGCACCATATGAATGAATAAACAAGTAATTAGAGCATTAGAGGCCAGTCTGCAGATGCTGACTGAGCTCAATCATAGTAATAGTAATGTTGTGATGATGGGAAATGCAAGTTTTTTTTTTTTTTTTTTTTGACTGAAGGCGTCTCACCTGGGCATGTGAAAACCTTCTAATCTGCATACATTGGGTAAGTCTACAGGGTATGACCCTTCATTGATGTTGACCTCGTTTCATGAGACGAGTGCAAGTGCCTTGACTATGAGGCCAACCCCTTGGAGTTGGGGAAATACAAGTTTAAACATGACCAGCCCTCCGATATCAGCTGAACTCACTAGGTGAGAAGTTGGCTCAATCCAAACACTTTTAGATCAACAAGTAACCCGTAGTACAGTTGTAAATGCTCATTGTGAAATTTTAGTAATTGTAACTTCAAATTTACACTCTGTTATCATCTCAGAAAAGGAAAAAATCTGCTTAAAATAGAGTAATAGACAGACCATGAAGAACTTTTTTTTTTTAATGTAATCATATATATTAAAAAAGAAAAAACATCAAAGTTGCGAGAACAAAGCATCAAAGATGCACAAACAACAAGCAAACAGAAAAAAGGAAAAGAAAAAAAAAACCATGGATAGAAACTGGAATAAAAGAGAAACACCAGAAGGAAACTAGGAGAATCCACAATAATCCAAACAGGCGCACCACCGGTGCTTACTCCAAATTCCGAAAGGGTAACAAGAATGCCGCATGGCAAAAGGTGGAGGAGGAAAGGGCGGCCGACTGCTGATGCACTGAATCATCAGGGATCTGATGTATCACCTTGACTGCATCTAGGAGCAGTAGATCCCTTCTGTTTGAGGCTGGAGTAATTTATAGAGGAACTCAGGATTGTTATATTCTATCTTTTCTGATTTTAGCAGAAAGACTCTCTCATGAGACTTCACCTGAAATAAATTTTGAAATTTACATGCTGAAAATGTTGGATAAGTAATTACATGGCTATAGGATGTCTAAAGTTTTATTATCAATTAATTAATCAAGTTGAATAATGTTAGTTTTTTTTAAGTTTCTATGAATATAAGTCAATGGGTTTTTTAAAAAAATCAAAATCTAAGGATAGGATAATTAGATGAGAGTGAAATTTTATATGACCGTTATTCGTATAATCTCCTTTCCATTATATCTAACTATACGAGGTTCAAAATTCATTTAAAAGAAGTATCTAATCTTGTGTGAATATGAATTTCACCAAATTCATGGGTATCTAAGCTTTGGCATTGACTAGTCATATAATGGTTGTCTCTTTTCAATTTTATAAAAACTTCTTCGAAAAAAATTAAAACTAATAGTGGTGTAAGATAAATTTTACACTAGAATAGAGTAAATACAATAACCATAGAAGAAAAGTTGGCGAACATTCATTAAAAATATATGTGAAAGTCTTACCTTTCTTCTTAGTAGTCTACTAGTCTCATTTCTCATCATGAATCTTGTTTTTTTTTTGGTTTAGTGTTAGCAAATTAGTCCTCCTAAGATGGAGACTTACCCGTTGTGAATAGTGCACCTTAAATTTTGGTCTAGTGTTGACAAATAACCCATTTGCCCCACCATGTTTACCAAATGATCAACTTGATCCCAAGTTAGACTATTTATGTATGCAAAGCATAAAACGTGCCTAAGTTGTTATGATCTATCATGCTATACATTTATAATTATTGGAGAAAATTAATCTATTTAATCTATTTAATCTATTTAGGTTCAAAAATGTATTTTCACTATAGTTGATCGTAGGAGTCGAAATCTCAGTATCAGCTGAGATATTGGCCAATATTTTTCTCTCTCTTATTATTTTTTTTTAAAAAAAAATCTATCAATATCGGCCGATGCTGACAATATATATCGCCGATATATATAGGTTTTAAAAACCGATATCTCGACCTCTATTGATGGTAGCACATATTAATGGGACAAAGTGTCCAATATATAAAATCTTTCAGAGATCACTAATCAAACATACGAAGATTCTTTCTCTTATAGTGATCCTCTTTTTGTGCTTTTTCTCTCATTGAATGAATTCTTCAGTTCTCTCTTATGTATGATTTCTCACATAATCTCTATATTAATTATAATTTGGATTTCTCTATAAATTCTGATAAAATAACTATTTAATTGAATGATACAAGGCTGTTTGAGCTTTTGACTATTTCGTGTCCTATGGACATTTACTCTTTTAAATATTATCTTTTATCAGATATTGATACACTATTAAATTATAAAGTAGAGTTCGGTAGACGTCTAATCTAAAAAGATTGAGTGCTCTGATGGGCATGTCAGATGATGGATCTTATCTGATGATAATAATAAATTATGAAGATTAATATATTATCATAGTGGATATCATACTGTCAAAATGAAATATATTGAATAATGTTAATCATTGATTTTTTTTTAAATTAAAAATAAATTATTAGATAAATATTTTGACATATCATGATTAATCCAACGGTTAGGATGCATCTTATAAAAATTATTAAAGGTTGGATCTAATTTTTTTTTTTTAAAAAAAGATAATTTTAGCAAATTAGAGTAAACATTAAATGAGTTTCATATGAGGCTCTTTGGCCCGAGTGCCAAAAACACGCAAACATTTTCTAAACTCGCCCAACAAACTAACTAATAACAATAATCATGATAACAATTATATTAAGATATAAATGATTTATACTATTGAAATATAGTTATATTAAAATTTATTTTATTTAATAGAACTTCTTTCATTCATCATAATTTAGTGCTCTTTTCAAAATTCTCAGTCTTTGTCTGTTTAGTCAGAGTACACGTTAATAATGATATTTTTTTAATATAATTAATATTTTTTTCTTAATTTGAACAGTTAATTTTTCTTAACTACGTGGCCCAACTAATCATTAAAAAAAAAATGTTCCAACTAATGAAGGGCCTAGATCTCATACACCTGTGGGCATCGGAAGGTTCTCTACCGTGTAGATACAAACCTATTTAAGCGTACTCGCGGAAGCATGTTTTCCCACTCTGCGGTCTCGAGTCTCCTTTCATCGGACCGTTTCGTCTTCCTTTTGTTGATTCTCAGGTCCAGAGACATTTTCCATGGAATCTCTTTTCAAGGGTTCTCTTCAAATAAGATTTCATGAACTGGGTTTGAAGGAAAGAGCTCCAAACCTTGGATTCCTTCGCAAGCACGACCCTTTAATTCCATATTCCAAAATGGGCTTTGGTTCATCTTCGGGAAAAATCTCATGTGGATTGAGATCGCGCCCGAGAAAGTCTTTATGGAGAGGGAGGGTGCTATCTACAGAAGCAATCCAGGCTGTCCAATCTCTAAAACTAGCGAAATCTGCATCCAAGCTGGAGGATGTCTTCGAAGGCAGAATCGGAAGACTCCTGAAAGCCGACCTGATCGCCGCGTTGGCAGAGTTGCAGAGACAGAACGAATGGGAAATAGCTCTCAAGGTTCGTTTCTTTCCTTCTTCATGGCTTCGTTTTCTTTCCACCGGATTTATGATTTTCTGCAAGAAACATTTCTGGGTTCTTGGATTTGGGTGCGTTTAGATGCCCCAAGTTACATTATTTTAATATTATAGTAGAATGGGTGGTTGTCTGATCCGCAGTTTCTCACTTGGTCCAAAACTATTAGCTAATTGCCAACGTAAAACTCCTAATTGAATCACCTTGTTAGTAGCCAAACACATGCCTTGGCTTCGGAGAAATTATCCATTGTGAATCAGTTATTTTGAAGCAGATAGCTAACTTTTTTATACGGTTACTTTAAATAGTGAAAATGAGTTGCTTTGAAAGATCTACCCTCATATAGGAAGTTGGAAAAAAAAAAATTAACTTCAAGAAATCATTCCTAGTATGGTGTTTAAGGCTACAAAGTTGCAACCATGCATGATTTGAGCTTAATCTAATGGTCGGTGTATCTCGAAATGAGTTCAAATTGGATATAAATCCATTTTTATAGGATGATGACTAGTGTAAGGGGGAAAATAGTGTAAATATAAGTTCAATAAAATATTAGCTATCTGTTTTACTATGAACCAGTTCACAATGGATAATTTCTCTTGGTTGCAAGCTCCTTACATAAGGGCATACACTATTTGCCACTTGGATTAAATTCTGATAAGCATTATAGGTATTTCTTTTTCAGAGTCAATATTTTGTTTGCATTAGTGTCAGAAAGACACAAAATGAAGAATATTCATATACCTTCTCTTAATGGAATATTCGTATGCATTTAAAGATATCTAATAAATGCACCCGACAAAATTAGGCAGGATACCCTTGCATTTTCTTCATTGTGACCCACATGAGTTTGTGTCTTCTGTCACCCAACAAATTTTCTTGTTGTTTAATGTCACCATTGCCCACACTGGAACTACCTTTTCAGAAGAAAATGATCAAAAAATTCAAAACTAGAAGGTGATGGCTAAACTGCTTTTTGATGGGTGGGGTGATGTTTTTACTTCCTTTTACACCCCAAAACAATGTAAGTGTTGAACCGTGATAACAAAATAGATTTGAGACACAAAATTGGGAATTTTGCATCTCATGTGTTTTCCAATCTCCCCATCACCCAAATGCGTGGCAGAATGGATAATCATCCGTTTTGACAACCATCTGTGATTTGGGTTAGAACAAAACACAACTAATCTTCCTCCTTGTTGTTGCCAAAACTATTGTTTTTTTTTTCCATTTATAGTTCTGCTTCTACCTAAAACAATATCAGGATTCTAGGTGTTTAATTTTGTGCGGAAGGAGGTTTGGTATCAGCCAGATCTATCACTTTACTGTGATATGATTTTAATGTTGGGAAAAAATAAGCTAATTGAAATAGCCGAAGAGCTTTTCTTGGAACTACAGAAGGAAGGGCTGAAACCCAATACCAGGGCCTATACTGAGATGATTGGAGCCTTTCTACAAGTGGGCATGGCAGATAAGGCAATGGAAACCTACAACTGTATGAAGGATTCAGGCTGTGATCCAGATAAGCTAACCTTAACTGTTATGATAAGGAACCTTGAGAAGGCTGGGGAAGAAGAGCTTGCATCTGCTGTGAAGAAAGATTGTGCAAGTTATATGGATTTTCCAGATAGATTCCTCAATGAAGTGAAAAAGAAGCATGTAAGGGTTTCTGTAATTCTTGTCTTTTACGAATTTGGATTTTTTATGTTCTTTTGTTTTTTCACTTCAGTTGGTCAACTTCTACAACAGTGTAAAAATTCATGGATTCGTACTATTTGTGACATTATTTGTCATGTGTGGGTGGGTAGTGGGTGTGTGTGTGAGAGGGTAATATGATTCAAACCTACAATGATGAGAGTGTATGACACAATTGGCAACTGTGCACTGTTACAACCATAGTAGCTGCAGTTTTGAGTCACATTACCATTTTTCCTAGAATATTTTTTTTAAGAAGAGAGAGGGACTCTAACCCCATGGATTGTCAGGGATTTTTCATAATTTGTACTGGTATAAGAACTTGCTATTTTATAATTCAAATACTGTAAATCCTAGTAGTCCTATCTTGATATGTTTGCAAAATCTGGTGTCTATCACTCAAACAGATATTGTGAGCAAAATCTGGTGTGTCTCAGCATATGTATCTCTAGCATATTTGGACATGTCTCTATTTATGGTGCATTGCAGCATTTTAATTGTTCTTGTGTTACTGCAGCGAAAGGTGAGGGTTGAAATTGTATGAACGACAGAGCACATGTTATTTTGAGCTTGATCAGATATTGCATCTGCCAGCTGATTTAGCACGCCCTAAGTATTTTTGGCATGGAAACTTCTGACATGACACTGGATTACCTGTTCCACAAGCGAGGAATTTTTGAGGAGGTAACAGATTTTCTTTCTTCATTTCATTTTTATGTATGAAGTTATGTAACAACGTTGAATGTATGAACTGTCTCTTTTTATCTAAGGAATATATTTCCAAAATATCTTCTGGCTACAAAGAATTCGAGAATGACTGAGAGAGAGAGAGAGAGAGAGAGAGAGAGAGAGAGAGAGAGATTTATGAAATATTGAAGAATTACATGATCCTCAACCAAGGTTTGCAATTATGGGTAGTCTATAGAGTCTAGAATTTGGACAAGGCATTCTCTCTCTTCTTCTTTTGGGGAAAACAGTAACAAGATAATATTATATTATGAAAAAGGGAGTACAAGCAGAAGTTATACAATGGGAGACAGTATCAGAGAACTATACTAACACACAGAACCAAATACAAAAATCACACAAGCTCAATACTACAAATTTCCAAAAAAGGCATGTCTCTCTACTCTTGCTTTGGCTAGGAAATCTGTCACCCCATTCACCAAGCGTCTAATGCCTGAAAACAACCATCCTACCAGCACACAACTTCCTAATATCCAGGCAACTGCTGTCAATTTTAAAGTATAGACAAGAGCATTCATGATTCAATAATCCAAAACAATAATTTCATATGCCCCCATTTGCTCATTAGATAGACCATCTTCAAAAAGTACCTGATTGGATTTCTATTTTAGGACTTTTTAACTAATATATTTTTTTTCCATGTCTATGTTGCTTTTATGTGTTTGTGAATCAAGAGGTATGATTTGGAAGTTCAGATGTAGAACTAGGTAGTGGATCTGATAATAAACAACCAGTTTTGATGGTTTTGGTTTTGATGGTGAAAAAAGCTTTTTGGAATGATGATTACTGGGAACATACGTTAGACTTTGGAATGATGATACTTTCCTCTTTTGTGACATTGATCTGAATCTAGTTTCTTTTCTCAAATGGTTCAAAGCTTAATCTGGCCTCAGAATTAATTATAATGAAGTGCTTGGAATTGTTTTAAGTCAAGACTAGGTTCTTCTTTCACCAGTTTGGTGGGTTGTAAGGTTGGCTATTCTCCATATCTTATTTGGGAGTTCCTTTGTGCATTGGACCATGCAAGAAAGGCTAACTAGTTGGATGGCTCATTACCTCTCCTTGGGAGGATCACTTTATTAAATTAGGTTCATGCAAGTATTTGTGTTTGTCCGTGCTTCTTGTTTTTGGCCCTAAGGGTTTTGTGGCTGAACTTAAAAGGATTCGATGAATTTTTATTGTGGAGTGATTTTGCAGATTGAAGTAAGTATCATTTAGTTGATTAGCAATCAGTTGCTGTCCCATTGTGAAGGCGGTCTGGGCATTTGATCTTTGACTGCTATAAATGAGGCATTGCTGGGGAGCTATCTTTGGCAACTGGGTGCTGATACTTTTAGGCTTTTAAAATTTATTCTTAATATCCAAGTACAGTTTACCTCCAAATGGTTGTCAAGTTTTGTCTTCTCCTCAACTATCTTCAGGTATTTGGGGCACTTTATCATGTCAATATCTCATATTTTCAACGAGTGTATTTGATATCAGGTTAGGAATGGATTGTCTATGTTTTCTTTTTCTGGTCTGGCATCTGATCAGGTAATTCTCCTTCAAGTTGTTAGTTTCCTCCTTTCCGCTCTTATACAAGTTAGCTTGTCACTAAAATTGTAAAGTTGCTCAGTATTTCTAAAGAGTAGGCAGCTCCATGATTTGGACACTTATCTTTTAAAGTAATTTAACAGATGAAAGAGACCAGCTTTTTCCTTTCTTATCGTTGTTTGGATGGATATATTTACCGATGGATGCTAATGATTCTAGAATTTGGGCACCTGATAGTCTTGGACTCTTCTCAGTAAAATCCTTTTTTTATAAAAAGAGTTTCAACTGGTTTGCCTCATCATCTCAATCTTTATTTTTGGAATATTTCTGCACCTCTGAGGGTCCTATCTTTTACCTGGACAACAAGACTGAACAAAATTTTAAACAATGGTAACCTTCAAAACCAGATTCATGTCACAGTGAATGTGTGTTATATCTGTCTTGAGGCGGCAAAGACTGTTAACCACCTTTCATTTATCATGTCTTCTCTAGATAGATCTAGCTCTTCTTGCTCAATGTTTTTTATGAATACTGCCTGGTTTGGAAGCCATGCCTAGAGGTCATCCTTTGGTCTCTTTGGAAGGAGCACAACAACAGAGCTTTTAACAATAAGTCGACTTTTTACCCTTAAGGTAGATTCCCTTGCTAAACGTTTAGCTATATCTTGGGCTCTTCCTCAAGATGAATTCAGTGGAGTTTCTAGAGCAGATATTGATGGAAACTGGTCTTCTTGGTTGCTTAATGCTGCTTCTCTTAAGACTATGGCATTGGATTCCTCCTCCTCATGGTTAGATCAAGTTAAACTTTGATTTGTTAGATTAATGATGCTCATTGAGTGGGGGTAGGAGGTATTTAGTTTAGGGTTTTCTGTTAGGAAAATCCATTATTGAACTAATGAGGAAAGCAGATAGGCTAGCTTGTCTAGGAGCAAGCTAATGTTTCTTGTGGTGGTGGTCTTTTCGCATCTTTCCTCCCTCTTTCCTCCTCTTTCCTCAAGACATATTGTATTCTTCTCCTTCCTCTCTAATATATTTCTTCTTCTTCTTCTTTTAAATACTGTGACTTGGATGAGTAATGTTTTATATATAAAAAAAAAATATTAATTATGATTTAAAAATAATGCATAAATTTATTGATAGATTTAGCTAAATACACTTGTCAATGAAAAACTTAGGTGAACACATCCAAGTTGTGTCAAATTTTTTAGTTTAGGGGAAAGTCATTATGATTTTTGACCTAGTGACCCTCTACAAGGTTGTCAACTCAGACAAGTCACGGGTTGGCTTACGTTTCAAAAGAAGACAATAGGTTCCAAAGCACCGGTTTTCAATGACAATAGTACCACTCCCTTGCTGACCTTTAAATTTCTTGAAGAATATGGATTTTAAAAGCATGCCTTGAATCTATATGTTGGTGGATTATTTAGGGCTGTTTTTGTGTCGTCAATGAGAACAGACTCCACTAGAGTGACAGGTGGGGTCAGTAAGATCCCACCAAATACAAGGCAAGGTTTTAAATTACCCTTTTGTCAAAATCAGAGAAAAGATTATTGCTAATCATCAATTCGAGGCATTGAAATCGACAGTCAAAATGAGACTATTGATTTCAATGCTTTAGATTGAATGGCTAGTAATGACCTTTGGATGCTGTGTGAAAGAAGGTAATTAAAGAAGAAGAGTGTCTGGAAGAGAATAGGAGTTAGGATATGGGGGTTATAACTTAAAGAATGGTGGGGTTGATCTATGACATGGAAAGGTGCACAAAATGTAGGTTTTGAAGAGGGAGAAAATTGGAATTGTTTCTAGTGAAAAGGGTCCTGAATCAGATTTGGGAAGATACGTTGTGGGGACAATGCCCAAAATCTCAATTCCAAAGGTTTTAATTCCATATCTACTAGAAAGAAGATCAAATTAAGGATTTTGTAGAGTATTTGTCTATTTGGGAATCAAATTAGTTTAGCTTAATTGATTTGAGGTTTCTATGAATAGACTAGAGGTCTCAGATTTGACTCCTTCCGGAGTAACTAGATACACGTGGCTTGTGGGGGTTTTGTATATATGTGGGATTAGTCTCACCTCCATGTGGAGTGATTATACTCATGTTATTCAAAAAAACATGACGTACTACTAGGTTTCATAGTTATACATACCGTTTAGTTTGATGAATAGAGAGATTAAATCTTTTGATTGGGTGACTGAAATATTTGGGTAGAGGAGTGGTTTTCCTTTTGGCAAGTCTACAAGGAGATGCTCCTTATTTTTTGCCCATATATGTCTGTTTGGAAATTAGTGGTGCCACCCAGAGTGAAGGCTATTTCTTGGACAGCCAATTCCAACAAAATCCTAACTCGTAACTTCTCCATGGAGGGAAAAGATTCTCTGACTTAAGATCATCTATGTTCTAACAATTTAAAGATCCTGAACCTTTACTTTCTTTGTTGGAAAAATGGGTCCTTTCATCATCTTCTTCTCCACTGCTAATTTGACTTGGCCTTATGTTAAGACTTCCATAAGTTTTCTTCTGGGTCATGGCTAATTCTGAAATCCTTAGTGTCCCTTGATGGATGGGGATCTGGTCTTTTCAATAGGTTGTTAATCACAGTATCAGGTCAATTATTTTGATGCTGGTATTTTTCTCATTATTGTTGTTATTTTTCTCAATAAAGTTTTTCGTTTAATTTAAAAAAAAAATAAGAAAGACCTATTACTGAGTGGCATTTCCTTTTTTACTACAATAATAGTTATTCCTCGAGCTTTGCCATAGTGCCAGCTTGATGGACTCATCAAGTAAAAGAGACTTAAAATCTGAAAAATAGGACATGTGATATAATATAGAAGAATGAAAAAATTGCACGAGAATCTAATAGATCGCTCTCTATTGTTTTGTACCCATCCATCGTGTGTGGATTTAGAGGTTTACACACATTTCAAAGATTACCTCACTACCTTGGTCTTAAAAAAAAAAACACTAGGCTTCTTAACCGTGTAGGTAGTTTGGCCAGGAATACCAACGATTGAGACTAGGGGTTTAAAAATCGGATTTGATGCATATCGGATATCGGCCGATATCATTCTCTCTCATCCGATTTATTTTTTAATTTTTAATTTTTCCAAAAAAGTTATAGAAAATGTAGAAAAGTATGGGCTCATTGGATGTGTAATTTTTTCATTAAATGTCCGTCATTTATATGTTCAAATGTTATTTTGAAGTTAAAACATTTGGATATTCCAAAATTATTATTAACATTTTGAAAAAAATTGTAGAAAATGGAATGTGTGGCTCCTTATTTAGATGGTCAAATTATTACTAAAATTATTAGGTTTATGGAGTCTGATTGTCAAATATTTACTGGTGATCCCATCCTCATAGACCTCGTCGGGGGTTCCTGCCTAAAACCAATTTCGACCCGATATTGGATGGCCGGATAAGGTTTCTTTTTTTGTTTCTTTTAAAATTAAAAAAAATAATAAATTGGCCAATATTAAACATATCGGCTGATATCCAGGCCGATATGGTGGTCGAGATATCGGCCGACATTCTCGATTTTTAAACAGTACGGCCGATACTAATTGTATTGGTCGCTGCATATCAAGTTCAAAAACTCGAGATGTATCAACCGATACGACACATATCAACCTATATTTTTACCTCTGATTGAGACGATTAAATATAAAAGAGAAAGTATATATCTCATAATCAAGTTCCACATGACCTAATACGAATATGTATTGCAGATTTATCGTCACTACTATCATCTCTCTTCTTCTTTTTTATGTTAATTTTTTGTTTTAGAAAAACATACAAAAAAATAATATAAAAAATGAAAACCTAAGGTGAGCATTTTTTAAAGTAATGGTCATTTTTATAGAATTTTAGATATTTAAAAGTTAAAATTTTAATGCATCTGAAAATTTGAAAAATATCCGATCGTTTTCTTAATCTTGGATTCCTAAAATCCTCTTACTAGCACGTCACTGGCCTAGTGAATTTATAACTCAGTCCTGCACTCTCCAATCTGCATTAAATTTAGAATCTAACAAGAAATTCAATTCAATGCAGTAATCATTGGTTCATAAGCCCCACCTACCAAACCAGATCCTAAAGTATCCAATGTCCCTTTACTCAAATTCCCAACTCCCAACCTCTCTATTCTTTTCCTATCTGCCAATGGCTGACTTGGGCAGCTAAGAATCTACTTCAATGTCATGTGAGTGCTCTTCCTCTCGAGAGAAATTATTTGTGTGTATATTATTCAATCATTACTTTTTTAATTAAAATAAAATTATCAAAATTTATTTTTAAATTTTTCTAAAAAATTAATCTAAAAATTGTGATTCAAAATTCACACTAATTTATTGTGAACTAGTTTAATATAGATAATTTCTCTCTTATCATATATGTATATTTACTAATGTTCATTACTAAATGTTACAATAAAATTTGGAGAATCCATAAGGATGTTTTTATAAAAAAAAAAAAAGCTTTATTTTTTTTGTCCATATATCGTCATAGTATGAAGAAGCATACTGGTTTATAATTTCCACTTTGGGGCCACGTCCAAAGAGAGTTCTAAATTTGATTTCTACTCTACCTCCAAAGGTTACTCCTCGTAGTACTCTAAGAGGCCTCGACACCTTCATCTTTAAAAGAGGTAGACTAGTGTGTAATGGTGTACTTTCTTATAAATAACATTTATTTCTCCATCAATTTCTTGGCAAATTCAAAAAATATAAAATAATTATAATGTTATCGACCACAATCATGATAATGATGGAAACTAAAAAAATACAATATAGTGAAAATATAAGTAATTGCATATATTTAATACACAACAGTTATATCTATCCACTCTATGATGAGAATAATTTCATATATTTAATAAACAGATTTCAAAAGTGCTATATTTCTTACACACTCTCAATTACATATGAACCTATAACCCTAAAAGTCCTCCAATTACAAATTATATTTGCATCTTCAATTACAATCCACTTTTGTATGACCAATGCGCAACCAATGATGTTATATTCAATTGAAAATCTTTTTAATCTTGATAGATTTTTTTCTATCACAAAGACGATCTCTCTTTTTTCTAATAAAAACTAGTAAATAAAATATTAATATAACAAAAAAATCTTATAATCTCTTTACAATTATCAAATTCCCAATCTAATATAGGTGTGAAACCTGTGTTGTGTTGGGTTTGACCCGACTCGCATGACCAAACATGAGAAATTAGTAGGTTGGGTTATATATTTCTAAATTTAGAGTCATTTCAGATTGGGAAAAAAATGGTATGAAATTCAAGTTCAAGTGGACTCAAAATTTTAAAATCAACTCGATAAGACCAAGTTTAAAGAAATATAAAAAACTTACTGTTTATTTTTTCAGCTAAAATCAGATCAAGTTGTAGGGCCAACAATTTGAATTGAGTCGGGCTGACAACTCAGGTTAAATTGGGTTAAACAATTCGGCCTAACAACTTGATTTGTTTGAATTCAATAATTTTTTTATATAAATTAAATTGAATTTATTAAAACCCAATCTAACCCACTCAAATTTGAGATCTAATCTAATCATTATCATACACATCTTTAAACTTAAATAATTTCCTTCAACCTACCGAGATTCACATCCCTAATTCTAGGCATTATGAAAGTTCATATGATGATACCAGAGAAAAGAGGAAGTAAAGGCGACAAAAGTGGCAGACCCGTGAAAAAGAAGGGACCACCCACTCCCTGTAAAATGTAAACCCCACTAGAGAAAGAACCTTGCATTTTCCACTATCCTACTCTTGTACCAAACCACTTCACTTCACAAGTGAGAAGTTATCACTTAAAGCTCATTGCCGTCACCAATTGTTAGGGAGTACAGATAATCTCATTAGATAACTCTATCCCGAGTGACCATTTGGAATAGAATGAGAATCAAATTCATAATTTTCACTTCGTAAAATAGGTTTTTACCGGTACTCAAACTCCTAACTCACAGTATTATTGAAACACTTATTTTGAATAATCAAATAATATTATATTTTTTTAATCTATTCTTGCACCAATTATTTATCTTTAAACGTAAAAAATCATAAAGAGTCTAATATATTTTAATAAAGACACTCATTCTAATACGAGCGAAATTTGTTAAGAGATACGAGATAAATAAAATTCTCATTTTATATCTATTAGTGTATCAATCATCAAATATAGTGTACTGATACATAGAACATATACATATAGCAAGTATGTTATCGTTATATTGATACTTGATAAGATTACACTAGTATAATAAAATGAGAATTTCAGTCTATCATTTTCTAATAGATTTCGTCAATAGAATGGCTTACCTTTTATGAATTATTTTAGAGGGGCAATCTTTCAAGTATAAAAGAGAAAGGGGTACTTTAGGAATTAGAAATCCGGTCCAGACAATCATTCAAGGAACCCAAGTAAAACCCATGTGGAATCCGCTGGTATAAAAGCCAACAAATACAAGACAGAGTGCAAGAAAGATGCAGTGAGTGAAAAGGGTAAGGGGAAAGTTGGAGAGGAGGGGAAAGCGTTTTCCGGAAAATGTACTGCAGATTCCATAAACCTCCTCTTCAACTCCATCTGCAAATTCCAGGTACCGTTTTCTCCCTAAAACCACCTGCTAATCTCTGCCTGCCTTGCTGTAATCTGTAATGCTCTTCGTTTTATTTCTAATTTGTTCTTTTCCCTCGGATTCCATGGAAAATTGCGGATAGAAATTTGCTATCGTTCCCTTTTTTACTTACTGATTTGTACAATAGCTAGATAGGCAGATTCGTAGCATTTCATCCGTAAATAAAAGAACAGAACTGTCTAGAGTTTCTTTCCTTTTGTTGTCCTTTCCTTTTCTTTTCTTTTTTTTAAGTATATTGAGTTATAGAGGATGCTGACGTTAGTATGCATTTAGCATTTCGATTAGGTTGTGATTGCAAGTTTAAATGTGGCGGTATAGTGGTGTTATGATATTCTTTTAGCTTTACAGACGCAGTGGTGGTAGTATTGTGAGATCCAGCGAGTATTTAGCTTGTAAGTAACGTACTGATAATAATTATAATCAATGTTTTTTTATTTTTCTGGCAAAATTTTCATTTTATGCGTTATTTAAGTCAAAAGAGACTGTGCAGTGTCAGGCCTTACATCTAAATATACACTTATATGTAGATCAAATGTTGATGTTACTTTGCGTGTGCATAGCCAAATATTATGGAGAGACCTTGTAGAGGCCTCTATGTGGGGCCATCCATGAGAACGACCCCCTTAGAACTCCTATGCGTTCTGGCCATGATGTGAGGATGACCATCCATTTCACACACTTGCAAAATGATTGGCATTTTTATTTTGCTAACTACAGTCCGCGCTCTCTAGGTCATTATTTTGATATTGATTCTCTTTCAGATTTCAAAATGATTGGGATTTTCACTGAAGCATGTGTTATTATTTTGATGTTGATTCTCTTTCAGATTTCAACATATTTACTAATTTTTTAGATGGTAGACGATAAGCGCCCACTAAAAGGTGATGTTATCTAAGATCAAAGAAATATACTATGTACTGTCTTTGGTATTAATATAATATATTGTTTACCCCAGAAAAAAGGTGGTGCCATCCCCCCACAGTGATTATTCAGTGTAGTAACCGAACTGTAAAAATGTGAATGTAATCTTTATTATGTATGATAAAAAGAACTAATTTGGTGCCAAACTCTATAGCTTAGTTGTGCATAGTGAACCTTCTGAACTTGAATGATGTCCTAGAAAAAGGAAAAGTAAAATAGGAAAGGACAAAGAAATGTATTTGTAATGTGCATGATACTGAAACATGGGATGTACCTTGCTAGCATCACTTCTCAAGACTCAGCTGAACACAGTTATATTTGTTTGGTTCTCTGCTCTAATGTTCTTGAGAGGTTTCCAAGTGGTCATATATGCCAACATTTTCTCAGTCAGCAGTCACGTAGGTAGCAAGACCAGTGATTGCTGATGTTTATTGTGTCATACATAGACCAGTGTAATTACTGTGGCATCAGGAGGGATGCAGGTCTGTAAATCAGGCTTCAACTCCACCACCTCTCTTGGAATGATCTTGTTCTGGATACCTGTGGTTTCATGTACTGAGATATGATTGGTTAAAAACTCTGCAGCTGTTATTTTTCAATGTGATATTTAGTCCCCTTGAATGGTAGACTTCCCTACAAGGTCCCATGTGATAATGTTGTGACGTTGAAACTTTGAAAGTAGGAATAGATGACATTTGGGTTATACAGGTGCTACAAACATGTCATACATATACATTTGGCACAGCTGTTGCTGTCTTATTTTGTTAGTATTAATATATTCTTTTGTTTCTCCCACCATCTTTTGGTGGGTTACTGAAGCATATGTTACTATATAAATTGGATTTTGGTTGAATTCAAGTATCCTTGTTTTATTTACTTTTCCTTTGAACTACAGGCATTCCTTTTGTGTTGTTGATGAGAAATGTGGAACTCAGAGTTGAGGATATAACCTATTCATCCACAGACCAATGAGTGTTTTCTTGAGGCTATTACCACATTTTTTGTGGATGACAATTTTGGCAGAAGATTAGTAGAGCTATGGAGTTTTCCAGGGCTATCGCTCATCTAAAATGTGAGTTTTTGAGAAAATAACAAGTATATACTGACTATAATTTTCATATTTTGCTCTCGAGTGACTTATCAATGACATAAACATTTGATAAAATAAGATGATGACCCATGTAGCTCCTTATGGTGTGGACACTGTGTGCATCCTCAAGTGGGGCCTACGAATGGTGATGATGGATTACATTAGAACAGCCTATACTTGAATATGTGCTCCACCTAAAATCACTCTGATTGGATCAATCAAGCCATGTTTAAATGTCCCAAAAGTTTAGGATTAAAAGTATACAATGATTATTACAAAATGGTGATTAAAAATAAATTAGGTAATTATAATGCTTCCCATCTAGTTAATTCTTTGTATGGCCATAGTAGTCAAAGGCGTGTCTTAGTTGCGCCTAGGCTCCAAACCCATTTTGTGTCTAGGCCCTCTCCTAGGGTTTTTAAGAATTTGGTTTTATTATAAGCCTATTTTTTTTTTTAAGTTTTTGTTATAGCTAGTAAATATTGTAGTTAAGATGAAGTAGCTGTTAATGATCTTCAATTAAAAATTCTAATTATTGGGTAATATACTTGTGCATGTGTACAATGCATGCTTATAATGTGTTTGGGAGCTCAATTGCCAATATTTTGGTGCTTTGGGTGAGTATTATATCTTGTTAACATCAATGCAATGAGGATACAAACCCAGACGTATATTAATAAGTGCGCCTAACAAAGTTAGGCTTGCACCTTAGGCTCCAAGCTCCTTGGTGCCCTCGATTTGCATCTTGCGCCTTAGACTCCAAGACTCCTTGGTGCGCTTGATTGCCCCTTGCGCCTTGCCTACTATGCGCATGACCAAAGCATGCGTCCCTCATGTACAGAAATAAGCATCTTAACAAACTAACCATTTGCTGATGGTGGAGGACCCTATATTACCACTTCTGTGGGCACTTGTAGAAAACATCTAATCATAGGAATGGTAGACCTAGTGGGTTTTGCATGTTGAAGCACCTTCTTCATCAGAAAGAGACATTGCTATCTTTTTTATTGACTGATAGCTCATGGAGATGATGGGTGTTATGAATTATCTGGTTGCAGATTCGTTGTTTCATCAGCTTCTATTATTGATCGAGATTTGGTTATCATGTTTCCAAGATGTTGGAGCACTACATACACTGGCTACACTCAGTTCTCAAACTTCCAGCACCTTCGTTCTCTCTGACCCACCTATTGGACTCTTTGATCCCATACAAATTTCACCTGCTGTGATTCCCCACTACCCATCTCCCGAGGAACCATTATCACCAATGTATCCATCCTTTCCAAGCACTTATGAGCCAGTCCTGACAGGAAAATGCCCTGTTAATTTTTCTTATATCCAGGGTATTATGGACAAGACTGCATCTGATTGTTCTGCACCCTTAGCAGCATTAGTTGGGAATGTGATATGTTGCCCTCAAGTTAGTAGTTTGTTGCACATTTTCCAAGGATACTACAGCAGTGGTTCAGGATAGGCTTGTTCTGCAGAGGGCAGCTGCCAATGATTGTTTCACAGATATGATTACTATATTAGCCAGCAGAGGGGCAAACAGTACTATCCCTAAACTTTGTTCTGTGAAATCATCAAATCTGACTGGTGGATCATGTCCGGTGAAGGACATTGCTACCTTCGAAAAAATCAGTGAATACAAGCAAACTACTGGATGCCTGCAGCACTGTTGATCCACTTAAAGAGTGCTGTAGACCTGTTTGTCAGCCTGCTATCCTCGAAGCTACTCTTCGCATCTCTTTAGGAGCTTCAAGTCTTGTGGCTAACTCTAATACCATTGGCATGGCTGCTGAGATGGATGTTATGAATGATTGTAAAGGAGTGGTGTTTGCATGGCTTTCCAGGAAGCTTTCATCAGATGCCGCGAACAATGCATTTCGAATATTGTCTGCCTGCAAGGTTAACAAAGGTATGGATATATCCTTGTATTTCTCTCTCCCCTTCCCAATATATATATATATATCATCATCATCATCATGAGGAGGAAAAGAAGAGTGTTGTTTTTACAGGTCCATTTAGCACTAGGTTAGTGATGCCATCATTGAAGTGAAATTATCCGTTTCCATTACATCTTTATGTGGTGTCTGTATCAGGTAGAACCACTTGTAGTTGACTTTGGATTTGCTAATTGTTTCCCTTCTTTATTGATGTTAGCAAACAAAGATCAGCGGAGTTGTGGATAGGTTGTCTAGCCATCTTATGTTCTTCAAATACAATAAATGACATTGTGCTATGTCATCTATCATAAAATGATTCTTTTTTCTCGATATATTCCTTCTAATGTCTTTCATTTCTTTTTTGAAAAGATTGTCTCAATGTCACCTTTCAAAAAATAAACAAAAGATTTTCTCACTTTCAATAGTGTCTGGACCTTGAGGCAGTGGCATGTTACATGTTGAGTTCCTTCAAAATTTCAATTGTATATCCCTTGGAAATATTCTGCATTGGTATATACCACTCTTCACATATAGAATACGAAAAAAATCCAGAGAAGCTCATCCAAAAAGGGAAAAAAAGTTCTAGCGAATGAAAACACACACATTCTTTGGATTCTTCCATCCCATCTGGTGTGTCGTTGCGACTCTCATTCTACTTTCGTTTCCACCCTAATATGTCTTTGGTTTGTATGGTAGCACTCTTATCGGCATGGTTGTAATCATCATAATTTGGAATTTGGTGAACTAGATTGAAATGGTCAATTTTTTTAAATGAGGTCCAGAGGTGTCCAGACGTCGCACCCGACTAGTCCCCCGGGGTGTGTGAAAACCCCCCTATCCGCACACACCGGGTAATTCGACGGGACCTTACTCTATACAAATTCCCATGGGAAGTGGCCCTTCATTGGAGCTCCCATGGTTTGAACCCAAGACCTCCCTCTAAAGATCTTGCCCCAAACCAACTGGGATAACCCCTTGGGGTTAATTGAAATGGTCAATTGATGACATGCATATATTAAGAATCTTGAATGGAGGAACTAGAAACTTATACGAACTTCATTGATATGCACTGTGAGGAAATGCCAGTGTACACTTTAACACCTCAAAGTAGGGTACATTTCATATAGTGCTGTGTTAGATTACCTTTGTGCAGAATCCGTGTCCTTGCCATATCGATGCATGTCCTTTCCCCATATCCGTGCTTTGTTTGGGCATCATGGTATGAGAGTGCCCCTAAGGTTTGTTTATCACATTTAATTAGATTGTATTTAAATGAGGGAAAGCTAAAGTGGGGTTCTCTTATGTTTTCTTTTAATGAAAACATTATCATTACTGCTCAAAAAAAAGAAAAAACAACTGGGTTCTCTGGAGATTTTGCATAACAGGGGTTCCCTTGCAATTAGGGAGCATTGAAAGTGTGGGTGTTCCTACTCTGTAACTTACCCTGTTCAGCAAAAACAGGGGAACAGAACGAAGATTTGAATGGGAGAGGGAGCAAAGATGGGCTTCCTTTGCATGCCCTACCTCAAGGGATTGGGTTATCTTCCTCATCTGCAGGGAAAAGACAGATCATTGTAAAACAGCTTCTTCCCCTCTCTCAGCGACATCCAGAGGGCGAGTTCAGGTTCAATTTGTTCTCCACTCCAACCCTCATCCTAACACAGCCTTGGAGCTGTATTGGACCTTGAAGTTCAGTTCAAAAGTGCAGGTCGTTTCTTGCTTAGAAATGGGATTGTTTGGTCAGTGTTTTGTGATCTTGCTGTTCCACCGTCTTTCATTCGTGCCATCTTCTTGTGACAATGAGAGTATTCATTCTGTATCTAATCCTGCATCTGAGAAGTAACACATAGTTGGTTTTCTTGGGGGGAGGGGTTGCCTGTTATATATTTAAGATAATAACAATATTCTTTATTAAGAAAAAAACAAGAGTTCATCATTAGGAGCCTCCTGGAGAGAGATTAAGACTGGACTCCCTGCCAATGAACTTGTATACGAGCTGGAAATGGAAACAAAATAAGACCAGAATCAAATACATTTAAGTAATGTTTCCCAACTTCTGTAAAATCACTCCAACAAAAAACCTGCAACAGCCGCAGTCAGCAATGCCCATTGCATAATGTTGATCCTTATCTTCAAAACATTGGCATGGGCAGTACCTTCAGAAATGTGCTGATTCTACTCCACTCCAAACAAACTATGTGATGGCCAAAGGGATCAGTTTTCATAAAAGCTGGATGTTATTTGGGAAGGACCCCACATGTTAGCTTATTATACTTGTATGATTGCCTAAGGTGTGCATTTTTTATCTACTTGTGAGTTAGCTCTAGTTAATCTGAGGTCTGTTAACTTGCAGTTTGTCCTTTGGATTTCAAAGTTCCTTCCTCAGTAATTAAAGCATGCAGTGATCTAGCGTCACCAAATCCCTCCTGTTGCAACTCACTGAATAGCTACATTGCGGAGATACAGAAGCAGATGCTCATTACAAATAGGCAAGCTATAAACTGTGCAACATTGTTTGGGTCCATGTTACAGAAGGGTGGTGTCATGACAAATATCTATGAGCTTTGTGATGTTGACTTGAAAGACTTCAGTCTCCAAGGTGCAGTATGTCATTTTTTTACTCTGATCTTGTTCAGTAGAAGCAACACTACTGGTGTTTTTACTGGCACTTCTCTTCCTTCAGCAACCAATACAATGCCAACATCGTACTTCGACAATTGCTTTGGTTTTACCCATTGGCATCACTATATTTACTCCTGTATTATCCCTCATGGTGTTGGTCGTAACTTAATATATTCTCTAGGACGACCCTTTGTTATCTGATTGGTGGTCTGGAAGAGTAGGGCTAACACTTCCTGCTGCATGATCATGAATATAATTTATTAGAACATTGTAAACTATCTTTTCTAGGGCTTCACTTCAACTCTATCTGATTTTGGACTTCCTTTATGTTTTATTCATCTGTGCCTTGCAACTGGAGCAGCATATGGACAACAAGGTTCGCATTATGCACCACTCTCTTTCTTTAGCAGTTAGTTTGTGAATCATAACTTTTTTCAGGTGTTAAAGTAAATGCAAACATATTTTTGGTCATGTCTAGGTTGTTTGCTTCGAAGTTTGCCCACAGATGTTATATTTGACAAGTCTACTGGCTTTAGCTTTACATGTGACTTGAGTGACAACATTGCTGCACCTTGGCCTTCGTCATCATCAATGTCATCTTTCTCCCTTTGTGCACCTGGTGCGTAAAGTCAGTTGAGTGGCTGTTGCATTTCTTCACAATACATAGTTAATAAAGAAGATTATGAATTTAACCAATAGATCACATGCTGTCATATCATATCAGAAAGTCTAATACATGTTGTACATTCACCACATTTTTTACAAAGGTTCTTGTGACCAAAAGCCCAACTACTTTACAAAAAAAGAAAAAAAAAAAAGAAGAGGGGAAGAAATAAAAGAATGCCAAGACATACATTACTTTTATTGAAATGGTTATCATATTAATAAGGGAAAGCACCAGAGGTGCAAGTACAAAGAGCACAAACAAACAAAAAGAAAACAAAGACAATAAGGCAGGTTAGAGAAACAATCAAAGAAAACAAAGCTAACAAAACAAAACGCTGGCATCAAATGGCTGGACTGGATGAGGAGATGAAGCACGAACAAGACGGTCACATAACCCTGTCACCAAAATTCTTCATAACCCAGGATATAATCAGCAATAGGGACCCAATTTATCACCCCGAGCTTGCCTAGGTGCATCAGATCCATTCTTTTTCCGGTTGGAGTTCAGACAAGATAATTCTCTGGCAGTTCTATCATGATTGACCAAGACATACAATATTATTAGGACTTGTTTCTTACATTGGATTTCTTGGACAAAATTGGAATTTTGTGGGATTTCCCATTCTAAATTCTACATTTGGTGAATCATGAACTCTATAGTGTTATTTTGGTATTCCAAAGCTCTTGACTACTTTGCTTATAGAATTCTCATATTCTAGCTAATAATCCTAAGCCACCAAATATAAAACGGATATTCTAAGAATTCCTAAATTCTAGAATTACCAGAAATTGTTAATTCCAGAATTTAAGGAATTTTATAGATTCTTCTGGAATTTCCACCAAACAGGCCTTCATCTTTAATGAAACTTGTGGTGGATGAACCACTGGTACAAGACTTTGTGATAGATGAATTGTAATTGATAATTTTTCATGAATTTATCCTTCGTATGCATAACTAGCAAATGTTATTTGCTCTAATATGTTTTGACTCTGATCATGGTTCCTCCATATGCGCAGAGATGTCATTACCTGCATTACCAACATCTGAGTCTTCTGGCAGTTCTGGTATGTATTATTGGCTCTTATTACCAACACATATTGCTATCTATCTTCAACTACATATAATTTTTTTCTATGACATGTTTAATTTACAAATCTCGTTAATTTCTTTAGTAATTCTAAATGATTGAACGAAGTTGCATCCTCATGCAGTCTGTTCATATTCAATTTTTTAGCGGTAACTTTAATCAAATCCACGATCTTTGTGGTTGGAACATTGAGAATATGTTACAAATAATTTGTGTCGTTTAGAGGCCGTGCTTCTTGTCTCCTTTTCTCAGGTTTGAATAGCTTCTGAACCACCATTGTCATAGTCAATGTCATTAGCATATGGCCTCTAATCCCATCTCTCTGTTGTCGGTCTCTGTCACCATAAAAAACTATGCCCTCCATCACTCTACAATCTATTGTTTCATTTATTTCTTGGATTCAAGTTTTTAAAGGTTCGCCTTTTCTTGTTGTAACCCGTTCAATTCTCGAACTAGGGTTGTTTACAATCTCATACATGTGGCCAAACCACCTAAGCAGCATTCCTTTATAGTCTCATCTACTAGTACCACATTCTGGATTTCTCTAATGTGAACATTTCTGATTTTATGTTTTTGTATTACTCTGTGCATCCATCTTCGAACTTGCTTGGCTGTGTAGAATTACAAGGAATCCAGCAGAATCGATCAGGTTTTTTTTAAGAAAAATCAAAAGGAAAGTTTTTTGGCTCTGGATGTGGAAGGTTCAACATATGCTTGCACTTGTAAATATAGAATTCACAATTTGTGAATTAGTGTTAGTGTTCCATGCATGATTTGTCCTCTAGTATTTAATTTCTGAAGGTTTTTTTTTCTTTTGGAATTAACTTAGAGCTCCACCTTCCTATAAGAAGTGACTTCAAAATAAAAAGAAACTCTGAAGTTCTGAGCTAATATATGGCATTTTACATGGTACTTTACAGGCATTCATGTTGGGGGCGTCACACTCCATGTAACCATTTTTTGGTTTTTAATTTTCATTATACTATAGTGCGCCAACATTTTCCACGGTGCAGCAAGAAGAAATTTATGAAGGCCAGGTGACTTCTACCCCGGCCAGATTACGTGTATATTGAGAATTTATTTTCATGTACATCAGCTGCTTTTTGAGGTTTTATTTATGATTCATTTTCTCTTCTTGAATGGATTGGATGGTTTCTTTAGTGTCTAATCTTCACAAACCACAGAAAACTCTCATTATAATGTTCATTGATGGAAGAGAAACCAGCTATCATCGGTACCTTAAAGAATCACACTGGTCTTCATGAGAGAGAGAGCTGTGTGCCCGCCTATTAACACACTCAAATCTGTGAGTTTACTCGCAGTGAGAGAGAGAGAGAGAGCGGAGCGAGATGTGTGCGTTTCTATTCACACACAATCTGTGAGTTTATTGGTAGTGAAACCGTATCATTCCAGCACATTGATGACCGGAGATTTGTTTTGCAAGGCAATCCAAATTACCAACTAGTGAAACCTATATTATCCCCTACTTTTTTTCTTTTTTTTGAGCGATATATTATCCACTCTACTAAATGGGTGAACGAGGTACTTACGATGAAACAAAGGTTGCTTTTATCCCTTTGTTTTTATCTATTCCGAAAGAGGAATGATTAAATGAGGTTGACCTCATTGTAAAATGCAGCAAGTTTCTTACGGGGTTCTTATTTCAACAAAGAAAAAATTGTTGGATTTTAACATCTTATCTCATGAATAATGGACCACAAAACCAGCTAGCGTATTTCAATCTCACAGTGAATTATTATCATGATTATTATTGGAGTCCATAACAATCACAGAGAGATTCTAAAATTCAAAGGGTTTTCATTTAAAGTGGATTACACATGTAAAATTAATTCAATCTTACCGTATTTTATTATGTGATCAACCTAATTTAATCATGTCTCTTCCAAGAAAAGTCTTCTAGTGTGAGCGAGAATTGTGATAATCTTTTTGTATTTGCATCATTCATCTTCATTATCATCAGTTAATTGGTGTCAACGGTGGAGTTTTTATATTTCATTCTATCCTATAAAAATCAAACTTTTTTGTTACCATATATGGTATTCTTCTTTATCTCTTCTAGTCAAATCTTTAAAGCTTTGTCTCTTCTTATTCTTTCTATTTGTATTCTTTCAATTTTTTTACAGAAATTATTCACTTTTCTATATTTGTCAAAATCATCTTAAATGACTCTCTTAATTTTTTTTCGTCTATTTGGGCTACTGTACAAAAAATCTCACTCTACTGGTAAAGCAAACCAATGCTTTCTGCTTATCCAAGTTTTCATATGGTCCACACTCCACATCACTAGTGTAGTTGTATCTTTCCTGATTTTTTTAATAATATACTCTCTCTGTCTCAATTTAGTTATCTTATATAAATTTTGAGATTGTTCTAAAATAGATGTCTCTTTCATATTGAAATAATATAAAGTGTGTTAAAAATTGATGAGATCAAATAGAGTGTTAGTCTTATATAAAGAGTTCTATAAAAAATATAAATATTCAAATGAGACAATTAAAATGGAACGGAACGAGTATTATTATCTTTGGTTGTATTCCGTCACTATTTTGAGACTGTTTTTGTAACACGTTGTATACTTCAATATAGAAAAAAGAAACATTTTAGTAAAAACTGGTATGTTATGAGACACTGGACCTTACTGTATTATATTCTATAGTCAAAATTTAAGATTAGAAGTCATTTTTATTATTTAATTTAAATTCAATTGATAATGAAATAATCACCTATTTCAATGCATTTATATTAGATGAATGGAACTTTATTTTCAGTTTTTTTATTTTAAAATACTTGAATAATTTGAATGTTAGAAAAAAAAACTTTCACAATTTGCATTTAATATAATGTTCTATAGAGTAGATAAGTGAGTCAACATTTAATTAACAAACGATAAATTTAGAGAAACTTTGTAACGGCCCGCTCCAAAAAATCAGGTCTTAGGGTTTGGTTCAGCGTAATATTGTCCGCTCTGGACCTACATAGGGCCCACATAGCTTTGCATTGGGCTTGGCCCAACAGGTAGGCCCAAAACGTGTCACGCTGATGGGAGGGTTACTGCCACTTACAAATCCCTTCCATTTTCCTCCATTTCCGATGTGGGACCTTTACAACACCCACACACGCCATTCCCAATGCTGGGTGTCACCGATACAGCCCAGTTTCACCGTTTCAACCCTCTTTTGGGCTCCTCTTCTCGGCTTTTCAAGGTCATGTCCCTTTCAAACTTGCTTAAGGTGGTTTTGAGATGTAATGAGATTTGAAACAGCTCCTATGCATAGAATTAAGAGATTACTAGTTGATGCTACTAGAGGAGGGGTGGACTATTGAAAATAAAGAGGGAAGAGATAAAGAAAGACATGATGTATAGTCGAGTAACTGATAGAATGGTGTACGATAGAGTTAATTGAAGGAGAATAATTTGAAAGGCCAACTCCATATAAATGGAATTTGGCTATGATGATGATAATAATGATATTTCAAATGATGAGAAATTTCAAAGTAGTGTAACCAATCAAAACACCGGCAGTGCATCTAGGGCGAACATGGGCCATCGATCTGGTGGGGCCTAATTGATTAGATCATGATAAATAGTGCGGGCCAGTATAACGGATCGTGATAAGGAAATGTTAACTGAGGTTATCCCATCTAGACCTGGGTTTGAGATTTTCCTTTTGCCCTTGTACAAACGTTGATGACCACTTATGGGTTCCATAGATTTCAACTTATGATTTTTATAAGGTTCTATTTTTAATGTTGAATATAAAAAAAAAAATTACTCACATAATTAAATGTTAAAACTGATCAAATTATTTAATCCAAAAATCCCCTCATATTTGGTAGGTCTTTCTTTGTATTTCGGAGATATTAAATTTGACATTTATCATTAGTTAATTTTTGTTTAGATTTCCTCTAAACTTTCTTTCTTAGAGCTAAATTCAAGTTTTTTCTTGGTTAGTTTTCACGAAATTAAGCTTAAAACCTACAATTAGATAACTATAGATTTGCTTCTTACCGATTCAAACCTTAGTCTTCATCATTTTGTGAGCCTCAAAATTCCTATGATTGTGTGAAAATCCAAAATTAGCACCATCCATATTTTTTTTTTTTTTTCACTTGGTATAGATTCTAAAATATGGTGGCCCCTGTAAAAGTATACCAACTAGGGGTTCAAAAAATGCCCCGGCCGATAATATCGGCTAATATGATTCTCTCTCCTCTTTTGTTTTTTTTTTTTTTTTTAAATATCGGTATTATTTTATTATTTTATTTTTTCTGAATTAAAAAATATAAAAAAAAAACCGAAAAAGAAACTGTTTTAAAAAAAAAAAATTGAAAATGTAAATATCGGCTGATATCGGCCGATATTTTGACCCAAGCCCATCACCGTTTTGATTTTGTTTAAAAAAAAAAAAAAAACAATATAAATCATCTCGGCTGATATCGGACAGATATATATCGCCGATATATAGGCCATATAGATGAAGGCTGTACGGCCGATATTAATTGGCGATGAAAAACTGATATATATCGGCCAATACCCGTGATACCAACATTTTTTACCAAAATCAAGAATCTGGGATAGATCTAGACCACTGCTGTGGACTAACTACTGCACCTCACTATGAACATGTCTCCATATCCGTTTCAAACATTGGAGTGGAATAGAACAGTGCTTTGTCTTTAAAACAGTGTTTGTCCTTTAAAGATTGGTGTAATAGGTTTCCAACAAATCTGCAAACGTATATTATACTAGGCATGTACAAGCTTCTCTATCTGTATACACTTACAGATAGTGGCCTTTAGAGTGAAGTGGAGTGGAAATCGAACTCAAGACCCGCTTTCTGAGACGGGTTTTTATTTTTTGATGAAAATATCCAACATTCATGACCATGGCGTACCTTTTGGGTTTTTTTTTTTCCCAAATTTAAAGCTAAATATTTTCACTTAACTAGGTCTAGTCTGGTTGATGGATTAACAGTCACAAAAAGTCAAGACATTTCTCATTGTGTCTGCACCTTCATTTGGGACAAAGGAATGAATTCTTAGGATGTAAATGGGTCAGACGGGTCGGATCGAGTGCATTTACTTCGAAAATATTTCACATAGATTTAATCTATGTCTGAATTAGATGTAATATTCAAATTATAGTTTCAAATTAAAAAAGAAAAACTTGATAGTTGATACCAACATCGGGTAAGATTTTTAGAATCGTAGAAAGACGGATAATAACATAGAATAAATATTTAAATTTATCTACTACTAAATATTCAAATTAATAGATTGGATTGATCAAATGAGAAGAGAGTGATAAACTTTATAGATTTTTCAATTAAATATTTTTCATTTCTTCAATCAAAGAGTGAGTCCAATAGTTTCAAAGTTTGTGTATAAAAATTAATATACTGTTTGAATTTTTAATAATAGACTTCATATACCTAAATGCCGTCATTAATTGTCATTTTTACCATTATGATGAGAGCATATAATCATTCTGGAATTGATAAAGACTCTACTGTGTGTTTTATAATAAGAGACACTTGACTCGTCCTTTTGCCAACTTATCATAATACAATTAGTAGAAAGGTAAATTGATGTCCGTTATTATAAAAAACACCAGTGCCCTTATCAATTTCTAATCGAATAATTCATCAACATTACTACGAACTTCCTTTATAAAAGACTGAAAGTCTCAAGTGGCTACCAAACCCAAAGAGAAGTTTATGCAAATTGTCACAACATAAACCATGTATCCTTGTTCCAATTCCGGGTTTCATATTCCATGCAATAAAGAATACATTTCTTTCTTATCCATTCCAATGTTTAATTTTGAAATTTAAAATCAAAGTGAGTTCTTCTTCATTCAAAGGAATTAAAAGAAGAAGAATACGAGTGTAAGGAAATTGCCTCTGCAAAACTCAAAAGCCCCTCTACTGCAAGGAACTTGGCCAATGACAACTACTCTTCTGCCATCATTTCTTCTAATCTAGATGCAGATTGATACTTGGGCAGCACCAGCAGCATCTTAAAAAGAACCATTCCAAACTGCATAGCATTAAGCCATTAATACACGCAGTTTTCCATACAACATCAAGGAAAGTCGATTCAACAATTAGTACAGTACTATGAGTAAGAAGTACCATTTTACTCGAAAATGATTTTTACTTTTTTTTTCCATGACGCTTGTTATTATTGGAAAATATGATAGATTGACCCGACTAATATTTGGGACATGTGAAAACCTCTCCATCCACACACGCAGAGTATTACTACAGAGAGTGGCCTATTGGAGTGGAATGGGAATCAAACGTAAGACCTCCTCTTCCAGAGGCAGGTCCTTGGCCGCCACTCCAACCCTAATCATGCTTCATTATCATAATTATTACTATCATCATTTTTAAGTCATTTATCCCATAATCTAGAGTTGACATTTGTATCTTGTCAACATTTTTAATCATTCTTAAAAAGCTAAATTCAAGCTATAAATCAAAACACTTATTATCCTTTGGTGCTCTACAACCCCTTAAATGACAATGGAACTAATTCGGATCAAAGATCTTAAACTGACATGCAGTTTAGAGGTCGACTCAGTTTTGGCCGATCAAGCCCTAAATTTCATTGGATCATAGTCATATATTTTTTGGGCTTTCAAACCATTGTTACTCCCTACGAAATATATCAGATAAATAAGATGGTACTGTTTTATTGATCCAGTAACTTTTCAGGAGCAGCCCAATCTTTAATGATCAACCAATCATATTCAAGCATCTTCCTAGTAAGATAATTAGTACAATAAGTACAAGTTCGAGTTCTCGTGGTTTAACCTGGTATATCCTAAGGGCAATGGGTATCACCCGTGGGGTTTTAGGCTGGGTTTTCTGAGGTTTAAGACAAAAAGTTATTGCTTGATTGGACGGTAAGCCATACCAATGTCCACCATGTAAGTGATTTCGATCAAGAAAGATCAACCAGACCCGTATCATTTTTAGCCAGAACCAAATAGCTTTTGGCTAATTTAACATAGTAACATCATACAAACCAATGTCTATGAATTGAACTCCCACTTACCAGGCTTGCAGGCACGATTTCGGCGCCGTGAATTCATCCGGGATCCGATCGAGCGAAAATGATGATGGCACAATTGGCTTAGTAGACAATTCTTGATGTAAGAGGGGGGTATCCGTTGATGTGGGTGAGAAGGGTGGCGATTGCGACGGCGACGACGAGAACAAGTACTGCTGGCAGCCAGGCCCCGTGCTTACCGGAAGAGGAGATGGAGGAGTCGGGGGAGAAGAGGAAGGGGAAGCAAAATCCATAATGATCAGTACTCCATTAACCACAAGAATTTGGATCAACTGTTAATTCGGAATGGAGATCAGGAGAATTTCTCTCTTTGAGAGGTGTTTTTTTTTTTTTTTTCAGTCAACTTGGTTTCTTTGAAACTTACCCGCCAGTTCATATTTTAATTTCACCTAACATTCACCTCCCAACGGTCAGCTGAAGCTGAACACTCAGTCACACTCACGTTCCACTGCCTAACTTGTAAATTCACCTTCCTCTAGGGGTGAAACTTGGGTTGAGTTTTAATCCGACCCACATTATCCAACTCGAGAAAACAATGAATTTGGGTTATGTATTTGTATATTTCAAGTCGGGTCGAGTTGGGAAAATAAAAACTGATATGAAATTCGGATCATGTTAGGTTGAAAAAATAAAATAACCCAACTCGACCCGATGTAATCTAACTTGACTCGAGTGCACCAAGTTATAAAACGCCAGTCGAGTTGACTTAAATTGACTCGAATCAGAAATTCGAATCAGGTCAGGTTGAGTAAGGGTGAGTATTTTGGGTCGGGGTGTCAATAAATTTTGACAATGGATTGAGTTAGATTTATTAAAATCTAACCTGACCCGACTTGAGTTTCATCCCTAAGCTTCCTCCCTTTGGATTATATTTTAAAACTCAACCAGGCTCAACTCGACACTTAAATGACTCAACTCAACAATGTATGATTTATGAAAATCTGATGATAACTAAGTGACTAGGCGAGAATTTGGAAAACTTGGTTGACTGTGCTGACATTCATACTCAACTTTGATAAGTTTTCATCATATTATGTATACTTTATGCTTCTTTCTACTGTTATTGTACCTCCGGTTATGAATTTTGTCGATCCGATTTTTTCTATTTTAGAATTTTTGCCCTTCAAAACATTAAACTCTTTTAATCTGAATAGACACTACGCCATCCAAACTTGAATTAAAGAATTTAGAACCGCGAGATACAGTCTTATATGACATGTTTGTAGGGCCTAACAATCTTATACAATAAAAATAAATCAAAAAATTTAGACTGCATAAACACTGGTTAATATCTGTTTTAAAAAACATTTATTCAATGAGATAAACAATACTAGGGTTTAAAATTCTGTATCGGCTGATATTTTTCTCTCTCCTTTTTTTTTTAACAAAAATGGATGATCTGATACGGCTGAATATCGGTCGATACGAATCATATTGTCCGATATGAATCATATAGGCCGATATTCGGACCGTTTAACAAGACCAACTAAGTATTTCATGTTTCATTTTTCAAGTGACCTCTTTTTTTCTTTTTTTTTTTCTTTTTCTTTTCCCTTGCTTCTAATTTTTTAGATGTATGACATCGAGTCATGGAATGGTGTGAGAAATCACCAATTTTGAGTTGATTGAGAATAGGATATGCACTTTTTTTATAGAATCGACATTTACACTTTTTATCCTCACACTTGTCATTACCTTTAAATTGAATTCATACCCATTTTAAATTTATTTTTGAATTAAGTTCAAATTGTATGAATAAATTTTTTTTTATGGTTTCGAGTCATTTCTTCAAATTAATTTTTAGTAAATCTTTTGTTCAAATGCAGAGTTTTTTTACCAACTCATAAGGTATAGATACAACAAACTAAATCTAAATGGACAGTTACACATAATGATATTGAAATTCAATATTAGCTTCATATTAGAATTTCGTTATGTCCCCATTTTGTCATGACCCATCATGTACTAAAATCGAGGAATTTCACCAAATATTTTTTTTATGACTGAGGTGTCCTGAAGCCTCACTTGTATTTAAATAGGAGACGCCTCACTTATATTTAAATAGGAGACGTTTTAATTCGACTAAATCTTGGAGCACAAGCCTTTCAATTTCACACTCGGAGAGGTGTTAGAATTTCACCAAATATACACGTATGAAGCAGACAAGACTTTGTTAGGGTTTGAAATGCCAATTCATTTATCAGGCCTAAGTTTCTACGGCATATCTGAACAATCTTGTTTTTATAAATTTTGATGAATACGAAGTATTAATTTATAGAAGTGAAAAATTAAGCAAAAAAGTGATCAAATGAGGATAAAACTTCTCAAATTTCTTAAAAATATTATTCTCTTTACTTCACGATCACTTATATAGAACTCAAAATTCATCTAAAAAATAGTCTCAATATTAAATCATAAAATAGCTAATTAGACTTTTTAAACTTCCATATTTCATTTATCCATGCATCTTAAGTGAGGTGACAGTGTCCAGACTACCATGATACATCCCAAGTGACTTCGCTCAAAGATAGATTGAAAACTAAAATTCATTGGACGTGGCCAAAATTTTGACAAAGTAATAATCGGAAGGAATTAGTAAAAAATTTGTCAAAGCAAGAGTCATGAGTTCAATTTTAACTCTATCCCAAAGGATCATTCCCCATAGATTTATCTGGTGTGTTTGAGTAAGAAGGCTTGCACATGTCCTAAGGATTAGATGGATGTCCTAAGAGGCCTAGACACTTTAGTTATAAAAAAAATTGGAAAGTGCTAATTGAGTTTATGAGTTACTGAACTCAGTGACCCATTGACTCGAGTCTATTGGGATTATGAAGGTTGAATTTGAGTCCTTTGTAACATACCAGAACTATTAAAAATTTGTTAAATCCTGTCAGCTGCCACATTATTAGATAAAAATTCTAGTATTATAACTAATGAAGATGCAAGGCATTTTCCATGTAAAAATTGAGGGAGAGAATTATAGCCAGCATCAAGAACATGGTACCAGGCAGTCAGTCTTCATAAGTCATGAGCATGTGCATCTACCATTCCAAAATTCAATGTCCACAGTAGAAATTTAACATATTGGATCTTTGAGCTGTGTCAGAACACATTATACATCCATATCTGATTCAATTTTTTAAGATATGCATCACTGAACCCATAAAGAATGTCCAATAAGTTCATAGCTCATTGCAACAGCTATACAACTTCATGCACAGGTTAGATTTTTGTCTAAAAGTACTGAAAGTATTTCCAGTCAAGAAGAAAATCAGTCAAGTGTGTCAAAATTTTAGTGCTCAACACTAGCCGCCCGATCTCTCAAATGAAAAAGTTCGAGATCAAAATCTCCCAGATTATGGAGATCTGTGATTCCATGCATTATTTAGAAATTCACTGCAGTTCGCAACTGAAACTGGGTTTTTCAATTCGGCCAATACATAGCGTATTAGCCAAATTGTATTGGCCGATACATATCAACCGCAATGCATTTCCAGACAAGTGCAGACGCAGGGAGGGGATATCAATTCGCCGACATAGGCGTAACAGCCACCTCTGTTGGCGAACCAGTTTTTTTACCACAAGTTGCAAAGATGAACACTTCAAACAAATTAAGGGAAAAAAAACCAATAGACTATGGTTGCACCAGTACTTGAGATGGCATCATCAAACCTGGTGAGGGAATCCCAACATATAACAAGACGTGTTTTCTTCACATATTTTATTATATTGATTTTTTTCTAAATCCTCTGCATATCTAATAACATCAAAACCAACAATCTATATAGTCAATATGCTCAATTACAATGGTGTTCCTAAATCCTAATATTCTATCTAGAAATCAACTTTCTTAAAGTGATGCATGACCGATAAATGGGGCATTTGTATAGACATAGAAAGGTTGCTTATGAAATCAAAACCAGGGTTCTGAAAAAATTAGCCACCAGCGTATCAATGCACATCGGCCCATATCAGTCTCTTAAATAATTATTTTCTTAAAAATTCAACACCCACTTCTATTTTTGTCTATTTAATGGCCAAAATGCACTTAAAATTATAGACATCCAAAATCTACTGGCATCAAAATATCCAAAATCCATTTACAGCGCATTGCCCCTCCCTTCAAGAAAGCCAATGCACATCACCTATACAACACCTTTAAAAGGAAAAGACCATTTTGCCATTACTTTTCTTCTCTTCTTTCTTTCAAAAAGAGGGCAAAATGGTTTCTTTTTAATGGTGCACAAAAATACACATCTTATTGTCTTTTTTGTTGAACACTTAGATCCATACAAATAAAATTTTAAGAATCATAACTGGATGCTATAAATGGCAGAGACACCAGAAAACCAAACGGTGTGAAGCCATTCATTACCATTCAGCGTAAAAAAATAATCATAAAATATAGAGATAAAAGAAAGAAATAAAATTACTTTTGCTTTTCTTAAAATCTCAGGAGCTTAAGTTATGCAGAGTTGTTAAAAAGTTAAAAGGAGATCTACAAGAAAATGCCTCCCTGATTCCCCATTTGAATTCCAGCTCTAGCTTGTAGACAATGCATCAGATTGGGAATTCCAGAGTACGAAGATCTGTTCAAATGCCTAACTCTAAACAAGTAGTCATATCAAATGCAGAAAATATGAAATTACAAATATCACAGTCGGGCACAATAATGTTCTACCTACTCACAGGCTGCTAACTCTTGCAACACACAACTGGCAGCTCAGTGCCGATCATACCGGTCGTAACGCCTGCTGCTGCAAAAGAAAAAAAAAAACAAAGATAATTAGTGTTTTCTAAACTATAAAATGAACTGTGTGATGCAAAGAATAACTGAAGAGAAGTCAAAATGACAAGAGAACACTGGATTGGTCAGGTAAGTGTAATAGACAACCTTTGGAGATCCATTCATGTAAAAAAGGCATGGCAATTATTTCTTTTGTTTCATGTTTTCCTGGCATAATCTGTGAGTGTTCAATACAAGTTTAAAGGTTGTGATTTTGAGCCAAGTAAGCATTCCAACAAAAATTAGTGCTTAAAATACTTTTTTCATGTACTATACCACACTACCACCATATTGAGTCAGTAAACTGCTTTCAAGCACCATCCAACAGTAACTGCAATCTCAAACTAAAGGGAGGTGAAAGCCATCAGTATCTCAAAACTTATGTTCCAGACTAATCATTTTGCAGGCCATTATAGTATTATACCCTAATCCTTAACAGCATGCTTCATTTCCTAAGACCAAAAAGAACAGCCACAAGAGATTCAAATTTTTTTAAGATGGCAACATGACTCAGAATCAGTCTTTGTGATTGTAGCGTGAAACAGGACTCTTCGTTCATTGTTCTTCAACTTTGTAATTCAAGTTCTATGAGTAGTTTAAAAGCCCCTACCAAGATTAAGGGTTTCAGAGTGCAACTTTACATATTTCTGATGCATGGAGTCAATGCTAATAAGATCAAATTGAAATGTGAAAATAGTCACCACCAAGGCAACATTCAGAATATCAATAAATCCATAATAAACTATCTTAATAACAAGCATTAAAAAGGAATCCTGGTTGATACCTATGGCGATCATAATCCCTTGAACGCTCGCTTGACCGCGAACGAGACCTTCTGCGACTCCTTGAATCATAGATGCGAGGACGCTCATATTCTCTGTCTCGTTCCCTATCATGGCCACGATCACGGTCATGATACCGATCGCGATCTCTACTACGACGATCATGATCCCTATCCCTTTCTCGGCTACCACCACGGTCTTCTCTTTCTCGATCCTTGCTTGCTGCCCTATCATGGTCTCGACTTCGTTCCTTTGATCTGAGTACAAATTGGTGGATATTCATGCAATTTTTGTGTTAAAAGGGCAAACAGTATTCAACCAAAATTCTGTTAAAAGGGAAAGCAACGTTCAAGTCCTAAAGAAGAAAAGAAAGAAACATAAATCCATTCCACCAATATCAGATCCCTAAAAGGAAGCAGGAAGGAAACATTACCTTCTCTCATCTTCAACCCTCCGGCTCTTATTTCTTTCTTCCTGATAAATCAAATTGCACAAGGTCAATATGAAACATTAAATGTAACACCAACTATAAAAGAATGGCTGCAAGAAAAGCATGTAGAAGCGAAAAGATGCATGAACTTGCTAATAAAATTTTGCTAAAATTAATCTAAAAGTTTTTTTAATGACAAAATTAGTCAAAATATTTTTCCCTTTACATCTAAAGGACCATGAGATTTTAATTCAAAAGAAAGATGACAGGAGAAGCAAGCTGCTAATTTTGCCAAGCACCAACAATTGCTTTTTTTTTTAAGAAGTAATTGTATTAAACCTTCAAGAAACCTAATTGAAAGAAAATCCTATGTTCTTCCATCATTTCTTTTCTTTACTCTTCCCAATTACCAAAACCTAATGGTCAGCTTCACCCCACTAGCAACAATAAATCTTAAATGCGAGTGCACATTCACAAGTCACCCACTAAATAGCACCACCCATTGGAGCAGATGATCTTAAATTTGCAAACACAGCACATACAAACAGAGAGCAAAATACAACCACAACAACAACAAAAAAACAAAATGTCGGTGATGCAGAGAAGCAGAAGTGCACCCATCTAATCCCTAACAAGTCCTCAAAGTCGGAGGTAATTTGCAAAAAAAACCCTATCTTTTGCCTCAATTGCAAAAGCATCCCATGTGATTAAAATAACCGCAAAAGCTACCCCTATCTTTTGTCTCAATTGCAAACACCGCCTCCTAACATATTAAATGTGCAAAGTGCAGTTTAATAATATTAAAGACTTAAATAGTAAAATATCCTAAACATGTTTTCATCGCTTTATCAAAAATAAATGGGTTAACATGGTTAAGTGAATTTGATGGAGGATTACATGGATAGAAGATGAGTAATGTTTCACATGAATGTAATCACATTAACCATGTGATTTTGTAAAATCGACTCTAAAAAGCCTTTATTTTTTAAAGGCTCATCTCATGGAGATAGAATGACCCACTAGAAGTAAAATTTTACCCATTTTCCATCCATGAGATTTTTTAAAACATTTAATACAATTGTATGGCCTTAATTACATTTATAAGTTACTTTGGTAGGTTACCTTACTAAAAATATTTTAATAGCATTACTCTTTATACATTGAAGGTGCATTCAGGACATGTAAGATGCTAGAGAAGGATATTGCAATTGATGAAAAAGATAGGTGTAGCTTTTGCTAATATTGAAACCATAGAGGTAGCTTTTGAAATTGAGAGAGAGGATGTGAGGTGACGATAACATGTTTATTACATACAAGTTATAAACAATCCACTAGTGATTTCAAGATGATGTAAGAAAAGGAAAGGGCCATAAAAATTACCGTGAGGATCGGAATGTTAAAAAATTATAATGTTCCTCGTTTGCTATTTATATAACCACTTTTATTATCATGGCTAAGATCCAACAGTTATCGATGGCAAGGCCAGAGCAAGTGAAGAGGGTGGTAAGATGAAATATTGAGGGTAGATGAGATGATCCAGATACCAAAAATGTTAGGACTTGTGAGAGACAGATTGAGACAAGGTCGAGAATGTAAGAGGGGAGCCAAAAAATGGGAGAAAGGGTGGATTGATGTGAAAAGGAAGAGATGAAGGACTTGAGCGCAGGTAGAAGAATCTGATTACTCTGTACGTGGACAATCTTATTTATGATGCAACATCCTCATGGATTCATTCAGCTTTCTTCTGGTTTTGGCAAAGTGAGGCCTTCATACCAAAGTGGAGAAACAACAGAGAACTTGTTTTGTTTTCATTTCATTTTGGGATGATCTTTGTGTAACCAGTGTTTTAAAAATCGGCTCAACTCGTGGTTGAACTGGTGGTTCAACCTTAACTGTCTCAACCAGGAGCCGTTTTTTTAAAACCCTTTCAATACCCAAAATCGTAAAAAAAACTACCAACCATGACTGTAAAAAAAAACCCAAAAAAAAAAAAAAGACGCTTATAGACCCTCCCTTTAAAAACATAAATTTAATATCATGTGTCCCAGTGGGCCACATATCGCCCAGCCCAAAGGGCCACGCAAGGTGAAAGTTCTCCTCTGTCAGCTTCCCCATATATAGCCCTCAGCTGTCACCCTTTTTACTCGCTGCCGATGTGGGACGAGTGAACAACTAAACACTCCCCTTGCTGAGAGCCTGAGTGTTGTCTTGTTTTGAATCTTTTCTTTCATTTATTCCGTAAGTCAAGTGAGTCGAGCACTCATGACTCACTTATGATTTTAATATATTTATCATTCTATTAGTCATATTAACATTATTAAACTAAACCATCATTTGCTATATGCAGAATATAATAAATAAGTTTTAGTTAAATATGCTTACTTTATTGATTTAAACAATGGAAGTTGATACTTGATAGAGAACTTATTTCAAGTGGTATATTTTACTTAATTTAAATCAAGTGTCTAGTTGTGTTTAATGAGACTATCTTCTTTTAAATTTTCACATAAAAAACTATTCTTTTGATTTTATAGAGTCAATGAACCTATCTTATTATCAAATAGCATATAATTTAAATTAATTATATTATATCAAATTACTTATATAAATCATATTTCTCTCAAATTTTGTAGATGGTTGATTTTAGCATTATATTTAGATGTAGAAAATTATTTTTATTTAAAATTTAATTTAACTCACCAATTAAACCCTAATTAATATTTTAATATTATTTATAATATTTATATTAATGGGATGGGTTTGACCAAGTTTGACCACGGTTGAATCTTATTTAACCCAACCTTTTATTTAGAAGGTTCGTCACACGGGTTGGTTTTTAAAACATTATGTGTAACACAGGTGGTAAGAGCATTGAAAATGAGGTCTTTATGCCAAGAGGAGAGAAACCATAAAGGACTTGCTTTTGTTTTTCATTAAGTTGGGAAGGATCTTCATAAAACACAGAAGAGCATTGAATGGATCAGTCTTAAAGGGGTGAAAGCTAGAAGCTGAGAGGGCCAAATATTATTATAATTATTGAAGAAAAGTTGGAAAAAATACTACAAGTGATGATCAGTCCCAAAAAAGAAACTATGAATTGGAGGATAGTTAGACCGGAGGCATGAGAAGAGTCTTCATATGGTTCAGTGTAAGAGACAAGAACACATAACACTTGAATCAGAGACAGGTTTTAAAAGGAGCTAGAGCTTCTTCTAGTGTCAAACCATAGACGCCTATACTAATGCTGTGTAGCAACTGGAGAGTAGGCAGTAGCTAAAGATTATAGAAAAATCTCTGATGTGAAGGTAGTTGGGATGAGGATGAAGTTGTCATAAATGGGACAGCAAAAGTAAGTCTGCACAGAAGATCTTTAGTAGATGAGATTTGATTGATTCATTTTGGAGTATGCAGTTGGCAGTTAAAGGCATAAGGCAAGCAGCGGGCAGTTGTATTAGGGTTCATGTTTTATAATTTTAAAACTTGAAAAAACTTGGGCAAGTTTATCCAAGTTGACCAAACTCAGAATTCAGAATCAAGTGAGCCAATGAGTTTTCCGAGTCAAGTCAAAAAAATCATCCAAGTTAATTCAAATGGATTTCGAGTAAGTCCAAGTTTCTAGTTTTCGAACTATGCTACATCTTATAGGTATGGGGCTCTTATGGTGTTTCGGGTAATCAGGTTTGCATTGTGGGTCCTCACCATGATGATAGATGGATCCTCTTGTACACGAGTAGGAAATACAAGACAGAAAACTAGACTGATGAAATGCATTCATAACACTCAAAAGTCTATTCTTAGAAAACTTTTTTTAAAATATAAATAAAACCATGCATCATATCAGATGGAAAATATTCTTTAATGATATTTACATCTCTGTTTACATATATATACGATAATGGGCACCTGTATGGGCAAAAGATAAAAGTTTATTCATAAATAGAAGAAAAGAGCACAATCTTACCTGAAGCTCAATTAGCTTCTCACGAATTTGCATATAGCCCAAATGAAGCTTTCCTCCAAAATGATCAGCCAAGCGACGGTCACTAGAGACCAAACAACAAGCAAAACGGTAATTCACTAGAGAAAGTGCAAATTCATATTATGGTTCCTACATGTAGACAGTGGACACTAGCCCCATAAGTTTCTAACAATCATAATCTACAAGCATAAAACAGAAAACACGCACATTCTTTAGCTGCAAAAGTTTTCCTCGTAAAACTGGGCCCAAAAGCCTGCTGGTAACAATTATAATGCGCCAGGTCAAAAGCTGAAGGACTTGAAATCCCAAATACTATTCTTTTATTGCCCTCAATAAATCAGGAATATATGGTGACTGGGACGAGGAACAAGAATTTACCTGTCATACACACTTAAGAATGCTCCACAAATATCACAGACACGAAGCTTCTGGTCAGTCTGTAAAAGAGATCAAAATCTATAAGAATTTGCGGTATAAACAAGCTCATATGTTATTGATAAATTTGTACAAATAGTGAGAGATCAAGCCATCTACAGCAAGGAAATTCTTTCCTGGATGTATTAATGCTTGGAGCCAGAGCAGATTAACCAAGTGTTGCAATAAGAAATAGAATAATATCATAACTTGGCAAGCTTGTTATTGATAAATTTGTACAAATAGTGAGAGATCAAGCCATCTACAGCAAAGAAATTCTTTCCTGGATGTATTAATGCTTGGAGCCAGAGCAGATTAACCAAGTGTTGCAATAAGAAATAGAATAATATCATAACTTGGAACAGAGAAATTGTATTTCACACACAAATTGCTGTAACAAAAATATTAATACTTTCCTCAATACTTTTTATAGCAAAGCGAGACGATGCTTACAAGTAAATAAATTTTAAGAAAAAGGTTCCAATAACTCACTATGCGAACATCAGCAGCAGTGTACTTAGACGAGTCCATAACTGGCTCCTGCCTTGCACCTAACTGAGAGAACACATTATGAAGTGGAGAACAGTTAGGTCTCAGATGAACGAGGATAATGTGAAAACCATGATATCAAAGACTTCAGATAAACAAAGATTGAGTTTATTGACACCGAGAGACCACTCAGAAAAAGCATAACCTTCTAATAATGGAAATTAAATCAAGAAAAACCTTTTTCAGGGCCTCTGCTTCTTCCAATGCTTTTTGTGCTTCGTCTACCATACCTTGCTCACCTACAAGACCATAAACAATCCAAACATTGGATTAAGCAACTCTACAACAAGTCAACAGGACTTGCCAAAGTAGAAGAAGAATCGCCACTGTGCTAAAAAAAAATGCTCATAAAACAAGCAAAGTAGAACATGATCAAGAGTCCTCAACATTCTGACACTCCAAGTGAACCTCATCTGTAATGTACATCAGGTGACCCTTATCAACATTGTTGTTAATAGCATTACTATGGCATTTATTAGTAATGCTCTATTTCTAGTTTTTTTTTTTGCTTATCCTCATACACTTTTTATTTTTATTCCTACTATTGGGCTGCTGGTGCAGTACAGTCCCTAGTCAACCTTCTATGAGTTTTTATTAGACATTCATATCTAATACTTTTTCCCCCCTCCCAATGCCACGCTCATAGGGATAGCAACATAGACAAGACATTAGCAGATAGGCATAAACAACAAAGATTAGGTGAAAATAAGTTTTATCCAAAAATTAAGATCAGCATTTTGGAACGTGAGAAAATTAACAAGGAAGAGCATCAAGTTACTTTACATGATAAAAGGGAGAAAGATAATGTAGCTTGGTTACAAATTACTAAATTAAAGGGTGACAAAACTAGGTATTTAGGGAAGGACTTTATGTAAGGATTGTAAAATAATTCGAGGAGAAGCTTCAAAATCCAGCACAGGTTACTGAAGTAAGATGTTTACGTTTACACTCATGATGACGAAAGCTCCGCTCTCAACAAGTTGATATTTTCAGCAAGCTGGGCTTGATTGATATCTTCACACTAACTTGAGTGGAAAGTGCTTTAAATAATGTTTTTCACGTGTCTTAATTCAAGGGTTGACCTAAAGATGTCATTAGGTGTATTGTTTTGTATTTGATTATTCTTTCCTTATTTACACCCTTGATTGGCTCCTTATAATCTATATATACATGTGTACTCTTCTTCTTCATTACAAGAAATACATACATAGAATTAATTTCACTCAAGCTTCCATCCCTTCTCTTCATGCATTTTCTCTTTCTACATTTTTATCTTCAACACCATGTTGAGTCAACTCAGGCAAAATCCTTGTTGACCTACCAACACAGCAACTATGTTTCACATTACATTGCCAAACCATTCTACGAGAGAGAGAGAGAGGGAGGGAGAGAGAGAGAGAGAGAGAGAGAGAGAGAGAGAGAGAGAGAGAGAGAGCGAGCATATTACTGCAATAATACAATGGTAGGGGGGGAATTATATAAGAGCAAATGAAGCAAAAGCATTAATGTCAATAATAAAATGGAAGGAGGGAAAAAGTATATAACTCCAATAAGAAACGCCACTCAATTGTCTATAATGGATTTACCAAGGTCTTCTGCCTTCTTCAGCTTTTCATTTATCATTTCCTGTGTGCGAAGATCTGGAGGAGCAAGTACTGGCAAAGGGGCCAATTGAGGAGGGTTTTGAAGTGGTTGTGGTAAAGATGCTCTATCTTTATTGAATGCATCCAGCAAAAGAATGGACTGCAAAATAGCATAAGAAACTAATCATCTTCTTCTAAAGAATATGAAATAATTCTAAGATCATAGATGGAACATGGATTAACATTTGTCTGCATGTGCATATAGACATAAAGGCATACATAGACAACTAAAAATCAATACACGTGTATAATAATTTTCCTCCAAGGTGGTCACCTCATGAAACTTTCATGGGGTGATGGCCTTGTGGAGCCCAACTTGGCCCTCATACCCCTCCCTATCTCACACCTACCTTGCCCACAAGAATTTAATGAATTAATCACGTAGAAGACATAATAGCAAGGTTTATAAGATTTTTCCATTTATAAATATATCATTACAAGAATATCTCAAATGTCATCCATCACTTGTATCACTCCATTAAAGGGACATCAAAAATAGATGGCACTTGTGTTAGCAACTGTAAAATGAAATTCAAAAACTCAACGTCCCTTCAAAGTAAAAATTACAAAAAAAAAACACTCTTTTCCATTCATAACTACTAAGATTGTTCACACATCAAGTATGTTGTTCCTAGCTCCCCGATTTTGGCTAGATCCCACCACTAGTTGACACAACACATTCTGCAAATATTATATATTCATGTTTAAGCCTACGTCTTCCTTAGCTTCAGCATCCCTCCTCTTACCTCTAATTTACTACATATATCTAACATATTCCCATCTATCAAGATAGCTGTTTTCAAAATTATTTTAATTTTTCATTCCTTTTTAGATTTTATGATTTAAATTTTTTCCATGGTTCATGCCATCTTTTTTTAGGAACCCATTTCACCTGGGCAACGTCACCCATAAGCGACAAAGTGCCATAGGCCTGATGGGCCCCATATGTAGACTCCAATGCACAAAGATAAGTACACTTCAAAGGTATTTTCAGAATGATTCTTCCGATAAAAAATTAGGTCCACTAGATTTGAAAAGCCATGATTTTCAGGAGTCCAAAGATCAATAGTCAAAATGAGGCCAAATTGGTTGGATACATTTCTATCCAATGGTGAGATCAACTTAGAATGAGTTCAAACTGGGTAGGGATCCAATTCACGAGGAGCAGATAAGTGTGAGAGGGAAGGGCATTTTTCGGGCCCTAGTGAGCCCCACATAAGGATCCAAAAATTCCATCACTCATGGGTGGCTGAGCTTAGGTGAAACAAGTTTCACTTTCACGATGGATCACCAAAGCATTCTATTAGAAGCAAACTAGAATGATTAAACAAATCTGACAACTTTGACACACATGAAAACATACAATTAATAAATCACAAAGAGCTCATGTAATAAGAACAATTTTGAGCCAGTTTGGAGAAGAAATTCAAATGAGGCAGAATTACTCAGTATTAGGAGAACCTTGACCATTTGGGCAAACTACGGCGATAAAAAAACTAGTAATTGAAGGAGATCCGATAAATGTAATCAAATGGGTATGGGGTTTGAAGCGACCCCCTTAGAGATTGATTACCATGGTTAGGGAGATTAGGACCCTAGTTTCGAGACTCGACGTGTCTTTTGCCCAAGTCAGTCGCACAGCCAATGGGGTGGCAAATTTTTTTGCTAAGAATGGAGTAAACAGTTCTGTTTCCAACAACTTTCGACTTTAAGGAGGAAAGATTTGGAGATTGCTTAAAGTTTTTTTTACAGTTCCTTTGTTTTTACATTGATGCATCTTCTTCGTTGTTTTTTTCTCATGTATTTACTGAGTCATTCCTTTTAGACCACCTCATTTGTTGTTTTGTAATTAAATTTTTCTTTCAATGAAATTCACCATTGTTACCGTTCATCAATAATAATAATAAGAACAATATTGAACCACAAAAATTTGTAGTGTTCCTATGGGCCTCGCATCATGGGAAGGAAGGGTTAGGTTTATGCTTGGATTAGGAGGTACAGTAAATCAGCTTGATTGGATCACTTCATTGTGGTTTTCAAGGGCCCAAAGACCAATGCAGAAAGCATACCCAAAAAAAAAAGACGAGCAAAAGGATGAAAATATAGGGTTTTAATCCAAGTATCCAACCACTGTAAATTTGAAGGTTGTGTATGACAATTCTTCTTTTTGCTTTTCTTTGTGGTTGTACGTGTGTAGAAGAGAGGAGTTCCTGTATGACTAATGTGTGTGTAAGAAAGAGAGAGAGGATACTTGTTTGTCTGCTCTCTTGCCTCTAAGTTCTTCCACCTCCTCCATAGCCCGAATCTTGTTATCTGTTTTGCCTTCTAAATCTGCAAATCCAAAATGTTAACAAGTTCTTATTAACCTCATCAGTGCCTCAAATGCCTTAAAAGATGTAAAAACCAATATGAAAAAATAGCAATTATGATATGATGATGATGCACTACCCAAGCCAAGAAAATATTTTAGAGTGGACATTAAGGTAAACGGTTTCTGTCCCTCATGCACACCCTCACAACCACCCACTCTCTCTTACAAATGCCTTATAAGAAGTAAAAACCAATATGAAAAAATAGCAATTATGATATGATGCACTACCCAAGCCAAGAAAAGATTTTAGAGTGGACATTAAGGTAAACGATGATTCAATGCACTTCCCCCCCCCCCCCCAAAAAAAAAAAAAAATGATGTGTAAGATGGAAAGAAGAAGAAAACCAAATAAACATACAATGAACTAGAAGGCAATCCAAGTTCAAAAAATAGAAAGAAAATAATAACTCAGGGAAACAAATAATTAGTACAAAAAGTGAGATATCCCATAAGACAACCAACTTTTTTGGGAAAAGAAACACCGCCAACCCATTATTAAAACACACATGTACATAGACAAACATGATAACATTTCCTATTATGCCATAGTGCATGTTTACAAACTTATATTAATCATAACATTGTTTTTCCTATTCTTCAAAGGACCTAGAGGCCAAAATAAAAAAGCACGTATATGAAATCATCATCAACTAAGCTATTTATCCCATCAATCTAGGGTCGGTAAGAAGTACATGAAATTTAGGCTAAAAATCAAATGCGGTGATAGTGCACAAAATAAAACAAAATTTACTATTAATAAGAAAATTGTTAGAAGTTGGCTCCTTTCCAACATTTTGTGACCATTTTTTCCTATAAGACTAAATTTTGACAAGACCATTTTCCAACATTTTAGCCAAAACTTTAGAAATGGAAGAAATTACAGTTTTTCCCTCAATTAAGCAAGGCATTTGTGTTCCTAAGAAAATTCTGCCACGTTCCTTGAAATCTGTGTTTGCATAAAAATTCCATCCCTCAATAATGACCAAGGAGCATAAAAAATAACTAGTCATTCCATCACCTTCTAACTTTTGCAACTCTTCTTTCCTTATAATAAGCCAAAATTGGAGGTAAACAAGATACAAGAAAATCAGTTGAACCTAAAGAAAGGGCAGGTGCTTTGAAGCTCGTCCTTTGTGTAAAAAGGTCCATCACAAAGCCCATAAATGCTTTCTCATTAGCACCTTGTGTTAAGGTAAATACAGGCTTGCCTCGCATTGATGCAAGTTAGGCTTTTCAAGCATTCAAGCTTAAAAGCCAAATTCTCACCCTATAGGCATAAACAGGTTGCGCCAAGCACTATGACTTAAGCATCAAACTCTTCAAGCCTCTGGCCTTTTCAAGCACAATTGAGACCCCTACCCACCAACATGCAATGATCTCCATGCAACAAAACATCCAAGCTTGCTAGCAAGATATCAAAAGTTGACTAAAATAATGAGGAGATGAGGTACAAGAAGAGGTTGCCATCTTCAGTTATGTAGATGAGTGGCATCAAACAGCAAAAAATGGGTTTACAACAAATAAAATATGTTGAAATAAGGTTGTTTTCTTTCCCTTGTATATGTTGAAGACTAATTGTGACAACACCTTTTTTAATAAAAGAACACCATCTTTTGTTATGGTAAAGGACAATAATGACTTGCAATTTCAATACAAATGATTCTTTCATCCTCTTTTCATCATTTGAATGGATATTGAAATTTTAGGACATTTTTGCCATTCAACAAAATACAGTGCCCTTTTCTCAAAAAAGAAATTAGAAGCCTTTCCTAAATGAACGTTCATAAATACTACATAAAATAATTATAGAAGTATCATTTCAAATATATATAGTTATAGTTAAAGAAGTGACAAGTCAACCTTCAGCTCAATACTAGTCCTGGTTAATTATGCTTTCATAAAATTGCTTCGAAGTTCAAAATGGAAAATAAAACAATAAAGTAAAGCACGACAAGATAAATGGTAAAACACGAAAAAAGTAACAAAAAAATGAAATGATCCTACATTTGAAAGCAACTCCATAAATAAAAGTAGGAAATATGTTGGCTGTAATAAAGAAGGATTACCAAAAGCATCTGCTTCTTTCAGTTTTTCCTTGATTTGCTTTGACAACTCAAGTACCTCAGGCGACTGTAGATTATACAAATAGGGCTTTAGTTTTCTATGATAAAGAAGGCATTAACAATTGGCAACCTAACACTAATCAATGAAGTGCCTTTTAAAAGACGAGCATTACCTGGGTAACCTCAGAAACAGATATCGCAATAGCAGCTTTAGCATCCTCATCCTCCAAACGCTTAAGAGCTCTAGAAATTTTGCGGTCACACTCAACAATAAGTCTATCTATGACATCCTCCAACTCCCTATCATAATTGTGAACACCTTTTGCTTTGGCCTCTTCATATCTATGAATTGCTTAGGACAAACTACGACAATTAACATATATATGCTGTAGGGCATCAAAGCCCAAATTAGTCGAAGACAACTATGCATGTGCAAGGCCTAGGTACAAAATGAAAATATTGTCTAAATTAAATGTAACAATTGTCTCCCCCTTCAATAACTTGTTGACAACAGTTCGGTCTCTAAACCTTAAATGAACTATCATAAAAAAGCCCTTTCAGAAATATGGATATAAATTGAAACTATGAATATATGCACTAAATTTTTGTCTAACGTCTAACAGCACCTAAACTGATGCAAATTGGGAAAAGGTGACATAGTTAAATTGATACGAACTTTTGATGTCATAGATTTTTTTTTTTTTTTTTTGAAAGATTTGATGTCATAGATGTTGTAGAGTATACATACCATGTTGGTAAAATTTAATGGAGGTTCCAAGCCCTTTTGTGATACGAACACCACCCACCCACAGACAAATATAGAGAGTGAGCAAGTGTGAGATCAAGAAAGAGAGAGAGAGCTCGACAAGCACTATGATTGAAAAGGTTATATATGGATAAGGTATTTGCAGGAGGGAATTTTAAGAATGACCATTCATAATGACACTAGCTAGATATGTAGCTTGGCTCATGAAATAGTGAGTCAAATCCTTTACTATGAAAGACAATGGCCAACAAATCTTGACTGTTCATTTATCAAAGGTTGTGATTTGCTTTAATCCTGAGGAAAAGGAATTTTTTGTCCAAAAAATTACTAAAAATAAAATAAATTTTAAGATTTGATTTGGTGAGTTTAAAAGATTTGACCTTTCCTTATCATATTAGTATTAAAAAATAGAAAAACTCCATGCAAAAAATACTAAAAAATAGGGAAAATAGATTTTGGGATAAGATTCAGTGATTTAGAATGATTTGATCAACTATTATCATATTATTATCCTTTACAATGGTTTAATAAAAAAGACTGTTTCAAGTGATCACCATAAATCTTGATTGTTCATTAATTAAACTACTATAATTTTGTTAAACATTAACAGGGAAAAAAAATATCCAAAAATGACCAAAAATAAAATTTGAATTTTAAGATTTGGTTTGGTGAGATTGAAGGATTTGACCTATCTTTATCATAATAATATTATACAATAGAGAAACTTCTAAAAGAGTTTGAAAATAGGAATAGGATTTTTAGGATTATATATTAACCAATAAGATTAGATATGGAGAGTTACAGATTTATTCAGGGTTCTCAAGTTAGTTATCTAAATAGGTCCACTACTTTGAATAAGCTTTTATATATTTTTGTGATACAATTATGAATCATTCTGTAATTTTCAATTTTCCTTTATTAACATTAACCTTTAATATATTTCACTATACATATAAAATTTAAAATTTCAAGTTTCATATAAAAAAAAAAAACATTAACAATTGAGTCATTGATCGGTCGTGATCTTCCTTAAGATTTTTCTTCTTATTCAAATCTAAGTTGCCCAAAAACTTCTCCTTGTCTTACTCGCAAAATTATCTTCCAATCACCAAGTTAAAGTCGTCAAGTCCAAATCTGAATAGAATTTGCAAAAAATCTCATGCATCATATCTTTCTTTCATCATCCCCAGACACCTTACAAGTCTCCTCCTTCCATTCCTCACACACAACTCACAAGTTTGTCAAGCAACTTCTTTCACATCTCCTTCCTTCCATTCTTGAGGTGAAATGCAAGAATAAATAAGATTTTGGAGGAAAGAAAATATTATAACAGAAGAATTTTATGATTAAGTTTGTGCCACGAAGAAAATCATTTAGAAATCCCTAAGATTCATCAAGTTTCTAAAGGACTGAATGCCTAATTTGTGAGTGATATACCTTTTTCCATAGAGGATTCAAAATATTTTTATCAGATAACACTTTTTTAATGAAATTTCAAATATATTTAACAAGAAAGGAGAACCATTTGATCAATTACTTTCATAAAATGTGAAATTGAGATTTTCAACGTGCAAAGCACGTTCTTCAACTAGTGTACAACTAAAAGTTGAACAAATGAAGCCAATGGCAAATGTGGAGATGTGTTTTCCTTATAGGGGGAGACTAGAAGCAATTCAAGACCTACATGCCATGGAAGCATCCATATGACACTAACAATTTATACAATGTGGTGTCAATCTATACATGTTTCAACACAAGAAAGGATAAAGCAAAGAAATACAGCTTACACACTAAAATAAAAGGATACTCTTTCCTTAGCTGCAAGGAGTGCACCTTTGGACATGGACCCATATCCATTTTCTGGTACAAACAAAAGAAAAAAGAAAATTGTAAACAAAATAAGTAGTGACAAATGCATTACGAATTTATCATGCACAACTGAAAAGCAAGCATTAGAGTCACAAATCTCCAAACACAATGAATGACAGACATGCCCTTGTAATGCTAAACTAAAATTATCCTAAATCAAGCAACCCTAGCCATCTGATCAACAACTTCCCTCACTAGTACAAACAATAACAACATTTTTGTCAATTTGATGCATTTCAATGTGGAAAATTGGCAATACCTTATGAGGCCAAAAAAAACATGAAAAACCGTATTGCAATAAAAAGAAAGGAAGAGATTTCCCAGCTCTCACTTCATTCATGTTAAGCAACAGAGTAAATGGAGGTGTGTACATTGGATTAGTCTCACCTCCAATGATGAGAGGGGGGAGGCGCTACCCATGATATTCAAAAACAAAAAATAAAAATGGAGGTGGAAGAAGAAAGAGAAACCATAGGGTAAAGAAGACAGCGGATCTTGACTTGTAAAGTACGAGGAAAACCATATGAGAAAAATGGCATATTATTGACTTGAAAAAATGTGAAGACAATACAATACAATATATGGCATCATTCCATACCACAGACCGTCCACAGTTTCACCTACTGAAAAACCTCTCAATTTCATCCACATTAAAGATGCATGCTGTGTCTTCCGTGCTCCAGCACCACCGTAACAGAGTATATGCATGAACACAGATACAATATCAGTCACAATCAAGACGGGCACTTCACAGAAACATCAACTCAGAAAACATTTTCCCAGAAAACCCGCAAGGGTGTAGCTCGGTTGGCTTCAGCTTCTAGGATAGACTAGAGGCCTCAGGTTCGACTCTCCCCGGACTTACCCATACATGAGGCTTGCTGGCATGTCATGTATCCAGGGGATTAGTCTCACCTCCAACGTGCAGCGAGGATACCCATGATGTTCAAAAAACTTAAAAAAATATATATATTCGCAGAAAAATTACAGAAAACAAACCGAAAAGGGTAAATATGAGGAATCTGCTTGAGTGATTAACGAAATGAGTTCCAGATGTCAAATAACAAAATCTAAAGACAAACAAACGAATGAGAACAAGAGAGAATATATTGAACTGGGTGGATGTAAGATCAACCGCTAAAATATGGAAACTCCATGTCACACTAAAAGCCATGCACCAAAAATGGGAGTATGTGAAGAGAAATTTCTAGGGTTAAGAGTAGTACGGTGAGTTGGAAAAGCTCGTGAGGGCATAGGCCGACAAGGAAGAGACGGCAAACGTCTCGATCGTAGTACTTGCGATTGACCTCTCTCACGTCGCCGTTCCGATTCGCTCCCATGAGAACATCCAACTGCTTTCTGATAGCGTCCATTTCTTCAGGGTTTAGCCGTATAGGGTTTATTTATCGTTCTCGCTCTCTCGGTCTCTATTTCTGAGAAAGAAAGAATTGCAGAGAGGGAGGAGAGTGTCTGAGAAGCTAAAGAAGGTTCGAGAGCGAAAAAGGGAAAAAAATGCGCGGAAGAAGAAAGGACGAAGCGTTTTATTTGTCGAGGACAATCTAGGGCTGAGAGAAGTTCAGCAACTCGGGATCGTATCGGCGAGAGAGAAAAAATTCGGCCGAATATCGGCCGATTTTTTAGAGAAAAATGAATATCGGTTGTGGGCCTGGGATATTTATATTCGTTTTGTTAAACAATTTTTTTATTTTTTTTAATGAATTTTTTAAAAAAAAATTGAAAAGAGAGAAATCTCGGCGGATACAAAATTTCAGCTCAATTTTCGACCCTTGGACTGTACGATGTTGTTTACGGGCAGTCCAATTAGGAAGTTTTATCGTTCAAGTCCTACTCAAAAACTACGGTCTTTAATTATGCAGGGCCTAATTTATGCTCGCATAAAATTTGGGTTTAAATATACGTATCGTCCCAATATCTCAGTTTTCTTAAAGCTGAGATATCGTATCAATCAAAGGGAAAAAAAATCTGCCGATAAAATCGAGATCTCGACCAATATCGGTCAATATTTATATTTTTCATTAAAAAGAAAACAGTCTTTTCAAAATAAAAAAATAAAAGAGAAAGCCACCAAGATTTTATTTTTAAAAAAGAGAGAAAAATCTCGCCTGGGATGAAAAATCGGCCGAAATCTCGGTTCAGCCGATTTTTCTCTCTCCACTTTTTTTTTTTAAAATCTCACTGGTTTTTTTTAAATCATTTAAAAATATATACATATATATCGGCCGAGGTATCGACCGGACCCATGCCAATATCTATTTTTTTAAATGAAAAATAAAAAAAGTCAATATCTCGACTGAACTTTTCTGTCTCTGGCCAATACGCATAAGTATCTGCTGAGATTTCGATCCCTCACCCCTTCTATAAAACTCATGAAATTGAGGTTTAGTTTGGCCCGTTCTCAGGTTGAGCTCATTTTGGGCCCAGACCATCAGCACAAATAAGAATACATATTGCAGTGGGTCTAATACATAAAGTCCAAATTTGAGATAAAACACAAACTTATGTCAGAATTTAATTAAAGAATTCTTTGTGTACCTCCGAAATCCTAACATCAGTATATATTTTCACTAAAATAATTTTTTTTTAAATATAAAAAAATAGAAAAAAGACCAAAAAAGGTGAAGTATATAGTAAGCCACAACGTATGTATGTGGAAATTTGTCTTTGTAAAATATTTGTATAAATAATTTATGTTTTTATAGAATAATAGAAAAAAAAATCATTTAGATTCAAATTAGCCTTCCAGGAAATAAGAGTTTAATCCCTTAATTAGAGCATTGTAATTATTAAATACTGCCATTCTTTTTCGAAGGAGTCTATCAGTTGCATTTTGTTGCACTTCTATTTAAGAAATGAGACTTGAGAGTCGAGAGACTCTGACTGTGAGAATCTGTTCCCATTGAGGGATGAGGGAGTTTGTAATTTTCAGAAATTGTTTCTTTTTGTGCGTTGTTTCATTTGTTGTATTGCAATTTAACTCTTATTTTGTATGTCTTCTAACTTTTTCTTCTCTAACTATAGATACAAATATCGACCCATATATATTGTATAGATCGATATATATCTTTTTTTTAGAGTGGATATATATTGACCCTACAATTCGAATATCATTATAATATGGGCGATCGGCATAATATCAACGATATCAACATAATATCATATAAGAGAAATAATAATATCGGCTAATATATCAATATCACTGATATTTAGGTATCGATTGATATATCAACTGTTGCGAATTTTTAACCCTTGGTTGTAGCTCATAATTTAACTTAGGATTCAACCGTTCCATTCATGAAAGGGAAGCCATTTGGGTTTATCCAATAATCTAGTTTTATAAGGACTTGGTGATTAATATTGACTCTAGTTTTATCTATTGATTTTAATAAATTACTTAAATGATAACGACGATGATATTAATTTTTAAAATAAATATATTGACTAATTAAAATATATTTAATAAACAAGTTGAGCTTGTATTGAGGATCATCATATTCGAGTCAATTTTTTTAATGACCAACTAATTTTTCAAGGCATGTGAAAATTTCTCAATCCTCACACACCAATGGGTCAATCAAATGACCTAAATTCAATTTGATTAAGCAATTATAATTTAATACATAAATTTAACTTAAAAATAATATAATTTTTTGGATAGGTAACGACCCTATCCTGTTAGTAAAATATTGTCAGTTTTGGGGGTCATACACTTTTACAGTTTTTACACTGGATAAAAGTATCACACTAGAGTCCAAAACGTGTTATCACATATGAGAGGAGAGCGTTAGCTCATAAACTCTAGTCCACTCCTTATCCTAGTCGGTGTAGGACTTCTTTTGAGCGCTCTCCTCTAGCGAAAATCTCTATATAACCACTCTCTCTCTTACACCTCTCCATTCAAGTGCATACATTACAATCCCACCTCATTGGATAAGAGTTGTCCTCGACTCTAACACTTTCATCTTCCCTCTCATAGTCAATGAAACTCTCGTATCATTTTTAACGACCCGTCCTACTAGCACAATATTATCTACTTTGATCCTAATACAGAGCCATAAGAGTATAAATGCCCCAAATAAGACAATATTGTATTCGTGGGACAGGTGATTACATGATAACATCAGTATTTCCATTTTATAGTGGAGGAGAAATTAATCTAATGTATACATGAAAAAATCCACAAATCTCATTTGTCATGAAGTCATGTGAAGAGGCAAATTTAAGACCTCCCCTCTAACTTTATAAGTTTATACCAATTGAGTTATTCTTGTGATATTAACTTAACAATAATATTTAAATTTAATACACTGACTTATTAAATAGATTAGCTTTGTATTTTATATTTATTTAACAAAAATGAATTTAATTTAGTGCGAGACGTTGAAAGTTTGAAGGCTAAATAACCGAACTCGATCCCATCCCATCCGACCCGACTACTGCCATAGTGCCATCCCGTTACGGCGGGTTTCAGCCGTCCAACTGCCTAAACCCGAGCCATATAAGACCCAATCGACTACTGCCGTTCTCTCCAACGTCTGCAATAGACACGACCGGGAAAGATGGGGAGAAGAAGAGAGATTTCTCATCTCCGTTTTCTCTTCTTCGTTGTCGTCGTATTTATTCTCTCATTCTCTGGATTTTCTACTTCAGAAGCATTCGAATCTGACGAACTTTTTCAAGACGACGACGAATTCATTGTCGAAGGCGTAAGATCTCCGGTTCTCGACTCACTAAACCCTACCACCCCAGCTCCTCCGGCTCGGAAGCGATTCTCCGATTCAGACTCGTCCGCGTCTGATTCCAAGCTTCAGTTCTCACTCGAGCACGCCTTCGGAAACGATTCCAATTTCTTCCCTGCGGGAAGCTTCACCGCTCGCCTCAAGACCTTGAATCACGGCGGCCAGGTCTGTCCGCCATCGTGATATCTTTCAACTCCGATCTGATCGGATTCCATTCCATTTTTCGTTTTTTTTTTTTGCAGCTGTTGTGGTTTTCTTTCCAACGATTTGTAAAATGATTGTCTTGGAACAGACTCTCACCAAGCTTCGGTTTTCGAGGAACTCATTTACGGACGAAGAAAAGGAGAAATTCAAAGTAGAGTGACTCTCCTCTTGATTTTGTTCTGTTTTTGGTGTTGTTTTGATAATAATGGGTTTGAGTTCTTTGTTTATGTTATTTCTTGCAGAAGTTATTGAAAGATGACGAGTTCTATAGGATTAGGATACCATCTAATGTGTTGAATCCTCCTGGGAGAGGTTATGCTGTCTCATCAGTCAAAGCGGTAAAATTCTTCTAAATTCTCATAGATTAAGTGTTGAATCTGCTACTACTGTATTTGATCCATGGAATCTCACTGTTGGCTATGTGGATCTTCTTGTAGTGATCTAATTCATTCATTGATTAATATAAAACACTTGTACTGTTATCAATGTTGTTTTTTACATGGAATGCAACTTGAACTGGTCAATTTTTTTTTGTTGTAACAGTGGGCACCTCCTACTGAATGTCCCAGAGGATATTCTCCATCATTACCGTTGCTTCCAAAGTAAGCAGTTGTTTGGCACGATTGGAATGGTTGAATGCAATAATGTGACAATTAGAAGGGTCTAAATAAGGAAACATTAGAACCTTAAGGAGTTGGCCTAGTGGTTGAGACACAAGACTTCAAGATTGAGGTTTTGAATTCAATCCTTGGTAACTCCAATGAAGGGTCACTCTCCGTGGGATATGTACAGTTTAAGGTCCTATCGCGTGAATCCGACATGTGTAGGGAGGCGTGCACATACCCCGAAGGACTAGTCAGACGAGACACTTGGACACCTTCGGTAATAAAAAAGGAGGATGAAACATTAGACACAATAAAATTTGGAAATGGTACACAAATTCTTAAGTCTCCGATGTTTTTCGGATCTGAGTGATGGGCAACGAAAGAACGACACATAAACAAAGTTAGGACAACAGAGATGCATGTGCCATGTTTGACGAGTGATTTAACCCTAGAGGATAGAGCTAGAAATGAACACATTAAGGATAGTTTAAAGATAGCCCTGATAGATGACAAATTAAGAGAAACTCGTTTAAAATGGTTTTGTCATGTCAGTAGAAGACCGGAGACAACCCCAGCGTGGAGAGTGAAAATGCTAGAGATCAAAGGCACTAGGAGAGGGCGACCTTCAAAACATGAATGGAGGGAATAAAAAAGGATATGATAGACTGTAGAGTGACTGATGGTATGGTTTATGATAGGGTTAATTGGAGAAGAAAAACTCATAAAGCCGATTCCAAATATATGCGATTACTGGTTGATTACGATGACGATGGTACACAAATTCTTGTAATATCAGGAACAAACTGAAAAGTTGATTCACTTTTTCTTTTTGAAATGATTCATGTATTAATAGATAAAGAGGCACTAGAGGTGTAAAAACAGAAAAAAAAAAAAAAACCGTATAAAAACAAAAAGCAGCAAAAATAGGAAAGGCAACCACCCCCAGGAGAGGCACAACCTCGTCAAACACAAGATACTATGAGCTCAAGTAAGGTCAACACATTCTTTCAAGGCACGCAAAATGTCAGTCATAGAAATATTCCTGAAAACTTGTGGAGAATTGGTTGATTTTTGTAGATTTTCTACGATCTTTGACATTTTTGGTACAAGAAGAAGAAGTGGTGCTTACTGTTTTGCTAAGTTGATTATTTTATTATAATAGCTTTAAGTATTGTATTAATATGACAGTAGTAACTATTATTTCTTTATTTATTTTTTGAATCTCCTTATGGTATTAAGCATTATTACTACCTTAGGTGTAATACCTTCTCCTACTATTTAAAAAGGTGATACACTTCTTAGGTATTTGGATACATGGAGTTGTTTCAATGTATCAATAAAGTGACATTTCAAAAGAGCCACATATCGTGTGGTTAATCAAATTTGGTGGCAATTTTATTTTGATCATGGCATGATCTTGATGACCTTAGCTGCATACACGTGGTTCGAAGGGAAATTATATGATTAAAATGTCAGCCCTTACATTTATATTCACATTCTGTCATCAATCACATTATATTCCAATGGCAGTGCCAACTATAAGTGTCCTTTTCCATACATTTACTTCCTAACTTGTCTAACTACAATTTTTTCCCCTCATTTCAGAGGTGTCTTCCACGGGAGAGTTTGGATGAGCATTTTGTTATTCACATGGTAATTTTGAAATCTGTGTTCAATTGTCTTAGGAATTTACCGCTCACAAAATATTCTCTTAGGAATTTTAAACTCTCCATTCATTATCAGAAGCAGTAGCAACAACAACATCAGCTTTATAATCATTTTCCCCATCTATCCATGGTTGATACTCATAGTTGGATTTGACAACTTGTTTTTCATTATATAATGTGCATATTACTCGAACCCTCAACATTTATGGTTGCGACAAGGGCACTTGCCAATTGTGCTACAGGCTCTTGTCACATATAAACTTGTTTTATTAATCTTTAGCATTATTTATCCTTTTAATTTGTCTTGAGTAAAAATTGGTAGAAGTGCAGAAGCTTTGAAAGAAACTTATCGAAACTATGTTTCAACTGAAAAAACTTGTTGAGAAACCTATGCTGCTTGGGGCTTTACCTGACTTTGAAAATCATGTGTTACTGTCGAACCTTCTGTAGAAAAAATAATTTCATCTAATAAATTATGTTAGTATTTAGAATGCGTTATATTAGTGAAAGATATGGAGACTGTAGTTCTATTCCAAGTAATATTTTTGAAGAAATGATTGCAATCTCACTTAGCATTCAACAACACAATGCATTAGAAACCAGTTAGTGTGTTTGGTTCCAAGAGGAACCATTAAAACATGAACTGAAGAGTTCATTGTCTGCATGTGGTGTAATATACCGTTCAGTGGAAACCTTCCAAATATAGTTATTTTTCTGTATTTATTGTTGAAGCCTACTGGTTGGTTTATCGACATCCATTTCTTTCAGGAAGGGGTGAATGTCTTGGCTGTTAATTATGGCTCAACTGGGGCATGCCAATATCCAAGATTGCTGAAATTTGTAAGCCACCATCAACCTTTTTCTTCTCTCAACAATTTTATAGTTATATTCTTTCCACACTGATTGTGATATCTGATACTGCTAAATAAAAAACCATTGTGCTCGACTTTAAGCAATTTATACAGCGGTATACGTTATGTTTCATGGGCATGGCTATGTGTCATAAAGAAAATTAACCCTCGTAATGCACATGTGCCTTTATAATGAAAAATAGCCCTTATGATGTGTACTTATTTTATAAACTGCTACTTCCACAAGGTATCAGATTTAGTCATCCAAAGAACAGGATTCTCCAATTAAGCATAATATTTAAATATAGTAAACAGATATTTAAACTTGTAACAGACAAAAAAAAGAAGGAAAATAGTGCACAAATTGTACTCTTAATTAATTAGTACACTACAAAATTTTAAGGATTCAAAACAAGGAAAAGGTGTGACAATGTTTTCTCATCTTGGGAAAAATGTTTAAAAAGTATTAGAACAATCCATGAAGAATCCATAAAGAATGCGACTGATAGGATCTAGGTAAATAAATTATTTTAGGGATATTTGACATTCATTTGTAATTTTAGAGATATTGGGTATTTATTTATAATTTTTATTATTATATTCTGAGCTGTAACCCTAAGCCTATTTATAGGCTAAATGAGTAATAAAATAAACAGTGAAGAGTTCTCCCCACAAACAACCTTGTAGCTAGGAAGCCGGTTTCTCCTCGAAATGAAACCAAAGGAGGTTGATCTCCCCTTGAAGTGAAATCCCTACCCCTCATTTTCTCCATTTTCCATTTTATTTCAATTTGGGTTCCTATTGATTTGGTATCAGAGTAAGAATTGATCTCCATCTCCATCCAGTTTTCATGCTTTTACAAAAGAAAAAAAAGGTGGACACTACCAAATTTGATGCCACCACGTTCGTGTTGCTGCCAGATCCATGTTGCTGTAGATCTGCAACTGCTGGCCAACACCATCTATGCTGCCTTGATAAAAAAAAAAGAAAAAAGAACAAGAATAAGAAGATGATCAAAGAAAAAGGAAAAAAATTAGAGGAGAAGCAGGCTGTTGTTGTCTTTGCTCGACCCTCCTCATCACTGCCCTTGCATTTGCTTGACCCTTCTAAACTTCCCATTGTTGTCAGCTTCATTCCATTGAGCCGAACTTTTTTTTTTTTAAAAAATTCACTGCACTTTCATTGTTGAATCTTTCTGTCTTTTCTATTGGATGGTGAGGGATCATGGTTACAACCTAAAGGATGTGGCTTCGTAATCGGCCCATAGAAAGAACTTGTCAAATCCAAATATAAAAGGCCAACCCCAGGTTGATGGGATAAACAACTTAAATAATGATGATGATGATGATGTCTTTTTTCTGCATATTTACTTTATCAAACCTCGCCTAGTTTAATATTTTTTTTTTTTAAAAAACCTCCGTACATTTTTTTACTCGTTTTACCATACTTTTTTTATATCTTTTTCTTTTCACCTTAAAAAGACCTTTTTATTAATCATATTAAAACCTTTTCATTTTTTCCTTCTAATCTCTTTAGTAAGCTCTACTTAAAAAAAAAATCCTTTATCATTTAAAAAAAACTTTTAAGTCCATTTACTTTTCTGGCACATAAAAAATTTAAACAAAAAATCCAATTTTTTCCAACCCTTATTTTTCACTTAATCTTCTTTCCTTTAATTTCTTGCTTAAAAACTCTTCACAATTTTCATTATTGCCATATTAAAAAAAACCCTTTCAAAACCCATTTTTTTTATATTTTCAAATCAGTTTTTTTTTTCAAAAAAAAAAAAAAAACCCTTCCTATTTTCATCCTTGCTATGTCATTAGAAGAAAAATGAGTTGAGGTCTTTTTTTGAAGAATGTCTAATGACATGTAGGACATAAAGAAGTTGGCTGCTCTCGAGAATAACATTGGTCGTTTGATGGCGAGGGTTCTTCTCGTAGGAACTCACAAATCAATAATTGATAGTGGTTCAACTACTATTACTGATAATGTCATTCAGTCAACAATTGATAGTGATGCAAATATTGCTGACAATGATGCCAATATTGTTCTCTATGATGCATTTCTGCTAGGGGACATTTCATCACACACTCTTAAGTCCGAAGTTAGAGAAATGTTCATGTGTTAGAGGATAAAATCAGACCCATCTCATTGAGTCAGACTCACCTCATGTTGTTGACACCAATTCAATCATTAGGGATTTCATCAAACGTCTTTGCCGTGTCAATCAATTTTAGTGGCTCTTCCTTTAGAAGTTCTAATGATTTTTTTTTTCCAGTCCACTTTGATTTGTTCACTCGACCTAGCAAAGACAACGGTAACAGGGTCATTCAGTGGCCAACGCCGTTTTTCTACTATGATGCTGACGACATGCACTCAACATCTTCAGATGTGGATCATCCTCTCTCCCTTCCATTTATCTGGGTCCACCTCTTTGTGTCGGGTCGCCGGGCTTGTCTTTATGGGAGCCCATCATTCACAAGTTCATTAAGCGTTTTGCTTCTTGGAAAGGAAAATATTTGTCCTTTGGTGGCAGGGTCACTCTTCTTAAGGCAGTTCTGGCGGCTCTCCTTATCTATTTCATATTTGCTTTCAAATGTCCAAGTAAAGTAATTCAGTCGTTGGAGAAAATCATGAGGAACTTTCTTTGGGGTGGTCTTGAGGATAGTAGGAAATTTCATCTGGTCAAGTGGGATCATGTTTGTCTTCCTATTAGTGCTGGGGGTCTTGGAGTTAGGCCTATCAAGGAGGTTAATGTTGCTCTGCTCTCCAAGTGGCTTTGGCGGCTAGGGGGTGAGGGTGAGTTTCCTTGGAAGACCATCCTTATCTAGAAATATTGTCTGGGTAATCAGGGGTGGGATGTTGATCCTAATCCCCAGTAGAGCTTCTAGCATGTGGAGAGCTATTGCTGCTTGTGTTGACAAATTCAAAGATGGAATCAGATTCAAGGTGGGGCGTGGCAATAGGGTAAAGTTTTGGATTGATCCCTCGCCTATCCCATTTGCCGACAGGCACCGTATCAGATTTCTACTCCATTCACAATGGCCACGCTGTTTGGGATCTCCGCATTCTGCAAAATCTCTCTGATTCAGAGATCGATGACTTTTCTGAGCTTCTCCACTTGATCTCCTCCTATCGGATTCATAGTTCTACTGAGGACAACCTTATATGGTCGTTCGACCCGACTGGTTGTCTTTCTGTCAAGTCTTTCTTCATTGGCAACAATCGTGAGGATCGGCCTGCTGTTGTCAACCCAAATATTTGGGCCTCCATAACCCTACATCGAGTTATCTGCTTTTTTTGGGCGGTTGGTTTGGGGAAGATCTTGACTCAAGACAACTTGCACAAAAGGGGAAAAATCATTGTGAGTGCCTGCCCTTTGTGTCTTAGTGCCTCCGAAGGGACGAGTCACCTTCTTCTCCATTGTCTTTTCTCTTATACAGTTTGGAACTTTGTGTTAGATAAGTTTGGTGTTTAGTGGGTTATGCTTTCTTCAGTGGCCAAACTATCGTATGCTTGGGATATCTCTTCGGTTTCACCAAAGTGCTCTTCCTTGTGGCGCCTTTCTCTGTTTGCAACAGTGTGGAGTTTATGGTGGGAACGTAACAATAAAATCTTCAAGAATCGTGTTGAGTCGAGCAATGCAGTTTCGAGAAGAGTTTTTTTCATGTGTGCATCGTGGGCTTCTTCTCTTACGGAATTCAGGAACATCTCTGCGAATGACAGTTTGCGTGCCTGGAAAGAATGTATTGATTTATTTTAGTTTTCTTCTTTCCAGTGTTGGATTGTCCTGTGGGTGGTTTTGGCTTTCTGTGTTTGTAGCTTGTTTTTCTCTCTTCTGTATTTGCACCTCTGGTGCCTTTTTATTAATATATTAACCTTTTCCAAAAAAAAAAAACATCTTCAGAGTTGTTGGATTTGTGCTAGACTAGATGTAGGTTTTCATTCTTTATGGACATTTTAATGCAATGGAAGAATTTAATTGAAGAAGTTGTCGCTAGAGGATATTTTTTGAACCTTGAGGACAAGGTTCGTTTCCAAGGGGGTGAGAATGATAGGATCTAGGTATAGATAAATTATTTTAGGGATATTTGGCATTTATTTGTAATTTTAGAGATATTGGGTATTTATTTGTAATTTTTATTATTTTTATTTTGAGTTGTAACCCTAAGCTTATTTATAGGCAAAGTGATTAATGAAATAAATAATGAAGAGTTTTCCCCACAAACAGTCTTGCAGTTATTAAGAGGCCAGTTGCTCCTCGAAGTAAAACCAAAGGAATCTGATATTCCTTCGAAGTGAAATCCCTATCCCCCATTTTCTCTAATTTTTCCCATTTTTTTCATTTTCTATTTTATTTTGATCTGGGGTCCTATCATCGACACAAAAACTTTTCAAAATGGGTATAATGCATGCAATATGCCTATATATGTTTATGTAATGAAAACTTTAGAAGCTACATGCTACAAGTGTTCAGGTCATTAGTTTCCATTCACCATTGGTCTCCACTGGAGGAGGGATATGTGAAATTTAATGTAGATGGTGCTTCTAGGGGAAATCCTAGACATGCATGAATAGGAGGGGTGCTTCATAATCATATAGAGGTAATGTTATTTTTCCTCAGAGCCTATACAGTCTTGGGGTTCTAACTGGGCAGAGCTTCTAGCAATCAAGCTAGTGGTTTCTCTATTGACAGAACAAAAATAAAAAAGAGGGGGGCGGGGGGGAACTTATTATTGAAGGGATTCATCCAATGGTTGCTTGGGCAATTAATAAGAAGAGCCCTCCATGGAGGCTCCTTATTGTTACCTCCTTAGTGTTGTTAAGGGACATTACCCGATTATGTAGGAATCAAGACATTACCTTTAGACATATGAGGAGGTTAGCTAATTTTGTGCCAGATTTTTTTGCTAAAGTTAGGGTAATCTGCTAGGATGATTTTTTGGTCATTGTAATTGAGTTTTGACGATTTTGCCTTTTTTTTTTTGGGTAATCGAAGATTGGATTGTAATGAGGGTTTGGGTTTTGTCTAGTTAAGCATAGTTGTGGTTCTTGAGGTGTTTTTTGTTTCTTTCAAGGATCAATATATACCTCTGATACTATACTTCTCTTTATGAAAATTTTGGTTACTTTTGAGAGAGAGTTTGTACAGTTAAACATAGTTGTTGTTCTTGAGGTGTTTTTTGTTTCTTTCAAGGATCAATATATACCTCTTATACTAATGTCTTTACTTTATGAAAAATTTTGGTTACTGATCTCTTAATCCACATCATCATAAATACCCACTAACCCATCTATCTAAAGTTGGCTTTTGAAGTTTTGATTTCTCCACTTTATCCAAAACTACGGCCTATGTTACTCCAGAATCTATCATGTCCTTTATTTATTTTTTATTTTTTGAAATGGTTCATATATTAATAAATAAAAAGGCACCAGAGGTGCAGATGCAGATAAGAGAAAGCAAATAAAAAACAAGAAGCAAAAATAGCTGGAAAAGAAGCCGTCCAAAGAAATAGCCTACACCCTGGCCACCATTCAAAACATTATGAGCTCATGCAAGTTCAACACATTCTTTCCAGGCACGCAAAATATCTGATATAGAGATATTTCTAAATTTCTGAAGAGAAGTGGCCCACGATGCACACTTGTTGAGAACATGTCTTGCGACCGCCACACTGGACTTAGTAGTACCTTTGACCATCATGTTGATTCGTTTCCACCAAAGGCTCCAAACAGTGGCAAATAAAGATAACTGCCAAAGGGAAGAGCATTTAGGCGAGACAGAAACAATGTCCCAAGCAAAGGTCAACTCAGCCACCGACGATGGGATAACCTAAGCCACACCGAACTGGTCTAAAACAGAGTTCCAAACTTCAGAAGAGAAGGGACAATGAATGAGAAGGTGATTCTACTCTTCAGAGGTTTGAAGATAGAAATGGCAAGCACTAACGATTGTTCTTCCTCTTTTCCCAAGTTAACTTGGGTCAAGATTTTCCCCAACCCCGCTGTCCAAAGGAAGCTAATTGCCCTCGGCGGTGCTTTGGAGGACCAAATATTGGGGTTAACATTAGTAGTTCCAGCGTTCAAATAATTCCAAGTGTAGGACTTGACCGAAAAAAATCCACTGGTGCTAGGCCACCAAACAAGGTGTCCTCCATAGAGGTGCGAATCCTGTAGGAAGAAATGGTGCGGCGGAGACCCGAGAAGGCATCAGCTTCCGAGTCTGATAGATTACGGTGAAGAGGAATGTCCCACACAATTTGCTCACTGATAATGGAGTAGAAATCTGAGATGGACCCAAGCGGCCTTAGAGAGAAGGAAACCGAGAAGCCAAAATAGAGCTATCACACCAAGGTTTAGTCCAAAACATAATTATATCACCACGGGCAACATTAAACCTGATACCTTCTTTAAATTTCTCAACACAAGTTGCAATAGCTCGCCATATCCCTGAGGCTCTATGCGGGGCAGGATTGAAATCCTGACCAAAATTCCCCAATCTCTACTTTCATGTAAGATAGCCTTCCAAGGAGAATCACCATCAGACCCTAACCTCCAAATCCACTTAATTAGAAGAATTGTATTAAGGGCCTTAAGTGGACGAACCCCCAGCAACAATAGGAAGACAAACTTGATCCCAACTCAAAAGATGATATTTCCTCATATCCTCATGGTCACTCCAAAGAAAGTTCTTCATATTCTTTTTCATTGACTGAATGACTTTGTTGGAGCACCGAAAAGCAAACAGGAAGTAGACAGCCATGGCAGTGAGGGTTGACTTGAGAAGAGTGATCCATCCACCGAAAGACAAGTACTTTCCTCTCCATGAGGCTAGTTGTTTGCTGAACTTATGGATGATGGGTTCCCACTGCGAGTACCCAAGAGACCCAATGTATAGAGGCAGCCCCAGATAAGTAGATGGCAGGGCAGAAGATACACATCCCAAAAGCTCTGTAAGAAAAGTAAGCTCAATGTTGTCCAAATTGATACCGAAAACTTCACTCTTGAGGTAATTGATTTGGAGGGAAGATGACAACTCAAACCACCTGAGTAAGGATCGAAGATTCATTAGAGACTCCTCATTGGCCTTAGAAAATGATGGATCTGCATAGAAGAGGCACCAATTTTGAGCCATGTATAAGGTTGAGACTTGCTACTTTAGAAAGAAGAAGGCTTAGAGATTTCCCTACGATGACAAATAGTGCAGGAGAAAGTGACCCTTGACAAATACCCCTGGAGCTCTTGAAAAATCCTTTAGAGGATCCATTGATGAGAATAGAAAAGTGTGCTGAAGATACGCATTCAAACATCCATAAAAACCATTTCCGATTGAAACCCATATTGGAAAGCACGAAAAGAAGGAAATGCCAACCCACCATATCATAGGCTTTCTCCAAATCCAACTTGTAGGTAATATCTTTCCGACGGGCCTTATGCTGGGAGTCAATACACTCATGTTTTGAAATCACTGCATATATAATTTGCCGCCCCTCAACAACAACAGATTAAGAAGGAGAGAGAATCTTTGGGAGAAAAATCTTAAGTCTGTTTGCTAAAACCTTGGCATGAATCTTATAGGGACTGCCTATGAGACTGATGGGCCTGAAATCAGAGAGCGAGGAAGCACCGTCCTTCTTAGGCATCAAAACAAGGAAAGTAGCACCCATCTCCTTAGGAATATAAGCTATTTGGTGGAATTCCTTAATGAAGGCAATGAGGTCAAGTTTGACTATGTCCCAAAACAATTTGAAGAAGGCAATAGGAAAACCATCTGGCCCAGGAGCACGGTCCTCACTAAGGTCCCAAACAGCTTTTCTGATTTCATCATTTGAAAAAGGCCGCTTAATATTAGAATCATCTGCATCAGAAATGGATCTAAAAGGGAGACCAAATATCGGCAGTCTGTGAAAGGATGCTGCACAAACTTTTCAAAATGTGTGGGGCTCCAGGTTGTGGACTTTATGGATTCTCTATGGACTCTTCTAGTATTTTTTAATTTTTTTTCCTAAGTTGACAAAAATATCAGCCACTTTAAAATATTAATATGTTTGTCACTTGATTGTTTAAAGTAAAGCTAGTATATTGTTTTCTTTTGGTGTTATTTTCTCACCTCATCTTCATATACAATAAAATTAAAATTAAAAAAATTTAAATATGGTGACAAGTATGGCACCTTGTACCCTTGTTGGATTTTGATGCTTGCACTCATACTTGTGCAACTTAGCCTTCAAGCCAAGTTTATGAAGGCCCTCCCTTTTGTCATTTTGCCCTCTACTTGTAGCCTCTCTAACCTTCAACTATTAACTGAATTTTGTATGTTTTCATACAGAGTTCTGGCATGTTTCAGTTTCTCATGGCTGCTTTGTCCATGTGACACACTTGTCTTTGCCTAACCACAAAATGTCTTTCAAGGATATTGGTGGCTTGCAATTTATTTTTGTTTGTATTTTATGCGGTCCTTGTCTAATGGTCCTATTTTTTCATAATTCTTTTTTTAAATAGTGGTAGTTTTAAATTAAGTGTAGAAAAAGAAAATACATACCTTTGCCCTGTCAGTGATCCTACTCATGGCCCTCATCTTGTCCTTGAACAAGAGGGAAAAAAACTCAATTTTCTGATTCTTCATCATTTGGGATTCAAGTGAAGCTTACTCATGGTTGTTATCCTTGAAAATTTGGGGAAAAAAACTGTGTTGTATTTGTTAGAGAAGAAGAAAATACACACCTCTGCCCGGTCCATGATTCTATTCATGGCCCTCATCTTGTTGTTTGAGGATTCAAGAGAGCCTAATCATGACCTTCTCTTGTTGTCCTCAAAGATGGAGGAAAAATCTTAGTTTTCTGATTCTTAAGTGCTTGGGCATTCAAGTTTGTGGCTTTTCTTTCTAAGTTTATGATGGTCACATCTTTCAAAAGAAAATTCTATGATGGTCACTATTTAAGTAAACATGTTTTTATGGACACCATAGTAAACATTTTTAATGACCACATTGCATGGATTCTTTGAAGTGAGCAATGCACCCATTTCATACGCATTTGTATGTTGGATCTTTCGAGGATTCTTCTATACTATTTTAATATTATTTCTAAATTTTTTAATGGCAAAATCTTATTTTTCTTCTTCTTTTGAAATCCAGTAAAATTTGTATTTTTATTCGATTTAGAAAAGAACGCATTAGAAATAATTTAAAGATAGCTCCGATAGATGGCAAATTGAAAAAAACTCATTTGAGATGGTTTGGTCATATCAGTAGAAGATCAAACACAATCTCAATGCGTAGAATTGAGAGAATACGGATTTAATGCACTAGGAGGAGAGGGCGACCTTTGAAAACTTGGAGGGAAAAGATAAAAAAGGACATATTAGATTGTAGTGACTGAGAGTGTGATTTATGATAGGGCCAATTAGATTAGAACTACTCATAACGCCGGTTCCAAATAGATGGGATATTGGCTGTTGCAGATGATGATGATGATAATTTTGAAATCAAATAAAATATTGAAATGTTTAATACTTTGATAGTTTTAGAGTAAAATTGTACTTTTTTTGTTGTGCTATTTCTACATGTTATTTTCATTAAAAAGAAATGCATATTTCTACATGCTTATTATGCTAAATTCATGAATTATATGTTTTCGGTTGCCCAAACTGTCTCTGTATATTGACACATGTACCCATGAGTTATATTGATTTGTTGGAGATTCTTGAATTTATTGTTCCCTTGTTTCCTCTCTTGATCACAGCCAGCAAAATGGTCCTTTAATTCATACACGGTGATGAAGAACAGTGAAGTGGCACCAAGGTAATACAATTTTTTTTGAAATAGTTAATATATTAAAAGAGAAAGATGCAGCAGAGGTGTCAATACAAGACTAAGCACAAAATAAAAAACCAAAATTATAAACTCCCCTGCACGAAGGTAATACATATAAAGTATTATTTCCTCCTTTCAACACTAGTTAGAAAGTGATGGCTTCTGGTCTAAATGATGGAAAAACTAATGCAACTAATGTTACAATCTTTCATGACTGAACCACACCATCAAGAGTTTATTGATAAATGATGGACAAACTTCTAATGTATTAGGTTGGTCAGGAAAATAGAATTTGTAAATTATAATTAAGTTATTATTGTTGTTATCCACTATTGGCTTATAGTAAATATTAAAAAAATGTTGATATCTTTTGTTTCAAATGAACTATGATATTTTTTTTTGAAAGGTCTTCAAATGAACTATGATATTGATTAGAGCAAATGCTTTCAGTACAAAATAATCACGAAGTTACCATGTCATTTATTATTTCTTGTTTGAGTTGTTTACAACTTCCTCCGGAGAAACATTACTGAACTATGGAATAAGTTAATGACATTTGAAAGTTACGAAAAACAGCATGCTGTGTAAGATGAAGACTGATAATTGCTAAAATTCTTATTGGCATCTTTGAGGATGAAATTTTCATGTTTTCAAATTAGAGAGAGCAAGCAAGTTCTGAAAGTGCATCTGGGTGCATTTAATATCTTTATGTGCTCACTCCATGATTATATTTCTTGATGCTTTTGTAACTTTTTGACACATTATAAAATTGTTATTACTTGAAGATAAAGGAATGCAGACTATTTCTGGATTATGAATCTGTTTCGACTTCTATTTCTTGCATTGTGTTTTTTCTTTTTCTTTTTTAGTTGTAGCATGAAGAGAGCTGGAGCTTTTGTGGTTACAATAGTGAACATACCTTTCAATTTTGCTATGCGCTTGCCCTTGTGCAATTATTTTTGCTTTCATATGTTTCCTTATTGCTGGTAAAATTATGGCTATGGACCATGCAGAACTCCATCATTTTCAGAAGAAACTCTGCTTGGGCAGAATGGAGAGGGTGAAGGGGCAATGCCACTAGAGAGGTCTTTCTGGTCTAAATATGTGAGTAAATTTTAATGTGCTTTCTACTTTTTCCTCTATTAACCACTGTTTTCTTTAAGCAATCTTTTAACCTTTTGTTGGAACAATATATCTACTAAAGCCTTCTCCCCTCCTATTCTTCCCCTTCTTTCTGGTTTTAGTGGATGTACATGATCCCACTTGGGCTTATTATCATGAATGCCGTCACACAAGCAATGAACTTGCCTGAGGAGCAGGCAACTGGGCAACCAGGGCAACCAGGGCCACAAGCACAACAGCCAGTAGCACAACGTGCACCGAATCCAGCCATTCGAAGGAGATGAAGGTGAGATTGTCAACGAATTTCTCTGTCATGGATTGATAGATTTTTCCCCCTTCATTATGTATAATTGCCTGATGCTACCAAGATTCCCACCTTTTTCTTCTCTCATTGACTGTAGTAAACCAGGAATTCTTAGAATTTGAGAGGCAATTCTCAATTGATCGAATGCTTATCACTCCGATCTTCAAAAACTAACAGTGATATGGTCAATTTCAAAATCATTTGGTTTCCATCAATTTGTTTAGGAACTTGATTTTTTTTATGAGAGATTGCTGATGTCACATTTCACATGGAAAATGCAATTTGAATGACAGTTACAACACAAAGATACACCAATTTCAACATTGTATTGCATATAAATTAATAGAGATCTCTTTAGAAAAAAGAGGTGTTTTGATTAATCACTGTGCATATAAATATTTGCCCTATTAATGATTTGGCTATTTACTGGGTGCTGCCTGTGGTTTAGGGTTAGAGCACCAGGCTGTTTGGTATTCAGAATAAGAATCATTGAGATAGGAATGATTCTAGGAAAAAGTGCGTGTGTTTGGTTTAAAGCATGGTTCTAAAAAAGTAAATCGAGAACGACTTTGATTCTTGTCTTTTATGTTACTTTTGTTCTCGTTGAAAAAGAGGTATTGTTTTCATTCTGAATGAGGAGTCGTCATTCTGTTCTAAATAACCTATCAAACAGACCCAAATGAACAAGAGAGGAGGACTAGAGAGACACCTTCACCGCCCCCGTCTGAGGAAAGGTTAGGGTTTGTGAATCTCACTTCATATTTGAATAATTTTTTAATTAGATGTTCTCAATTAAGATTTTATTTTTGTTCTTAATTTGCATTTAAATTGAATTTATATATATATATATATATATATATATATATATATAAATTGCACGACAATTGAATCAGCTCTTTGGATTTTGAACCCTACGCCACTGAATGCCTTGATGCCTTATCTGATTTTAATTCAGTTCTTAATGATTACATTGTCCATTGGAATGTGTCTATGGTATTGGTGACCTTTTCCTTTACGGTAAAACAGGGAATATAATTGAATGGACGAACAATGAATGCACCTCTGTTTGGGCCACTGTAGATTCATTGCTTCCATTCCACTTTATTGACGTATTTTAGGTAAAACCCTTGTCACAAATATCGGCGGTATTTTCAAATTTACCGTGTTTTTATTGGGAAAATACCATTACCGCGTTGAAAACGCGTTTTTATAACCACGACGATAAATTTTCAGTAAATTCCCGATAAAATCGCATTAAAAACGTGATAAACGTTAATAACGCGATAATATCCTGGTAAATTGTGGGTAAATTTTCGATAAATTTTTGGTAAATTCTCTATACCATTTTTATTTAATTAATTTTTTTATTTATTCTATTTTTTTATTTTTTAAATATTATAATTTCTGCGAGATTTTTCCATTAAATTCCTGGTAAAAATCCAAGAATTTAAAATATCTTATTATTACCAATTGCCGTTAATATCCCGAGAACGGTATTTGTCATGGGTAAACAACATAACTCAATTCCATTTGAGGTTACGAACCATTACATTTATGCTGTGAAGTGGACGATAGAAATTTGGAATCTATCTGAATTTGTGGCTTTATGAATAGAAATCTCATGTTGGGTTGAATTTAGCTAATTAGCTCAGTTATACCTTAAACTTTATTTAATGTGGGTTTTGTCCCCATAGCCAACATTTCTATTTTCAATTAGTAGACCTTGTCTGGTGGACCCTGGTAATGGTTCCTGCACATGACCTGCTTAAATCAGCACTTCTGATTGAAGATCTTAAAGTTCTCGTATATGGACCTTCAAAAAAAACAGTCGATGTGATATGTATTGACCGTTATGTAATGGACATTTATGATGCATAGCGGGCCCGCCGGGTTGTGCACCTCGCGCACAACAACATGTTGGGATTCCTGGGTTTGTTTTCCTTTTTCGACGATGAAAAAACGTTGGAATTCGTGGGCCCAATTTTCTCCTTTATGGCTTAAAATCTTAGAAATTTTGATGGAGTATTGAACCTCAAATTTAATATAGATAGTATATGAACCTCAAATTTAATATATAAATAATAAATTGTCATGTTGTACACATGGTTTTTTTTTTTTTTAATGATTGAAGATATTTAGACATCTCACTTGACTAATCCTTTGAGACATGTGAAAATTCTCAATTTACACATCGAGTAAAACTATGGAGAGCGGGGGGTTCATATTGTACACTTGTACATACTATTGAATAATTTCGAAGCTTGCATTGTACAACTTGAAATAAAGTGAATAGACATCTTAAGCTATATTGGATAAATGGATAAGTTCTAAATGATAGAATTATAAATAATTGATTAATGACTTTAAAATAAGACAATATATGATAAATTGAGAGAAATTTATTTGAGGTGTTTTGAGCACGTAAATAAAAGACTTGAGCTCCGGTACTCAGCGTTTAGAAATTCTAAGGAAGGATAAACTAGTGACAACAGGGACGGAAGAGATAAAAAAAAAAAAACAGATAGTGGATGATTGACCATAAGATGTATAATTTGATCAAATTAAAAATAGAACTCAAAAAAGTGTTTGATAGATGGAACTAGTTGTGATGATGATGATGCAAGATGATGTAACAAACAATTTTAACTTTCTAGCTATTTAAATGAAAAACTTGAAAACTTTATTTTCGAGTAAAATATTTATTATTTATTTGAAATATATAAATAACGAGAAAAACACTACTTTATATTACGAATAGAAAGAAATATCATTGTCTTTTTAATATTTCTAAATTGAGAGGACGAGGAGCATATATCAGCAATGAAGAGGTCACTGTTATGATATAGTTTTAGAGAAGAAAATTGATATATTAAATAGATAATTGATTATTTTCAAATTGCATTATCTTCTTTATACAAATTAATTGGAAGATATCCCACATTACTTACTCTTTTGTAAGAGATGATTCTTTAATATGAAATTTGTGAAGAACAAAGTGAGGATTCATAATATTAATATCTATCTTCACCTCCTCGTAGAAAAGGGATAATTCCAATTAGATATCCAAGTAGGGTTTAAATAATTTTTCAGGTTATATTGTTCTTATGAAACAAAGCAATGTTGTTTCAATTGAAGTTAGTGAACCCATCGTCACTCTAAATTTGGTGTCTATTTGAATACTGTTTCAAACCTCATATGATATGACTTTCTACCTTAACAAAGCTTTTTTTTTTAAAAGGTAATCTTTTTTATAAGAGAAATTCTCCAAAATAATTTAACTCTTCAGTCTATCTTTTATTAGGGTCTTTATAACGGACACTCTTTAGTGACATGTATAAATAAAATAGAGTGTCCTTTTATATTAAAAAGAAAGAGTACAAACCTTACGTCACAAGTTCTCACAAATTAATTTCAATTTCAACAACTAATCTTAGTAAAGTAAATTACAGATCATTTTATTTTACCATCTTCATCTATTTGATTAAAACAAATATAATAGACAACTAATAAAATAGTTTAATTCAAACAAGGTAGATGTATACATTTAGAGTTTTAGACTAATTTCCTTCAAATATTAGCTTTAGAAAATATCTCTTTGATCATCGTCAAAGTCAATAGTACGTAATTGAAACATAAAAGATGTGTTTATATATATATATATATATATAATTCTTTTGGACATAGTCAACAAGACCTTAATGGCTCCCATCCCTATCAACCAAACCTCACGTCACTTTGTCCCCATCATATGAGACAGATGTTTGACTTACAAGGGCCCACGATCTCTCCTGGCTCATGTGCTTACTTCTGTAAACAAATTGACTGACGATCCATTTTAAGAAAATTCAACCAAGAACGTGGAGAATTCAAGAGTGAATTAAATAAAACAAGTCGCAGTCTTCCGAGGAAGGAGAGGGCCTGGGCCTGCTTTATCCTTGGAAAAGGAAATAGTATAGTTCCTGAATTAGGACTTGGGCCCCATCCAGTTATTTGAAAACATTCCCAGCCAAGCCAAACTTAAGAAGGGACATGTATTCATTCAATTGGGCATAAAAAGTAGAAGCTGGTTCACTTCCCCACGGTACTTCCACACAAGGTGAAGAGCATCCTCTCTTATTGGTGTAGAAGACTCTCTTCTATTGACTCTAGATATTCTAGAAGTGGACTTCCATAAGAGGGAGAGAGCATCTTCTCTTTTAGTGGAGAGACCCTCTTTCCTCCATGCCAAAAGAGGAGAGAGGATGTCTATGGAAATCAATTTCTAGAGGATCCAGATTCTCCCATCTGTTCGTATATGACAGAAATGAGAGAAGTCCTCTCTACCAACTGAGAGAAGATCTCTATGGAAGTGGGACTTCCAGGAGATCCGGATTCTGGCAAGAGTGGATGGCTACCGACCAACCCAACCCTACACATAAATAGCTTTCCTCATGCTTTTTCATGCCACTCTAAACTGACTAAAAAGACTATAAGAAAAAATGGCACACAATGAAATAACAATAAGATATTCTAAAATGAGACTTAGCGGATACCCAAAAAAGTCATGATCATCTAATATTTCAATGCATTCGATTCAACTATGCAGATGCAAAGTTTGTCTACTTGAAATAGAAATGACAGGTTCAAACTGCGACTAGAAGCTACTGAAACAGAATACTATTTCTATTCCTTTGATGAACTGCTGACATCTGATTCCATGTGATTTGGAGGTAAGGCTCCTTTGATCTTCATATCCATGGAGGGTGGTTGTTGTGGCTGATGCTGCTGCTGAAGTTGGTGCAGTGGTGGCTGTGGCTGCTGCTGCTGAGGATGGATTTGGAGCTGCTGAAATTGGCGGGCAGCCATAATAGTGCGCATTGCATTGTTGTGGGAATACATCTGTTGATTGGCACCAAAACCCGAGCCATAACTCATCATGTGTCCGCCATTGGGAACTACCTGCCCGGTAACTATTTTAAGTCGCTGCACCTCGTCCCTCAGGGCATCGTTCAAAGCTGCAGCAACAAGCAATACAATAATGCCATTAGAAATCTTTTTCAGACATCAAAGGTAAACATGCAAAGCTTCAAAACCAATTTTTTTTTTTAACTCTACATACACACATTAAGATAACTCAAACCAACAAATTTTGTGGTTACAGGATTGAGCACCTTCCAACTGTGAAGGTGACCTCTGTGTGTGTGTGTGTCTTGTTTTTTGAATGGTGACAAATTTATTAAAGGGGAAGGGGAACGGCCAAAAAAAAAGGGACTAACAGTACAGCAATGGGAATAGCTCTCCACAGGTACAAAGAGAGCATAATAAATCAAGGTTTTCACCAGGGAAGAAAAGGCTATATAGAATATGAGAGAATATACTCAAACTTTAATGAGTTCTACAAACTACCAAACCTCCACACTTGCCATCCCCACCCCACCCCACCCCAACCCACCCAACCAAAAAAGGAACCAACAAGAAACTTCATCGAAGGTGTTGAATTGCTTATGATCTATATATTGAAAACTTTGCTTTACCATTACCAAGTATTTGGTAATTGCATGGACTGTTTGTCTTGAACACAAAGGCTAGTGATTGAGGTGTGGTGATTGAGGCAATCATACCCTAGAGCTATTATACATGTGCATTTGCTAGTTTATTTTCTTTATATAGTACCTCTCTGATGACCTGGGATAACTGCCCATTATCTCCTTGGGTTTGGTACACAGCTATGTAAATTCTTTTCTTTTCAACAATATTTACCATTATTGGTCAAAAAATCCACATCCCTCTTAAAAAATCCACTAATTAAATCAAAGGAGATCTCCTATGGAAAACAGGACCAACACTAGAAACCTCCAGGGACCACCTCTACTCTTGGAGCCTGAGTATTTGAAGAATACCCTAAATTGATCAACCTTCTCAAAAATGAATTTTTAGGCTATAGCCTCTTCATGCTGTAACACCCAAACAGGTTTTTAAACATTGCGTAAAATGGTAAGATAGGCGTGGTAAGAGGGAACACTGAATAGGAATTTCTAAAACATGCCCCAAATAACCATAGGAAGCTACTCTTACAAGTTACTAAGTGTTGCTTCTTGCAAGTGACCACTTAGACTCTCTACTCTCATGGAAGTATATAAGATTATAAGCATATCAAGGTATAACAGAGGTGAATGAGGTCTGGAACAGACAAAGTAGCAAACACAGAGACAATGTATCAGGTGACAAAAAGAAATATCACATCTCCAATCAGTTGCATGATGATGTTACAAGTCATTATCACATAAACATGGACCACAGGGTATGAATCTAGTACCACTCCCAAATTACTAAAAAAAACACACTATCTAATTGCTTTGTAAAGACTACTTTGAGAACATACAGAAAATATAAATCAAGGTTTTGCCTAGACAGTCATGCTGGCAAATACGCCAAACTAATATATTCTGATGCCACTGGATAAAACTATTGTTTGTTTTCGGTCAGACCCACTCCAAAGAAAAGGTTCACCTTCTAGCCAACAGTGGAAAGTGACATTTGAGCCAGTAGCAAGTCATGATGTGTGGTAGTCTGTGTTGATGGAGGTTTTAAGATTACCAAGACGAGTCTATGGTCAAAGAAAATAACTCATTTCATGAATTTAGCTGAGAAGTTTACAGTGTCAAGTGACGTTGCTCAGATCTGGCAAATCTATTGACCAAAAGCTAAAAGCTACAAGTCCATGCTTTTGTGCACTTAGACAATCATGCACTAGATAGAGTTAGAAATGACTATATCAAGGACAGTTTAAAAATATCCCATATAGATGACAAAATGAGAGAAGCCTGTTTGAGGTGGCTTGTTAATTTGAGTAGGAGAGTGAGATGACCCCTAAACATGGAGTCAAGAGGTTACAAATCACATGCACAATGAGTAGACAGATAAATCATTGAAAACATAGAGGGAAGGGATAAAGAAAGATGTGTGGATAGTCGAGCGACTTCCTTTACGGTATGTGATTCATCAAATGGGAAGTAGAACTTAAAAAGCTGACCCTAGATAAATGGGATTTTGGTAAACTGATGATGATGAACAAAAAAGCAGTCTGCAAGAAGAAATTGCAAGAATAGCCCAGTGAAGCCTTACCGTCTTGTAAATGAACCTGTTGCTCCATGCTCTGCAAACGCAGTTTCAGTTCATTGTTTTCGGCAGTCAGACCATTGGTGTCTCTCTGTCAACAGTAAGACAATATGAAAAAAATGGTTGGTTGGAATCTTTGAGAGAGAGAGAGAAAGAGAGAGAGAAATGGTGGTAGTAGTTGTATTGCAGTAAGCTTCTTCAGCAAGACAGAACATGGGACATTCTATCTCATGCTGAAATAATGAGCGAATATTAACAGTCACTTCACAACTTCTCCACTGAAGATGCTTTTTTCAAACTATAACCAATATATGTTATATAAAGGAAGTTAAAAGACCTGTAACATGGTTAACTGAGCAGACAATGTGGTTGCTTCTGTTTGCAGGGTCTGTACTTTCCGCTCAAGCTCTGCTATGTAGCGCATTTTTCTTTCTTTTGACCTTGCGGCTGACTGCCTATTTGCCCAAATCCTATAACATAATTTGAACATATCAGCAACAAAATGTAATTATGCAGTATTGGGAGTAAATGACTGACAAGATAATATAAATATAGGAGGTAACAACTCTTAGCCCTTCACAGTTGTTTAAATGATCAAATTGAACTCAAATTCAGATAAATTTGAAAATAATGATGATGATGATGGCAATGGTAATGGCGGCGGCAGCTCTACAACTTATAAAGAAAGCAAACACAACTAGGAGATCACATCTGTTACAGCAGGACCCCTTCATAAAAACGGGTAGAGTGCCCAATCCACTACTGGCATCTCTTTCTTAAAAATAGTAAATGAAAAATTCTATTACGAAACCTATGCAGTATAGGATCCATATTTGCATAAAACATCAAATAAAAGACTAATTCTTGATAAACAGTCCACATGCAGTACATGGTCTCCAGCTCTATTACTAGCATCTCTTGTTGAGATTGAAGATTACATATTTAGATATTTGTTCTGAACTTTATTCCTGATATCAACCCTACTCATACAGTTGCATACTACAATCTTAGCTGATGTTTAGTTTTTCTAGGCATCCTGAACTGTCCTTAGAAATAAAATATACCTCATATGATCGCTACAATCTGAAACATATCCAACTTCCATCCATAAATCAAATGAAAACATAATGCATGTGCCTTGCTGCTATGGCAATTACAGGCTAGAAACAGACAGCTTGTTGCTTTCATGGTTATAATACAATTCCCTCAAGCAACAAAAACAATAAAAAATGAAATTAAGTGAAGCGATGCATCAGTAATATAATGTTTCTTCTATAATTTCATATCCAATTGGTGTAATCTAACTTAGTGATGCTGCTTGAAAGTTATTTTCAAATTGGTGTCTCAACTTTTCTAAATCACAACTAAGCAATCACTAGAGATATCATATACCTGCGAATCATTGTATGTTAACGTTTCCTTTTTCTCCCCTAAAAATTGTAGTAATGCCTACCTCTTTGCACGCTTTGGATCCATAAGGGCAAGATCTGCTAGCTTTGCTGCTGACATTGCTTTCTTTGCTTCAGCTGCTGAAGCCCCTTCTGAACCCGATATGAGCATTTCTGGCTTAATTGAAGTGGACCCATCCATGGACAAACTATGCTGATGCCTAATCCTAGGCTTCTCGCTAGGACCAGCAGACATGCTCTCACCCGCTGGTTGTGGAGTTGCCCCAGTTGATGGCTCACCAGCTTCCATGCCAGAAGTGGCAGAAGATGATGTAAATTTCTCCATATCAATGTACATTGAGAAGAGATCATCATCAATCTCATCAGAAAAAGCTGGACCATCAGTAGCACCTACAACGCCAAGATCACTATCAAAGCTGATATCATCTGGCAACCCAAGGATTTCAGAGTGAGCCCGCCGATGTCCACGGTTCTTTGGTGGGAAATCTGGCATCCCGCTGATATCATGGCTGAAACAGCTTGATTCTGGCATAGCTGGTGGAGGTGATACCGAGGGATCAGATTTCAAGGGGAATGAGTTCCCAGCTGGGGGAAAGGCAGGGAAACGGCCTGAAGGAGGCGGCAAACCTCCTCCAGCTCCATGACAAGACGACTTTTCCTTTTCCATTGAATAAATGCTAAACTTCACAACATAACCAGCTCAAGACCAAGCCCTAGAATGACCAAAGCGAGATAAACCCTATAACTAACAGATTCATACTAATCCCTTCCAAATTTGAGAGACTGTATGCGCCTTTTCCAAGGAAAATGAGCAGCAAAACTGCAGTCTAATTCAACTGAAGAAATCGAAAGAAGAAGTGAAACACTAGAAGTCCGCGATTCAGCTATCCATTTCAAGGGAAAGGAAATACAACATTACAGCGGAAACCAGAATAAAAGCAGCAGAAACCCTAGAAAACAGAGATCTCAGAATCTACGAAGCAGAAAAACGTAATTCCTGCCTCTCCAAAAGAAGTAAAAAAAAGGAGCAGCAAAACAGCAATCCTTCTCCCAATTAAACGGAGAAAACCCAAAAAAGAGCTGAAACTTCCAATTGCAGGAAATGCAATATTACAGCGGAAACCGGAAAGAAATACCAGAAATCCTAGAAAACAGACATCTCAGAATCGACTACGAAGTAAAATGCCATTTCCAAAGGAAGAGAAGCAACCAAACCACCGTTCTCCGTCAAATCGGAAGCTCTCCACCGCGAGACCATCGAGCATTCGAGGAATCGAAGATCTTACAAACCCATGTCGAGGAATCTTCTTAATCGTGAGATGAGATTGCAGATCTTGAGATGGAGACGAGACATCCTTGTTGTATACGTCTCTATATAGAATGAGAGAGGTAGAGAGAGCAGAGAGAATTGGAAAATGGAGATGAATGCAGAGCTGTAATTCAGGGTCAGAGACTTAAATGAGATTAGCTATTTGGAGGAATTTGAATTCCAGGATTTTCTTGGCGAATAGGAATTTGGAATTTGTAAGCCGCGTCGGAGGGATTCAGAGAAAATAATGAATGCACAGGGCAGAGAGAAAGAGAGGATTCTCAGAGATGGAATGCAAGGAAATTTACGCGCTTTTTCCCTGAAGGAATGCATGTTGATGCATGTGACGCCATTGGGGAGCAAAATAAAAATTTAAATAATATTTTTTATCCACAAATATATTTAGAATTTTTCTTCAAGAAATATATATATTCAATAATAATTGTATGATTATTTTGTTTAGAGTTTTTCTTCAAGAAATATATAGTTTATAATTTTTCATTATAAAAATAATGATATATAACTTATAATGTTACCTCAATTGTTCTAAATTATTGAAATTAGATTTTAAAGTCTTGATTTAACACTAATTCAGTATTAGTCGATATTTTTCTCTCTCTTATTTTTTTCTTTTTTTGCTAAAAAAATGTGTCAATATCAGCTGATATATATCAGATATGAGCCGATTTCTCCCCTGCTTCAACCCTTCTTAGACTAACTTAATATTCAAGAGTTAGTGATGATTTTGTATATTCATATAATTAGTCTTACATTTAATATCGAAAGAAAATACTTATATTAGAAGAAATAATAATAAGAATATCGTATTATATCAATTTTTATTTGGAAAAAAATATTTCTCTTATATTTATGATAAAAATAATTTTATTGATTTTATTTAAATAGCTACAAATGATGGAAACTGAACAATTATCATAATCCCGAGAGGTTGGTATATTGGCCAAGAGAAAGTGGGTGTCCTTAATTCGTATCCCATCTCACCTTAAAGGATCAATCCCTTAGTTTTACGCATGTGCGTGGGTATAGAGACTTGTATATTCTTCTCGAACCAGTCCAAGTGCTCTAAGTGATTGTGAACACCTCAATTATTAAAAGAAACAATATCATTTCTATAACAGTTTTTGTAGAACTTGATTATTTTATATTTTCACTTTAGTTTGTGTTATTTTTTAATTCGAAAACAGTTATATTAAACTAACTAATTTATACTATCTAACATAAAACCTATTAAAAATTAATTATTTAACTCACAATAAACCAATTCACAATAAAAAAATTCTCATAATACTGTGCTTGGTTTTTATTTGTATACAATACACAGAAGAAAGATAGTGTCAGACTAATAAGAGACATGTGATCCAATGGTCAAAAGGTCCATGCATACGTTTTATTTTTGAAAAATAACAGTTTTCATAGTTGACTTCATCATCCCAAACATTTGTTGGTTCTTCCATTATCTTACTTCATATTTTTGTTTTTTTTATGATAAAGGTGTTCACCCCTTTTAAAGCACATGATTAATCCTCGAGCCATGTGCAAAGTTATTTAATTTATCTTTTACGTCCGATAGATAACTCTACAGGAATGAACCTTTTAGAGCAGAGTAAGAAATGAACTTAAGATTGAGGTGGATTTTTAGCCATCACTCTAATTCTTTTGGGTTAATTCGATATTTATAGTGAAGCAAAAAAATGATCTAAGAGGTATTCATTAGATGACCCAATGGTGTGAGATCGTATGCCTTTAAGTTTGAGATTAGATTTTCAATTTAAATGACGCTATAGTTATTTTATTGAGTGATTTGAAAATATTATAAAGACAAATGAAGATACACAAAGTGATAATGCATGGTGGGATCATGAGGATGTAATAGTTAGTCAAGGGCTAGGAAATCCAATCTCTACTTGACTATCCTATATATGTTTGGCGTTTGTTGGGTTTCGAATTTGATAGATCTTAAATTTGATAAATTAGTAGAAAACATTGTAAAAAAATTAATAATTATTAAATTTTAATCATATTGAAATATTGCTATTTTTAAAATTTTCAAATTAACATTATGAAATGTTTCAAAATATTTTAGTGTAAATAAGAATACTATTTATTCTAAATAGAAGATTGAGATAAAATTTCAAATTCACAAAAGTTTAAACTTTAAAGGTTAAAAAGATTAAAAAAAATGATCAAAGGGCTTAAGAAAGATGACTTAGCTAATCTGATTGAGATTATCTTTGTTAGATCTAATATTAAAGCATAGCCTTTTTGTTCACAGTGTTTTGTGGACACGATATGTTGTAAAAACCATAAGAGTTTAAAAAATAAATAAATATTTAAAATCAGAAAATGCTTAGGGGCTTAAAAAATATATATAATAAATCAAATCGAGGTGATAGTTTTGAAACCCAAGGTCAAGTAAAGGCCTTCCTGATCAATATAATTTTTTGCATGGTCCATATATTTTTAATGCTACAAACGGTTTTGGGAATTAAAAAATTGTAACACCCACCCAACTATTTAAGAGAGGGGAGTACACTCTAATCCAACAAGAGTTTTTTGGGCCTGATTAAATACGTCGGATCCAAAGCAAAACCTTAGGGTCCCTGGAATCCAAAGAGGACAATATCTTGTTGGATTGGGTTGAGTCGGGTCGGGTTTCACAAATGGTATCAGAGCACGGTTCCACACATGCCCACTTGGTCAGGCCCAAAAAGTCTCTTGTTAGATGAGGGTGTACTCCGCTCTCTTAAACCCCCCATCAGGGGTTTAAAATTTGGTATCAGCTGATATCTTTCTCTCTTAATTTTTTTTTTAAAGTATAAATATCAGCCAATATCGGTTATATATAGCCGACATATATCGGGTATCGGCCTATATCTCGGCCCCTGCCACCCATCCCCCAGTTAGCTGGGCGATGTGAGATTTTTCCCACACACCCAGCTCTCAATTGGGTGGGTGTTACAATCTTTTTATTCCCAAAACCGTTTGTAGGGAAAGGTCCCACGTCGCCTAGCTAGCTGGGGTGATGGGGGATTTTAAGAGAGAGAAAACATATTCCCATGATGAGACCTTTTGGGCCTAGCCAAGTGGATCGGGCCCCATGAAAATTTTGAGGGTCCATGGGCCCAAAGAGGACAATACTATCATCGAGTCAGGTCATGTCATCACAAAATAAAGTGATAAAAATGTAGAAGGTTTAAAAAATATTTCTTGATTGATCTATTTAAGATTATTTTTTGTGAGACCTACATTTCTATTTAAGGTTATTTTTTGTGGGATCCACATTTAGTATAGACCTTTCAACAAGGTATTTTTTATGAATAGCTCATGTTTTAAAGGTTGCAAAAGTACAAAAAAATAACAAAATAATTTAAAAATGATTAAATTTAAAAAAATTAAAAATATAACTTGATTAACCCATTTAAGCCCAATCTTGTATGACCCCATATTCAAGCATATAGAGAGAGAGAGAGAGAGCATGAACATACTCAATATTGTATCTATATATTTCCTTCTTGGAAGAAGAGGGTATTTGTGGAAATCAAGTAAAATCTACTGATTTTTCCTAATCTTTTACAAAACAAAAAGAACATAATTATTTTAAAAGAAAAAATATTTGAACTTGCAATATATTATAAGGTACCATTTGACTGAAGACTTTCTTATTTCATAAATGACCTCAAACAACAATTCTTATTTCTCTTGCCAACTTCATCCTTCATTTTGAAATAAAATAGATACTAGCAACACTTTTTCTCTAGTTCACACAAAAAAAAAAAAATCATTATAAATTTCATATGATTAAAGATGACAAAAATCAACATGTTTTTACAAGGCAATGATCTTTTTTCCCCAATTTCAAGCATCTAAGACAACTCATTATGTTTGCATGCAATATGAAGGAAATAAGAGAACATTATCATTCTACTATCATCAACAAAAACTAACTATGATAAATCAATAAAAAAACTCTAATATTAATTCATGAACCATATTAAAGCAGATAAGAGAATAACAACTATATAAAAAAATATTATGGAAAATTGAGGTCATACATCATTGTGAAATTGAACTAGATAATAGATCTCTAAGGTTGTAGCCACTTACTTAGAGATGACGGTTGACGCACACTTTCTGGTTTTTTTCTTTCAGCTCAGAGGTTACGAGGTAAGTTTTTCTTTGAGAGAAGAAGATATCCTTTTATAGAGGGAAAAAGAAACTTAAGCGTCAGACAATAATAATTAACACATGCAACCGTTTCAATAATCATTCAGACTCGTTAGTTCCAACGTGAACGGTCAGAAGTTTGTTAAAGCGCAGAACGGTTGCAATTAATAGGAACGTAAAGATCTTATTCAAAATTTGAATATAAAGCGTCATAAAGCATGTGAGAATTAAATAGTATTTAAAATACTTTGTTTAATAACATATGCAAGTCAAAGTTAAAAGAAAGGAAAATGATAAAGAAAACTAAAATTATATGTGTATGTGGAAAGAAAGTGTAGGTCACAAATCCTACAAATGAAGTAAACAATATATCTTCATTTTAACATATATTGAATTCAAATAACATCAATATTTGTTCATTTGATACATAATACAACCTTTGGTTACAACCCTAAATACCTTCAAAAATATAATAACATGTATGGTAACGTGACCTTAGGTGCCTAGGCCAAAATAGGATATGATCTCTCTCATTCATCCAAGCTATTACAAAGCCTTGAGGCTATCAAAGGTTAGCAGGCCTAATTTAATTTATATGGCTTGAGCTTTCTTTTGAGCTCGACTTACCTAAATTTTGGATTTGCACATGTCTTAAGAATGTTATGATATTTGAAACTCCATTTAAGATTTTTATACTTAACCTGTGATATTATATAATGATTAGAAATGTTTTTTTTTTTCAATTATGTGAATATCACTATAGAGTTATAGAGTAGGTGAATACGAAGGTTGTTGGATGGATTAGGTGCTTATAAATTTTATCTCTATCGTCTAAGTACAATCATAATTTTAGTGGATTAAAATTTAATGATTTTATAAGATTAAATAAATGTGATTTTTTTAATACAAAAATGGGTGAAGGGAATACATACCGATTTGGGATATATCAATTTATATGAATAGGTGAGTGTGAATAATTTGAATCGACTAAATAAGGCAATACATAAAGATTCTTATGAGGTCCATAATTTAGGAGATTTCTTTATAATATTCTCATTTATTCTTTTACATTTTGACTGCGTTTGGAAAAGGGGTGAAAACAAGGGTAATCCTCGTTTACCCCCATTTGATAACTAAGAGAATGAGGGAGAAAATCTCAAGCTTTTCCTCTCTAGCACAAACTCGAAAACTTCTTCAATACAAGAGATAATCATTTTACCTCTTTATATGTAAGGTTTTTTTTTTACACTTCTTCCACTGTAGTTAACAAACAAGGTAAGAAAATCTATGTTCAAGGGAAACCGCTGTAAAATTTACCTCTCATCCAAACACAACATTTCGAGTATATTAGAGTCTTCCCTCTTTCTCATGCCATTCCTATGTAATAAATTTTCACCTTTGTCGAGGAATGACTTGGTACAGGATACCTTGAGGACTTCTTTAGCCTTAGCACTTATTTGAAATGAACATTGATAAATAAACTGATGCCTAGTAGATTGGGTTGTGCTTGCTTCTATTTAAATTAAAAGTATCATGACTGCATTATTATAGTTTAGAGGTTGTAGGTTCAAGTTCAATAGCTCCAAACAAGACAATTGATTCATAGAAATAATTTTCAAATGCAAATTAAAATTCTACTCTAGATTAATGAGATAAATGATTTAGATAATGTTGAAGATGATTTAATACAACTAAAATTTTAATTCAAACTCTATTTGATTGAATGAGACATTTTTTATTTTTTATTTTTACACATTATCATTTCAACTATAAAAAGTACAAAAATGTCTCTTTATATTAAAATTAAAATTGTATTCTATTGGCTCAAACTATCCTAAAAACGTATGTAAGTTAATAACATAGTCATGAACCATAGATACTTCATTTCTACACATGTTCTCCTTGAAAAATAGAGATGGTCATTAGTTAAGATTTAGGAATGCTTTCACTTGTAGAATGAGGCAATGAGCAAAGAATGCTTTTGCTGCCAAATAGATTCGTGATGGTCATCTTGCTCTTCTATTCCAGCAACCAGAAGAGTAAAGTGCTTAAGTCAATCTCTTGATATCTACATACAATACATTACAATAAATACAGTTGCAAGTAAAACCTATCAATTCTTATTGCGAGCTTTGATCCATCTTTCAATTTAGTTAATGACTAGATTTTCAATACTAAGCGAACTTCTTTTTTTTTAAGACTAAGATATCCAAGCGTTCTATCTAAAATTTTGAGGTGTCTCATGATTAATCTTTAGAACATGTGTAAATCTCTCAATTCGCACACACATAGTATAGAACTAAGGGGAGTGGTCACTTTTGTGTTGAGAAGAGCTTGATCTCCTACCTCCCACAAACAAAGATGGAAAATGACCATCAAACTAATCCCTCAGAGTTAATACCAAGCAAATTAAATGAGGAAAAAAATGGAAAAGTGAAAGGAAGTTTTAAAGAAACTCCAATTTTTGTACTTAATTTGAAAACTTTCAAAGACTCATTACTTTTGTTATGTTTGAAAAAAAAAAAAAAACTCAAACTTTTTATAAGTTTATTTTACAAAAGCACTGATATCTCCATTCAACATATGTTACATAGATTTCAATTTATCTTTTCAAAGTAAAAGTTAGATTTGGAACATATGTTACATAGATTTCAATTTATCTTTTCAAAGTAAAAGTTAGATTTGGCTGTGGACCTCATTTCACCATACAAAATGAAAGTAGAACTCTAGATGTACCAAAGTATGAATAAAGAGGCATTTGATATTTTTAGCCATTTGATTTTTTAACTTCGATCTTTAAATTCAGGGTCTTTTATTAGTTGACTAAAATTTTGATATGGTAGAAAATCTATATTTCCCATTTAATTTACTATATTTGGATCAGTCAAAAACCTAAGGCAAACTTCATTTAAAAAATTCCTTTTTTGTCCCATTTCAATACATGCTTCATTAATTTTAGTCTACTCTTTCAAAAATTGTATTTTTTTATGACCAAAGTGTCCCGGTCTCTTAAAGCACTGGAGTAATCTTCGGGGCATGTGCAAGTCTCCCTATCTATAGACAGTGAATAACTTTATGTGGAGTGGTCCTTTGAGATAGAGTGTGAATTAAACTTAAGACTCCCGCTTACTAAGAAGGTTCTTGACCTTCACTCTAATCCCTTTGAGTTAAAAAATGCATTTAGATATGATTCCAAACTCCATTTTAAAATGAAAGTAGACATTTTTTAGATTATCCAAAGCACAAAAATTCAAAGCCACAATCTATTTCTAGTCTTTTGATTTTTCAATATTAATTATTAATTTTGTGGTGTTAAATTAGATGGTTAAAAATTTATATAGAGTTAAATATTGATATTTTAGCTAATCTACGTATCTACTTTTTATATTTGGATCAATCTAATATTTGTGTCCATCTTTAATTCTGAAAGTGATACGATAAAACTGCGTAGCATATGTTGAATCAAGACAAATAGGATTTTTTTCAAAGAATTTATGAAAAGTTTGAGACTTTCTTATAATATAAAAATAATTAAAATGGGGTAAAGGGGGGTGATGAGGGGTAACGCCCTATTAGTCTTATTTGATAATTGGAGATAATGGAATAATATCCCTCTTTATCTGCATTTTCTCACTTTTTGAATACGTCCTTACCTCTAGATGCACCCCTGTGAAAATTTACCATCTATCCAAACACAACATAAGTTTGCAACTTATAGTCACGGGTGGATTTAGGGTCTACTTGAGTTTGAGTTCGAATTGCAATTAAAGATTACAAGTTTGAATCGAGCTCGAGTTAAACCAAATTAGTCAAATTCAAGCTCAAGCTTAATTTATTTGTAAGATCTAAGTTTGATTTCCTGTTGAAATGTACACATAGGCTATCTGGGACTAAAATGATTTATTATTATTATATACATTATATATATATATTAATTATATAAAATCTTAATTAAAATAATTTTTTATTTTAAAAATTTCCTTGGGCTAAGTGAGTATCCACTCAATTCTTCCAAGTGGGTCAAGTTTTAGGTGACCAAAGTCGCTTATCTCCTAAAACACAGTCTCGATGGAGGATAAAATAGGAAATCCATTTCATCAATTGGCAATTTCTAGTTATCCAATAGCCATTAGATATCTCATACTAAATTTCAAAAAACATTTTAAATTTCTTTTAATATTTATAAGATTGAATTTAATTCAATATGAATATATCACAACATAAGTTCAAATTAAACATGAATCTAAATCAATAAAAAGTGCGGTCCAAAATATAATTTGTAATTTTATAAAATAATTATCTATTTATTACAAAGGATAAATAAATTATCAATCAGTAAAACTACAAACTGTTCGAGTGTTTTTTTGCACTACAAACTGTCGAAATTATTATTTTCTTTTTTTAACATAAATTTAACCTTTTATAGTATTCATTTGATACATTTTTACAGTTAGATTGATCATAGTTTATTTTTAATCTTAAAAAATGTTAGAATTATTTAATAAATCTTATTTTTTTACAAATATAAAATTTCTTTCGATAATAATTTATTTAATCATATAAATTGTTTTCCATTATTTGATGGGAAAAGGGTCATTTTACAGCATCTGATGGTCAAACACTCAAACGAACTTGGACCACCGGTCAAAGGCTATCTAGGGCTATCTAGGGCATTCTTCAGATTTCTTACAAGTAGGGGCCTTCTTTGAAATTATTCTAAACATAAGCGCCTTTTAATAAATAAATTCACTATTAGGGGCTCTTTTGAAAATACCCGAAATCCTGCTTGTCGTAAGTGGAACTGTGTGTATAAAGTGGAAATCGAAGTACGTCGCCGCTTCGAGTTTCTTCTCAGCAGTTCGCGCTTCCAAACTGTTCTCAACGTTGCAAACCAGAAGGTAAGGACTAACGATAAGAGAAGGAATGGAAGAGGGGCGAAGAGAAGAGAAACACTCAGCCTTTCTCTCTTCCTTCTTGTCATCCTTCTTCTTATTCTCTTCCATCGTTCTCTTCTCTCTCTCTTCAATCTCCTCCTCTCTGTACAATGTCGTAGGAAATAGCAATAAGCTGTTTGGATTGCTCAATTAGAACTATTTTCTCTCATGTTGGAACAGACCCAAGAGAAATGGAAAAGGAAAACGAGAGAGTGGAGAAAGATGATGCAATCGTGGACGTAGGATCGGCCGCAGAAGCAGTTTCAATTGTGGACGATGCGCCTCTTCACCAGATTGAGAGTCTCTGCATGCGCTGTGGAGAAAACGTAAACAACTCCTAAAATCTCTTTCATCTTTACTCGTGTGGTTTATTTTCCACTGAAAATTTGTCCTTATGTTTGTGCCCCGCCGGGTGGAGGGTGTGTTGGGTCCTTGCATTTCTCTGTTTATTGGACGTTCTAATCTTCAGGTGTTTTATGCCTATTGATTGGGTTTCTAATGTCTTTTGGCACACCCTACCCTCTATGTGATAGATCAGATGAATGGGTAACATACATGTGGCTAATGGCTTATTCAAGGTGATCGCCACTATAACATCCTAACCCTTGATCTTGGCCTTAAACTATAACTAAAAGTTTTTATGTTTTATAATTAAAAGGGTCATATGTTTTAATGTCAATTCCAACGGTGAGGATTGGTCAAATAGTAACCAGCTCAACCGAACTTGAATTATGGGGAAGTAGGATATTGTGGAGTGTTTGAATTGATTATGACTGAACCCTTTCTTATGGGCTGTATGTCCTGGTAGAAAGTCTGCCAGGTCTCTCTCTTTCTCCATTCATCCATTTATTTTATGTATATTTATCTGTATATGTGCTTCTAAATATTTCTCAAATTAGTCTATTCTCCTGTTCTTTTAACGTCTTAATGTTTGTTATCATTTCTAACAGGGCACGACGAGGCTTCTGTTGACTCGTATTCCGCATTTTAGGGAGGTCTGTGCTCCATTTCCAACTTTTGTTTTGTATGGTTTAATGCTTGAGATAGGGTTTTAAGTTTCAGCAGATACCAATGTTTTAAATCATGATGATGATCGGTACTATCTTATACATGCACATATACAAAGTAATTACAAACATGCACTCATACATACATATTAATAAATTCCTTTTCTCATAAAAGAACTATGGTTTTATTTTATTTTGTTATTTTTTTGCAAATAAAATTTAGACAGTATTGAGTCTGTGCACTTTGTTGAAATGACTTTGTGTCTTTTGGAATGTCAAGATTATGGAACTCTCCTAAAAGGGACCCGCTACTTTCATCTTATCCCTAAAACTTAATGGATATAGTGCTTCAAAAACCTAGAATTCAGGTGCTCAATAGTTGTGTGGCCCATGCTGTTTTTTGCTGTAGAAGGTTTGATGTATAGGTATGCTGCAAGAGCTGCTGGTGGTACCTGAAAGCTGTGAATACCTAAACATGTCACTTATTAGTCTTTGATGCCAAAAGTTTATAAAGGATGGAAGTATGTGGATTTTATCAGATATGTGTGCCTCAATGAAGAAATCTTAGGGAGGCTTTTTGGCAAGAGCCGAGTTCCTTGTTTGCACTAAATGGGACTTTCCTTGGGGGATTGGGGGAATGGATGCCTCTGTGAGATGAAAGGATGACGTAACTACACCAAATGCATGTCTAGGTTTTGTAGATTTTTTAGGAGATTTGAGCTGGTGTATTTACCTATGGAAGGCGTGAATTAAATGTGGTATAATTACAGTATGTTTAGACTCTATGCACCTAAAAAATTGTACAGCTAAATTTTTTAAAACAAACTCGAAAGATTGGTAGAACTGTCAAAACCTTCCATTTGAAAAGAAAAAAAATAAAGAAAGAAATAACTGTTCAACTTTCACATGGGCTTTTTAATATTTGTAAAACAAAGGAAATCCAGACCATCCATCTAATCATATAGATTTGACAAAATCATGCTAGTACTTTATGTTTTAAAAAATCATGCTAATACTTTTGGCATAATATAAATAGAAAATGGGTATTGAGCTCCAGTAGAGCTTTCATGGTAACTGAACCTTGATGTGTATGTACTGTGTTCATACCCTTAAGAATTTGCTTCATGGTCAAGTGAGTTGTTTGAGTTTGTTTTCTCGTTTTTGATCTCTTGGATAATACTTACACTGTGTGGCATCAGTAAAAAATGTTTGAATATTTTTCTCCCTTTTTGGGTGTTGTGTTTTGTTTTGACTACCATCTGTTCTTAACATTTGATCATTTGGTTTTCATTTTTTCCTGTAGGTTGTATTGATGGCCTTTGAATGCCCACATTGTAATGAAAGGTATATAAGACTTCTCTTATGTTAATATATTTGAAAGAGAAATCAGTACTGTTAGTACCATGTTCTAGAAAATAATCTCATGGTAAGTAAAGGTAAGTGCTCATTGTTGCAGCCATAAAGTTTGTGTATTTGTCCCATGAGCATTAGATATGCATAGTAATCAAATGCGTGCCTTAGCTGGCTTAGGCCCTTTGTCTAGCCAGTAAATATTACACATCAGAGGTACAAGGAGGAGAGGTAGACCACTGAAAACATGAAGGGAAAGGATAAGGAAAGATATGATTGATGGTGGAGTGATTGGTATGTTATGATAGAGTCAATTGGAGATGTAGAGCTCAGAAAGCTGACCCCAAATAGATGGGATTTAGGCATTTGATGAAGTGGTGATGATGATGAGCCAATAAATATTACGACATGAAGTAATTATTTGAAAAAAGAACCTTTAAAAAAAAAGTTATTTGTAATATTTCATTAGATACTCTAATTATTAAATAATATGATTGTGCATGTATACATATATAATGTGATTGGAAGCTTAATTGCTAATATGTTTTGGTGCTTTGGGTGAGTAATATTGTATTTTGTTAACATTGACACAATAAGGACACAAATCCATGAATCTACACATATATTTGGAGAATCTATACAAGTGTTCTTAGAAAAGCTTGGGCACGTGCCTAGACATGTGCCTTGTGCCTTAAGCTCTAGGATCGTTAGGCGCCTTGATGGTGCCTTGCACCTTGACTACTATGCAGATGGGCTGTCAGCTCATAGAAAATAATTTTTCATATCCAATTATAAGAGGCAGCCGTTGATAGATAGGATAAATAACCTTGATAATGATTATGAGTATCATGTTCTAGAAAGAGCAAACTTTATTAGAGGATGTGGTCTCTCTCTGTATCTGTCTGTATATTTGTAATCATCTATTTATCTCTTACTTGAAAGGCCATTTTGCTTTGACATAGGAACAACGAAGTTCAGTTTGCTGGGCAGCTCCAACCTAGAGGGTGCTGCTATCGTTTGGAAGTTCCATTGGGTGATTATGAGGTTGCATATTTTCTGGGTTTGTTAATAATATGCTTTGCTTTATATTTTGAACATCCACAACTTTAACACTGTGTATCTCTACAATCTCTTGGCTACCAGTTGTCCTTTTATTGCTTTGTTGTTTTTTTTTTTTATGCTGGATTTACATAATCTCTTCATAAGTACATGTATTCAATGTTTGCAGGTAATATTTATTTGTTTTTAAACAATAATTTAAATGGAAAGCATGATTCACTTGTGTTGTTGCATTAACCCACTGGGTGAAAAAATTAGGTTGGGTCAGTTGAGTCCAACTGCTAAATTTTTTAACCTTGTTCAAATTGACACTGTAAGCAAGTTCCAATTGTCTAAGCTGCTTCTTGGTTGCAAGGCTACAATGATCATGCTCACATGTTTGAAACTACATCGAGTTCATAATTGCATGCATAGGCATTAATCATGAATGTTGCATTAGTAGTAGGTTTCAGACAATATCTTGAATTCTGCCTGAACCTGTTAAAGCATTGTGAATACCTCTAACATTTATGTTTTCTTGTTTTTTGAAAGTTTCTTAATATCCAAAATTTTCAGTTGGATTTTGTACTGATGAGGGAAATTGTTGTAGGTACTTAACCGACAGGTGGTAAAATCTGATTCTGCCTCTATCAAGGTATGATACTCTGTTCATGTCACAGTATACTTCCAATATGAGATGCTATGAGCTATGTTTCTTGTTTTCCATAATCAGCCTATGCCTTGGAGGGCATTAGTTGTTGTTGTTGTTATTATTGTTGTTTAGAATGGTAACATGATTCGAATTTCCCGACTGTACAGGTTTTGTAGTAGGTGTCCACCAATTGTGTTATGAACTTTGAAATATTTTATCATCATTACCATCATTATAATCATCTTTATCTTGTATAGTCATATAATAGCACTTTTTATTTTTGAGTGAATGAATTGATTAATTCAAGCAACAGCTCTCAAGGGTACCACTTGTAATTTGGCAACAATATGGAAGACATTTCACTATATATATTGTGATCAACTTAACATTTTTGTGATGACTGTTACATCAAGATGACTGTGTTCCACTTTTTAGTGAATAGTTTAGGTTCCATCAAATTAGTTCTTAATTTTTCTCTTTAGTAGGTGAGTGTGTTGTCCAAGTCCAGAGTAGCGTAGGAGTTATCACCTAAAAAACTCAAACCATTTGGGTCAGAATTGCCTGCTGCCACTCCTAGTTTGGTTGATTTTATTATTACTATTAATATCTTTGTTCATTATGCATCGGTCATCATGTAAAAAAAAGAGAGAGAAAATCTTTCCATGCCCCCAGTTTTTGTTCTCAGTCATGGTGTTCATCAACCATTTGAGCTACATTGTTATGAACAAGCCTGCCATTGTCTGATCCTTTTGTTACCTATATGTGTATTTGCAGATTCCAGAACTGGAGTTTGAGATCCCTCCTGAAGCTCAGCGCGGCACCCTCTCCACAGTACCTCCCCTTGCTCTTCTTAGCTTTTTAATTTACTGAAGTGTGATGAGAAGAGTTTTTTTAATTAAATAAAAACACTTTTGTACATTCCCCCCTTCTGTGCTATCTTTCTGTTGCTTGATATGTTTCTGTTTTAAATATCTTTGTTTTCTGCTTGTTGCTAAATTCCTTTTTTTTTTTTTGAGAGGAAGTTCTACATCTTGGCTATGTGAAATCTGATAGTTAGAAGAAGATAGTTGAGGATTAACTATTTTGAGAGAAATATTGGACCTTTCTTTGATCATTTAGATTAGCATGAGTCCTCATGATTTTGTGCATGCAAAGTCCAAGCCTCTTCGTCCAGTATGGGGCTTATTGTAAGAAGACTAGTTGTAATTAAATAATGGATAGACAATTCTTTGGGATTTAAGATCAGAATGGACAGAATTAAAAGCACAATTTCACAAGAGAGAGTTCAAAGCAATCGATTATCAATAGAGTTGAAGTGTTGAGCAAATCACTCCTCAGGTTTAAAAGTAGTGAAGGATTGATTGTATGACTATATCTAAAGTATTTCTTTTGATACCTACTTCAAGTTTTAGTAGGGCATTTTGTTTCAGTTCTAAAAGAATAGAACTTGGGAATTCTCATGGTTTTGGTAGATGGGAATAGTAAATGTGAATTTCATGTGTTTTTTTTATACTAGTACTAATATTATCTATCATGTTCTGTGGCTAGAGGGGGGAGATCCTGTGTACTGCATTATCATTTTGTGCAACAATATCTATATATATATATATATATATATATATATATATATATATATATATATAATATTCTTTTTTTTTTTTGAAAGTTAACTTTATTATATAAAAAATAACAGAAAATTACAAAAAAGGCTAGCTAGAAGTAGCCCCATTAATGAAAAGTGGAACTTGTTTCCACAAACAATCGTAGTCCCAAAACCCTATCAAATTAAAGGCATAATATTCATGAGCCGATATCCTGCACAACCGAGGTCTTAGCCACTACCAGTGCACAATTGTAATTAATTGAAGAATGCAAATTGCGAAGCTCTCACTCTCTCTCCTTTTTTCTATTTTTCCACAACTCGCAGATTATCTGATAGTCGTGGCGAGGAAATCCCAAGAATAGCCCCCACTAGTAACATTTTCTCATCATTGAAGGTGTCCTTTTGAACGGCCAATGGAAGACAATCCTCTTCTTCTGCCTCCACTTCATTTGCCCAACTAATCTGCCCCTCAGACATAGTAGGTCCCTTGTGAAAATTCCGTACAACCACCACCTGCTTTCCTTTATTGTCGTTAACCCCGCGCATTCCCTGAGAAGGAGCATCCGATGGAACCTCGAGAGGAGAGCTTTCACAAACTCAGGGGAACTCTGACTGACTCACAAACTGCCTACGTAAATGTTTTGGCCCGGGCCCAGCAGAAAAAAATGACCCATGATTTCTGGGACAGAGGTCCACTGATAATGGGCTTTAGTTGGAGCTCGTACGCTGTTGTGAACCCGTCGAATTACGGCCCTTCAAGCACGGGTGGACTTTGGAGTCCGAATGTCCTTTTCGCACGTACTCATTAGGTCCATTTATAACCTTATCCTGTTTCCACACCGAGTCGTTAGTCCCATTTATATCCTTATCCCTGTCGTCGAGTAATCCCTAAATCTCACTGCAACATGCTCCTGAAAACCAGAAAACAAAGAGTCCTGCCCATAAAAAGTAATATCATGTAACTCGATGCTCTTTCACCTGCCTCTTGTGCTTCTAATTCATTTTGCACATGTGCGTTATGTTTGCTTATTTTTTTGTTCCTCAGATGTTGTTATTGAATATTCTTACTGTAGGTGGAAGGAATATTACTACGAGCTGCTGATGAACTGATGGCCCTTCAAGAGGAACGCAAGGTGCACCTGAATTATGAAGAACTTTGATGTTAATGGCACTGATTTCCTTCTCTCAATTTTTTTCCTGCCTCTTCTCTTTCTTTGCAGAAAGTGGATCCTGATACAGCTGAAGCTTTAGACCATTTCTTGGTGAAATTGAGATCATTTGCAGCGGGGGATGTCACCTTCACCTTCATTCTTGATGATCCAGCAGGAAACAGCTTCATTGAGAATCCGTAAGACTGCCTATGATGGGCTATCATCATTATAATTATCTGCACTGTTGTTTTCTAATTGTATTGGTCCAAAGTTTTTTTCTAATAATGATATGATGACATGATTCGAACCTGCAACCATTATGGTTGCAACAATGAATACTTACCAACTTTGCTACATGCTTTTGTCAAACTATATACATGGTCCATGTGGTGGTCCAGTTTCAGACTGAGGATTACAATTACATGGCGTTTTATGTAGAGTTAGGTTGCCAACTAAATCCTTTTATTGCATCCCAAGTTACATTGTTGCTACATTTCAAATGTGGTAAATTGAGTCCTTAATTAGTTGTCCAATTTGGAATCTTAATGGATTCATTGCCCAATAAGATACATTCAGGTTTGAAACAACACTCGTTGAACTCATTTTGAAGAGGGAGGGGCCCATGGAGTTATCTCATTTTAGATCAATTAGTTTAATTGGGAGTGTTTACAAATTGTTAGCTAAAGTATTAGCGGGTAGGTTACGAAAGTCAACAAGATGCCTCTGATCTCTCCACTCTAGCTTTAGCCAAGAGGGGTGCTACTTGGTTCTTTGTGCCTTTGACATGTTTGAATAATACTTTCTTTCCGATGCATAGACTCTTAATCTTTCTAACCAATGAGACCAATCTTCAAGGGTGGCCTCTTCATCCCATTAGCCCAAATGATGGCATTTGCCCAGTCCCGTCTTGCACTAGGTTAATTTCACCATGCATAGCCCATAAATCCAATGCTCTCCTCATCCCCAACAATTCTGTCTTGTTGGAATCCCTAATACCAACTGACTTTTAGAAGTTGAAGACCATCTCCTCGTTGTTTGTCTAGAGTTTTTTGGTTACACAGTGGTTAAATACTTGCCATTGCTGGGTAGGGGCTTCATCTCGGAGGCCTCTCCCTTCCTTTTCTTGCTTTTGTATCTCCCCTTTGGCAATGAAATTTGTGGTTAACTTGCCAAAAAGAAAAACTTGCAAACCCCAGGAGAGTTTGCAGACCCCCAGCATCTGCCAGAGGTATGAAATTCAAGTTAACAACAAGTGCAAGTTATAATTTAAAATTACACCTATTTATGGTGCTTATTTGTGAACCAAAATGACATGGGTTATGTGTTCTAGTGAGCCTATTGACAATGCTCTTTATTTGTTTGCATGTTGTTTCTTCTTTTTTCTTTTTAAATGAATACTTAACATTTACAGTTGAGTTTATTTGGTTTGTCTTCTTCAGTTAATCTGTCTCTCATTGTTGTCTTTTTAATTGTCTTTGTTCACATGGTTGACTTTTATTATGTGTAGGTTTGCGCCATCTATTGACCCCTTATTGACCATTAAGTTTTATGAGCGAACGCTTGAACAACAAGCGTCACTGGGATTCCTTGTTGATCCATCATCAGTTGCAGGAGGAAATGAAACGCAAATTGGTAATGAAGTTTTAGCTGAGGAAAGAAGACACACCCCTGATGTACCAACTATACAGCCTCATGGTTCAGTTGGAGCTGTGGCTGGTCATCGAGCAATTGCTCAGGGAAGTGGTGAGGAAGTTGCAGCAGCCTTGTTTAAATACTCTGCACCAGAAGAGGTAAGCAAGCTATTTTGGAACAAGCTGGCCCTGTATCCCATGCTTGAATTTGGTTAATAGGATATTCAAATATATATATCTTTGCAGGTTATGACTTTTCCCTCAACGTGTGGAGCTTGTGGCATTGGATGTGAAACTCGAATGTTCGTCACCAGTATCCTCTATACTATTTCTCCTATCTTGTGTTGTCTTATCATTATTTCTAATGCTAGAATAGATATTTGGACAGTTTTAGAGTTGCTACCTAGTCAAATATGCTGAAAATTCATCAATTGTGATACAGGATTGCCTGTGAAAGGTGGAAAAAATAGGTCCAAACAGCAAGCAGTATGGGTTTATATGGTGGTTTAGGTCTAGGATCAACAGCTTAGAGGGGATACAAAACAATGGACAGATTAGAGACTGTTTGCTGGCCTACATGGACTGGAACAGTAAAGGACAAGAGAGTGGACCTGAGAATGGGGATTGAGGAAGACGGTGGTAGGAGGATAGTACTCCAAGGAGTTAGCACCTTTTAATGAGGCTAGAGTCATCTCCAACCAAAGAGAACTCAAAGCTTCAATTAAAATTTCATTTTTAACTACCCAAAGTTTGAGTACAAGTCATATCTATACATGGACATGCATTGATATTTATTTGGACTAATTGAAAGTAAAAGTTTTAATGCACCATAATTCAAATTTGAATTCAAATTAATACTAATTAAGCCACCTAATCGTACCATAATTTGAAATTTGAATTCAAAATTTATTGCATGATATTTGAATTTAAATTTCACTACACCAAATATTCTCCAAACCAACTTCTATGGTGGATCCCATGTATGTGATGTGTGGCTCACATGACTTCTTCGTATGAACTTTTAGGCCCTTCAAATCTGCACCATTTTTTTTTATCCCTTTTTCTATATATAAAGAGAGCAGTTTATATATCTGTTAAATAAATCTTGACCGTTCATTTGATGAACGGTTTAGATTAGACACTTCAATACCCTGCTTCCATCGATTCACAGTTCGAAAAGAAACATTCCAATTCCATCGGGTCTTTCCAATTGCATCAGTTCATGCCTCACACTTTGAAAAAAAACATTCCAAATCCAGCCTCTTTCCAATTGTTTCGCTGCATGCATGTAGTAGCTGTTCTCTCACTAAGCCTGTCGTCTTTGTTAAAATTTCTCTCTAAATTTGGGTCTCTCTCTCACTTTTGCTCTTGGTCTCTGTCTCGCCTGATGATAGATGTTGCATCGATCTTGGTCTTAATCTCGCTGGACGATGGTATTCCCAAGTCTCTCTCTCTCTGTATGTGCGTGTGTGTGTGTGTGGATGCATTGACACTTTCTATCAGCATCTAAGGTTTGTAATCTCTGTGAGGATGTGTCCTGGGTCTCTAATCTTTGAGAACAGATTGGTGCTATACCATGATTAGTTACACTAAACTGGCCTCTGCCAGTTCTTTTCCAAGAGTCTAGAAGGGTGATCTTTTGTTTTCGATTTTTTTTTTGGGTTTTGATTTTTGAAGAAAAGGAAGAGAAAGAATAGGAGGAGAGAGAGTGCTAACAGTATAGGTGATGAATCAAAAGAGAACAAAGGAGAAAGAAACAAAAGGGTAACAAGGCTAGGGGCCTTTTTTTAGCAAATTGTCTTTTTAGATTTTTTTCCCGAGAGAGGGGGGATTTGGGTGGGTTGGTTGGGAGCCTGGGATGGACATCAAGGAGAAAACACCATAAAGAGAGGAAATAAACTCGGATGAGTAAAAACCCAAAGGGGTTGGAGCGATGGTCAGGAACCTGCCTCGGGAAACTGGAGTCATCCTGAATTCGATTGCCACTCCACCCCAAAGGGCCACTCCCCATAGAGTTATTCGGTGTGTGGGTAGGGAGGCTTGCACATGCTCTGAGGATTAGTCAGGTGCTCTAAGAGGGCGGGACACTTTGTGCTGCGTTTGGATGAGGCGTAAAAAATTCAAGGGGGTGCATTAAAAAATGAATACCCTTTGCTTGCAAAGGATCAATGAAGAATAGGGCCAACATCTGATATGAATGCTATGGTCACATAAAACAATAGTACAAAAAAGAACAAAATCAAAATAAGTGCCTCAGTTTGAGAAGTACTTAGGTTTTGATTGAATAAATTTATGTAACATCATGTGACTCAATACACATGGGGAAACTAGGCTGATGAGAATGGATACTATAGTTTATCTTTTCCATATGGTTTAGTATACTCTCTTGAGTGGGTTTCCTTCCAACTTTTGTTCACCTTGAGTTATATGCAGAAATTCCATATTTTCAGGAAGTAATTGTAATGGCATCTTCATGTGATGGTTGTGGTTACCGTAGTTCTGAGGTTTGTAGTAACCTGAACTTCATTTAATTTTGAAGAGCTTCTCCATGGATGGAGTTCTATAGATGCCTTTTTGGTTTAAGATTTTCTTTTTTGTCACAAGAATTATTATTTAACCCTTATGATCATTGTGTTTTTTATGAACAGCTGAAGCCAGGTGGTCAAATTCCAGAAAAAGGAAAGAAAATTGCAGTTATCGTACGGAACATTGATGATCTTAGCCGAGATGTGATAAAGGTTTGTGTAATGCTTTCAATAGGTTGATGGTCTTTTGAGTGCACAATCTTCTGTAGAATTAGGTTATCCAACATTTTTTATTTTTTTTAATATCACGGGTATATCCCCAACCCCACCCATGTTGGAGGTGAGATTAATCACATGAATACACAACCGCCCTCATATTATCCAACATTTCTAATACATAAAAAGGAGAAACTTGGTCATATTTAATGACGTTTACTTGTGGGCCTTGTTTTGTATGGTGATCCTTTTAGTAGAATCATCCTCTCGATCTTTGTGTTGGCAAAGCAAGTTGAGGACAATAGTTAGAAGGATAGTGGGACTCATAGCAAGTGGGCATCCTACAGACCGTTCCCTACATTTTTGTCTAGAGAATCCCAGTGGAGTGGAGGTAACATGTATACTTCCTTCTTTAGATCACCATGCGAGAAAGCATTCTTGATATATTGATGAACTAACCAAGCTACAGTAGCAAGCATGGGTAAAAGAATCTTAATCGAAGTCAATTTCACCACAAGAGCAAAGGTCTCCAAATAGTCTACCCTATAGGTTTTCGTAAACCCTTTGGCTATAAATCTTGCCTTGTATCAAGCAATCGATTCATCAGGATTATGTTTAAGTGAAAGACCCATGGGAGTTTTGCTAGGAAGTAAAGGGGTCATGCCTCACATTTGGTTCTTCTCAAGAGCTATTGATTCTTCATGCATTGTAGCTTTCTGAGATAGATGCCAAAGAGTTGCATCAGCCTTTTTGGGAATAGAAACATTATCCACAAAAGAAACAATGTTGATATGAAACAAATTGATCAATAAGATGTCTTCTACGAGATTGCTTACCTTTTCGGATGGTAATATGTAGATCGGTGGAGACCCACATGGGTGTAGCTTAGTTGGCTTCAGTTTCTAGGAATAGACTAAAGGCCTCGAGTTCGACTCTCCCTGGAGTTACCCTATACATGAGGACTTGCGGGTGGTTTCATGTATCCATAGGATAACTCTACTAAAGGCTGTTCTCTCTGCGCTACCAGTCTACTTTCTATCTGCTTTTAGATTGCCCAAGTAAAGTTTTATGTCTTTGGAGAGAATCATGAGGAATTTCCTTTGCAGTGACTACGAAGATAAAAGGAAATACCACTTGGTCAATTGGAAGCAAGTTTGCCTACCAATTCGCGGTGGTGGTCTTGGTGTCTGAACAATCAAGGAAGCTAATGGTGCCCTTCTCTCTAAGTGGCTCTGGAGGCTAGGCACTGAAGGTGAATTTCTTTGGAAATCAATTCTGATTCAGAAATACAGACTGGGAAATCAGGGTTGGGAGATCAACCCTTTCCTACGCAGAGCATCCGGTATGTGGAAAGCGATTGTAGCTTGTGTTGACAAATTCAAAGAAGGAATTTGGTTTAAGGTGGGGCATGGAAACAAAGTTAAGTTTTGGACTGAGCCTTGGTGTGACAGTTTCCAATTTGGCCACTCGGTTTCCTTCTATTACAGATTATCTCAAGTCCCAGATGGAGTAGTTTCTGATTTCTATTCCATTATTAGTGATCAGGTTGTATGGAATCTATCCATTCGGAAAAATCTTTCTGACTCGGAGGTCGACGTCTATTCAGCTCTTCTGCAGATCCTCTCATCCTATTCGGATCAGATTCTCCACTCATGATTCCTTGTTTGGTGGCCGTTCTGACTAGTTGCTTTCTCAGTCAAGTCTTTCATCAAGTGGAACAACTTGGGCGGATATTCCTCCTATTGTCAACATGATATTTGGACTTCTAAAGCACCTCCCCGAGCAATCTGCTTCCTTTGGACCGCATGAATGAATAAATTCTGACTCAAGACAATTTACGAAGAAAGAAGAATCATTGTTAGTGCTTGTCCTCTTTGTGTTCAAGCCTTCGGAAGAGACGAACCATCTCCTTATTCATTGCCCTTTCTCCTATGCTGTGTGGAAAAGTTTGGAGTTCATTGGGTTATTCCTTCCACCGTAGCTGAGTTATCTCATGCTTGGAACATTGAGTCGGTCTCCCCAAAATGCTCCACTTTATGGCGATTGGCTTGCTTTGCCATTGTTTGGAACTTGTGGGGGAACGAAACAATAGAATTTTCAGGGATTGTGCTGAGTCTTCCGACGTTTTGCAATAGAGTTTTTGCCAAGTGTGCATCTTGGGCCTCCTCTCTCTCTCGAGGAATTCAAGAATATTTCTATGAATGACATTTTGCATGCTTGGAAAGAAAGTATTGATTTAGCTTAAGCGGGTCCTTTTGTTCTGGTTGTCGTGGGTGTACTCTGGTTATGGGCAGTTGTAATTACTGTTTTTTCTTGCTTATTTTATTTTTGTGGTGCCTCTTTTTCTTCTAATATATTAACCTTTTCAAAAAAAAAAAATCTTACCTCCAATGTGGGGTGTGGATATCCATGATATTAAGTGTAGACAATAAGTTGCATATTGGAATGGGGGTGCTTTAGATAAGGGTATGCCATGAATAGGCATAGGAATTACAAGACGAGAATCAATCACATGCTTATGACTACCCTTTGAAAAATATGGAATGTGTTAAAAAACTGAACATCCATAAAAACAAATCAATGAAAATTATTTGATCAAGACATTTCTCCACTTTTTGAGAGAGAATAAGCCAAAAGGATATATTTTTGATCTATCAGAGAGTTTTTTAATGGATGGTGAAGTACAAGAAAAGCAAACACTTCTGAAATAAGAGTAAGAATGTAAATACAATGCAATGTAAAAAGCATCAATGAGAGAGTTATTATCCACAATCCTAGTGGGCATTCTATTAATAGATAACAGGAAGTTAACATGAAGTCAGCCCAATGAGATGTTGAAACATTTATTTCACTAAGAAGTGAACAAGCTACCTCCAATAGATGGTGATTTTTCCTTAACAGAAACACCATTTTGTTGTGGGGTGTAAGAGTGAGAAGTCTGAGAGTCGATGCCTGTTATCCTAGAGTTACTATGGAAAAGAATGAGATAAATATTTTTCCCCATTATCACTTCATAGAATTTTAATGGGTTGTTGAAATTTCTTCAATTTCCATGTTGCTTCCCCTGCTAGCTTCTTCATTGATTTCAGAGGTATGGTTATGGCATTGCAGTCCCCCCCTCCCCTCTCTCTCCCTCTATCCAATCTTTAGTTGAGTTTGAATAGGTTTGTTTGGGAATGCTCTCAAGTTAATAAGCACTTTAGGGCTACTTTTACACTTCAGCTAATATTGTACAAGTTCTTGCTGGAGACTTTATAATTGAGGGTGATACCAAACAACTGAAATCTCTCCTTGACAGAAATGTGTAGTGTCTTGATAAAGTTGGTATACCCTAGTAGAATTGTCTGCATTGGAGTATAAAGTATGAAGGGAATTCCAAATGAATTTTGTCCTATGCAAAGGATAAATAGACCTTCCAATGCATCCTCCATGGAGTGGATAAGCCAAGATTGAAATATATAGTTGTTGACTTTCAGTTCCTTGTACCTAGGATCAAATGAATGTGGTTCAAGAATGTCCTATCAATGAAAATTCCAGATGATGTTGAATCCCGACCTTAAAAAAAAATTACGAAGGCTAGTTCTTCAAAAACTCAAGGGCAGGGCTAAACCAATAATAAAATTCACAAGAAAAAACAGGAGACCCAAAAAAAAAGGTTTTAAAAAGCTGTTGGCAGCAGACCAAACAGGAGAAAACTGGTCAGAAAGTGGGCCCTGCAGCTCTGATGGATGAGCAAACAAAAAATGAATGGAGGTATGTCTATTTCCCAGTCAAAAGAACTCAGTGAAAGGCCATTAAATCGAAGGCCAAGAAAAAATCCGAGTTGCTGGAATTTCTTGAATCTGGAAAATGGAAGAATTAAATGTCGACTGACATGGAGGTGCAGAAAATGTACCTAAAAATGTTGATAATTCTTGAGTAGGAGGACAAACCTGTAGGCATTTCTTGGCTTCTTGCCTTCTTTGATAAGATGCTGGAAAGTGGGCCCCACACAAAGTTACAGATACATTGTGGCAGTTCCTCGAGTAGTAATAGCAGCCTCAGAAGAAAAAAAAATGCCTTGCATGTCATGATGAAGGGATGGAAGTAGATTATATTTGATTGAATATTGAAGATGGAGAGAATTTGATGGAAGTAGATTATATTTGATTGTATATTGATAATGAAAGAACTTACGTACCTCCTGTAATACGGACGCCACATGGTTTCTACTTTCTACAACTCTTGTATGGTGATCTCCATGGCTACACTAAATATACACTGGTATGATACACATGACTACTGCAAACTATAGTACTACAACAGCATCTACCTTTACTGCTATAAACTTTTTTTTGTTACCAATAAAATATTTTTAGTTACTAGATCATTGTGCTTTCACATGTCTAGCTAATGATGCTGCTACTGATAAATTGACTTCATTAGGAAGAAATCATGAAGAAGCATTGCTAAAATCAAAGCTAAATTTATGAGCTGAAGTTTTGTGGGAGATATGTGAAGTTTTTACATGTGCGTGGCAGTTGGTCATTCTTTGAGTGATCCATCACCATAATAATCTTTGAAACCTTTTCCCATCTACTTTGTGGTCATGTTATTGTATACTTTTTTTTGAATGGTAACTAAAATTTCATTAAAAAGAAAAATATGTACACATGAAAGAAGAAGGGTCCCTAGGTTTAGGAGTGATGAACCCAAGGAAGCAAGATACAAGATCGCCTGCCCCACTATATGTCGTATATCCAAACCAACATAATCCTGAAAAAAGTATCCTGTCCCAAAAATACTATTCGTACGAGTTACAGATGGTAGACACCCTGACTTGTAGAGTCAACTCCTTGTTTTGTGAAAAACTTGCGACTCCATTGGCCGATCTACTGATTTTAGTGAAAGAGATTTCTTGCCCCTTAAGTAATGCCTTAATCTCCGTAACCATTGTTACCAACTTCCGCAGTGGTTTTTTCACTTCCGATACCCATTTGATTGCATTTGCCTAGTCACTTTCGATAACCAGTTTACCTAACCCTCAGGTGTTCTAAATAGTCAAAGCTTTCCTAATGCTAACCAGTTTTGCCTCATTCGACCCTTTTCTGCCAATTGCTTCTAGGAAGACGACTAGAGGTTCCCTTGTATGATCCCGTAGACTACTACAATTTTTGCAGGTCCCGGTTTCCCTCTATTATCCCCATCCACATTGAACTTAAAGCATCTCTGTTGTGGTGGTACCCAGGTAGCTGCTTTCTTGGTCTTCTTCTCTAAGATTGATAGAAGTCCATCACCTTGGATCTTATGAAGGCTTTCCCTGATAAGAGCCACGTGCACAATCTCCATTTGGCTTTCTGGAATAATTCCTCAACTTCTAGCTCCTTTGATTGAAAAACTTTGGCATTCCTCTCCTTCCAATTGTTCGAAAGGATTGCTGCGGGAATAGTACTCCAGTCCGTCTTTCTTTTGGGACCGAGGCTTGGAACGGACCATGAGCGCATGACCCCGGTACATGTATTGTCAAGTACCCATGATATTCCCATGAGATTAAGGAATTTTTTTCACAATTGATCCGTGACCGGGCACCTTAGAAACAGGTGGTCTGCCACCGCCTCAGTTTGATTGCATAAGGGACACTAGAGATTATCTTCCGAATTGAGAAAACCCCTCCTTTTTAGCTCTACTTTGGTAAGTATCTTTCCTTGTAGCGCACACCATAGAAAAACTTGTACTCTCGGGGGTGCTATGTTCTTCCATGCAAATCTTGGGAGTGGAGCCTCTTTGCATGGGTTGCTCATTCTCCCCATCATCAGTCTTACTGAAAAGACTCCCGAGGATTCCCTTGTCCAAATTATGTCGTCTTCCTTCTCGTGGACAGAGGAAATCTCTCAATAGGAATTGCATGCCTCCCAAACTTACTTGTTCAAAGCCCCTAAGGTGTCTTCTGAAGTCAAAGTGCCATTGAGCTCGATCATCCTCTAGCTTATACCAATCGCTCATGAAGCATCCTTCTCCCTTGCCGCCCTGTACAATCTAGGAAAGACATTCTTTAAAGGGTTCAGTTCCCGTTCCCCACTAGGCATCTCATATTGTTTCTAAATGCATTACCCACCTGGCCCTCGCCCTTTCCTAACTTCCACCCACTTTTTACAATCTGAGAGCCCTCCTTTTCCACTTTGTCTCCAAGGGACCATCTGCCTCTCTCCCTTATCCCATATCTAGTTGTAAGCACTCTTGCTCATAATGCATCCCTTTCTTTCCAAATCTCCAGTGTCACTTGCATAATAACACTTGATTCCTTAATTGGAGGGGAGCTATGCCAAGGCCGCCTTTATCCTTGGGGTTGGTCACGTTAGGCAATTCTGTTGTTTACTTGGATGTGTTTTTTGAGTAATTGTATTTCTACAAGAAGTATAAAATCTAGTTGCGGCAAATAAAACAGTTCTGTATCCTTGGGGTATTCGCCAGGGTGACCCTCTCTCCTGCTCTTTTTATTATGGTTGCAGGAGACTTTGAGTCTTCTCCTCATTAAAGTTGCTGACATCTCCCTTATCCATGGCTTCCACATTAGTGATTCTTCGGCGCATGTGCACCATCTTCAGTATGTGGACGATACCATCATTTTTTGTGAGGCTGACGTGGAGTCCTGTTATGAATCTTCGCTCTCTGCTCAAATGGTTGGAATTATCGTCCTCCCTCCGTATCAACTATCAAAACAGTGAAGCTTTTGGTGGACAGTGAAATTGACTTCTTTTTTGAGATTTTGGGGTGTGTGTCATCAACTCTTCCCTCTACTTATCTGGGGCTTCCTCTTTGCATTGGCTCTCCTGGGTGTTCTTAGTGGGAGTCCAGGCAAGTGTCTCGTTTCGTGGGAAGGCAAGTATTTTTCATTTGGTGGCAGGGTCATTCTCCTTAAGGCTGTTCTCTCTGCTCTCCCAGTCTACTTCCTCACTACTTTTAGATATCCTAGTAAAATTGTCCCTCTTTGGAGAAAATCATGAGGAATTTTCTATGGGACGACCAGGAGAATAGGAGAAAATACCACCTTGTGAGTTGGGAGCAAGTGTGTCTTCCTAGTAGTGATGGTGGCCTTGGAGTGCGGTCTATTAAGGATTTTAATGTTTCTCTTCTCTCTAAGTGGCTTTGGCGACTGGGCTATGAGGGTGGTTCCCCTTGGAAGACTATTTTAATCTAGAAATACAGACTGGGAAACCTTGGTTGGGACGTCAATCCTTTTCCCCGCAAAGCGTCTGGTATGTGGAGAGCTATTTTTGCTTGTGTTGATAAGTTTATAGAAGGGATCGGATTTAAGGTGGGACGCGGTGACATGGTTAAATGCTGGAGTGATCCTTGGTGTGTCAGTGCTCCTTTGGCATCCAGGTTTCCTTCCATTTACCATCTTATCTCAATTTCCGGATGGAGTCATCACCGACTTCTACTCCATTTGCAGTGAGCAAGTTGTTTGGGACCTCTCCATTAGGCGCAACCTCTTTAGATTGATGACTTTTCAGAGTTGCTTCATATCATATCTTCCTATAGGATCCGAAGTTCTTCTGAGGATTGCCTTGAGTGGTGGTCGGACTCGACTGGGACCTCCAAAGCTCCTCCTCGTACTATTTGTTTTCTTTGGGTAGCCGGCTTGGGGGAAATTTTGACTTAAGACAACTTGCACAAACGAGGAATAATTCTAGTCAGTGCATGCCCTTTTTGCCTGCAGGCCTCGAAGGAGACGAATCACCTTATCCACTGTCATTTTTCCTATAATGTTTGGAATTTAGTTCTGGCTAAGTTTGGTGTGCTTTGAGTAATGCCTTTCTCGGTGACTGACTTATTTTATGCTTGGGAAATTGTGTCGGTCTCCCCAAAATGCTCCTGATTGTGGCGTTTGGCGCTCTTTGCCATAGTATGGAGCTTATGGTGGGAACATAATAATAGAATCTTCAACGATCGTGCCGAGTCAAGTGAAGCAGTTTTGAGAGGAGTTTTCAGCAAATGTGCCTCTTGGGCTACCTCTACTGCGAAATATTTCGATGAATGTCCTCTTACGAGCTTGGAAAGAATGTATAGATTTAGTTTAAGCTCTTTCCTTTTGCCTCTTGGGCTACCTCTACTGTGGAATTCAGGAATATTTCAATGAATGACCTCTTACGAGCTTGGAAAGAATGTATTAGATTTAGTTTAAGCTCGTGCCTAGTATTGAAAGTGCTCTTTTAGGGTGTGTTGGGGTCACGGGCTGGTTGTTTCTTTTTTTTTTTTTTTGGCTTCTTTTTTCCTCTATATTTGCACCTCTGGGGCCTTTTTTTTTAATATATTAACCATTAAAAAAAAACAGTTCCGTATTTCTGGATTTGTCATATATTCTCTCCATGATTCACATGCATCACCTAATGTGTATTATAATCCATTTCAGTCAGATACTGCAAGTGTGAGAGTTCCAGAGCTTGATTTGGAGCTTGCAAGTGGTACTTTAGGTGGAGTTGTTACAACAGTGGAAGGTCTGATTACAAAAATAAGTGAAAGTAAGTTTTTTACTTCTCATTGTTATAGTACCCCTATTTTGAGATGGTGATTCAAGTACCTCTTTCTTGAAGCACACTCACGAAGTTTCTTTTGCCTGCTTGTTTGTTTTGATATCATTTCATTTATTGCACACTTTTGGAACCAACTATTTCTTTTGCTTCAGCACTTTTTGCCTTTTCTTCTTGAGTTGCTTGTGCATTAAGTCTAGTTACTACTGGTGCATATCTACACACGTACCTTCTATTTGTAATGTCTTGGAGTTCTATTCTTGGCCTTTCATAATTTTTGCCAAAACACTATTGCCTCTTAACGAACTCCTAGATTACTCTATACAAATAAAAAAAAAACTTTATTCTCAGGATTCTAGTATAATTCTCATTTTGATGTGTGGTAACATGGCTGAGGACTGTTGATCAGGATGAGTTCCCAAACAAGGGATGTCAGTAAGTATTTTGTGCCTTATATTCATGATTTCAAGGGGCCATACAATCCAACCAAGAATATCATGTTAGAAGCGCAACAGCTTGGGTGGGGGCCCAAACTAGACTAGGCAAAGACAAACTGGATGTGTACCCTTCCTAGAATGTAGAAAGATATAAGGTTCTATGCAAAGGTAGGCTACGTTGCTTGGATAAAATTTCCCAACCTTATGCTTAATTGTATAGATGGCGATGGTTGTTATTGTTGATGAAATGGTAATTGGTTATTCTATTAAGAACATCAGGGGACACCTAAAGGAAACTTAGCAAAACACTCCAACAAGTAAAGGTGCTAACACATCATTATCAGACTTTCTTTACCCATTCTTGGCACATCCATTTACTGATTTAGGAATTTCATTCGTAAGATCCCAAATAGAATCAAGCCCTGCTAGACTGATCCCCTGGTCAGCATTCTTTTCTGACTGTGAATTCCGATTGGTCCAAGTTTCATATAATTTGATTTCCATAACCAGCTAAACTGGCAAAGGCCTCTCTGTATCCTTTCTCAGAACCACACTTTGTGCCTACCCATCTGGCTATCTATCACACTTGGATGTGGACATTTTTGACACAATGCATGTTTAAATTCATTAAACTGATCTCATTTAGTGTATAATTGTAAGTGTGTAAAATTTTAATTAAATTATTTTAGACATTTAATCTATATGCATTGAAATTGATAGCATTGATTTAATCCTATTTGAATTTGATGGATAGATTTGGGCTTTAAAAATATTTTATTTATAAATATTTTAAAATAAAAAATAATAATATGATAGATTGATGGGTCTACCACATGTTATGTGTCAATAAAGATATCATATACTCCCTCTGTCCCAAATTAGTTGTCCTATATGGATTTTGAAATTGTCCAAAAATAGTTTTCTCATTTATATTGGAGTAGTATATAGTGTGTTGAAAATGGATGAGATCACATGGAGTGCTAGCCTATATAGAGAGTTCCTTAAAAAATGCAAATATTTCAAATGAGACAACTAAAATTGGACGGAGGGAGTATTATTTATTATATTAATATAGGGAGACGCTACACTTACCTTGAAATTATGGCCTTTATACCATGTTCAAATCACAATTAGTTGGGCTTTATAGAGTTAGTGATCAATCATATAATTTGTGGTATCAGCATAGGTTATAAAATGGTATAATTTTAGGGTAAATTTAGTATTTTTCAATAATATGTTTTTTGTTAAATAAGCATTCTCCTTTTCACATCCTTCATATGAATATTTTCATTCTATTAATTTTTATTTCTTTAAATTGTAATTACTAAATTATATTAGAGAAACTACAAAATGCCCATGGTGCCCAGGCATAACGGCCCCATGTGGGACCCTCTTTATGTAAATTCAGTCTGTTAAGATTATCTTTTTTCTTTTTAAAACTTAGATTTGACTTTTTATGATTTTCATTTGATGCATCCTCAAGTTGGATTAATCTTGATAGGTCAAAATATTTATCTAATGATTTCTTAATCTTGAAAAATCAAGTACTAACATGATTCAATGCAGTGGGTCCCATTTTTACATATGATGGCTCCCATGATAATCTATCCATCCATATACTTTTTTGATCATTGGTGGGAGTCCACTCCCTGATATGGATTGTCAGAATATTTGAGCCTTTCAACCTGAGTGTCTACCAGACCTGCCCATTACGCATCTATAAATTCAAATTAATATTGCTCTTACTCTTATTATAATAATGTGTTTCAAAAATAAAACCTTTAGAATGTGATTGATTGAATATATTTTTACCAAATTGGTTTTTTAAGAAAATAGATATTTATCATTTTTGTTTGTATTTTGTATGAATTTCTTAAATAGGTGTAAACCTCATATGCTTAGATTTGTTGGATATAGACATAACAATAGTCAAATTAGTCGGGTCTACACATTTATAAATAGGTTCCGGTTGAGTCTCCCCATTTATAAATGGGTTTGAGTTAGGTTGGGTCATTTATTAAAGTGGGCCGAGTTGGGTCTAGTAATTATCTAATCGTGGCAGCATGATAATACCGTTTTACAGCAGTGAGACACTGTCTTAGAGCACCAAAACATCGTCTTATCGCAACAAGACACCGTCTTATCGAACGACAATGTCTTGCTACTCTATCACTGTTCTCGAATGTGATAAGACTGTGTTCTCTAGTCTAAGACAATGTTTGGTTACCGTAAAATGGTATGCTACTTTAAGATAGTGTCTTATTGTGTCAACAAGACAGTGTCTTAGAGCATCGATGATGGTGTCTTACTATTCTTTCATGGTGTTCAACATGTGATAATACAATGTCTCCCTAGTCTAGGACAATGTCTAGCTACTGTAAGACGGTATTTGGTTGCTTTGTGGCAACAAAATAATATCTTAAAGCAACCAAACATCGTCTTAGAGTACTTAGACCAAGGAGACACTATCTTAGAGCATGGTAGTGTCTCACTAGTCTATCACGGTGTTCGACATGTAATAAGACAGTGTTTGCTACTTTAAGATGACAACTGGTTGCTTTAAGTTGTGGCACCGAGACACCATCTTAAAGCAACCAAGCACTGGTTTAGAGTACTAGACACCATATTAGACTAAGGAGATATTGTCTTAAATCACTGAGATACCACCTTATCGCATGACGATGTCTCTATTCTATCATGGTGTTTGACATAAGATAAAAGATAATATCAATATATTTTAAAATTATTAGGTTTTTATTGAGATACTATTAGATAATTTAATAGAAAATAAAACAATTTAAATTAGACCAAAATTTTGACTACTCTAAAATGGTTTATAATTACTCTCAGGCTATCTTTCTTTTTTTTATTACCGAAGGTGTCTTGCCCTACTAGTCCTTCAGGGCATGTGCACACCTCCCTACACACACATGTCGGGTTCAAGTAGTGGGACCTTACTCTGTACATATCCTACGGAGAGTGACCCTTCATTCGAGTTACCAGGGATTGAACCTAAGACCTCAATCCTGAAGTCTTGTGTCACAACCACTAGGCTGTCTTTCGCAGGAATGAGAGACCAACTTAGAGCATGCTAGACATTCTCTCTTTGTTGGAGCATGCTAGACACCATGAGAGATTAGGAGTGCAACTCAGGCACATTGGGTTGAGCCATGAGTCATATAGGCTTTTGAGTCGATTCGATCCTTAAGAGTGCAAGTTTTGGGACTGGCGTGAATTCACATATCATTATATTACTTTTTTCGTATTAATTTTTATCATACTAAATTATGATTTTTAGATTATAATATGTTATACAAAGTCAATATCTTATCATCATCATTATTATTTACTTCGTTTTGAGATTCAAAATTGGAAGATTGGAGTGCATTTACTTGCTCATTTTTATTTAATGAATTATCAAATTTGATTGAGCCCATGAATTAAAGCCTTTAACTAAACCTAGATAAATCGATCCAGTAGATGCTTTAACTAACCTTCAAGTGGATAGAATATCATGGGGCTTACAAACTATCCAAAATGGACCCATTATACTATCTTAAACATTGCTGAAGGTTCTTACATAAAGCAATATATCACACACATTGTCTGAGAAAGGTTCAGTTGATGCCTGGGTTTCATATTCGAATTTATCAATGAATGTCCCTCTTGCATGAAAAATGTGTATACGTATGTTATATTTGTATGTATGCTAAACTGTTAAGAATGACAAGTCTCATGTCATTTGTATGTATGAACTGTTAAGAATGACAAGTCACATGCCACGTCATGTGTCAAGTCATCCTCAACTTACACCAGCAATCTTTTACTTTGCATCCTTGGCCTTGTAGAGTTTAAGTGTGATTTTTATAATATTATCTTGCAGATCTTGAGAGAGTGCATGGATTTACTTTCGGTGATAGTCTTGATGATTGGAAAAGGAACAAATGGCAAGATTTCAGGTCAAGGCTGGTTAAGGTACTATGCCGGTTATATTCATATTTCAGTGTTATCATCCTTTAGAAATGAAAGAATTGGGTTGACAATGAAAGTTGACTAGTCATACAGTTTGGAATATTGCTGTTCACTACAACCTGGGGTAATGGTAAGATTTTGGATTGACATGTTGCTACAGAAATTTGCCCATAAATAGGGAAATCCTCACTTTTTAATTCAAACATGCTTCTCTCTTTGGATAATTAGAAACTTAAAAAGGTTGGATCTTAGGTAATCAACAGCTATTTCCTTCCACCACCTCTCTCATATGCTCTGTATAGTGACCTTTATTTAGTGCTTCTATCAAATTGTTTGGACACATACGAAGAGAGTTGTGTTTTTGTAGCTGATGTGTCTGGCGTGCGGTTCATATTTTCTAATGCACAAGTTATCTCTATTTGATATCAAGATCTTCTGTGTCATTGTATTTTATGTGCATCAATCTGTAGGCCATGATTTCTACAACTAGGCATAGTGCAGTACATATTTTTTAATGCACAAGTTTTCTGTATCTGATATCAAGATTTCCTGTGTTGATATATTTTGTGCATAGGATGCCGTGAACATTTCATGTTTTAGTCAGAAGAATGTAATGACATAACTATTAACATTTCATCGTCTGCATTTATAGCTTTTGAAAGTGGAAGAACCTTGGACATTGATTATGGATGATGCCTTAGCGAACTCTTTTATTGCACCTGCTACCGATGTTCTTGAAGATGACCATCAGCTAACAAGTATGTTCCTTGAACTGATTACATAATCTTTTCCTTTTTACTGTTCTTAATGCTTTTATTATTGTGGTTCTAAATAGAGGCCTTCTTGGGTACATGCATATATGATTGTATGTGTGTCTGATTTCTCTTCAGTTGTCTTCTGACATCAATCATGTCAAAATCAATGAGAAAAATGAAAATACATGCATATTGCATTTCAGAATGAGTTATCTCCCTCAGTGTCATCCAAACATGTTTCAGTTTACCATTGTCATGAGAGGGATAATTTCATCCAATATGTTGGATATGTTGGAGACGGCTTCAATGGGGGCTGTCATATTGATGGCCTTTATGCTCTTAGTACCATTTAATCTGTTTTTTTTTTTTTTTTAATTTCTTTTTAAAATTTATTTATTTTTTAATTCTTGACCAGTGGAGGAATACGAGAGGTCTTGGGAGCAAAATGAGGAATTGGGTTTGAATGACATGGACACATCTTCCGCAGATGTTGCGTACAATGTGACTACATGAATGAAATGAATGTACTTTTTATTCAGAATTTGTTTTTTTTAAATTTATTTTATGACCAAGGTGTCCAGGCGTTTCATCTTGAGTCAGGTTCTTGACCATTACTCCAACTCCTTTGGATTAATATGTAATTTAACCTTAAAACTGAAATGTAAATGTCAAGTAAAAGTTTTTGAGGGTGTAATCATTCATTCAAAAGTTCTCTGTAGTATCGTGCATATGAATTAGGATGCGGTTCTTTCAAGATCCCTCTAATCACTGAGATTTAAAAAAAAAAAAAATAGGTTATTTTTTTTTCCATATTGATTTCGTGATTATATTATCATTATTTTTCACTTATTCTAACCAATTATGATTGCCAGTTCCATGGCAGTGTTATCCTAGCAATGTAATCTCATAATTTGAATAGGGGTTTGCTGAAAGCTCTGTTTACTATTTACCTGGCTCATTTCTAGTCAGTCTTCAATGATTCCCAAATCCCAATACCAAAATTCTTAGAAAACCAAATGAGCTTAACTGATGGACATGCATATCAAAGAATCATTTTTTAATTTAATTTATTGGATTACCATTTTTCCATTGCACCTGTTGTATGTTGGTTTTTATTTGTGTGTAGAGGATTAATTTTGGGTTTCACCCATTTAGAGGAAACGGAAATATTTTAAAGCCCAGTTTACTACATCAGGCTGAAATTGTGGTCAAAATACAGACCTATTTTGGTCGATCGACGCTAGGGTCAAATAAAAAAGGGACAAATAAAAAAGTAAAATTCGTAAAGCTAACTATAGATAGTGAGATTTAGGTTACGAAGATAAGATGGTGAAATAAAAAGGAAAAGTAGAAAATACTATTCTATTATTCTAGTGTATGAGTGTTTTTTTTATAACACCAGACTAATTCTTTGAATGTGAATTGAATTCAGCACGTCTCTTCATGAGAGAAGCTTCTTGACCGTCAAGTCAATCCTTAGATATTTTGCTGAGGATATATTCATACTTTAAGTTAAATGACATATGTTGCTTGAGTGGTTTACATTCATTTATATACAAATAAAAAACTTAAAAAATGTGACACTAAGATATATTCATACTTTAAGTTAAATGACAGTCCTGTGAATTAGCTACACACCAAATTTCATGGCCAGAGTTATTTGATCAGGGGTTCTAATGGGTTGAAATAAATAGTTGATTTATAAAAGGAATACAATAGATTAGGACCATAATGGGTCAAAGTCAAATTTGGCCTTTAAAAATCATCTTAAAATTTTCTCATCCATTTGATTTGGATTCGCCGACAGTGGGCTCACAAAAATTATACTCGTCACCTTCTTGAGTTATGGCAATCATATGATGATTTGGAACTTTGGAATTTTAGAAATAATACCAATCTAGAAGAATTTGTAACTTTACCATTTTTCGATATGTTGGAATTTGAAATTCTCTACTTTTTTTTTTTGAAATAAACAAATCTAGAAAAGGAATTTATCATATTCTATAAAATTTTAAAATTCTACTTCCGAATTCTTGATATCAAACATGCCCTAAGACTCTTCTAGAGTATCATGCTTCATGTTACTTGTGGATTTTGTGATATGTGGCAGGAAACTCTTTTGATTCTGATCACCACTTGCTTCTAATTGGTCAAAATTAAACTAAAGTGAAACCTTTTTAACTGATTTTGAACCACCTTCAAGTGAGTATCTCAGCAAATTCACACTCACATTACCACATGTAATTCTTCTAGAAGATGACAATATATCACAATCTCATTTTGCCAGGTGCCCCACTTGATTAGTCCTTGGGGCATGTGTAAACTTCCATATCTACACACGTTGGGTATAAATTATGGAGGTGGCCCTTTTTGTGTTGAAGGGGATAAGAAGTGAGTTGTTTGGAAAATCTCTTTACATCAAGCTTTTCGAAAACTTCTAGCAAATTCCAGATCCACTCTGAAGTTCTAAAAAAAAATTACAATTTGAGTCATACATTGTGCTACCCATGGAAGCTGGTGTTTCATGCCATGATGCCTACATCGTTCATGGGTTTAGGCAAGGGTAAAGATATGGGTTGATACAAAACGTATCGGCCCGATATAATACTATTTTTCAACACCGTATTATATCGGCCGATACATAATGAATCAGCCATACACAATATTTCTCGGACGATATATCGGCGATATATATCGATCCGATATTGGCCGATATTAATAATATCGGTCTTTTTTAAAAAATATAAAAATGTGGTAGGCCCGAGTTGATGTCTCGGCCTATATCGGACCAATATCGGCCCAAATATAGGTCAATATTTTCGTTTTCAATTTTTTTAAAAAAAGAACCAACTTCCTTTTGAATTTCTTATTTTTTTTTCATTTAGAAAAAATAAAATAATAAAAAATATCGTTATTTATTAAAAAAAAAAAGAGGGAGAAATTTATCGGCTTATATCTTGGCCTGGCAGAATTTTTCACCCCTGGGTTTAGGACTTGTAGCTATGAATTTGGACTTCTATTTTGGTGTATGTACATCAAATTACTGTGTATGGAGAGATGAAATATGTTTAAATCAGATTTTGATGATATTGGATATATTTTCTAACAACCTAACCTCAATTCAATCCATTTTGATGATAAGTTTAAAACAGATTTAGAGAGTTGGAATGGTGGGTGAAGCCAAGAATGGATCCATGAATTGAGAATAATTTAAGTAAATACTAATACAAAATCTTTTCCCCAGAAAAACTTCTGCAAACAAGAGGTTCAGTCCCACGTGGCCTAAACATAATTTTTTCTATTTGGAAGTATTCACCTAACTTAGCATAGCACCTGTTTTCATGGACAGTGCAGTCATTATAAAACCATGAACTCCAACGGCTTGTATAAGAGTCAAGAAGTTAGGTCTTGAGTTTGAATCACCTTCAATTTCAACGGATCACTCTCTGTAATTGTGGACCCAATGTATGTGATGTTGGAAGGACCGTACATGTTCTAAAGATTATAAAATCTTGGAATTTCGATAACCCCCGCGTATTGAGTTCACTATAAAAGAATTAAAATCATGACATAGGTGGAATCTACACAAAATTATGTTACAGAATAAAGTTTGATTTTGTTTGATTATTTTACAATGCTTAAGTTGACATATCTTACCAATTTCCAAAATTTTAGCGGATAATTTAAAATATCTTACCAATGCTTAACTTCTAATGGGCTACATATATGTTCTTAAAATTCAAATTGAGTGGCGACAATTCCTAACTCAGTTTTGTTAGTTATAGTTTTCATTTTGTTTTTTATATTTGATTGGTGATACCAAAAGGAGTATAATCCAACATTGGATTTCAATTAAATGAATTCCAAATTAAGATATTTGACACACAATGAAAAGAAAAGTGTATGCAAAATTTAGATGCGTTAGCCCCTAATAAAAATTGATAACAAAAATATATTCTTTAAATGTGTTTTATAAAAATTTCTGTGGACACATTTTATTAGGACAGCAATGTAGAGAGTTTCTCGTAACAAATGTAAGAGAAGACTCCACCCCAAAGCTTTCAAAAAAATATGGTCTATTACAAAAGTTTATAGTTACTATGAGGTCACAAAAATTTGTCATAATTAGATCGATCAAACCATACTTTAAAAAACTGAGAGTCTAAAGATTGGATCATACGTTTGAAGCACAATTATGATTTTTCTGAAAGAAAAAAAATTTCAATATGACTGAAATATGTCATAAAAAATTCAAAATTACAAAAAAGGGAAAATCAATCGTAGCAAATTTTTTATATTCTCAGGTGCCACATTTTATCTTATAATATTGCAATTTATGGATTTTTCATATAAATTTTAATTTCAAAAAATTATTGAAAAATTAAGAAAATCATGTATACACCCTACAAATTATATTAATCACATTGAAGTCCCTTCATTTCATTCTATAAACACTAAACATCCCTTCATTAATTTTTTTTTCTTACAAAAATTCCAAAATCAAGATTATATTATAGCCCATCATATAAAAAAATTAATTTTACAAAATTGTTGAAAAAAGTTAAAAAAATCACACAAACACCTTATGAACTAAATCAATTACATTAACCATTTAATTCAATTCCATAAACACACAATATCATTTCATTAAATTTTTCCAAAAAAAAAATCCAAATTCATGATTGTTCCAGTAGAAATTCAAAAAATATAAAAATAACTAAAAAATGAACAAATCTAAAGGAAAATGACCAAGAATTTGCTTTTTAACTTTTTAAAATGATACTCCATGCAAAATGATCATAATAGCAATTTTTTAATTAAAAAAAAAAATTCCTAGCTGATTTGGTCTATCTATAATCCATTTTTTTTGGATAGCGATCTTCCTACGGGTATTTTGTGTAATGCGACACGGATTTTAGAGTATTGCCAATTTTATCCTTCGCATGAGATTTACTGTTCATGCGAATTCGACTAAGCTGATTTCACAGTTCATGCGAATTTCGGCTAAAGTGATTTTACTGTTGATATGAATTTCGACTAGCCGATTTTACTGTACATATGAATTTCGCCTAGCCGATTTTACTGTTCATACAAATGGTTAGTGAACCGATTTTACTGTTCATTTGAAGGGTAAATTTTAACAATACACTAAAATTAGTGTATGACTACACAAACTTTGGGAGAATCGCTACTCTTTTTTTATGCTACATCTAGGACATTACATATCACAAAGGTCATGTTTATCCATGTCAACATAATGAATGATGAAGCTTCCCTTCAGTGTCGCAACTTGATTGTGTTATAACAGCTTTAGTCTACCTGCACTTTAGGCGCTGTGCCACAGCTTTGTACGAACAAATTTCCTTCTTCCAACAACTAAAGTAGTGGTACTACAATTAAAGCTGTGTAAGTTTAATTTTTTTATTATTAAGTTTTCAAGCGTCTTAGACACTCCCACTAATCCTTGAAGTATAAGTAAGTTTCTTTACCTACACATACTAAGTAACTCTAGAAAGAGTGGCCCGTTGGAGTAGAATGAGAAAACTTATGACAAGATTTTTTTTAAGACCAAAGTGTCCAAACCTCTTAGAGCACCTAACTAATTCTCGAAGCATGTATAAATCTCCCTATCCACACACATTAGATAATACTATGAGAAATGACCATTTTGTATTGAGAGTGACTTGAACCCAAGGCCTCCATATAAATTGTATTATTACAACTAAAGTTGCAATACTAACACCGAGTTGAGGAACTACACAACTTTAACAAAACAATCTCCAAAAGTAGTTTCGTCATTCATCACGTTGATGTGAACGCATATGTGCAACTACCCTTAGCAAAGGGGTGATAGAAAAAAAAAAAGAAAAAGATAAAGGCAAAGAAGAAAAAGAAAAAGAAAAAAAAGGACCTAATTCTTGAACCGGGTCGTATTATATGATTTATCATAGGATGCATCTTTTCTCAGCTACTTAGACCCATTCCTCTAATAAGGGTTAAAACCTCCCAAACTCTTTAACAATCCTAAAAGTCACCATGTTAGAGAACTCATCAAGATTTTCTTAAAAAAAAATTAACAAGCTCTACAATAGAACTTCAACGCCACTTCAGGAGATCAAATTGAATTCAGCAATCTCCTACTGATGACTATCAGCAACATAAATTGCTATGATAACAACAAACCCAAACAAGACCAAAATGACAACATCTTTCCATGTTCATTGACCAGAAATAACCAGTTCGAGCATATATTAATGAAATCGCAATTCGGTTCGAAGATGGTATAAAACCAACTCACCACTCAGGGTCCAGGCTAGATACTCATGAATCCGATCAACTAAGCTGGGGCAAAAAAAAAAAATTTAAAAAAAAAGGAGAAAAACTCCACTGGATGAGAAATTTCCTACTTGCAAATTTGAAATTGCATCCCTCTGTTTCTGTCTCTCTGCAGCAAATTCACCCCACCTAGAAATGGGACAGTGGAATTAGATACAAAACATGATAGGATAGATGACAAATTACATATGAATTGACTCAATTAAAATCAAACAGAACACTCTTATGATGCAGATTGCAACGCAGTACATTTCTTACTGGAGACAATGGATAGTGGGGATAGATATTTGAACCTGTCCACTTTCAATGGCCTTCCAACAAATAAACCAATTTTTTTTCTTTCTTTTGAAAATATTTTCTAGTTTTATTCACATTAAATTCCTTGTTGCTCAACTACTCCCACTTCCCCCAGAGATTATAAACAAGATGGGAACTTCTTGCTATTAATGTAATCAACTTTTAATTGATAATATTTTAGAGAAACACCTCATCAATAATTCATTAAAAAATATAATGTGATTAGATATGAAGTAACAAAAAAGTCATGTGTTCAGCTCCTCTTTATTGTATAAAATAGTATAAAACACAACTCGAGCCGAGTTGATTTGATTTAAGCGAGTCACTGAACCTGCGTAAAACTCAGTAACTCTTTAGCCAAGTCATGCTCATTTTCTAATATACAGTGTGTGTTCCCAAAGGTTAAGCATAAATTTACGTTGTGTCCAGTAACAAGTAGATGAAGAAATGAGCCATCCCTAACAAAACAGTAAAGCCAAACTCACCTTCACTTGATTGGATCAAAAGCCAAGCACCAATCACTGAAATTGACTAAATATAACAAAGTCGAGTTCTCCATATTCACTGACCATTTACTCAAATTTGAACCCTGACCCCCCTCCACCCAGGAACCCACAATAAAAATTGGACCCACATTCTATTTTAAGCAAAACTCAATATTAAAATCATTATTATATTAAAATCATTTTTAAAATATTTTTATAAATTTAATAACTTTTTTATTAAACCTTTAATTCAAGTAAAGAAATTTTGAAACCAAACTGTAACAGTGTAGAGTCCTCTCTTGCGTACGGAAAGGGCAGGGAAGGTCTTGTCTTGTTGGGGACAAATAAGCCTATATACGATATTATTATAAAACAAGGGAACGGTCCTCCTAAGGTTTAAGTGACAATCCTGACCATATCATTATGGAAAAAAAATCGTTACACTAATTAAATTTTATATAAAATAAGGTTTAATTATTGATAAGAAACTTGAAGTAATAATCCCACTGCATATACAGTCATTTTAAAGTAAAACTTTCTATCAACCGGTTTTTTTCAATTTTCATAAATCAAATAGAAAAAACATTCAAATAAAACCACCATTTTATAATCAGTATATTAACAAGCGTTACTTTGATAAAATTAACGAACCTAATAGAATAAATATTAATGAAACCAAAACTGAATTATAATCGTCATTGCTCAATTCCTCTCTTTGCAATTTTTAACTTTAAAAAATTACAAAAAATTAAAGAAACTTTAGTTTTATCATTAAGTAGCAGTCACTTGCATGATCAAACATTGCCATTAAGTTACAAAACCTATAATTTCAGATGTTTTTTAAAATAATAGAAAAATCTGTAAAAAATACTTACACTACTACTAAATCAAACAAGAACTCGAAGTTCAATGATACAGATCGTTGAAAAAGATCAAATTATCAATTTTTAGATTAAAATTCAAAAAAAATGGAGTTGAGAAGAAAATATAAAAGAGAGATCAAGAAACAAAAATCTATTGCCTAATGGGAGTTTATAATATATGATAGGCTTTTTGTATAGTATTATCTATATAAAAAAAATTAGTTTTCGTCGAGAGAAAAAAAAAAAAAATCATAATACAACTAGGTCGGCCACGCAGACTGCATGGACCGGCCCAAACCCATGAAACAACCCAACGCATATACAAATATCAACCATGAACACAATGAGCACATTGTGCCCCATGCCACAGCCCATTGCGAAACTACCCAACGGGCCCACTTTACATCAATACGTATTGGCTGATATCTATCATTGTTCAAAAACACATTACTTAACAGCCAATACACACCCAATAAGACTTACAAGCTTACTATTCGAAATAATCTCTACATGATAGATGACATTAGAAGTCTCAAATTATATAAGAGAGATGATGAAATGAGATTAACCCCATGGTAAATTACAGTAAAGCATTATTAATTTTACATTTGAAATAAAACTTTTTAAAAAATAGATACCCGACCTTAACATCTGTTTATGATTATTAAAGAAACCCAATAATATATCCCAATCCAATAAAAACCCAATTACTATGTTAATGATTTTTTTACTCGCTGAATTTGTTCAGGCATCTCACCTGCCTAAAAGACCTTCAGATCTACACAAACTAAGTAAAACTATGGAAAGTGGCCTCTAAGGTTGAAATGAATTGAAGACAAGACTCCCACATCCTTTGTTGGGATCTTGTCAGTCAACTAAATGATTTTGCGATCCAAACTATAGTAAATTATCAATTTTCTTTAAATTTTTTTAATGATTAAGTTGTCCAATCTCTTAGAGACTCTAAATAATCTTAGGATATGTGCAAGCTTCGAAACCCACACGCCCACCTCCTTATCCACACACACCAGTGACTCCACCGAGAATGACCACCACTCCAACCCCTTGGCTTTTCAACTTTCTTCGATAAAAAAGACTCTAAATGAAATTTATTGTGCCTAACCATAACCTACAATGAAGACTACATCATCTAATCAATATCCAAATATAAAATTTCAACTAGCACAAGTCTATCAAATGCGAAAAGACAAAATGAAAAGTTGAGGCAAAAGTGGTGGCGAGTTCAAATCATCAATGCTGCATCTGTTTTCTTATTGAAAAACTATTAAAAGTCAAAATCACCCCACAGTCTTGTCATTTTCAAACTCATATAAAGTGAATAATAAAGAAGATGAAAGTGCTCCACCGAATGTGAAACTAGAACACTTTCCCAAGAAGATAAAAGAGAGTTTTCTTCTACTGCGAGACTACATCTCAATTAATTTGTGAAAAGTATGAATTTTGGTAAAAGAACATACAAACATCAAATTTTAAAAAAATGACACAATGCCAGTGTTTATGACATTGAAAAAACATGGATTGAAACCAACATAATTTTTTCTTGTTAAAACAATTTCTTCAAGTAAATTGACGAACCCTAAAAGTGATAAAACTTTAATTTCAAGCATATGTACTCTTTTTCATGACCTTGTATGAAATATAAAGTAATCTTTTGAAACCACCTCAACATTTTTCTAAATTTCAAAATGCCACTAAAAGAAAATGAGTAAAAAATTATCTATAGTTTCGATAGCAGGAAAAAAACTTTCCTACCCATTTTAATATAATTAAACATAAAATAAATATTTTTGTCTAATTTTCAAAACTTAAGTAGGTAAGAACTTTTCGCCAGCCAGATATGATAAATTATAATGGACCTCTAGATTAGAGAAAAACAAAAATTTTGATTACGTATGAAACTTTTAGCTGTTATATAATGCCACAAAATTAATGGTAAAGCTAAAAGAATCACTACAAAGAATATACATCACTGAATTTGGCTAATCTCTAATTTTCATTTTTAGGAGAAGATTGAAACTGCAATCCTGTCCAAGATTAAATTTCAAATCATACGTTGAAATGTCCGTACTGGCAAAACAGGGAGAAGAAAAAAAAGATCAAGATTTAGTACCCCTTAAATTTTTTGAAAATAGCAGGCTTTTTTTATTAAGAAAAATTAACCAGTTTCTTTCAAAATAACCCAATAGGAAAATTATACCATAAGAAATGACTAATCAATTTGTGGAGAAACTTAAAACCTTTCCTTCACCAATGTAAAATGTCCAATTTAAAAATGTTTACTCACAGAGTCAATCACATGGCATTGCCATACGCAACTAGGCGTGACCACAAAATGAAATGATGATGGGCCTACGGAATGATCTTTTTCAATATGTTGTCCACCAAAAATCACTAATCAAATTCATCGAGCTATGTTTTTAAAAGCCATAAAGGGCAGAAATTACGAACAACTTATAATGAAAAAACACTCGAGAGCTTAAAAAATGTCTTTGATCAATCCAACCAAAGTGATTTATGCGTGTTCAACATACTGAAAGAGATCATTCCAACGGATCCATCATCACCTCATATGGTTGCCTCAAGGTAGTCAATAAAATTGTATGACCCAGTGTGCATGTGAACATCTAGTCTCATTGTTAAAAATGCTATAGAAAAAACTATGTAACCCATTAAACGGAACACACAAGCGCAAAGCGAGTAGTTAGGGAGGTGTGATTCCAAGACTTACGGTTTCCGTTTCTCCAATCTTCCTCCTATTCGGTTCAGGAAATCCATTTTTCTTCATTGCCCTCCAATCTAGTGGTCAATTTGACACAAGAAGCCACTAAAATGAGGGAATAAGAAACCACCAAAAGTTACATAACGTGGTAGTGAGATACATTTTTCGACTAAAAAACCTGTGATGATAATAAGGTTAATCAGAAATGGAAAATCAACTATTGCATCGCATGAGTAATAGGTCAACATATTCCTCTTCTCTTTATTTAGACAAGTCAATGTTCTCTACCCACACACACTCGCTAGATTCATACACCAAAAGAAAAGTAAAACATACACTTAAGCAATTTGAACTTTGAACCATTGATAATTGCATTACGTAAACTATAGGTTACACAATCTTTTGCCTACTTAAACCCAAAACCATTGGACAATCTTTTTTATTATAATCATTATCATCTTTATTATCATTCTCTCTTTTTTTAAGACGTTTATAAGTTGTTTAGCCGTGTGACAATGTGGGGAGACTTGAGATTCTAACTGGCAGATATAAACAAGTTAAGGGGATTAAATGATTAACAATTCAAAATAAAAATTAAATAGTTACAGGCGTTGAAGATTTCCACCAAGAGAAATTCTAAAAAACAGCTTGTCGTCTCAGAGTTAAGGAAAACTTTCTGGCTGCCTTAGACATTGTCATAACGCATCGCATTACCCCAAATACCTAATGAACATGGCCAATTTTCGCAACTATGCTTTTTAACTCCAATGGTTCCTCAATTTCCATGATTTCTTCACTATTGATAAAATTTCAGACACCTGCTATTAGTTTCCTAACTCATCAAGTTGTAAAATGGTACTTTTACCTTTCTAAACACTAACTGCATTCTAGTGAGTATTCTTGGTATTGTGTTGGACGACCCTATCCAAATTAAAGATCTTTTAATCTTCTTGACTAATCCTCCTACCAGAAAAGTAAAAATGGAAATAAAAAGATTGGAGAAAAATAGTAAATTGAGAAAGATACCTCCTCTGCCAATCGCTGACCAACCCAAATGTCTGAACTCTGCCCAATCTATAAAACACTACGGTTTTCCATTGCATGTGAAGCATATAATGTTTCTTTTTTTAATGATGTGAAGCGTATAATGTTAACGACGTGCAAACCGTACAACTTTCTTAGCATAATGGGAATTTGATTAAATTTTTCATCAGCAATTCATAATAGGGATTTAAGGGTAAAGCCTAGAAATCAAGTTGAATAGGACTTTAATTGACGAGTTTGAATTCATTTCCGCAATTAAGATGAAAATAAGATTCTTTTGATGTCTAAAATAACTCTCTAATTTGCATCAAAATTTCGATGTAATTGAAACTTCCATAGGCAATGAAAAGAAGGTTAGCTAGTTTGAAAAGCAAAGCCTCTACCCTTTATTATGGTAAATATGATTTTTTTTAAAGATATAGAAGATTAGATAGTTTTCGATTTAAGTTTTATATATTGGGGATCACCCAAGCATTTAATTGGATCTCCTAGGGCACGGATTGTCTAGGGCGCAAATCGAACCAGAGTAATACTGAGCCTTGCTATAAATAAGCTTAATTCACCTTCTCTTAGGCAAAGATTAAGCGATTCTATTCTCCAAATTATATTTCTCAAAAAAATCGTTTATAAAAGATACATATTTGGACAATTAAGTTGGCCACATTCTCTTCCCAATCATAACTTGGAGTAAAATTCATATATGATCTCAATGTAATGAAGGTGCAGACGTATGCACTTGAAGGTTGAATATAAATACTCTTTCTAGTCTGCCCACTAGTTAACTACCTGCCCTGTGAGGGGGTCAATCACCAAGGTAAATTTTTGGTTATTGGCTGCAGATTATATTCAAGGGCTATTGTAAATGATATTTTCAACCTATGTTGCCTTTCTTTCTATGTAGATTACAAGGCCTTTTGGGGGCAATAATACACTTTTTTAATAGCATAAATGCAATTTAGACGGGGTAGCAAGTTTGCAAACATAGGATTTTATTAACATAATCAAGGGCTATCTCACTGAGCCCTTGTCAATCGCCAAGGTTATTATAAGCTATCATATAGCTGCACAGAGCATATTCAAGGACTACCTAAACTGATATTTTTAAGCTATGGTGCCTTCATTTTTATGTAGATTACAAAGTTTTTGGGGGCAAGATATAATTATTTTTTTACCTTTCAAAAAAAAAAAAAGATCATAATTTTTTTTACCAGTGCAAATGCAATTTAGACAGGTAGAAAGTTCTTAGATATGGGATTTCACTAACATAATCATACAATATCTTTTAGTCAGCAAATGAAAGTCATACAAATGGTCAGCAGCCATTCCTGTGTCAGCTCCATGGATTTCTACTAGTGACATCAGACTATTGGGACCAGAGTTCATAGAGTTACATCAAGTTCACGATGGCAGGAGAGGACTCATTTAACCATTTAAGCACTATAACCCCCCAAACAGGCCATAACCAGACTCAAACATCAGAGAACTAGAGTTAAGCTAAATAAGTATTGAAAGTTGCAGAAATTTTAATCTAAATATTTACGACATTGCTAAATGAAGCATGTTAGAAGCATGCATACACATGAAATAGTAATCACTCAAAAAGAATAAATAAATAAATAACCATAAAATGATAATGAATATCAATAACAAATACCATATATAGGTACAGAATGCTCAAAAGGAAGATATACTAACATTAACAAATGAACAAAATGATTCATGCATAACACAATAATATCAAGAAGAATCAAACACAATATTGACATAATTAATATTATAACTTATAATGCCCAAAAAGCAGAAACAAGCATAAAAGAATCATGTGTAAGGCAGTCAAGGTAATGTTAATAAAGTTAATAACAAGTGCAAATTTTCAAATTCAATGAATGGTATTAATTGAACCAGTTTGGTTTCTTGGCATATCTAGAAAAAATATTAGTTAATTGTACAACTAGAAAAGATCCAGTAATTTTTATACCAACATTTTGGTGATGCCAAGAAAATATTCCTATTCATGCCCAGCCAAGGTTGATCAAAACTAATGATATCAACCACTACCTACTGAATCCACAAATCACCATATTCGTTGGAGCTAAAATTCCTGAATCCAAAAATGTTCTTGAGAGGCCACCTATAGTAAAGACCACTTTGTGCAACCCTCCTTCAGTCAACCCCAACTGTTTACGCTAACCTACTAGACATGAATTAGTATGTATACCAAATTGGAATATATTCCTCCTCTAAATCATGGCATAGGGTCTACAAATTGTAAAGAATCATTTGATGATTTCAAGAGGTCAAATCTCAACCTGAACCATTCATATTAATCCTTAAAGTTGTGGTTCCTAAGTTAAAAATCAGTATGAAATGTTTTGAGATGGATTTTAGTTCAACAATAGGTATCGAATGGATGGTTGTTTCATAGGGAGTAGGATGTGAAGAGGGCTTAGATTGATCATAGAAGGACATAGGATGTTTGGGACACAGTTAAAGCCATGTATTTTGATGGTGACAATTCAGCCCTCTTATATGAGTTATATATCAGACAACTCTCATCTCCGACAAAGGGAGTTATTATTGATTCAATATTATTCCAAAATGCGGACATGTTGGTTAGAGTTGGATCAACTCGAATCCATCACATTTGAGTTCACTGGTGATTCGGTTATCTATAAGAAGTTGATTGCTCGAAGTCAGACATTTGAGCTATTAGCTGGACTGAGTCAGGAATTTGAACCTATACGGGCTCAACTGCTTGGGCAACGACCTCTTCCCTCTCAGAATGAGATCTACTCTGCATTACTTCGAGATGTTAGACGTCGCATTGTTATGACTCCTCTGGGAACTGAACGCTCCGCGATGGTCACCACTCATTCCTCGATGTCTCCTTCCACTCATGGGGCTCTTGCTTCTCATGGCAAGGATTCGTCGTCTGACACTCGTAGGGACTCTAAAGGCCCACGAAAAAGGGTACCCATTTTTGTACCTATTGCAAGATGACCGACCATTATGTTGATTAGAAGCTTAATGGCCGTCCAAAGCAACCTAATCTCTTCGTTGCACCTCATGTTCCTTCTTCCTCTGAAATGGTTACTGATAATGCTAATGCGACCAGACAGGACTTTAACTTATTGTTGCAACAGTTGGAAGATCTTCAGCCCTTCGAGGTTTCTAATATTGTCTCCTCACTTCAAGTACTGAGTCCTTTGGCAAATCATGCTTCATCTTCTTCTTGGATAATCGATTCTGAGCCACTGATCATATGGCTGGTATGTCTACCCTTTTCTCTTATGTTTCTCTTGTTTCTTGTGGCCAAGTAAAATTAGTTAATAGCTCATCTACTACTATTGCAGGTAAAGGGACAATCCCTATCTCTCCAATCTTGCATCCCTCTTCTGCCTTGCATGTTCCCCATTTACCTCGTAACTTGCTTTCTATCAATGGACTCACTAAGAATTTGAATTGCTCAATCACCTTATTTCCTTCTCATTGCGTCTTTCAGGATCTGACCATGAGGCAGGTGCTTGATGGTGGTTGTGAAGTTGGAGGCTTGTATCTTCTTGATCGACAAAACTGGTGCTCTGAAGCTTACTCAACCTCTTCTTCACCCGATGTGTGGCCTTGGCATTGCCAATTAGGAAATCCCTCCGACTCTGTGTTGAAAAAATTTGTTCCTTCTTTATCTTTTAATAAGTTTGAGTGTAAACATTGCCATTATGGCAAACATAGTCGAACTTGTTTTCCTCCTTCCATCAATAAAAGTGCATCTACATTGTTTTCTACTATACACTCCGTTTGGCAATCACCTTTTGTCTCTCGAACGGGTTTTCATTATTTTGTTTCATTTATTGATTTATTCACGCATCACATGAATAAATACGATGAAACATAAGTTTGAGGTTTTTGAGCATTTTCACATGTTTTACAAATGGGTTGAAACTCAATTTGCTTGTAAAATTAAAATTTTGTGCGTGTAGCCAAACGAAAGAACCGACACCTACTTGAGGTAGCCCACTGATGTAGGACACGAGAGACCCATCTCTCTTGCAGTTTCGTCTCCTCTTGTTGCCTTCATCCTTAGCCCAGGTACCCAAATACCTTCATCTGCTTCACTTCTTCTTCTTCGATCCCTTCTACTTCACTTCTTCTTTCTCTCCGTTGCTTCCGCCGCCGCTGCCTTTCCTCTTCGCCCTTTTCATTCTTTCCCTTTCTTCCTTTCCCCATTCAAAAATACCCTAAACCAGCCCTAAAACTTAAGTCTCCCACGTGCCAGTCACCAGCCCATTTTAGTTAAGGTTCGCACGTGTAAAGCAATTCACGTGTGTGACCCGATATTTATCAGGATTGACTTAATTTGATTTTTATCCCCGCTTCAGCTACATTACCCACTCTCATCAATTTACCATGCATGTCCCCCATTCGTATTGGCCTGAAGCAGTCTAAACCTCATGTTATCTTATCAACCGCATGTCATCCCGTGTGTTACTAGATAAATCACCTATTGATCTTATCACCCAACACAAAACTATCCACAGTGCTCCCTTACATGTCTTTGGGTGTGTCTGCTATGTTCATCAATTTTCTGGAAATAAACTCTCTCCTAAGGTCGTGTCTCGTGTTTTCTTGGGCTACTCCCCTTTCCTAAAGGTTACAAGTGCCTTGATCCCCTCACAGGCAAAAGATATATCCGCATGATCCAAGTGGATCTTGATGCATACAATACCAAAGAGGATGGGGAAAAATGAAGAAAAATCCATCCAAATACAATTAGTCGGCTGATACATCGACTGAAGACTGTATGAAGTCCAAAAACAGCTCTCTGATAGTACCAGTTATGTACCATTCGACTGGTACATCATCTACCAAGTCAAGTCTGTGAATAGTACCAGTCGATGTACTAGTCAACTGGTACATCATCTCTTGTTTGTCTGTAAAGACAGACACCTCTTTGATGGTATTGGACGATGTACCAGTCGACTGGTACATCGTCTGGTACGTCAAGGCGGCAGTTTTCGACAGTTCAGAGCAGTTTCTACTTTTTGGAGTCGTGCATATGGCGATTCTTGGTGGTTCCTTGCGGTTCTTGACAGTTAGAACCAACCAAGAAGGACTTGTAACCAACCCAGGAGGTGAGCTTACAAAAGAGGAAGTTGTAGAAGAAGTTAGGGACCCCACTTTTCCACGGTGGAGTCACATCTGAGAAACGGAGAGGAGTTGATTCTCTCCTTCTCAAGGTTGCCTCAGGTTGCATAGAGAACAGAAGGCGCAAGATGAGAAGGGTCCACTCTTTCCAAGTGGCCCAGAGTTCTTCGAAGCATATGCGGACTAGAGAGACCACGTAGCCATGGTGGAGAGATTGGCGCACTGATCATGGAGATAGATGTTGACCAGAGAGACCACGTATCCACGGTCGAGATTTGGCGCACTGTTTTGGGAGGAAATTACCATCCAAGAAAAGAGAGGAGAGGAGTCTCTCCCTCTCAATTTTGAAGAAGTTGGTCAACTGCCCACGGATGTTACCAGCAATTGTAACAAGATCAATGTATTTTGTAATATTCTCTCCAAATTTCTTAGTGGAGCTTTTTGCCTAGATTAGCACGTGGAGTTTTCCCTCATTCAAAGGGTTTTACCATGTTAAAAAAAAAATATACATATTGTCTCAACCCCATTTTTCCCATTTGTATTTGTGTGTTGCCGGAAGAAGATCCAGATTCGGGTCTTGCTCGCTCATTTAGAGAAATGAGTAGGGGCGTCGAATTCATTACAGATCATGTGGTATCAGTTGTCAAGTTCTTCGAAAGCCCACATAAGTTCCGAAGAAATTTGCTCGAAGCTCTTGCGGGGCCAAAAGCCTCCAAAAGGGGAGGTATGATCCATAAATGGATCTTATTACAAATGGAGGAGTGAGTTTTTCATCTACAACTTCAAGATTTAGCATGAGCTAAATACCCTTAACAAGTGGAGCCATGACCCAGGTGGATCTTGATGCATACAGTACCGAAGAAGATGGGGAAAAATGAAGAAAAATCCATCCAAAGGCGATCAGTCGACTGATACATCAATTGAAGACTGTATGAAGTCCAGAAACAACTCTCTGATAGTACCAATTGATGTACCAGTCGACTGGTACATCATCTACCAAGTCTGTGAATAGTTGGATAAGGTAGTTTCTTACTGAGTGGGGTCTTGCTCCTGCCAATCCACTCATCATGTTCTGTGACAATCAGACGACGACCAACATTGCCTCCAATCCGGCCTGTTATGAGATGACCAAGCACATTGAGGTTGATTGCCACTTCCTTCGTCAGCATATTTCTGAAGACCGATTGTTTACCCCTTATTTGCATTCTAATGATCAGCTTGCGGATATGTTGACAAAGCCAGTACGTCTACATCAACTCATTTTATTATTAGCAAGCTAGGTTTACTAGGCATCTTCGAGCCAGCTCGAGGGGGAGTGTTGTAGGACCCATAGCTGATCATGTTGGGTCCACAATGGGTCCCCCAGTTGCATTAGTGTTGAACAAAATCATCTTATTCTGGAAAGTCAACTTTGTCTATATCGCTAACTGTAGGATTTATTGTAATTGATTAATCCAATATTCTTTAATTTTCCTTCTATTTCTAGCAATCTGATTGGCTCCTTTTCTTTTTCTTTTCTTTTTTAAGACCAAGGTGTCCAAGCCTCTTGGAGCACCTGACTAATCCTGGGGGCATGTGCAAACCTCCCTATCCACACACATCGAGTAAAACTATAGGGAGTGGCCATTTTGTGTTGAAAGTAACTTTCACTCAAGACCTCCCGCATCTCATACGCGTTCTTGACCGCCAAGGCAACCCTCACGGGTTGGCTCCTCCTTTTCTATTTATTCATGTAACCTTTTACATTTTACAATCAATGTAACCTCCTACATTTTACAATCAATACAATCAAGAGAATCATTCTTCTCACTCTCTCTCTTCTTATTATAATTCTAAACTATGAAGCACTATGAAACCCTTCAAATATCCGTGTCGGGTCTATCCCTTGACAAAAATGTGCAAGAGCCAAAAGTAGACATTTTCCGCTAATCAACAATTCCTCTCCCCAAAATATCCTTTCTCTAAAATACCATTCTATACTCTTCTAAATCATCGTCTCTATCAAAGTGCCAAGAGGAGTTGATGATAGACAATTCTTGCTCAACATCATATACCAAGTAGCAATTCATCTCAACAGTTTCCGCCCCTTTCTTCTTGTACAATGTCATTCTAAATTGGAGAGCTATGATTTAAGGCTCCTTACTTGCTTTTGTTTCTAACCTCCATATCAAAGTCCTTTACCACCTTCAATCTCCTTTATGCCTAACAAACATAAGCCACAGTAAAGATTTAAGGCGCTATAATGTGATTAGATAGTTCTTCAACTACCAAATCAATCATAGAAGTGGATTTAAACATAACCAATAGCATAGGAGCAAGGCGAGCTAAGTATAAGAAAGCTAGTGGAGTTTTATGTGATAAAAGAGTCCATATCTGCTAAAGAGAAGATTAAGTAAAATCATTATCACCCAACAATAATTTATGGAGCAGAGTGTTGGCTGATGAAGTAAACAAAGTATTGGTTATAGAAATCTGTAACGGCAACTTTTTATGATGTTCAACCCATGCTTCCACGACCCTTTGTACATGTGAAGGATGTCTCATGCTTATAATTCCCCTTCCAATTGAAAACTTCCATTTCCCTTTTTGTCTTTTCCTTCTCCGTTTCTTCCACATATGATTCCTTTGGCACAAGATGAACTTTGTCTCACAAGCTCATGTAGATGATAGAAACCTCAGTAGGAAAAAGACATTCACATCCATCCCACAGCCTTAAGGGGACTGACGATTTTCAATTAATAAGTGAACCCATACACCAAAAAATAATGTTCTAGGGAAGCATCATCAGCAAAAACCATGAAGCCAAAAATTCCTCAAAAGACCTTAAGACTCTTCCACATCAAGCATCCCATGCAAATGAAGTCACACAATCTCATGCAGAGACCTAGCACATTAACCATCATATGATATGCTGTTCCCTTGAATCTATGCAGTGCACAATCCCAACAAAGATAAGCTACAAGGGACATTTTAGATTTTATCAGAAATAGGGGCATACCATTATTAATCTTTGTTTCCCCTCCCATTCAATCCACACCTTAGACTTCATTACTAAGTTGATCACTACAACCAACAGGCTCAACCCAAATTCAGATGGATTAGATTAATGACTCCATCATTGGCTAGAACAGTAACGAATAAAAATATCAGAACATGCTTCTGCCTTGCTTTTGCCTCTCTAAAACTAAATCCAGCCCTACTGATCTTCAGCTCCCTGTCCCACCTAGTTATATTAGCCTCTCATTTTTATTTATTTTTTGGTTTTAAAGTGGTCCCAAAAACCCTTCCATTCACCAACTAAAAGCATCACTCACCTCAGCTTCCATTTGGAACATAAAAAAAAAAAAAGCAGATCTCCCATTTGTCTAATCATTAGCATAAAATGGCAAGCACCTTACCACATCCTACGGGATCCAACCAAAATCTTGGATGGCCAATCAAGAATACTCACTATAACATAACCCACCTTATCACATCCTAAAGGATCCAACCAAAATCTTGGATTGCCAATCAAGAATGCTCACTAAAACAAAGAGAACGAGCACCTTACCACTACTAACCTCAAACCAACATCACTATCCCCTAATTTGATGCCTTCCTTCCTTCAATAAATTTAAAAAGCTTGATGTGGTATAGTTTGATGCATTTTTCCTTAATAAATTTAAAAAGCTTGATGTCACCACATCAAGCAAACATTGCTCTATCAAGACTTTAACGTATCAAGCAATTTCATATCCTTGTAGCCACTAATCCCATCAATGTAGGGCATGCTTTCTAAATTCTCTCCCACTCTATCCCATCAAAAACCATGCTCTCCTCTAAAACCCTATAATCCATTATATCCTTCCCCATCCCTTCAATACATGTTTTAAAGGTCTCTCTACTTGTTCCCTCTACTTGCACCCTTTCAATCAGGCCATCTACGGAGCAAAAAAGCAATTAAAACTTGCTTCAACAAGTAAATTAGAATTGGATACTTCTCATAATTAGCTCAGGTACATATGCGTTTTCCCAATCTTCTAGGTTCTATCCTACACAAATATATTCACGCTGTCAATGTCAAACACTAGATGTGCCAAGGTGAACCCATTTTCTGCCTTATCTTAATTAAGTCCAGTTTTTTTGAAATTTTACAAAAAAAAATATGTAATCATAATTAGATATCCAAAACCCGTGAGGGTTGGCTTAGCAGTCAAGAACCCGCTCAACACAAAAGGGCCACTCCGTTACCTGGAGTGTGCAGATAGGGAGATTTGCACATGTCCCAAGAATTAGTAAGGTACTCCATGAGGCCCACACTAGGTATACACCTCCCTCCTTAGACTCCAAACCCCTAGGTGACAGATCTATGCCTTGCACCTTACCACTGTGAATATGCATTCCAGACACTGAATGAAGCATAAAGCCAGACTGCATCCAAGCTGCAATTCTATTTACCTTTTTCTCTATTTTTTGGGAGAGCTAAAGATGCATTCTTATCCCATTTGTGTCCACCATATGGAAATAGACAACCCTCAAACGCTGACACCATACTTCCCCGATTCTATGAAACTTGACATAATGGCATTATGCTACTACAGTGAATTTCAACACAAAAAAATCCATTAGTGCCTAGGTAACTCAAGTAACAGCTATCCAGGACGAATCAACTTACAGTCAGTCATGTATGGAACTTAAACATTCGATTGATGTTATTACCAAAGTCTGCTAGACATGGCACTCGTATAGAGTAGTTTATAAAGTAAGAATGGGGTAAGATTGGAAAGCATTTGATAATGATTCCATAGAAATAAAAGGTGACTGTACTCCATATTGAAACTAACTAGATCATCCCTGTATCAGAAGTCAGCAAGATAAACTGTGGACCAAGTATATAGTGAAGCAATCATGATAGTATTAAAAGAAAATAACTATAAGAAATAGAAATAAATAAATAAATAAAACTAGCACAAATAAATACCTGGTAGACTGGTCTTGAATGTTTCCTATTGCTGATTACTAGAGCCATGCAAACCTTGAGCATTTGGTTGCTGTTGTAACTGGAGGAGAAGACTGTGAGCAAGTTGTAGGGTTGATTGGAACTTTTGGTTTGAATCACTCTCTGACATGCCCTGACCAGAAGAAGCAATGATAGGAGACCGAAGTTGCACTTGATTTGGGAACTCTGTGTTTACCTTATCAGTTGCCAAGGGCACGAACATTTGTGGTTGGAATATACCACCACTCTGAACCTGAGGTGCAACAGGCTTTGGTTGAGAAAAGATCAATGGTTGGAATACTCCAGCAGCAGCATCTGTAGCATGCAATGCACCATAGTTTTGTGGATTTTGAGAAGCATCAAACTGATAAAGTTGATTGGCCTGGGATGCTGTATACAGCCCACCTTGGGATGGTATTCCAAAGTCATGCATTGGTTTGGTAGTCACAGTGGCCTGCTGAATGTTCAGAGAAGGATCATGAACTTGTGAACCACCAAGGATGGCTTGTGCAGAGTTCTCTGTCCTGTTAGAAACATTTGCGTAAGTTGTAAATTGAGAATAAAGTGCAGCCTGATTATTGTGTTCATGCCCTAACTGCTGAGATGGATGATTTGCTTCCTCTGATTTTACATTATGGAAACTGCCAGAAACCACTGCTTGATTTTCCTGTCTCCAGCCCTGTGACGGCATCACTTTGTCAGGTGTCACAGAAGCAGAGATTGATGCTGGCCTTACAGAAGCACTAATGATAGCTGCCCAGAGTTTGAGGATGGAGATTGAGTGTTGGTAGGAATTAGAGCAGCTAAAGTAGCAATTAACTCAGGTGTTAATGAAACCCCAGATTGGGGAGGAACTGCCCGATTAGTAACATAATCTGAAGATGCAGGTGGCATAGGACGTGATCCATCGGGATGGGCTAGTGGTGGCTTCACACCACCTGAATGAGGAAGTGAGCCCTCATGTGAGCCCCTATTGTAGTCCATTTGCAAACCTTGATCCTCCTTTTCAGGAACTGAATTGTAGTCAGTTTGTGGGGGAAGAAACTCCTGTCTGTCAATGTAACGTGGTGCAAGGAGCGGCTGCTGAAGCTGTTGAGGTTGATGCAAATTTACACTTGGTGGTTGCTGGGGCATTTTGAGGACAAGCCCATAAAGACGCTCAGGACCAGGCACTTTCAAAACCTTTGTTAAGAAATCTGATGGTGGAACCAAAAACAGTGTAGTGCCATCATCAAATTTTGCAACACCAGCACGATTCTTCATACCCAGATAACGCAGAAATTCTGTATATGAAGCAAAATCTTCTTCACTGTCAGGTAAGAAGAAGACAATGTCAAAACCAATAGCCTCTGCATAGTGTTTCGCGAGCACATCCAACCCTGTTCTAGCTGAGCAATTCACGGTTTCAGGACTGCCAAAAAAATAAAGGTTAAGAACTAGACCAAGATAAGAAATGTGTAACTAAAATATAGATCCATGAGCAGATGCTGGTGCAGATAAGATAAACTTACAGCTGGGAGTCTATCCCCTTCCCAATGGGTATACATCGAGCATGACAAACAGGAGTTCCACCCTTAGCTATAACACCACGCCAACAGTGGTCATTATCAGGAAGGTCCTGGTGCTCAGCAGGGACAGGGTGGTCAATACTTGGGCGACTTAGACCTTCAGGGCTTTGGTGAATTTGACTTTGAACATTTCCATGTGATCCTGATGGGCCTTTGTTGACATGGAGCACCAACCCAAATGAATCTCCAGTTCCTTGACCATCCATCTGCCTATGATTGGAAGGCATGTCACCAATGACAGCACCATCCATCCTTGACCTCTTAGGCTCTCTTTGGAAAGGGGGCACATCAAACTCATCCAACCTACCATGCATTGGCCTACTGGGTGGCTGCAGTCCTTGCAAAGGAGAAGGGAGCATACCTGATGCAGTGAGAGATGGCCGCCTCCAATTAGCAGCCATTGGGTTGTCACGATTAGCATCCGCAAGATTGTGGAGAAAAGCAGGCATATCATTGAACTCGGGGCCAGTAATTGAGGGATCAAAACCATGTGGTCCAAAAGGCCTCATGAACATATTCTGACGAGGCATGCCACCAGGAGGTACAGGTCCAGGAAATTTATTTGGAGGAACTGGACGAGCATGACCAAATAATTCCATATGCCCTGGTCTAAAGGGAGGCTCGTTAGAGAACATATCAGGTCTAGGTCCTCTAATTCCTGGGTAAAAGGCCAGAAAGTCCTTGCCAGGTGTTAAGTCACTGCTTGAAAACATTATCTGTATCCTCGGATCATTAAAAAGACGACCTTGCAGACCTTCTTTAGCACGTCGAGCTTCATCAACACTTCTGAATTCTACAAAGGAATAATGTCTTGAAGGGAAACTTTTGATCCGCTCAATTTCACCAAACAAAATCATAGCATTATGTAGCATCTGCTCATCAATCTGAACAGAAGGAGGATATCCAATCCATAAGATATTGCTTGGTTGACTATCTCCCCTTTGGCCACCAAACTGTTGAGATGACTGGAAAAAGGAAATTGAAATAAGAACTTAACAGAACAGAACAAAGAATGAAAACTACATGCATTTCTTCCAAATTTTAAAAAATAAAATAAAATTACCGGATGCCTTCTCAGGGCAAACTGGGAAGATTCAGGAAAATCTGGTGGCATCCACATCTCTGGAGGTCCTGCACTTTTTCTATTGTTGAACCGTCCATCCCTCAGCTCAAGTAAATCAGACCAATTTTCCTATCAGCAAAAATAACACAGAAGATGTAATGAATACCACCATGTGCTTGAAAGAAAAAATGAAATATGAATGAGCACATAATCTGAATACCATATTTATTCAGAGAATATAATACGTACTCTTTGTGAAGGCTGAGATCTCAGATAGTCTACTCCTATTTCCTCACCACCTAAACTCTTCCTATTCATATTTTTCAATGCTATAACAGCATCTTCTAATTTGAGATAGTTGACAAGAGCACAGTTCCGTTCCCTGAGGAACTTGAATTCTTCAATCTTTCCAAACTTCAAGAACTCACGTTCTAGCTGTTCTTTAGTAATAGATGAACTAATACCACCGACCAGAAGATGTTTAGCAGGTTTAGCCTGTAAACATAGGACGTAAGTTTCATGCTAGATTAGAAAATGATAGCCACTAGTTTGTGAATGCAATACCAAGAGAGGCATTCACAATACCGACAAAACAAGCTACGAATTAATATGAATATTTCTTCCTGAATACACCATGTTTTATTGTGACAAGTTACAAGTGTAAACATCTTAACACCTAAACGCACTTTGGTGATAAATAGAATTACAACAAAAATGATATATGAATATATAGATTTGTTTTTTTTTTTTTAAAGATAATAGTGAATTAAATAAAGAATTTAGTAAATTAAATATAGAGAAAGTTGCGAATTTAGTAAATTAACCAAAGAATTCCCAAGAATGCGCAATCATGCCTACTATCTTTGATGGTCCTAGAGAAGCAAACAGTGCAATATCACATCAGAAGCAGGTTTCCCATGATGCATTGCAGATAACAGTTGCTCAGATACAGAACATGTCAAAAAGTTGTAAAGACGGCAAACACAGTGACGCCTGTAGATATACCCTCAACAAACAAGAAAAATTGCAAGAACATCATGAAAAGCATCAAACATAGCAAGTAGCTTCATTTAACTAGTACAGGCCTTCTTTCTGAGAGAAATTGTAACTGAAACTTATTTTAAAATAAGAAGGATGAAAGGATACATAGCAAGCAGATTGGCAGCAGACAAAGCAGTTATGATGATTTCTAAGGAGTGACTTTTCCACCTCTTCCAATCTGCTTTTTCTCCAAATTGCCATGGCGGCTTGAACATGCAACCTTTGTTGCAACAATAAGCACTTGTGAATGCGCTACAGGAACTTGTCCATGGAGTTAATTCATTGATATATTACTTATGTTCTAAGTGCCCCATTTACAAAGAATCCAAATCATGCATCAAACACGATTCATATGCATAGATACATGTTTTCACCAGATTATGCCTACCTGTTACACCCACTGTCAAACAGATCAATTGCGAGGGCATGATGAACTTCATACTTCAAAGATTTTCTAGTTAGGTCTTTTCACTTGATCCATCCAATAGTTTACTCGATAGTTTAACAGAATCTAACACAGGACAAGCATCTAAGCATGTGAGTGAAGTTTGACAAACAGTATTGATTCTTCATAAGTAGGTCCTACATGTCCCAATATGTCAGTATTGGATCTCTTCTTTCATTCCTTGAGGCTGCATTTGAATGTTGAAGATAGTCATCTTTAACAAAAAAATGAAAATGGCTTTTTACCCTTTTTTATGAAATGGTTAGTTTCCAATTTTCATTAAGATACTTTACTTTCCATACATCCCAAAATGGAGCCTGAGTTTCATTTAAAACCATAAAAATATGAGCCTGAACAAGATGCACCATGGTATACAGGAGAGTTTCAAATCTTCTAGTGCCAAATGACTGTTTATAAGATCTGAATAAACAATCCACGAATGGTGTAAAATAGGAGCAAAAGAAATAGAGGCATATTTTTTTTTCAAATGTCAGAGAGATTCCTGCCCCCACAATCAGTGACAGTATCAAAGATTCGTAAATTCAATCCATACATGCAGTCAATTTCAACCTATTAAACTCACCAGTAAAACAAAATTACTAAATTGCATAACACGTAAGGGCATTCTCCTAAGTTTATCAATAAATCTGCTACCATTTTTCAAAATTTTAATTACCTTTGTGGATCAACTGAATGGAGATATTTGCAGCAAGTTAGATTTTGGTTTGCACAGATTAACTGATTATTGTATCATCAGGTACAACAAAGAAAATTTGAAAGTTATCGCAACAATCAACAGAAGATGACACAAACACTATCAACAATCAACAGATACATCGTCGTAATAATTTTCAATCAGTTTCAAATAAGAGAAAAGAAAACGACACACACAATGTGTGCATTTTTCCTTTCAAAATTTAGCAATTGACAGGAATAACACTGTAAAACAAGCCACATCACCGTATAGAATTACAAAACCAACAATCAATCCAATCTCAAATTACAGTCACATAAACGGAAAATATGAAGGAAAAGTGATGGAGAACAAACCGGGCGAGCAAAGTTTATCTTAATGTGTCTGCCACAGACCACATGTCCCTGGAGCGCATTTCTGGCAGCGCAGGCATCGTCGAGATTCTTGAAGTAGATGAAGGCAAAGTTCTTCGGTCCATAGATGATGATGCAGAGCAAAGCACCATGCTTGGCAAAGGCAGCCATTAGATCGGCATCGGTTGTTTCGGGCGCGAGGTTTCCAACCCAGAGTTGGAGGGAGGGGGCGTCTTCATCACCTTCAGTCTCATTCCGCCCAGCCGGCGGCTTCCTAGGGTTTGCATCCGATGCCGGCATGTCCCTATGGCTTCCTAGGGTTTGTTTGCGCAAAAAACAGAAAAAAAAAATGCAGAACCCTAAAATATTAGGCTGGAGATGGGAAATAGATCGATAGGCAGATAAGAGCAATTAGGACAAGATGAAGAGGAAAAATCTGATGAGAATGAGGGGAAAAACAAATAAAACTTCGAGACTGTAAGGAGGAGGTTGAGGTCTGTTTGGGAGAAGAGAAGTTTCGAAGAAAGAGGAAAAAAAAAGGAAAGCTGAGAAAGAGAGAGATTGGTGATGTAGGGTGAACCAAGAGAGCTACTTTATAGGGTAAAAGTCTCAGAGAGGTAACATTTTTTCTAATTTATATGAAAATGTATTATTTTATTTAATCAAATTAAATAATTTAGCTTATATTGTTGTAACTCAACTATTAATCTCCTGTATCAGAAGTAGGAGGTGCCAGAATCAAACCATATTGTCTCATTTGGTGTGCACTAAGGGCAGTGGGGACCACCCATCGAGGTTTTACGCAAGATTTTCTGTAGATTCCCACATATAAATTAAAAAAAAAAATGTGACTAATTTTTTCGCCATTTATAAACCTCTCACAAAATGTAGGAATTGACCATCAAGCTAACCTCTAGGAGTTCGGAGATCAACATATTATCCTAATAGATATTGGGTTATAGAGTTTTCACTTATTATCATCATATTAAATTTTAAATAATTTCTTATTTTAATATATTTATATTAGATGCTTGAGAATATAGTAATTATTCGTAGCTTTTACTTCTTGGTGAGTAAGTGTCTATCAAATAAGATATTTTAAATTTTAAATTCTGAGAAAAATTCACATATAATTAAATTTTAATTTTAACTTTCCTTCAAACTCTTATTTAATTATTCATAATCAAAATTTCAAATTTAAAACTTAAGATTTTCAACATTCAGACATATATAGCCATGCATTCATTGAGATATTTTATTTATTCACTTGGTTGCCAACCACCTAGTGACCAGCTAAATCATGAAAGAGACTGCAAATGCATCAAATAAAAATATATATTTTAATAATATTTGGACTTATCTAATTTAAGATAATTAAAAAAAATGTCTTTTAACTTTAAACACTCAATGAGAAATATTGAAGACAGAAAATGGAATTTTTATTTCTTAACTTCTAATGATAATCATGTAGTGTAGAAAATTTTAAGTAAACTCCGTATTCTTGTAACCCCAAGGGTTATCTCAATTAGTTTGAGAGCAAGATCTCTAAAGAGAGGTCTTAAATTCAAACATAAGAGTTCTGATAAAGGGCTACTTCCCATAAAAATATGTATAGAGTAAGATCCCATCGATTTACTCATGTGTGTGCGGATAGGGGGATTTTCACACACTCTGAAGGACTAGTCGGGTGCGATACTTAGACACCTCCGGACCTAAAAAAAAAACTCCGTATTCTTATTTACTATAAATTTTTAAAAAATTGCTCCTAATCTAAAAAGGCAGTAAAAAAGCAGTTAGTGTACCCCATATTCATTCATAAATAATCTTGTCTACATCCAACTAGTACCTCCCTCTCCTCTTACTTGTCTCATTTAATAGTTTAATTGTGACAAGTCACGTGCGAAATTTATCTAATGCTCTCGTACTCAAAAATAGATTGAGATTTTAAAATTTTTTTTTGTCATTAAAAATATAATTTAGTGATTTATTTTGAAACTCATTAGATTATAATCATTAATGAGCTAATAATACCTCAAACGTTCACTACTAGTGGTGCGGTGAAATTCGAAGACAATGAGCCTTCACATTTTGTAATTCAAACCCCCTCATAAAGCTCACGCTTGTTTTACATGTGTTGTCTTTAATTAATTAAAATTATAATTAATTATTTTATTACATCTTGAAGTCCATTAGTAAAGATTTCACTTAGGGGTTTAGCCCAAATCGTACAAGAGTTAAATTGACCTTAAAAATTATATATGTATGTATGGTACATACAATGACCTGAACTATCCATTCATATACTTAGTACTGTTATAAATACAACTATAATCATGAACCCTAAAAAAAAATGGAGAAGCAAGGGTGAAAGAAAGAGAAAAAGGAAGGACAAGGAGGACGAGGGGAGGGGAAGGCACGATTTAGGATATTATATTATTATGGATGTATCACTATCAAAAACAACTAAAAAAACATTAGAATTCAAAATCCTTAAGAGGGTATGACCCAAGGGTTCAAATATCGGCCGATATATATCGTATCGGCAGATATATATATCGATTTTTTCAAACCAAACAATATCGGCCGATACGATAAGTATCGGCCGTACAGTAGGAATATCGGCCGATACGATAAGTATCGGCCGTACAGTAGAAATATCGGCCGATATGACCGATAAATGGTCGTAAATATCGGCCCCAATATCGGTCGATATTGGTAAATATTGGTTTATTACATTTATTTCTGGTTTTTTTTTTAAAAAAAAAAAAACGATATCGGCCGATACGGACGATCTATCGGTCCGTATATTGGATGCAATATCGCCCGATAAGCTATTTATTGGTCTAGAAAGCCCGGTTTTTTTTATAAAAAAAAACGTTATCGGTAGTGGGACCCACTGGATATCGACGATATTCAATACAAATATCATGCGATATTTGGACCGTTTATAGGTCCAGAATATCGGCCGATAATCCCTGTATATCGATCCGTATCGTTACAGTTAATATGAATTAAAAATTAATATCGGCGATATTTTGAATGATTTTCGGGCGATATATCACGGACGATATATCGCACGATATATCGTCCAAAATATCGCCCAGGAATCCTGCATGACATCCCATCCAACAGGCTGTGGGATTCTTGCTGTTTCCCCCGCCTGAATTTTTTATTAATATTTCTGAAACCCGTGATCTGAACCGACCGAACTCCTCCATTATATGAGTACCCCATACATCTCTTCATTCAGCCACAAAATCATTCCGAAACTCACTCATCCAGCAGTGGTATTTTCTAACTCCTATCCTCATCTTACAAACGTTCATCCGGATAGATTGGAAATCCTTGTGTATTATTGGCTTATCTTAGAAGATCATTCCGTTCAAAGTACTGGAAATAAATTGATCTTATTTTCATGTAAGTTTTTATTCCATTTTTATTCTTTAGCCTTCTGATCTAAATATTTTATGGTTTTAATGTATAGTTTAATATTTAATGTATTTTTTGTAATATGTTGTTGTTTTAGAAATATGGATTATTAATTATTGATAGTGATTTATTTATACTTAAAGCCTTAAACATTTAGCATAGAAGTTATTGTGAATGTATGATATTTTTTTTCATGCAGATTAGTTTTTTTTTTCATTTTCTTTTATTTTCTAAAGTGAAAATGTACTACAAAACATTATAAGAATTAAGAAATAGTAATTATTGGGAAAAAGTTGCTGATTTTTTTTTATAAAACACCCCTCTGACTTTAGAAAGAAGGTTCTGTGAAAAAATATAAATTTCATGAAACGTAATTATTAATTTAAAATGTTTAAACAAAAACCTCGATTTCATGTGATAAATTGCCAAAAAAATATATAAATGTACCCAAAACGTATGAATATTTTTTAAACCAACCCTCTCAGTGAGTAGTGTTTGTGTACTGTAAAAAAATTCAGTTTGAAAGTAGATGAGGCTTTTTTGTAATTTTATCATTTAATCCCCCATTTTCATGTGATAAATTACGAAAAAATATGTAAATGTACCCAAAACGTATGAATATTTTTTAAACCAACCCTCTCAGTGAGTAGTGTCTGTGTACTGTAAAAAAATACAGTTTGAAAGTAGATGAGGCTTTTTTTTTAATTTTATCATTTAATCTCCCATTTTCATGTGATAAATTATGAAAACATATGTAAATGTACCCAAAACGTATGAATATTTTTTAACCCAACCCTCTCAGTGATTAGTGTTTGTGCACTTTAAAAAACGTAGTATTTGACAGTAGATGAGGTTTTTTTTTTTAATTTTATCATTTAATCCCCCATTTTCATGTGATAAATTATGAAAAAATATATAAATCTACCCAAAATGTATGAATATTTTTTAACCCAACCCTATCAGTGAGTAATGTTTGTGCACTGTAAAAAAAGTAGTATTTGACAGTAGATGAGGTTTTTTTTTTAAATTTTATCATTTAATCCCCCATTTTCATGTGATAAATTATGAAAAAATATGTAAATGTACCCGAAACGTATGAATATTTTTTAACTCAACCCTCTCAGTGAGTAGTGTTTGTGAACTATAAAAAAAGTAGTATTTGACAGTAGATGAGGTTTTTTTTAATTTTATCATTTAATCCCTCATTTTCATGTAATAAATTGCCCAAAAAATGTGTAAATGTATCAAAAAAATCAGATTCTATTTTTAAATGAAGCCTCTGAGTTTGTAGTGTGTTATTACTGTAAACAGTTTCAGGTTCACAGAAGATGATTTTTTTTTAAATTTTATCATTTAATCCCTCATTTTCATGTGATAAATTGCCCAAAAATGTGTAAATGTATCAAAAAAATCAGATTCTATTTTTAAATGAAGCCTCTGAGTTTGTAGTGTGTTATTACTATAAAAAGTTTCAGGTTCACAGCAGATGATTTTTTTTTAATTTTATCATTTAATCCCCCATTTTTATGTGATAAATTGTCCCAAAAATGTGTAAATGTATCAAAAAAATCAGATTCTTTTTTTAAATGAAGCCTCTGAGTTTGTAGTGTGTTATTACTGTAAAAAGTTTCAGGTTCACTAGAAGATGATGCTTTTTTTTAATTTTATCATTTAATCCCCTATTTTCATGTGATAAATTGCCCAAAAATGTGTAAATGTATCAAAAAAATCAGATTCTTAAACAGCAATGGCTAAGAACAATGAAGATCCAGCATGGTCGTTTGGTGAACGACATAGTAACAACAAAGTCAAATGCAACTTCTGTGAAAAGATGGTATATGGAGGAATACCCCGTTTAAAGGCACATATAGCCGGAAGGACGGGAGATGTAGCCGCTTGCAAACGCGCACCAACACAAGCGCAAATTATTTGCAGGCAACTACTGGAAGTGAATGTCCAAAAAAAAGAAAATAAGGACTGAAGCAGAAGAGCATGCTATCGGTCACATAATGGCCGACTGTTTAGAAAGTGAAAGGGAGGGCCAATATGTGGAAAATGTCCCGTCGTCTTCAGAATAGGATCCAGACGAGATTGAGGAGGATAGAGACCTGTGGCGTGCAATGCGAATTAGTCGCCGCGAACATGAGATGAGAGGGCAGAGTGGTGCATGTTAATTTCTTTAAATTAATTATTTAATGTAACAAAAGCAATTTATTTCTAAATTACATTAAAATGCCAAAAACTGAATTTTAATACTCTACACAGGCGGTGCGAATGGATCAAGGACTGCGCGTGGATCATCCAGACAAAAATCTAGACTTATGGGCTGATGGAATTCCATTAAAAATGCATTCAGAGGAGGAGAACGAGCAAAGACTGAACGCTACGGTGTAAATCCGGATACAGTTGGTGCTGGTGATCCAATGTGGGACAGACCAACTTCCTTGAAACAAGGAAAAATAAATCAAGTAGACAAAGAGACGACAAAACAATTAGTTGGGACGGCAGTCACTAAGTTTTTCGCCGATAACCATCGGCCACCGACTGAAATCTTAAATCCATATTTTAAGTCTGTGTGCTTTGCGTCCGCAACTGCTGGACCTAATATCAACTTCCCATCGCCGTATGAGATTTCTACCACGTTCATCCCCAGTGAAATACAGCGGATCCGAGAATGGGTAAATAATTTTAGATCTTCCTGGGAGGATACGGGAGTAACCCTTATGTCGGATGGTTGGAAAAGTGACGATAACCGTAGTATTGTTAACTTCCTCATTTATAATCAATGTGGCACAGTGTATCATAAATCATACGACACATCAGGCCGAGTAAATGATGGTGACTTTCTTTATAGCTTGATGGTGTCTGTCTGTGAAGAAATTGGACCTGAGAATGTTGTCCAAATTGTAACGGACAATGGAGCGGGCTACAAGTCGGGAGGGAGGAAGGTCGGGAACACATACCCGTGGATCTTATGGACTCCCTATGTGGCCCACTGCATAGACTTGATCCTCAAAGATTTTGTTAATGTGAGGGAATTTGGGAACCTAATTGACTGGTGTAAGGATGTGACCACATTTATATACAATCATATTAGAATCTTAGAGGTAATGAGGAAGTACACGAAACGTCGTGAACTACTGCGACCTGCAGTAATACGTTTCGCCACAGTATTCTTTACGATGCAGAGCTTCTTAAGAAGCAAGACATAATTGATGAAGATGGTGAGAAGTAGGTCCTTTGCGAATGCGTTCGACATGAGGAACGCTGAACATCAAAGATATTACCAGAACATTACACATTTATTTGTATCTAAAGTGTTCTGGGACAGTATCGTATCGGCCATCAACATCTCGGCTCCCATAGTCACAGCACTCCGATTTGTAGACGGAGATAAGAAGCCGACGCTCCCCTATATATTTGAATGCATCATAAAAGCTAAAACTGAAGTTACGAAAGTTAATCCTCCGGTTCACTTCATAGAAATCATCAATGACAGGATTAATCAATTTTTCATCTCCAACCCACAGTTCGTTAAAGGTTAGTTTTTTATTCGCTAGTGTGTTTATATCTTATTATTGTGCATATCTTATATTTAAGCTAATAGCATTGTATTTCACTTGGCAGCATATTATTTGAATCCCTTCTCAAAGAAAGCTAATGAGTTAGGTTTAGAACTGTCGACCGACTCAATTCGTAACTGCGTAAGACGGACATTGGAGATTATGGGTGTCATGCATCCTGGTGAACGGGCGGCATGTTTTAGAGATGTATTACTTTTGTTCATTATGATCTCCATATTTTCGATGATTTGAAAGTTGTTCATTATCCGATAATACTAATTGTGTTTCTTTTTGTTTTGAAGTTACACAATTATGAGAACCGCTTGGAGTCATTTGCGGATGAAGCTGCTGATGTTAGGTTGAGAGAGACGACGATGATAAGTGCTACACAATGGTGGACATACTTTGGCAACAGCTCACCTATATTGAGGAAGTATGCCATCAAGCTGATGAGTCAGACGTGCAGTGCAACCAACTGCGAGCGTAACTAGTCGACATTTAAATATGTTCATAGCAAGCCTCGAAACAGATTATCATCTCAAATACTTAATGATTTAGTGTACCTACACTACAATCAGAGGCTAAGGGTAAGGAATTTGAAGAGGTACCCCGAGTTGACAAGGGCAGATGCCGATGATTTTTTCATCCCGATCGACCTCGAGTCTCTATTTACCTATAATGATCCATTAAGTGAATGGATCAAAGAGGAAGAACAACCTGTACTTCATGATCTAGATATATCATTTTTAGATCAAAGTATAGAGTTGGAAGAATTGCAAGATTCCGAGGAAGAGGCCGAAAATGAAGGTCGCCGCCATTCAATAAGTGTGTCCCGCCCTCCAAATGTGGGTCTAGAACGTCAGACAAGTACAAGGATGGCACCACGTCATCATTCTGTTAGTGAACGGCCCACTGGGACAGATGGGGTATCTAGCTCTTCACAGAGGAGGAGATCAATAAGAGGAAAAGAACCATGTTGTTCTGAGCAGCCAACCTAGCAGACGTGATTACGGGTCGGCTATATCTGATTCTGATTCATCTACTGATGACGGTAATGGGTCAGATGATGGGTTGGATTTTACTCATCCAAATATTGCTGTAGATGTTGAGCCTGCAAATCCACTGGGTATTATCCCAACATGAGTGAAGTCCATTACCAACAGGATGATAGACAACATACACCTCCTCATGGCGGAACAAACTTGCCTGGTGAAGGATATGTATCTTTCGGATATACGCCCACAAGGATATTATGGTCAACCGAGCCATGGGCACTTCGACACGAACTCATTATCCAGTAATATGCAGTCCATGTCGATTTCAGATCGTCAGTCGCAACCCTCATCTGATAGTTGGCAGTACTACAATCCATCGTCAACATCCGACTACACGTCTAATGATGAGCGACTTTCGGAAGAGACGTATGCAAGATTTTATTTCCACGTCCCGGGTTATCCATATAAAGAGCTGGATCTATAGTAATATTACATTTGTTTTGAGAAAATTTGGACAAGCTTTGATGTATTTGGTGAAACTCAAGTGATTTCAAGTTTTCAACTTTGAAGTATTAGCACTAATCATTATTACTAGATTTAATATATTATCTTTAAACCCATTAAAATTTATACCTCTAAGATAGAGCGAACTCTTTATATGAAATTCAATTTAATTGAGATCTACTTAAAATCAATTCAAATTTTGATAGATAACTAATAGCCTACTTTGATCTCAATTTTTTTTAGTCTAAGCTAAGATAATCGAACTCCCTTTGAAAAAAAAAAAAAAAACCATATTATTCAGAGGTCTTCACTTATAAAATACTATTTTACCTTTTATTACCACTTCTTGAAAATTTTAAAAACATGATTTGAATTTTAAAATACTATTCAATGAATGTGATTTTTTTTTTTTTCATTTACATTTACATGTTTCTTTCCATTGATGGGACATTTTCCTGTTTTTATAAGTTAACATCAGCTATTGTTAATTTTAATATTAATCGTATTCGAAACTTAAATAAATAATTTGAATATGTATATGACCGATATTTAATGAAAAAATTACATTTTCAAGAAGCCCCAAATTTTCTGACGTTACCCAAAAAATTCGGACAAAATTGCAAAAAAAAAAAAAAAATGAAGAGAGAGAAACTTATCGGGTGATATATCGCCAGGACTACTAAAAACAACGAGTTTCGAAATATTTTAAGACAACAAAATAACAACAAAGTCTCAGTCTAGTTAGATTGCCTTTCTCATATATGAGTTATCACTCTAATATAAATTGTAATTATTCGACTCGATTTCATTGTGATATTGTCTGTTTTGGACCAACCAGTCTGCACAGTTTTACTTTGGACCCTAACTCACATAATCAGGCTCAAAAGACCTCACAATGAGAGAGGAGTTGCCCCCTCTTAAATCCACTTACTACCCACTGCTGCTAGGCGATATGAGACTCTTCCTACATGCCAGCAACTTGGGTGTTACAATCCACCCCCCTTAGTCTATAGTCGTCTCCGGCTCTGTCTTGTCACACTAACAAAAGTTCACACACACAGGCAGACAAGTCACACAAGTAGAGAACCCCCACAGTCTGAGTGTTAAACCGTACTCTGTTACCAATTGTAACGATCCGACTCTCCCCATCACAAAGTCCTTTTAGGCATGGCCAAGTGGGCCAAGGCCCAAAGCAAAATTATGAGGACCTGTGGAGTTCAAAGTGGACAATATTGTGATGAGGTAGAGTCCGATTGTCACATGTATTGTTAGAATCCAAAGCAATTAGCTAAAAACTTCAGAATTGATTAAAAACATGAAATCAAACCCTAGAAAGCTTTTTGTGGAATGTGCAAGTGGAAGGCCGTCGTGTAATTACAGTATAAATATAAAGTTTCATTGTCAAACTATCACATGAAACTTCATAGAACTCTTTAAGTCTAAGATGCATTTAAAGAGAAGTTTTGGTGTCTTGACATCAAATCTCAAAAATGAGAGTCTCATTAAAGTTTTAAAATATAGTGAAAAGGTAGTCAGAGACTTTGAAATTTTATTCATCTCACGGGTTGGTGTCGGGGAGTATAAATTTGCCGGTGTTCCTATCTGGATCCGTTTAATAATGCATAATAGATATTTATTTTTTAAGAGAGCATGTTCAATTGCCATAAAAAAAGTGATATCTAACTTTATTAGCCATCATATAATCCATAATAACTAATTTACATTGAACATTTATTTAATCACCTTATATTTGATAGCTAACAAAAATTAAGGGAACCATTTTTGAGAACATGTAGTTCATGCTCCATGTCTTACCAATTTGGTAAAACTTTTATGCTAATACTTTTTGCTGTACTAAACCCATAGGTTGGCAAAAACAATGATTTAATAGTAAAAAAGTGAGGCCCACTGTTGATGAACTAAAAGAACGGAAGCATATAATCAAGAAATTTCAACAAAGTTTTAAAAATTAATTTGTCAATTAATTTGTTTATTTTTATAATAATTGATTAGGTTTAACCATTTGATCGTCAAAAATAGAATTCGTTTCGACTGTCATGATTAATCTAATATTAAAGATTCATTAAATGAATATAAAAGCACGAATCAAAATTCTTAAAAAGAAAAAAATAATTTTAATTAGTGTTGTAGAATATTGAAACTAGTGGTTGATTCAATTAACATGGTTCGATTCAATTTTTAAAATATTGAACTTTAGTGGTTGGGACAATTCATTTCATTGTTGGGCCTAATTTCCTTTTTCTATTAATTCAGTATATAAAAGAAACAAAATAAAATGGCCATTCAATAAGTTTTGACCATTTGTTCATCAGTAAAAATTTAATTCAATGCTAGCAAGTAAGAAATAAGAAATATTATCTAAAAAATAACTGGAATAAAAAATAAAACTTAATTTAATATGTTAAGACTTGACCTATCCAGTGACATTAGTATCAAAATGAAAATTTTCATTGAAAAGGACAAAAATGGAATTCTAAAGATTTCATCAACAAATAGAAAATTTCATGAAAAGAAATTTTAGACTTAAAATTGGAGTGTTTGATTATAGTAAATAATAATTATGATTATGTGCCGCAGACTTAAAAAATCATTTTGAAAATACTAATATTTGATGGAATATCATGCCTACATCATGAATTCTTTTTAACTCTAAAAATTAACATATACAATGCTTTTAAGTTCTCTCTCTAACATCCCATACATAATTTTTTTTTCCCAATTTTATCTGACGTTTTCCTTGAGCTGAAGGATAAAATAAAATAAAAACTTAAATACATCAAGTTTATTATCCACTTTTTTATAGTAGGTTTCCCCAATCAATTTCCTTTACTACATAATTAGTTCTTGATTATAAAGAAAAATTTGACAGCCTCAGAAATGGTCTCATAAGGAAACTAATTTATCCAACAGGCAAAGCCCAATTCAAAATCTATCTGACATTTTACCCTTTAAAATCCAAAACTGAATATTGCTCAATCCAGATTGTAGAAAACAATCTCACCTAAACACCAAACAAAACAGCTGCCGATGCAAAATTTTGATCAAAATGTAATTGGAAAACAAATGAGGCCCAAAACTTTCAACTTATCAATCATCATCCTCATCTTCATCGTCGAATCCAGAAGCTGAATTGAGGGCATTCAATCGCTCAATCAGCTTTGCCTTCCTTTCCTCATATGTTAGCCTCTTCAAGTTGAACCTGCCAAGAATGCAAGTTACGGATTAAAACAGTAAAACATAGGGCTAGCTAACACCTGTAGCTTGGGTTTACCAGCCGCTACAAGAGTTCATATAGTTATTTGAAGGAAACATAATTTCACCACACCATCGAGTCCAAGCAGAGTAAACTGGGGGCATCCTGTGTGAGTGTAGGGGCGCCCCCATAAAAAATAGCCCACATGGGTGTAGCTCATCCGGTAATCTCCCCCATCTCAAGAAGAGAGAGGTGCCAAGTTCGAGCCCCCATGGCCTCACCTAGTGTGCCCTAAGGGCAATGGGTATCACCCGTGGGGTTTTAGAGAGCTGCAACTTGGGTCGGATCGAGAATTTTGGGTAAGAGGGTTAGGTCGGGTTGAGAAGATAAAACCCAAATGGAATTTAGTTCGGGTTGGATTGAGGATTTTACAAGTTAATCCGACCCGACCCAACCTGACCGACCCGGCAAAAATTAGACTAAAATAGATTCAAAATGGGTGTTGGATCAGAATACGAGGTGATTCAGGTCGGATCGGGTTGTGAAGTTCGGGTTGAGATTTCGGGTCCGATCAAGTCGGGTTCCATATATATCAACTCAGATCGAGTTGGGTTTTAAGGAACCCAACTCGCCCGACTAGAGTTGCAGCCCTAGGTTTTACGCTGGGTTTCCTGCAGTTTCCCACACGTAAATTCAAAAAAAAGTTCACCACACCATCAATGATGGATTTGTGATTCATTATAGAACAGCACACGAATGAGATGGTTACAACCATATTTGAAATTTAAAGACAAACATTTGCTTAATTGAATTTAAAACCTAATCTTATCCTCTTCTAAATTCAAAATCCTAAACTAACATTAATACACCCCCTCGAGCTAATGGGCTTGCAAGCAAATAAAGCTTGTTCTGTAGAAGCTGCAATCAAGTTGAAGAAGACATTGGCCACTAGATAGGCAGTAGTAAATGGAAGAAGATATGATAGTCAAAATAAGAGAGGAGAAAAAAACAAATGAGGATGCAAGTCTCGTTTGAGAAAGAAGAGAGTCAAATTTTAGTATGCAATTTGCAAAGAAGAATTGTTTAAGAGATGACCAAATGTCTGGCCTTGATAATACTCAAGCTCTGCATCTGTACAGAGCAAGGAATTTAAGGCCAAATTTCTGCCTTGATAATACTCAAGCTCTGCAAGTGAGCAGGTGAGGAACTTTTGCATGAAAAGAAATACAAATAAGCAGGAGACAAAAACATATTACTCCTGATTTCTAAATCAGGGGATCCAAAACAAATTAAGTGGGATCCGCTTTAAAGTCATGGATGGGTGATTCATTTATAGAACAGAACACTAGTTGTTGCAATGAGATGGTTACAAACATTTGAAATCTAAAGACAGACAATCGCTTAACTGAATTTAACTAAAACCTAATCTAAATCCTAAACTAACATTAATAGTTTTACTGCATATGCCAAACATGAACCTGATCATGAAGAGAATCTTAATAACCCACAACATACTTTTAAGAGTGTTGCAATTAAATATCGATATCATTTCCTCGGCACCTCTACTAATGATTGAACAGCTTCAGTAAGGAATAACGATGACCGATAGAAGCTGCTCATGTGATTTTGACTAGTCTTATCCTTGCAACAGCTTCAGTAAGGAATGACAATGTGTTTTGAACAATGACCATTAGAAACAGAGGTCGAAGTCCCATTTTACATAGAAACTTTAATTTAGATAACTATTTTCACGTCTGAAACTTCATTTTTAAGTGCGAAATCTATACCCTGACATATCGATGGTGTGTCCTCATGTACCCATGTTGTGTCCGGGCATCATAGGCTCAGAGAGTACCATAAGAATCCGAATCAGTCACTTTTCTTCACATGTTGGGCCCTCTACTTGTTTTATAGCAAAATAACTTGTTCGCATGTGTACCCATCCAGATCCCACAAGAAATGACAGGATGGAAAAGCCAGTCATTTATGCCTGGCAAAATCTGACCCGACCTGATTACCTGACATGACCCACTTCATAAATGGGTAGACACAACCAACCCATTTAATAAATGGATATACCCAACCCAAATCAATTTATAAATGGTAGACCCAACTAACCAACTATTGCAACATGACTAGCGCGACCTAGCATTAAATGGGAATAAACCAAACTGACTTAAACTGAATAAGACCCGACACAAACCCAATCCATTGCCAAGTCTACAATCATGGACCAAAGATCCCCAAAAGCCACCCAGCTTAATGGATAGAAAAGCTATGAAATGAGGCCCAAAAGATCCTTAATGAAGAGGGAAGCAGTCAGCAACACCATATCTAACAGTGAGGACAATTCTGAATGGGATCAAGTTGAAGGATACAATGCGCAAGAGCAATGCATAGAATGGGTCCCACAGTGATCCAATGCCTAGGAGTTTCATATACATGTTATGATCTCAAATATTTACATCCCATGAGATGCTGTCATTTATGCAACAAGAACTGACCCATGAGCAAAATATGCAATCCATATAGTGTGAAGCAATTTTTTAATATATAGACACATCAATTCTGCATCCATGTTGTGGCCATCATAAAATATCAGCTTCCAAGTCCACAGTTAAATGCTTGCATGGCAAAGGGGAGTTTGATCCAAATAAGGTAATTTAAGAAAATAGTGGGTCTAGTGCAGAGTGTCCCCATATATGATTCATTGGCAAATAATGGTTAAAGTGGCATGGAAGTAAGTCTTAGAATGCTGGAAATGGTAAGCAGTCCAATAAAATTATTATAGGGATAAAAGAAACATTTCCACTCCAAGCAAATGTAAGAGCAAGAAAAGAATAGTTGCAAGTGCTGAAATTACCTCTTATGTGCCTTTGGAAGTTCTTTTTCTGATTTCTTCTGAGATGGGTCAGCCCGAATGGCAGCATGGACCTTCTTATACAGCTCTTCAATGCTGTCAGGTTCAACTCCTCTCTTAATGTACTCACTAAAATGGGATTGATATTTCTCAGGTTCATCCTCCATCAAAGTCTGCAAATTTTTATATTCATTAAGGCTATTGGAGGTGAGAGGCCACCAAAAATGCACTCAAACTTAATAAGAGATTCTAGTTTCTAGTCTAACCCTCATATAAGTAGCGACATGTCCACCAAAAATATATTTGCGGTGAAGATCAGCATCCAGTTGCTTGTCCTCCTTCTTGAAACCAGCAAACCTCTTATCACTGTGAGGAATATCAAGTCCGCCATCTAATGCTCCCTGAACAGCCCAAAAAATTGCATTTATTGGTAAAATGCAGAAAACAAATGCAAGGCCAAAATAGAAACCTCCAATAAGCACCAAAACTCAAAATATCTAAACCAAAAATTGTACGATTACAGTCTGTTTGCAAATTGGATCCGAGCACAAGCCCCTGATCCCCAGCAGCATAAATGCAATAATTCATATACTTTGCACATGAATTACAACATAACATTTTATCTATTAAAAAAAAAGGACACCAGTCATGTTCAGATAAGGTGCGGGTCCAACAAGGAGCAATGTTGGTCCATGTCCATGTCCCAGCCCTAAAAAGTCGGTTTGAAAAGTAGGATTAGAGAATCAAGTGCAGACCAAACCCACCGGGGATTTGAAATAAATAAAGTCAAGAAAGAATAAGACTAGTCAAAATCACATGAGCAGTTTAGGATGCAAATATTATTTCTAAAATATATTCTGCAAGTAGAAAAACATTTTCTGAGTTAAATAGAAAATATACGACTCATTGAAAACAACCTGCAAAGAACATGCCTGAAAATACGCACACCAGAGAAAGAAATATCGGCCGAGCTGATATATCGGCCGATATTTTTCTCTCCTACTGATATTTTTATTTTTGTCAAAAAAATTCAGAAAAATTACAGAAAATAAAGAAAATTATGGAGATCATGGATATGCAAATTTTTCATTAAATATCGGTCATTTACATGTTCAAATATTAATTTTAAGTTGCGAACTCAAAAATGTCTAATGTTTTTTTAAAAATGGTGAAAAATTACAATAAATTTTAATGCATAGATAATTTGAAATGAGAAGGGTAATTTCATGTTTTTTTTTTCTGTTTAAAAACATAGGTGATTTTTTTTTTGAAATTTCGAATAATTAAAGATGATGCAGATGCACCATTACAAACATGTACAACAATAGATAAAATATGCACCATTACAAAAAATTATCCGCACATTAAATAATCATCTCTAATTTTAGTCACAATCAAGGCTTATCCGCTCAAGAATCATCTCTAATTGCATCCATCTCGTCCTAAACCAGCTCTAATTGTAGTCATTAAATTAAACTACTTACCTTACTTGCATTTTTTCCAACCCAGATTTGATCTTGGCTTACACGTTTTTGTCCTCAGTATAATAAATTCATTATTCAATTAATTGCTATATATAGAGATCCCAAATTAATCCTCTGATAACCTTCCACTTCAGGTCCAGTCACAATTCAAGTTAATCCATGATACTTGGAATAGGAATAACCGTAATTGGAATTAGGATAGCTGTAATTGATTTATGTCAGTTTTGTTGACCCAATTATCTCAGTAACACAGTTTAAATCTCTTCTAATTACAAAGAATTATCCAAAAATATCTCCATAATACAAAAAATCAATTAAACCTATTTCTAATCCCTATTACAACTATTTGTTGTATTACCATAAATTTTGGGACAACTTCCTTTAATTGAAAGATATTTAGCTACTGTAATGGATTTGTTGTATTACCTTAAATTTTGAGACAAACTCCTTTAATTACGAGATATTTAGCAGTGATTTTTGGAAGATAATGGGTCATCAATGGTGTAACTAAGAGACATTAATGGAGTAATCGACAAACTATATTTTTATTCTAAAAAAAATTAATTCAAATATAATATCGTTTCTTAAAAAAAAACCATTTCAAACCGATATTATAGATATCGGTGATGTCGGCGATATCTTGGCCGATATATCAGCCGATATCACCTGATATTATTTATGTACAGGCCGATACATATCGACCCTTGAAATCCGATATGTATCAGGCCGATACGTATCGTATCGGCCGATATTACTACCTTAGACACACACATACACAATGTACATGGATAAGATTCAAACCATTAAAATTTCTCAAATTTTAAAATAATAGAACATAGGAATTCCAGCAGATGAGCATGTCTAAGCAAATTACATAACGAATGTCTCTTTAAATCATAACACAGTTTGAAGCCACAAATTTAAACCTTGCAACAATGATAGATGCCTTGAATAAATATAAGAATCACCTCGAAGATACACGAATATATACCTTAAGAGCACCAAAGACACGATTTCCGGTGGTAGTTCTAAGAAGCCCAACATCAAGAAGAGCGCGGAATGGCCTTTTGGTGTCTGTTGGTTCAACAGAAAAATCCTCACCAGTAGCCTGACCAAAAAAATGCATATCTTTTTCACTGAATAAAATTGGATAATGCACAACTTTAAGCAACCGAGATATGACGCTACCTCTACATTGCCCTCATATTCATCATCCATTTCAAGCATTTTCAACACACGACGAGCCAAGAGAAGCCCAGTGCAGTAAGCTAATATTCAATTTAAGTGCAGTTAGGTAAACTGTGAACAATGGAAAACAACATTTCAGACAGAAAATGCTCAAGTACCTGCAGCATAGTTGGTAAGACCAACTTCAAGCCCATAGCGAGGTAACTCATGGGCATAAGCCGATGCCATCACCATATCTCCAGCAATGCTAGCATATATTACTTGAGCAGTAATATCTTTGTTGGTCTAAGTAGATGGCGTCAAGATTACAAATACCAAAAAACATCATCTTTCAGACAACAGATAATTAGTGGATTTCCTAGCATATAGATAACCCTGTAAATTTAAGCTGCACAAATACACATAATCATGACAAGCGTTGGATACAAATCGAACAACAAAGCGGTACTTGGGTGTGTTGTATTTGTTCTTGTCTTGATTGATCAGTCGAATCCTGGCTCTGTAGTCAGTCTTTCCCTCTGTACACAAGTAACAAGAGACATGAAAAAAGAGCCAAATGCTGTCTAGAAACTTCAACAGCAGTTAATGAACAAAACTCCAATACCTCTCCTTCTCTTGAACTTCACTTGAAAACGCTTGAAGTAAGCCTTCGTCTTCTGAGATTTGACAAAGACCTGAACATGACAGACTTTGTTAGATTTATCATTCAACAAATACATCAAAAGAAGAGGTTTTGCTTAATTTGATGCAAAATGATCAACCATATGAAACATTGAAAAATAATGGTAGTTTCTTGGCCACTAAGATGTTTGAGAACTCAGAACAGAAGAAATCAATTGAAGGCCAAAGAAATGTGCAGAAATGGGAGAAGAAGGAAACATCCAAACAAGTAGAAGACATTTTATTTATTTATTTATTCGCAATGGCATCAATAGGAGAGAATTCCAATCAACGAATCAATATTTCTGCCATGTGACCAAACCCAATCACATCTGAAGTTTGATACAGATGTGTTTCTGTTTTACAACTCATTTGTGCACATAATCCCACACTAAAGGTCTAATAAAATAGTCCAATGGGGAAAACTTTTCCCTGATGAGTAGGGAAGCCAAAATTTTCAATTTGTATAACAAAATAAATTCAAAACCAAGCATGAAAATGTTTTCAATACCTAATTCTTAAATTCTTTGCCACAAGAACTTGTGACAGGAGAATAATCAGTTAATTCCTATTTCTGAGATAAAACTCAGAAGATAGTGTTTTAGTAAGTTCAAGAATGGTTTTGGTAAAAGATTAATGTCTAGCATTAAGATGTTCATTCTTCAGCAGAAAAACAGCATGTGAAATGGAACAAGCCTGAAAATATGGTAATATCACAGCAAGCAGGCCTTATACAAACAATAAATTATCAGTCTAGCACCAAATTCCAACATTTACAAGAAATCATGTACACCATGCATCTGCTGTAAGCTTGCAAATAGTTGACCAACAGCCATAAAAATGTCAATGCACATTTTAAAATGTTTCATGCCTGAAAAAAAAATTAAAAATTCAAGACTTACAATTCCTCAGAACCGTTAGAGGACCAAACAATCCACTCCATCAAGCATTCAGACTAGCAAGTTTAGTGGGAGCACAAGTTTATTTGTGCCAGATCCATATAACAACCATACTAGCAAATTTAGTGGGAGCACATGTTTATTTGTGCCAGATCCATATAACAACCATCTATAACACGAAAAGTTTCGGACATATGGAACTGCGTCCTAACCGACAATATGGTTCAGACTTCAAATGTTGCTCGGTCCATGAGACTTAACAGAGGTAATTTGACAATTTGCATCAAACGTAAACCCTAACATGATCAAATGGATGTTTAGCCATCACATATCGCATTTGAGATAATTTAAAAATATCTCCAATAGATTAGAAATTGAGATAAACTCGTTCGAAGTGAGAGTTTAGGATTTTCAATATTTATAAACATAAACTCACAAATATGAAAGCCTTTTAAGATTTTCGGAGGGAGTGAGAACGATCTCAACCTCGGAAGGAGCTAGTGGCCCTACATACATGCCAGTAAGAATATCATTTTTCCCCTGTAAACACATCCACGCCTTACCCGTAGAATGCTTACAGCTACATACCTCCATGATCCTAACCTACTATAGATCTTCCTTTTTCATGACACACATTAGAATAATCACAAAATCATCATCAGACTAAATGATCATAAAAGTATAGAAAAGATGCAACAAATCGATATATATAACTCAATGAATGAAGAAACCAATAATTTCAATGAAATGAATGGCCATTACATCGAATCGAATGAGATGAAAGATGTGAGACCGTAACATTTACCATTTTTCGGAGATTTGGAATTCCGCCGCGGTCACTCTCTCCAAAAACCCTTAGACGCTAGAAGCCTCTCGTATTCGCTTATAAATACGAAAACCTAAACTCTTACTGAATGAAATGACTATAATACCCTCGCTAGCGAAGATTGTGATATTGGGAAGACCATAATACCCTCGCTAGCGAAGATTATGATATTGGGAAGAAATGAGGACCGCGGCCAAGTTATCATGCTTTTGATTTTTATTTTTTTTTAAAAAAAAAAACTCAATTTTTCGATTTGATATATTTCTACCATTAATTAAAATTTAATATATTGATCAATATTTTCAATTTTTATATAAGCTCACATTAATAAACCTATAAATCCTTCAAATTTTATCTAACTAAATCCTTGTATTGTAGGCATTCTCTGGTTTTCAATCCTGAATATTTTAAATTTTCCTTTTATTGAAAAAAAAACTTATTATTATCTCACTTTTCAAGGTAATCTCTCTTTTATATATCTAAATACATTTTAAAATTCTAACAAAAAGACATACTGCCTATACTCTCACTTATAAAATGATGCATGTTGTCCGGAAAATGTTTGGGCTGGAAAACCGAGTTTTCTAATAGGTTATATCATATGGTAAGTCTTATATGATGATCACAAAAATTATATAGATAAATAAATTATAATAAAGACTATTATACTGTTGAATTGTGTTAATCTTTAATTTTTTAAATTGAAAAAAGAATCATTAGATAAATATTTTAGTCTATTATGATTAGTCCAAGAGTGAGGGTGTCAAATGACAATTATAAATAATTGAATCTAAGTTTTAGCTTATAATAAATAGTGATTGAGTTGATTAGACCATCCCAATCAAGAATGTGTGGCTCATTAATTTTTTTGATAAGTAACCTCCTTAAACAAGGAGATTCCCAAATTTTTTGAAGATGAATTTGTTGATTGAAATAAAACAAATAATTACATTAATTACAATCTTTTCAACATGCATCATTTTATGGAGTCAATTACTCCATTGAATGAAGTTGTTGATGGAATAAATTTGAATTATATGAATTTTTCACAATTGTATAGTCTCTAATATAAAAAATTTAAATAAAATAATTTCACGAAACATGTTAACTGCTTGATCTAAATTAAATAAAGTAAATGGTGAAGTGGTCCCTGTCAACCATTTATTTCATGTACTTAAATTAAATTAAATTAAATGATTAATGATATTTAAATTAGATTTTTTTTTATATTTGGTATATCTATAATTCATAATTTAATTTAACGAGAACAGTGAACCACAAAGAATGATACATATTATAAAAAAATGGAATTCATGTACTTGTTTTAGTTTAATAAATAACATCATTTAGAATGAAAAATAAAAAGTCTCCTTGTTTAGGGAGTGTATAAAGTTTTTAGTGAGATACACATTCATATTTGCATATGTTTGATGCAAGAACAATGGGTAGGTAAATTTTATACTTCATTTAATTATCGTAGTTATGTGACTTAAAATCTTTAAAGTTTGATGTTATAATTTGTTATTTTTTATGACTCGTCTCATAAATTTACGATGATTAGATGTGAGAGCTTTTATTGAATTATATTATCTATGAAATTTATTGAATTATATTATCTATGAAATGCTCTACCCACTACTCATGTTAGAAAATAAAGAAAAGAAAAACATAAACAAAATCAAGGAGTGAAAAAAAAAAAAAAATATATATATATATATATATATAGAAAGTTTATTGAAATAGAAATATTCGACCATTTTAGGGAATACTCGGCCTCGCGTCAGGCCGAGTGTGAGCCTCAAATTGTAATAAAGACATTTCTAATAGACCATCAATATTATGAATAAGCGTGAGGATGCATGTGCAAAAAAAGGGACAATCCTTAACATTTTCTACTAATTAATAGTTATTATTAAAATTTGAAAACTTAAAATTTAGCTTTATTCATCTAATAAGGTGATTCTTTTCCTCATTCTCTTGTTTAATCTTTCTGACCATTCCATCACATAGAGTCAAAGTGGACCTAAATTGAATGAAAAAGTTTGAAATTAATAAATAAATTAAAGTTATCAATTTTTTTTGTGAGTTTGAAAAATAACTTCATCGATTTGATAAAGATGATTATTTCTTTGTTCCCATATTCATGCCTGGATGTTTTTTACGTGGCATTTGAATTGAACTTAAATTTTCTTTCAACATTTACTGTTTATAATCAGTATATTTGTTTAGTGACATAAATCCTAATTATGAAAATTTTAAATTAAATTTAAATTTTGGTAATAAATTGAATTTTGTTAGAAAAGAAAATATTATTTTGAATATCTAAACTATCACATGTATATATAGCCTCTAGCCGACCCTAGGGCTATCATAATCAGACTCAAACACTTAACTAATTATAAATCAAATACACATCTTAATTAGAGGTAAACCCAAACTAGAATCCTAATTACATTATAATTAGGATAATCTAAATATATTTCAACACGCCCCCGCAAGCTGAAGCGTGGATGAACGTGAAGCTTGGAACATGAAGAATCGTCAGGTGAACTGCAAAAGTGACAACTGACTGGCCACGAAGATTTGTTGAAGCAGCACACTGATTGGCTATAAAACTTGTTGAAGTGGCAGCGTTGACTGGCTGCAAATATGTGTTTATGTCGCAGCGTTGATTGGCTGCAAAATGACAGGCGGCGAACACCAATGGCAGTCTGAAATAGAGAAATAGGCTCGGACGACGGCAGTGGCCGTAAGACAATTGTCCGGCAAACAATGATTGCAATATGCGATAAATGCAGGCGACGAATGGCCTGAAAAATAAGGGACTGAAGCCATTACATCGATCAACCAGATCGGAAAGGCCAGTGAATAATAGGTGTAGTCATAAAGGCCAGCAAATGGGGGTTGAAGTCATGAAAGGCCAGCAAATGAGGGCTGAAGCCATAAAAGGCAAGCAAATGGTGGCTGAAGCCATGAAAGGCCAGCAAATGGGGGCTGAAGCCATAAAAGGCCAGCAAATAGGGCTGTAACCATGAAAGGCCAGCAAATGGGGGTTGTAGCCATAAAAGGCAAGCAAATGAGGCTATAACTATGAAAGGCCAGCAAATGAGGGGGACGAATGAGTCCTCTAGATAAAAGGAGTGGATGAATTCCACAACAAATGGACATGTGTCCAAAACATGCCGTCTCATTTTTGAGAAACGACAAAACAAGGTGTGCTCGAATGAAGGTCAAGTTGTGTCCCTTCTTCAGCAACAGAGTAAGAGGAGAAGGGCAGGTCAATTTGTGTCCCTTCTTCAGCAACAAAGTAAGAGGAGAAGGGCAACTTGTGTCCCTTTCTTCAGTGCTCTCCCTTTCTTCTTCGCACATATCTCGTAGATTGTGGCGAGAAGAAATATCAAAATAAGAATGGTGCAAAACTATATCTGGATTCGACTGTCGATGGTGACAGAAATGGGTACTTCTGATTGGGAACCAAGTTCTCGTACACAACTGGAGCTCCCAAGAATCCAGTTAGGAGGCAAACCAAAGTTGGTCTGGCGTCAAAAGTAGAAGGACGTCAACAAGAAGAATCACAAGTTTCTTCTTCTTTTTTTCTCAGCAAAACGAAGAACCCAATTTTTTTTTTCCAACATTCTCTGTTTTCTGGGTAACAGAGGACTCGACTGGCTGTCCAGCGAAAGAGAGCATCTAAGATCGGTGCAAATCTGGCAGAAACTCACGAATCAGCGATGGAGGATGCCCAAAGCTACTTATTGAAATAGAATGTATCAGCAAATCTGCCGCAAATCTGGATGACTGGATCAGAACGGCGAGCACTGTCGCCGAAGAAGATGCCATGGAAAGGGAATCTGGGTGCTCAACTGCCGAGATCTGAAGCAGATCGGAGATACTTGAGCAGCAGCGGAATGGGCTGGAAACGCAAGCAGATCTTGCATTTTTTTTTTTTTTTATCTCTTTCAGAGAAAGAGGAAAGCAGCAGATCGGGCAGCGGAAGAAGCTAAGCCACGGCTTGAGGGTGGTGGTCAGGTGAACGGATCTACACAGATCTGGCAGAGTTGAAGCAGAGAGAAGATGAAGCCGAGAAAGAGAGAAGGCGACCAGATCTGGATAAACTGAGATGCAGATCCGACAGATGGGGTTTCTCACTGTTTCTCTCCCTCTCCCTCCCTCCCTCCCTCTACCGAGTATCTCCTCCGGCAGAGGGAGAGGGAGGAAAATCGCCCAAACCTGGGCTGATTGTTAGAGATTGGAAAACTGTCTCAGATCTAAGTTATAGGGGTCGGTGATGAGCATCAAGAATAGATTTGTAAGTGCAGATCTGAAGACATATTTCTGTTGGTGAGGCAGCCGCAAAAACGGTCCAAGATTCCGGCCTTCACTATATTCGATCACCGTCGAGAAAAGACCGAGATTGATTTGCAGATGGTAGTTGCACATGGCGAGAGGCGGATAGCGGATTGGAAGCGCCAATTGAGGCAGCACAAGGCCTGTTGTGGGTCTGAGATTTGCTGTGGGTGAAGTGCGCTGTCCTGCAGTAATGTGAAGTGGGGATCTGATTGGGGCAGATCTGGGCGAAAGAAGGGTTTGGGAAGGCTCCGCTTCCAGCGGTCTTCATTGTGTATCTCCCTCCCTCCGCCGATTAATGTCTCTTTTAGAGGGAGAGAAGAAAACACTTTTCCAAAAGTCCACTCAGGAACGAGATTGCTCTGATACCATGATAGAAAAGAAAATATTATTTTGAATATCTAAACTATCACATGTATATATAGCCTCTAGCCGACCCTAGGGCTATCATAATCAGACTCAAACACTTAACTAATTATAAATCAAATACACCTCTTAATTAGAGGTAAATCCAAACTAGAATCCTAATTACATTATAATTAAGATAATCTAAATATATTTCAACAAATTTTAATTAACATACAAATCTTAAAAAAAAATCATATTTAAATTTGGAAATATCAAACACTAATATTTTATTTGATAGAATCTTTGGCTGTATTTGGATCAGAGGTAAATTTTACTTGGGTTTCTCTTAATAAGGATTTCCTCTGGGTTTTCTTTATCTTATTTGTAATCTGGATAACATGTAAGAGAAAAATAACTTATCTTAACTGAAAAAAAAAATTGTTTGATAACTGTACGCATGTGAAACCCGATTAATTTTATGAAAATAAATAATTTTTAGTGGATCCATATAATATCAAAAATATTTTTTTATAAAACATAATTAGCAAATAATATCCTTAAAATAAAAATAACAATATATTTTATAATAATATTATACAATTTTGTATGAATTCCTTTCTATAATTATGACTTAAAATAATGTTTTAGCATTTGCAATCCAACGGTAAGAAGTGAGGCGAAGAAAAAAACATTTTATACATATATTGGGATGTATTAAAAATGGCAACACATTTCTCCATAGAAAATCATAATTTATTAATTGATGATGTGAAATACATAATATAGCAATCTAATATAATAGAAACCAAGTTAATAAGTCTCACCCAAAATAAAATTAATATTAAGAACTCATAATTATAAGTCAAAACGGACTATTTAAAAAAATCAGCAACATTTATAAAAAACCGATATTTGTAAAATATAGATTTTTTTTTTTTGAGTTTATATAAAAACTATAGTAAAATACCCACCGCTACCACTGGATAGATCAGCGGGTGGCTTCTCACCTCGGAAAGGGAGAGGCCACGAGTTCAAGCCCGAAGCGTGGGGTCTATGTTGCTCTCTTCAAGAGAGTCTTAAGAGGGCTATGGTTAAGGCATAAGTTAGAGTGGGTCTCTGTTTTCTCTTGAAATATAAAAGATTAATATAATTGAATTCACCACATCCACTGTCTGTCCTTGCAAAGATGTTTGGCTGAATTAGGTGCAAACATTCCAATAGACTCAATGGGGTTACATGCACGAGTGCTAACTGTTCCAATGGGTTCAATGGAGTCATATAAACCGATGAGTTTGAAAGTTCTTAGCTTGTATCTTATATTTATAAAATTTTATATTGCTCAGATGAAAGAACTTTTTATCTTTAAGACTCTTAAAATTTTAACATTTTTTAACTAATGAAAATTTATTAGAGTTATATCAATGGATTTAAAAGTTAAATTGATGTAAGAAAAATTATAAATTGTTAAAGCCATTTTTAACCCAATAATTCTTCTACTCTATCTCTATATATAAATACAGTTTAAAGTGTCTTTAAAATAATTATTGACTGTTTGCTTATTTAACAGTTGTAATTTTTTTTAGGGATTTAGTGAGTTAGAAGGATTTAATTTACAAAAAGGGGAAAATATATTTAAAAATATCTAAAATATTTAAATTGTTTTAAAATAAGACTCGGTGAGTTAAAGTGTTTTAGTTAATTTTTTATTATATTATTATATAGAAATAGAGAAAAATTGTGACTAAAAATAGAACATAAATTTTATAATTAAATCCAGTAATTATGAAATACATAACCAAAATTATTTTATATTAATATCTAAAATATACATTTATATAAAGATTTATAAATAAAAAAAATTACGACGAATTTCTAACTAATTTTACTCAATATTTGAAAACCTAACCCTTTTAAGCGATTGAACTCGGTTCAACTTTGATTTTTATTAAATATAATTTAGTTAAAAACCCTTTTTAAATTTCAAATTTTGTAAAATCTTTAATGACTCCCACTTCAAAAGAATTGTTTCTTTAATGTAATAATTCTTAAAATGTTTCGAACTTATTATATAGGATTGTTGGACTATTATATTATTTATAATATTAATTAGTGTGAATAAGACATTTTTTTATGAAACTGTGATTGTTATATTTTTATATTTTAAAATTCTTAACATATTATTTTATTATTAATTAATTAACTAAAATATCATAGAACATTACTCATGTCAAATTTTGACCCCAGTCGAACTTCACTTGATCGAGTCTGGCCTCGGTTGGAATTCTGTTGAACCGTCTCAATCCTTCCGTCGTGAAGATTAACTTATCATGCAGCGAGGACCACACCGAAATTGGATGAAAATACTCCGAGAACACGGATCACAATATATTACACATAAAATTTCTGGCGGCAGAAAGAAAGAGAAGCGCAGCCAAGGAATTCCCACACAACGATTTCGACAAGCCACACGATTTTGTACACCATATCCTCTTTCAATCTGCTCTTCTTATTGGATTTCTTTGGATAATGACGATCGACAAACAAGACCCATGTATTTGATTTCCCATTTTTGCTCCAATAAACTCCATTTGTCCCATCGAGAATCCCAAAATTCCGCCCCAGAAATGGTGTTTCCGGGTCACAGGCGACTCAATTTCCAAAACCCACACCAGAAAGCAGTCCAATGAGGTGATCCTTTTTTCATGGGCTCTTATTTTGCCGAGTTCTGATCGAATTTGATCGTCAGAATTCTTGAAACTGGCTTTTGGTTGATGGACTTCTCTATTTTTTTTTGTTTGAAGTTTCCATGTGCATCTGAGCAAAATATGAGGAGTTTATGAGATTGACAGTTGTCAGTGGCTTGCAAATTGCATTGGATCGACAATGCTGCCTCTCTGCTCTGCTTCCCTAAGTGGTTCTTCCCACTATCTGGTGACTTCTGTAATCACATCCATTTGGTTTCGAAGTTGCCATTTGTATTTTTTTGTACAACACTTGCTTGGTTTCCCGGAGTTCTTGCATGGAATTGTAATTTTTTCGGAAGTTATGGAGTGCCTCTGAGAATACCATATTTGGTTAAATCAGTATTCTAGAGTGGGAAGTATGAAATCCCATACTTCCAGTTTCAGGCGATTCATATATTCCTATATTAAAGTATTGTTTGTAAGTTCAAAGCCTGAATCACTTTGGGACTGTTAAGTAGAAAAATTCGAGTACAATTTGTAATTCCTTAAATTCTGAAAGTGGAAATCTGTTAGTTCGGGAATTTAAGAATTCATGCAATAGCTATTTTATAGTTGGTGGCTTTGAATATTGCCTGGAATATGAGAATTCTACAATCAAATTAGGTCAAACATTTGGAATTCCAAAATAACTCGAGATGAAAATAAATGCCCTGAAATTGGATTTTTTTGCACTTTCATAATTCCCACCTTGGAATTCCATGTTTCACTAGACATGGAATTTTAGGGGGGGTCTGTGAAATCCACAAATTTCCAATTCCATTTTTCACCAAACAAGGAATTTATTCGGGAACTATGATATCCAACAAATTTCCAATTCATCCAAGAATTCTAGTCTACTTGCACAATGCCCTCGTGCTCGGGAAGAGGTGGGGGTCTTGGGGTTCTTCATCGTAAAAAAGAAGAAGAGAGAATTCTAGTCTACTAATAGGGCCTTAGATTATGGAATTCGTGGATACTGGCCTAGTGATTCCAAGCCTACCAAACACAGCTGAAAAGCTGCTATTTTAGGAACTTTCTAAATTCTAGAATTAGTGGAATCTGTCAATCCAATGTTGCTACTGGATGTTTACAATAATATTTGCATCCAATGTATGTTTTGTCATGCAAGTGTCATTGCCTTTACCAACCTATGGATTATCCAATTCTTCTTATCCTGATTGGGCGTATCTGTCCACAAACAAATTCACAAATTGAGTGATACCTATATCGTATCATTCACAAACTGGGAGGGTGTATTCATTTTGCTGAACCATGGTTTAAGTATTAACAGTTCAATATCCAATCAAAAGTAACTTGGGTGAGCTGGCCCTTGTCTATATGAGGTTTAACCATGGGCCAATCACATAAACAAGAGTAAATAGCCATTTCATCTGTCTTGTTGGTGTTGATCTAATTAGAACTTTTTTTTTCTCAATCACCCTATTTCCAATTTCACTGCTTACAAATTGGAATCTTAACGAGTTACCCACCAATCACACAGTGATTGAGTTATCCACCTTTGTCTTTTCTCCTTATAAGTCAAACCAACTTGTCCGCTAATTGGTCCATGGTGATATTATGTTCTCACTGTGTGTCTGAGAGCACAATGTTACCCACCATCTAAGGTATATTCTTGGCAATTCTTGTTACAAGTTAACAACAATTCCAGTGTAGACACATGCTTCGCATGTGACTATTAAAATAGCATCAAAAGATATGACACATTTTATCAGATTGAATGGCATAACAATATTAAACTATATACTCATGATTGCCTAGAGAATCCAAGCAATACTTTGAAAGCCAAATTATAGAAAAAGGATTATTCGCCTAGCCTCTATGTTTAACCATCATCTAAATAAAATATATTTTGTCATCAAGTAACCACTAATAAAACACAATAATAAATTTTATCAATTTAATACTTTTAAAAAGTTGTCTTTATTTTATAAACACTCCACCATTTGAACTTGAGATTTATAATTCCGCTATACTGGTGGCAAGAAAAAGGATCAAACCCATCCATTGTCATCACTGCTTCCTATCTAGAGTTGTGCTTAGCTGACTTTACTTGACAAATACATGTACTTAATCTCTGATACAGGGCCTACAGAATCCAATACATGACTGCATTATATGAAGCTTTGAAACCTTGGGTACTTGTAAATTGTAAACAACACATAGCTATTCAAGCCCCCAAAACACTTAATTAACAAAAGCACCTAAGAAATTTCTTTATTTGCTTGAAGCAGCAAAGCACTTGATAATATTGGAACCGAACTTGATTTCTAGATTGAGATCCAAATTCGATGCACGTAACACATCATCTTGATGGTTGGCATCAAAGCAGTGGACCCTGACTCAAAGTTATGGTTTGACACTCCACACCAAATGAAACCATGTTGCCATGCTGTTAAAATCCCTGATAGTCCATCTATGCATGAAACACAATGGAGACCAAGTTACAATTGCAGCACATGCTTGATTAAGAGGAAAGAAATAATAGAGGAGAGAAACCCAAGAACCCAACGTGGCTACTACTTTTGGGTTTCAATTCCTCACATGCAGAGACATGAAAAAAAGGAATTCTAATATTGATACAGATCACTGATCACCCAACGTTGGGTAGCTCAACTGGTTACTTCTCGCCTCAAGAAGCGAGAGGCGTTAGTTTGAGTCCTAGAGGCATAAATTGGGGGTGTCCTGTGTGGGGGTGGGGCCGTCCCCCGAGGGGTTTATGGGGGCCCTTGCCATGTGGTTCCCCTCGGTTATTATAAGATACAGATCACTGATCCCACAAAGATCGGTTAAGAGTGGATTCATCGGAAATTTTGATATTCCTATTAGGGTTACATCTAAAATCTTGGTGTATTAAAATATTTTCATACTTTTCCATCTCAATCATTTATTTAATGGACTGTCGAAGTTTATTTGATGGCCACTTTGAATTGTCAAGTAACATTGGTCAAACTTTTATAGAGAATATTTTTTTTTATCTATAATTTTTTGTATAGAACGTTCTATTTTAAAAATAATATAAAAGAAACTCGGTCATAGCCTTCAAAATCACCAAATTTAATGATAAATCTCTTTTTCTATTTTAGTCAATTTTTGTACGAATTTTCTTTATTTTTGGATAATAATATGATAAAGTTGAACCAAATCCTTCAAACTCGCCAAATCCCATCTTAAAATATCTTTTCCTATTTTTAACTATTTTTAGACAAATTTTGCCTTTCATGTTGTCCAACGTGGAAGTAAATCACAATCATCCAATGAGCGAACGATCAAGATTCATTTGGCGGACACATAAACTGTCTTTTTATATATAGGTAGAGTAGGACTGTTTTCTACATTTTCTCTAGGGCAAAGTGGCTAGTTTGCCTTTATTGGCTTAGACCTATGCAACTGGAAAGGATGTGCACATAAGTTATTCCATGTCACATTTCAGACAAGTCATAGAAGTAATGGTTCTCCAATTAATCTATTCAAAGTTTAAACTTACTTTATAGTGACTTAATCTTGTCACCATTTGTTCTATTTTGATGGTGGTCTTGACTCTCAAAGAAGTTATATATTTCCTAAATGTGCCTCCAATACCATGTTAAGTTTTACTATTTTGCTTTTCAATAATTCCTCTCGTTACAGTTTTTTTTTTGGGCTGGGTAATAGAAAGAATCCAATAGAGCGATGAGATGATATAATATACTCCATCTGTCCTAAATTAGTTGTCCTATATGGATTTTGGAATTGTCCCAAAATAGTTGTCTCGTTTATATTGGAGTAGTATAAAGATGTGTTGAAAATAGATGAGATCACATGGAGTGCTAGCCTTATATAGAGAGTTTCTTAAAAAATACAAATATTTCAAATGAGACAACTAAAATGGGACGGAGGGAGTATTTATTAAGGAGAAGACATATGCATATCTTTTGGAACTTTTGTCTTCTCCTCTATGTTCAATAAAGACCTTAATTAGGTTTTGTTTTCACTTTCAACATTTTTGCATCTTTTCCTGCATTCAGTGTCTCTTCATCATGCTTCTTCCTTGTCAGCCTGGTTATGTTCATACTCCCAAGCAAATTAACTAAATTTTAATCATAGATGCTGCTTGGATCATTTGGACTCAGATCAATTTTTTAAGTATTCTCTTGGAATTCAAAGATCATCTCTCAATCCCGTGACATACCTACCTACTCATATGCCCAAATGGCAATAAATGATACTTGTGAGACTAACTCGGGTCGGATGCTATTCATCTTTTAGGACCCAAAGGTAGGGTGCGATGTGCCATCCATGAGGGTCTTATCAGATGAATGCTTTGGATAGTAGTTTCACAAAGTGTGAGAAGTGAGAAACTGGTTCTTTGTGCAGCATATTTCCATTCAGTAATTTCTATCTTCTCTAGAAGACCAAATTTTGGGGTTGGATCCGTGAGATATATTAGAGTGTGATGATATTCAATCAATTTGACACGATTTGGGCATATGATTAGATCTAGTTATATTATGTGTATCGATGTGCTATTGTGACATAGGTTCTACTTCAAAGCCAAGGTGTCCTATGTGCAATGACCTAGTCCAAGAAATCAGTTGCACCCATTCATTAGGCGATCAAAGTGTCAGATGTACAAAATTTAATATACATTGTTTTTATTTTATATTTTATTTAAATTGTCCATTTATCTCATCATACATGGCCACTATATGAGACCTTTTCTAGCCAGGTTCTACACATAAGAACCTGAAAAGTAAATTACAAAAACAATTTTCCAGTCAAATCTGTACTTTCAATAAAATAAAGCCAAAGTGCAGACGTTACTTTGAAAGACTAATGTCTATTTTGATGGTTAGTTATCCTTTGATTCTCTTCGTTAGTCATTTCCTCTTGCAGATTTCTTGATCATCTTTTTGTCTTCATAAGCACTTTTGATATGCTACATATTTTAGGCCCACTCCTAAGATATATCAATTTTGAAAATATGCACAGGTGAGCTATAAACTGAATCCTTCTTTACCATGATTGCACAGGCTTCCTTTCAAGTTGGACCAAGGACCCTCTTTCCATTGCATAAATCCATTGGGAGATGCATAGTGGAGGACAGGGTATTTATTGGCACACCAAATGGGATTCATTCCCCGGAAGTTTCAGTTCAAAACACAATCTATGAAAATTTTGTATGCCGACTTTGTTGAAAGGTCGAGTCAATCAGGTTCCAGGGAGTTAGCTGACTTCTCTCCTAACCGAAATCAATTTGACGACATTATATGTGAATTTTCAAATGATTGCGTTGACAGAGAGTCAGAAAAGTTGAGTTATTCAATGAGAGAAATAGATAGACCATATCCTGTAAGTCAGGATCTTAATGATCTTGACACTCCTGGTGTATCTGGACTAGATGAACTGATACCCAGTAATGCATTTGATACTGATATTTCATATGGGCTAAGTACTAAAAGTAAAGTAGCAGAACCATTTATATCAGGAGAATTGCAGTCTGTTGCTGGTCCTGCTGGAGATACGCTTTCTGATCTTCCTGATCAACTTAGCCCAAGAATAGATATATCAGAATCTTTATCAACTGCTGACACGGGTGTTGTCATTGGACAAAGCATCAGCAGCATCTGGTACACTTGAGGTGACTAATGATGCAATATCCAAGTTGAAGGAAAATGTTGATGGTTTCATATCTGGGTTTAATGGGTCTATGGATACTTCAATTGGTAAGGCAGACAGTGCTCTCAAGAACTCATATGATTCAGTTACTTCATTAGTTACATATGCATTTAGGAGCGCAGCAGAATCATTTGAAAGTGCAGTCAGTGGTGTACTCTCCTCCATTGACAACACTGGTGAAGTAGCTGGGAATAAATTGTCAGGTTTTACAAGTGAATTCAAGGAAAACACCTATAAGGTCGGAAATGTAGCTATTGATGTTCTAAGGCACACAATTGTCACTGTGGAGAGTTCTTTAGCGAAGGCTGGAAGCTCTGTTGTTTATTCCTATGGATCTGCAAAGTCGCTGCTTCCATCAGATATTCAGGAAGTGCTAAATCTGTCTGAAGTGAGAGTTGTAGAAGTCTTGAGACCCATCGGGACTGCATTCCAACAGGTGTTATGATACAAACAAAGGGTTCATTTCATATTTTCTAGAGAAATTTGGTACACAAGTACATGTTAGATGCTATAAACTGAATACCTATGTATGATGCAAAGCAGGTATATGTTGCAGTTGAAGGTTTGGAGAAATATCTTGGCTTTGATCCCAATGACCCAATTGTGCCATTCATCCTGCTTCTTGGAAGTTCAGCCACTTTGGGGTACGGGTGTTGTTTGTCTAGAAGTGTCTTGTCCATTATGGTAATGGGTTGGCCTTTTTTTTTTTCTATATGTTTAAGTCATTCTGTAGGTGTTTGCAGGATTTCTTACTGGTTCTTCACATATGGAGGGTATTCTGGAGATGTAACTCCTAAATTCACGTTGGACCTGCTTTTGAAAGACGAGAATGTAGCACTCATTGATGTCCGGCCTGAGGCAAGAGACTGTAAATTTCACCAGCCTTTTCTTTTGTAGACTTGCTTCATTAGAAATTTCAATAAGATGGCACGTTGTGCTTATCAAGATCAAGCATTTGCATTACTCTTTGTTCATGTCATTCAAGCATGTGAATAGGAGTGCAAATGGGTAGTTGACTTTTTAGTAAAACATGGAGTAATCAGAGATAATTTGTTTCTACAGTGTTGCCCTGGGTTTCCTTCAAGGCACCCACCCAGACACCTATTGGGGTGGGGGGTTGAATTTTTTGGATTTTTTTTTTTTGGGTAAATCTCTTAAAAAATAATAAAACATGATTATTTTGGGTTGATTTTGTATATGTCATGTGTAGTCTTAAAGTGTGCTATATTTACTCTATACCTTGCTGCTATATTTCCTTTAGATCTGTTTCAGATAAAAAACAGTTTCAGCTAGTTATTTTTAACTTTTCTCTCAAACCTTAAATTTTATATCACTAACATAATTTTCAAACTGTATCCTTTCAGTTGTGAATCTAGTACATTGTCAGATTCTGCTCGGTGCCTTGTTGACCATGAAACTATTGAAATATTTACTTCTTGGCAATAACATAAAGATGTATTTATTTTATAGACACTTATTTATGGCACTTATGTTTGTGAAGGATCTGAGGGAGAGAGATGGCATCCCTGATCTTCGACGAGGAGCTCGGTTTAGATATGCTAGTGTCACCTCTCCCTGAGGTTGGATGGCTTCCATTTTAATGTCATTTTCACTTTAAAGTTTTGTGTGGTGAAAATAGGGATGCATTGCAGTTCTCATTCATTTTGTCGTCTTTTGGTTGGTACTGTTCTATTGCATCATGCTGTTACTAAAAGGGTGCTTTTGAGGGTGTTGAAAGAGAGTGTTATTTTATTTTCAATCCAGTGTTCCTGAATCCTGATGGATCCAATGAGACTAAAAGTGATGGCATTTTGATTTCTTCTAGCTGAACCTTCAAATATATGAAGTTTACATGGGTGCTTGTAACTTTACACTGATTGAGAAGGACCACTTCTTCAATGACAAGATCCTAGAACAGTTGCTGGGTGCTCATTGTTACAACCACAAAGTTTGTGGGTTCAAGACATGTTAATTATTTAGAAAAAAAGTGCACCTCTTCAATCCTGTTGCATAAGCTGATGGACCTCACTTGGAGGATAGATTGGCATTCTTATGTGATGCTGCTTGATCTCTCAGGGGAAAAATGTTACATTAATGACAAGGTCACCCCTTCAATGACAAGAGTCTGTAGCATGGTTGGTAGGTTCTCATTTGCAACTTGCAACCAAAAAGGTTAAGGGTTTGAGTCATAATGCCAATTTGAAAACAAAATAAGGGCCAAACCTTTAGTTCTGTTGCATGAGCCAGTTGTGATGGATCTCAGTTGGAACATGGAGGATTACTGATTCTTTTGCGATGTTTCTTGATCTCTGAGAAGGATTGGGGAATAGTGTTGTTCACGTACAGAGGGAATTGAACTTTTTCTCCTCTGTACGTGGAATATGCTTCCATCCCCGGTATTGGTGCTGATAGCCTTTCCTCCCTCTTAATTTGCAATTTATGTCTGATAAATATGGATCTGTTCATTTTGATTAACAGTTCATGCATTTGTTTCTCTTGGTGACACTTGAATGTAAATTTCAGATATGAATGTCTTCCTGTAACCAGCAAAATGGCAAGCAATCTGCTTCTTTGAAATTGGAAACCTGGGGAATTTCCTTTATCTTTGGATTTCCATCTTTGCTGATTTTGAGAGTTCTAAAAATTTGAATATATATATATATATAATCCTTTTTTTTCAAAGTTCTTTGTGACAATAGATTTACTGTTTTAACTATCATTTTGACTTTTTCAGATAGGACAGTTCTGTAAGGAAGCTATTGAAGAATGGTAGAGATGTTGATGATGCCTTAGTAGCTGCTATCATTCGTAACTTGAAAATTGTTCAAGTATGCAAATTTTTTTGATGTGCCTTGCAAATATTTTAACAAACAGTAGCCTGAGGTTTAGGTTAGAAAATGACGATCCTTGACCCTACTGGTTCTCCTGTTTATAGGACAGCTCCAAGGTCATAGTTATGGATGCAAGTGGTGCTCGGTCAAAGGGTATTGCTAGATCCTTGAGGAAACTTGGTGTCAGCGTGAGTTCTATTCAGATCCATTAATTTTTGCATTTAAGCCTCAATGGATGATAATTTTCTTATTCCTATTTTCATGTAAGGAGTTTCATGGTCAGATATTGACCCTTTGCCACATCTTTGGATGACAGAGACCTTATCTTGTTCAAGGTGGGTATGGAGCTTGGATGAAGGATGGTCTCCGTACTAAAGAGCTCAAACCAGAAACAACTCTGACCATATTGAATGAGGTAATCTGTAATCTAGAGTGAGGAATCATTCACTAGTTTCAAGAATATTTTTCTTTATGTTGTCTTTCAAGTTTCAATTATGGAATACTTAATTGCTAAATGGATGACAAAAATCACTGTTTTAGATAGTGTATTATTTCATACCTGTTGTCATGTTATTTTTTTTCTTATAGTGATAGTTATTTTATTCATTTGAGAAAAAAGAGCCACTTTGGCTTGTACTTTATCGTGCATTTGGGTGTACCTCGCATTTTAGCTGGTTTCAATACTTTTAGCAGAATAGATGTTGTTGTTCATTCTTCTATGCTATATGGGATGTTTTCCCAACCTTTCCATCTCAAATCATTTTCTGTGATTGATGATTTGTGATGGTTCCCTGTACAAAATGTGCTTTCCCAATTACTGTCTCAAAGATCTTATAGAAGCATGACCATCATTTTCCTATCTGTGCTATCCTTTTTCTTTTCCTTTTTCCACTTTCTTTTTTAGAAGAGAGGTGGGAGGTGGGGTTTTGATGGCGGGGAAGGCCCAGTTGGGTTCATAACCTTCTGATCTTATTTCATAGTAGGAAAAATGAATAGTAAATTTAGGCATTTTAATAAATAGATCCAGGAGGTTTGGCTCTCAGTATGTGTCAAAATGCAAATTGTATGACTTGGATTGTAGACAAGGCATTTGTAATCGTGTTTTAGCTTGGATGAGTTTTGACTCTATGTCCATTAATGATCTAGAATATTTGATCTTCAAAAATGCTTCCAGAATATTGATAAGATCAGAAAAATATCAACACCATTCAAATAATTTGTCAACTGAGAGATTAGTTAAGCTATGCTCAGGTCCCATGAATGTTGAGTAATAATATGTGTTGATTGTGATCAGTTTAGCTATAACTGGATACTGCATGCCTCTAAAAAAGTGAATATGCACATGGTTGAGTGAAACTTTCCTACATTAGGATAATGGGAAATGAGCACAGAATCAATTTAGAAATGGAATTCAACGTTGTGTGAAATAAGCGAATAGGCACATATTTTGTGGGTGTCAGGATGCAAGTTGGTCAATGTAAAACTCTTATCAAATTCAAGTCCAATGAAGAGAATGGCACATCACTTGTAAATCTAAGCTACTATAACTCATAGATTTATCATGAGTATCTCGATTTAGTTGGTATGTCACGAGCTACTGGCACTGAACTCCAGAAATAAAAAAAACTCGCTATGAGGTCCATACTACTGCCAAGAAGAGAAATTGTATAAGATATTACAGTTCATTGTTTAACAAAATTAAAATGTTGCATATTTTTTAGGTCTCTCAAAGAGCTACTTGTACGATTTAAGTGTGAAAAATTATTTCCATGAAATCCCAGAAATGGGCCATGCAATCCCTCATATAGACCTGACAACCATATCTTAATTTTTGAACCTATCTGTCAACATTATTGGTTCCATCTTCTTTAGGACAAAATGAGTTCTTTATTGCTTTTTAGCTCCGTATAAGAAACAAACAAACTGTGAATAATTAATAATCTTAGGCTTTTTTCTTTTATAGCAAAGTTAGCTGTGGTTGTGTGGTTCTGTTTGCATTGCGTTTTTGTTTTCTTGGGCTTAATCCTTGTAGGCCTTTTGTGCCTTGTAGCTTTGCCTTGTTCTTATTCTTCTTTTAATGAAATTTCTTCTTTACCACTCAAAAAAAAAATAATAATAATAATAATCTGGATTAGACTGACAGATACATGTCATTGTTGAGCAACTTGGTTTTGTGGAGTAACAGATGACTGCCTGAGTTTATTTATTGTTGAGTTCCAATGTCTTCTAGCAGATGACATTTACTGGATATATCAATTTTTTTTTCATGGGCATCTAAGCTTTCTATCTTTAACAATAAATTTGCTAATATATCTGCATGCAATTTCAAGGAGGATGATGAGCACTGTAAAGCACTTTAACTATTGGGAACATGCAACTTTTATGAATTTCAGATCCATGTTCAATATAATTTATTGGTTCTTTTCTTTTTTCTTTTCTGGGACTACTTGCAGGAAGCCGAGGCGATCCTAGAGGATATCCTGCCCAACCCATTAAATGTTATAGGATATGGTGCGGTAAGACCTTCTTGCTTCTACTGATGTTCTTGATTTTTTATTGTTGTGATTAGATATGATATTCTTAGGTCTTATACTTTTTTAATGCCAACCAATGTGGTCACTGATTTTCCTCTTTTTTCAATTTAATTTTACTGTGGTGCATATGGACAGGGTTTGATTGCTGGCATCTACGCTTTAATTGGTGAGCCCTTATTTTGGCGTTTAGCATGCTTAACAGCAACATGTTTGGTTAATGAAAATACAGAAAAATATGCTGGTTTTGAAGCAAAATAACCTTGACTTTAAATAACCAAAATTGATTATTGTTTCAAAAGAGTATCAATGTTGAGTATTTGTTGGTAACACCTCAGCCTACTCATCTCAATGCATCATGTGCTACACCAACTCCCTCCCCGTGACACCACTACCACGTGGCACCTCCCCCAACCCCATGTAAAATTGCATGGTTGCACATGTATTCGTCGATCTTAATCAAGGACTTTTGAGACTTTGATTCTTAACCTTGTATCCAGTCCATTTCCACTACTTACATGAATTAATCTGTTTGATATTTTTCTTTTGAGAAAACTAATGCTTGTAAAAAATGATACTGTTTATGAGGAGGATCAAGGGGTACTGTCATGGTTTGCAAGCTTTGAGCCTCAACAGTTCGCCTTGTAATTATAATTGATAATACCTTTCAAAAAAAATATAATTGATAATTCTCTATTAAAATTTGTTGACTAGTTTTTATTTTAAAATAGAGGATTAGAGAAAAGTAACTGGGGCTTTGAGTATTTCAAAAGCATTTGGAGAGATTTGAGTCAATTAATTGATGCATTGGCAATGAGTAGAAGTAATTTTGCCAGCTCATATGTAGATTGTATTCTAGGGAAATGTACAAAGAATTGAGTTGAGGCTGATGGTGTAGAATCATCTTGATTGGTCTCTGCTTGGGTTACTTTTATGTCACTGCTTTCTTTCCTTTGGAGATGATTGGATGTTATTTCTCATAGACCTCACATTGGGTGTTACTTTTTTTTTTATGAAGCAGTCACAGAAGTAAAAATTCATTAATAGAAAAACAGTACAAGGGTATGAAAGAACCCTCCCCAAGAAACAAAAAACACTAATACAAGAAAAAACAAAATAATGCATCAACATGTAACCAAAATGTTCTGAGTCCTATCCACCCCAAGTTTTGCTAAGAAGTCCGCCATTCCATTCGTTGATTGTCGTGTATATGCAAAAGAGAGATCCATAGAAGAGTAGAGTCGCCTGAATTTCCCTCTCCATTGACAAAAGTTTCCAGGGTGGGTTTTTTTTTTTTTTTGCAACTCCACTTAATTGCATTTATTGAGTCTACCTCAATAATAAGTTTCTCATGTCCAAATCTACCCAAATGGATAGGGCCTTCCTAATTCCCAAAAGTTTTACCTCATTAGAATCTCTAGCTCCTATAAACTCTGAAAAGAATAAAGAAGAAATCCCTTCCCGATTGTGCAACAATCTGCCTATTCCAGCAGGACCCGGTTTGCCTCTTGCCGCACCATCCACAATTCCACATTGAATTTGAAGACACCCATAGGAGGTGGAGACCAAACAACCAAGCTCCTCTTAACCCTTTTAACCTTCTCCAAGCAACCTTCCTATGATCTATAGAAGTCTTGCAAGGCAAAATCTTTGAAATCATTGCTGGCAGACAACCATACACTCAACCTCCACGTAGCCAGCTCAAATACGTCTTGAGCTTCACAAGATTTATTCTCAAATAATCTTAGGTTCTTTCTTTCCACAAAGACCAGATACTAGTAGCTGGAATAGAATTCCAAGCTATCTTCTATCTCACCCCTATATAATTCACCTGCCAGTTCTCAATAATACATTTACATGTGTCACTTAAAACCCAAGAAGCACCAATCAACTCAATGAACCTTGACCACAAGAACACAGCCATTGGGCACTCAGAAAACACATGATCCAAGGTCTACTCCCTTTGACCACAAAGAACACACGATCAATCGCTATAGTTGCTCAACAAACCCCTATGGGAAAGCTCACACCTTGTCAAAATTCTACCTTTAAGAGTACACCAAACAAAAGCTTGAACCTTGGAGGGGAGCTACACCTAACCAAGCTAAGGAACTTGAATTGGATCCAGTAGAATCCCCTTTGAGCCCTAAGTTCACACTTGCATGGACAGAGAAATTACATGACGATCCCCAACCCTAAACACATTCATCTTCTTCCACAAAAATAGGCAGATCCCCTGTAGGGGTCAACTGCTCCTCGAAACTGTTCTGTTCTCGAACTCAAACTTCTCCTGAACTCTATCCACAATGTTACTACCTCTCCATCAATAGTATAACAATTGCATTGGGTGTTAACTTCTTACAGGCCTTGCATCCTCTTTTCCTTACTTTGTATTTTTATATTTCTTGTAGTTTTGTTGCTTAATTGAATAATTTTTTTGTTGAAATGGGCAGGTGTTCTCTTGTTTCTGTATATCAGTTTTAGTTCACAACCATCTTTTTCCTCAGGATGGATTTCTCATTTTGTTCAGCATTCTGTTGACACTACCTAAAACTTAATTTACATAATCTACAACTTAATTTATGTATTCTGGTTGCAGAATGGGAGAAAACACTACAATTCATTGGTCTTATTGGCCTTGGACAGGTATTCTTTCTCATTTAGCCTTTCAATATTTTCCTAGAAAAAGAATGAATATAATTTACATACTTCTCAGTGAAGATAACTTGAAAATGTTTTCACTGAGAGCATCTCCCGATCCAAATAGCTGTATAATTCATTAATTCCTGTGTCCATGTCCAGGTGTACACACATGCATCTCTCTCTCTCTTTCTCAAAAATACTCTAAAAAACATCACAAGTCTCTCTCTCTCTCTCTCTCTCTCCCCCCCTCCACTGTATGTCTGTGTAAAAGATCTCCTGTACAATGGTACATGGGAAACACCATGCAAATGGGGCCCTCTTGCTATGAAGCCCTCTCACCTATCCGACCCTCTATGAATTCTATCCCTATCCATTTGATCACATTCTAAGTTGATCTCACTATTGAATTACAACCTCCTTGCAAGTTGGATTTGAAAATATTTAAAATGATCCAAACTTTATGGTCATCAAATGCCCAATTTGATTGATTCAATCAAGGTGGTTTTTGTTAGGCCCCACATTCAAGGATAGACATTTGCACCATGCCATCAACGTGGCATGAAGTGCACCTCATATGAAGGTGCACAGGGTAATATCCAGCAAATTGATGTGTGGGCGATCATCTCTTTACATATATCCACATTCATCACACCAACTTGCTAAAAATATTGTTTATCAGTGTATACATACGTTTTTGAATCATGTGAATATGTCCTGCCAGGTAAGGGCCTTCAGCCCTTCTAATTGTCTTTGCATGCATCCTCCTTCGTTTTGCAACGATAGCCCCACTATCTAACCCATGAGGTGGTCCATCCAATGTTGCTTATTGTGGTGGTTGTACCTTTTTGTAGAGTATTTATCGAAGGGTTGCTTCATATGAGAATTCTGAGGATTTAAAGCGAGATGCGAGGTAATTCTACTAAATACAAAGTCATCTTATGAAGCTCATATTCCCCCCTCCCCCCCGCTCCAAAACAAAAAAAAACATTGATGGAGTTGGTATTGTTAGTGCTTATTCATTTCTATGCTTATTATTGTAAGTCCCCTCCCTGATAATTTCATTAATTATCTGATACTTCATTTTGTTATCGTATATTGGTTATATTTGTTTTTAATCACCAAGTAGATCCTTTATCAAGATTGCCAAAACAAATTTTCTTTTATGCAAGATACCAGTGGTGTAATTTCCTGTTGATACTCGTTGTTTACTTTTGTGTTCATGTTTCAACAGGCTTCTGCTAGCTCCTGTGAAGCTCGGAGCTCAGGCGTTCTCATGGGCTGCTGGGAAAGTGGAACCAAACAAGATTGGATTGCCAACATCACCTTCATCCACAGCTGTTCAAAGCCGGGTTCTACAGGCTGCTGCAAAGCATGAATCTCAACCATCTGATACTGAGGAAACTCAAGATCCACCTCGCGAATCAGCAACTCCAGGAAATGAGAATTTAGACCTCTCTGAAGCATAATTTTGACATGTTTTATTTACCTGGCACAATCAGTTTGTTGATCTCCTGAACCTCGGGAAATTTTTGGTGTTATTATTATTTTTAGATCTCAACCATATATTTGTGAACGTAGTCATTAACTTAGTTCTGATAATTGAGCGCTGGTTCTTCTTTACAATGCACTTACACAAAGTATTGCTTATTTTATTTTTTTTGAGACCCAGGGAAACCTCGAGTCCACCTTGGCGGTCTGTAGTCATGTTACCAAAGTATGCTTACTGCCTCGCCCTCCTAAGACCCTGGGGGGACACCCCACATCCACATAGAGTGCCCCCAGTTAACGCCTCCAGGGATTGCTTATTGGATCATTAATTTAGATTAGTTTTGATGATTAATAATGAAAAGACACAGATATAGCAATCTGCGAATTGTGCACTGTACGTTCATTTTCAAAATTGTGAATTTCAGGTTCTTAAGTTACTAGTGCATTTAGTGGGGCCAAATTTCTTGTATTGCAGGATGGGCCTAATAAATGACTTTTTTTTTTTTTCTAAAAAAGAAAGATTAGAAACCGTCCATTTCATTAGCCAAACCATCTCATTCACCCAACGGGCTCAGAGTGGAGCAGTTTGAATTTAGAAGAATATGATGCTCCCAGCTATTGACAATTTACCTTATTTAAAAACGGTAAACATTCTACAGTAATAGGTCTAATGAAACGAAAGTTCAAGTTGTACAAAAGTTGAGCAAGATTGCAAGATTTAGGCCATCAGACAGTACATTAGTCAAATATAGATTGGATATGGTCTATTACCCCTCCACCTCTAGAAAATGGACTCTGTATCATAATAAGAACTTATATAATGGTAAGAGTGCCTTAAACAACTAGAAGATTTCGAGCTTGGGATATATTAAAAAATTCTATCCAAAATGTAATCTAGCTGATTGACTGTCGCGCAAGAGAGAAGATATTGCTATAGCTCGAGTCAAAATGTAAAAAATGCAGCTAATATATTGTACACCGCAACGTAGCAGAAAAATCCCAGCTGATACATATCGGCCACAACACATAGCTGGATTGGGGCTTGGGTCCGGAGGGGTGATGGATGGGTGCAGACCATTGCGTTGGCCGTGATGGATGGGTGCAGACCATTGCGTTGGCCTGTTGCGGCCGATACGCATTGGTTCACTGATGCAGACGTAACAGCTGCCCTGTCATCGAAACGATTTTTTTACTTAAGGAATTCATAGTTTAAGAGATTTCCTATCCAAAATGCCACCTCTTGCATGGACAGAATGCAAGGGGAGATTGACCATAGCTAGAGCTTAGAGGTTACAGGAGGTGATATCAAGATACAGTAAAAAAAATTCAGTGTACAAGGAGAACTCCTTGTACAACCCCCTATCCCCTTTGCAGACAACAATGCTCTATCGTGCCTAGGTACTAGAAGATTCTGAGTCTGGACATCCTAAACTTGGGAGAAAAGAAAATTTTGAGAACCTTGTTTGGCTCCAAATAGAACAAAGGGAGATTGATCAAATAGCTGAAGGTGAAGCGTTCTAAGTTCTAACCTTTGATAGCTGGCGTTCTCGGAGGTGAGGCGGCTTTGGTGGAATGTATTTGGTCCTAACCTACTGTCTATCACTCACTCGTATTGAAATTTTTTATTTGGATTTTTCCAAAAATGAAATTTCCAATCTCCATATATTCTTTTTTGAAGGATCATTTCAAGATTCGATATCTGCCAAAAACATTAATTATATACTAAAAAGCAGACAAGGAAGATGAAGATGGCAACAGTATTTTTTACCATACAAATGAAATTCCTATATTCATTTTCTGCTAATTTTTTTTTCCTATATTCATTTCTTTCATTTATGAACGTACTTTTCCACAAGAGCAGCGGCTGTAACTTTGTTAATTAAACATCAAAACGGGTTGATAAAGAAATGGCAGAACCATTTCTACTTGGCCAAAATTCCAAAATTTCACCGGTGAGCAGGTGCTGCGTTCTGTACATGACTTATGCCAACAATTGATGGTGAGAAGAAGAATGAACTCTCTTTCATTCCAAAACTTTTCTACTTTCTATCTGAATCAGTGGAACCTACAGTTTGAACCATGCTCTCTCTCTCAAACGATTCTTACCCTGTTATTCCTTCTCTGCAATCACGACAAATGCATCCTTCACCGACCATCTACGACGCTCACTTTTGACAGGTGGATTTATGACAGCTCGCTCTGCACTTGCAAGACGATACCCAATCACAATCTCTTTTCTCTGTCGAGCACGTAGAATTATTTCGTAGAAACTTAGTTCCTCATCTTCATGAAGGTAAAGATCTGCAAGCCTTATATGCAACTCGTTTCCCTGCTCAAAAGGTCAATCAATTGTAATGGGCAACTGGGGAAGAACTCAAATATAAGGAAACAATTGTCTGAATCATCGTGCACTCAAATTATATTTAACAAATGCCCCTTGAAAAAGATAGTGGTGGAATCAACACTGTGGGCCCAACAAGGGTAGGTAGCCAGGTGGATAAAATTCCATCATTGTCAGATTATCAGTCATCTCTTGGAGGAATTGCAAGACAAGATACAAAAAATTCTTCACCAGGCAACCGATTTAAAGGCCATTTTTATGTGATAAATGACTCACATGTAGTGGTTTTGAGACAGACCACCTGCCAACTGTATTCCGAACCCTGAAATAAATGCCTATTATTTTGGCCGAAATTTCACCAGATGGCAACAGTAATGCAGCCTAATCTTCAATGATGGTGAGGAAAACAGGCGGGTGCCACAATGTTGGTGGCAACATTGCAGTCAGTCCGATCTTACTGGATTATTCCTCTGAATCACATGCATAGCTTTTTTGTCCTTGATTATTAATTTTTTTTTTTGGAAATGGTCTTAACTTTCATATCATATGCACACGTTATGAAATGACGCAAGAGTGTGTGCATATCATTTCATCATGCGAACACAGATGGTGATGATGATGATAAGTGTTTTGGTTGGTTTTCGGTCCTCAGCTGTGGAGTCACATGACTCCATCTTTTGTAAATCAGAACCCTGATGTTGAATGGACCAGTTGGAAGTGTAAAAAATGACATGATGCCAACTCATTTAATTGCATTAGAAGTATCAAAATACACCCTAATTGAAAGGGTTCGAACAAAACTGACACTAATTACTTTCAAAGTTATTCTTGCATTAAACAGGATGGAGATGTTTCCCAAGGAATTCAGTTGAGTGGTATGACTTTGTTAGCGAGGTTCTCTTGTAAGACTTCCCATCAAATTGATCATAGGACCTACCAGTTGGCCGTGGTGGAAGTAATTACCACTAGATATTAAGTGTATAAGTTTCATCAACACTTGATTATCCGAGCCATGTAATCTTGGCCATCTAGGTTTCAGTGAATATAAGTCATTGATTTTAAAGGTTCAAATTCAAGAGATAGGATGATCAGATGGGGATTAAACTTCATACAACCCCAAATCATATGTATATATGGTCCACTTTACATCACACCCAATCAAGTGGGGCCCAAGATCCATTTAAAGGGAAGTCTTGGCATCAAGTCTCACTAGCCTCATTAGAGTTTTTGAATTCAATTTAAGTGGTCGGGGTTGAATTGCCATTGTAGGTTTGGAACAACATGGTACCTGACTCAGTACTTTAATAGATTGAGAAGCTTCAAACCATCAATTAAACCAGCAATTAATATGACGATATTTTGATTATATCTAACAAAGCTGTTGGGATATGTAAAAAGAAAAAAAGAAAACAAAAACCAGATATAGTTTCTGAAACTGAAATACCATAATGTAGGACAATCTGTAGCAAACAATAATTTTTCCTTAATGATCCAATAGAACTCTCTCTCGAGTCTCGTTTCAAATATTCTTACCATTTTTTTCTGTGAAGTTGTAATGACAATTAAATTGATCTATTTAATGTTGCACAGTGCCTACTTACCAATTGCACTATCAGCTTTTTTGAATTTCACTACGATGATATTAAATGCTTATATAATAAAGAACTAAGAAATAAAATTAAAAAGGAATCCAGAAAAGAGTAGTACCTCCTCTGCAAAGAGTTCTTCCAATACATCATTTATTTGTCGATCCTCCGCAACCATGGCCAGTGCCATGCTGACAAGTTCGTTTGATAGAACATAATCGCTAATCTTTGACATGGATAATAAATTTTTGGTCCTTGGGTCCAAAATCTCACTTATTATAACTGACTTATCTGATGCTTGCTGCATTTCTCCAATCCAAGAACCTTGTGAGTGGCTTCCTCTATGAGCATGTGTTATCAATGCTTCTCTGTAAGGGAGGCGTTTTGCCTGTCAAAAGTGGAAGCAAATATTTGTATATACATCTTGATTTTCAAGTCTTTTCAACTTTTTAAAAGGACATACAGAACTGATGCAGTGGCTTGTGCAATAGAAACAGCTTTAAGGTTCAGGTGCTGAAATCTATGACCATGCAAGATTTTGTCTGACAATGCAAGTGTTGAGAATTATGCTGCCTGCCATTACGGGTTTCTTTTTCTTCTTCTTGGCTTGAGCAATAGAAATAACTTTGAGGTTTAGCTGCTGAAATCTATGACCATGCAGGATTTTGACTGACAATGCAAGTGTTGAGAAATATGTTGCCTGCCATTATGGGTTTCTCTCTCTCTCTTAGATTGTCATGTGAGACTAATTTTTTTTTTTTAAAATGGATGTTAGACGTACTCCTAGTGCAAGAAAGTGTTTGATAAGAATATGCTTCAAGATTAGTGTTAATGAGAAAATCAGAAAAGCAAGAAACAAAGTTCTCTTTGTTTGGGTATTTTAGATGTTTCCAGTACATGGTAGTGGAGATGGACATACATACAAACACAAAACATGGTCAGGCGATGCATACAGAAATAAATAAATTTTCTACGAGGGCTTCATAGGTCCCTGCATTTTTATGGCTTTGAAAACTCTGGTTTCATAGATCCAATAACCATTGACAACCTTAAAGCTATAGGTGGGTTCATGAAGATTGCGGCTTAAGGAGGGGCGTAAGGGATCGTCATAAACTGTAAACCGGTATATACCATCCCATGATTCATGATTGGTGTGGTCTCAAGTGAACCCATATATACACATAAAAGAGGGTGAGGAAGACAAATGCTCAAAAAACAACAGAAACATAGCATCAAGGGTTAAATAGGTTTCTCAAGTTCCATGATGAAGCTCTGAGGTAATACCTGAATATCTCGGATCAATAGCAATGTGGCAAGAGATCTTGAATCAGCTTGAATTGCTGAGTCTTCCACAGATTCATCAGCCAGAATCAAAATCTGTACAAGAACAAGATCATTTATGCATAACAGGAAGGGGATATGATAAGATATTCAATATAGATGTCAAAACGTGCATCCTAGTTTCAGTTGTGTGGGCCCTGGGTATCACAAATGACAGTCTAAGACAAATTAACATTCTGTAAAATGCTAAAACTCACAGAATCAAATGACTCCAAGGGAAGGCTCTCCAAATGACGTCTTATAACAGCATTTCCTTCACGATTAACCAGTGATATGTTAACTAAGCGGTTGATATCAAGACCACCTTCAATAAGCTTTTTCTCCCTCTCCTTTTCAGGTACCTCATTGAACATCCACAACTCAGATCCAGGTGCTAAAGAGGCATCCAAAACCTGAATAAAGCAAAGCAATTACACCAGTGATTCTGAAATTAATCTTCCATTTTCAATAGTGAGGTAAAAGATCACCAAAACAACTGATGATTTTGGAGATGGTGGACTGCAAGCTTTGTGCACTTATATAAATTTGTCTATATTCTAACTGTGTTTACAATCATGACCTCGCCCTTTATGCCCTACAATAATGATTCCTCTTGCAATATAAACTTTACCACCATAATGCTAGCCATAGATAAAAAATAATGGATGCATTTTACAGGGCCATCTACAGCTTCATTGCATGTGTTCGGGGTAGAATTTTGTATAAATGTATCATGTTATTGAAATCTTTTTCTTTTTATTTTAAATTTAAGTTTACATGTCCTAACAGAAAGAAAGATACAAAAGTCATTCATTCAAAGACAACATTAGGGGTGCAACTCGGGTTGGCTGAATTAGGTCCTAAGTCAATTCGGGCTAGGCCCCGTATTGCAAATATACCGTACTCAGATCAGGTCTATGCAGGCCTACATTATTTGAGGTTGGGATCAAATCCTAAAAAACAAATAAGAGCTTATATGGACTTCTAGATTTTCCCGCCCTTAATTTAGTTCTAAATCAGTTACTACTATTAGTCTACAGCAATACATAGAAATTGTTTATTGTTTATTGCACACAAGTTTTTTTATAGGATTTATCATCTAAATCAATTTTTTCCCCATCACACAAGTCATTTCATGACCACTAATTCCATTACATTTATCAAATCAATTAAGTTCCCAAGTAATTAGTTCATTTCTAATCAACTCATCATATAAAAGTCCAAATACATAAGCTACAATTTTTTTTTTAAAAAGCTTATAGGTTTCAAGTTCTACCACTGTTAATAAAATTAATTTTAAAAAAATAGGGTAATAGGTTTTCTAAAAAGAGAGGAGAAAGATACATGGTTTGGGTTGAGAAGTGGAGAGCAACATTAGAATTTATAGATGATTAGGATTAAGTCTAGGATGAATGAATAGGATTTAATAAGATTATGATTTTTAAATAATCGGAATATATTATTTAATATCAATTATAAATATAAAATATATATTAGATGTCATAGGTCCTCAAGTTTAACTCAGGCTACGGGTTAGGTCGGGCCTTAAGAATACAAGGTCCAGGCCCAACCCAAATTTAAATTAGGCCCTATTTTTTGAACCTTAATACAACCCCAGGCCCTAACGGAGTAGACTCGGGCTTCAAATTTTTTGGGTTGTCTAAGTTGCACCCCTAAACAACATAAACTGACAAGATTGTTTTGAAAAGACAAGGTTAGTCCTTTTTTTTTAATAATTCAATGCATTCCATCTTATACATGCACAAGGGAGGCAAAGAAAATGGATTCTTCTTTTATTGTTGAGAACCATGTAATGAAAATCCCATGCAAAGTTTTTGAACAATGAAGTTGACTTGTTGACTTGGTTTTTTATTGTGAGTTTTGTAGGAACTAATGGATTATGCAATTGACCAACTTGCCAAACTAAATAAGCGCTGCAGTTCAACCAATTCTAAGAGAAGGATGGAAAAAAGAGAAGCAAAAAAAAAACAAAAGGAGAAAAAGTAGGATCTTCTAATTCTTCTAGCTGTCTGAAGAAAAAAATTGATTGAAACAAAATAAAGAGAACATCAAGAAAGAGAAAAAGAGACCCCCATGCAAAGGGCTGATCTTGGCAGTCTTTCAAGTAAAAGTAGTCAACAAAGTATTTTCCTGTTATAAGAGTACTTCCAAAACATGATTTCACCTTTTGGAGCAGAACCACTTAAATATTCATATCTCTAGAATGAATATTGAAAAGTTACTTGCTTAGATGCCCACCAAGTCCACAACATTGTGTAAAACCAAAACCGTACTCATACAGGCAGTAGGCGCAGAAACTATTATGGATTCCTCCATAACATTACCATAATCATATCCTCCATATCTCGCCGCCAACCACAGAAAAGTATCCTTTCTGGAGATGTCGGAACAATAAAATCTTTGGGTAGATATCCTCTCCAAACCTGCAGCATTGAGGCAAAGAGAAAAAAGAATCAGGGGCTTTGAAAGCAAGAACTTACCACAATCATATCATCAATGTCTCGTCTCCATCCACAAAGTAGAATCTTCTGTGGCTTTCTTGCTGGGCGGGCAATGTCTATGAACTGTACCTCTTTGACCTGAATGATCAAATTGATTATATTTCTGTAAGTTCTACTTGTGGTTTGGTCTCCGTATTTAATCTCAACGTAGGAATCATCCTGACATGTGCAAATGCCAAAAACAGTTCTTTTTCTAAGTGGTCAACCCAGAATCTTTTCTTATTTCCTAAATTTATCCCTTCTCAAATAAGAGATCTCTTGGCATGGGGCTATGGCTAAAGTCGACCTTGAGAAAATCAATTGTAATTCTAATGGAAGCCAGAATTATTGATGTGATAGTGAGATGGATGTAGTCAAATACTGAGTAATTCCTGGCATTCGCCCAGACTCCTAATCTAATGCCATGGTTCAATCAAGATGCAACTAAAACAGGATACCATTTCTTGAGAATCTGCAACCATCTACTGACTGAAGAAGAGAACATGAGTCAATGTTGACTGGAAACCGATTGAATAGGTGACTAATGAGGTACGTGGAGTTTATTCTCTATTATTCACGCTCTCGTTTGTGAATCCTAGGTTTCTAAGCATCCTTTTTATTAGAAGTTTATTATAAGTAGGTTTTCTCTCTCTATTTTGTTCTGCATTTCTCAGAAAGACTTAATCTAATTAATAGTTGAAACTTGAATACTAATTTTTTCATACATGCCCAAGTACCAAAGCTAAAATGCTAGATAATATGTAAACAGAACGAAGAGGCAAGGATAAGGACAATTAACAGCTCATTCGGCAATCATGCTTGGAAGGAAAGCATTGGCATACGGATGATTGTATTCTTATCATATAGCCTTTGTTCCAGGTGCTACCCTTCCCTGCCCTTTTTATTTTCCTGTCATTGGGTTTGTATGCTGTCTCTTGTTTATCTTTGATGCGCTTCTTGTCCTCTCTTGCAATAAAATTACTCTACCACTTCAAAAAAAAAGAAAGAAGAAAAGAAGCAGATCATTCAGCAATAGCAATGTGGTTAATGTATTTGGCATTTCTTTGTCAAGTAATTGGAACTCTGCTCCCAAATTTTGGGGCTGATAGGTAGGTAGATTATCATCAGACTCTCATGAAGACATAAGAAATCCCTTATGGAGTTCACTCCCCTTCAGTCATGACACAAGGATTGTGAAAGTAATGGGCATCTTGAGCTCTATGTGATTCAGGACCTCAGCCAATGGTGCCAAATATCAAATGCAAAAGGTGATGAGGTACATAATTTATTTATATCATGCAAGACCAACGAGCAAATATGTCAGGCAACAAAAATGCTGGAAAGCCTTATCCTAAAAAAAATTGCTGGAAAGCCTATTTCATAATACCAACAAATGTAGTAGAAAATTCAAATAAATTATAAACCAAGAATGATCATCATAATGGTATCACACATCTCAAAAGAAAGTAAGGGAAAGCACCGTAGGTAGTGTTGTTGGGTAAAAGGTAGTCGTCATCCTCTGCAATTACTAGAACTTCATCACCCTCCTGTAGGATGTAGCTATCATCAGGGTTCAAGATGATCTTCCCTCCATTAGCTGCCACCTTAATTCCACAAGGAATGGCATCAGGAAAGCTGATCAGTACATCTTCAAATTGCATTCCTTCCAACTGTGGCCATCCTTTTAATGTAGAATTCACAATTTTCAAACCCAAGGATATCTTCCCAAATCTGCCATGAATTATTGATGAATTATCAACATGTATTACCAATTTCCATACACTAAAAAATGCTACAACAAGCAGAAGGACGACAAGGGGAACTCTAAATTGTGACCACTATATTATTAGTAGCAGGACTTTAATAATGAATAAAAACAGAATAATATACTCATAATGAATTTTTGTACTTGCATTGCATTTGATCAGGTACATCGGAATTATTCTTTCATTATGATTCTTGTTAAAAAAATGGAACATATATTTTTTTTTTTTAATTTACCTCGTGTGTGTATTTAATAGGATAAGAAGAACGGAGAATATGACTACTTTTGTTACAGTGTGAATAATTCTTAAGGAATGATCCAGCACTGATGAATCCACTCTCTGGTTTTCAGCCTTGGAAGAATGTGGAAATTGGGCACTGCCCTTACATGAATCTACACCCTTCACAAGCCCAAAATCTAATCTATAGAATGGCAGGGCCCACAATTGAATTGGATCTGATGGAGGCATGTACCATATCATGGGGCAGGGTTTTGGGTTCAAGAGGTGTGTAGCATATCATGGGGGCGTACCTAATGGTTCATATGTCAGTACTGGATTCTCCTCCCTTATTTATTAATGATCATTTTACTAAAACAAACAGAATATTACAGCAGCCAATATGTTAGGTCACACATCAGAATTAGGGTGAAGAGATCCACAAAAGCCTAGATGAAATTATTCCTGTGTCTTGCCAAAGTATACTCAACAAAGACTTTAAATTCCAATTCATTTAAGATGACAATGAATATGATCCAGATGTCAAGAGGTATGTTGCAAGGAATGACCAGATCTCTAGGAATTAATATGAGAGGCATCCAAATTGCACAATTGCAGGATTTTATTTCTAAACATGCAACCCAAATCTATGTTTTATCAATCTGATCCAACTATTGGTTATATACAGGCAATCTTGATCGTTGAGGTAAAAAGAGCTGACTGCTAACTTTTATGAGAAAGTGCTTTGTCATGGGATTATTGGAGCCCTGCATCTACGCAGGTTTAACCCGTGAGGGATGGCTTGACGGTCAAGAACCTGCCTAAGCTGCGGGAGGTTTTGGGTCAAGCCACTCTCAACACATAAGGGCCACTCTCCGTAGTTTTAACTGGTGTGTGTGGATAGGGAGGTTTGCACATGCCCCAAGGATCAGTCAGGTGCTCTAAGAGGCCTAGATACCTTGGTCTTAAAAAAAAAGCATCTAAGCAGATTTGCATTCCAGAGAACATACTTTAAATGGTTATGCAAAGTAACCACAGGGTCTCCTGCTGCTTCATGTCTCATGAGAAAAGGAGCCGAAGCATGAACAATAAAAACAATTATAGTTGTACAGTAGTATTAAAAGAAACATAAGCAATTGTTTACCAGGTCCATGACATTTTAAGAGCTCCCATCTTTCCTGTCCACATTAAGAGAAATGAATAAAGAAAGTGCCGTTGACCAAACAGGGAATAGGGCATCAACCTACTGTGAAGTTAATGATATTGATCAACTCCTTCACTGTTAATGATCTCTCTTTTGTTTTGTAGATGCTTGTGGTATGTCTGTCATTTTGTTTATTTTATTTCTAGTTTTCCCTCAAGTTTCAATAAAACCAATAATTGTTCAAAAATAACTGATCAACAGTAATGAGGCACAGTTGGATAAAGCAAGGGACCAAACGACAGACACCAAAAGAGACCACTAGGGAAAATCTATGAGGAATACCTTCCAATTTGTTGAATAAAGAAAAGCATAAATTCTCAAGAGGGGCCCAACTATTGCCTCTGGCAAAGGAATAACCCTAAACCTCTTCAATCAGGTCAGGAGATATGCCCACTCCCAAATAACAATAATTACATCCCCTGAGCACCAAAAATCACTCCAAACAGTCACCCGTTGAACTGTAATGGCTTTCATTGCCTCAAATCAATTTATCTAGAGTACAAGGACCTTAGCACAGTTGGCAAGTGCTTATTTTTGCAACCATAGAGGTTTCAGGTTTGAGTCACTATCTCGTAAAGATTTGATGTTTCACACTGTCTATACGATGCAAAATAGCAAGAGGAATCATTTTCCAGAATGTTTTAAACACCGGCAGCTTGCATTAATAATGTATTTCCCGTCATGGTTCAATAGCTCTAGAACTTGAGTGACAGGATGCAACCATATGCTCTTTCTGCTTACTCTTTTCGGACTTGAATAAGCAATGCAACCATATTCAATTGTAGCCATTTAGAGACACTACAACATTTTCAACTAAAGAATACTGAAGCTAATATTAATATGATATATATTGTTTTCAAATGGAATACTGAAGCCAGTAATGTTCTAGTAATGTTTGTTGAAAAACTGAAAGCCTGCATGATCTGAAATCAACCTGTGCAAGACCTGGCTGACGAGCACACTGAATCATCAAGCGACCAATCACATCATGAGCTACAACAGTTTCAACAAGATCGCTCCCAACAAGTTTAACTAGGACTTCATTATCAAGATCACTCAACTCCACCACTATGTGTCCTCTAAGCCCTTCTTTCACTCCTGTTAAGCTTAAAACAGTTCTCAATGCACGTGCATCACTCTGTACCAAACCAAAATAGTGTCAAGATCAATTAATCTGGCATTTAGAAGTAACCATAAAATATGTTCTGACTAAAATAAACCTGATCAGCATTTCCATCTTCAGCAAGGACAATTATTGCACGGGCTTTGGAGACGGATACCTTAGTGATGCAATGCTCAGTCAGAATACCAAACAAGTAACTTCCACGAATGAATAATTTTAGCACCAACAAGCAGCTTCATCAACAATAAAACACTAAAAAGTTTTTTTTTTTCCAAAAAAAAAAGGGATCATGTGGTAAATTTTCAGTGAAGCAGGAGAAGTAAACCAGAAAGGCATTGGGAAATCGGATGCTTCCACATTATCGAACAGATTACAGTTATATGTCAATGCAAACCTTCTTAAGGTCAGCTAGAATCAAAGGGCTCCCACTTCTGCATATGACAGATGTTCCCTTGAAGTCAAATTCCATTTTGGCAATATCAAGTTCCATTTCTTCTTTATCTCTCTCAGCCATCACAACAACAAATCCTCCACCTAAACTCTCATTGGCTATAGCAAGCTGGTTCAGCAGTGAACCCTGCATTCAAAGTGACATCTGGTCATGGAAACAAGCTTTGTAAATAAATGCATGAGTTTACACACAAAATAACCTTGAAAGTTGAAACTAATCTCAGACCCGTTGAAGGACTGAGTTAAGTGTGTTCAATAAACTAAATGACAAAGAGGCATAGTGGCAAGAGCACTATATTCCCAATATTCTTTTCTATGCGTTGGAAAGAAGGCCAATAAAAAACGGTTAAGATCTGAGCCATACCAGCTTGTCGCTCCACCCAAGGACTAGCGTATGATTCTTTTCTATCACCTCGCTTCTTCCCTTCCTCAATGAATCCAACTTTTCTGAGATTGCATCAGAAACGAGTCCCAGCATCATGGCAAATATAAGCATCCCACCGAAACTGATGGAAACTGAAACTAATTTTGGACCAAATCCAGCAGAGTTTGCATGATTGCCAGAATCAGCAACATATGTCCATGATAACCACAGACAATCTGCCAAGCTATCATCCGTGACACCAAAGAGTGCCAAGCCACCAAGGCATATAAGCAGTAAAGTTGCAAGGAGCAAAGTTAAAGGCTTAGCATATGGGTGAACTGACAAACATACATCAACTCGGTATGCTAACCTCTTGTTTAGAGGAACTTCTTCCGAACTTCTGTTTTCAGATGATCGTCTCAGACTTGAAACATAATCAACATACTTAAATACAAGGAGAGGAATCGATAGAAATGCAAGTGCAGTAAATAGAGCAGAATTCTTTAAACTTTTGCTATGATTCTGATCACTGTCTGATGGTGAAAAGTTGAAAGCATCTGTAGAATCCAGAAAACAGCATTCGTGTAATCTTGCATTTAGCCCCCGTCGCCGCTCCTAACAAAGGAAAGTTAAAGTTGATTAGCATGCAAACATGTCTGAGTTAGTAATGTTGAATGGTCTACGATCGTGTATAATATTGATACTTCAGTTAGATATAAGCAATCAAATGGGAATATGGATATGCATCACCCAAACATACCCCTATTATATAGTTACGACGTATCAAAATGTTCCCCTGTACCAGCATATTCTCAATTTCTCACACATGAATATTCCATTGTTGTGTCATGTATGACCTTTAAAGCTTTCTGATATCTTACTGCTACAGAATTAGGCAACTGCAACATGCCATATTGAAAGCATTCAAAAGGTAAGCCAACCCATGAAACTTAGACATGAACACATGAAGTCAAACATCAAAATCTAAAACATAGTCAAAACTTTGAAACTCTGACTTGTCTCAGACATCATCAAGATGAGTTTTCAGCTGATTCTGGGCCGGCCAGACTTGCCTGATAACTTCGACATGAGCTTATAGCATGCATAACATGCTTGTAGCATATAATTTATGAACCTTTTTTTCAGATGGAATAATTTCTGAGCTATTATTTAGTTACCTCAGCTCCCACCTATCCACCTTTTTTTAGATCTACAATACACAAAAATATATAACTTAATTTTTTCTCAAAATAGTTGATAAGGTATCATATTATGCTTGTAGTTTATAATTTATGAACCCCTGTTTTTCCTGAGAAGAATTATTTATGAGCTATTTAGTTACCTTAGCTCCCATCAATCCTACTTTTTTAACCTACAATATATGAAAATATATAACATTTTTTTTTTCTCAAAGTGATTGATAGGGTTCTAAACATTGAATACCTATAACGAAAGACAAAGGAATACAGAAACTTGTAGATATCTCATAGTGCCTTTTTTATTGTCCCCATTAAAATGAAGCTTTCTTTTTAAAAAACATATTCTTAAATTAGTTTTCTTCTAAAGTTTTTAGTAACAATAAATTGAGGTTTTATCTGAGTGTTAAGCATTTTCTTATGTCGAAAATATTTATTAAAAAAAATGCACTAATATCTAAATGTTTAGTATGTGGTGGAATTTTTGGAATAAACCATATTTTTTGAGGCAAAAGAAAACTTCAGCTGAATTATTTCGGTTGTACACCAAATTGCTAATGACAAGACACTTGGAGTATAGAGTGCATGTGGGCTTTGGATTGAAGTAGATGGGCTTGGGCTTTTTCTAGATTCAATTTATGCACGTGTATTATGTCCATGTCACATAGGGATCGGTCATATCTTAGTATCTTACAGCCTGAAGGTGAAAGTGTAATACCCCACCCAAAAGTCCCACATCAGTTGTGGATTTGGGTGGTGGGGGCTTTATATGAGGGGGCAAGTCCCTTCTCAACCCAAGGTCTTTTGGGCCTAGCCTAGTGGGTCAGGATCCAAAGCAAAACGGTGCGGGTCCAAAGTGGACAATATTGTGATGGGATCGTGTCGGGTCACCACAGAAATACTAAGCCAACCATGCACTGGCAAAATGGCACATGATTCTCCTCTTCATATGAGAATTGTCACAAATATCGTTCTCGAGATATTAACGGCTATTGATAATATCAGGATATTTTCAAATTCTCAAATTTTAACAGAAAAATCTCATAGAAAATATAAAAAATAATAAAATAAAATATTAATAAGAATTTATTGGTATTTTACAGGAAATTAATCGGGTTATTATCGCGATATTACCATTTACAGTGATTTTTTGGGAATTTACAGCAGTGCCGATAAATCTCGAGATATTAATGGCAATTGATATTTTGTTGATAAAAACATGATAAATTTGAAAAAAGTCAGAGATATTTGTGACATTGCATTTGAGGGGGCTAGTATAGGCTTGCACCAGTTGGCTAGAAGCTCCACAAACTCACCCTAGGAGGTCACCTTTTTATTTTCATTTCATTTCTTTTCTTTTTTCTTTTCCCTTTGAAAGATAATAAAAAAATCTAGCAGGGAATTAATACTTCAACAAAGAAAAAGACGCCAAATACAGGAGTAGCCAATTCAAATTGAACTTCACCTCTAAATCCCTGACATGTTTGTGTAAGGAGAAGTTTTTGTGCAGTAGCGAAGAAAAGCATGTAACAATAACCTGCAATGAACCAAAGACAATATCTGTTAACAATTTAACCCACCAAAAAATAAACCCTTGGAGCAGGCAAAAAACTAAGCCAAATTAAGACCAAAAAGGAACAAAAATTCACCAGTGAAATCAATCCTTCAATAGATAATTTTAAAACAGAAGCAACGACATAAAATTATGAGGAAGAAACAACTTAATACCAAAAATGAACTATTTAATTAAAATTCTAGTCAAATTACCATTTAAAAAATAATAGCAGTGGACAATAAGTTTTCTAAATATCATGTTTTAAAAATAAAAAATATTACATTTTCTACCAAAAAATAAGATATAACATAACTCAAAAATTAGATAAAATAAGAGCTTGGGCCCATGACATGTCCATAAGTCCACATTGTGCAACCACAAAGGTTGTGTGTTCAAGCATAACTAGTCATTTGGTATATGGTAGAATACAGTACAGAAAATGTTCATGTATAATCAGTTCGTAAATGGAAAAATGAAATTAAAATTATGCAGAAAAAACAAATGTAAATGCCAAAATACAATATTTTTTTTTTGACAACAGAGGAGAACCTCAAGCACAACTCTACTAAACCCTTTCGAATGACATTCCACACCCTCACAGAATAGCCACCCGATTATACTATGGGGATTCGAACTCGCATCATTCCACTTCTTAAAAAAGAAATGTTACGAGTTGAACTACACTACATTGGATGCCAAAATACAATATTCTACGTATTTTTCAGACCAATACTTCAAAAAAAGGTAAATATTCTCACACGAGCGAATCTTTTTATCTCACGTGCGAATTATTATTAATATTTTTTTTTAAATTTCCGCTATACCCTTTCAACTTCCTAGCTGGTTGGAAGGGTAAAACAGGAATTTAAAAAAAAAATCCCCTATCAGAGTGTGTACCAAAAAAAATCCAGCAAATTATGGAAAAACACGAGTTCATTATGGCTCTTTTTAAAAGAAAAATGGCAGGGGAGTTGATCTTCGCATTGAAAATTCCACCTTCGTACAGCCATAATTTCTTATCCAACCATCAGAATTGCAGTACAGTGCAGCAACAAAACGAAAGCGAAATTCTAATCGAGGAGATGTGATTGAATTCAACTCACCGCCACTGAAACTGCCGATCTCCACCAAATCTTCGACTTAGCGTCCATGAAACCGTTCCATCGCTTTCCCGCATCTGCTTTCCGTCCTGTAACGGTCTCTGTAATGGCCGATTTCGGAGGTACATCGGATGGGGAAGCAGAATCGAGCTTCTTGCGGAGGAATCCGGCATACTTCACGTCCCTGCGAGGGATGGAAGGAGACGAATAGACGGTACGGGGGTGGGGAGTGGAAGAAGAGTGGGAAGGGGAGTAGGTTTTACGGAAACGGTTGGGAGAAGGAAGGGGAGGAAGCTTTCTAGGGTTTCGAGGCGGGGTGTTTGGATGGTGAGGAAAGGAAGAGGAGGGGAAAAACCAGTCCCTGTTCGAGGAAGGAGGGAGATCGGAGGAGTCCAGGGACATTTTGGGGAATTTTAAAAAGGTTGGGATCTTCTCCGGGGTTTAGCCATTTGCCGATTTGGAAGACGTCGATGACGAAGAAGATGACGACGAGGATAAGAAATTAATTTCTGGATTTATTAAGTTAATGAGGATTAGTTTACGTGGTTTGACAATTGACAGCTTAATTTAATGACTGAAGAGTGGTCTGAATATTTTTTATTAAGAACACTCAGATAATGTTGAAACTGTAAATGTCAGTATCCACACATTGCAGATAATTCTACGAAAAATGTCTTTTAAAATTAATTTCCTTTGTAAATTAATTAATGCAAATAAGAGACTGAGTCATTTATACTATTACCATTTACTAGAGCCTCCACTTCTCCTGTATTATTAAAAGTAATTCTTTTAAATATAATAAAAATCAACAATATTTATTCAGATAAAGATTACTTATGATTGAGAGTTTTAACTGTGGCTGGGAGATGCTCTTTTGATCTGTTTAATTAAATTTAATAAATTATTTTCTACAAATTAATTTTAATTATTAGAACACTTCATTAATTTTTGAAACATGTGTAAATCTCTCTATCTACACAAACCGAATAACCTTAACATGTTACCCATTTCTAAAACGGTAACTCATTTCTACATCCAAGATACCTGAAGGTTTTCTCTAGATTTAGGATCTATACCCAGAATTGACAAAACCAGTTTTGTATGTAAATATTATGGAAGCAGAAAAAATTTACTCCTCACATTCCAAGACTCTAATTGAAGTTGGTTTGCAGTTGATGCAGTAAAAATCTGTTTTCAAGGTTTACAGTATGAGAAAATTCTACTGTTTCTTGTATTAAGTTGCTGGAACTGACAATTAATACTTCAATCTGAGCACAACCCAGTCCTCTTGCGTCATAAAATTACTTACCAGAATTCACTTCACTCTGAGCACTCGTTCTTTCATTATGAGGCGATATTGGCGGGGCTCAATAGGATGCCAATTTACCTTTTCTTGTTCATGTAAGGATGGCCTTCGGATAAAACCCCGACAATATCGCTTTTTCTCTCGCAAAAGATTGACGGATTGTGTTAGGACTTGAGTATCTGGTTCAAAAGATTAGTCTGTTAGGTAGAGTGATTCAAGTCTTTTATAAATCTCTAGATCTCCCTTTATACTTTCAAAATATGAGTCATTTGCAGCTTCAACAATTCTCCCTCGAATGAGACCTGACTCTGATATAACTTGCTAGGATTGAATATCGGTTCAAAAGACTAGCCTCTTAGTTGAATAATTTATAAATCTTTAGATCTCCTTCTACATTTTCAACGAGAACTCGTTCTCAGCCTCAACAAATTTTACTTTATACAACAATCAACTCTTTTTTACCAAAGGTATTGAAAATGAAAAGGGGTAGTGAACATAACTACAAATTCTGATATGTAAATCATTCACATCCTGTTCATCCTTTGGAATCATTTCACATCCCAAATTTGACAAAGTAAGATGAATTGAGACATTTGTAAATAATGTAATTATTTTGAATATACATAAGCTGAGAAGACTATATATCAAGCAACATAACATGAAAATATCATCTACAGCTTAAGATAAACCTGTTATTCTGGAATTATAGCTTTCCTGGATATATTGTCTCTGAATATGTGAAAGACATGAAAATAGTTTTTTCCATTTGCGGGGACTGCCTCAGTCCTCCCATTTGCTAATTTTTGTATTTTTGTTGGTGGCAATAATATTTCTGTTCACCAAAAACATGAAAAGAAGAACTTGAAAATAGAAAAACTTCAGGATTAGACTTACAAGGTGCCGGCGAACTGGGTTTGGAGAAGGGAGCAAAAAGTGAAGGTGGAATGATGAAGAAAAAAGGTAGGGTCCTTTAATGGTGAGGAAGATGTGCACACCATCTCTCTTTATAAAGAGAAGAAAATGGAAAAGGAGATAAATGAGAAAAGAATCCAAATAATTTTAGTTGGAAACAATGAAAAAGAGGTGGAGAGTGGAATGATGAAGTGTAATCCACTTATATTTCTTCACAAATGAGACTTATGTTAGGCACTTAGCAAATATTTATACGCAATGAATGTTGATTGCATGTGATTAGTTCATTGAAAGATCTATATTTAAATTTAATCACTTTTATTAGATTTTTTTATGACTAAGGTGCTTAGGCTTCTTAGTGTACTCATCTAATCTTCGGAGCAAGTGCAAACCTCTCTAGTTCCTACCCACACACATATGATAAGGATACGGGAAGTGACCCTTTAGAGTAGAACGAGAGTTAAACTCGAGATTCTGATTTCTTGAAGTGAATTCTTGATCATCACTCCAACTCTTTTGAGTTACAATTTCATTAGATTAATGAATTTTAAACTTAAAATTTTGACATATTCAAATTAATTTTTTAATACTAGAGTTTGTGGCCTTTAAAAATATAGTCTGATTGATCTAATCACAATGATTGTAGTGAACCTTGCGAGTAACATCTTATTTGTAGAATTTCCACCAGATACTGATGAGAGATATTGGTGTGATCCAACAATGACTGAACAAATAATGTTATTTAGGAAAAAGATGTTAAAATTAGAGATGACTAGATACTGCCCCATCATGAAAATTTATGTGTTGACAAATGAAGGTTGTGATTTGTATATAACTAGTAGAATGGTGCAGAATGGATTAAGTTTATCAAAGTTAATATGAACTTTTATGATAAGATAGTAGTGTATAGATTAATGAAACAACTCTGTAGAATGATATTAAAGTTCTTGTGCTACATTGAGTTGAATGTTGAGTGATAAGAAAATGAAAAGAAGATAAAATAACAGTGACAAAAATATATATGATAAGTCAAAAGAAATACAAAAATAGGAGAAAAAGAAAAGAAAAAGATGACAGAATAGTGATTTACTGCTGTATGATTGGGTGTCTCCCAAAGTTAAGTTTTATTTTTGGTATTATGCAATCTATACATGGACACTTCAAAATTTATGACTACATTTGGAGACACTTATACTTGTATTAAACGCATGTAGACACTTGGACCCATTATTCATGGAAGGGCCATCTCTGTTTATAGGTGGAGTAGGCTGCCGCTTAAAGCCCTCAAAAAATAAATTAAAAAATTAAAAAATAAAAGAGGAATACTAATTGCAGTGGAGCCCCATTTGAAAAGTTTGCATAGGGCCCCTGAGATTTCAGGTTATTTAAGAGCCGACACTAATTCATGAACTATTTTAATGTATTTTATATTATTTTCTAATATAACTAAATTATTACAACACATTTTTCCTCTTAAAATTTAATTAAAATATCAATATATTTATCACCCATTCATCCTTTCAAATGAAAAATGATTACCGGCAAAAGTAGTCATTTAGGAAGACATAGAGGCAGAAACCTCTCTTCAATGATTGAACTTGTGGAGACAATTTCAGTCTTCAAGAACCAAAAGTAGTCATTTGAGGATCTCTGAGCCATGACTAGTAGGTCTCCATTTGAGCCAGAGGCTTGGCCGCTCCCGAGTTAATCAGAAGCAGAACAGGGGGGTTGTCTGGTGTGGTGGGCCGCAATGACGGGCGCTGCTTCTTAGACAAGTGGAGGCTGACGGGAAACAGGGGCTGGGCGGGGCACAACAAGTAGGAGAAGGAGATTCGTGTGAATTTTGTTTTGTTTAAGGGAGGGGTGCAAATCTCGGCAAGATCGAGATATTGACCAATATATAGATATTGTCTGATATGCGTATATCAACCGATAAAATTCTCTTTTCTCTTGTGTGTGTGTGTTTTTTTTTTTAAATATTGATTTTTTTTATTATTTTATTTTTTCTGAATTAAAAAATAAATAAATAATCCAAAATGAAGCTTAAAAAAAAAAATGAAAATATCGGCCGAAATATCAACTTGGGCACACTACTGTTTTGATTTTTTTTTTTTTTTAAAAAAGACAGATATTATGGATATCGGCCGATAGCAGACCGATATATCGGCCTAGAACTATCCTGTATGGCCGATACAATACGTATCGGCCGATATGATAAGGGACTGAAAACCCGTATTATATCGGCATTTGCACCCATGGCTTAAGGCACACTGATGCAGGTTTAGGGTTGAATTGGTGAAAATTCGCTAGTAAACTGCAATTTTATACTATGGTCTCTGAAGGTCCCGCGTAGTGTTCGTTAAAGAATGATGACTTGACTGTAGTTTTGCTAAGCAACATCTGAACCGAAACACAAGAGTTCAGAAATTCAACTATCTCTTATAGATACGAATCTAGAGATTGAGCTTTAAGGATCTTGAAAATGAGTTAGGCTTGATTAAAGTATGAGCTTGAATTTGTCAGATATGAAAATAGAGACAAATATGTTCTCTCAATGTAATGGGGAGAGAGACCCTGATTCACTGTATATATAGGAAAATATGAATTACAAATAAGGAAGACAATTTAATTACAGGGTAACCCCAATCTTGTAAATGGGGAAAGTTCTATTCTAGGAATGTATAACAGCTCATTTGACACTCCCCCTCAAGTTGGTGCATATATGTCGTCTATGCCCAACTTGCTAAGTGAGCTGTGAAAAATTCTTCCTGTAACTGCTTTGGTGAGAACATCTGTAAGTTGATCTTCAGATTTAACGAATGGTACCTCAATGATCTTCTCCTCGAGTTTCTCCTTGATGAAATGTCTGTCAATTTCAACATGCTTGGTTCTATCATGTTGCACTGGATTATGTGCAATGTCTATTGCGGCCTTGTTATCACAATGCAGTTGCATGACACGTTGGGGTTTGAATCCCAATTCACCCAACAAACCCTTTATCCAGAGTAGCTCACATATTTCGTGCGCCATACCCCTATATTCTGCTTCAGCACTTGATCTTGAGACCACTTTCTGCTTCTTACTTCGCCAAGAGACCAAATTGCCTCCCACAAAGGTAAAGTATCCAGAAGTAGATCGTCTATCAGTAACAGAACCAGCCCAGTCTGCATTAGTGTAACCCTCAACATCTAGGTGACCATGTCGTGAGAACATCAAACCTTTTCCAGGAGCTGACTTCAAGTATCTCAGAATTCGGTTTACAGCCTCCATGTGGGCTTCACTTGGTGCATGCATGAACTGACTCACCACACTTACTGCATAGGCTATATCAGGTCTGGTGTGAGATAGGTAGATTAACTTACCCACAAAGCGTTGATATCTTTCTTTGTTGGTGGGTACCTGATCAGGATATTCACCAAGCTGGTGATTCAACTCCATTGGAGTATCTGCTGGCTTGCTGGCTAACATTCCAGTTTCAGTCAAGATGTCAAGAATATATTTCCGTTGTGATAGAAATATTCCTTGTTCTGAGGGAGCCACTTCAATGCCTAAGAAATACTTCAGAGCACCAAGATTTTTCATTTCAAACTCACTTTCCAAATGGCGCTGTAATGCTGCCTTTTCCTCTAGGTCATTCCCTGTAACTACCATGTCATCAACATACACAATAAGGGCAGTGACCTTACCTTTCTTATGTTTCAGGAAAAGAGTATGATCGGAGTTACTTTGCTTGTAGCCGAAATTCTTCATTGATTTGCTGAACCTTCCAAACCATGCTCTGGGTGATTGTTTCAATCCATAAAGAGACTTTCTCAGTTTACACACCATGTTACTCTGACTGAACCCCATCTTACATCCTGGAGGGGGGTCCATATAAACTTCTTCTTCTAGGTCACCATGTAGGAATGCATTTTTTACATCAAACTGATGTAATGGCCAGTCAAGGTTTGCTGCAAGGGAAAGGAGAACTCGAATTATGTTGATCTTGGCTACAGGAGCAAAGGTCTCCCCATAGTCAATCCCATAAGTTTGAGTGTAGCCTTTCGCCACAAGTCTTGCTTTGTATCGTTCAATGGTACCATCTGCCTTGAATTTTACTGTATATATCCATCTGCAACCTACTGTTTTCTTCCCTTTAGGAAGGGTAGTCATCTCCCAGGTGGAATTTTTCTGGAGGGCCTCCATTTCTTCATTCATTGCTTGGATCCACTTGGGATGAATTAGAGCTTCCTGCACATTACTTGGAATAGATACAGTGGATAATTGACATACAAATGATACACATGACGGAGACAACCTATGTAGAGACACATGATTAGCAATAGGGTATTTAACCTTTGCTTTAGGGTCAGGGTCATATTGTTGTCGAGGGATACCTCTAGTCGTACGAGGGGGTAACTGATAACCTGCATTTCTTGTATGACTCGACTCAGGTAAAATAATTGAGTTTGAGGGTTCAGGTACTTGTGTCGGATCTTCAGGACGATCTTCAGGACCTGATTGGATGAGAGGTGGTGGTACTGTAGGATGAACTGTAGGAGGGGAATGAGTCTCTTGCTCTTGTTGCATCACTGTAGTTGGTGGGTTAGTAGTCATCACCACATCCTCAGGTATTGGCTGATGCTGGTCTGACACAGTCTGTGAAACTTGGATGATCGGATTCTAAGTACCTTCTGCAAATATAGATCGCTCCCCCTGCAGGGGATGCTCAGAATCTCCCCCTGAGTAATAGAATTCACTCTCGTGAAAAATAACATCTGCTGTAACATGCAAAGTCTGAGTAGGGGGATGAAAACACTTATAACCCTTCTGAGTGGCAGCATACCCTACAAAGACACAACGTAGGGCACACGGATCAAGTTTACCACGCTGGTGCGGATAGACCTGAACATAAGCAACGCAGCCAAAGACACGTGGTTCGAGATTTAGTGTGGACGGCAAAGTGAGGAGAGTAGTCAATGTCTGGAATGGAGTCTGATACTGAAGGGTACTGGATGGTGTTCTATTGATGAGATAAGCAGCGGAACAAAGAGCCTCCCCCAAAAATGATGGGGCATATGGGCCTCAAATAAAGAGGCACGAACAACTTCAAGAAGATGACGGTTCTTACGTTCGGCTACACCATTCTGTTGTGGCGTATAGGTACACGTGATTTGATGAACAATACCATGATGGCTCAAAAAATGACGGAGGTCAAGGTTGACGAACTCGCTGCCATTGTCAGACCGAAGCGTTGTGATCTTCTTATCAAACTGAGTAGCAACATATTGATGAAATTGTTTGAATTTCGCAGGGACGTCGCTTTTCTGTTTTATGGGGAAAACCCATGTCATCCTGGTGCAATCATCTATAAATGTCACAAACCACTTCAAACCACTAAATGTAGAAACTCGGGACGGTCCCCAAACATCAGAATGGACAAGCATAAAAGGCATAGAACTTTTATTTAATCTTAATGGATAAGAAATGCGATGACTTTTCGCCAAAATACAAGTTTCACAATGAAAGTCTGATTCAGCAAAATGGGAAAACAAATCGGGAAATAAAAGTTTTAGATAACTAAAAGAAGCATGCCCTAATCGTCTATGCCACAACCAAATAGTTTTCATCCGGACTGACTCGTCTCCTCGAACATGATGTGCTTGACCCAATCTCTTACTGCAGTCTTCTGTCAAGTCCAGATAGTACAACTTGCCCCTCCTAGTACCACATCCAATCACGGCCCTGGTGAGAAGGTCCTGAAACAAACAATACAAAGGCCAAAAACACACAGTACAATTAAGGGAGTCAATAATTTGAGGAACAGATAATAAGTCATAATCAAGTGATGGGACAACCAAGACATGAGATAGACTTAATGATGATGTAAGAGAGAGGGACCCTTCTCCCAGAACGGGAGAGGTGGTTCCATTGGCACTGGTGACATGTGTTTGGGTTGATGGTTTGGGAGAGTGTAACCCAGTAAAACTAGAGGTCATATGATCAGTAGCGCCTGTGTCAATAATCCATGATCTATTACCAGTAATTGAAGATGTGTAAGGGGAGATACCTGAGGTAGCCAAGGCCGTGGAGCTGGATGTACCTGGTAGATGTTCGGAGGTAATCTCTTGGGATAACGCAGCGGATGCGACTGACGCTCTGCTCGGCTCTTTCTTTTGCCCTTTGTGGACCCATCCTGCTGGATAACCAATAATCTCATAACAACCCTTAATGGTATGGTTAGTTAAACCACATTTGGTACACTTCATTGGAGGCCGGTTACGAGCAGAGTTGAAGTTCAAAGGAGATGACCGAGAGGGCTTGAACCGTGCGGCGGCTAAGGCGGTGGCATCGGATGAAACACCAACGTCAGACATTGTTCCCTGTCGATTACTCTCTCGTTTAATATGTGCATAGACTGCCTCAAGTTCAGGTTTAGGGTCCATCCTCAAAATCTCTCCTCTAATTTGATCAAAGTTCGTATCCAAACCGGCAAGGAAAATATAAACGCGGAGACGGTCAATCTGCATGCGTCGAGTTTCAATGTCAGTCGGATGCTCCATATGGCTGGGGCATAATTGATCAAGCTCCTGAAAGATCTCAGTGAGCTCACTGTAATAAGAGGTAACAGGCGCTCCATTCTGTATCGTCTTGAATGACCGTCTGTGGAGATCAAAAATCTTCGCCTCATCGAAACCATCAGAGTATGTTTTATTGATTGCATGCTAGACCTGTTGTGCTGTGTCATAACGGATAAACCGTTTCATCTGAATGGGTTGCATAGCATCGAATAACCAACTCTTGACTTGACAGTCCGATGCACGCCATTTGTTGTATGTCGGGTCTGTGGCGGCAGGCTTAGTCATATCACCGGTCAAATGACCATGTTTCTTGCGTCCGGCAACCTTCATCTCCATAACTTGGTGCCATAGGGAATAATTATGGTCGTCCAGTTTGATTCCAGTAGAGAAGGTGGAAGTGTCTCCGTGAACAGTGACAATTTGAGGGGTAAGATTTGAGCCACTAGCACCCTTGGAGTCGTCCGCAGATGTCATTGGGACAGTTGGTTGGGCCTATTGTGGCTGGGCTTGCAAATTGGGCCGACTGACAGGCCTGTTGCAAACGGAGCCTTGCGGACGGGCCTGTGTCAAATTGGGCCGACTGACAGGCCTGTTGCAGACTGGGCCTTGCGGACGGGCCTGTGTCAAATTGGGCCGACTGACGGGCCTGTTGCAGTTGTTTCAAACTGGGCCTCCGAACGGGCCTGTAGATGGACCTATGTCAAAGTGGGCCGGCGGACGGGCCTAGTCTGCTGATCGAAGAGGGCGGCCGCTGTTGACGCCGGTGAAGCTGCTCCTACAATGCCGGACCTGGAAAACGAGCAGGGAATGCCGGATCTGGGCTCCAGAACGGCGGAGGCGTGGCGGAATGGCGGGATCTTTTTTGGCAAGATCCGAATCTGATGTATGTAGCTGAATGGGGAACCGATCGGTCGTCCTTCTCAGATCTCGGGGCCGCAATCTGCAAATCAGCGTGCAGATCTGTGTGTCGGCGTTGCTGGTTCGGCGTTGCTGGTGCTGCTGTCACGGGAACTGTGTTTCGGCCGGGAAATCGAAAGAGGCGAAATCGGTACCGAGGCAGAAGAGATGGCAGTTCTGAGTCGGAGACGACAGAGGAGGCCGAGAGCGGCGATGCGAGACTGGGTCGTAAGAGATGCCGCGATCTGAGATCTGAGATCTGAGTCGCGATGGAGAAGAAACTGGTGGAAATCCCCTTCGTGAGGAACCCAAACGGCGGCTGGCTGCGGCCGAGCTGTCGTCTGTCGTGCCTGGCTAGTGGCTGGCCGGTGTCTGCGTGTTTCCGGCTGAATCGCCACTGTGGGGATGATGGATGGCGGAATGCGTGCGATGGGGGTGCTGCTGGGTTAACTGCACTGGGTTTCTCTTCTCTTCCTAGCTGTCGCCGGCGTCGGTCCTCGGGACAGATCTGGGACGAGAACAGTAGACAGCAACGGGAATTTTTTTTTTTTTTCAAATGTGCCTGACGTGCAGGGAAGAAAGAAAAAATAATAATACTAATAAAAGAGATAAAAAAAATTGATGATGATCGAAATAGGCTCTTGATGCCATGTCAGATATGAAAATAGAGACAAATATGTTCTCTCAATGTAATGGGGAGAGAGACCCTGATTCACTGTATATATAGGAAAATATGAATTACAAATAAGGAAGACAATTTAATTACAGGGTAACCCCAATCTTGTAAATGGGGAAAGTTCTATTCTAGGAATGTATAACAGCTCATTTGACAGAATTTACAGGTTTAAGTGTTTAATTGAGTCATTTGAACTTAATAGATCATTAAATTTGGACTAATAAAATGGTTAGGATTATTAGACGGAATCAAATAGCGTATCTTTTGATCAAATCAGATCATGAGAATCTCCATTGATCAAAGTCTACTAAAAGTCCACTGAATGTGAATCCTGGGCCCGATGACCTTTATCACATTTACATCCAGTCATGAAATGAAAATGGAAAATAAGCAAGTGTTTACCATGTAAATGACAACCTTGGAATGTTTTTCTAAGGGAAAAAATTAGTTACATCTTGATGTTAAGAACCAAATTATTAATTGGCACATTCTAATTTCCATAGCTTAGACATGCTCTTTTCTTCATTGAAAAAAACATGAAACAAAACACATTGCTGTTCATTTTGTGTAAACAAAACCCTCAAAAGAATGATCTCATTTATTAACTCAACCGAGTACAAAACAAACATTACTGGTGTAAATATCATTGCTTCAAAAGTTATTTTTATTTTATTTTTTTAAAGTCTAACTGTTCTTTATTTTTATTACAAATTATAAAATTTAATAATTTCTTTATATTTAAGTAGATTTGATGAATAAGTATAATTAATAAAATTCGAAATAAAACACTTGTGAGTTGTGAATCTTTTTCTAAAAAAGTTGCACTTTGCATAGATTTGCCCGAGTGTTCGGAGCATTGACCCATTTATTCTCAAAAGCAGACGAACGGACGAGACCTTTGGACTTTGGGAGACTACTATTCCTCTTATTCTTCTTTAGTTTTTCTTCTCCTCATCTTCATCCAAAGCGATGGCAATGGCAATGGCGTCTCTATCTAATCCTTTAACGTCGATTCCTCAATCAAGATTGGGGTCTTCTCTGGAGAATTCCCTCTTGAATAAATCTCGAGGGTCTTTACCTCTAAATATCACGAATTGTCCGGCACTAAGGTCAAAAGGCGCCGTTTCTTTCACTACCGTTTGCAAAGCTATTTCAGTCAAACCCCAGACAGATATCGAAGGCCTTAACATTGCCGAAAATGTATCACAGGTGGGGTTTCTCTTACTTTAACCACAATTCTCATCTGGGTTTCTCTTTTCTTATCAAAATTTGGGTGAAAATTGGGAAAAATGAGGATATTCTTTTATTCTTTATGTCTTTCGATATTGGATTCTCGAGAATTTGTACTTTATTTCAGTATTATATTGATTTTGATTTTTTTGAAAGATTTAATTCATTGTCCTTCCATATTGGTTTTGTGAAAATGTAGATTCTATTTTTAATGGAAACATTCATCTGGATTTCTCTCCCTCTCCTTTGCTAATAGAAATTGAGTGGAAATGGATGAAATTAGGCTTTTTTGTTTTTGTTTTTAGTGCATTTTTGTGGGTTTTCTTGAGGAGAACAAAATGGGAACTTCTCTGCCACGTCTATGAGTATATGAATTTGTCTTCAATTTATGGAAATTTGAATGCATCACAGAAATTAGAACGGCAAATCAACTGTCTTTTTGATGGGCGCAACGATTTTTTTAGAGGGTGACAGTGGTAAATTTGCTTTAGATGGATAATCAACATGGGTATAGTTTCCTTCTGGCGTTTCAAGAAAGAACTGATGATACCTTTGTTGTTTGCCGTAGATTGTGACTACGTTGAATAAGACCGTTTTTCCCTTTTAAAAACTTCATTATAAGTTAGTTTATCTACAACCTTTGCTTTAGTATGGTAAAGCCAGCAGATGGATCCTTTGTTACATGTCTTGGGGCTGAAAACTGAGTAAATAGCACTTTTGAGCCATGATTCATTTATGTCATATTAAACTTTTCATTTCATGACTGATTATTGCACCACTATGTGTTTTTGGCTTCCTGCTTTTTATGAATTGGGATATGATTTTTCTTTTATTTTATTGTAGACTGTTGAAGTTGGAAGAATTTACTAAGTATTGATGTTTTCTTGAAAAATTTGAACAAGTTGTTGACTTTCCAAAACGTTTTTCTCCTCTTGCTTGGTGGCAGCTTATAGGGAAGACACCGATGGTATATCTGAATAATATTGTACAAGGTTGTGTAGCAAATATTGCTGCCAAACTTGAGATTATGGAGCCATGCTGCAGTGTGAAGGACAGGTAAAATATACATTTTTGCCTTTGGTTGGTTTTTGCTATCAGACAGCAAAATTCAGTGTCAATTTTTCAACTTTCATTTCAGGATAGGTTATAGTATGATAATTGATGCAGAACAGAGGGGACTTATAACGCCTGGAAAGGTAAAAATTTTATTTACTATTTTTTTTAATAAAAATATACCAAATGAGAGTTGCTGTTCCTCTATGTATTCATTTTTGCTTTCTTCCCTGAAACTATTCTCATTTGAGTCTGTGATTTTGTGATTTTGGCCCTAACTTGATGTGCTAGAATTTATTGGTGTCATATTGCTAACATGTTTAATCTTTTTACTATTAAAACTAGGGCTAAACTCGGGCCGGGTCGGGTCGGGTTTTTTAAAACCCAACCCGTCCGGAGTTACTAATATGGAACCCGACCAGATTCAAACTTTTGACTTGGACGTCTTGACCCGACCTGACCGGACCCTACCCGACCTGACCTGAATTATAACCCGACTTAACCCGAAACCCGACCCGACCTGCATTTTGAACCTACTTTAGCCTACTTTTTATCGGGTCGGGTCGTGTTAACTTTTTACCGGGTCGGGTCACGTTAACTTAAAAATCTCTCAACCCAACCCGACCCGAATTCAATGCGGATTTCTGACTTCTCAACCCGACCCGACCCGACCCAACCCGCTAACTCGACTTTCATAACCCAACCCGCATGATTTTCGAGTCGGGTCATGCGGATTTGGGCCAAAACCCGACCCAAGTTTCACCCCTAATTAAAACTGTACAAAATGATAGGGAAAATTAAAAAAAAAAAAGAATGATGATTCTCTGCTTTTTTATTTTTTTTATCTGCTAATATCATATCCATTTTGTAGCTTTTTTATGGTTATTATCATTCTATCACTCTTTTTTTTTTTTCTATCCCTTGTTGATTGCTTTTTTCTCATGTTAACAATTATAGAGTATTCTGGTGGAACCAACAAGTGGAAATACGGGAATTGGTCTTGCATTTATTGCTGCCTCAAAAGGATATAAGTTGATCTTAACAATGCCTGCATCAATGAGTATGGAAAGGCGAGTACTGTTCAAAGCATTTGGAGCAGAGCTTGTTCTCACAGATTCAGCTAAGGGTGTGAAGGGAGCAGTTCAGAAAGCTGAGGAGATTTTGAAGAAAACACCTAATGCATATATGCTTCAGCAGTTTGAAAACCCTGCAAACCCAAAGGTAGAACCTTACAATTATAACTGTCAGCTTCCTTAACTATCAGCTAATATTACAGTATTTATTCTTGAGTTTATTCCTTATGCTCTTGATGCAGATACACTATGAGACTACTGGTCCCGAAATCTGGGAAGATACAAGAGGCAAGGTGGATATATTTATTGCCGGGATTGGAACTGGTGGAACTATTTCTGGTGTAGGCCGCTATCTGAAGAGCAAAAATCCTAACATAAAGGTATAGTTGCTGTTCTCCTTCAAAACACAAGAAGTAATCATATGTTCTTTTTCTCTCTCACCTGGAATATGACCTTTTAAAATTACTGGGAAATCTTGGACTTTTGGGTTATCAGTTATCACAGTTCTCTTTCTTTGATATGTTTACTGTGTAACGAGTCAGGTTATTGGTATTGAACCTTCAGAAAGCAACATACTTTCAGGGGGGAAACCTGGTAAAGTGATACAACTTTAGCTGTTTTCTGTTTATTCATGTTTCTGGAAGGCTGGGAGGCACAGAATATTCTTCTGACCAGTGTCATCTCAAGCATGCAGGTCCTCACAAAATTCAAGGCATAGGAGCAGGTTTTGTTCCAGGGAATTTAGATCTTGAAGTTGTGGATGAAGTCCTAGAGGTACATTTTCTTCTTTCCATCTTTACTCATTTTGCACTATTCTCAATCACTTAGTACTTAATTGCATTGAAAAATGATAATCCTCATTATTAGCGTTGCTATTTCCTTTCTCTTTGAAAATTTTAAAACGTTATCTGCCTCAAGATTAAAAAGAAAAAAAAAACTGTAACATGTTATAAGTGTTTGTATGTATTATGATTGCTTTATTTGTCATATTTTCTTATTATGTTTATGAATCTGGTTTGCCAGGTTAATGATTATTGGGTCCTGAAGATCTTTATTATTGTTGTTATTATTATTAGTAATATTATTTTAGTTTGTATTTTAGTTCTGCAGACTCCTATGAATTTATGGAAGTATTAGGTATTTCTGTGTTCTGTGACGTGTGTAGCAGTTTTTTCTTCTTTTGAAGGTTGCCAGAGTAGATCTTGCTAATTTAGAAGTCTCATGAACTCCTGTGTCCACTAAAAATAAAACCTCAACTTTTCAGTAATCCAGAAACCAACCTTACGTTTTTAAAATAACTTTTCCCACCATTTCTCTAAAACCCTGTAATTTCTCCCTAAAATGAACCTTCTTCACATCACGAACCTTGAGCTCAAATGTTTTTTCAGTGATAGAACATCTAATTCAGGCAATACAGGACATTATAAAATGGATTTTTTTATCTCTGAGTTAAGGTGCACAGGTTGACATGGTTTACACTGGACTATTGTGGATTAAACAGTAATATGGTCAAAGATGTATCTTCTCATGTAGTTCATTTGATCCCCTCTCTGGTTTTTAGAAGAAGTCATGCTTGATGTCATCCACTGTAACAGTGGTAAAGGCCTAATATTGATGCATACTTACTGATTGGATTCCATTATGGATGTATTGGCATGGGGACCATGGTGGACCTGGACCATTTTCAATATTCAAGGGCCTAGACACAACTTTTGACATGAACTGGACACAGGTCCCATGTGTTGGACCTGCACCAGAGTTGTATAAGTTCCTAAGGAGCTGGACTTTTGCCCATCCAAGGGTCTAGACAAATTTCTTTTCCAGCCTAAGTCTAAAACCACCCTAAGCACACGATACTCTGAAGAAAAGATAACACTTCAACTACAGATTCGAGCTAGCTTCTTCTCAAGACGACTCCACATGATGATTTTCACTTGTTTGGGCTTCAGCCATGGTCTTGTTTGGGCTTCAGAACTGGACTTTTACAAAGAATGAGCTGTTTTCAAAGCCAATTTGTTTATATTGTGTGTGTGTTTTTTGTAGATGGGATAAATAACTTGACGATGATGATGTGTTCTTTTTTACAATTTATTGGACCATCAACGAAGTACTGTTACTTAAAACAACCTTGTATGTCTTTATATGATATAACAAATATTTACTGGCAAAAGTAATAGCAAGTTGGCACTCAGGTTGATGGTTTGGACTCTCTTTTTATTGGGTCCATAATTGTCAACTTAGGCCCAAGCCCACAGTTCAAACACGGTTGCAATAGATCCTTTTAGATGAACCTTTCATTGACATCACTGGATTTCATCTACTTGGATCATTCATCATGTTGAGTTAATTATTGATTACTTAGGAACACTTTTTCTTTTTCATTTGAAAGACTTTAAACTGATTCCTGACAAACTAACCTTATGATTTCCCATTTTTTCGCATGGATGTAGAATTTTTTGACCTACTCAGAGGAGTCCAATACATGCAATTCTCACATTCATTTTCATGAACGCTCATATCTGATGGTTCTTGATCTATCCTCAATCAAAATCTTGTCCTCGTTAAAAGTCTGCATTACTCACAACTATGCGCATTCTCTTTGCAATAGATGCATCTTGGTCTTGCATATGCTTTCTTTTGCTCTCAATTATTAATGCCTTCTCTCTTCTCTCCCTGGCCGTGGAAGTTATATACCTGACAGTTGCTTTTTTATGAACAAACAGTGCCATTGATCAAACTTTGTCATTTTTCCTTTTTGGTCATCTTCTTGTCTCTGTATGCACATCCTCCTCCCCATTCAGCAACATGCTCACAATATTTGCACAAAATATAAACAATCTGTACCTTTCATATTGCAGATATCAAGTGAGGAAGCTGTTGAGACTGCAAAGCAAGTAGCTCTCCAGGAAGGCTTGTTGGTCAGTATCATCCGTTGATGCTGTGGATTGCAGTTAAAATTCTTTTGTGGCATCATTATGTTTTTGGTTGTCTATTTCCATGTGTATACATGTACTTAAATCATACACATAAATTCATACCAAGCAGTGCCTATCACTTACAACTTAACTGCTGTAAAGCATCATCCTGGAGAAGCTATTTTTAAAAGTGTAAGTATAGAGAAATGCATCAAATTTTGTATCCATATTCTTTAAAAAGAATATGAATTGCTTGTGGTATTTTTACTGCAGTTTTGTATTATGCGATTTAAAAATGATTCATTAAAAGAAAAGATAGTAACTTAAATGTATGTGCATTGTATGTGTATGATACAGACATACATATATACACATAATTACATTTTCCAGATTCCCTACACATCTTCATGCCCCTATGTGGGGGTACATGTGGGACCATGGGATATGACTTCAGTCTCTGCTTGGGTAGGGGCCTACCAGAAATCACCTTGAGTGGGTCACTTCAAACATTGATGTTGTCGTGGTCCATGAGTTTAATCCAACTGTCGGCGTAACTTGAAATAGGGTGAAATTGGGTATAAATCCAAATTACAAGAGGTGGAGGTGTATGGGAAGGACATTTTGCTGTTTTGGTTTGGTGTGTTGGGGGGCTGGGGAGGAGAAGTTTGTGTGTGTGTGTGTGTGCATGTGTTGGGGGGCGGGGGGGAAGAGAGAGAGAGAGACTCCAAGAAGCTCTTGTCTAAGCCTGTGTTTTACAGTCTTATAAATTTTAAGCATTTATAAAATAAATTATTTTATATTTTGCAATTTCTTAATGATCACATGCCAAGAAACTCCAAAATGTTTGAAATTATTCCGGTGGTATCTAGCAAAGATCATCATCATGAAGCCATTTATACCATCAATTTGAGTCGGCCTTTTCAAATTGTTTTCAAGGGCTGTTTGTCTATCTAACATCTATGGGACTTGTACTTACAATCTTTGAGCTGTAACAACAAGCCCTTACCAATTATCTGGCAAAGATCACTTCTTAACGCCCTCGTACTCGGGGAGAGGTGGGGTCTTGGGTTCTTCGTCGTAAAAAAATGATGCTTTACAATGATAGAGGATCCTTGGTCTTGCAATGCATTCACCATCTTTTCTTCTGTTGTGGCAAAAGATGAAACCTTAGGTGCTTTCATTGCAAAATCTTTTGTTTCCTAACAAATTGATGCATCCCACTATTGATTTTCAGGTTTTTGACTTGCCCCAAATCTCTCCATCTCGTCATCATCATTATCTAAGCTATTTATCCCATCAATCTGTGGTTGGCCTTTAATTTGGATTTAACAAATTATTTCCATGAACTGGCTGCCCTATTTGACTCTCATGGGACTTGAACTCATAACTTCTAGGCTGTAACAATGAGCCTTGACCAATTCGCCCAAATCTCTCCAATTTAATCCAAATCACAACAATGAAAAATTAGGTTTGCTCAATCCCTAAATCTCATAGAAACCCAAGATAACGACCACCAATAGTTGATGAAAAGAGCAACAAGCAGCAAGATCTCATCAAAATATATGCTCCAGAGCTTGCAATATCCTCACTTATGCTCAAGCCTAATGAGGCTTTACATAGTACTACATCGAAATTGTGTTAAAACAAGATGATAATGGATAGAAGTTATGATTGGCTAATGTTTCATTTGATTGTGTTTGTTCTCAATAGAATCAAAGCCCCAAATGATCTAAACCTTTAGCCCATTTCCAGACGGCAGTATGATAATTCAATCTGAGCCTTGGCATTAGATCATCATCATTATAAAAGCTACTAATTCCATCTATCTAATTTAGCTTTCTAAGTTCTTTTTTTTTCCATTCTATTCTATAAAAAATCATACCCTCCATTACTGTACACTCTCATCATTTTTTACCCCTTCATCCAAGTTTTTAAAGGTTTGCCTCTCCTTGTCCCTTGAACTTGCATGTTTTTGATTCTTCTGATGGGGTTGTTACTAGCCTCTTGCATACATGCTCAAACCATCTTAGGCGACTTTCCCTTAATTTCTCATCTACTGGGGCCACTCTAAGGATTTCTCTAATATGTGCATTCCAAATTCTATCTTTTAACATAACTCTATTCATCCATCTTAGAATACACATTTCTACTACCATTACCTTGTGCACTTTCTTTTCCTTTATTGTCCAACACTCAGCTCCATAAAGCCTTGGAACTAAATCATAGATGTAAAATTGCTTAAATGCCTTTATGTTTTAGTCATTTCTTGTATTAGCAAATTAGTTTCTAAAATAATTATGACCAGCATGATTACTGCACTGGTTAGGCATCTCACATCAGGGGACCCAGGTCTCAGGATCAAGTCTATGAGGGTCCCTTCTAGTCCTCCCTAAACTTGATAGTGTGACGTTTACCCAAAGAATTTATAAGATAATGAAATTATAGATTGATAGAGAAGTGGGGATGTCAAATCTGTTGACTCTCTTAGCGTAAATGCTTATGCTAATGGTCATTATCCTCCAATTGTTGTGCGTCCTTCTGTGGACCATGGTTGGCTTCATCAAATGATTCACATTTCTGACACCTTATCTGCAGGATGGCATGGATTGATTGGTTGTTTGTCTATATCAGTAGATAGCTTTTACGGCATATTTGTGTTCTCTTTCTTTTGCAATATGGTTGAATCTTGACCATCAAAAAATGCAGGTTGGTATTTCTTCTGGAGCTGCGACAGCTGCTGCTATCAAGGTTGCAAAGAGATCTGAAAATGCTGGGAAACTTATTGCGGTATGCTTGTTGGCCCTTTCTGTAACTATTTGAAATTGATTCAAATTTCTATTGTTTTCTCTGGGTCAGACTTCAATGCGTCCCCTCATAAATTGAAGCTGTTTGGACCAATTCAAGTAACGCCTTGCCATCTATTCAAATTTCTTTCAACTAGAGTGGGCCTAACAACACACTGCAGTCAAAATTTCATTCTATTCATAAATTGAAGCTGTTTGGACCAACTCAAGTAACAACTTGCCATCTATTCAAATTTCATTCAACTGGATTGGGCTGTATGGTTAATCATGTCTTTTGAATTGTGATGAATCATAAACCCACCTTGACTTCATGCCAATGAAGTTTGAGCATGTGGCATTGCATGATAATTTGGTCCTTATGTGAGCAGCTATGGTTTTGGATGATGGGTCATATCATTGGTTGATAAATGGGGCTAAAATATAAAGGTGTAGAGCATATAAATAATACATTTGTATGTTAGATGCTGTATTTTTTTAATGATATTAAAGGGAAAACTTAAAAAAAACCCCTAACTTTTCTCATAATTTAAAAAACCACTTGTGTTTTTTAAAATACCAAAAAACCCCCCGTTAACCATTAATCAATGCCTTCTATTATGTGAATTACAAAAATACCCTTCTCAAAGAATAAGAACGGAAAATAAAATTATGATCAATCATTTCTCATAAAAAATAAAATATTTCATGATAATAATAAAAGAACAAATGAGGGATGATCATAAAAATATTAAAAAATCCCATAAGTATTTCGGAGAGCCTAAAAAAATACATGAAAAATTATAATTCAAAATAAAATTAAATAATAAAATATGGGCGCATTCAATGATAAATTAGTCTGGGGACCAAGAAGCAAGGGATAAATATTTTTTTTAAATATAAGCATAATTTTGGATTTAGTTTCTCCAAGGCTGTTCTCCTTTTAATTTGGTGTATTGGATGGGCTTTCAGTTTTTTCTTTTTGTTTTTGGGATGGCTCTTCGTGGACTTCTTGCCATTGGGTTCCTTTTCTTTTGCCCAAGTAGGATAAATTTGCCTGTTGATCTTCGGGCTTGGAGGCAGTTTCTTTTAGTCCGTGGTAGAGGTAGAAAAAATGGTTGATATGTAAGAGAGAGTTGCATAGGTGATTTATCTCGGTGACGATACTTATTGCTGATACGCCCATATCAGTTGATAGTATCGGCGGGTGTTTTTTATACCCTTGTTTGTGGGGGTTTTCTTGTTGGGTTTTTTGCCCATATCTCTGGGCCCATATCTAAGTTGTAGTTTGGGATTTCGTTGTATCTAATTTTGTCATTTTGAACATTTTAAACTCAACTAATGGTGAACTTAAGTTTGACTTTTGGTCACATGGGGGTTTTTAAGATTTGTATGGAAACTCAAGAGTTTTTTTTTGTTTTGAAAGCACAGTTTTTTTTAAGAATTTGGCCTATATTAAATGTTGTATTTATTGCTGAATTTTACAGTTGTTTTTCTTTATGCTATGTCGTTGAAGCATGTCCCTGTACTGTATGTTGCAAAATACTTACATGCATTGTGTGTTCTTTTTTTTTTTTTTGGGTGGTGTTGGGGGTGGGGGTGAGTTTCCAATGAAATAATGAAAATCTTCATTGGTCTATAGGGTAAGTTAATGAACTTGATAAAAATATGAAGACAAAACTACAGAAGTGCATAAAATAATATATAGGCAGACACATCATACTTTAGCCCCTGTTAATAGTAGTGTAGATTATGGAATTTAGGCTTGGAAACAGAAGTATCTTGGTTCTCTTGGAATTTGCTTTCAGTTTGATTCATCTTGCAACCCATGGGTAGCTGATTTATATAATAAAAAAAATAAGGAAATGACTTTTTTGGATGATGAATATAATAAAATGCTCACAATCTTGTTTACTGATTTAAGTCTAAGATTGACAAGTGCTCTATATCAAACAGGATTAACAAATAACTGTGGGGATGTTTGGATGTGGGAAAACCATTTGCCTAGCAGAAATGCAGTTTGTACCGGTTGGTTGCTGGTTCCTACCTTAATCTAGAGAACTAGAAACCTTGAGTTCTTTATTTGAATTACAAATGTTAGGATTTAGATGCTTTAGCATATAGTTTTACAATCTTGACTCGTAAATACATAGTATATAGTACATACATAATGCATGGTAGATATAAGGTGTGGGTACATGGAAGCAAGTCCTCTAGACAGTCCCACCCACCTATATTTGCTCATGGAGTTGGCAGAGATGGATAAACTCTCTCTCTCTCTCTCTCTCTCTCTCTCTCTCTCTCTCTCTCTTGCTTTTTTCTGATGTGAACAAATTTTAGGTCGTGTTCCCAAGCTTTGGTGAAAGGTATCTCTCCACTGTTCTTTTCCAGTCAATAAGAGAGGAATGCGAGAAAATGCAGCCAGAGCCATGAAAGAAGATTTATAGGAGCTGTTACTTCTGTTTCTGTGTCGAGTCAGGTTGCCTAATTCTTGTGGGCTTGGAACCATGAAACACATAAATTAGTTTAATGTGTCCACAAGGACAGAGTAATGTGTATTATTGAGGCTATTTATCATTAAAAGTTGTCTTTATATTTTTGATATTTTATGTTCTCAATTTATGAATGTGAAGTCCCTTTGACAGATTTCAATGATACAGATCCTATGAAATCTTTTTATTATATTTTTTTTTGTCATTTTTAATACTGTAACTGGTTCAAGCAACTGCAGAACCAGGTATAGATCGGGGTGGGTGTTGGGGGGATGGCCCCTTAATTTCTAAAGAAAGATCCTTTAGCCTCCACATGGGGGAAAAAGATCAAGAAAATTTTCTGCATTGGTCCCCGAGGAGTTGATAATGAGGTTGAAAGCATATGCTTGGTATTGTGCTAAGGTGGAGATCCCCAAGTTCTGGGTGTGCTTGTAGCACTTGTTACTAGAAGTAAAACTGCATAGATAGAAAACCCAAAGGAAAAATTTAAAGAAAAATGCTCGGAAAAATTATGTAAAAAATTTACTTTGACATAGAGAAAAAAAGAAGATTGTTTAAAGAGAAGTACAAAAGATGTTTAAATGGAGCAAGAGAATAGCGAGCCCATAATTTGATTATTTGATTTCAATTAGATACTTTTACATGAACTCAAAGGGGTTGGAGTGGTAGTCAGAAACCTACATCGGAAAGTAGGAGTTCTAAGTTCGATTCTTACTTTACTTCAAAGGGTCAATCACCGTAGAGTTACGCGGCATGTGGGTAGGGAGGTAGAAAGGCTTGCACATGCTTTGGGGATTAGTCAAGTGCTCTAAGAGGTCTTGATTACAAAAACCTCACTTGTACGGAAATCTTACTCGTCTATTGGGGATTAGTCAAGTGCTCTAAGAGGTCTTGATTATAAAAATCTCACTTGTACAGAAATCTTACTCGTCTATTGAAAAGAATAGGAACTCATCTCTCATCATAAAAAAAAATGGCATACTCTTACATATGAAGCTATAACAATTTTCCACATAAAAGTTGTCTTCCATGGAAGGGCTTCGTATCAATGCAAAAATAGGTATGATTGCCAAGAAGGAAGCATTTGAAGGTTGGCCACGGAGGAGAAAGAATAAGGGTCAATATTACACTATATTTTGTGCCAATCGGGGCTAGCAGGCCATCAAATTTGGATCTAGTTTGATTTTGTCGGAAGTGAAAAACAAATGGATGTTAGATTTAGAATTAAAAAAATATAAATTGATCTAAACTTTGCATCCAAAATTATTAATGGATGTTTTATACTTTCAATTTTTCATATTTATTTGTATCTCTAATTTGAGTTTTTCCCCCCTTAAAATTGACAATTTTGCTGGTGCTTGAGTTTTATTTATATCTCAAAGCTTTTCATGAATTTTGAGGAGCTTGGCTTGAGAAAGATTTTTGCAGGTTCCGTAAAGAAAAATGGTAAGGGAGCAAATAAATATATACTTTTATTTATTTATATATTAAAAGGACAATTTAAAAATGAATAGAGTTGTGATTTTCTTCCATTTTAGTAAGAAGAAATCCATCTAAAAGTTAGCTAAAAATATGAAAAGAAAATTTAAGTTTTGATACAGTGAGTTTGAAAGATTTGACTTATCATTATTATATTACTATTAAAAATTAGAGAAATTTTTGAAAAAATGATAAAAAAAATTATAATTAAATTCGGTGAGAGTTGGTATCTAAAAGTATAAAACATTTGTGCAAAAGTTCGTGAATTATTACAATATTTTTTTTGCGGATATCACTAATGTAAAAGTACACATTCTCACAACTTTTCTATATAAAAGATCTAGTTTGAAGTGATTGTTAAGTTGATTTCTTTTTATCATTTGTTTATTAAATGATTGTAATTTGTTAAACTTTAAATTATTTTTTAATTTCTAAACTTTTGAATAATGTGTGGAACCCTCTCTCGTGTGAAACTTCATGTACAAAATTAGCTCCACTTCACTATAACGTAATATATAATCAACCCCATTTAAATATTTTATTAAATTACTCAAATTTTAATAATTTTAAACTATTATTTAAATATTCAAACGTGTTCATCAAGTTAAAAAGAAAGTTAAAAAGAAAATCTTGAACTCCGGTCAAAGACTACTCATCCGTTATAAATGGGAAGAACACTCCACGCCCTGCATAAACCCCAACCACCCACCAGTTTGGACGGTCCAGAAGGAGAAATTTCACTTTCTTCCTCAATCCGAAGGGTGCTTCTCCTTCTTAATACATTATCTCAAAGAAGGTAGGATTCTTTGTCTTCTAATCCTTGTCATTTTCAAGAATCCATTTCTCTCAGCATAATAAGAAGAATAATCATGATGATGATGATGATGCTCTCAGCATAATAAGAAGAATAATCATGATGATGATGATGATGGTTTTCTATTCACTGTTTATCATTTGTTTATAGATTTTACTTCTTATTCTTTTTTCTTTTTCTTTTTCCGTGATGGAGAAATTGGGGGGAAAAAGAAAGAAAAATGGCGAGTTTAGCGATCTGTCACTTTTCCTTTTTTTTTTGAGCAGTCACGAAAAAAGATTCATTAAAAGAGAGAAACAGTACAGAGGAAGGGTCTAAAAGGGATAGACGAAAAGAAAACAAGAGAAACAACACACATCAAACAAGAAACATAATTAAATAATAAAAACTCCCGCCCAATTGTCAACTCCCAGTTTAGCAAAATAATCCGCCACTCCATTACCTATTCGTCCAACTTTAGTAAAAGAAACGTCCATCTCTCTTGCCAAAATTCTCACTTTTTTAACCACATCAGTCAGTCTCCAAAGTGGTCGCTTCAATCCCGATGCCCACTTGAAAGCATTAGCAGAATCCCCTTCTACAATCAATTTGCCTTGACCAAGAATCTTCCAAATAAGAAGAGCTTTCCTAATGCAAAGAATTTCAGCATCATTGGAGTTCTTTACTCCCACCGATTCAGTGAACATAATAGAAGTTTCACCTCTATGATTTTGAAGTACTCCGCCAATCCCTGCTAGACCCGGATTCTCTTTGGAAACTCCATCAATATTGAATTTCCATACACCTAAAAGAGGTGGGATCTGTCACTTTTCCTGTGGTGGGTCGTCAATGCCAATGCCCACCATGTCCATTTGGGGGTATTGGAATTGGGTTTTATTTTGACCTCAGTCTTTTCTGATCTTTATGGTCACTGGAAACCGTACTCATTTTAGGATTTCAGGGTTTTTCTTTTCTTTTTCTTTTTCCTGATTGCTGACATTGTCACAAACCCTAGAAAACCTACCTCTTATATAATGTAAGATACATATGATGCTTGAGTACAATGTTCAGAACGATCTCTGTGGACTCCACCTTCACTCCACAGTTGTAAAAAAAATGTGCTGATTAGTTGATATATGAATGGTCTGATTACTAAACCATGTGATATCATTACATTGCCCATCTCTATGTAACATTATTAAACATTGTGGTCTTTCAATTGGATTATTTTGCCCTTGTTCTGTTCACATTAGATGTTGTACTTAGGATATGCATGTACAGTGACCATCTGCCATTTCACGATGTGGAAGTTTGATAATGCTACAGAAATTTACAGACCAAAAGTTGGTTCCTTGGTTCTACTGAAACAAATCTTTAATTTTATGCTTTTTATGTTAATGAAACATCTTTTTTTTTAATTAAAAAAAATTAACTTAGTTTCTATTTGTAATTGACTGTTGCATCTTTTACCCATTGTATGGCCATTTTCTATTAAAATGGAGTTAAGATGAATATCCCAAACATGAATATGCATTATGCTAAAACAAGGTCATTTCTATCTGTGCAATGAAAAAAAGATGCTGGAAAAGGGTGGAGTGTGCTATATAAGGGATTGTACATCCCATGGAAATGATGCACGTAGAAAATTGAAATCGACGATCTTTGGAAAATCTTTTCACAATGGCAATCATCATTCTAGTGCTATTGTCTTTGTTTAGCAAAGCCTTACTTTTTCAACTTCTTCCCTTGGCTATCTCATGAATAAAATGGTCAAACCACCACCACAACCTCCCTCCAAGGGAAAAAAAACACCTCTCCCTCATGTCTTTCATGTGGATTTATTCCTGTTCTTTCCTCTCTCTCAATTTGAGTGTTAATCATAGTTGCGAAGGTATGAAATGTAGTAAGAAAGTGAAAAAAAAAGAAATGGAAATGTGCTATGGGAACATCTAGAATTAAAAACGTTCGACCCACTTCATCACAAAACAGTAGATTTTATTTTTTTCGATGACCAAGGTGTCCAGGCGTCTTAGAGCATCCGAATAATCCTTGTGGCATGTGCAAGCCTACCTACCCACACACACCAGATAACTCCATGGGGGTGACCCTTTGTTTTGGGGGTGTGTTTCTACACCATGAGCGCAGTTCGAGGCACTGATGAGCGGTAGGTGGCTATTGATAAATTTGAAGAGCAGAGCAAGAGCAAGAGCAAGAGTGAAACAGATCCATCAGCCAAGGCCTGAACCTCTGCTGCCTTCAGTATTTGATCATTTTCTTATTAAAATGTAGTGAAGTTGTATTTCAAAAGATATGTTTTGGAAGCTTTAGTATCTCAGTGTCATTGTTGGGTAGACTTATCCAGTGAAAGACTTGCAGTGAATAAAATCTCATTGACGAGTCTTCTTTATATATCTTTCTGTTTACTTACCCTGAATTCTTTATATATTTTTTGTGTATAGTACACCCTAGGGGGAGAAAGGTCATTGGCAAGATATATTGGTACATTCATTCCTACTCTCAACATATAAGGGAACACACTCTAACTAGTTTTATCCGGTGTGTATGGATAGGGAGCCTGAATACCTTGGATTTAAAAAAGAAGAAGATATAGTGGTGGATTTGAGCATTTATACAAATAGCCATGCATTGATGTATTCAATGAAGCTAGACTCACGTACAACTTAAAATGCATGAGGGTTTTGTTGATCTATTTATTTTGGCTGGCAAGATGGCTGGGAAGTGAACACGTACGAAAATGAAAAAAACTTGGCCTCCATATGCTGGAAATAATTTATATAATTACGAACGAGGTCTTGATTTCGATTCACACTCAATTTCTCTAGACCACTCATAAAGTTACTCTCTATCGACTTAAGCAGTGTGTGAGAATTGAGAGGTTTATACATGCTCAAGGGATTAGTCTCATCTCTAATATGAGATAAGAATACCCATGTTACAATAAAAAGTCATAACCTTTTTACCTGGCTTTGATGTGGCAAATGACAATTGATTATTTTTTCAAGAGCTAGAAAAGATCAATGAATATTTTTTTTCGAAAAGTAGAGAAAAGATCAATGAATTATCAGAGCGATAATGACAAAAGTGCAATTCTCATGTACCTTTAGCATTTTCTGTCGTAAAGACAGCAAAATTTTGTTATTGAATTTTATCAAATAGAGTCCCCTTCACCCAGGTTCAAGACTTCTCTCTCTTCGATGGATGATGACCCAAACATCAATACCTTCCTCAGGCCTCAGCATACAATTGTATACCCATCTGATAGTGAAGTTGCAGGGGATGTTTTAGCAGACAACCCCATTCACCAAGAACTGCACTCCACCTATGTGGAGTGTAGTCCAAATGAACATTTCCTCTAGGATAAGGTTTAATATTGTCCTTTGTTTAACAATGTCATCATCATTAACGCTAAAAAAATATATATCATTATCACCATCACCATCACCATCACCATCACCATCACCATCAAAGCCTTTGTTTTATCTACTTTGAGTTGTTTCTAATTGTAATTAAAGGCTTTAGGGCATGCTTGTGGGCAACTATTTCTTTTGAAAATTAATTTCCTCATGATTCATGTTTCCATGAAAAATGAAATCTAGAGATTGTGTTTTCTATGGATATTAATTTCTTTAGTTTGGTGCAATAAAAAAGTTTCCACAATCATTCATAAATATATTTTTTCTATTGTGTTAAGTGAGTGAAGTATAAGTTATAATTCGATTGTAGCTAATTCTAGATGATAATAGTGATGATGATAATGATCATAATAATAATAATCATGATAACAACAATAATAAAAATTATATATATTATATAGTTAATTCAACCTATATTTTATTTAAAAGTGTTAATACTATGTAATAAGGTGCACAATTAGTTTAGATCTTGACCTATCTCAATTTAATCAAGAAATTCATAAGCTAGGTTAGATTAGTTAGGTGCATGGGTCAAGTGGTGGATATGCATGGGATAATTGGAGTTGAATAATGGAACATAAATAATAGATTTGGTAACGTTAAAACATAGACCATGTGTTAAGTTGTGAATTGATACATAACTTGAGTTAGGTTAACCATGAGATATTGGTTGAATCATGAATTGGATAATAGATTAAGTCAATTCGATCATGATCATGAATCAGATCATGAGTCATGAATCAAATCAGAAGTCGTGGTTGGGTTGGATCTAGGGTAATGGGTTAGGTTTGGTTGGGCTATAGTTGGTCTAAGAAATAGTTACCATCAAACTCCAGCTAGCTAAGACCAACCTTGTCCCCTGCTATTTCCTCAGATCTCAGCTGTCCCCACCGATTTTGTATCGTGTGGTGTTCACAACCTGTTTGGTTTCCATTTCCATCTCTCATCGCTGCCTGAACAACAACTCCAGTCAGATTTAAGGCCCTACTGCCTCCTTTGTCAGCGGATATTCGTGCCTTGGCGCCGCTTTGATGCCTGTAAATGCTCCTGAGACTCATCGATGGATCCTGCTCCTCCAGCCAGCTCTGTTGGCACATCGGACTGTCACATCATCAGCATTAATTTCACTTTTCGGATGGATGGACCACCAGTCGTAGGTCAATACTGAGCAGTGTGATCCGTCCATTTGGCTGTCGTGCATTGTCTCGCCGGTTCCTGTTGCTTCCCGTCTCTTTCGTCACCGGCCAACCACCTGCTAGAGTCATCGGCATTTTTGGGGTCCCGTGCTCGCTTCAGTTTTCGTGTGGCCCTCGACAAATTCAGCGCATGCTTCCTCCACGTAATAGGATTTCCACTTTCGAGTGTCTTGTCCCCCCTCCTGGGCCTTGACCCTCCTCCGGCTTCCTCTTACATGCCAGTTTTTTTTTTTACTTTTTTTTTTATGTCAGTTTCTTTACCTTATTTTCCTGATGTGAGCCAATTGTTGAGCTTTCTGTTGTCTTTTTTCTTCTTGTACTTGCACCTCTGGCGCTTTCTTCTTTATTAATATGATAACCATTTCAAAAAATAGTTGGTCCAAGGGTTGAGTAATATGCCTTGAAACACACAAGTTGTTGAAATTGCTTGTCAAACCCTCCCCCTAGGAATTGATTTTCCACACTTCTTGTGGAAAATTATCGAAATGTGGAAATCATTTTTTATGAAAAAGGTTCAGATGGAATAATGGAAAGTAATTTCAATGTGAAATCAATTTCCATTTCTACGAAAAATGTTACGCACAAACATGCCCTTGGTGTTGCAACAGCAAGTCCTAAAACCAACAACATTTTTCACTAGCTAATGATCAGTGATAAACTTGCCACCTATAATTTATGATGGCGCACAGAGAAAAACAAATTCCTCATGTTCATGAAATCACAAAGGATTTTGTTCCGAGGACAATGATGACATCTGAAGAATAAGAAACAGAACAGATAATAACCAACAAAAAATCCTTACATGAGGAAGTTTATTTTAAGATGTAATAATAATAACAGAATCTGAGAGCTGTATAATAAAATACAAAATACAAGAAAATCACAAAATACAAAATACACGAAGACCGAGATTACAGAAAATAAAGATCAATGACACCCATCAGGCCATCACTAATCATAAAGCACATGAATGTAGCAACTCTTCTTGCCTTGGTAGTTTACCAGCAGCTGCTTCATCTTTCCCTCATAATATGACCAGAAGGAAGGTCATGGGTAAATTGGAAAAGAATAAGCACATCAATATATCCTTGCTGTTGTTTTTGGTATAACGCTGAAAACTTTTAGAATGTTAGCCTCATGAAATTATCAAACTGTCAATCTAATGAGCCACAATGCATCAATGCTCTCTGTTTTACTTCCCATTGCAGTAGTCCTAATATGCCTAATATGCAGTGCAATTCTGACATATCAAATTCCCATGTCTTCACTATGGCCAATAGATATTTCCAAATACTAGAGTGAAAATGGAGCACAAGCAAACCATGGGTCCCAAGCTGATGTGAATTGCCTCTATTCCAAAGTCCTCATTTCTTAATCCATCCTACATTTCCTGGTTGAACGACCATTCCAATCTTCTCTAGGAAAGTTTGGAGGATCAATCTTCTGGCGGAAATCCTGAAATGTTCTGGCTTTTGAAGTCCTGTCCATTACCCAAGATGCAATCCAAAACATGATTTGTCCCAAAATAACCCGTCTTGCCAAAAATACCATGCACCAAAACAGTCCATGTTGCAGTATTAGGATAAAGTCCTTCATTCATCATCTTCAGAAGGTAAACCATGGCCTCTGCCAAGCTGTGGTGTTTACAAAGGCCATCAATCAAACAAGTGTATGTAATTATGTCTGGCCAGCAACCTTCTGCAGCCATATCACCCATAAATTGAATAGCAGCCCCGACGCCACCTACTTTACAGTATGCATGGGTTATTGTGTTTAAAGTGATGGTGTCTAATGGAATTCCCTTCACCACCATTTTTCCTAGGTGAGCAAAAGCTTCCTCAATCATTCCCACACAAGCCATAAATGACAGTGTTATATGTCACTAAATTCAAGCCAATTCCACTTTCTGACATCTCATGCAAAAGTACAAAGGCATCTCTGAAATTCCCTTCTTTGAAGAGACCGTCTAGCAGTTCATTGTAGGTGGTGACATTAGGCAAGCATCCATTTTTAATCATTTCATGGTAAACATTCATAGCCCCATCTACTATGCGACGGTTGCACAGGCCTTTGATAAATGTATTAAATGTCACTGCATTTGGAGGGCAGTTATCCGACGACATTTTCTCAATGAGAAACTGGGCATGCAACCATTACTTAGCATCTGATTCCACACGTCAACAGCTTCATGTGCACATCCTTCCATGAAAAACCCTTTCATCAAGGATGTAAAGGTGTGGGTATTAGGACTACAGCCTCTAATGAGCATCTGAGCAAAAACAGCAAGAGACAACTTCAGTTCTCCCACTTCACATAGTGTATTAATGGTTGTTGTATAAGTGATGACATTAGGGCATATTCCTTTGTTCACAATTTCATTTATCATAAAAAAAACCTCTTCAATTTTGTATTTTCTGCACAATCCATTTGTAAGAGCATTATAAGCAGGTACTACAAGGTTGAATCTCATCACAAGCTCCATTGCTTCCTCCAACTGACCAACTGACACAGGGAAGAAACCATTGTCGTATAGCTCACGTCATCAGGAGAACACCCCTTCCTCAACATCTCCGTAAGCAACTTATGTGCTGCATCTACTCTTTTATTCTTACATAATGCTTTCAAAAGAATATTATATGTGAAAACATTAGGCTCTAATCCATCTTTCTTCATGTTGTTGTATATGGGATTGATCATCTGAAATTTATTCTCACTAAGCAATGCATCCAAAAGGTGGTTGTAAATCTTTACTGTTGGTTTACAACCAAAGTCTTGCATTCGGTAGAATGTTTTCAGTGCTAGCTCAGCAGCACTTGCTTGTGCATATGACTTTATCACACTGATGAGAACATCCTCAGAGCAGCCAATACCATCCAATTTCATCTGCTGCAAAAGGTATTGAACTCCATCCATCTCATTCTCCTTCCCGAGCTTCTCAATCATCATTTGATAAGTGAAAGAAGTGTGTTTGAATACACCTGAGTTTGCAATGGACTTAAAATACTCGAAGGCTACGGCAATGTCTTTCTCATATTTCAACCTTTTCAGAACATCAGACTCTCGCAGAACATTAGTTTTTTACTTGGTTTCTTGTCTATCATTGAAAATCACATTTGTATTGAGGATGATGGATGTCAAAGGCTTTCTGGTTTTAAGTAGCAATGAGCATCCTTCTTTCAAATGCATGATCAAGAAAATATCAAAATCAACAGGGCAGAAAATTTCTGCGCCTGCCCAAATTCTCCTGTCCAATCAAAATCCTGAAAAACCCAGATACAGAGGACAATCTATAGTTTGCAGAATCAGAGTAAGAGACAACAGAACCAGCCAACCAGAACTCTAGGATTTTAGGAAGTTGGTATGTACAAAATAGAGATTAAGATTGTAACACCTATCCTTCGAGAAATCTCTGAATGAAGTTATAAATTGAGATGATCCTGCCCTTATTTGGTATCAGAGCCATTACACCTGCTAGCCATTACACCTGCTCTTGTAAACACTGGTCCCTCTCTTCCCTTTCAATCCTGTTTGAAGAAATCAAAAGCTGTTTATGATTCTGGCAAATTTCTTTGGTATTCTTACATTCTTTCTAAGTTTATGTTCTTCATTTTAGTTTCATCTTCTAAGTTATTTTGAAAATTCTTTTATATCTCTCCATTGAAGTACTGTTTAAACCTGCAATTTGAACAAGTATTTTGTATAGATATCTTTTCGTGACTGTGCCAGCCATTACCCGCCGTTCTGTCCAAATTATTTGCTGTGTTAGGCGTTGTGTGGACATACTTGGCGTTGGAATCTTGGCCCTGAGCCTTGGAGTTGGACTGTTGCACTCTGTGCTTCTGTCATTGCCTGATATCTTTACATTACAACTATTCAAAATTGCATCTTTGTACAAGAAACAATGAAGAAATTTAAAAGATTTTTAAGAGAACAAAGAAAAAGAAACAATTTATCTTCTATCTCAACATCTGCTTCTAGTTCTACTTCTGCAACATATAGAACTGCTAAGAATAGTATGCCATCTAGTTCTTATTCTAATGCTGCTTTTAATCCTGAACCTAGAACACCTGTTACTACTCAATTAGTAACAATGGATTTAAAAAATTCCGAAGAAATTAATTTTAAAGATGTGGAACAAGCCATTGAAAGATGGACTATTCCAAAAATACCATCTGAGCAGATCTATATCGGATCATTTGAAGATGAATCCGATTATATGATCCAAACAGTAGAAAGAACATTTTCATCCCAAGATAAGCATTTCTCTTCCTCTTGGATGACCAACAAAAAATTAACAGACTAAAAATGCGTTATAATTATTTACACATTGGATTAGTACAAATTGCTATTAAACTCTTAACTAGCAAAGGACTAAACATACCCTGTTTAGCTTTTCTGAGGGATGCAAGACACCATAATTTTGAACAAGCACGGTATGGTTTGGTTTCTTCCAACTTTGCTGAAGGACCAATCTTTTTCAATTGTATTCCTGACATAACAATTCATTTAACAAGTCAAAACATTCATAAAGCTGTAGAATTAGTTGTTAAAACACAAGGATTCGATATGGATCCAGCTAGTGAAAATCTTGGAATAATGTATAGAATATATTACAAAGCTATGAAATCTTATAAATCAAATATTGCTTACAGTAATTTAATAAAGAATTAATGTAATTTATTTCAAACAGACTTCAGAAATAAAGCAGTAATTCCTCATAGACCAACACCAGACCAAATTAAATTAGTAAAAAATTGGAAATTAGATGAATTATGTCTCCCCACTCCAAAAATAGAAACAAAAGCCAGTAATATAATTCAACATCCAGATGGAACTGTAGAAATCAAAATAGGAGAAGAAGAAAAACCTTAAACTTCTAAAACACATGCTCCAAGTCCTCCTATCTATAACACATTTCCAAATTATACTTTTCCTAACAGTCAGGATTATGTCCAGGCTGGTGTAACTCAACCAGTTTATCAAAGAATAGAGTCTCAACGTTCAAATCCAGAAATAGTAAAATTAATAGATGCTGATATGTTAGTAATTAAAACAGACGACTTAAATAAATTATTAATTGAAGAAGATTTTAAAATAGATGAAGCCGTATTAAAAGCTGAAATGATGTTTGATAATAGAATAGATGATTTATTTAAAATTTTGATGGAAAACAAGTTCGGCAACTTCAAGATGTATTTATAAAAGATTTAAATTTTTAAGAAAACAGAGGAGTTTCTTTGAATGGTATGACTATAAACTAAATAGAAATAATCGACAAGAACAAAAATATATACAAATGTTAAAATCTAAAGAAAATATTTGGGCAACAGTTAGAGGTGAAAAAATTAAAAGCATTCACCCCCCTCAAGAAAACATCCAATTGTCTTTATCAACAAAAGCTTCACCATATAAAGAGGCCTCTTCAATTAACGAAAAAACTCCTATAAAACTTGAATTCTTTGCTCATTTAATAGAACAAAATAATTTTACAAATATGTACTTACAAACAATTGCTGATCAAACAAATAGAATAGAAGAAAAAATTCAAATAACAGTACCTATAATCCAAATACAAAAGGAACCAACAAAAATAGAACAAGGTTTTAGTAAATCTGTAAAAATAGACACTAATGTTATTCTTAAAAAAGAACCATAAAATTAGATTCATGAATTAATTGTTCAACTAAAGAAAAAATTAAAAATCTTAAAAGATCAAGTATAAACATGGTAAAATTAGAAGATGAAAGTGAAGAAAACCCTGAAATAAATAGATTAAAATATAAACAGATAGATAAAAATACAAATAGACCTCCTTATTTAAAAGTAGAAAAACCTCAAACAATTACTACTAATTCATACGATGGAGGTAGTATATATGAATGGAATATGGATGGATTATCAATAAATCAAAAAATTCAAGTAATTCAAAAAATGCAAATGTATGCAAACATTCTTAGAGCAAATCTTATTTAGAATTTCACATCTGTGATTTAATCATATCTGTGTTTACTGGACAACTATATGACTGGTGGATTAACTATTAACAACTGAACAAACAGATCTAATTCTTGATGCTAAAAAACGAGATACAAATGATAATCTTGTTTTAGATGTTATGGGAAGACCAATAAATGATAGCGTAGAATGTTTAATAACAACATTTCAAAACATTTTATAGGAAGATACCCAAAATTTGAACAAAATATAAAAGACTATTTACATAATCTAAGATGTAGATCAAGGTCATAATTCTCTGAAAATAATGATTATTTTATGAATTCTGTCTATAAAATAAATGACTCTCAAAATATATATCGGCGAGAAAAATATATAGCTGGTTTACCACCATTATTTGGTAAAAAAGTAAAAGAAAATTTAAGAAGAAACGATAATGGAGAAATAAATTATCAAAATTATACATTTGCTGAACTACATCAAATAATAAATCAAGTAGGTTTAGAAATATGTAATAATTTAAAATTAGAAAAGAAAATTAAAACTGAACAATACTTTAACAAAAGGGAAATGGGAGATTTTTGTGATCAGTTTGATCCCTTTAAAATTGTAAAAAGAAAAACATCAAAATTAAAGTATAAAAATCCTAGATATGAACAAGAATATATTTCTAAAAGAAATAAATAAAAATATAAAAGAAATTATAAACCTCAAAATAAAGACTATAATAAAAGACAACCATCTAAAAAGTATGATAAACCTGAGTCTAGTCACAAAAAGCCAAGTCCTAATGATGTATGTTTTAAATGTGATAAAAAAGGCCATTTTGCTAACAAATGTTATAAAAATAAAAATTATAAAAAAGGAATGAAAGCTATCGTAGAGAAATTAAATGAATTAAATTTATCAACAAGTGAAAGTGATAATGAATTCAGAATATTCAAAACAAACTATTGAATCTGAAGGTGAAAATAATTTAATAAACAAATTAATGGATCAATTCAATATAGAAAAAACAAAAGAATGCGAAGATAACCCTGATTGTAGATGTAACATATGTATGATTAGATTATATGAAGATTCTGACAGGTTACGAAGATATAAACAATAATTCTGATTCTCCTACAATAAATGTTCTTAGTGATAAAGATCAAATAACATTAGATACTATTATGCAAATAGAAAATCCAGAAAAACAAAAGGATATGATTTCAAGAATTTTAGAATTACATAATAAGCCTGAAAGTACCTTAAACAGATCAAAGAATAGTACGACGTATAAATTTAAATATATATACAAAATTTATCTAAATTTGAAGATCCAAAACCTACTAATATAAATGATCTCCAAAAGATAGTACAACAGTTAAATAATGAAATAAAAGAATTAAAAAAGGATATTAATCTACATAAAATGAGATTAGAAATAAATGCTAACATCAAAGTAGAAGAAAAAGGTGGAACATCAAATCCTCATCCTGAAAATGTAGGGAATATTGAAGATATTTTATTAAATGAATTAACAACCATAACATATAGAAAATGGCATGTAAAAATAAATCTGAAATTAACATATGGATATAACAAAAATTGATTGCTTTATTAGATACAGGTGCTGATATAAACTGTATAAATCAACGAATTTTACCTTTAAAATATTTTGAACAAACTAAATATACGATAAGTTCTACTAACGGAGTTGCTATAAAATTAGCTTACAAAATTCCTAATGTAATAATCTGTAAAAAAGACAAATGTATTCCTAATGTTTTATTGTTTCAAATGGAAGGAATCTCTGAAGATTTAATCTTAGGAAATCAATTTTTAATGCAAATTGCTCCTTATATAACAACAAAAGATGGAATTCTTACTTCTATAGATAATACTGAAATAATCTTTAAATTTGTTTCTCAAGAAAAAACAAAAGAAATTGATCAATTAAGTAGAATAATAATGAGAAAGAGACATTTAAATTAGATCTTCAATCTGCTATTAAAAATTTGAAAATTTCAGATCAAATTCAGGAAAGTTCTTTCTTAGCTGAGAAAGAACTTTATGAAAAAACACTTGTTTCTAAATGCTGTTCTGAACTTCCGAACGCATTCTGGGGGCAGAAAGAACACCTTGTTTCTCTCCCTTATATTAAAGAATTTAATGAAATCAAAATCCCAACAAAAGCTCGAGCTGCACAAATGTCTCCCGACAAGAAATGTGTAAAAAAGAAATAACAGATTTAAAAAATAAAAATCTAATTAGAGACAGTAACTCTCTTTGGAGTTGTACTGCAACAATGCTGCTGAACGAGAACGTGGTGTGCCTCGTTTAGTAATAAACTTTAAACCTTTAAACAAGGTCTTGCAATCAATTAGGTTTCCTATATCTAATATTTAAGACATTTTACATAGAATTTACAATGCAAGAATATTTTCAAAATTTGACTTAAAATCTGGTTTTTGGCAAATACAAATTAAAGAAGAAGATAAATACAAGACTGGTTTCGTAAGTACCATCTGGTCACTATGAATGGAATGTAATGCATTTTGGACTTAAAAATGCACCAGTCTAAGTTCCAAGGAATTATGACTGATATTTTCAATCATTTTAGTACTTTTATGCTTGTTTACATAGATAATATATTAATCTTTTCAGATTAAATATCTCAACATTGGAAACATCTAGAGATATTCAACAGGATAGTAATAAAAAATGGATTAGTCTTAAGTCAAAGAAAATTGAAATTATTTCAGACTGAAATCAAATTTGTAGGATTTTAATTAAAAAATAATATTGTTGAACCTTTCAATCGAGTCATTGGATTCAGTGATAAGTTCCAAGATGAAATCAAAGATATTAAACAATTGCAAAAATTTTTAGGATGTTTAAATTATGTCTTTAACTTTTATCAAGATTTAGCTAAATATAGAAAAACACTTCAACAAAGATTCAAAAAAAAATCCTCCTCCTTGGAATTACGCTCATACTAAAAATTGTTTAAAGAGACGCCTCTAAAATAGGATATGGTGGTATGTTACTTCAGAAAGAAGAGATCCAAGAAAAGATAGATTTATCTCAGGAACATGGAATCCTACTCAATCTAATTATTCAACAATTAAAAAAGAATAGCTATTGTCCTTATTATTCAAAAGTTTCAATTGGATCTTTTGCATAAAAAATTCTTGTTAAAAATTGACTGTAAATTGGCTAAAGAAGTAATTGAAAAGGATGTTAAAAATTTAACAAATAAGCAAATATTTGCTAGATGGCAAGCCATCATTAGTGTTTTTTATTTTGAAATTGAATTTGTAAATGGAACATATAATTCTCTTACTGACTTTTTGTTGAGAGGATTTCTGTAGAAATCAAGAACAACATAGAAGAAACTCTAGAAGTTGAACAAGAGTTATTTGACACTTTTACCAATCTTGTGGTAATAGTGTTAGTTGCAACATTCGTCCATTGGATCCTTCTTTGGATCGTCAATTATGCAGTCTCCTCGTAGGCCCATGAGGCCTTCTTCCCCATTTCAGAAAGCCCAACAATTGCAACAAATCATGAACCCATTTGAATATTGTGCTGGTGCCCCTCTATCTCCTAGGCCCAGATTAGTCCGACCCAACATTTACGAGAAACATGCCTTATGGGGTTCTCCTTCGACTCCTCAATTCACATCTTCAACATCTGTTCCAATAGCCCGTCCAGGCCCAACATCTAAGTTCTAGACTATCTTTAACAGATATAACCAACTCATTTACACATTGCCAGACACCTGTCATTCTGACTCAGCTACTATTCAAGAAATAGTTCATTTCTGTTTCTTTTCTGGAAATTACGTTCGAACATCTCACCTTTACAATTTTCATCTTCAATTTTGATAGAAAATCAAAGTTGTACTTTTGACCACTTTTCAAAAGACCAAAACAAAAGTGATTTTGAAGGATATTTTCTGAACAACTGTGAAATTGGATATTAAAAAATAAAGGTTTTAAAGGTGATTTCCAAAGAACAATGGAATGCTCCTCTTTTCCAACACATGACAATTTCAAAGTCCGATTTACATGACTTAACATTCAATTATTGGGATTGCATGTCTGCTTGGGAAAACATTTTGTTTTACCAAAATTCTTCATTTTTACACTCCTGGTTTATTAGAATTAAAATTGACAAAATTGATGAAATCCCTCTTTGGTGGTTTAACAAGTTTTGGACTCCATTCGGAGCCCACAAAGAGGCCCTTCCAAAATCTGTCTTCCCAACATTTCAAAAATATGCTTCCATTTTAAAAACTAAAAATAAAATTCTTTTTGACAAAATAACATTTGCTTTTAAAGAATGGACAACAATCATGTTTTATGTTTTTTCAATATTCCATGGATTTGCAAATGAATATTTGAAAAAGGTATGGATCTTGCTCCTCCTGTTTTATCTCGTAAAATTGAAATTCGAAATTAGAAAAAATTTAGTTTTGATGAGATAATAGCCTATGCGGCTGAAATATGTCAAACAGCTGAAACAACTGTGAATCCTGTTGTCAGGTCTAGTGATAGTTTTCTCAATGCACTTAATGATCTTTCAAAAGAAGCCTTATTGACTGCTGTTGACCTCCTCAAGTTAAAAGATGACTGGATGAAAGAAGCAATTCGGACGTTCTCCTAAAACTTTAGGAGAATCATTCTCTACAAAAACAAAAAGAATGATGACTGAAAATCAGTTCGCCGCCCTTCAACAATTGCCCGATGCTGAAGAACAAGTTCAAATTGAAGATCTTGAAGAAGAAGTAACGGTTGGAAAAAAAAATCCTTTTATCACCGTTAAAGGAAAAAAGAAGAAGTAACATATAAACACAATTCTTGTATTCATACGGTATTTCTACAGATGACAATTTTGTTTACCTAACATGAAGGTGCCAAAAAATTTCCTCCTAACATTTACTGTTTCAAACATTTGAAAAATGAACAACCACAAAAGTAAAAGTTACTTTTGGTACCCACCTGTTTACTGTCGGTAACATCTGGATGCTTGAAGAAAAGATGCCAACTCATTTATTGACACCTATCTTCCATTATCTACCGCTGCACCTAAAGATGAAAAGACTGAGACGACAATTGCAAGTAAGATTCTCTTGTTTTTATCTACTTTTGATCATCTGTAAACACCTGTCTATCTTTATTTATCTCTCTTTAAGATTGTGACACTTGTCCTTTGAAAAATCTCTCAATGAAGTTATAAATTGAGATGATCCTGCCCTCATTTGGTATCAAAGCCATTACACCTGCTCTTGTAAACACTTGTTCCTCTCTTCCCTTTCAATCCTGTTTGAAGAAATCAAAAGCTGTTTGAAATTCTGGCAAATTTCTCTGGTATTCTTACATTCTTTCTAAGTTTATGTTCTTCATTTTAGTTTTATTTTCTAAGTTATTTTGAAAATTCTTTCACATCTCTCCATTAAAGTATTGTTCAAACTTGCAATTTGAACAAGTATTTTATATAGATATCTCATCGTGACTATGCCAGCCATAACCCGCCATTCTGTCCAAATTATTTGTCATGTTAGGCATTGTGTGGACATACTTGGCGTTGGAATCTTGGCCTTGAGCCTTAGAGTTGGATTGTTGCACTTTGTGCTTCTGTCATTGACTGATATCTTTACATAACTATTCAAAATTGCATCTTTGTACAAGAAACAATGAAGAAATTTAAAAGATTTTTAAAAGAACAAAGAAAAAGAAATAATTTATCTTGTATCTCAACATCGGCTTGTAGTTCTACTTTTGCAACATATAGAAGTGCTATGAATTTATTAAAAAGATCTATATTTAAATATGATGTTACAAATAATCACTTTCATTAGATTTTTTTTTTATGATCAAGTATTTCACTGATCTTCGGAGCATGTGCAAATTTCCCTGTATGCAGACTGTGATACCCCTGCCCCTTGTGAAACACACCAAACTGAGGTGGGAAGTCCCACATCGGTTTGGAAGAAAGAGGATAATGGGTTTATTTGAGGCCACCCACCTCTACTTTAGTGTGAGGCCTTCCAGCCCAGTGGATGGGTAGTGGGAACAAAACCTTGAGGAGTGGACCCAAAGAGGACAATATCTCGCTGCATACTCTGATACCAAGTGAGGCCTTTTGGGCTGGGCCCAAGAACAAAACCGTCGGGCTCGCTTGTGTGCGAGGCCTAGAGCGAACAATATCACACTGAGTTGGACCCTAAGCCTTATGTTCAGGTCGGGTCGTTACACATACACTGGATAAATCTATGCAATGAATGTTGATTGCATGTGATTAGCTCATTGAAAAAATCTAGATTTAAATTTAATCACTTTTATTAGATTTTTTTATGACCAAAGTGTCCAGGCATACCTCTTAGAGCATCCAGCTAATCCTCAGAGTAACTGCAAGCCACCCTACCAACACATATCAGGTAAACTTACGGGAAATGACTCTTTGGAGTAGATTGAGAATCGAACTCAGATTCCTATTTTCTGAGGTGAATTCCTAGCCATCACTCAAATTCTTTCGGGCTGCACTTTCATTAGATTAATGAAGCCAAATTTTTTAACTTTAAAATTTTGACATATTCAAATTATTATATTTTTATCACTAGTGATTGTGGTGAACCTCATAGTGTGAGGAACATCTTATTTGTAGAATTTCCACCTGATGCTGCCTACTTCGAACGTTACTAGATGTATAGATGTATGTCCTCTTTGGCATGCACACCACAGATGTTATTTTTTTCATCAATGACCAAGTTGGGATTAGAAATGGTTAGAGACATTGGTGTGATCCAACAACGACAGAACAAATAATGTTATTAGGAAAAAAGATGTTAAATTTAGAGATGACTAGATACTGCCCCATCATGAAAATTTATGTATTTGACAAATGAAGGTTGTGATTTATATATAACTAGTAACTAGTAGAATGGTGGAGAATGGATTAAGTTTATCAAAGTTAATATGAACTTTTATGATAAAGATTGATGAACACCGTAAAATTATAATTTTACCTCTTAATATTAGATTAATTAGTCCTTATTTTATAAATATTAGATATATTTAAATATTATTTTTAGTTTTACAATTTATTTTGAAAAATACAAGAAAAGAAAATAAAAATGATAAAAAATGACTAAGTCAAAAATACAGTCGACGTCACGTTTAGAATGGTCAGGACAAGTTGATTAAACCAGTTGGGTCTCAGAACCTGCAACCTTCTACATTTATTTTATTCGAGTCAAAATTGAATCTCATTTACCAACCCTTCTTGATGACTCTTGAGTGGGGTGCCCGGCACATGAAGGAAAGGAGCATGAAAGAAACTATTTTTATTTCTTTTTCTTTTTCCATTTCTTTTCTATTTTTTTCTTTTATTTGGTGGCAGGACTCATGGAAAACAGGGAAGACAGCAAGCAGAAGGAAAGGCAGCAGAATTAGTCTGCTCACAGAGAGCAGCAAGACCAGATCTGTGTAGCAATGAAGTGCAGTTGGCGATTGCAGAGGAAGTGGATCAAGGGCAGCCAGCTTAAGCCAGCTGAAGCCAACAGCAGCAAGCCAAAAGGCCAGAGCAGCAGCAACGGTCAAACAGCAGCTACAGAGCAGAAGATACAGAAAGAATGTTAGAAAGGGCAGCCGGTTGAGATGAGAAAATAACAGCCAACTGAGAAGATAAGAGAGTATGAGGTTAAGACAGAGGCAGAAATCGAGCAGAGAAGGGATAAGATTTGGATAAGAAGAGAGCTGCGGGATAGAGCTGGGAAGATAAGATAAGAAGAAGGTGGGTTGCCGAGAAGATAGAGATAAGGAAGAAGAGAGAAACGGCTGAGAGGAATGGAAGGCAAAGGAAGATAGAGATAAAGCAGAGGAAGATAAGAACCAGCTGCCGTGCAGCAGCTGGGAATCAGATAAGAAAAGATAAGAAGAAGGAAGATAAGATAAGGAAGGTTTTGAACCGAAGGAAGAAGGTGGGCAGTGTTGAAATATATTTAGATTTCTCTAATTATAATATAATTAGGATTCTAATTTGATTTTATCTCTATTAAGAGATCTATTTAGATTAGAAGTGTAATAGCCCTAAGGTCGGCTAAGGCTATATATAGTTGTGTAATACTCTTTAATGAATATAATTTCCTCTTTTCTAACAGTTAGCAAGCATAGAAGTGAAATGTAGCAGCTGGAGTAGCTGGGAATATGATAAGGAAGGGATAAGGAGAGATGAAGATAAAAAAGGATAGAAGTTGAATTAGCCGATCAAGAGATAAGGTTTGGAGAAGAGCTGCTGAGTAAGCTGATCCAGATAGAGTTGAGAAGAACAGATAAGGAAAAGAAGACAAGAAGATACAAGAAAATAGAGCTAAGGATAAGAAAGGACAGTCATTTCCGAATAAGGAAAAGAAGACAAGAAGATGCAAGAAAATAGAGATAAGGATAAGAAAGGACAATCTTTTTCGAAAAAAAATTGAGATAATACGGCTGAAAGAAAGGAGCAGTCTGATGGAAGAAGCCGACTACAACAGGAGAGAAAAATTAGGCTTAGCAGGTTGAATTTGAATTTGAATTGGGTCTTTTTCCGATCGAATTTGAACTGGGCAAGACGTCGATTGAAGTTCGATGATGAAAAGACGGAGAAAAAAATAGGATACGCATAAAGACACCGTGGAAACCTGCAAGCAGACGTAGAATTTGGATTTTTCATAGAAAATTATGATTCTACCCTTTTCACATGGAATCGATCGCACAATTCTGTTTTGTAAAATAGAATCGATCGATTCATATATATGCGACAGATTGTTCAGGAAATTGATCGAACAACCAATTGATTGATTCAAGTGGCGTTATGTTCGTTATGTTCGATCGATCGATCGATTCAGGTTGTAGCTCCACTAATATAGATATTATTTAAATAATAATTTTTTTTAAAATTTTAACATTATTTTTTAAATACTGTGTATTTTTAAAATTTCTCAAATTAAATATTCGGACTAATTATGATAACCTGATAAAAATACTTTAAGACTTTAAGGTCTTTTGACATTCTCAAATGCTTAAAATAAAGTGTTTTACAAATAAGGGTATCCCTATGTTGTACCCAAAACATATTTGAGAGTGTCAAAAGACCTTAAAGTCTTAAAGTATTTTTATTATGTTATCGTAATTAGTTCGGATATTCAATTTGAGAAATTTTGAAAATACACAGTGTTTAAAAAAATAACGTTAAAGTTTTAAAGAAAATATAAAATTTCAACGTTATTTTTTAACCACTGTGTATTTCTAAAATTTCTCAAATTGAATATCCAGACTAATTACGATAACCTGATAAAAATACTTTAAGACTTTAAGGTCTTTTGACACTCCCAAATGTATTTTCTGTACAGCCTAGGGATACCCTTATTTGTAAAACACTCTGTTTTAAGCATTTAGGAGTGTCAAAAGACCTTTAAGTCTTAAAGTATTTTTATCAGGTTATCGTAATTAATCCGGATATTCAATTTGAGAAATTTTAAAAATATGCAGTGGTTAAAAAAATAACGTTAAAGTTTTATATTTTCTTTAAAACTTTAACGTTATTTTTAAAACTTTAACGTTATTTTTTTAAGGACTGTGTATTTTTAAAATTTCTCAAATTGAATATCCAGACTAATTACGATAATATGATAAAAATACTTTAAGACTTTAAGGTCTTTTGACACTCCCAAATGTGTTTTCTGCACAACCTAGGGATACCCTTATTTGTAAAACAATCTGTTTTAAGCATTTGAGAGTGTCAAAAGACCTTTAAATCTTAAAGTATTTTTATCAGGTTATCGTAATTAGTCCGGATATTCAATTTGAGAAATTTTGAAAATACACGGTGTTTAAAAAATAACGTTGAAGTTTTATATTTCCTTTAAAACTTAAATGTTATTTTTTTAAGCACTGTATATTTTCAAAATTTCTTAAATTGAATATCCGTACTAATTACGATAACATGATAAAAATACTTTAAGACTTAAAGGTCTTTTGATACTCCCAAATGTGTTTTCTGCACAGCCGACGGATACCCCTATTTGTAAAACACTCTCTTTCAAGTATTTGGGAGTGTCAAAAAACCTTGAAGTCTTAAAGTATTTTTATCAAGTTTTCGTAATTAGTTCGGATATTTAATTTAAAAAATTTTAAAAATACATAGTGCTTAAAAAATAATGTTAAAATTTTAAAGGAAATTGTATTATTTAAATAATATTCTATATTAGTGCAGCTACAACCTGAATCAATCGATTGATCAATCGATCGAACATAACGAACATAACGCCAATTGATCGGTTGTTCAATCGATTTTCTGAACAATCAATCACATGTATGAATCAATCGATTCTATTTTACAAAATAGAATCGTGCGATCGATTCCACGCAGAAAGGGCAGAATCGTAATTTCCCATGAAAAATCCAAATTCGGTGTCTGTTGGCAGTTTTCCGCAGTGTCTTTATGAGTACCCAAAAAATATTTAATTTTTTATAAGTTATTTATTTTTTTATTTTTATGTAAAGTCAAAGGAATGTATTTCAATTTTAAATTTTTAAATAAAATTCATGGCGGTTTGTTTAGATGTATGGTATTCCCAATTATTGAATATTTGATAATGATAATTTTTTATTTTATTTTAATTCTTTTTATGAACTTTATGAAATAAATTAATTTTAGAATTTTTTAAGTAAAAGTGGAACCCTTTTTAGGATAAGTGGGACTTGACCAATTTTTCAGTCTAAGGTTCTTTTCAAGAACGGTTTGTTTTAGATTTAGAAAATGCAAGTTTATATCTCGCTCAAGCCTAAGGTTTTATTAGAAAAATTCTGATTTAATGGAAGACATAATTATTCTAGCTAGAATTTTATTAAATAAGAAACTTGCATTATATTTAATAATTCTAGAATATTTCATAGTCTAGGCCATGCTTTTGTTTTTAAATAGGATAACACGCCGCTTCGATATTTGACCCGATTCCATTGTAATAAATGTAAACAATTTATTTATCGTTGATTTATTTTATTCTTTCTTAAAAATCATCAAAACAATTTAATTAGGTTAGAAACATTTTATTTGTCTCTTAAATTTACATTTTAAATTAAGTTTAGGTCATTTAAATTTACTCCATTATTTTAGTCAAAATTTAATGTTAACTACCAAAACTAGATAATAAATTAATTATTGTTCTAAATTAAGATTATAACTATATATTAGAAATTTATTTTCTTAAATCACATTATTTTAATAGTGCCATTTTCTATTTCATACATATATTTTTGTCTGTTTCCTTTGGATACGACCTCGCATTCATACTCTATACTATAAACTGGTTCGTACGCTTGTGAGTAATTTAAAATGCACATAAAAAATAATCCTGTATGGATTAATGAAACAACTCTGTAGAATGATATTAAAGTTCTTGTGCTACATTGAGTTGAATGTTGAGTGATAAGAAAATGAAAAGAAGATAAAATAACAGTGGCAAAAATATATATGAAAAGTCAAAAGAAATACAAAAATAGGAGAAAAAGAATAGAAACAGATGACAGAATGGTGACTTACTGCTCTATGACTGGGTATCTCCCAAAGGTAAGTTTTATTTTTAGTATTATGAAATCTATACATGGACGCTTCAAAATTTCTGACGTACAATATGGGGACATTTGGAGAGCCTCATACTTGTATTAAACGCTTGTAGACACTGACTCGTTATTCACGACAGGGACAGTAGGCGGCTGCTTAAAGCTCCAGAAAATAGGTTAAAAAAATTAGAGAAAAAAAGGGGATACTAATTGCAGTAGAACTCTATTTTAAGAGTTTGCTTAAGGACCTGAGATTTCAGAGTATTTCAGAGTCGGCACTAATTCATGGATTATTTTAATGTATTTTATATTGTTTTCTAATATAATTAAAAGTATTACTAACACATTTTTCCTCTTAAAATTTAATTAAAATATCAATATATTTTTCACTCATTCATCCTTTTAAGTGAAAAATGATTATTGGCAAAAGTAGTCATTTAGGAAGACAGAGAAGCAGAAACCTCTCTTCAATGATTGAACTTGGGGAGACAATTTCAGTCTTCAAGAACCAAAAGTAGTCATTTGAGGCTCTTTGAGCCATGAGGAGTAGGTCTCCATTTGAGGCAGAGGCTTGGCCGCTCTCGAGTTAATCAGAAGCAGAACAGGGGGCTGTCTGGTGTGTTGGGCTGCAGGGACGGCGCTGCTTCTTAGCCAAGTAGAGGCTGACGGGAAACAGGGGCACAACAAGAAGGAGAAGGAGATTCGTGTGAATTTTGTTTTGTTTGAGGGGTGCAAATCTCGGCAAGACGGAGATATTGGCCGATAAGTAGGTAGCCGATAAAATTCCCTTTCCTCTTTTCTTTTTTCTTTTTTTTAAATATCAATATTTTTTTATTATTCTGAATTAAAAAATAAATAAATAATCCAAAAGTAAGATTTTCTTAAAAAAAATTTGAAAATGAAAATATCGACCAATATTTGGGTTGATATTGGTTCGATATTGGCCGAGATATCAACTAGAGCCCACCACCATTTTCATTTTTTTTTTTTTAAATCAATATTATGGATATTGGCCGATAGCGGACCGATATATATCCCGATATATCGGCCATACCGACCTAGAACTATCCTGTACGGCCGAGATACAATACGTATCGGCCGATATAACAAGGGATTGAAAACCCGTATCATATCGGCATTTTCACCCATGGTTTAATGTACAATGACGCAAGTTTAGAGTTGAATTGGTGAAAATTCGCTACTAAACTGCAATTTTATAGTTTGGTCTCTGAAGGACCCGCATAGCCGATCAATGTTCGTTAAAGAATTCTGACTTGACTGTAGTTTTGCTAAGCAATATCTGTACCCAATACACAAGAGTCCAGAAATTCAACTATGTCTTATAGATACAAGTCTAGAGATTGAGCGTTAAGGATCTTGAAAATGAGTTAGGCCTGATTAAAGTATGAGCTTGAGTTTACCGGTTTAAATGTTTAATTGGGTCATCTGAGCTTAATAGATCATTGAATTTGGACTAATAAAATGGCTAAATTTGGACTAATAAAACGGCTAGGATTATTAGATGGAGTCCAATAACGTATTCTTTGATCAAATCAGATCATGAGAGTCACTCCATTGATCGGAGTCTACTAAAAGTTCACCGAATGTGATGACCTCTATCACATTTACATCCAGTTATGAAATGAAAATGGAAAATAAGCAAGTGTTTACCATGTAACTGACAACCTTGGAATGTTTTTGGAGGGAAAAAATAGTTACTTCTTGTTGTTAAGAACCAAATTATTAATTGGCACATTCTAATTTCCATAGATTAGACATGCTCTTTTCTTCATTGAATTGCTGTTCATTTTGTGTAAACAAAACCCTCAAAAGAATGATCTCATATTCTCATTTATTAACTCAACTGAGTACAAACAAACATTACTGGTGTAAATATCATTGCTTCAAAAGTTATTTTTAATTTTTTTTTTAAAGTCTAACTGTTCTTTATTTTTATTACAAATTATAAAATTTAATAATTTCTTTATATTTAAGTAGATTTGATGAATAAATATAATTAATAAAATTTGAAACAAAACACTTGTTACTCTTTTTCTAAAAAAGTTTCACTTTGCATAGATTTTGCCCGACTGTTCGGAGCATTGACCCATTTATTCTCAAAAGCAGAAGGCCGGACAAGCCCTTGGGACTTTGGGACACTACCAGGGCCGTCTAGATATAAATTGAGGCCTTAAGGTAAAAAATCTAAATAGGGGCCTTCTTAGTATTTAACATATTGTTATAAGTATATTTAATTAAAATTTTAATTATATATAATAAAATAAAATATTTTAGATAATACTTTTTTTATCTTAAAAAGGCCAGTTTACTGAGTGGGCTGAAGTGCAAACAGAGAGTGAGAGATGAGTTCTGCTCTTATCTTCTTCTTCTTTTTTATATAATCTGAAAAATTTACAAACAATTGGCTGAAAAATGGGAGTGGAAAAACAAACCCAAATCATTTCTTCTTTTTTTCTTCAATCCCATTTACAATAACAAATTTAACAAAACATTTAAGAAAAACCTACCTGAGAAATAAAATGGGATGGAGGAATAACAGAGTGAAGGGTTCTTTGACCTACTTTCATGTTTTAAACATCTTTTAAAAATAATCTTAACAAGTTTTGAGATTAATACTAGTCATAATTAAAACTAATATTAGTGTTAAATCAAGAAGTAAAATAGATAAAAGGATTAATACGAGAATCATTTACAAAAATCTGAAAGAGGAAGAAGAGGGATTTCGACCGATCTGAGTTTCAGAACAAATTTTTATTTCGATTTTAACAAGAATTTTTCAAAACTATCTTATGTTATAAATTCATTAATCTAAACTGTTTATTAATTATAACTTAAATTTTAAATTAAGAAATAATAAAAAAATGAAATGGAAAAGAAAAGGCCCTTACCAAAAATTTGCATAAATCAAAAAAAGAGTGTGAAGATATGATTGTTGACTCCAATAATCAGCAAAGCAATAGGAGTTAAAAAGAGACTCAGAGTGCGAAACAAAAACCCCTTTTTAATCTGCATCGAGCTTCACCTCTTGGCGCGAGACTTGGATGGGATCCCACCCACGGCGAGAGGGGACTTCTTAGCCCGGGGCCTAAGGCGATAGCGTTTCTTCTTCGGTTCAAGCCGGCCCTGCTTTTGAGAATAAATGGGTCCTTGTTCTTCTTCTTCTTCTTCTCATCTTCCTCTTCATCCAAAGCGATGGCAATGGCGTCTCTATCTAATCCTTTAACGTTGATTCCTCAGTCAAGATTGGGGTCTTCTCTGGAGAATTCCCTCTTGAATAAATCTCGAGGGTTTTTACCTCTAAATCTCACGAATTGTCCTGCACTGAGGTCAAAAGGCGCCGTTTCTTTCACTACCGTTTGCAAAGCTGTTTCAGTCAAACCCAAGACAGAAATCGAAGGCCTTAACATTGCCGAAAATGTATCACAGGTGGGGTTTCTCTTACTTAACCACAATTCTCATCTGGGTTTCTCTTTTCTTATCAAAATTTGGTGAGAATTGGGAAAAATAAGGATGTTCTTTTATTCTTTATGTCTTTCGAGATTGGAATCTCGAGAAAGTGTACTTTATTTCAGTATTATATTGATTTTGATTTTTTTTGAAAGATTTAATTCATTGTCATTGGTTTTGTGAAAATGTAGATTCTATTTTTAATGAAAAAATTCATCTGGATTTCTCTCCCTCTCCTTTGCTAATAGAAATTGAGTGGAAATGGATGAAATTAGGTTTTTTGTTTTCGGTTTTTAGTGCATTTTTGTGGGTTTTCTTGAGGAGAACAAAAGGGGAACTTCTCTGCCACGTCTATGAGTATATGAATTTGTCTTCAATTTATGGAAATTTGAATGCATCACAGAAATTAGAACGGCAAATCAACTGTCTTTTTGATGGGCGCAACGATTTTTTTTAAGGGTGACAGTGGTAAATTTGCTTTCGATCGATAATCAACATGGGTGTAGTTCCCTTCTGGCGTTTCAAGAAAGAACTGATGATACCTTTGTTGTTTGCCGTAGATTGTGACTATGTCCAATAAGACCTTTTTCCGTTTAAAAAACTTCATTTTAAGTTAGTTTTATCTACAACCTTTGATTTAGTATGGTAAAGCCAGCAGATGGATCCTTTGTTACATGTCTTGTGGCTGAAAACTGAGTAAAGAGCACTTTTGATTCCTGATTCATTAACGTCATATTAAACTTTTCATTTCATGACTGGTTATTGCAGCACTATGTGTTTTTGGCTTCCTGCTATTTATGAATTGGGATATGATTTTTCTTTTATTTTATTGTAGACTGTTGAAGTTGGAAGAAATTACTAAGTATTGATGTTTTCTTGAAAAATTTGAACAAGTTGTTGACTTTCCAAAACGTTTTTCTCCTCTTGCTTGGTGGCAGCTTATAGGGAAGACACCGATGGTATATCTGAATAATATTGTAAAAGGTTGTGTAGCAAATATTGCTGCCAAACTTGAGATTATGGAGCCATGCCGTAGTGTGAAGGACAGGTAAAATATACATTTTTGCCTTTGGTTGGTTTTTGCCATCAGACAACAAAATTCAGTGTCAATTTCTCAAGTTTCATTTCAGGATAGGTTATAGTATGATAACTGATGCAGAACGGAGGGGACTTATAACGCCTGGAAAGGTTAATTTTATTTACTTTTTTTTTAATAGAAATATACCAAATGAGAGTTGCTGTTCCTCTATGTATTCATTTTTGCTTTCTTCCCTGAAACTATTCTCATTTGAGTCTGTGATTTTGGCCCTAACTTGATGTGCTAGAATTTATTGGTGTCATATTGCTAACAGGTTTAATCTTTTTACTATTAAAACTGTACAAAATGACAGGGAAAAAATAGAAAAAAGAATGATGATGGGTCAATTTACACTTCTGAGTTATGATTCTCTGCTTTTTTATTTTTTTTTATCTGCTAATATCATATCCATTTTGTAGCTTTTTTATTGGTTATTATCATTCTATCACTTTTTTTTTTTCTATCCCTTGTTGATTGCTTTTTTCTCATTTTAACAATTATAGAGTATTCTGGTGGAACCAACAAGTGGAAATACGGGAATTGCTCTTGCATTTATTGCTGCCTTAAAAGGATATAAGTTGATCTTAACAATGCCTGCATCAATGAGTATGGAAAGGCGAGTACTGTTGAAAGCATTTGGAGCAGAGCTTGTTCTCACAGATTCAGCTAAGGACATAAAGGGAGCAGTTCAGAAAGCTGAGGAGATTTTGAAGAAAACACCTAATGCATATATGCTTCAGCAGTCTGACAACCCTGCAAACCCAAAGGTAGAACCTTAGAATTACAGCTAATATTACAGTATTTATTCTTGAGTTTATTCCTTATGCTCTTGATGCAGATACACTATGAGACTACTGGTCCCGAAATCTGGGAAGATACAAGAGGCAAGGTGGATATATTTATTGCCGGGATTGGAACTGGTGGAACTATTTCTGGTGTAGGCCGTTATCTGAAGAGCAAAAATCCTAACATAAAGGTATAGTTGCTGTTCTCCTTCAAAACACAAGAAGTAATCATATGTTCTTTTTCTCTCTCACCTGGAATATGGCCTTCTAAAATTACTGGGAAATCTTGGACTTTTGGGTTATCAGTTATCACAGTTCTCTTTCTTTGATATGTTTACTGTATAATGAGTCAGGTTATTGGCATTGAACCTTCAGAAAGCAACATACTTTCAGGGGGGAAACATTGTAAAGTGATACAACTTTAGCTGTTTTCTGTTTATTCATGTTTCTGGAAGGCTGGGAGGCACAGAATTTCCTTCTGACCAGTGTCATCTCAAGCATGCAGGTCCTCACAAAATTCAAGGCATAGGAGCAGGTTTTGTTCAAGGGAATTTAGATCTTGAAGTTGTGGACGAAGTCCTAGAGGTACATTTTCTTCTTTCCATCTTTACTCATTTTGCACTCTTCTCAATCAACCAGTACTTAATTGCATTGAAAAATGATAATCCTCATTATTAGCGTTGCTACTTCCTTTCTCTTTGAAAAATTTAAAACGTTATCTGCCTCAAAATAAAAAAAAATAAAAAACTGTAACATGTTATAAGTGTTTGTATGTATTATGATTGCTTTATTTGTCATATTTTCTTATTATGTTTATGAATCTGGTTTGCCAGGCTAATGATTATTGGGTCCTGAAGATCTTTCTTATTGTTGTTATTATTATTAGTAATATTATTTTAGTTCTGCAGACTCCTATGAATTTATGGAAGTATTAGGTATTTCTGTGTTCTGTGACTTGCTTAGCAGTTTTTTCTTCTTTTGAAGGTTGCCAGAGTAGATCTTGCTAATTTAGAAGTCTCATGAACCCCTGTGTCCACTAAAAATGAAACCTCAACTTTTCAGAAATCCAGAAACCAACCTTACGTTTTTAAAATAAATTTTCCCACCATTTCTCTAAAACCCTGTAATTTCTCCATAAAATGAACCTTCTTCACATCACGTACCTTGAGCTCACATGTTTTTTCAGTGATAGAACATCTAATTCAAGCAATACAGGACATTGTAAAATGGATTTTTTATCTCTAAGGTGCACAGGTTGACATGGTTTACACTGGACTATTGTGGATTAAACAGTAATATGGTCAAAGATGTATCGTCTCATGTAATTCATTTGATCTCCTCCCTGGTTTTTAGAAGAAGTCATGCTTGATGTCATCCACTGTAACAGTGGTAAAGGCCTAATATTGATGCATACTTACTGATTGGATTCCATTATGGATGTATTGGCATGGGGACCATGGTGGACCTGGACCATTTTCGATATTCAAGGGCCTAGACACAACTTTTGACATGAACTGGACACAGGTCTCATGTGTTGGACCTGCACCAGAGTTGTATAAGTTCCTAAGGAGCTGGATTTTAGCCCATCCAAGGGTCTAGACAAATTTCTTTTCCAGCCTAAGTCTAAAACCCTAACCACACGATACTCTGAAGAAAAGATAACACTTAACTACAGATAACAATAACTAGAGCAAGCTTCTTCTCAAGACTCCTCCACATGATGATTTTCACTTGTTTGGGCTTCAGCCATGGTCTTGTTTGGGCTTCAGAGCTGGACTTTTACTAAGAATGAGCTGTTTTCAAAGCCAATTTGTTTATATTGTGTGTGTGTTTTTTATAGATGGGATAAATAACTTGACGATGATGATGTGTATCTTTTTTACAATTTATTGGACCATCAACGAAGTACTGTTACTTAAAACAACCTTGTATGTCTTTATATGATATACCAAATATTTACTGGCAAAAGTAATTAGCAAGTTGGCACTCAGGTTGATGGTTTGGACTCTCTTTTTATTGGGTCCATAATTGTCAATTTAGGCCCAAGCCCCCAGTTCAAACACGGTTGTAATAGATTCTTTTAGATGAACCTTTCATTGACATCACTGGATTTCATCTACTTGGATCATTCATCATGTTGAGTTAATTATTGATTACTTAGGAACACTTTTTCTTTTTCATTTGAAAGACTTTAAACTGATTCCTGACAAACTAACCTTATGATTTCCCATTTTTTCCCATGGATGTAGAATTTTTTGACCTACTCAGAGGAGTCCAATACATGCAATTCTCACATTCATTTTCATGAATGCTCATGTCTGATGTTTCTTGATCTATCCTCAATCAAAATCTTGTCCTCGTTAAAGTCTGCATTACTCACAACTATGTGCATTCTCTTTGCAATAGTTGCATCTTGGTCTTGCATATGCTTTCTTTTGCTCTCAATCATTAATGCCTTCTCTCTTCTCTCTCTGGCCGTGGAAGTTTTATACCTGACAGTTGCTTTTTTATGAACAAACAGTGCCATTGATCAAACTTTGTCATTTTTCCTTTTTAGTCATCTTCTTGTCTCTGTATGCACATCCTCCTCCCCATTCAGCAACATGCTCACAATATTTGCACAAAATATAAACAATCTGTACCTTTTATATTGCAGATATCAAGTGAGGAAGCTGTTGAGACTGCAAGGCAAGTAGCTCTCCAGGAAGGGTTGTTGGTCAGTATCATCCGTTGATGCTCTGGATTGCAGTTAAAATTCTTTTGCGGCATCATTATATTTTTGGTTGTCTATTTCCATGTGTATACATGTTATACTTAAATCATACACATAAATTCATACCAAGCAGTGCCTATCACTTACAACTTGACTGCTGTAAAGCATCATCCTTGAGAAGCTATTTTTAAAAGTGTAAGTATAGAGAAATGCATCAAATTTTGTATCCATATTCTTTAAGAAGAATATGAATTGCTTGTGGTATTTTTACTGCAGTTTTGTATTATGCGATTCAAAAATGATTCACCAAAAGAAAAGGTAGTAACTTAAATGTATGTGCATTGTATGTGTATGATACAGACATACGTATGTACACATAATTACATTTTCCAGATTCCGTACACATCTTCATGCCCCTATGTGGGGGTCCATGTGGGACCATGGGATATGACGTCGGTCTCTTCTTGGATAGGGGCCTACCAGAAATCACCTTGAGTGGATCACTTCAAACATTGATATTGTCATGGTACATGAGTTTAATCCAACTGTCAGCGTAACTTGAAATAGGGTGAAATTGGGTATAAATCCAAATTACAAGAGGTGGAGGTGTATGGGAAGGACATTTTGCTGTTTTGGTTTGGTGTGTGGCGGGGCTGGGGAGCAGAAGTTTGTGCGTGTGTGTGTTGGGGGGCGAGGGGGAAGAGAGAGAGAGAGAGACTCCAAGAAGCTCTTGTCTAAGCCTGTGTTTTACAGTCTTATAAATTTTAAGCATTTATAAAATAAATTATTTTATATTTTGCAATTTCTTAATGATCACATGCCAAGAAACTCCAAAATGTTTGAAATTATTCCGGTAGTATCTAGCAAAGATCATCATCATGAAGCCATTTATACCATCAATTTGAGTTGGCCTTTTTTGTTTAGATTTGGCAAATTGTTTTCAAGGGCTGTTTGTCTATCTAACATCTATTGGATTTGAACCTACAATCTTTGAGCTGTAACAACAAGCCCTTACGAATTATCTGGCAAAGATCACTTCTTAACGCCCTCGTACTCGTGGAGAGGTGGGGTCTTAGGTTCTTCATCGTAAAAAGAATGATACTTTACAATGATAGAGGATCCTTGGTCTTGCAATGCATTCACCATCTTTTCTTCTGTTGTGGCAAAAGCTGAAACCTTAGTGCTTTCATTGCAAAATCTTTTGTTTCCTAACAAATTGATGCATCCGACTATTGATTTTCAGGTTTTTGACTTGCCCCAAATCTCTCCATCTCGTCATCATCATTATCTAAGCTATTTATCCCATCAATCTGGAGTTGACCTTTAATTTGGATTTAACAAATTATTTCCATGAATTGATTGCCCTATTTGATGCTCATGAGACTTGAACTCACAACCTCTAGGCTGTAACAATGAGCCTTGACCAGTTGGCCCAAATCTCTCCAATTTAATCCAAATCACTACAATGAAAAATTAGGTTTGCTCAATCCCTAAATCTCATAGAAACCCAAGATAACGACCACAATAGTTGATGAAAAGAGCAACAAGCAGCAAGATCTCATCAAAATATATGCTCCAGAGCTTGCAATATCCTCACTTATGCTCAAGCCTAATGAGGCTTTACATAGTACTACATCGAAATTGTGTTAAAACAAGATGATAATGGATAGAAGTTATGATTGACTAATGTTTCATTTGATTGTGTTTGTTCTCAATAGAATCAAAGCCCCAAATGATCTAAGCCTTTAGCCCATTTCCAGACGGCAGTATGATAATTGCAATCTGAGCCTTGGCACTAGATCATCATCATTATAAAAGCTACTAATTCCATCTATCTAGTTTAGCTTTCTAAGTTCTTTTTTTCCATTCTATTCTATAAAAAATCATACCCTCCATTATCTTTCAAAAATAAATAAAAATCATACCCTCCATTACTGTACACTCTCTCATATCATTTTTTACCCCTTCATCCAAGTTTTTAAAGGTTTGCCTCTCCTTGTCCCTTGAACTTGCATGTTTTTGATTCTTGTGATGGGGTTGTTACTAGTCTCTTGCATACATGCTCAAACCATCTTAGGCGAGTTTCCCTTAATTTCTCATCTACTGGGGCCACTCTAAGGATTTCTCTAATATGTGCATTCCCAATTCTATCCTTTAACATAACTCTATTCATCCATCTTAGAATACACATTTCTGCTTCCATTACCTTGGGCACTTTCTTTTCCTTTATTGCCCAACACTCAGCTCCATAAAGCCTTGGAACAAATCATAAATGCAAAATTGCTTAAATGCCTTTATGTTTTAGCCATTTCTTGAATTAGCAAATTAGTTTCTAAAATAATTATGACCAGCATGATTACTGCACTGGTTAGGCATCTCACATCAGGGGGCCCATGTCTCAGGATCAAGGTCTATGAGGGTCCCTTCCAGTCCTCCCTGAACTTGATAGTGTGACATTTACCCAAAGAATTTATAAGATAATGAAATTATATATTGATAGAGAAGTGGGGATGTCAAATCTGTTGACTCTCTTAGTGTAAATGCCTATGCTAATGGTCATTATCCTCCAATTGTTGTGCGTCCTTCTGTGGACCATGGTTGGCTTCATCAAATGATTCACATTTCTGACACCTTATCTGCAGGATGGCATGGATTGATTGGTTGTTTGTCTATATCAGTAGATAGCTTTTGCAGCATATTTGTGTTCTTTCTCTTTTGCAATATCGTTGTATCTTGACCATAAAAAAATGCAGGTTGGTATTTCTTCTGGAGCTGCGGCAGCTGCTGCTATCAAGGTTGCAAAGAGACCTGAAAATGCTGGGAAACTTATTGCGGTATGCTTGTTGGCCCTTTCTGTAACTATTTGAAATTGATTCAAATTTCTATTGTTTTCTCTGGGTCAGACTACAATGCTTCCCCTCATAAATTGAAGCTGTTTGGACCAATTCAAGTAACGCCTTGCCATCTATTCAAATTTCTTTCAACTAGAGTGGGCCTAACAATACACTGCATTCAAATTTCATTCTATTCATAAATTGAAGCTGTTTGGACCAACTCAAGTAACAACTCGCCATCTATTCAAATTTCATTCAACTGGATTGGGCCTAACAATACAATGCAAGGAGTTGAATACCACTAATTCGTATGGTTAATCATGTCTTTTGAATTGTGATGAATCATATACCCACCTTGACTTCATGCCAATGAAGTTTGAGCATGTGGCATTGCATGATAATTTGGTCCTTATGTGAGCAGCTATGGTTTTGGATGATGGGTCATATCATTGGTTGATAAATGGGGCTAAAATATAAAGGTGTAGAGCATATAAATAATACATTTGCATGTTAGATTCTGTATTTTTTTAATGATATTAAAGGGAAAACTTAAAAAAAAAAACCCTAACTTTTCTCATAATTTAAAAAAACACTTGTGTTTTTTAAAATACCGAAAAATCCCCAAGTTTTTATGAAAATGTTAACATCTTCCTTAACCATTAATCAAATGCCTTCTATTATGTAGAATTACAAAAATGCCCTTCTCAAAGAATAAGAACGGAAAATAAAATTATGATCAATCATTTCTCATAAAGAATAAAATACTTCATGATAATAATAAAATAACAAATGAGGGATATCATAAAAATATTAAAAAATCCCATGAGTATTTTGGAGAGCCTAAAAAAATACATGAAAAAATTATAATTCAAAATAAAATAAAATAATAAAATATGGGCGCATTCAATGATAAATTAGTCTGGGGACCAAGAAGCAAGGGATAAATATTTTTTTAACTATAAGCATAATTTTGGATTTAGTTTCTCCAAGGCTGTTCTCCTTTTAATTTGATGTATTGGATGGGCTTTCAGTTTTTTCTTTTTGTTTTTGGGATGGCTCTTCTTGGACTCCTTGCCGTTGGCTTCCTTTTCTTTTGCCCAGGTAGGCCATGTTTGCCTGTTGATCTTCGGGCTTGGAGGTAGTTTCTTTTATTCCACGGTAGAGGTAGAAAAAATGGTTGATTTGTATCGTATTGGCCAATATGTATTGATCTTATATAACTGATATGTATTGTATCGTTGAACTTAAAATTGCTGTTGAAGTCGTATAAATTTTCGGCAAAAGTTTTCAGCTGAAGTTTCAGAAATATTTATCTGAATTTTTGGAAAAAAATTGGCTGAAATTTCAACTTAAAATTTTTAAATTTTCAAGTGAAATTTTAGGTTGAAATTAAAAAAAAAAAAATTCAATTGAAATTTTAGATTTTTCCAGTTTAAAATTTTAATTGAAATTTTTAGATTTTAGCTGAAAATTTAGCTAAAGTGTAAGAAATTTTAATGTGAAATTTATAAAATTTACAACTGAAATTTGGGTTGAAATGAAAATTTGGTTGAAATTTCATCTAAAATTTTAGAAATTTTATGCTGAAATTTTGTGTCGCAATTTTTGAATTCCTCCTCTTTTGGCTGAAATTTTTGAAATTTTAGCTTAATTTTTTTGTTGAAATTGCAACTTATGTTCTCATTTGAAATTGTAAAAATACTCTATAAAAAAGGATATCTTTTTTTTAACAAAAGTATGCTCATTCTAGGCTTTCTGTTTTTCTTATTTTTCTATATTTTTTCAAAAAGTTAAAAGAAAATGTAAGAGGGAGGTTGCGGGTGACGATACTTATTGCTGATACGCCCAGATCAGTTGATAGTATCGGCGGGTGTTTTTTATACCCTTGTTTGTGGGGGTTTTCTTGTTGGGTTTTTTGCCCATATCTCTGGGCCCATATCTAAGTTGTAGTTTGGGGTTTCGTTGTATCTAATTTTGTCATTTTGAACATTTTAAACTCAAGTAACGGTGAACTTAAGTTTGACTTTTGGTCAAACGGGGGGTTTTTAAGATTTGTATGGAAACTCAAGTTTTTTTTTTTTTTGTTTTGAAAGCACAGTTTTTTTAGAATTTGGCCTATATTAAATGTTGTATTTATTGCTGAAGTTTACAGTTTTTTTCCTTTATGCTATGTCGTTGAAGCCTGTCCCTGTACTTGGTGTTGTGGGGGTGGGTGGGTTGGGGTGGGGGTGTGGGTGTGTGTGAAGGGGGAGTTTCCAGTGAAATAATGAAAAAAATCATCGGTCTATAGGGTAAGTTGATGAGCTTGATAAAAATATGAAGACAAAACTACAGAAGTGTTTAAAATAATATATAGGCAGACAGATCATCATTTAGCCCCTTTTAATAATAGTGTAGATTATGGAATTTAGGCTTGGAAACAGAAGTATCTTGGTTCTCTTGGAATTTGCTTTCAGTTTGATTCATCTTGCAACCCATGGGTAGCTGATTTATATAATAAAAAATAAGGAAATGACTTTTTTGGATGATCGAATATAATAAAATGCTCACAATCTTGTTTACTGAGTTAAGTCTAAGATTGACAAGTGCTCTATATCAAACAGGATTAACAAATAACTGTGGGGATGTTTGGATGTGGGAAAACCATTTGCCTACCAGAAATGCAGTTTGTACCGGTTGGTTGCTGGTTCCTACCTTAATCTAGAGAACTAGAAACCTTGAGTTCTTTATTTGAATTACAAATGTTAGGATTTAGATGCTTTAGCATATAGTTTTACAATCTTGACTCGTAAATACATAGTATACAGTACATACATAATGCATGGTAGATATAAGGTGTGGGTACATGGAAGCAAGTCCTCTAGACAATCCCACCCACCTATATTTGCTCATGGAGATGCAGAGATGGATAGACTCTCTCTCTCTCTCTCTCTCTCTCTCTCCTGCTTTTTTCTGATGTGAACAAATTTTAGGTCGTGTTCCCAAGCTTTGGTGAAAGGTATCTCTCCACTGTTCTTTTCCAGTCAATAAGAGAGGAATGTGAGAAAATGCAGCCGGAGCCATGAAAGAAGATTTATAGGAGCTGTTACTTCTGTTTCTGTGCCGAGTCAGGTTGCCTAATTCTTGTGGGCTTGCAACTATGAAACACATGAATTAGTTTAATGTGTCCACAAGGACAGTAATGTGAATTATTGAGGCTATTTATCAATAAAAGTTGTCTTTATATTTTTCCTATTTTATGTTCTCAATTCCTGAATGTGAAGTCCCTTTGACAGATTTCAATGATACAGATCCTATGAAATCTTTTTATTATATTTTTTTTGTCATTTTGAATACTGTAACTGGTTCAAGCAACTGCAGAAGCAGGTATAGATCGGGGTGGGTGTTGGGGGGATGGCCCCTTAATTTCTAAATAAAGATCCTTTAGCCTCCACATGGGGGAAAAAGAACAAGAAAATGACATTGAAAAGGCTAGCAGATATGAAGGTAGGAAGGCTTGCATATGCTATAAGGATTAGTTAAGTGCTCTAAGAGATCTTAATTAGAAAAATCTCACTCGTCTATTGAAAAAAATAGAAACTAGTCTCTCGTCATACAAAAAATGACATACTCTTTACAAGTGAAGCTATCATAATTTTCCACATAAAAGTTTTCTTCTATGGAAGGGCTTGGTATCAATGCAAAAATAGGTATTATTGCCAAAAAAGGAAGCATTTGAAGGTTGGACAAGGAGAAGAAAGAATAAGGGTCAATATTACACTATATTTTGTGCCAATCGGGCTAGCAGGCCATCAAATTATTCGGATCTAGTTTGATTTTGTCTGAAGCGAAAAACAAATGGATGTTCGATTTAGATTAGGATTTAGAATTATAAAGATATAAATTGTTCTAAAATTTGCATCCAAACTTATGAATGGATGTTTTATACTTTCAACTTTTGATATTTATTTATATCTCTAATTTGAGTTTTTCTGAGGAACTTGTCAAAGTTTTTCATGAATTTTGAGGAGCTTGGCTTGAGAAAGATTATTGCAGGTTCCGTAAAGAAAAATGATAAGTAAGGGAGCAAATATATATATACTTTTATTTATTTATATATTAGAAGGACAATTTAAAATGAATAGAGTTGTGAGTTTCTTCCATTTTGTAAGAAGAAATTCATCTAAAAGTTAGCTAAAAATATAAAAAGAAATTTTAAGATTTGATATAGTGAGTTTGAAAGATTTGACTTATGATTATTATATTACTATTAAAAAAAGGAGAAATTTGTGAAAAAATGATAAAATTTTAATTTTATAATTAAATTCTGTGAGGGTTAGTATCTAAAAGTATAAAACATTTGTCTAAAGTTTGTGAAGTGTAAAAAGTGAATTATTAATTTTTTTTTTTTTTGCCATATCACTAATGTAAAAGCATATATTCTCACAACTTTTCTATATAAAAGATCTAGTTTGAAGTGATTGTTAAGTTGAATTTTTTGTTCATTTGTTTATTAAATGATTGTGATTTGTTAAATTTTAAATTATTTTTTAATTTCTAAACTTTTGAATAATGTGTGGAACCCTCTCTCATGTACAAAATTAGCTCAACTTCACTATAACGTAGTACATAATCAACCCCATTTAAAATTTTTACTAAATTACTCAAATTTTAATAATTCTAAACTCCTGTCAAAGACCACTCATCCGTTATAAATGGGAAGAACTCTCCAAGCCGTGCATAAACCCTAACTATTCCACCAGTTTGTAGAAATTTCACTTTCTTCCTCAATCCGAAGGGTGCTTCTCCTTCTTAATCCATAATCTCAAAAAAGGTAGGATTCTTTGTCTTTTAATCCTTTTCATTTTCAAGAATCCATTTCTCTCAGTATAATAAGAATAATAATAATCATGATGATGATGATTTTCTATTCACTGTTTATCATTTGTCTACAGATTTTACTTCTTATTCTTTTTTCTTTCTTTTTTCCGTGATGGAGAAATTGGGGTGAAAAAAGAAAGAAAAATGGCGAGTTTAGCGATCTGTCACTTTTCCTGTGGTGGGTCGTCAATGGCAATTGCCCACCATGTCCATTTGTGGGTGTTGGAATTGGGTTTTATTTTGACCGTCAGTCTTTTCTGTTCTTTATTGATCACTGGAAACCGTACTCATTTTAGGATTTCAGGGTTTTTCTTTTTCCTGATTGCTGACATTGTCACAAACCCTAAAGAGCCTACCTCTTATATAATGTAAGATACATATGATGCTTGGGTACAATGTTCAGAACGATCTTGTGGACTACACCTTCACTCCACAGTTGTAAAAAAAATGTGCTGATTAGTTGATATGTTAATGGTCTGATTACTAGACCATGTTATATCATTACATTGCCCATCTCTATGTAACATTATTACACATTGTGGTCTTTCAATTGGATTATTTTGCCCTTGTTCTGTTCACATTAGGTGTTGTACTTACGGATATGCATGTACAGTAACCATCTGCCATTTCACGATGTGGAAGTTTGATAATGCTACAGAAATTTACAGACCAAAAGTTGGTTCCTTGGTTCTACTGAAACAAATCTTTAATTTTATGCTTTTTATGTATGAAACATCTTTTTTTTTATTTAAAAAAAAAATTAACTTAGTTTCTATTTGCAACTGACTGTTGCATCTATTGCCCATTGTATGGCCATTTTATATTAAAATGGAGTTAAGATGAATATCCCGAACATGAATATGAATTATGCTAAAACAAGGTCATTTCTATATGTGCAATGAAAAAAAGATGCTGGAAAAGGGTGGAGTGTGCTATATAAGGGATTGTACATCCCATGGAAATGATGCACGTAGAAAATTGAAATTGACGATCTTGGAATAATCTTTTCATAATGCAATCATCATTCTAGTGCTATTGTCTCTGTTTAGCAAAGCCCTACTTTTCAACTTCTTCCCTTGGCCATCTCATGAATAAAATGGTCAAACCACCACCACAACCTCCCCCCCAAGAAAAAGAAAAAAAAAAACTTTCCCTCATGTCTTTCATGTGGATTTATTCCTGTTCTTTCCTCTCTTTCAATTTGACTGTTAGTCATAGTTGCGAAGGTATGAAGTGTACTAAGAAAGTGAAAAAAAAAAAGAAATGGAAATGTGCTATGGGAACATCTAGAATTAAAAACGTTGGACCCACTTCATCACAAAACAATAGATTTTTTTTTTTTTTTGATGACCAAGGTGTCCAGGCGTCTTAGAGCACCTGACTAATCCTTCTGGCATGTGCAAGCCTCTCTACCCACACACACCAGATAACTCTATAGGGGTGGCCCTTTGGGGTGGAGAAACAAGTCACTGAGGAATATGGGATGTGGGTTAGATGGTATGGGCTCTTGATTTTAACAATCAATGGGTTACAGATATTACCATTTTCGTGCTAAATGGGGGTAAAATCTTGTAGATTGCATATTTTTCTGGCTTCTCCGGAGTAAATTACATGGTTGTCAATAAAAGTGTAGTCATCTTTCCAAGAAGAGTAAAAGATGATAATGATGATGGGATTAATTTGTGTCTTTTATCTATCATGGAACGAAGCTGGTTTTTTTTGCTATATATTTTACTTTTAAGGCTTAGGCATTACTGTACTTGAATTTCTTATGAAAATGTTTACTTGTTCTTGAGCAGTTCTAGACAAAGTTGTGGTCCTGACTACTCTCAACATGTCGGCATTTGCGAGATTTGGCAGCCTTACACCCAAAACCAAGAACTTTATTGTGGCTGGAAGCCTGACTGGGTTTGTTTTTGGGGTGTATTTCTACACCATGAGAGCAGTTGGAGGCACTGATGAGCTGCAGGTGGCTATTGATAAATTTGAAGAGCAGAGCAAGAGAGAGAGTGAAACAGATCTATCAGCCAAGGCCTGAACCTCTGCTGCCTTCAGTATTTGATCATTTTCTTGTTAAAATGTAGTGAAGTTATTTCAAAAGATATGTTTTGGAAGTTTTAGTATCTCAGTGTCATTGTTGGGTAGACTTATCCAGTGAAAGATTTCAACTTGTTAATACCTGTTAGAAAGAACTTGTAGCGAATAAAATCTCATTGATGAGTCTTCTTTATATATCTTTCTGTATACTTACCCTGAATTTTTATATATTTTTTGTGTATACTTACCCCTTAGGGGGAGAAAGGTCATTGGCAAGATATATTGGTTGATTCAGTCCTACTCTTAATATATAAGCAAATTCACTCCCTCTAGCTTTATCCGGTGTGCGCGCATAGGGAGGTTCTTAAATGTCCCAAGGACTTAGTCAGGTGCTCTAAGAAGCTTGGATACCTTGGATTTGAAAAAAAAAAAAATTGGTGAATTTGAGCATTTTTACAAATAGCCATGCATCGATGTATTCAATGAAGCTAGACTCACGTACAACATAAAATGTAGGAAAACGAAAAAAACTTGGCCTCCATATGCTGGGAGTACCGCTCTCCAGCAATAGTTTATATAATTAGTCTATATAAAGTCATACCTTTTTATCATGAGCGAGGTCTTGATTTTGATTTACATTCAATTCCTCCAGGTTACTCTCCATTAGATTATTCTCATCGACTTAACTAGTGTGTGAGAATCGAGAGGTTTATATATGCTCATGGAATTAGTCTTACGTCAAATGTGGAGGAAGTATACCATGTTACAAAAAAAAGTCATGCCCTTGGCCTTAGTGTGGCAAATGACAATTGATTATCTTTTCAAGAGTTAGAACAGATCAATGAATATATATATATATTTTTTTTGAAATGTAGAGAAAAGATCAATGAATTATCAGAGCGATAATGACAAAAGTGCAATTCTCATGTACCTTCAGCATTTTCTATCGTAAAGACAGCAAAATTTTGTTATTAAATTTATCAAATACAATCCCCTTCACCCAGGTTCAAGACTGGTAAATGACTACAAGAATTTAGTCACCTTCCTTCACCCAAGCTTAGATTGGTAATGGCTAATGTAGCAAGGCACGCAATGTTCATTAATAACCTAATATAGAATACGTGAAAGAGGTTGGGATGCATAGAAAGCTATTTAGATTAATTAAAAAAAGTTGGGAAATGAAGTTTTGTCAAACAGTGGATGAAATAACACTGTTAATTGTACAAAAGAAAATATACAAATTTAAATGAACAAGGAAGTCAAATTGCTATAATATTTAAACTAATTTGTGTACTTGGTGGTTCATAATAATTGTTCCAAGTGTATTATAGTGGATATGTTGATGAGCAATGGATCTCCACGTCGACTTGGCTTTAGCTATCTTCTTTCTAGTGTATTTTTCTTAATTTAGACTCTCTCTCTCTCTCTCACACACAATTGTATGGTCATCTCATAGTGAAGTTGCAGGGGGTGTTTAAACACAACCTTAATCACCAAGAAATGCATTCCACATACATGGAGTGTAGTCCAAATGAACGTTTCCTCTAGGCTAAGATTTAACATTGTCCTTTGTCTAACAACATCATCATCACACCACCACCACCATCATCATCAAAGCCTTTGTTTTATCTACCTTGAGTTATTTTTAATTGTAATTAAAGCCTTTAGGGCATGCTTGTGGGCAACTATTTCTTGTGGAAATTAATTTTCTTATGATTCATGTTTCCTGATGTGAGCCAATTGTTGGGCTTTCTGTTGCTGTCTTTTTTGTTCTTATACTTGCACCTCTAGTGCTTTCTTTTTTATTAATATGATAACTATTTCAAAAAATAGTTGGTCCAAGGGTTGAGTAATATGCCTTGAAACACACAAGTTGTTGAAATTGCTTTTCAAACTCACCCCCTAGGAATTGATTTCCACACTTCTTGTGGAAAATTATCGAATTGTGGAAATCATTTTTTTATGAAAAAGGTTCACATGGACTAATGGAATGTAATTTCAATGTGAAAAATCAATTTTCCATTTCTACGAAAAGTGTAACGCACAAACATGCCCTTGGTGTTGCAAGGGCAAGTCCTAAAACCAACAACAATTTTCACCAGCTAATGATCAGTCATAAACTTGCCACCAATAATTTATGATGGCGCACAGAGAAAAAACAAATTCCTCATGTTCATGAAATCACAAAGGATTTTGTTCCAAGAACAATGATGACATCTGAAGAATAAGAAACAGAACAGATAATAACCAATAAAAAACCCTTACATGAGGAAGTTTATTTTAAGATGTAATGATAATAACAGAATCTGAGAGCTGTATAAAAAAATACAAATTACACAACGACCGAGATTACAGAAAATAAAGATCAATGACAGCCATCACTAATCATAAAGCACATGAATGTAGCAACTCGTCTTGCCTTGGTAGTTTACCAGCAGCTGCTTCATCTTTCCCTCATAATATGACCAGAAGGAAGCTCATGGGTAAATTGGAAAAGAATAAGCACATCAATATCTCCTTGCTGTTTTTGGTATAAAGTTGAAAACTTTTAGAATGGTAGCCTCATAAAATTATCAAACTGTCAATCTAATGAACCACAATGCATCAATGCTCTCTGTTTCACTTCCCATTGCAGTCGTGCCAATATGCCTAATATGCAGTGCAATTCTGACATATCAAATTTCCATGTCTTCACTATGGCCAATAGATATTTCCAAGTACTAGAGTGAAATAGTGCACAAGCAAACCATGGGTCCCAAGATGATGTGAATTGCCTCCATTCCAAAGTCTCATTTCTTAATCCATCCTACATTTCCTGGTAGAAAGACCATTCCAATCTTCTCTAGGAAATTTTGGACGATATTTGGATCAATCTTCTGACGGAAATCTTGAAATTTTCTGGCTTTTGAAGTCCTATCCATTACCCAAGATGCAATCCAAAACATGATTTGTCCCAAAATAACCCGTCTTGCCAAAAATACCATGCACCAAAACAGTCCATGTTGCAGTATTAGGATAAAGTCCTTCATTCATCATCTTCAGAAGGTAAACCATGGCCTCTGCCAAGCTGTGGTGTTTACAAAGGCCATCAATCAAACAAGTGTATGTAATTATGTCTGGCCAGCAACCTTCTGCAGCCATATGACCCATAAATTGAATAGCAGCCCCGATGCCACCTACTTTACAGTATGCATGGGTTATTGTGTTTAAAGTGATGGTGTCAAATGGAATTCCCTTCACCACCATTTTTCCTAGGTGAGCAAAAGCTTCCTCAATCATTCCCATACAACATAAGCCATAAATGACAGTGTTATATGTCACTAAATTCAAGCCAATTCCACTTTCTGACATCTCATGCAAAAGTACAAAGGCATCTCTGGAATTCCCTTCTTTGAAGAGACCATCTAGCAGTTCATTGTAGGTGGTGACATTAGGCAAGCATCCATTTTTAATCATTTCATGGTAAACATTCATAGCCCCATCTACTATGCCATGGTTGCACAGGCCTTTGATAAATGTATTAAATGTCACTGCATTTGGAGGGCAGTTATCCGACGACATTTTCTCAATGAGAAATTGGGCATGATTAAACATGGAATTCTTACAAAGAACATCCACCATGCATGTGTACACCACGACATTTGGTTGGCAACCGCTAGTCATCATTCTGTTCCACATTTCAACAGCACCTTCCACATCTCCTGCTTTTGAGAAACCATCTATAAGAGTACTGTATGTTGTCACATTAGGTGGGCAGCTGTTTCTTTCCATTCTATTGAGAACCGATACAGCTATCTTCAGATTCATGTTACGGCAAAGACCATGTATCAAGGAGTTATAAGTAATGACACTAGGCATGCAACCATTACTTAGCATCTGATTCCACACGTCAACAGCTTCATGTGCACATCCTTCCATGAAAAACCCTTTCATCAAGGATGTAAAGGTGTGGGTATTAGGACTACAGCCTCTTATGAGCATCTGAGCAAAAACAGCAAGAGACAACTTCAGTTCTCCCACTTCACATAGTGTATTAATGATCGTTGTATAAGTGATGACATTAGGGCATAGTCCTTTGTTCACCATTTCATTTATCATAAAAAAAGCCTCTTCAATTTTGTATTCTCTGCACAATCCATTTATAAGAGCATTATAAGCAGGTACTACAAGGTTGAATCTCATCACGAGCTTCCTTGCTTTCTCCAACTGACCAAGCTGACACAGGGAAGAAACCATTGTCGTATAGCTCACCTCATCAGGAGAACAACCCTTCCTCAACATCTCCATAAGCAACTTATGTGCTGCATCTACTCTTTTATTCTTGCATAATGCTTTCAAAAGAATGTTATATGTGAAAACATTAGGCTCTAATCCATCTTTCTTCATGTTGTTGTATATGGGATTGATCATCTGAAATTTATTCTCACTAAGCAATGCATCCAAAAGGTGGTTGTATATCTTTACTGTTGGTTTACAACCAAAGTCTTGCATTCGGTAGAACGTTTTCAGTGCTAGCTCAGCAGCACTTGCTTGTGCATATGACTTTATCACACTGATAAGAACATCCTCAGAGCAGCCAATACCATCCAATTTCATCTGCTGCAAAAGGTATTGAACTCCATCCATCTCATTCTCCTTCCCGAGCTTCTCAATCATCATTTGATAAGTGAAAGAAGTGTGTTTGAATACATCTGAGTTTGCAACGGACTTAAAGTACTCGAAAGCTACGGCAATGTCTTTCTCATATTTCAACCTTTTCAGAACATCAGACTCTCTCAGAACATTAGTTTTTGACTTGGTTTCTTGTCTATCATTGAAAATCACATTTGTATTGAGGATGATGGATGTCAAAGGCTTTCTGGTTTTAAGTAGCAATGAGCATCCTTCTTTCAAATGCATGATCAAGAAAATATCAAAATCAACAGGGCAGAAAATTTCTGCGCCTGCCCAACTTCTCCTGTCCAATCAAAATCCTGAAAAACCCAGATACAGAGGACAATCTATAGTTTGCAGAATCAGAGTAAGAGACAACAGAACTAGCCAACCAGACTCTAGGGATTTTAGGAAGTTGGTACGTACAAAATAGAGATGACGATAAAGGCCAAAGGGCTATAAAATGATCTGCTTCTCTTTCACTTCTCCCCTGTAATATCCCCTTCAAGCAAGGTGAGAAGTAAATCTTTCCTGTTCAATTTCTTCTCCACTCCCTTATTCTTCTCCTGTTACAGTTAACCAAGAATAAAACCTGGATATGTAAAAGTAAACCACCAAACAAAATTGCAAGAAGGAGAGATTAACACTATGAGATCTGCACATTAAAACCTACAAATACCTGGAAATGAAATAAACAAGGAAACAAAATGCCCCAATCAAAGTGATAACCAACCACAGTTGTCCAGCTAAGGGAAAAGGGCAGGGCGAGATGTACACAGGAGTTCTTGATGATAAAAGCTGCATTTGGCAACTATCAGTCTCTGAGCTAGTCAGATTGAAATCCTGTCATATTGAAATCTAATCAGATTTAAATACAGCTGTTTGGTAGTTTCTGAAAACCCTATCAGATTGAAAAGTTGTTGTTAGATAGCTCTTGTAAATCTTGCCACATTCAAGCATTGTTGTATAGCTATTTCAGGATATTTGGGTATAATTTTTTTTATTAAATCAAGTAAATAATGTAAAATACAGATTATAACTAACAAAATACAAAATTCTATAAGCAACAGTAAATTAGAAACTTTTTTTTTTTTTGAATGGTGTAAATTAGAAACTAATTAACAAGCACAATACAATAACTTACATACAATTCAACCATAAAAAGTAAGGAAAGCAAGTTCAGTGAGTTCCACTGTCTCACTTTTAAAATGTCTCAACCAACAACAATGCAAAGAACCTATATAATTTCTTTCCCATAAAATTTTCATTTGGGTGCAGAAGTCTCTCCAGACTGCCATTGCAATTTGTTTGTGTAAATTACTGTCATTCTGCCATTGCCTATCATTACTACAATGATACTTTAAAAAAAAAAACTGGCTGCTAATTTTAAATTCTTCTTTTATTTCAAAGAAGAAGAACAATGAGAAACAAGAAAAGTAAAAGGTCCTATGAGTAGGTTATCTGAGACCAAAAGAGGAATAGACGAAATGGAAAGTTGAAGAAGGTGAGAAATGAGCTCTGTTCTTTCTCATAAACTGAAATCAGTATCAGCATGAAATTCAGTTTTATAGGATTGAGAAGGATCGAGAGAAAAGAGCGGGAAGTGGAGTCGAGGAGGAGGAGCTTACCTGATCGGAAGTCGGTCGCCGTCGATGGTCTACTCTGCTAACTGAATCGTTCTCCTCTTTGCCGTCTCCGTGGGCCTTTTTTATCCTTCTTCGAGGCGATGCAAAACATTTTTCTATACAAAGAGGGAAGATATTAAGAAATAAGCTCCAATTGGTTTCTTAACTTGAAAAAGTCACATTATTTTCTATATTTTAAAAAAGGATTCAAATTTTAATAAAAAAATTAAGAAAGTATTTTTATCCTTAATTCAATATATGTTTATAATTTTATTTTACTTTTTGAGAATTAAAGTTAAATATAATTGTTAGTTCAATCTAAATTTTAAAAATTAAATAAGATATATAAATTAATTAGAGGTATCTATACAACTCTATTTAGACTTAACTAATTCAAGATTTGCTTGGTTGTATATCTATAGAATTAATCTCACAGGTTAGTCGTCATAGCATCAACAATTTACTCAACTAAAAAATTATTCTTCTCGTCACCGCATCTACGGTCTTTTTCTTCTTTCAAGGTAATACAAAACAGTTTTTATATAAAAAGGGATTAGATATTACAAAATAAGCTCCAATTATTTTCTTAAAAATTATTTTTTTCAATATTTTGAAAAAAAATTCAAATTTTATATTTTTTAGAAAGCCTTTTCCACTTAAATTGGACATATGTTTTTAAAATTAATGTTACATATAATTGTTAATTCTAATCTTAATATTAAAAATCAAAGTAGGCATGTAGATTAACTATGTTGAAGACATTCTTTGAATAAATTGGCAAATCATCACTCTATTCCGATGTAATAAATTGTTGTTAGTTTTAGGCAGGAGTAAAGATATCGCCTAATACGAAACATACCGTTCAATATAATACAGTTTTTCAGCACCGTATTATATCTGCCGTACACAGTATTTCTCGGCCGATATGACCGATATATCGGCGATATATATATCAATCCGATATTCATAATATCGGTCCTTTAAAAAAAAAAAATCAAAATAGTGGTGAGCCTGAGTTGATATCTCGGCCGATATCGGCCCAGATATTGGCCGATATTTTTGTTTTCAATTTTTTTTAAAAAAAAAAAACCAGCTTTCTTTTGGATTATTTATTTATTTTTTAATTCAGAAAAAAATCGATATTTAAAAAAAAAAAAAAGGAGAGAGAAATTTATCGGCCAATATTTCGGCCTGGCCGAATTTTGCACCCCTGATTTAGCCTTTCACAAGACTTTTGTTGGTCTAACCTGTTTTTTCTTAAAATCTTTTGTGACTCTTGTAAGATATATCAAATACACATTCATAAAATCATTCATTGTGAATTAAATAGTTTTGCATAGGATATTAGTAATTAATTTTGGTTTCTAATTGAGACACTATATATTTTTTAATAACCTGTGTTCATAATTTATCTAAAAAGTTCTGAATCAATTTAAAGGATAAAAGTAGATGATTATGAAAGAGTAGTGGGGTTTTCCCTTATTAAAAAAGGTAGTAGTACTTCAATTAGGAGCCTTGTAGTCTCATTTCTATCTTACATAATGTCAAAAAAAAGTTTGAAATAATGTAAAACAGGAAAGCATGATTATAGTCTTATAGATGATGAATCTACCTACGAAATATGGGTAAAATATTTCTAATCAATCCTTATTTTTCTTGTGCTGATCCTTAATAAAATGTTCATGATTTATTGTAGTCATACAACAAGATAAAATTATCTGTCAACAAATCATAGCCAGTTAATTGAACAAAGATTAATAATAGTTCTACTTCCTTTCATACATGGCATGATACCTAACAAGAGAGTTTCTGATCGAATTTGGACACTTGGACGACAATGGATAGCGAACACAACAGAAAATAAAAAGAAACAGAAAGAGCTTGATTTTTTAGAAGAAGATTCTTCTTCTTTTTAGTCTTTTCTTCTAATTTCTTAAAGATAATTACACAATCAACGGCGTGTTCCTCCCACTAGAACCGCGAAAAACAGTAAAAAAAATGAAAAAAATGATGGACAACTGCCGAGAACTGCTGCAACCGCAAGTAGTTTTACCCAATCAGTCGACTAGTCAACTGGAAAACAATCAGTCGATTGATACTATCAGAGGCCATCTGAAAATTACAGACAATGAACAGATGACGTGTCAGTCGACTGATGGTCGGTCCACTGACATTTTCAGATACTGACTGACAATATACCTTCAGAGCCCGCCCATACAACAATCAGTCTTTGTGATGGGTTGACCGACCATCACAAAGACTTTATTTCTAAGTATTTTTACAAAAATAATTTAGTGGGGATCCTCATGGATCAGTTTCACCCCACAACTTTTTTTAAATTATTTTTCACATTTTTTTATATTTACATGATAACTTTAAAAAAACTTTCAAATTAAACACCACCTTTTTAACAACTTTTTTTTTTCTATTTTTAAGTGTCACCATTATTGCCTTCTTTAATAAAGCATGAGTTGGTTTAAACAAATAGCTGAGGTTTACTCCATGGTTAAGGAAAAGAGTATCTACCTCCTCTTGAGTGCTTTGATAAGTTATATTTAATTGCTTGAGCGTAATAGTTTGAGCGCTTTGATAAGTTATCTTAGAAAGTGAAGAAAATTAGATAAATATAATTTATCAAATTATAAAATAATATTTATTGAATCATCTTAATCTTAATTTCTTAAGATAAAAATAAATTATTGGATAGATGTTTTTACTATTATGATCAATCTAACACTAACACCTATCAAATAGTCAAATTTATTATTGAATAAGCCCCATATATACTTGTATTGTCGAGTGGATAATTCACGTATACTAATTGTAGTTTATCCCCTACAAGTATTTTTTTCTTTTTTTCTTTTTTATCAAAGTGCCTGCTTTGTTAAAGTAAATAAAACTTTCTATAAACCATCATTTAAATAAATAACCTAATAATAATAATAACTTCACTCAAATTTTAAAGAGAGTGATGTAAAAAGTGATAATTTGGCTAAGAGGAAACTTCAAATCCTTCCAACTTATCCAAAACAGGTCACCGATTTAATTTTCATTATCTTACAATTTATCAAAATCTAGAATTGTTCATGGACTCAACCCTAGTATAGGTTCAACTCAAACATGTTGTGAATAAATGAATTTGGTTATAGTAAATTCTTTATAAGTAGTACTCTATAAAGTTATAACTTATCTAAAATAATATCGACAGTTGGTCTCGATCTCAGACTTATACAAAATGTAATAAATCTCTCTAACTCATTAATCAATACATTCAGAATAAAAAATATACTGTCCCAACCATTTTGTAAAGTAATATTCCATATATTTAGAATACAAAATTACTTCAAAAGTGACTAAAGACCTCACAAACTACATCATCTAAACTCCAGAAAAGTAATATGAGATAGACTTCTAGAGAAATTTCCTCATTCTTTGAGATGGTGTAGACACTCTATTCTCAATGAACGAGAACTCTATAGGAATGAATTGAGTGGTTTATTTCCACAAAGAGAAGTTGAAAGAACATTTTAATGATGGGTGAGAGTTTTAAAGAGATTTTTAGAAAAAAATATGGTTAGACCCTCTAATTTAATAACTTCTATAATGTAATATATGGACTATAGTTCCAACATTATAGAGGTTTTACTGTATATTATATTATACTAGTGTGCTTAGCTTTAGCTTAGAATTATTTTTTAACCCATTTAATAGATGGATGGATTCAAACTCTTTTAGTAAAGTGTATGCTTAAAAAGTTCTTAAGAAGATTTTTGACAGGATATAAATAAATAAAATTTGTGTTAAATTTTATTAAATATTTCACTATCTTGACAAGATCGGAGCAAATGACTATATTTATTTCACTATCATCTAGAGTTAAAACTCGGGCAGGTTGAGTTGGGTTTCAATGAACCCAATCCAACTCATCTCAAAACTTATTGAGCCCAACCCAATTCGATCCTAATTTAATTCGGATCGGACTCAATAACATATCAAACTTGAGTTGGATAAATTAGTAGGGTCATCAGATCAATTCGGGTCGGGTTAGGTTATCACTCTAAATTCTGAGTCCAACCTGACCCTGAATTTAAGTTAGATTTTTTTCTTCAATCCAACCCAACCCAACCCTTATTTGAAAAATTTATAACCCAACTTACAAAATTTACTGGTCAGGTCACACGGGGCGGGTCTAAACCCAACCCAAGTTTCAGCCCTACTGTCATCGAAACTTAAATATTTCAAACTTCGAGTTAGATTCAGGCATTCAGCCAGACATAACAGCTGTGCACTTTCAAAGTGATCTGACATGATCCAGCCAATTACTTTTAGATTTTATGAAAGTCGATTCCACACATATTCAATTCAGGAAAAGCGAATTGAGGGTGAAACCCATTAGACCTGTCTTCCTCCAAAGATGGCCCATTCTCGTGTGAATCACGATGAGATGGAGTGAAAGAGAGAGCCAGATTTTTGGTTTCTCTTTTTTCTCCATCGACTAAGAAACGAGACCGACTGCGTTTACAAAGACTCCAGGCAAGAGACAAGTTACCTTTTTCTCTTGTACATTAAATCTCTATAGAAAGAGAAGAGAAAGAATCCCATGTTATGAATCTTTCTTTCTTCATACCATGTCCCAAGCAGATGTCAACTACAGGTACCCACTATCTATCTATTGAGCTTTTTCTCTTCTTTTTGTGTGTGAATTTGATTATGTCCTTAGTCTCTCTATCAATTGCCTTTATTATGTCTAAATCTCTGTCAGTGTTCTGATTATGCCCTTGATTTTGACTGGCTGATTGATTAATTGCTGCTTCTATGTTATAGAAATTGGCCCAAGATACCTGGCTTCGTTTTTGAGGCCTAATCCAGTGATCATCGAGTACAGACTAGTAAATGGTATCAACCCAGTAAGATCAATACCAATTCTTGGCTGAAATTGAATCCTAACACCCAATCACATATGGGTTTCGGCTACGAAGATATCATTTCATATTGTTTTGGCCTGGAAACAATAATGTAGTAGATCTTCATTTGTTCACGTTCATAATTTAATTCAATGTTTTATATCAAAACACCTCAAAACATTAAGAATGATGGATAATGACTTTGTAGCCTTATAAAAAAAAAAAAAAAACACCTTTCCCGTTCCTTTTTGAAGTTATTTCAAAATAATAACAACTAAATTGGTCTCAAAACAACATATTGATCAATATATGTTGGCCTGATCGATACTGGATCTGAAATTAACCATGATCGGTAGGCCACTGCATCAATGGTTTGGCAATTAACCGCGAAATGCTTCTATATCTTTTGTGGACTAAGGATAACTGATGACTTGAATGGAATGGGTATGAGTTTCCAACTTGAGCTAGTTGTTCATACTAGGAGATGCACTTGGAAGGGGATTCTCTTGCCAGCATACTATCATAGGTGGAACCCACATTTCAGCCATACACATCATTGATCTGGTGGGCCCACCATAGATGGGCTATAGTGCGGGAAAATTTTCTACTCATTACTATCATTTTCAATATAAAGGCTACAGTTCCATCTACGCGGAGTTGACTTTTTTATTTCTCGGAGTCTAGACATATGAGAGTTTTTAGCATCAAATGGACAACAGGCAATTCTACAAAAGATAGTTTTTACATAGGCACTATAATTTCAAATTTCACCTGTAAGAATGTCTGAGGAAATCTTTCCAATGGATAGCATACTGTCAATCTGTCATTCATGTCGGCAGATCTGGAAACAAGTTAGCAAACTCTCTTGCATAGGCTGGGCGTCTCTTGGACAGGCTGATTTTTCATGAGTGACTTTGTTCTTCTGCAAGTTTCTGTTTCTATGGTATTGTTTTCAGGTGCTGCTTTTTGCATTTATTGCCTTCTTGAGGTTCTCTTCTTGAAAGCTTCTTATTAATGGATGACACCATTTAAAAAAGAAGAAAGAAAAGAAAAGAAAAATTGAGGATAAAATCTAGGAACTAGAACATAGTGGCTTACCAATTGAATGGTTAAAATTGGATGGAGTAGTTTTTCATCCATCATATATCCTCAGTGCTCCCACAAGATGTAGATCTTATTCTGTGGTTTCCTTTCTCTGTTGGCACTTTTTTGTTTATCCCTCTCGAAAGTTATTTTCTCCATCAATCTACACTGTGGCACGCCCTTTTTATACCACATAGTTTGATGACTGACAGTCAGCTTGAATAAGTTTGTTACACTATATTTTCTGAATGTAAAGGTTTTTAACTGTTAAATGATAAGACAAATGAAGACATTGCTCTCTCAGGATGAGCATTGAATAGTATTGGAAATGCAAAATTGAATAGCATTCCTGTCAGTTTGCCAATCCCAGTGATTGATCTAAATTCTAGCTCAAGCATTGTTGTTGCCACCATCACAAATGGAATTCTTCTCATTACCATTAAAGCCTTATTCCATTTAGTTCAGCTAATTTTTGGTCAAGCATTCTACGAACTAAATATTCATACAAATGCACCTTAACCTCAATTACATATTATGTTTATGGACCATATTGTTGCACCCTTAATGCACACACTGTATTAACTCATTGAATATTTGAATTCAAATTTTAGTGTTTGCCATGTGTTCCATGAAAGATGAGCATTAAAATGTAAGCTCTCTTTGACAGGATGAGCGTAATGCTATCCTCCTTTTTAGTGTCCAAAGATTTGTAGCTCTGGTTGTTATTTTGTTGTATATAGCTCTGCATTCCCTTAAATAGATGCTTGTCTGCTGGAACTAAATTTGATATTGCTATATCCATGCAGCTGTGGATCATGTGCTTACCCACTGAATTTGAATTCTTCTAACCGTATCATGACTGGCACCGGTGTTGATTATCGCAAATTGATGAAGAAGGGGGTCATCTCATTCCTGTCTGTGGATCTCAGTCGCTTCACACAGGTCGACACTGTGAACTGCATCCTTATCTCTCGTCCAAAAACCAAGCTTCTTTGTCGTAAATGTGGATTTCATATAGGCTATGGATATGGCGAATCAAGTTCCTTGTGTGGCAAAGACTCCAATAATGGGTTCTCATCCAGTCCTACTCACCAAAAGTACACAATCAAGATCCGAGCTTTGCAGCCCTCAGAGCAGTCCTAGATCATCAATTTTTGGGTTCATTATGAAGATTATGGCGTCTCCATGTACCTAAGTTGCATGAGGACAGATATATGTGTTAGATCTGAAATCAGTACGAAGTACCTGATTCTGGAAAATTCCGAACAGAGATTCATAGATGCGGCGTAATATTTGAATAAATATTTAATAAAAATGATACACAAGAATAACCCCAATAGGGATAATATTGAAATCATACTCTATGAAGTACTAAACATTTCAATCATTGTTAATTTCAACAGAAAGAAAAGCATAATAACGGTCATCAGTTAGAAAACAACATTTAAATTCATACTGGAAGAATCCAGCATGGTGGTATTGGATTCTATCTGACACCAGTATATTCTCATTTCAATCTGTGTAACATCCATGTCAACGATCTCCTGATAACATGCATGCTCAATTATTATATAAAGCAGGAATTGTTGACTGTAAGTCGATGACACCTCAGTCGATTGATAGCATCGAACTGTTGGACACAGAGCTGCTTGATAGCATCAAACTGTCGCAGTTTTTTGGTTTGTATCTGAACCATCTTAATACATAGCTGTTTTGGCACTATTCGTCAACTGTTACATTCTGGTGTCTGCAGGATACTCTTCAGTGAATGTGTCCCTGGATTGCATTTGGTTTGGAAATTGCATTTGTTTGCATATCATATTTATTTGTTGTCACTTCAAGCTAATCCATTGTAGTAATGCCATTGATTTTGATTTTAAGTCTTGGCCATTTGTGGATCTCTCTTGTTTGTGGCTTTCCTTTCTTAATATAGTTATTCAAGTCCTAGTTGTTTTTTATTGGCTTGCTGGAGAATAGAGATGGGCTTCAATGGACGATCACATTGATTGAGAGGACTTATGGTAGAACAGGTAGGTTCATATGCCAGCATTGGCTGGATATGTTTTAAGGCTCTGATTTCCCTATAGCAAGGCACTGACTTCTATATGTTCAGCAGTGATGAGATTGAGTTGTCTATAGATGAAGGGTGCTTGGTGCACGTATGATCCAAAAACTCGAAAATTGAGATTATTCACCCAGTGACCTCAGTCTCAATGGTGACTGTCTAGACAACCCAGCTGAGTCAAGTCTTTCCAAGTTTTTTAAGTATGGGCACTTGCAAGTAAATCTAAAGAATTTAGACTGCATTTGGATGTGGAGAGATGAAAAGTGGGGTTCTCTAGAGAAAGTCAAGATTGGGGCTTCTCCTGAAGGTGCAAAATATGCTCGGTTATCTTTCTCCAGTTTCGTTGCTTCTGTTTGGCATTCAGAAGAGAACTGGTTAGGTAGAGAAATCCTTTTCTTCTGAGTATCCAAGTTGTTATTTGGATTGAACAAGTGGAGAATCCATTGAAGTGTGAATGGGACAATGTAGTAGGTTGCAAATGGTGAAATTAATATTTCTCTACACTTTTGAAGAACCATGGTTATCCTCCAAGTGGACTCCACATTTCTCCACATAGGGTAGCGCTAAACAGGGGAACTTGGGTTGCTAACTAGAGAACTGTCATTCCCACCTCCATTTCTCCATATCTAAACACAATCTGAGCTGTCATATTTCATTGATGCATGCAAACCAATGCAAGAATGTCTGAGGCTGGCTCAAGGCATTGCTAACCAACTTTTGTGTAGACATCTATGATGGTTCGAAGGAGAGTGTGGGTGGAAATGCAGGCCGGGGAGAAGAGGGGGGGGGGGGGGGGGGGGGGGGGGGTAGAGTGGGGAGGAGGAGTGGGGTTGCCATAGTCCCTCCAAATTTTCAAAAACAACCTTATAATTTTTAGGTTTTGGAAAAAATAAAACCCTAAGATATTAAAGAATTTGCAATTTGTCCGCCCCAAAAAAATTGGTATTTGCACTGACCTCTTCATGAGAAAATTTCTGGTCCTGCCCTTGAAGGAGGGTGTGTATGTAATGACTCAGGTCAACAAAATGGTTATGAGAATAAGATGATATATGAATCGTACGATTTTCGATTCACGATTCACATCTATATATCGATTTCGATGCGATTCGAGTTCGATAACATTGGGTAAAATTGGAGAATACCATACACTTGGAGCATTGGGAATATTTGTAAATTCCATGCTCACAAGGTGTGTGATAATATGTTTGAGTGAATGTTGCTTTGTGCACATTCTAATGCATAGTTGTGTAAGGTTATGGTTTGACCTCCTTATGTACCTACGTGTGATTGATGTGAATATATTATATCAGATACATATGTATGAGTTTCTCCAAATTCCCTATGATTAGATACTTACTGTATTTGAGAATTCATAGATTTATGATGTGTTAAAGTATGATAGAATGTATGATAAATCAAGATTTTCTAAGATGTGTAATGTAAGGCCTTGATAATTTCCCATACTTGTGTATAGTTATCAGTAATATATGTATCAAATGAATTCTCATGATTGTGATCAGAATTCTTAGATGGATAACTCATATAATAAGCATGATGAATGTGTTTTAATGACATGCTTGGATTATGTGATGATGTGTACATCACTAGTAAATACCTATGTTGATAATGGTTGTGGTGGATCAACCTAACCATGTGTAGAATGAATTTCCATGATTTGAAGATGAACTTGATAAAGTGTTAAACTAAGTGATATGTGTAAGTTAACGTCAATTATCTTAAAACCCAAAGGGGTTAACTTGTGCTACAATAGGGATGGGCTAGCATGATTGAGAATGCATGGAATGTAATGTAAATGCTAAAAAAGACTTTTTATTTCCCCAAAGTAAAAGTATGACCACTCCCCAATGTCAACCCAAATGTGAAAATGATGAACTACGGTTGATCTGATCCACTATGTGGTACGTAAGCAACTGAGAGCATTGTGCTTCAGCTCGATCAAAAGATGCATTGTGTCATCCATTTATATTTAGGATGATGTAAGATGTTGAGCAAATGCGAAGGGTATAAAGGGATTGGTAGGATATATCTTCCCTAATATAGATCCTAATGCTAGATGTTGGATCCCTCGAAGGCGGCCCGAAGAGGTTATGATGCCTTGGGAGTCCCGATATGATGAGACATATGTGTTTGTTCTAGAGTAAAGCCTAGAGTGGTTAGAGAACTGTGAAAATTCTTAATATGGACAGATGAGGACTTTGGCACTGAGATGTATGTGACTAAGTCACTTGATTATATTGAACGTGGTATGTGTATGTCCCTCATGTGATGATTATATTGAGATCTGGTATGGGTATGTCCCTCACGTGATGATTATATTGAGACGTGGTATGAGTATTTCCCTCACGTGATGATTATATTGAGACGTGGTATGGGTGTGTCCCTCACGTGATATTGATGATTGAGACGTGGTATGGGTGCGTCCATCACGTGATATTGATTATATTGAGGCGTGGTATGAGTGCGTCCCTCACGTGATATTGAGGCGTGGTATGAGTATTTCCCTCACGTGATGATTATATTAAGACGTAGTATGGGTGTGTCCCTCACGTGATATTGATGATTGAGACGTGGTATGGTGCGTCCATCACGTGATATTGATTATATTGAGGCGTGGTATGGGTGAGTCCCTCACAGTGATATTGATAACGTTATGCCTCAGTCTGTTGAAAAAAGAAATTGTCCGATCAGTAGATCATTGTGTCTCACCTTTGTATAGGTAAAAAGATGAGATAAGTATATAGATTCCATGAGTAAGGCCTTAGAGTAGCTGTAAGGCCGTGGGAGCCTCGATATGAACATACGGAGACTGTGGCATTGAGATGTATATGTGACTTGGTCACTTGATATTGAGACGTGGTATGGGTACGTCCCTCACGTGATTATGATAGTTGACTGACCGTTCGAGAGAGGTATTCTGGACGGTGAGGTCGGCTACGAAGACTTGGTCCCGTAGGATTATCGTCGAGGAGTAGGTCCCTGACATGCTACGCGCTGGAGGGCACTCTCACGGCTATTTAGCACAATTGATGTGCGTTGATGCGCAGAGCTAGATACTATTTTACCCTATGGGGGTGGTACTAGCTTCGTTAGACGCGGTCCGACCGCCTTAAAGCTTGACTGAATCACCCTTGAGGTGAAAGGATGTAGGGCGAGGTAGACTTGATCACGCTAGTCGTGGGTCTCCCGCTTAGTAAGTCATGGGCCCTAAGTCTTGATAGGGGTCGTGGTATATTTATGATATGATATGATGATTTGATATTCTTGCCACAGTCATGTAGTGATTCATTCAAGTATTGTTCCTACGGATAGAAGATCTCATGCTAGATGATGTGCCCCTGGATTAGTTATGCCCATGGATGGATTATACCCATGGATGGTTATTACCCATAGATAGATAATGCTCACTGATAGAGCGTTACCAGGGATGGATGTGTATACCTATGGATGATGGTTCCCATGGTGGTTTGGATTCATGCCCGAATATTGGTCTTATAGTAGACCTGTTGGTCTCATAGTAGATATATTGGTCTTATGTTAAACATGTCGGTCACATGGTAAACGTATTGGTATTATAGTGGATATGTTTGTCCCATAGTAGACGTATTGGTCTTATGTTAGACCTGTTGGTCCTATGATAGACATATTGGTTCTACGAATGTATGAGTTATGCCCATGAATGGATTATACCCATAGAGTGATTATATTCATGGATGATTATTACACATGGATAGATGATACTCATTGATGGAGAGTTACCAGGGATGGATGATGAATCCCATGGATGTTGTTCCCATGGTAGACATATTAGATTCATGTCTAGATATTGATTATATAGTGGGTATATTGACCCCATGATAAATATAGTGGTCCCATGGTAGACGTATTGGTCTCATGGTGGACGTGACAGGTTTTATGGATAGATATTATTTTCCCATGGATGGTTATTCCCATGAAGGGCTTTGTGACCATAGATGAGTATTGTATACCGTAGATAAATATTCCCACGGAGGGCATTAATTCCATAGAGGATTGGACCTATATTTAGAGTATTGTCCCCGAGGAGGGATGTATTTATGTTCGGATATAGGTCCCATGGTTGAGGTATATCCCATATGTGACATTAACTCTATGGTTGACGGTGTTCCCATGGTTGGTATAGACCCGTGATAGATGAGATCTATGTTATTGATGAGGCCCACGATAGGGTAATTAGAATGTCTTGATGTGACATCATGAATAACACGGAGTTAGTGCCATGAAATAAATGAATTGAGCACTACGCAGGATCTGATCTCCATTGGAGTACGTAGGCAGGTGATAATTTAGTTCGATCAAATCAAAGGTCCAATAAGTCCTGTGACCCGTAGAAATCTTGCAACACGTGTAGGTGTCACGTGTTTGAACTATGAGTTGTGTATGCTTCCAAAATATATATATATATATATATATATATATATATATATTTGTTTCTCACGAGTCTGTTGGGTCGCGTTGTGACAGTGTGTCAACAGGCAACACTCAAAAAGCCAATCTGCTTAAGTGATTTGAGTTCCTCTTCCTCCCCACATTAACAACTAATAGTTTGGTGAAGTTTATGATTGGTTTTGTTCTGCCGGGCTCTTGCCATCAACTCTTTATTGGCTTCTTAGAAGTCATAATTGACTACCATACACACACAACTTAGTTTACACAAAAGCACCAAATAGCTTGAAGAAAAAGCTAAGCATTTCAGTCATCTGGAGGAGTTCTTTCCATTTTCATCTAAGTTGGTTGATTCTTGGATCACCCATAGACTGTACACTGTGTCTATTCATTGTACAAACTTTTTATTTTATTTTTCCTTTATTTTTGATATGATCCTTTCCCCATTTTCGCCAAGAACTTTCGTCTCCACATAACAAGATTGTCCCAATATTTTACCTGATCCAAACACAACCTTAAGAACTAGTTGCCAGGATCATAATCAAATTTGGTAGTTTGTCATGGGTTTGACACTTTGTGATGTAGAACAAGTGGCCGAAAAATTCTTGAAGACATACTTGCGTCGGATTTAGGAGTCATTTTTCTATTTGATTTAGGAGTCCTTTTCTATTTGATTTAGGAGTCCTTTTCCTATTTGATTTAGGAGTCTTTTTCTATTTTGACTTAGGAGTCATTTTCTATTTTGATTTCTTATTTTTTTCTTATAAATACAATGTATGTAAGAGAGTGACTAACCTTTTTCGAATATATGAATTGATATAGATTTACTATCTTATTTTCCTCTATCATCTCTGTCGAGTTGCAGACCTTACCTTCATTGCTGGTTTTGTTCCGGTCATCGCTGATTCTAGGCTTAATCCCAGAAGAGATATCCTGTCGTCGTTGCCTTGAACTTTATCCCAAGCTTATCTCAGTTATAAGTCTTCCGCCCCCTGCTACCATTAAAATCATCTCTGCTGCTACAGTTCTGCTTCGGCACCTTCGATCTTCTCTTATCAGCGTCGCCCTCTATCCATAAACCAGGTATTTGATCCCTTCCTTCATCTTCTTCTTCTCCTCCCCTTCGATCTCTCTTCTTCTTCTCCCTCTTCTGCCACTTCTTCTCCTTCTTCCACTGCCTTTCCCCTTTTTGTTATTCCCGCTTCCGTCACATTACTTTGATTGTGAGAAAGAAGTCTAAAGATTCTTTTAAGCAATGAATACTTGGGAATCTTTTAGGGTACAATTGAATTTTTTATTTTAGATTGGAATTTAACCCAATGGATGTGATGATAATAAGAAGATTACATAACTTAGCAAAGTCATCAAGGAGAACAAACATGGAGTGTACAATCAAACACTCGTGAGTGTATTTGGATTAGTAGAATACGTTTCAGCAGATACTTCTCTACTGCTTTGGATCAGTAGAAAACGTTTCTGCAGATCCTTTTATACGGGGAGTCCTCTTTTAAGTACAATTTCCATGCAAAGAAGTTATCAAGCAAGTTTTACAAAGAAAGCCTATATTCTCCTATATTTCCAAATCAAAACATAAAGCAAAGTAGGGGTGACAACTTTTGACCCGAACTCACTTGAAAAACCAGATTTTGAGTCATGCATTTCTTTAAAAAAAAATTAATTGACCCAAGCCAACGTGACTTGAAATAAATTCGTGATGTGTTGAGTAAAGTGTCTCGTACTCGAATTCGACTTGAATTGAATATAATTCATATTTAACTAATTTATTTATGTTTTGCCTTTTATGTCTATCCCATGTATATCACCTAAGTTTTGTTTCATTTTTTCATAGCTCAATGGATTCGCATAAAAGGGAAGTCCTCGTGTCTTTCATTTTCTATTAGAAATAAAATTTTCACTCTTTTTTTTTAAAATTTTTATAGAAGTTCAAGTCAGGTGAGTTGAATAAAGTAAGATTTGGGTCGAAATGAGTTAGGGTTGTGTTTTCTATTGGCACGTGAAATGGCATTCCTTGAATTCTTTTCCACCTACTGGTCTATATTCATGTAAACTTAAATTTAGCATTTTTGAGCTCTCTTCATAGCTGGTATTCACCGTATTGGAATTACCACAACCGCTAGGCCTTGAAAGAGTCTATTATAATCTTTCCATTCTCATGTTATTGCTCCTCTCATTAGGATAAAATTCAGCGCCTCTGACTTGTCTAAGAATTTAACAAATATAATATTAGATGTCGGGCGCAGAAAATTAGTCTCAGATTGGTTACAAAGAGGAAAATTTAGGAGTTTATAAAAGACTTGGGTCATTCTATTTAATGGACTAATCTTTTAAACTGAATACTCAGTCCTAACATTAGAATCTTAAATATCATGATTACGGAGAAGAAGTCCTTAAAATGAGCTTTTGGTGTGAACTCTTTGGAGATTGAAGCATGCTTGATAAGGTGTCCCACATTCATAAAATTTGAGCAATCTAAACTGAGTTTTTTTTAATGACCAATGTGTCAAGGTCTCTTAGAGCACCCGGCTAATTTTCTAGACTTGTGCAAGCCTCTCCACTCACACACATCAGATAACTCTACGGAAAGTAACCCTTTGAAGTAGAGTGTGAATTGAACTCAGGACTTTCGCTTTCTGAGACGAGTTCTTGACTATCACTCTAACTCCTTCATATTAATCTGAACTTAGTCTATGACTATCTCCGTTCTTGATGGCCTCAAGTTCCCTTCGAGTTTACTCTTTCTTCTTTTCCTCTTCTTTAGGTTTAATTATTAAAAGAATCCATTTTCAAAAACTATTAAAATGAATCGATTAGCATCAAGAGAATTTACAAGGAAAACATGCAAATAAGGGAGGTGAGCAACTTGCATTTGCTCGATGGTCAAGCTATGTATCATTGACGACGATGCTATCATATGCAGTCTAGATACTTAGGTTGCCAATTTTCTAGTTTCAAAATTTGCTTCGGTATTGATTTCGTTAATGTAGAAGAATTGTCACAGCTAAGTCTTCTGATATCCTATACAATCATAGTTAAAAATATCAATCGATATAATATATATTGATTTAGTGGAGAGCCAATATCTTGATCTACGCCGATATACAGGACCGGCCCTGAGCATAGCGGTGTAGGCCGCCGCCTAGAGCCCCCAGATACAAAGGGCCCTCCAGACTTAAATTCTTTAATATATCAGTCACAACGGATCTTTAAAATCTCACTCTGCCTAGAGCCCTTAAGATTTTTAAAGATCTCACAGCCTGCCGTGCCCATATGATTGATAAATCTTAAAAATGGATACATTTGGTTTTTTTATTATGCCATTAGGATCAAAGAAGAGCCTACATGCACATATGCAGCCAATACATCTTAAAATATGTGTTTCAGGTGTTCATTATGTCAATCCTTTGTAGCCATCTATGCTCTAGACCTATCTGAATTACTAACAGCTAAAAAAATACAAGACACCCATTTCCATTTTTATTAACATTATTTCTAAAACCAATGCAAAATGACATGCCCGACTTGCATCGATATCTATTTCGGAACATGTGCAGGAAATTTCTTTTTTAAAATCCACTCAGGGCCAATTCGCCCTATCTTGAGGCCTAAGTTGAAAATTTTAAATAGAACTTTTTTTATATTTAATATATTATTATAGTAATAATTAATTAAAATTTTAATTATATATAATAATAAAATTATCTAAAAATCTATTTTGCTTAGTTTTTGATATGTAAAATTACTAATTAATTTTTTGTATTCATGTTTTGCTAAAATATAATTGTAAATATGGTTAATTCATTTAGTCTTTAAATTAATGAAAAATTAAAATGAACTAAATTGAAAGGTTAAAGAACAATAGAACATGACACTGTGAAAATAAGAGAATTGACGAATGGTTATAATGTCATCTAGTATTCTACCAACTCACCAAAGATCTCTAAATTAAAAGTCACAGCATGATTTGTAGAGAGAAAATATATTGTTAAATAAAATTTTATAGGCACAAACTTAAACCATAAGAAGCACAAAATAATCCAAAATCTCAGTCCTACAAATTCACAAATCAACACCCACAGAAAATGCAAACAATACCAGAAATGGCTAGGAGAATCCCTTGAAATACATTCCCCTCATCTAAAGTACTTTAATCAATTGGTTATTTTAATTCTTGAGTAGTTGAAATTACTAAATTTTTCTAACTTTATAGCCCTTATATCTCTTTGCCATAATTTTCGAAATATTTGATCCACTTATTAGATGAAAGATCCTTTAGGTCTACGATCAAAATTGGAGATCTTCAGTTGAATGGTTAAGTATTTTCTAAAATTATGTCCTAACTCTCAATGAATACCTCTACTAAAACTAGCCTAATTTCAATTATAGAGTATTTATTACCCAATATCTTATCATAATTCAAACAAGAAAAAAAAAACTCTTGACAAATCCCTCAAAAATTGAATATTTTGCATTTCCTCCCATTGCAAATGATTTTACCATTTTTCATCTAAACCAAACAGACTTAGATATATCTCTCTTTTCACATGCTCTGCCTCTTAATTCCATCCACTCCATCATGCAATCAAAATAGGAGAAGGGTCTTTTTCAAATGGGGCCTAAGGCCCAAGCCTAACTTGCTTATAGTTATATTGGACCTGAATATGCTTAGTCTTGTCTCCTTTTCCACATGCTCTGTCTCTCAATCCCATTCAGTCCACCATGCAATCAAAATAGGAGTGGGGCCATTTTTAAGTGGGGCCATTTTTAAGTGGAGGCCTAAGGCGCAGGCCTAACTTGACTTATAGTTAGGCTGAACGTGAACATGCTTAGTCTCCCCTTTTCCACATGCTCTGTCTCTCAATCCCATTCACTCCACCATACAATCAAAATAGGAGTGGGGCCCTTTTTAAATGGGGGCCTTAGGCCCAGGCCCAACTTGCCTTATAGTTAGGCCGGGCTTGAATCTACCTAAATAACACCGTATAGTGCAATATTAATGTATGATTTTCAGACCTACTTTAACTGGAGTACTTTGAAAAAAAATTTAAAAAAAAAAAAACATTTAATAGCTAAGATCCATACCTAGTTAGAATCGACAATCCAAAAAGGCCCCTTAAAAGACAATATGCAAGTACTCTGGTTTTTGGAGCTACTGGCAACATTCTTCTTGAAGCCTCACAGGGGCAAAGATTAAGCTTTGTGAACAAGATCCATTGGGAACTCCAATCAGGCCATCATTGCCTCCTTGCGATCCTTGCTATCCTTGCAAAATGCAGAGTTCGATTGAAGGTTCTTTATGGTTTTGGATACCTGAAATTTATTACATACCCACCATAATTCGGCTGAAATATGAAAGTCTCAGCAGTATTTCCACGCCTTGCAAGATCCATATTGATGGACATGTTAAAACACTTGCAATATTGCATCTACCCACATTACAGTCACTTGAGAACCCAAAATCCGGTGGCCGAAAATCATACTCCAATGCACGTACACCTTGAAACTCATTGACAAACCAACCCCAATGCTTAATCCTAGCTTAAAAAAGGGGTCCAGAGAAGAGATGCACTTGTTTCCTCCCTTCAATGACTCCCATGCAACCATTGTCCATGAGATTTACTTACTTGCAGAAGGAGCTGAAGCCCAAACCACTCAAATGACAGAACCGAAGGTCCATAAATGAAGAGAGAATACGAGTTGGAAAGCCCCATTTGCAGAGGATTACATCGCAGCGGATGCTAGGTTGGCATTCGAAGTAGATTCAGAACCATTTCTTAAGGCTGTTAATGGTAAGTATAGGGTAACTTACAGATTTTTGTTTGATGCATTTTTCATGGCCTTGGCCCCCTCTGATGGTGTTTTCTTTTTCCCTATAAAGTACAGCAAGAAGAAATTCTGACCCAAGCTCAAACTCTGCATCAATCCTTTGGAGAGACTAACTAGGCAACACCAAAAATAATGCCTTGATGCAAACCAATCCTAGTGTTGGGTAAATGCCTAATGAGAGAAACCTGGAGTAGCCGAACTTACAGGAAGTCATCATGGGCGGCCAGGAGAGTTTCTAAATCTAACTTAAGCGGAGGGAATAGACTATTACCGTCATTTTTCTTTCTTTTTTCATAGTGGTGGTGATGGGGTTTGGGGGTCATGTTGATCTGGCCTTCTAATTTAGAATAACTTGATTGTGTGAAAACTTATAATACCCAGTAAACAACATATGTGACCAAATATTATCGTAAATTTTCCACCACAATATAGTTTGCAATCTGATTGCTTTTGGCCAATTTAATAACTATGAAATGCTGGCATCTTCAATACTACTTTAAATATCTACTTGCTCTGCTAGATTAAACTCAGATAGATGCCTGCAATTATACAATGTTCATTTAATCCATCTTAAATCTCCACTTCATCTGTTAATTTTAACTTTCAAAGATGTCTGCAATTATAAAATGTCATTATATAAATAATTTCTGGGAAATAATTACATGCCCTGTCAACCCCAGAGGGTTGGCTTGGTGGTCAAGAACCCGCCTGGGATGCAGAGGTCTTGGGTTCAAGTCACTCTCAACACAAAAGAGACACTCTCCCTAGTGTTATCCGGTGTGTGTGGATAGAGAAGTTTGCACATGTCCAAAGATTATCAAGTGCTCTAAGAGGCTTGGACACCTTGATGTTCAAAAAATAATAATAATTACATGCTGTCGTACTTCAATGGTTGTGAGGTTGTATTCAAACAGCTTATCATAATCAAGTTGCAAACATGATCCTACAGAAAGATCCAAAAGGTGACAAAAATAGGGTAATGGCTCATACAGAAATATCAGGACTGTCAAATGAAAAGAAAAGGCATTGATTAGCCAAACACCAAATCAACCTAATGTGAAGTTCCTGCCTACATAATATAAATAACTTCCGTTCCAGCCAACCATCATTTTATGACCCTCATTTTTCATATTTAGCTAATTAACATGTTCATCTTTCCCTGCAGCTGCCACACCAGGATCCTGATTGATTGAGGCCCCTGATACTGTGGCAGCATAGTGCATCGGAACGGAATAAATACAGCAAAAACAATGCAATTCCTCTATTTATTACAATGGCACTGGAGTTCACATTTCAGTCGCAACTTTCAACAGAGATCTTCTTTAACCACAAAATCACAACAAAGACAACTTTCAAGTTAAACCAAATGCTTCAGTAGCAGATCTGAAGAATTTGAATGAACGTTGATAAGGTTATAATGCAGCAGGTAAAAACCACAAAGAAATACTAACTTGCTAGGTCTTGCAATTACATTCATCAACCCCTTTTGTTAAAACTGCAACCTACAAACTAACTGCCCATATGATTATTTCATGAAACAAGAGCGCCTGCAACAATCTCCATTACCACACACGCACACTCCTCATCCCCTCAAACAAAGAAGATTCATGTAGAATATAATTTAAAAAAGTAAAAATAAAAATTCTGCAACACAGATGAACGCCTGATGACTAGTGGGAAAAGGGCTATGACTTGATAGAATTGCCAAGAACAACTGACCTCTCTCACAGCTTCACTTCTCTGTCAAAAATCCAGCTGAAAGGAAGGATTGGTCCTTCCTTAGCCCTACCTTGAGCCCTCTCTTCCAGCCTCCTGATTCTTGGTGCCAAGCTGCAGACATAGTCTTGAGCCTCCCGCCCCTCAGCAGAGAGGCCTGTTATCTTCTCCACGTTCCACCTTCCGACCAGGAACTCAAGTATGTCTGCATAGTCCTTGGCTGTGTAAACTCCCAGCCGTTGAGCAACAGCAGAGAAGTGCTCAAACAAGTTGTCATCCCGTCCATCATACATCAGATGAGCGGGCATTGAGATCTTCTTCTTCATCATGTCACAGAATGCCAGAACTGTACCATCAGGATCAATCTCGAACAGCTTCTCCACAATCTTTGTGTAGGCAGTCTCGTGGCGCTTCTCATCTGCTGCAATGATTCCACATATCTGTGCAAGTTTCAAGTCCCCATGTTCCTTGGCATGCCTGGCGGTGTTCCCATGAGAAATGAAGGTTGCTCGCTCCTGAAAAGATGTGTAGACAAATCCAAGGTAGGGACTGTTCTCCGTCCGAGGATCCTACATGAACATAAAGAGTTGCTTAATAAATTACAAATACAAAAAGCAAGCAAACCTATTTGCTCCGTCCAAGAATCCAAGTAGAGTCTAAGAATAACTCAAAAAATAACAAACATAAAAGGTGCCAAAGCAAACAAATAAAACCTCTGTAATAAGAATGTGTAAGGAGAAAATCAAGGGGATGTTACAGAACAAGAATGACAAAAAATTATGGTAATATGCTAGAAGACTTTGACAGAAGAGATGGATAATCATTCTGCCATACATTTGACATAGCAAATAAATCAAAAATAATTCTTGGATGGGATACCACTCTTCTGCCTTTCCTGTTCTGAACATTAATGTTCCTGTCAGCCACATTGGTTTAGTGGAGAAGTTGGAGTACGATCTCTCCAAAGTCCCAAATTTCTAGTTTCATGTCAAATGGATGGTAGAAAAAATATTTGTTCATTCTGTCAGTATCATAAAAGTTGATATAAACAGTCTGGAGAATATTGAAACACACTTCCAGGTTATGATGAAAACAATATGGTGCTTTCAGTGACAGCAACTGGAATCTAACTGATCAAATAGGATTAAGGAAAATCATAAAGCGGTAACATTATCTGCATTGCATCTTACCATTCCTGATCCAATCAGATACTGAATTGTCTTCTCAATTTGTCTCATGTCAACCCTTCCAGACAGGTAAAGATATTTGTTGAGAAGATCCCCATGCCTGTTTTCTTCAGCAGTCCAAGCCCTCGTCCAGACAGCCCAAGGCGTAAGGCTTGCACCTGTTTCGTCTCGGACACCATCAAGGGTGTTAAGCATTGTTTGGTAAGTGGGGAGAGCTTCCTCGGTAATCATATCACCAACCAAGCAGACAAAATAATCATCAGGGATCTCCTTTGATCGAGCTCGCAGTTCCTCAACTTGTTCTGAAAATCCATCTGATGCAGGGTCAGGCAGGAAATCTTGTGGTTGCCAGCACTTTTCAACAGGCTTCAGGTGTATCAATATGTTTTCTTCAGCCCAACCTTCCAATGCTTTGAAGATTTCTATTTTCTGTGGGGGCATGGAATGGGTGACCTGAACATGAACCTCCCGAGGGGGACTGAAGGGCCTAAATATAACATAAGAAACCATATAAGATTATTCTTCAAGCAATGGAAGCATTTGTCTGCTTTGAATACTAGCACCTGAAGATCTAAATAAATAGAAATATGCCAAATAAATGGAATAGGCTTTGATGAAGAAGAAGAAAATGATGATGATATACAGGTGGCACTTCAAAATGTGTAGATTCATTAATTTATGCCCTTATTGCATCGATGTCAATAAAATACAATAACAATCATTCAAAGAACCAAAATATATATGCACAAACATTATTGACGATTGCTTCATCTTAACTATAATCTTACTAGCTATTACCAGTAACAGTGATGGTGGTGGTGGTGGTGGTGATGATGATGATGGATTTGTTATAAAAAAATAAAAGATCTAGGTGAAGGCATAAGTGCAAAAAGCATTAGTTGAGGCACAAAATGGGTTTGAAGCCTAGCAAGGGCTTAAGCACAATCAAGGAATGCTTTTGACGACTACGAGTACAAGAGGAAATGCAAGCATTTAGTTGGAACGTGATAGGACTCAACATTCTTCAACTTTTGGGACAAGTGCTGGCTGAATTACAATGACATGTCAATGAACCTATACAAGAAAGATACCCAAATTTGTCATGGTCATAACAATAAAATCAGCATCACCACTATCATCATCATTTAGTCATTTCCATATCTATCCAACGCTTTTTTACTATGTTTCAACCTACCTCATCAAAACCTTCTCTATCATTCCACAATCTAGAAAGTGCTTCGTTACCCCCATCAATCCAAGTCCTTAAAGGCCTCTCCGTTCTCCTAGTACCTTCGATTTATAACCTTTTTGTATTGAAGTTCTTTTGGTCCTTCCACACAAGTGCCCAAACCATCAAAAACAAAATTCCCTCATCTTCTCGTCTATTGGGGCTACCATAGGGTTCTCCATAATTCACTTTTGGGACAAATGCTAGCTGAATTACAATGAAATGTCAATGAACCTATACAAGAAAGATACTCAAATTTGTCAGGGTCATGACAACAATAGAATCAGCGTCATCACTATCATCATCATTTACAGTCCTTTCCCTATCCACCCAAGGTCACCTTTTTACTATATTTCAACCTATCCTATCAAAACCTTCTCCATCATTCCACAATCTAGAAAGACCTTCGTTACCCCCATCAATCCAAGTCCTTAAAGGTCTCTCCGTTCTCCTAGTACCTTCGATTTGTAACCCTTTTGTATTGAAGTTCTTTTGGTCCTCCATATAAGTGACCAAACCATCTTAAACAAAATTCCCTCATCTAGTTTAATGTATGCATATTCATCTTTTCCTCATCACTCAATATTCAGCTCCACATAGCATCACAAGTCTAATTGTCATCTTATAAAGTTTCCCCTTCAATCAACACAAGACTCCCACATCATACAAAGCTCCATTACTATACACTAAACCCATTCTGCACCCATCCTGCTAGCAATATCCAAATCAGATCCCCCAATTGCTTCTATAGTCTATCCCAAGTCTTTCAAATTATCATTGCCTATTAAAATTACAAAACATGTGCTTTGTCTTTGTTATACTAGTTTCAAACCATTCTTTTCAAAATATTTCCTGCATAATTACAAGTGATGGTTTAACTAATTTATTGTCTCACTAATTAGTATTATATTATCTAGAAGAAATACACATCATTGAACTTCATCCTGATCTCTAACATCGAAATTGTCCATAACTAAAACAAATAATAAGAGTTAAAATTAGAACCTCGGTGAAAAACAACTCCATAGTCTTTCCACACCTTGCTCTTCATGCATTTGCCTTTCATCATCTCCATCATCATTATCATCAAACTCATTTGTCTCATCTATCTAAGGTCAGATTTTTGAGTTGTACTTTTCCAGTCCATTATCAACACATATATTCTTTATCACCCCATGCTTAAATGCTTTTTCAACATTGGAGATGCATTTCTTTTTTAGCATTTAACAATGCAATTGCCTCGGCAACCTTTTACCTCTACTCTAACTTGATAAAAGACATGAAAACTTTTCCTCTTCAAGTTTTCTCCCTAGTCTCGTTCATAAGTTGTCTTGATGTTAAAATGGCCTATATTATAGATCTACATTGCAAAAAACCCACATTGGCTCATCAAATAGTTGATTATTGTCTTAAGCATTCTTCTTGCTTGCTCCCAAAATTCCATAGTATGGCTTATAAGTTGAATACCTTGATAATGGGTACAATTTTGGATATCTCCTTTATTTTTTTTATTTTGAAAGTTTTGGATATCTCCTTTATTCTAAATAGGAAACAAAAATAATCTTCCCATTCTTCAAGCTCTTTTTTGAAGTCAAGATTTTGTTAAACAATCTAGTTACCAATCAACCTCAATCACCCAAGAATATATACAATTCTAAAGGGCAAGAGCCTTTAACTCAAACTGTAAGTGCTCATTATTGACACTACAAGGTTGTACATTACAAGATACAAATAGGAAATCACCTATAGAAAAAATTTGCCAAATCCAATTATGAGTTCCAACCTAAGATAAATGAAGATAAATGGCTCTTGTGGTGATGATGATGATGTTATGCCTATCTTTACTTTTGTTTCTTAATCATTAACAGCAACAAGAGTACCAAGTCTCTTGAGAAACAAACAACAACAACTAGAATAACCTTTTTTTAATCTCATAAAGAAAACCAACATATACTAATAAAGCCAACATGAGAAACAAGCATCAACCAAATATATACATTATAAAAGAGCCATATACTTAATTAACCTTCAAATATATCTCATCACTCTTTTAGAAACTATATAAGATTGTTATTGTGTATTTATATTTATTTATCCAAACATTTTACTTATTTGTTAATACTTCTGACTTGTCTACACACATTTCCTCTCTCTCGAGCATTTATGTCTACTTCATGAATGGCTACTTTCAATATTATTACATAATCAACTGAACATATTACTCCAGATTTTCCATCCTTTCTGTTAACTTATGCCCAGATCAGACACCAGAAAGAAAAATCCAGTATCAAATATCAAATATAGTATACTGGCAAGGATCAAGTTTTAAAGAAGACTGCTATGACTGTAACGCCAGGAGAGCTATTTTTGCCTTTTTTGTACATTCTGGTGCTTACATATAATTTTACATATTCATGGTTGAGTGGACTAAAAAACATAGTTATTAAATTATTCATCTCATCTAATAGTGTATCCATGAAAATCATGTCATAGATCTTTCAAAGGCAATGCATCAAATTACAACCGTCTAATGGTTATGGTTCAGATCACAATATTGAGCTTGTCAACTTTATTACTCTCTTCTTTTTTTAAAGGTGTAAACTTTGTTACTCTTCTTCAAGAATTTTGGACTTTTGAGCAAAATCTTACTGATGTAATCAACATTTTGTCAATCATCCCTCTGTTCCAACAAAATATACTAAAACTGGAGAGACTCCCAGATTAATAGTGCTCTGTATAGTTGTAGCTCTACATAAGATCCTCAAAATTGATCATTGCACAGTAGGCAATTAGTCACTGTTAGTGGACGTACCATGTGCCATAAGGGACCAGAAAGCATCAATTATTTGATGGTCCAATGTACCTTTGCTCATGAGATTTGTGTTGTGGAACTCCCTTCAGGACACAGTTGACCAGAGGGACCCGTTTCTGGACAGAGTTGTCCAGAATCACTTTATTTTAGAAAGTCAACTTAGTTTATTTAATTAGTTGTCTGATTTATTCTAATTGATCATTCTTTTATTTCATTAGTTGTCTGATATTGATACACTCAAAATGACTTGGACATATTTGATGAAACACAAATCAAAGGTCTTTGGTCACTTCCGCACTTTTTAACAATGGTTGACACTCAATTTGGGTGTAAAATTCATGTTTTACGGAGTGATAATAGGGGGATTTTTTTCTTTGAAAGGTAACTTTATTAAGTAAGGTTAAAAATAAACAAGAAGTGGAAGTGATAATGGGGAGAAATATTTGTCACACTCCTTTCTTACTTTTTTGCAAGAGCATGGTATAAATTCTCAACTCTCTTGTCCTTTTATACCTCAACAAGATGGTGTAGCTGAACGAAAAAACTGTCACCTTTTTGAGGTGGCTCGTTCTCTTCTTTTTATCATGCATGTCCCACAGTCCTATTGGCCCGGAAGTTGTGTTAACTGCTTGCTATCTTATCAACAGAATGTAATCTCACATTTTATAAAACCAGTCCCCTATTGACATTCTATCATTACATAAATTCATCCATCATCCACCCTTACATGTCTTTGGGTGTGTGTCTGCTTTGTTTAGAACTTCTCTGGCCGTAAACTGTCTCCTCGAGTTGTGTTGTGTTTTTCTAGGTTACTCACCTTTTCACAAAGGTTACAAGTGTTTTGGCCCATTCACTGGGAATGTCACATTTTTTTAGCGGGACCCTATTTTCAGCTCCATCTATCACTTCTTTTTTCCCAGTCCTTCCTCTTCTCCCAGCAGATCCTAGTCCCCCAGCACTACCAAGCCCATTCTAGTGTATCAACATCGACAGTCTCGACCGCCACCTGTAGTTGACTCCAACCACTCATCTGCCAATGGTTCTGATCTACTCGCCTCTGACCAGTCTAATCTTCACATTGCGCTTCACAAAAGTAAGCGTGCTTGTACCAGTCATCCACTTGATTAGTTTGTATCATCATATTGTTTCACCTTCCTATCACATCTTTCTCACAGCCTTGGACACCATTAAGATTCCAAAGATAATTGGCACGGTCTTGAAACATCCCTCTTGGAAAGCAGCCATGGATGAGAAATTAGCCGCACTTGAGAAGAACAATACTTGGGACCCAGTTCCTCTGCCTCCAGGAAAGACTCCCGTTGGAAACAAGTGGGTATTTGCTTTGAAGCATAATCCCGATAGCTCCATTGCCTGATATAAGGCTCGCCTAGTTGCCAAAGGCTTCACGTAGACATATGTTGTGGACTACCACGTCACCTTCTCACCTATCGCCAAGATTACATTTGTGCAGATCTTGCTCTTCCTTGCCACAACTTATGTCTGGCCCCTTCACCAGTTAGATGTGAAGAATACGTTTCTCCATGGTGATCTCCAGGAAGAAGTGTACATGCTTCCTCCGCTGGGTTTGTCAAGCAGGGTGCACCTCAGTATGTCTATAAACTCAAGAAGGATCTCTATAATCTCAAGAAGTCTCCACGAACTTGGTTTGAGAAATTTAACAGTGTCTTGTTACCTTATGGTTTTACTTGTTGTTAGGCAGATCATTTTGTCTTCATCTACATGCTTCGTTATGTTGTGATGATTTTGGCAGTCTATATTGATGATATTGTCCTTACAGATAACAATGATGCGGTCATTTCTACCTTCAAACGTTATCTTCAATGGATATTTGATATTAAAGATTTGGGGGCCCTCCGTTACATTCTTAGCATTTAAGTTGCTTGCTCTTCTCAGAATAATAAAGTCTACCACAAATAATCAATAAAATTAAGAGGATTCAATGTAAGTAATAAAATGACAATCCAAACCATGTCATAGCTCAAAATTAGAAGGCTCTCAAAACCAAGGAGATTATCAGATCACACAAACACAGATTCCTCACCAAACAAGGGTAAATTTAACTGTGTAATATGAAAAGGAAGTCAAAACAGCTTGGGACAGCGGTATTTGAAACTGTATGGGATATCTGGGACAGGGGAAAGGCCTAAGAAAGAGGTCTGGCTGGGTTCTTGATGAATGTAGAATGTCCAAAAGGGGTTAACGGCACCTGTAGAAGAACAGTTTGGGGGTAACAGCAGGTGTAGATGTGAGTTTCGGGAGGGGCGGCAGCAAGGGAAGGAGATTAGGGAGGGGTGAAAGCTCTGAATGGTGTAGGAAGGCAGATCTGGGCTGAGAGGCTGGCGAAAGATCAAGGACAGGCTATGGCTGGCAGTGGCAGCAGGGTAAGGGAAAGCAAACAGAGAAGAAAAAGGGAAGAGAGGAGAAGAAGAAGAGAAGAGAGAAGAGGATCAAGTACCTGGAAGGGAGACAGCTTCACGCCAAACTCTCGGATTCGCTCCAAGATAATCACGGCAGAGGATTTGCAGAGAAATTCTCAATCTTGATTTTATTTCATTGTAAAAACTGTCTTTGCCCAAAGGGCTACAAAGCCTTATATAAAGAATCACTTACTTAAAATAAAATAAAGCAAAATTACAACACTACCCTTGCTTAAAATAAAACTAACTAAAACAAAAAATAGCAAGTAAAGAAAAAGGCAACTCTTGCTTAAAATAAAACTAACTAAATATAGCAATAAACAAAATAGAAACTAACTAAAACCAACCTCAAAGAAAATTAAGTACAACAACTACTAATTATAGAAAGCAACTACTAATTATGGAATCTGCAATGAATGCTCCGCATCAAGGACTCTACCTCTCTCAGCGGAAGTATGCCCTGGATTTCCTCCAAGAAACTGGATATTCTAGATGCAAACCTATTGACACTTTACTGAATGTTAATACCAAGTTATTAGCGGCAGACGAGACTCCTCTTGATACTCTAGTCTTTTATCAGAAACTAATTGGCAAACTCACTTATCTCATCACAAGACTGGACTTATCTTATGATGTTGGTGTCGTTAGCCAGTTCATACATGAACCACGAAACACTCACCTCCAGGCCATGTTTCGTATTCTTCAGTATCTTAATGCTCATCCTGGCCGTAGCTTGTTCTATGCCCATTAGCCTACATGTCTGGTTTGTCGTTATCCAGAAATCGATTGGGCCGGGTCTCTTGATGATCGTCATTCTACAACCGGCTACTGTGTATTTTTGGGGTTACATTTAGTTTCCTGGTAAAGCAAGAAGCAATCTGTTGTTGCTCGATCTAGTGCTGAGGCAAATATCGTGCCATGACTAATATTGCATCTTTGTGGTTCCGACAGTTTCTTACTAAATTGAGTTTTGCTCCTGCTGATCTACTCATCATGTTATGTGACAATCAAGCGGTCATCAACATCACCTCCAATCCAGTCTTTCATGAGAGGACTAAGCACATTGAAGTCGATTGTCACTTCATTCGTTTGCATATTTTTTAAGGCCGATTTTTCACTCCCTATCTACATTCTCATCAGCTTGCGGATATGTTGACAAAGGTAGTTCCTCGAACTCGGCTCACTTCGGTTGTTAGCAAGTTGGGTTTACTTAGTTTATTTCATTAGTTGTCGGATTTATTGTAATTGATCATCTTTTATTCTTTTCCTTTTTAGCCGAATGACTCCCTTTTTATATTTATTAATAAAAACTAAAAAAAAATTGTAATCATAACATGGAAAAATCAAGTTTTGGGTTGGAAACATCAGTTCCAAAGCTTGATTGGATAAATTTCCATTTTCCATGTAAAAGGAAAATGGCTTTTTGCAATCATAACCGATGAATTATCGGGTTTCATCAAAACAATAACATGAAATAGATTTCAAATATCAGTCCCCAGCTAACAAATATAGCATTTAAAGACAAATGAAATGAGGAAAAACCCAAGAAGTTCATAATTATTAAAAATGCAAAGAATTCCTCAGTCATCACACAGGCATTGATTGGAATTCATAGATGACCGGCACTAAGCCAACAAAGATGGAAATTAGACATGCACCAATCTAGAAAGCAAACTGGAACAGAATAAATCAAATTTTAATCTTCCACGAACCATCACCTTCTAAAAAAATCTTCAATGCAAAATTTTAAAAAAGAAAAAAGAAAAAAAAAGGATCAACATGCATCCTGACGTAATTTTAAAAAAAAAAAAGATCACTTAGACACACACTCAATGTCATTTAATAAGACTAACGATGCGTCTATCAATCATGAAAAAATAAAAATAAAAACAAGCATGAGAAGAGACAAAAGAATCAAAACGATCTCTCAACGAATTAAATAAAATAACAATCAAAACAACGTGAGATCCATATGCGACAAGCATAAATAAAAATAAAAATAAAATAAAAGGAAACATCAATTCTATCGAAAGAAATTATTAAAGATTTTATACGACGAGAAAGTGATAACACAATTAATCATTTAGGGAACAATGCATATTAAGGGAGCAATCAGATGTACCCAGACCAGAAACAGTGATTAAATGCCTGTTAAAATAGTATTATTTTTTAATTTAAAAAAGAAAACACCTTTGTCAAGCGTAGCCTTTGAAATTGAATAGCAATCAGCAACCACAAAAGCCGTACTGATTTTGAAATGAACGAAAAATTAATATCATTTAATCAATTGCATTTAGGGGTACATCTAAATGCACCAATCATCATTTTGACGTGACTGAAATTAAAATCCAATTGACGAAGATTGGGCAGACAACAAAAAAAATGCAACCCGATTTCGAATGAATAAGAATGAAAACGAAAAAAATGAAAAGAACCCAAAAAAAAAAAAATGAAAAGGGGATAAAAAGCAATTCATGGGAACCCAACTCAATTCTCGATGTATTAAATTAGGAAAGGCAGTAACATATGAGTCTTAATATCAACAAAAAGAAGAAAAAGATAAGATCTCTTAATAAAATGGCAGACAGAAAAAGAGAGAGGGAGTACTGACTTGGAATTGGTTCGGAGGGTGGAGGCCATGAAAACCCTGGGAGATCTGAAATTGGACTTCGGAGAACAGGCCATGGATTGCATCTTATGAGATTGAAAGGTGATTGGAGTCAGCTTCAGAGCCATTTTTCTCTCTTTTTCAGTCCTTTTAGCTTTAATTTTCTCTTTTCCTTCTTCCTTTCTTCTGAGAGAGGGAGAAAGAGAGGGAAATGCAAAGAGAGCAGCAGTTCCAGACTTCTGATCCGGCGAGTGAGACAGGCCGCTGAATGTGGAGATAAATAGGCAGCATGTCAGATAAATGACCCCACACTTCTCTTCATTTACGAAACTCTAACCTCCGCTAAATAAGGTTATTTAATTTTAATTTCAATAATACATGCGGCTATTTACATAAATTTATTAAGTTTAGTAATTCAATTTAATATTAAATTAACTGTGCATAGGTATGAGTGTAAGACGAAATTCAAACCCCTACGAAAAAAAAAAGGTTCCATGTTGACAGGCTCAGGCTGAGCTCATTTTTAATTTGGGTTAAGCCTAGTACTAATACATGATGCTCGACTTTCAATATTCAGCTAGATTTTATAAAATATAATTTTCTTTTTAATATTATGTATACAAATAAAATTAATATATTATTAATTTATATTTATAAAAGAAAATACATTTTGAGCTAAAAAATCCTAACTCGATAAGCCCACATTTACAATTTGAATTTGAAATGACACTCCAAGGTTCTACGTAACGAACTTGAGTTTGAATAATTTGAGTCGACTTAAATACTACTTTGGGGCTTCAACCTTATAATTACAATTTGGGCCTACATGAGCAAGCGTGGAACTTGATCTCGCCCACCCAAGTTACAACCTTAGTCCAAATTAATGTATGTTTTATTTAATTTAAATCAATTGTATTTATTTGTTAAATTATATTTCTTTTGATTGGACTTGTGAGACTTTGTTACTAAATTATATTACCATAGAGAGGTTCCGTGTATTAGGGTGCAACTAGTGTAGGCTAGATTCAATTATGCACGGAATAGTTCAAATGATAAACGCTCTAGTATTGAAATCAGACATTTCATATTTGAATCTCTAGAAATCCGATACACATGATTTGCAAGTGATTACATACATATGAGATTCACCCTACACACTTGAATGAGAAGTGGAGATCTTGGGGTTCTCTATCATTTAAAATAAATAAAAAACATATTGCTAAGACTTGGATTATATTATAATTATATACCTAAATTATTTAAAGTCACACTTGAGTCCTAAAATATGAATTATCATATTAGCTTTACTAAAATTAGTTATGAATCAATGGTATTAGTTTATAACATGGAGTCATAGTTATTCATTTTTCATCACAAACAATGTTTTGATAAACATTTTCATTTGAATCAAACTTTTTTCTTTTATCATATGAATTATCATTATAACCACTAATTTATCACATTATCAACAACTTTTTTAGCATTATTATCATCAAATAAATTATGAAGTCATTATTTCATCATAATAAACTCATCACATAAGAGTCTAATTAAATGGATTTACATTTCTTCTATTCATATCAACAAAATCAATTCCAAAATAGGATAATAGGTATGTTAAGAATAGATAAGATACATAGTCATGGTTGAGAAATGGAGAGTGACAAGAAAATTTACAAAAAAAATTATATAATTTAATTTAGAATAAATGAATAAAAATTTAGTAATGTGTAAATATTAAAAATTTAATTAATCATATTATCTATTTAATATAATATATAGTACAAACCATGAGTCCTCAAGTTGAAATTAAACATGGTTCTAACTTGAGCTTTTGGGTCTAGCTGGACACTGAAAATACAAGGCTCAAATCTCGCCCAAATTTAAATTTGAGTTCAAACTCGAGCCTGAGCACGAGTCCACATGAGTTTTGGGTCTTTGAAGGATATATAGTATCGGCCAAGAAAAAAAAAATCGGCCGATATGGCCGATCTCAAACTTGGACCTAAGTATGAGTAGGCCCGGGCCTTAGGCCCTCATTTAAAAAGGGTCACACTCCTATTTTGATTGCATGGTGGACTGAATGGGATTGAGAGACATATCATATGGAAAAAGGGACAAGGCTAAGGCAAGTTAGGCCCGGGCCTTAGGCCCCCATTTAAAAAGGGTCACACTCCTATTTTGATTGCATGGTGGACTGAATGAGATTGAGAGACAGAGCATGTGGAAAAGGGGACAAGGCTAAGCATGTTGAGGTCCAGCCTAACTATAAGGAAAGTTAGATTTGGGCCTTAGGCCCTCATTTAAAAAGTGGCCCACTCCTATCTTGATTGCATGGTGGACTGAATGAGATTGATAAAGAGAGCATGTGGAAAAGGGGACAAGAATAAACATATTCAAGTCCAGCCTAACTATAAGGCAAGTTAGGCTTGGGCCTTAGGCTTCATTTGAAAAAGACCCCACTCCTATTTTGATTGCATTGTGGAGTGGATGGGATTAAGAGGTAAAGCATGTGGAAAAAGGAACATGTCTAAGCCTCTTTGGCTTAGATGAAAAATGGTAAAACCATTTGCAATGGAAGGAAATGCAAAGTATTCAATTTTTGAGGAATTAAATTAGAGTTTTTTTTTCTTCTTTTTTGAATTATGATAAGATATTTGGTAATAAATACCCTACAATTGAAATGAGACTAGTTTTAGTAGAGGTATTCATCGAGAGTTAGGACATAGTTTTAGAAAATATTCAGCCATTCAACTGAAGATCTCTAATTTGATCATAGACCTAAAGGATCTTTCATCTAATAAGTGGACCAAATATTTCGAAAATTATATATGTTAGCAAAGAGATATAAGAGCTATAAAGCTAAAAAAAATTAGTAATTTCAAGTACTCAAGAGTCAAGAGAGGTCTTTTCTGTTTATAAAATAAGCAATTGATTAAAATGCTTTAGATGAGGGGAATGTATTGCAAGGGATTCTCCTCACCATTTCTGGTATTGTTCGCATTTTCTGTGGGTGTTGATTTGTGAATTTGTAAGGCTGGGATTTTGGATTATTTTGTGCTTCTTATGATTTAAGCTTGTGTCTATAAAATTTTATTTAACAATGTATTTCCTCTCTGCAAATCGTGCTGTGACTTTTAATTTAGAGATCTTTGGTGAATTGGTAGAATAATAGAGGACATTGTAACCATTCATCAATTCTCTTATTTTCACAGTGTCATGTTCTATTGTTCTTTAATCTTTCAATTTAGTTCATTTTAATTTTTTATTAATTTAAAGACTAAATGAATTAACCATATTTGTAATTATATTTTAGCAAAACATGAATACAAAAAAATTAATTAGTAATTTTACATGTCAAAAAGTAAGAAAATTAGATTTTTAGATAATTTTATTATTCTATATAATTAAAATTTTAATTAATTACTACTTATAATAATATATTAAATATCAAAAATGTCCCATTTAGATTTTTCATCTTATACCTCAACATTTATCGAACAGGCCCTGCTCCTACCTCACGAAGTGAGAGGTCATTAATTTGAGTCCAAATATAGTAAACCGGAGATGTCCTGTGTGAATGTGGGGCATTCCGGAAGGATTTAGAAGGCTTATTAAAAAAAAGTATGAGTCCAATTGTGCATAGGGTCCACACTTTTGGACCGAGTCAAAACACCAGAGTCAGACGCACGTTGCACACTTTGATTATAACGCCCAACTCTCCCCCTCTTGTGGGGGCCACTCTATTTTAAAACATTTCATGTGCCACCCGCTTATTGTGGAGGCAGTTTCTGAAAGGAATTATAGAAGCATTTACTTATATGTTACAACTAAACTTAGTAAACCATTAATTAGATAAATAATTATTATTTATATATTAGTGTGTCATATTATCTTTCGTAATTAGATAAAAAAAATATTAAATAGATTGATACTGAGTCTATTAGAAATGTCTTTTATTAAATATTTAGACTATAAAAAATTATTTTAATTGAATTAATCAAGCTATTTTTTAAAGCACTTCAAGTTTAATCAATTCAAATTAATTTTTAATTTTTAAACTTTACAGCTTTAAAAATATGATTTATCTTATAAGCAAAGTACTTTTAATAGACTATATATATTTAAAGAAAGACCTTTTTAATAGACCTATCGTTGTTCAGGATAGTAAACAAATGCGTAGCTTTATAATATTAATTAATAGTTGTATGTTTATTTAGCTTAAGTATGCTACACACAGTTGGAAGTTGATTTGTAGTTGATAAAGAAGATGGTGATGTCTATTAATGATATATAGGAAGAAAATATATAAATAATAATTTTTTTCCAGTAAAATAACATTAAAGTAATTAAGGAAAAAAACCCTCACACTAAGTCTTTCCCAATTAATTGAATGTCGGAGTCCAAAAGGTTTACCAAACAACGACCTACGTACCATGTTTTGATATTTAATGCACAAAAGAGTGAAGACTATTGATCCGCTTAGTGGCATTGCTTATGAACCATTTTCCCATTTAAAACTTTGGATTGGCAGCTGAAACATTAATAAGGTTTTTAAATTCAACATTTTCATGTCTATCTTGAAAAAGTTAACTAGTTCTTAGTTGAGATGGACATACCCAACTTTTTCAGTAGAAAATTAAAGATTTGTGTAAATACTTAAAGAAATCGGTTGAGATTGTTGTTCTATTTTTAGATCATGGTATTTATACCTCTTAGAACACTCGACTAATTCTCATACACAGAATAATTTTATAGAGAGTAGTCCATTAAGGTGGAATAAGAATTGAATTCAAAGCTTCCGCTTCTTTAAACAAGTTCTTAGTCATCACTTCAATCTCTTGGAGTTGAGATTTTTGTAATACAAAGAGAAATCCAATTTCTATAAGTTTGTTTCTTATCTTGCTGTTCAATATGAGAGGTCTACCAGAATATTAAAGTGATAAGTGTGAATGCGATTCACTGTCGAATGAGATGACTATTTTACTGTAAATCTGCCACTCAATCTAATACAAAACTATTTTAATAAAAAAAATAAAAATATTGATATAAATCACCTAAGGCAAAAATTATTTCAAACAAATATCACAACGAATCAATTGCCAAATTTGAAAATATAATAAATTAACAGTAATATATATATATATATATATATATATATATTTCAGTTAGTCTCAATTTTTAACATTAGATTTGAAGTTTTGAATTCGATTCCTCTCGAATTTACTTTATATATAAGATTTGCAGATAGTTTTGTAAAATTAACTCCTTAACACTATGATCTTCACTTTAAGATCCATTTGAAAATATAGAGATAGTTTTAAAAATATTATAAACAATATTTTCATTAACAGAGAAATAGCTATATAGAGGACAATTCACAATTTCTTGTTTTGAGGTGGAAATCCCGAGAAAGGATATTCCACTTGGCATTCCAATTCCTGCATGGATTCCACCCTTCTGTCTTTGTGTCTTATCCTTCTCTGTCCAGTTCGAACCGTTTCCATCCATTTACAAACAAAAAAAGTGTACTCTTTCTACTTTCATTCAATATTGAGATTACCTTTAAAATATTAATGATATAAAAGATGGTGCTGATCTTAATACGGCTATTTTTTTTACGAGATACGAGTTTTAGTGAATTTCTTATTTTACCTTTTAATCATATATAAAAATCAGTTTATTCATCTTGTGCACTGATTTAGACTCTTTGCATTTCCAAGTTAATCGGTCCACTCATCGGTACACTGGACAGATGAACTGATTCAATAGAGAGTGAACTGATTTCAGTGGATCGATGAGGACAAAGTTGGAAATCTAAAAACTCTGTGTCTCCTAAAAGAGTTTTTCTGTGTTGAGATAATGTAAAAGAAATTGATAACCTATGAAGCCCTTTAGTACCATTATTTTTAAATTTCATAAATCAACGATTTATATTTATTAAAATCTAAATGTCAAAATCAAGTGATTAAGATCACATATCAGTGAACTTTATGTATATTTATGGTGTCCTATGTATTAAAGAAATATATGAAAATGTTCTCTCTGCACTCTTTCATACGTGGCTCTCACACAATCAGTCTGGAAAGATTCATCTTTAAATATAAAATATATTGAAAATCATTTTAATAGCTCAATTAAATCATATTTTTAATAGTGGTGAAATTTGAGCTAGATTTTAACCAGATTCGCATGATTCGATCTGAGAAATTAGTGAGCTGAGTTATGTATTTGTTAATTTAGGGTCGGATCAAGTTAGAAAAAACACTTGCTTAGAATTTGAGTTGGACTGGGCTCATAAATTTAAAATAAACTTGGTGCTGATTTTTCTTTTTCTTTTTTCAAATTTAGGCTAAAAATGGGTCAGCAACTCGGGTTGGGTCATGTCAGCTTGGGTCAGGCTCAAGAATTTTTTATATAGGTTGGGTTGAATTTATGAAAACTCATTCTAATCCTGAGTTTCAACCCTAATTTTTAAAGACTATAAAAGTTTAAGGAATGTATATTTTTTTATAAGAAGAGATGTTTGACATGTCTTTTTGTTCACTTATCATTACTTAAGTAATGAAAAATTACATTGGTATCTCTTATTATAAAAAAAACTAGTGTTTATATTAACTCTTTAAATTTAAGTTAAAAGAATAATTAAAGTCATTAAATATAAAAACTTAAAAACATGATTTCATAAACTCAATCAAAATAATTTGTGGTGAGCAATATATTAAGTGAAGAGCTTTCCTGTGGATCCATTGGATAAAACAAATCTAACTTACATGACACAATCAAGAGACTTTGATTAAGTATTAGAGATTTCTTAATATTTTTAAGAGAGAAATTATTGGATTTAGATCATACCTCATATCGAAACTTGAGCCTACCACTTTTTAGTATTACTCAATTCAACAATTTGGTTGTAGTTTCTTTTAATGCTTGACTTAATGAATGACTTAAATCTATTAGAGAATGTGTTAATGTATAGATCTTCGATACCATTTTCTCACAAAAACATAAAGTAAAATGATGGAGAACCTTTGGGGGCGGAGGGATCAATCTACTATTTCATATATTTGCAGGATGGGCCCTTCCTCGATTTATCAATTCACATGGATAGGGGTCGAACAACTACCAATAATTAGAACTAATTCCGTTTGTTGTTATTGAACGGGCGGGCGGTATATATATTTTTTTCACTTCTTCTCACTCCAGCCTTCAAATTCGTCTGGAATATGTTATTTCCATCACTCTGAAGCCCACTCAGAGCGATAAGTTCACTTTTTTTTTATGAATTTTAATTTGAAAAACGGCGGGATACCCCGCATAAAATTCCTATGGATGAGCCTACTACCTATAGGGCACACCAAGGTTAGGTCATGGGAGCTTGAACCCACAACCTCTTTCTTTCTGAGACGAGAGTTAACCAGTTGAGCTATACCCATATGGATTTTATGCCACGTGCATTGTCAAAGGTATCGATTAATTTCTTTATAAATCATGCTCGCGCTAAGTTTTTTAAAATATGAAAATCTCTTAAATATAACAATTCAAGTTGTTTTTAAAAGTGAAAGATAAGATTGAAAATTATTAACCATTATTAATGCGTCTCACATGCAATGTTATTGATATTTAAAAAGGAAAAGTATTACATTCTTCAGCATACATCTTTATTATATCAACCAATATGTTTCATAATTTGGAAAACTTATTTTTCAAAAATTACATTTTTTTTTAATTCTACGAATTATACAACAAAAAGGAGATAGGAATCACATGATCCACATTTAGCCTCAAAATATTCTTAATTAGACAAATTCATTGGTGCAAATCATGATTACTTAACTAGATTAATTAATTACTTAATTTATTTTTCTTCAAAATAATCCCGATAGAAACATCTTACAAACTTTTTATAAAATTCTCACAGGATGAGTCCACTATCCCTATGGCACACCAAGGTTAGGTCATGGAGGCTTCGAACCCATAACCTCCCACTTCTGAAGACGGGAGGAAACCGATTGAGCTATCCATGTAGGTAAAATGTATTAAAAGTAGAGAATAATGAGTGGTTGTATTAATTAATGAATCTAAGAGATTAGAGAAATTTAAAACCTTGGGTAGAGAATGGAATGGGAGAGACTAGGGTAAAATTTGTGCAAGATTGACACTTTGGGCTTTTAAATTGTGTTTTATCAATTAAAAATTATAACTAATTATAAAACTTGTAATATTTATATAACTGAAAGTTGAGCAATAGAAAATAAAGTAAATTGATAGAAGTAATTATTACACACAATAGTGAATTTTAATATGAATAATTAAAGTAATATTAAATATTTTTAAATACTTAGAAGTGTATCTATTGCAATAGAAAATTAAATTACATAGCTACAAATTCAATGGCTTAGTTCTATTGACTAAGAAGCATTTGTAGATTTCTAAATTGAGACAATCATCATCTATCTTCTTGTATTCTCAATTGCAATGGATGTAATCAATTTTGAAATTAATTAGAAAATTATCTTTAAATGATTAAAAAACAGTGTTCAAATGATGGATTAAGCACATTGATCAAAATATAGGGCCACTACCATCCTGGTGGCTATTTCAAGTGATGAATACAATTCTCTCTAAATTCATTTTACAATATCCAATTTAAAATTTTAATAATTTAATTAAAAACTCCTTTTAATTTTCAAACACTTTTTTCACTTTAACAACATTTAATATCTCAACCATTTAATAAGAATCAAAGAACAAAATTTTAGTGTAAGTAGATTTTTACACTCTTAAATTCAAAGTCTTTAATATCAAAATCAACTAATAGTTGGTGTATTTTAAGGATAGTGGGCTCATTCGTAGAGGTTTTACGTTGGGTATCCTACAATTTTCATACTTAAATTAAAAAAATGAATAATATTATATGCACATATCTCCTAAGGTCCAAGTGGGCCCTCAATTGAAAGCTCTTAGCTTAAATAAGACACTTATAAAAAAATACTTTAAATAAATGATATCATATTTTTTTAGTCTTTAAAATTTAATTTATAAATTTTATATTTTATAGAGTTAAATTAATGATTAATCTAATTTAGAGTAGGATTAATTAGATAAAAATGTTTAATGGGAATAAGTGAGTGTGAAATTAGATGGACGTAGATTTGAGATTTGGAGCTGAGAAGGTCACCACTTTCACATGAATCGTTTCCTGAATCGCACAAAAATCCACTTGTCAAGACCAAAGAGGGTCGACGTTGAATAAAGCGAAACCGTTACTATATAAGAACCGCACAAATCTAATTCCGAAACAACCCCGATATTTATTGTTTTATCTCATACCACCCATACTCTAATTTCAGATAATTTTCAACAAAGTTAGGGGTTTTTCGGAAACAAAAATCCCCATCTATCGTTTCAGTTTGATTTCCCACGTTTTTATCTCACCAGGAACTCGTCTTTTTCCATGAAAATGTTGCTCCTCCTTTCTTCTCCGGTTCGCTTCTTTGCTCATCAATTTCCTGTCCCGGAACCCTAGAAATCTCCCGTGAAAAAACCCTAGAATCGCCGTCCCTGATCTCTTCACACCCGAGAAATGGCCGAATTCTCGTTTGATTTCCTTGTGCCGTCGCCGTGGGAAATGAAGGTCACCGTCGCCGCGGCACTGGTTATGATCGCCATTTACTCATTTCTGACGTTGTTCTCTTCGGACGATGAAGAGATCGATAATGACTGTTCGATATGTGGGTTGGACGACAATGACAAGGTTTGTTGGTTCGACATTCCTTTCAAGTTAGAATCGGTTGGAAATTTCATCATGGTTGAATTGCTGGAATTGTATGCACGTGGATCAAAATTTCAGTTTTAAGCGTGTTAATGTCATAATGCCTTTTGCATTTCTGATTTTTGTGCCTAATTGTGGAACACCTTCCGGTCTAGCTTCGATGAAAAAAAACTTATCTATTTGATTCTTCATGTGATCATTACTTCATTTTACCATCTTTTGATTCCTATATATTCATACAATATTATATAAGTGAAATGATTACCCGCTTGGCATGGGCTGCACCAATGGGATGGTGCTTAGTCTATTTGAACGGTATTGTCTTGAATATATAGCCTACAAATAATCACTTCGACTGAATCAATCAAATTATGTTTTTAAGGTCTCTAAAATTGTATGAGTTCAAATTATTTTTTAATATTTAAAAGTTGCAGTCTTAAAAATATATGGCTTGTTGACTTGATTAATGTGATTTTTGGTGGGCCTCATATTCACCACCACTTCCAATGGACCCATCACCATCCCATTTGATGGGCTGATGCCTAGGTAGACCATGTAAACCATTGTCTGGGTGATCATCCTTTATAATATAATATCATATAATATAATAGACCAGAGGTCTCGGATTCAACTCCTCGCGGTGTAACCTGATACATGAGGTTAGCGTGAGGCTTCGTTTATTTATGGAATTAGTCTCACCTCCATGTGGGGTGGGGATACCCATTTTATTAAAAAAATGTAATATATAGAAAACAATTCTTAATGCTCTATGGTATGTATTATGTTGAGCTCCCATATGTGGACCCCAATTGGGATAATGCAATCGGATTGGTTGGAAATGTCACTTATCAGAGTCACCTTGACCAGATCACTCAAGCCATGATTTTGAAAGACATGATATTTTGTTCAGTTCAAATATTTTTATTCAACGGTCTTTTTGGTCTAAAAAATCATGGCGTGAGCGATCTAATCTAGGTAATTTTTTGTGGGCCTCATATTTAAGCGTAAACCTTTTCAACTAAGCCATGATCATTGTCCCAAGTGGGATTGACACAAGTAGCTCGTCATACTCCGTGCCCTGGAATGTAGGTGAGCATTAGCTTCCAGCCATAAAAAAAAGCATGAACCTCGTCACAGTTGTCCCAATTGGGCTGCATATGGGTAGCTCCATCTAATACCCCATAGCCTGGAGTGTAAGGGATCATTACTCACATACATCTTCAAGGGTGCTTACACACAGTGTTGGTCAAATTAGGCCTACCATAGCCCCATTTATACTGCACCCTCACACTCACACACCTACCTCTACTAAGCTTTGGGACCTTAAAAACATGATTTGTTGATCAAATCAACTTATTTTTTTTATAGGCTTTATACTCAAGCTTATATATTTCCATTGAACCCATAATGCATTTTTCCTATTCACCTCTCCATGTGGCACTTATGCGTGTCCTGTATGTGGGTGCACATGAGACCACATGGATGGGCTTGTTGGAAAGATCCTAAGCTTGGGTATGTGACCTATCAAAGAAAAGCTTGATTGAGTCAACAAAGCCCTGCTTTTAAGGTCCCTAAGATTAATGGTATCGTTAGGCATGAGTTTAATCCAACGGTGGATGTAACTCGAATCAGGTCAAGTTGGACAAACATTCATAGGAGTAGGTAGGTGTGAGGGGGGAAGTGTATTAATGGGGCCATGATGTGGCCCCATTTGGCCAAGACACATGCATATTAGCATTGAGACTTGTCAAACACATGGAGTCACATAAAAGTGAAAAATAGTAAATAATGAAATGTTCGACAGTGAAAAACGTACAAGGAAATTTCTAATAGTAACGAGTAGAAAACGAAAAAAGCTAAAATAAAATAAAAATTCAATAGCTAATAAACGTGTTAAAAAGTCTAAAATGGGTCAACTAAATATAATAATTGAAAGAAGTAATTTGAATTTAAAAATTAATTTGCACATCACGACATCATATATTGGAATGCCTCACCATTCGACACACCTCCAATCATTAACCACTCTTTGATTTAGTAGACAATATATGTAGGTTGAATGGGATACACTTTGATTCAAGTTCTACTCAGAGGGCCACTCACTTGCAATCACTATTCACTGTTTGAGTGTTGATGGGATTCACCATCCGATTTAACTGGTAATGAGTATGGAACTCACTTTCAATTATTACCATTAGATTATGGTGTGGGTTATACAACCAATAATTTAAAAGTTATGTCTATTAAAGTAAATATGTGTGGGCTCTCGATGGACCCACCCTTTGGTTTAGTTTGTCACAAACATAAACACGTACTCATAGCGGGATCATCTAGGCATTGGTGCTCGTATAAAGTATCATGAGCACCAAGCCAAATGGGGGCGACCTTGGCCTATTTTTCTCATTTCTCCCATCACGCACCTCTAACCCCTTACCCAATCTAACCTCATTTTGAGATTATCTTACTGTTGAATTGAAACCCACCCAAAGTTGGATTTTAAAAAGATAATTAAAAAAGATCCATCCTTTGGGCCCTTAGAAACATAGATGAAAGTGATTTTTGATTATTTTAAGCGTTTATACTAGGCTTCCTGGTGAGTCTCTGGTCCCTCTTCCCTTCCTTTTAAAGTATTGACTGGGGAGCAAGTGGTGTCTTTAGAGTGTCCTTTTGAGGAGGCAGAGGTGAAGAATGTAGTTTGGCAGTTGGGGGTAGGATTATCCTAATTATGGCTGTTCTTTCCAATCTTCCAATTTATTTTCTGAGTGTGTTCAAATGTCCAGCGGCAGTTATTAGTAAGTTAGATAGTATTCAGAAGAGGTTCTTGTGGATGACAATAGAGATAAAAGAAAGTTTCATCTTGTTTCCTGGTCATTGGTTTGCAAATCTGTGGAGGAAGGGGGTATTGGAATCAAGTCGATCCACCAGTTTAATATTGTTTTGTTGGTGAAATGGTTATGGCGATTGGGGAACCCTACTAGTGGTTTATGGAAGGATATAATCCTTGGAAAATATAGGCTGCATAGATCTGGATGGCAAATTGTTTCTCCATCGAGTAAGGCTTCTGGTTTCTGGCAAGGTGTTTGTTCAATTTTCATCGGCATATTCAGTATCGTGCTTATTCTAGTGAGGACATTTTCTTTTGGATAGATAGATGGTTGTGTGACACTCCTTTGGTTCAGAAGTTTTCGGTTCTGTTCTCTTTAGTGGTGAATAAAGAGAGTTAAGAATTGTTATGATCTTGTTCAGAGTAAGGTTGTTTGGTGCCCGCAATTCAGACGAGATTTAGAGGATTGGATGATGGAGGGGTGGTTGTCATTGATGGATATCCTGAGTAGTGTTTTTATTTGTGGGAAATGGTAAGGATAGAAGATTATGGGATCTTGACCCATATGGTTTTTATCTGTGAAGTCCATTTGTAAAAAGTTATTGTGTGTTGTGTCTTAAATTTACTCGCAAGCGCATGAACCATTTATAATATAGCATTATGAGTGCGAGGTCGAATCCATAGAGAATTATGGGAAATATATCCAAAATACATGTCATTGAAACTATGTGGTTTAAGAAATTATAACATCTTGGAATGAAATCTGATTAATTAATTTCTAATCTTAGAAATAAATCAACAATTTAGAATTAATCTAGCTATAAAAAATCAAGTCTACAAATAGAATCTTTATCTGAAATTGGAAATTAAGCAAAAAAATACCAAATTCATGATTCATCCAAATTCATAAGATTTACTTAAAATGGTGGAATAATTTAGAAAATTATAAATAACCTCATTCTAACTTGGGATTAACAAAATTAAGAAACTTACATTTAATTCCAACGTAGTTCCAAGTTTCAAATTGAATTTATATATATAAAAAATAAGAACATCTAATCTATTTATGTACATATTTACATTTGGATTGAGACAAGCACTTAAGTTGGCATCATATCCCATATTCTTAGCAAAATAAAATCAAAGCCTAGACCATGGAGCTCGCTTAAATTAACAAACACACATTCAAGTCTTTCATCCATTAAAATTCTAATTATGAAAAATATAAATGCCATTAAACAAGAAATTGCAGTTCAAGGCCTAGGCAGAATTTTCACTTGTAATTCCAGATCTAAAAATATCCACTCTTAAAAAGAGCCTTAGACTGGAAAAATCAAGTTCCACCAATTCTAAATATCTCCACTTTCCTTGAAATTCTTAGAATTCCAACTTAAATTCATAAAAAGAACAAAAATAAAATCAAACCATCACAATGCAATATTTGAAAATTGGAAAACCATAAATGTAAAAGCACCACTTTGAATTTTATTATTGATGGAAAAAAATAGAGAAATACAATACAAAGGAACTTGAATTGAAAATACAAGAACATACAATGCAGAAATTCAAAAATTACCAACCTAGAGAACCCTCGCAAAATTCGAACTCCACACTGCAGATCCTTGATCTTCTCCTCTCCTTATTTCAATGCACAACTTAGCCTCTTGCTCAAGTCGAGTTTCCTTGAACCCAGACATCTCTATTTATAATGTTGTCAGGAGATGGAATGAAATACCCAGAACCGATGTGGGACTTGCAATGGGCGAATTCTGGAGAGGAAATCTCCATGGAATTCGAATTTGAGATGTGTGGTGGACTTCCATTGCTGACTCAGTTTCCTCTCTGAGAAATCCAGATCCAAATCTGTCTTTCTCTCCCACAATGCTGTACATGAATTTGATTTGATGTATCCCTCTGTGCGATTTTGACATGTGGCAATTAGGAGAGAATTTTTCCTCAAGTTTCTCTGCCTTTATCTCTCTTCCTTCTTTATCTCCCATTCAAATTTTACTGTTTGTCCCATTCATGGTGGACAAGGCATGTTTGCAATTCATTTTGGACCATCTAAATGGTTTGGTCCATTGTGCTTGGATTGTTAATGATATGTTACTAAGTTGGGACTAATAAATTTTTATTGAAACTGTAAATTGACCTAAGAATTTCAAACACTTATACTGAAAATTTAAAAGGCAAAGGTTGGCTGCCACTGAATGTTATTGTAGAGAGATCAATGTGCACAAATTGTTGTGGTTGAGGGAAGTTCAACTATGCTCTCTCCAGGACCAGTTTCTCCATTTGGGTGAATCCCAATGCTAAGGTCAATGAAGCTGTATGTAATACCCTGCCCCAAAAAGTCCTACATTGCTAGTGGTATTGGAAATTCCCTGGTATATAAGTAGTAGCCTTCCTCATTCTAGCACAAGCCCTTTTTGGGAGCAACAGTGGGTTGGCTCGCCAATTAAAAGCCGCGTGGGCCCGTGTGTAGACTCAAAGCGGACAATATTGTGCTAGCGGGATGTGTCGTTACAAATGATATCAGAGCATGATTAAAGGAAAACACTTTTGTTTTTCTTGTTATAAGCAACTTATGGGTGTGTATTATACCCTTGTATAACAAAAACCGTAATCTGAAAACTTGAAAACACAACTTGGCTCATTTTATTATTAAGTAGGGACAACTTTGGAACTTAGGCAAGTTTTGAGCAAGTCATAAAGTCAAGACTCAATCGAATGTATTAAAGAACATTATTCTAAGGAAATTATATATCCACGTGCGTTAAAATTTACAAATACATGGAAAAATTGTCAAGAAAACCTAGAAGAAGGTCTCTACATTTTAAACAACATGATGAGTTTATTATGACTTGGAAGTGTAGAGTGAATGGACGGATTTGGATATTATAACTTTGTTGATGTGTGAGGCCCAATGCAATCCATGATTTTTTGAAACAAAATATAGATGAATGATAAAGCGCTAGAGAGATGAAGAATGAGTAGAATGACAGTAGAGATAGAGACAAAGGTAGACAATTGAGGTAGGGTGGGTTGGGGTGTGGAGGGGCCATGGATGGGTAGAAAGGGGAAGGGAGGTGGTCTCATTGGGGTAAGAGAAGAAGAGTAAGAAGTGAATTTTCAAAAAAAAAAAAGAAAGAAGAGTAAGAAGTCCCATTGGGGTAAGGCGGCCAATTGGATATTGAGGATGGTCATATCATTTTATTTATTTACTTTTCGTACATTTTATTGTTTGGATATATGGTTTATTATATACAAGAGGAATCAAAGTACCACATTTTGTGTTATATGGTTGTTTTTGAAATGGGTGATAAAACTGTGTCGAGCACTTCTCCTTGTTGAATTCTTCACAGATTCTTCCAGTATGTGTTAAATTCATGGATCATCTGATACTGGTGTAACATTGTTTTGCATGGTGAAAAAATATTATCACACCTTTTCTTCTTTTGCAAACTAAAATATCTAAATCCATAATTGTTTGATTGTTTGGTTGAAGTTATGCATAATTTTTATTGGTGTTATTATTTTACGATTATTTATTCTGAAACAGTATTTATTAAATTTATTCAAATATTATGCCAAATCCAAGAAATCCTATGTTTTGGAATTTGCCAAATTGGACACTTGATACCCATTTAGGTTCATGACACGTATTAGATTGTGAACTTGTCATTGGTGTTACTCAGAAAATTTATGATTGCTACACTCTGCAAGAAATGATTACCCTTGTCACCTTCTATAGTTCTCGATCTTTCTAATTTCACCTAGTGCATGTCCATTTGATCAATAACAATACATTTGTACCCTTGGGCAGTTCTGTTTTATCATGCTACACTATTTGAAATAAGCCCAAAATACCTGCCATTTTTCTAACTAGGTTTTGAGAAGCTGTATGCTTACATTTCATCTGAAGCAGAATTGTAGATGGAAGAAGTTTTCTTTTCACAGATATGTCATGCATCCCTGCAAGCACAATATTTATATAGTCTCCTTGATAAATAGACACCATTTTCATCTTGAATTTTTTTCTTTACTATGCTTGTTTAAGTAATAATTGTTGAGTTTAGAAATTTATCTTGCCAACCTCGTTATGTTTTAATAGAATATATGAGTTATAGAACTAAAAAAATCTTATATGTCCATGCTCTATGGCTGTGGGTTATACTTTTGCTTGTTCTTGACTTCAGTTCTTGCATTTTATTTCATCCATCATGAAGTAATTCTTTCTTTGTTTGACGTGCAGTTCTGCCTTATTTTTGTAGATGGACACATTTAAAGGAGATTCACAAAGCCCTTCTCCATATGTGATCACGGTACTCCCTTGTTTAAGAAATGACTGTGCATCTCATTTTCATATTTATACATTATTGTTTGAGAGATGATCATGAATGCACTGGCACATGGGTGGAGCCTGGAATTTACTTTTGTAGGGGCCAAGGCTTTGGGTCACTCATGTTGCTTAATGATAGTCCAATCAAGTTTTAAGAACAGAATCTAAATTATAAAATATTCGGGATACAAAAATTTCAGCTGAAAATTATGTCTTTGTGGCCAATTCAATCAATATATAATTTTAGCTAAAAATCAGAATCAAATTAGATGGAAATTCTGAACTAGGCTTTTTCTTCCGATGGTTGAAATTTCTCTCTAATAATTTTAACAGTTCTGAAAAATCATAAAAAATCTAAATTTTCATGTATGGAGGGCTGAAAGCTATAAATTTTTGGTCATTTTTTTAGATCAAATTCATATTTATAGGAATTTATTGGGCCCTAGTTCCAACTAGCATGTTGTGCTAGATTTACATATAGAAATTATAATTTTAAAGGTTTCTATTTTTTTTTTTTCATAGTGAAGAACCCCAAGACCCCCAACTCTCCTAGAGTATGAGGGCATTGGGTAAACTTCGGATGCATGGAGCCTCCCACAAGCCACAAGCATTAGGTTACTATATAACTCGAACCTGGGACCTCTAGTTCCCGAGCCACAATGCCTACCATTTGAACTACCTTGTGTGGGGTAAAAGCTTTCTAATTTTACCCCCGCCTTCTTTTTAGGAGGGGACCTTATATCCTATTGAATGGTAAAAGTCCTCAAAAGATTCTTTCTTCATCTTTTTCATCTTCTAAAATGGATATTTAGATTGTGAGTCATTTTTCATTAATAAAATATAATATCCTTTTAAAACCTTTTTAAATTATCTTTTAAATGTAATATCTGTCAATAGATAGTTAGGCTATTCCTGATTCTCTCTTACAAAGTACAGGCAACCATTGGTTCATGTGGTGTTTTGAAGTTAAAGGCCTCTAGATAAAAGATACTTCATTGCAAAACCATCTCCCACTGTTAACTTGTCTTATTTTTCTTCACCCAATGGATTAAAATAGTGAAAGAGATAATACATTCTTTGTTCAAGTTAACCTCTGGAAGTTTGAAGAGAAGGTCCTATACATGCATTAGTTTTGTTGGCGGGGTCAACACTTTTAAGTGCTAACTAAGAAAAGTAAATCTATCATGAGCTTTTTAACGATACTTAAATACGTGGCCAAAACTTTGGTACCCCCCCCCAACCTTCTCTCCTTCACTAGTGCTTGAGGTATTAAGTAGCGCATCCCTTTGGCCCATGGAAATTACTAGATGAGTTAGTTGGATGGATCTATCCTTGAACATGAACCTACCAAAGTTACCTTTATATGATTAATGAAACCATGGTTTTAAGGTGATGTAGGGGCTACTCATGTGAAACCTAGAAGTGGGTCCTTGAATGGACCATGTGCATACATGTACAAAACCAAGTCAAGCGGTGGAGCCTGAAATTAGGGCATGGTCCATTTTTGCCTCGTTTCCCTTTTAGCAAGTATACCATGCCAATTTCCAAATTATTTGGATTTTAATTCCTCTCATGTTAAAGAGTTCATTGTTAGAATAGTAATTATCTTCGGTGATTATTCTTATCTAGAATTAGTGGAGATTTGATAGAATCCTAATTAGATTAGGTTTCTTTGTTTGTTTGTCTTATATAAAACATTACGTGTAGAGAAGACACTCTAGAACCCTTACAACTCCACAACATTCTAGAACACTTGATGGAGGAGGAGAAAACAAAGGAGAAGCGGAAGGTGGGTGGGGATATCACACTATTTATGTAAAAATATACCAGATGATGTGATGGTGACCTGGTTGGAGAGGTGTTTCAGCAAGTTTGGGGAGGTCAGAGATGTTTTCATCCCTAAGAAGAGGGTTGTTAGAGGCAAGGTCTTTGTTTTTGTGAGGATGGGAGATGAGCATCAAGTAATCAAGCTATCATTGCATTGAATGGGATTATTTATGGAGACAAGAAGGTCTTGGTTAAAAGAGAGGTTTCGGAAAGGGATTCATGGAGGTTTTCATGACAATGTGGGTGAGGTTTGGGTTGGGAGTAGGAAGGGAGGGCTAGGGGTGGCTCTGAAGAGAAGAATAAGAGAGGAGAACGGGAAAATGAGTGGATCTGCATCTTTTGGAAAGGTATTAAAAGGATTTCAGGAAAATACGCTTCCCCTGCAAAAGAGGAGTTTGATTTTTATGTTGAATAGACTCACTTGAATGTTGGAGAAGTCCCTCATTGGTCGCCTTAACCTTGCGATGTCGGTTGAGCATGATAAGGCACTTTTTAGCTCTCATGGCGGGGTAGAAGTATTAGTGGGATGGATGGGGGGTTATATGGTGTTGTTCCCATCAGCAGAAGCAACTAGATGCATATAAGAGGGAAATGAGAAGCGGTGGAAGAAAATTTTCTTTTCCTTGGAGAGGAAACTTGAACTAAGGTCTTCAAGAAGGCTGGTTTGGACCAAAATCATTGGAATTCCTTTGGTAGCATGGACAAAGAATATCTTTAGGCAAATAGGTGAAAGGCTGGGTCAGGTCATATATTAATCTTTTGAAAAGGGATATGAGTGAGGTTTAGATTTTGGTGGACGTGGATGACATTTTGGAGTTATCTAGGGAGTACTCGATGAAATTAGTTGGCCTTTTGTTTTCAATCTATATTAAGCCTACTAGTTTTGAATTTGGATGTGGGCATCAGTGGTGAGGCTTGGCACAATAAGCTTCAATATTTTCTTTCGCAGTAGTTTGGGCTGCAACTTGTGGGCAGATGATCGGTTCTTGATGAATCTTGGTTGTCTAATGGTTGTTGTTCTCCCACTTGAATGCATTTGCCGAATCCCCTTAAGTAACCAGTTTACCTTGCCAAGATCGGTCGTTCAGCTAATGGAGTGGTTACTATTTTGCCAAATTGGGAGTCGGCAATCATTTCTCAGGCCTTTTTTTCTTATGACATTCCTTGTTGTCTTTTGTACATTTGTTTTGATTGGGAGTCGGCAATCACTTTTTTGTTGTTTTTTGGTCTAATCCTTTTAGACCCTATTCTTTGTACTTGTATCTCTTGTTGTACCTACATCTTTTTGTTTTAATGGAATTTTCTCTGTTACTACTTAAAAAAGGTTTTGAGCGGGATTATTGATTCTAAATTTGAATCAAAGGGCGGGAGGCGATCAAATTGAAGACAATATTGTATCGGACATGTGGGCGTGGAGGTGCTGTTGTAGTGGGAGATGGTTTTGCGGTGGGAGATGAAGTAAAGATGTAGCCCCTATTCTTAGGAAAGGAGGGAGGGAGAGTTTTGATATTGCTGCCCCCTTTTGTGAGGCTGGCAACCCGAATATAGAGATAGAAGAGGAGGGTTTCTGGAAACCCCTGTCGTCTACAGTTTATTGGGCAGTGGGAGAGTAATTTCATTAAATCAAGTTTCAATCCCAATGGTAGGTTCGGGCTGAGGGGATACTATGTTGCTAATGGGGGTGATTCTTTGTTTGAGGCTTTGGCTAGTGAGATATGCCTACAATTTGAGTTAGGCAATGTAGGTTTCGATGGACCTAATCTGGAATCAAAGGCGGTGGATTGCGGTATCAATTTGATGGATTAAGGGACAAAAAATATCAAGGACAGTAGGGTTTCATCAAGGTTAGTTAAAGTAGTGGTTGAATCTAAAGAGGAAGGGAAGGTGAGCCTTCTAGCTTTGTTGAAATAGGGTGTATCCATTGATGATGTTATTAAAATGATCAAATTAGGCAAGATAGTGGACATCAAATTTAGGGAGGAGGAGTAGGCAGAGATTTGTCTTAAGTTGGTTGGAAAAGGTTTATCATAAGAATCAAATTCTTGAGAAGTGGCTGAAGCATTAAATCGCCTTTTGTTAAAACTAAGGAAGTGGGCTTAGTTATAACCCATCTACAATTCGCAGATGACACGTTTTATTTTGCGAGGCATCCAGAGAGGAGTTATTAGGGGTGAAAGCGGTGCTTATGTGCTTTGAATTGGTGTTTGGGTTGAAGTTAACCTGGGAAAAAGTAATTTAATTGGAATTGGTGTGGAGGCTGAGTTAGAGGAATCCTTGGGAAGGGAATTGGGGTGTGGAGTTGCAAGGTACCGTTCTCATACTTGGGCCTATCGATCGTTGGGAACATGAGATCCTTATCTTTTTGGAATCTTGTCACTGAAAGGGTGGACAAGAGACAAAATGCATGGAGCAAACACCATCTGTCCTAGGGAGGCAGGCTGACTTTAGTTCAGTCTGTCTTAGCGAACCTGTGACATATTTCATGTCCTTATTCGAGATGCCAAAAGGAGTGGCTAGGGAAGGGAAGGGGGAGAAGAAGAGAATCCACTTGGTTAAATGGGATGAGGTCATCAACCTAAAGGAGTAAAGGGTCTTAGGGCTACAATACAGTATGAGGGATAGGAATCACGTACCGCTGTGCAAATGGGTATGGAGGTTCGCCTTGGAAAATAGGGAGTAGGGCAACCAGGGAGGGATACAAAATGATCAAATCCATTTTCAAGTTAGGACATGGGGAGGGGACGATAGGGGCAGCATTCATAAGGGGACTTGGAATTTTGGTGGCCAGAGGAGATATGGCATTGTTCTGGAAAGATAAGTGGGTAGGGGTGTGTCCGGCCTTCCCTAGGCTGTTAAGAGCCGTGTTGAATGAGGATGCTTTAGTCAAAGACTACTACAGTGAGGTTAATGGCAGACCACAGTGGAATATTGCTTTTAGGAGGGCTCTTAGGGATTTTGGGGACGGCCAACATCAATCTCTAGAAGGTCTTTTAGGGGAATCGTTTTTGAGCACGTTGGAGGTGGACAGTTGGATATGGTCCACAGACCCATTTGGAGTCTTCTCAGTTAAATCTATCCTAAGGTCCGTCTACTTCTTAGGTCAAACTCCTCCCACGCCATGCGTCTTGGCCTGGAACAACAAGATTCCCCCAAGAATACAAGTATTCTTGTGGTCTACAATAAGAGGTAGGATCTTGGTCAAATGCAACCTAAGGAATAGAAGACTCCTACTACATGAAGCCTCAAAGATGTGTGTACTTTGTGGTGAGGAGGAGGCGGTGGACCATCTAACTTGCAAATGTCCGTTCCCGATAGGGGTTTGGCGTTTGTTCCTTAACTTGATGGAGTGTCCATAGGTGCTGAGTAATACGATAGGAAAGGTCATTATAGAGTGGTTAGGGGGCTTTTTGTAGGAAGGAGAAGGGTGACTTGGAGATTGATCCCTGCGACAGTCATTTGGGCAATTTGGAAGGAGAAGAATAATAGAATTTTTCAAGGTAAGGCGGGTTTGGCAACGTAGGTCTATGAAAAGGACAAGTGGAACTTAGTCTGTTGGCTGACCCTCTGTAAGGAATTCATTGAATGCACTCTTTAGGACTTTTATCTGTCATGGGATTGATGTATAAAAGGAGGTAAAAAAGCTAGGAAGACTAGGGCAAAATGGGTGAAACCTGAAAAAGGTTGCTATAAGTTTAATGTCGATGGCGTAGCAAGGGGTAAACCGGGCCCAACAGGAACAAGCGGGGTCCTTCATGATGAGAAGGGTAGGATGCGATTAATCTTTTCAGAATTGGTAGAGGTTATGGAGTCTAATGAGGCAGAGCTGAGGGCAATTAGGCGAGTGACCCTTCTTTGGGCTAGTCTTGGGAATGGCAACCTTCTCATCGAAGGCAATTTTGCTTATGCAATTGCTTGGGCTAGTGGCAAGAAAAACCCCTCTTGGAAACTGGTCAACACTTTTAGGAACATTAGGAGTTTGTGTAGGAATGGGGTCATTTGTTTCGTGCATACTGCCCGCTTAGCTAACAATGTTGCTGACTTTTTAGCCAAGGTTGAAGTACAAAAAGCTCAACCGGCAATGGAAGTGTTTCCTCTTCAGCCTACACAGGGAGTAGGGGTTTGAGGGTCATCTCCCCTCGAACCATGTCCTTCAAGATCTCTTGAGTTGTAAGGGGTTTGGGAGTCATTGTTGTAACCAACAGTGACTACCTCTTGTACACAACCCTCCATGCTCTTGTACCACTCTTTTACTCTTTTAATTAATGAAATATTTCTGTCTCCATTTCAAAAATTTTAAAAAATTCTTGAGAAATGGGCCCCCTTTATAAAAAGGTTTAAAGAGGGTAAGGAATTTAATTTGTAATTTATATTTTGTAGCCGGGTGTGGATGGTGTTGTATTGGGGTAGACTCTATATGGGAGATTTTGTCATGATGTGAGGGGTTACTCTTGTATTTGTTTCTTGTATATGGTTTTATTTAATAATATTTCTACAAAAAAACTGTAAAAAGGGGGAAGTCATAGTTATTGGGAATTGATTCACTGGAAAAAAAAAAATAGAAAAGGTGTTCAAGGATGTCTTGTATGACCTCGTGTTGCATTGTTAATTAGATACACCTTACTATGAGGTCTCAGGCTTGTCTAACAAGATCAAGATTTGCACTTGATCTCATATTTGTACACTCAAGCACCAAGGTTCCAAGAGAAGTGCCCATCTTGGTATTTATGATTTACCCGCTTGCATGTGCTAAAATTTCCATTTTCCTGTAAAGGTGATTTCTCTAGAGTTAGTTGTTGGAGGTCTCCATTCTACTACACGATGTGTGGGAATGACCAATTCGATGGTGTGCTTGTTTTATAATTCCTTTGGGAACATTGAGAACCATGGATTTTGGATTGCGGTTCACCTCTAATGGTAAATTATTTTACAAGTGATCTACATGAAGATGCATTGTGGGTTTCCATTCATGGAAATGCTAGAAAAATTGTTGTTTCAATAGGGAATCGTGAAGTTCTTAATTGTTATTTGATATATGCTGTTGAATATGGGCATGTTTTGATCAGTTATTGGCCCATTTTGGTAAAGGACCATTTACCATTTGCAACAAAGGCATTGGGTTTTTCCCCGCTTTTGAATAAACTTACCCAATTGTTAAAAAAAAAAAAAAGGCGTTGGGTTTCTGTTTGCATCGAAAGCAACAAACATCTTGAGGATAATAAAATAATTTAAAGTGATCAAAATGTTGTAACCTTAGAATATATGATTTGATTAATCAAATTAAGGTGATTCTCAGTGGCCCTATATTCAAACAAAGGCCTTCCAAATTGAGTCCCATATAGGGTTACTCTAGGATAATTTTATCTATTGTTAATGGTTGAAATTTGGGTAATTTGCAAATAGCCCCTTATCATCTGCCTTAAGTGCAAAAACTATCTCCATGGTTTCAACAATTGCAAAATATGCACCTCTCTTTTGCATCAATTCCAAACACCCCTTTAAATGTCCAAAATACCCTTTATTAGTAAAAACTTGCTATAGAGAATACTTTAGTGAGATTTAATCCAAAATACACTATCGGAAAAAAATGAGCCGGTTGTGGTTGGGTGCAACTCATCGTGGACCATATGGATGGAAGGCGGGTGACGTTTCACGTGCATCTATGTTGACTTTGGTCCTTAAAATTTGACTTTAGTAAGCCTTGAAATTTTTAGGGGCCTGTCTTATAGGGATGGAATGATGGGATAGGAGTACATTGTTACCCACTTATCTATGTGACCTTTCAAAAATACAAGTTTCAATTTGTGTGGCTTTTTCCCAATTATTGCAATTTTATGGTCTTGTGTACTTCTGATAAATTTTATTGGTAGACTATCTTGCTAAAAGTATTTTAATAGCATGCCTTTTTAAATATTAATTTTTTTTTTGGACTTTTAAGACCTAAGAAGGTGGAGTTTGCAGTTGATTCAAAAGATAGCGGTACATTTTGCAATTCTTGATACCACAAGGATAGCTTTTGCAATTAAGGCAAAAGATAAGAAGTGTCTTTTTAAATTACCATTGAAATTCAAATCTGTGCATGCATATCATTTTGAGAGGTGCATACAAAGAATTGGTCATGTGGCGTTTACAGTCCATGTACCACACCTTAACATTTGATTAAAGTACTACTTCGTGAAAATTCATCAACAGTGAAAAGTATTCCTTCATTTGAGGGGTTAGTTTATTAAGATTATTATTATTTGTGTGTGTGCACGCATCTGTGGTATGTGTGTGTCATAATCATGTATTATGTTCTTGGGTAAGATTTGTGGATGTGTCCATGCGTGCATGTGCATCTGCGTTTGTGTGTCTGCATGCACGCACACTTGTGAATGAGCATACAATTTATAAACCAAACCCTTATTTTTTTTCTTGGGAATGTGAAATTGAATCCTGTTTATACATATCATATGAGATGCACAAACAGAGGATTCTGGCATGGCAATTCATGAAAGAATCCATCATCCAGTGATATACAAAAATATGTTAATAAATACTGTCAATGAAATGGGTTGGCCAATCAGTGGAATCTTAGAAGCTGAAGTTCTATGGACAATTGAGACCTGTATCCAATGTGAGATGTGCACTAAGTTCATATTATCAACCTTCATACTGTGTCTTAAAATGAGTTAGTACTAGAGTTAATTTTGATTTTTTTCCCCTGTTTTTCTAAGGTAACTTATTTTGTTCTATGTTTCAGTTGGAGTTATTAGCAGCCAAGAATTTGGTTGGTGCAAACTTAAATGGAACATCAGATCCTTATGCAATTATTACATGTGGTTCACAAAAACGATTTAGGTGACTGGCTGATGATTCTGTTTCCCCTTCTTTATTCTGATTCCATATAGATATACTGTGTGCTCATTTTTCTGATCATATGATGTGACTGGCATCATGGTTCTTATTTTAGTTTCTTTCTACATGAGGAGTTTTATGACAGTTAATAAACTCATACATGCTCAAATGTTTTCTTTTTTTTGTTTTTTTTCCAACCAGTATATTTAGGTTTCAATATGTGAGCATGATTGAAAACTGTTGGTGAGTGGCAAAGTCCTCATATGAAAGATCAGAAAATTCAACTACACTGATACATAGAGAATTGAAAATAGTTAAGACGTGAATATTGATTTTGTACGAATATCTATATGATTCATGTCTAAGACTTGAGTTTCATGTGTAAAATCTGCAATGTAGTGCTGTGTTCATTCATAGCCAAATCATGGAATCATAATTGGCTCTTGTAGAATTACATGTGTGAAGATCATGAGAAAACCTGAATATTCCTGCCCCTTCCAATGAAATGCCAACCACCTCTCCATTTAATGAACAAAGCCCTTTGTAGAATTACACCATGCAATTTTTGATCAAAGAGAAAATATTGACAAATGTGGTTACATGATAATTAGATTAGAAAGAATTGGATGATGTATGTCTTGGATGTTTTAATAAGACATTAATCAGTATGAGGAGAGATGTAAACTCATTATAAGCATTCTTGGAACTAGGAGGGTGAACATTGTTGACACTTTTCAAATGCCATCATCCATACAATCTAAATCTTACAGTGCCCTAATCGAGAACACAGAAGAAAATATGCAAAGATCTATATGATCTAATTTGTAGTGATTTATGTTAATTTATGTTAGTCAAGCTAGCCTAATGTCTAGATAGTCCTAGGAGGAGAGAGAGAGAGAGAGAGAGAGAGAGAGGGGATTTTTAAAATTCTTTAAGATATTGGTCTATTAATGTAAGTCTTGATGTAATTAACCAATATTTAATGCCCTATTGTGAGATTTACATATTACAATGATGATAAATGTGTACACAAAATAAATCTCAACAAGAATAATTTCACCAAATAAAGTGTGCATGAAATGAGAGAGAGAAACACAAATACACAAAGTATGGTGAAGGAGGTGAGAAGAGATGGAAAATGGTGACACAAGTATTTTTACGTGGTTCAGCAACCGCCTACATCCACGCCTCAAGTACACCACTTGAGGATTTCACTAAGTTCAAAACAAGATACAACCCTTGATCTCTTTCATGGATAGAGATCGAACCTTTACAACCTATGATCTACTTCACCAATGTAGATCGACCTAAGCACCAAGAGAGCACCTCTCTTGGAAGTCAATAGGGTTACACCAACCTTTTACAAGTTTTTCACAAAGTATAGAAAGAAGTTGTGCTTGAAAAGATTAACAAGAACTTAGCCTTGTGTCACTTGAAGTAGCTTTGGCTTATTCTTGAATGTCCTTTTCTTCTTGGCTGGATGTAGATGCTCCAATGAAGTTCAGCGAAGATAGTATTTAGGAAGTGTAAGGATTATGACTCTAGAAGATTGTCTCCACTTAACACATTCAATTTAGAGCATATAATGCTCAAGATATGCCTATGAGAGCTTTGAATGTGTTTGAGATTAAGATTCAGACCTTAGATGATTTAACTATGGAGTTTGTAAGCTCAAGAGGTGGTTGGGATACTTGGAGATATGTGGGACAAAATTCAGCTCAAAGAGATCAACATTTGCCACTCAAATGGCTTTGCTTTATATAGGCAATGATTTTCCCAATGGAACAGTTCTTTGGAACTTCTTAAGTAAGTTACGGAACGTCCGAAATTCCAACCGTCAAATTTGCAATGGTCATATTTCAACGGATAGTTTGACCTTGCAACGGATAGTTTAACTGTGCAGAGCAGTCTTCGGAACATCCAAAGAGGCCTATCTCGGAACCTATCTCGGAACGTCTGAGAGATTGTCTGAGAGGCAGTATTAGAAAAGGATCAGGGAGAAAGGGGTTTCGGTCATTGACCTCGGAACGTCCGATGACGCATCTTGGAACTTCCGAAGAGACGTTCCGAGATGCCATGAATGTCAAGATTTCACTAAGTGTTGAAAGATTGAGATTTTGTGAAAGCATGGACATGGTGGAGAGCCCCTGTGATATCTTTGCAATCAATTAGATTTAACTATAATGCACGATTATTAGATTGCAAAGAAACAAGATTATATAGAGATATTTGATAGATAACAAGAGCTCTCCATAAGGGCAGGGTATGGACTTAGAAACCAAGTTTGTAAAGTTCCAATTTTAACCAGTGGATTTTACGGTTTCTAGGTCAGTCCTATGATCTATATACCTGTATTGGTTGGCATTCAAGAAGTTCTTCCGGTTTTGGTGCGATGCCTTCCAAATTTCGCATGTTTTGGAGCTTCAAGCTTGATTTGACTATGCATGTCTTCCAAAGGCATGGTCTTGGACACATACCGACTCAGTCATAACTTGGTTACGAAATTTGCAATTCAGGTTATAGTCGGATCCAATCATTGACAACTTAGTCTGACTCAGGGGAGGCAAATTTAACTTTTAGGCCAACAATTTAGATTCTATTAAGTACAAATCCAAAGACGTTTACCAAAGATCATGAAAATTTAGACTTGACATAGTTTGAGTGATCAAAAGAGACCCATGGACTGTGGATTTAATCAACCAATCATGATTAATAGATGATGATTGGACGACCACAATTTATAAAATATCTTGGAGGCACCCGAATGGTGGATTAAGTGTATCACCTTGCTTGGACATATTTAGGGGTAGATTAGAAACCTTCCATTAACATATTTGACGGTGGATTGAGTCATTAAGAGCTTCCATCAACATGTTTGATGATGGACCAAGTCATTAAGACCTTTCCATCAACATATTTGACGGTGGATCAAGTCATGAAGACCTTTCATCAACATATCCTACAATAGATCAGGTCATTAAGACCCTGCTGATCTACATCTCATGATGGACCAAACCTTTAGGACTCTCTAAGGGTAAATTCAATGGTGGATCAAGTCATTAAGACCTTCCGTTGACATATCCTACGACATATCAAAACCTTGTTAGACTACGGGGGAATAAGACATTGACCCACTAGAGGCATATCTGATGATGGATCAAGCCATCTGTTCTGGCAAGACCAAGTTATCAAAACCTTGCCATACATATTCAAATAAACCAACTCAAGTGAATCATGTCGTGGAGGAGTCCTCAACTGTTCTCATTAGGGCTACACTCGATGAGGTGCACTCAATGGGGTTGCACTTTTCCAGCTACACTTTGGCTTTGGTCTCTTTGGGCTGCACTCAATAAGGTTGCACTTGTTGGGGCTGCTCTCATTGGGGTTGTACTCATGGGGGCTGCACTCTCAAGGTTTCGCTAGTGCAGCCCTTTCCACTCCAAAGCTATAAATATCCCCTTGGCCTAGAGAGCAGGGATCGTTTTGCCTAGGCATTCTCCATACATACTACAAGATGAGTCGAAAGAATTTCTCTTTCGACCAAATATAGTGTGGTTAGAGGTATTCAATCTCTCATACTTCGGATTTAACATGATTTGTAAGTAGCAATTCCATTCATGCATCACCTCCATGGTGTAATTTGGACTTTGTAGTTTCATTTGCACTTCATTTCTAATATTGTTGTTTGGATTCCTTGAATCAATTAGCATTTCTAGTTTTTGGTGTGAAGACCCAGATCTTGGCCCAACTTGCAAGTGAAATCAAGCCTTTGTGGGCATTCACTCATAATCTTTGCATTAGATGTGATAAATCTCTCAAATATTGATATTGTTTGTGGATCAAGTTATTGAAGACCCCACTCAAGGCTTTCTAAATTTGTGTTGGCCCTTCATCAACAATACAATGAGAACCCTCTTCTATACCTAGCTTGGAAAAGCCTAGAACCCCCAAGGGTCCAATCTTTTGTGTGGTGCACTCTGAAAGGAAATGTACTCACCATAATGGACCTCAATAAGAGAGGGTTACTGAGATCAGAGGAGGATCTGAGATGCCCACTTTGTGGATCAATGGAAGAAGACGTAGATCACCTATTCATTGGTTGCTTAGTGTCTAGGAATTTGTGGACACAATTCGCGAGTCTAATGGGCGTGCCATGGGTTTTTATAGGACTTGCAAGGGGGTAGTGGGGTCTTGGTTCCTTTCTCCTCTTGGCCCTAAGATGAAAGCTGCTTGGAACACGATTCCAACAGTGACTTATGGTCTGTCTGGAAGGAGAGGAACTCCAGGATCTTCGAAGATAAAATAATTGAGGAAAGTGAGATCTTTCAAAAAGCGCTCCTCTCTAGAGAATATTTTAAGGGAGTCAAATTAATCAACTTTGTTTGTTCTTGGGAGGGTTGCCTGAGCGGAAACCCAAGAAAGCCAAAAACATTTGTCAATTGGTCTCCTCATCAGTAAGACATTCATAAATTCAATGTTTACAGGGTATCGAAAGGAAAACCGGGACCGACAAGGATAGAGGGGGTGCTCTTAGAGATCATAATGCCAAAACTTCTTTAGTCTTCTCAGAGCTAGTAGGGCTAAGAGACTCAAACGAGTCTGAACCCCCTTAGTATTAAGTGAGCTTTAACCATATGGAAATCGGTCGGGTATGGTAAACTAGTTATAGAAGGGGATTCGCCAAATGCTCTCAAGTGGGCTAAGGGGTTGAAGCGACCTCCTTGAAGATTGATTACTGTGCTGAGGGAGATAAGGGCTCTTGTTGTAATGTTTTTCACGTGTCTCTCATTCCAACATGAGAGAGCACCAAGGAAGGGAGAAGAGAGAAAGCACCAACCTGAGAGCTGGCTACGACGGACAACGAGAGCAGTGGGAGGATCGGGACAACAGTGGAGACTAGGGATGGATGCTCTACACCAGGAAGAGGTGGAAGGGAGGTCTCTCAGCTTCAGTGACATTATTCGTCGCAAATCTCCCATACCACACTTTTCGGAGATGGTTGATGAATATTTTCAAACGATGGGGCTCCATCTACGACGCCTTCGTGTCAAAAAAGAAAGACACCAAGGGTCGCAGTCTTCGGCTTCGTTAGGATGACCAATGTTGCAGAGGCAGAGAAGGCCATTGGAGGGCTCCACAGTTCTCAGCTAAATGGAAGAAGGCTCTTTGTTCAACCACCCCAGTCTGGAAGGGCATCTCCTTCTCCTTCCAACTCCAATGGCCAAGGAAGGCCCGAGAAGCAATGCCACGAGCCCCGCTTTAACAATTCAAGGACACCGGCGATCCCTTTCACGAAGAAAAGGAGGAACAACAATCTTCTAGGACAGAGTAAGCCGAGGTTGAAGAAGAAGGAAGAGACATCAAATGGTAGCAAGAAAGAAGCACCAAGTCATAGTAGACCCCTCATTGAATTGATGATGAACCAGCAGGAGGAAGTTCGGATGCGGGAAACACTCCATAACTCAGTGGTGGTCTCCACAATGGGACATTCCTCACCACCTGAGTTGAAAAAGATCCTGGAAAAGAAGGGTTTCCCGTGTGTCCAGATCAGTTGTATTGGCAAAAATCATTTCCTGATTTTTCTAGAAAAGGAAGGACACCCTGAGATTCCTGAGCTCACCTGTGGTCTAGCGAATTTCAAGATCCTTGGCTAGTGGAAACTGAGCCTCTTGAAGCACTCCAGAAGAATATGGATTAGATGCTTGGGATATCTCCTTTATGCATGGACTGAAGGAACAATCAAGGCATTCGGAAACAGGATCGGGAGGCTGATCGAGATTGACGAGAGGAATCTAACCATGGAGGATTGTTCCTACCTCAAGCTCTTGATGGAAATCGACATAGAGGTCAAAACCCCTTCTGAGATTAGCCTCTCAATCAACAACTGTTCCTCCACAATCTCCATCGAAGAGATTCTAGAGCACGACGGAAGACCATTGGACTCGATTTCACAGGCTCTTTCGCCAGAAAATCATCAACACCAAACGGAGAAGGAGGAACTCCTTTCGCTGCCACGCCAGCCACGTGGCAGCAAAAGATTGCATGAAGCCTCGACCGTTGGAAGTACGATTGGAGTCTCGAGGGAGGATGCATCGAAAGCAGGCGAGCAAACGTCTGACCAATTGCATGACAAAACTCAAATCTCGTGGGGAAAAGCCATCATCTCGAGAGAGGATCAAAATCCCAGCCAATCACATGGTGGAATTCAAAATCAGCGTGGAAGAGGAGCAGTCTCGACAGAGAATTTCAGGGCAATCTTAATTAAAGAGGAATTCTCAGATTTGGGCCAGGCCTTTTCCCTTCCGGGCCAGTTTCAACAATAGCCTAGCCCAAGGAAATCATCTTCCAGGGCCAGTCCAGGCCTGTTATCTTCTGGGCCAAACTCAGCTTCGCGGCCCATTTTTAATCCAGACCTAGAACTTACAACCCAGTCTTATTCCAAAGCCTCTTATCCCTTTGCCTTTAGAGGCTTCAAAGAACGACTGCAACACAAAAAGTCACGGAAGTAAGGCAAGAGAATCGGAAGGAAAACAGGCGATGGAGCTCAACGAAACCTCCAGTGATTTGAACCACCATTTCGAGGCCGGATTGGCACAACCAATTGTCGCCCTAAGTGGAGAAGGAGATTAAGCAGAGATGGAAGAGTCCCCTCCAGTGGAAGAAGGAGAACTACTCCTCAGTCCAAGGTCATCCCTTTGCCTATTTGACATCTGATCAACGAGAGTGGATGAGGAAGATCGTATGGGTATGCTGGCTGGGTAAAATAAAGAAAAAAAAGAAAAAAGAGAAAAAAGAAAATTCAGAGGAAAAGAGAAAATAGAAAATATAGAGAGGAAAATGAAAAAGGAAAAGAGTAGAAAAAAAAAAAAAATTCCTAGCCTAGTTTGATCCCAGAAGCTGCCACAGATTTTTAGGCTGACGAACATTGGCACTTAGAGAGACCATTTGCAGAAAGAGAGGATCCATCGGCTAATGGTAATAAGCTTCGTTTGGGGGATGACATAGGATGGGATGATCTGAAACGGAAGGGGTACAACTCCAGCGATGTACGTGTAATTATGAAGATAGGAGAATCATTGGGGATTAACTTCGACAACCATGTCGAAGCCCAGAAAGCCATTCTGGACATTGAAAATAGAGATAGGGCCTCCTCGTCATAATCAGGGACGTTTAAAAGAAGTGCCAAGGATATGCTGCAAATAAAAAATCCTCTCTTCAAGCTACAGTACAGTAGAAGAAAAACCTTGAAGAGGAACTGTGCAATTCAGATAATGTTGCTACGAAGGTTTTAACATGGAACATCAGAGGTCTGGGACCTCGAGAAAAATGGAGATCTATTTGGAGGTTCATTAGAACACACAAAGTCGATGTTCTGCTTATTCAAGAATCAAAGAAGACATACCTGTCCCCGACACTTATCAGGGAATTATGGGGCAGCAACGACTGAGGTTTTCTTTAAAGAATCCAAAGGTCAATCAAGTGGCCTCATCACTATTTGGAAACCATCTAATGGGTTTCGACCCAAATTGATGCAAATGGGCTTATATTCGGGTACAAATGGATCCAATTGATTATGTCTGGGTCCATGCTTCCCTCCATCGATCAGCCCATGGATCGGAGCACAAATTTGGCAACTTCGTCTAATTGGGTCTCAATCGGGTTGCCGTCGGGTTCATCGGGTATGATGCCCACATCACTTGTCTAGTGAAACATATAAGATAATTATTTGTTGCAATTAGAAAAACAAGACGCTGGGACACGTTTGGGTTTATCTATTTTTTTGAAAGTAAGGAAAATGTTCAACAAAGTTAACGTCTATGGACACATGTTGATGGCCAAAGATTGGATCAATACATTTTTATCCTTTTTGAGATGAGGAATAACTCAAGAGAGATTTAATGACATAATTGAGAACTTGTTACTAGGATGGAAGTTCTAGACAAAGCATTCATTTCCAAACACCCTAAAATATAAAGAAGAAAAAGAATAATGCATAGAAACAATGTCAGCAGGAGATGCAAAGCTTTAATAGGCATTTGAGGTTGTAGAATGTTATATTGTAAATATGGTAGGAATGCAGGATGCAAATTATTTCAGATAAAATGTAGTGTATTTTACCAGTGCATAGTTGAGTTTCCTCTTTTGTGTAAATCAGTGTCTATTTAAAGAAACTCCTTATGGGCACTACATATACACAGAAATTAAGAACAATTATCTCTTCTCCTCAATCTTTCGTTCCTTTTCTTTTCTTATATTTGTGTTCATAACACATGGTATCATCCAAAAAAAGATCTTCTAATGGTTTTTTCCCCTCCATCTAAGGCTGCAACATTGGAGCATCTTCTCTGATCTTGCTGTGACTCATCTCTCCTACAGTGCTTCTCTCTCTTTTATTTTTCTGCTGAATTAGGTTAAGAATTGGGTTTTCTACTTTTTCCACAACGGTTTTTTTTTTTTCAAGATAATTTGTCATGTTTGACCTAAATCTTCTGCATCTTTGCCAATCCAACACTGGCACTGCTTTAAACCCTCGTCCCCTTTTGCAATAGGATTCAACTATAAGGGTGAATCTAGGTTTTTTATTCAGGTGGGCCCCCTTTTGACTAGGTCCAACCCAGGGACGTCAGTGCCACCTTTGTTTTTTACTTATTTCTTGATAAACCTAGAAAAAAATTCAAATATTAAAGAAGGATTCGCTAAAATCTAATGTCAACGGGGTAGCAAGGAGAAAGCCTGGTGTCATAGGCATGAGGGGGGAAGAGGAGGGGGGTGGTGGGTTCTACAAGACCATCTTGGTTCTTCTATTAGGCCTCTGTGGGTTAATGGGGGAAACGGGGTGGAAATCTCATTTCGAGGGGGACTATGCTTATTCCATTGCTTGGGCGTTTGGTAAGAGGAAAGCCCTTAGCGGCTTATCTCCAATGCTAGGAATATAATATATATATTGCTTTGTAGGGGTAGAGAAATTTATTTCAAACGTGTTCAGTGGTTTATTAATGCAGTGGCTGATTTTTTGTCCAAAGTAGGAGTGGATCATCTTGAGGGTTTTGTGGGTTGTAATTACTCGGGGTGACACTTCTTGTGTATGAGGAATATGTCTTGTTCTTGCTTGCTTGGATAATTCTCCCTTTTTTTCTTTTATTGAGGATTAATCTCCTATAATATACCTTTTTTTTTTTTTTTTATCATACCTCATTCATTATATTTTAATGATTTTTTTTATTTTTTTTTTAAGGAAAAAAGGAAAGGCGTTAGATACCATGATGTTATTTTGAAGAAAAAGAAGAAAATGGAAAACTTGAAGAGTTTCTATGTTATTCATCTTTCAATTTTTATAAGGGAGCCTCTTTTAGATAGGAACAAGTACATTTATTTCTAATCAGGAATGCTAACTATGTGAGTTACGATAGTCCTAAGGAATCCAAAAAAAGATGCACATTGAGGATGAGATGGTCTTGAGGAAAAGTTTGGGGGGGCAGGGCGCCATCTTAAAAATTTAAACTGAAAATGTAACTCTCTGACCTGAAAGTGGGCTCAGAACGCTACTAATTTTTTTTTTTTTAAATGTCACACATGCTTTTTACATGTGGAGTCAAACATATACCATCTGTCTACCCCTTTACATACATGTATCATACAAATAAGTATAAAAAAGATAATCTCATTTATAATAGAGTTACTAGTAGTAACAGTAGTGGTTCATACATGATTACAAAAAACGGGTATCACATGAGGTACTTTACAAAACATGGTTCCAAGAACTAACAGACAAAATAAATGAAAATCCCATCTATGGGACTCCGAAATAAAAACTGCAACAGTTTATCTATCCTTAAGCTTGAAATGGAGGTTCCTCCTCCTCGGGTACATCTCCTGAAATGTAAGTGGTGTGAGCTAACCAGCCCAGTAAAAAGAACATGACAATGCAGTATAATGATTATCAGGTTAGCCAAAAATCAACATTTTCATCATAATATGTTTGTCATGTCAAAATATCAAATCATTCTCATTTTACTGCTGATATTGTCACGCCTCGACTCGAAAGGTGGGCCCAGAACGAGACTGTTTTTTATTTTTATTTTTGAGAGCTAAGACAACTTCAAGCATTCTATCTGGCCGGATCAACAGTTAGGCCCAAAGGTCACAGATGATCCCAACATGTGGACTCAAATATATACCATAAGTCTACCCAACAATATAGACACAAAAATAACACATAGCATGATCACATAATTCCAATCATTGAATTATCATTACAAAATCATCGTTAGAGTAACTACAGAAGTATAGTAGTTCTAGTACATCACATTAACACACACTAAGTACCATACTCGGTACTTTACAAAAGAAAATGGTTCTAAGAACCAGAAAGCAAATACAAGGGTATTCCCCTCAGTGGGAATCCCAAAGCAACGCTGCAGCTTATCCACCCTAAGCTTCGCATAGAGGGTTCTCCTTCTCGGGTTCATTTCCTGAAAGGTGAGTGGAGTGAGTTAACTAGCCCAGTGAAAGAAATATAACAGTGCAGTTTAAGTAAACAACAAGGTTAGTATATAATCAACAGTTGTAATATAATATCTCATGCTTGATAATAAAATTCACAATGTCAAGTAAAGTCTCATCATCATTTCCATCATTTCATCATTTTTCTATTACTGTTGTTATCCAAAGTAACGCATACCGACTATATTGAGACCATTGTATTAAGTCCCGACGCGGTCAAAATACATCCTTGCAAGTACATCTCCGGCTCTCCCATAGCCGATACTGACACCCTCAAGTCAGCAACTGTCGACACCCAAACCATCTCTCATATGGCCGATATTGGTTCAATAGTCAAGGGCACGTGGAAGCAGTATTACACATTTCATATGGTCAACATTATAGCATTTACCAGCATCATAAGCACTTTATCATAGTGCGTCAAGTCTAGGCACATGAGTGGGTTCATCAAATCTGAAACCACTCATTGCTCAAGATCCGTCTTAAATAACAAACCTTGTTTACATTTTAACTGCAAAGTTAAGTTCCCTCACCGTAACTGTGTGGTTTTGCGGTCTCTGTTCAAACAAAGAAACAAGTGCACAATCAATTATAAGTCACATACATAGCATCAACTACATACACACAAGTAGTATTTTGAAATTATACTTCTTTTCTCAAAAATATATAAGGTACATGAAATTGAGTCTCCTCCTTGGTTTTTATCCCTTTTTAATTACAATAATCCACAAGATATAATAAATAAAAAAGAGGGCTCAGTCCAAAACTCATATTGTCTTCTGGGCATTGACCAGATTGACTTATTGAGTTAAGTATAGATACTCGGGTCACTTCTCGGTTGTCTTCTGGATAGGATCAGATCTGACATTTTGAGTAAGGTCTCGAGATCACTCAGTGCCCGACAATATAGCGTCGGCCTGGAAGTGAGATCACTCAGTGCCCGACCAATAGAGTCGGCCTGGAAGTGAATACAATAGTATATACACTATAGTAATAAGAGAAGAGGGTTAATACATTTTTAATTAGCAAGGGGGTACTAACATCACATGCAATCACTACAATCAAACAAGATTTAACACTTAAAAACTGGGTCCCTCGGAACGTGCCTCGGAACCAGGTACTTTGGCTTCGGATCATCCGAACCACTGCATAACTAGTTGTTGACCTCGGATCTCAGGTCTGACTTCGGATCGTCCGAAGATCGGGTTTTGGATCATCCGAAATCCATCCGAACTGAAAAACAGAGAAAACAGGTCTCAGTGGGTCTGTGCACTTCGGAACATCCGAAGTGAGGCTCGGATCGTCCAGGTGGGGTTCGGTCCTTTCGAGCTCTAGTCGGATCGTCCGGCTGAGTCAAGCTAGCCTTGGGCGCTTCTGGGCTTCGGGTGAAGCTCAGAACGTCCGAGGTGTCCTCTCGAACTGTCCGAAGGTCTCAGACCGTTCGAGAGTCGCCTTCCTCACTGTCTGCTGGTGCAGACAGTGACGGCAGACACACTGTGAAATACGAATCCGAAAACAGTGGGTTTCCCGGATTCAGTTTCCACATCTAGCCGGTCCGATGGACTCCTCTGGGAGTCCTCTTTCCATAGGGAATGGTTTTAAATTTTGAAACTCAGTAAACCGACGGATTTTAGAACGGAAAGCACACTGATACAAGAAACCCATGGTTTTTCCTTAAACTTCACACTGGTTTTACTCACTCAAAACTTAACAAAAACTGGTTTTTCTTGATTCTAAACCACCTAGAATTTGAAAAGGAACACAGTGGTTACCTTCACTGGTTCCTGGGCTAAGAAATCCGGTCTTTGAAAAACTTCATTCCTAAGCTACGGTTGATAAAACAGGAAACAGAGAGGCTGAGAAGGAGAGCCGGGATAACTCGGAACAGGGAAGAGATGAAAATTTGCTGTGACTTAAACCAACAGATTGAGGTTGAATTTATAGGGAACTTGGCTGGAAGAAGTGGCCGGTTGGCCACTGCATGCCGCTGCAGCTTACGTTGGCAACAGTCACCATAGAGTTCGGGTTGGTTGCAGATTAGCCCTTCCAAGTTTCCAAATTTGCAGATTAGTCCCTCATTTGAGAAAAAGCCGATTTTTCACTAAACATAAGATTTTGAAAACTCAAAAACTTAATCCAACCTTATAAATAGGTTGGGTTTTAAAAACTTTGATCACCATAAAAAATTGGAGATTTAACTATCACTAAAAACCATTGATTTAAAATAAAACCATAATTTAACACTATTTACTTAATTAAATAAATGTTAAATAAAACAACTTAAAAACCTCATTTTGGGGTTTTAAAGAATAACTAGACCATACTTAAAATGGTCTACCATAAAATACTTGTTTCGAAATTTATTTCATTTCCAAAACCTTTTAAAATAATAATTACTTCCCTTTCGGGGTTTTGACGGGCTGTTTTAGATACCATTTTCTGAAAATAAAATTATTTTAAAATAAAAAATACAAATCCTTGATTAAGGAGAATAATATCATCCAATAATAATCACATAACAACATAATTCATAAAAAACAATAACAAGAAGCGGTAAATTACCAAATTGCCCCTCCAACTGGACGAGCTGGATCACTGAGCTTTCGAGCTCGGATTGGGCCATACCTGGGCTTTTCTCAAAGCCGTAACCGTAATCTTCGAGATTAACCGGTCTAAGTAAGATTATTAAGCTAAAACACGCCTAATCTGGGTCAGGGTATTACAGATATCCAACGCAACACCTACATACTACATCTCCGACACACTTGGGCCGGTACTGACACACCTGGGCCAGCAACTAACACACCTGGGCTAGTAGACGTAAACCGACACATCTGGGCCGATAATAGTTCAGTAGTTAAGGGTACGTGGAAGCAGTATAACTCATAAGCATTTCATCATCATAATCACAATATATGATAAACATCATAAATATCAATAAACACTTTTCATAATAGTGCATCATGTCTAGGCATATAAGTGGGTTCATTCTTGAAACCACTCATTGCACTAGATCCTTTTAACCTGATATACTCATACTGCAATGTTAACTCTCCTCACTGTATGTGTGAGGTATAGAGATATCTGTCAAAACATGAAAACAAAAATACAACGAATTATACAATCATTAATCAACATAATACACATAGTCATAGTGTTGCAAATTCTTTTATTTATTTTCCGGGAAAAACTTCAAGGGTAATGGATATGAGTCTCCTAAAATGGCTTACTATTCATTTTTAGATTATAATAATAATCAGTAATATAATAGAATGCTCAGGCCATTACTCGTATAGTGAGTTAGGCTTAGAGACACAAATATAGGGTGCTCAGGCCACTACTTGTATAGCAAGTTAGGCCTAGAAATACAAATATAGGGTGCTCAGGCCACTACTTGTATAGCAAGTTAGGCCTAGAGATACAAATATAGGGTGCTCAGGCCACTACGCATATAGTGAGTTAGGCCTAGGGATACACTGTGCCCGATCCCTTTTTTTTTACCAAGCGGCAAAATTAATTGCTCAGCTACTGATAGCTATCAGGGTTGAGTCAGCCACAGATAGAGAGTATTAGCCTGGAAGTGAATATATATATATATATATATATATATATATATATATATATATATATATATATATATATATATATATATATATATATATATATATAGTATAATAGGATAAACAAGGGTTAGTATCATTTTTAATTGAGAATAGGGGTCTTTAAACAATGTTTAGCATAATCAAAATACAAATCTCAGATTATTAATTTTAAACAAATTTCAAAAATTATACCTATAAAAGTATTTAATTTAAGTAATTTAAGTCTCTAATTTATTAACAACACTAAATTAGAATTTGTTAAATTACTAAATTTAGATAAAACCAAGATATATATAAATTTTTCAGTTTTTTTCTAAGATATATAAAAACCAACTTAACTATATCTTTAAACAATTATAAATTTATTTCAAGTTAAATAAACAAATTAAGATAAATCAATTTATAATAATAATTCATAATTAATTAAATTGGAAAACTCATTTCAAGTTTAAAACAAATGATTTCAAAATAATTAAAATGACATTTTATTTCTCTAAAATACTCTATAGATTCTAATTAATTCTAAAGCTATAAATCATATAAAAAGAAAGTATACCTTAATAGGAAAATTTGACAAAGCTGACTGGGACGGTACTTGAGGGAGAGAAAGAGAAGTAAAAGAAAGCAGGTAATGGAGAGAGAAAAAGAGAGGTTAAAAAGTAGGTGAAAAGAGAAGGATGCAAAGGGCTTTAAAAATCCCATCTCATCTACCCTCTTAAATAGGAAAGAAAAAATGGGCTATGTGGCTGTAGGAGCAGCCACGTAGGTACCTAAAAAAATAGTTGGCAACACAAAGGCATAGGTTTGCCTTGTAATGGGTGTAGGTGAAAGACAACTCATTGCATATATTTTTTTTTTTACTTTCAGTCAGTTATACAAGATAATGGTTATCATATGACCGTAGCTACCTAAAATTTACTATTCACAATATTATTTTATTATAGTTATAATCTTTATTTCATTTTCTTATTAATATTTAACTAATAAAAATTATTTAATTTGATCTATCTGATCCAAAATGTTGAGTTTTTAAAATTTTTAAATACCATATAATTTTGGAAAGTTATAACCCATTAAACTTAATTGATTTAAATAAAAATCACTTTTTAACACTATTCCCTTAAACTAAGTTGTGTTTATTTAAAGGGTTTAAAACCTTCATTTTTAGCTCTAGAAAAATGAAATGATAGATTTAAACATAGATTAAACACTAGGTATTTTTTTAGAATTTTCTAACTTCTAGAATTATTTAAAATAATCATTTTCTAGTTTTTGTGACTTTTTTCGGGTAATTTTTTAATAACATTTTAATGAAATAAAGATATTTATAAATTTTAGAATCTATATTCTTAATAAAGAAATCAATATTACTCAAATAATAATTAACAACAATTATTCAAACAATAATTATACTGTTAATGATAAATTACCTATTTTGCCCTTCTAACTTAAAAGGGTTGGATCAATGAGCTATCGAGTTCTGATTGGCCGAAACTGGATTTTTTCACAAATCCCTCACTATAGTATATATAATTAACAGGTTAAATCATATTATTTAAGCCTATTTCAGGTCAGGGTATTACAGAAAAGCATGAGGAAGCATGCTAATGTCATAAATGATATTTTAGGTTTCATGTAACTCACTGTGTGTGTGTTGGGCGTTTATGTGTGTTAAACTGGGCAGACATACTAATGCACGAAAAAAATTGGCATTTTTATATTTTGGCTTCTGTTACCGAACTGTACAACTATTTTTCATGTATGTGTGTCACCATGTTTGAGGTGCTTGTTTGTTTAATGTGGCAGCGTGCTTTGGTGTGCATATTATTGATCCCCATTCAGAGTTGTACCAATTATGGATTAGATACTAGATTATAGTTACCAAAGGGGTTAGAGTGATGGCCAAGAACCCGCCTCAGAAAGCAAGGAGTCCCGATTCCACTCTACTCCAAAGGGCCACTTCCCATAGAGTTACCCCGTATGTGTGGGTAGGGAGGCTTGCACATGTCCCGAGGATTAGTCTGGTGCTCTAAGAGGTCTGGAAACCTTGGTCATAAAAAGACCATGTTTTTTAATCTTTCAGACACAGCGAGAGGGAGGGAGGGAGGGAAACTATGTTTTTTGGTGATTAAGCTGATTTACATATTTATCTTTTTCTGGTTCCCCTAGCCATGGATAGACCTTTCAGCTTAACCCCCTGGTTGATGGTGACCCCCCAGGTGGGTCTCATGCTATTGCCCATGAAAGGTTTATGAGTTACGTCAGCATGTCCCCTATGTGAAAACATTATACACACATGCTCATTTGACATTTCCTTCACATCTGAGGGAGGGAGGGAGGGAGGCAGAGAGACTATGTTTTTTGGTGATTAAGCTGATTTATATATTTATCTTTTTCTGGTTCCGCTAGCCATGGATAGACCTTTCACTTAACCCCCTGGTTGATGGTGACCCCCCAGGTGGGTCTCATGCTATTGCCCATGAAAGGTTTATGAGTTACGACAGCATGTCCCCTATGTGAAAACATTATACACACATGCTCATTTGACATTTCCTTCACATCTGAAGTTGGATATCAAAAGTCGATATTAACATTTTTGAGCCGTTGTCTTCTGTTTTTGAATTCATGGAATACATTCTATTTTCTTTAACTTAATATTTTAGTCTGTATATATTTATACATATATGTACATATTGGGACTGCATACATGATACAATATTCTGGTTTGCTGAAGATCTTTTGAACTTTTTGTGTTCCTAATACAGTTCTATGGTGCCCGGTTCAAGAAATCCATTGTGGGGGGAGGAGTTCAATTTTTTTGTTGATGAGCTCCCTGTCCAGGTGGGTGTTATTGAATCTCATTTTTAAAAAAAATGTGTTACATTTTCTTTGCATTTAATTGTTGAATTATTATGGACTTGTATGCTGGATAAGTGACAACAGAGAGAGAATTTACTGCAATATGGGGAACCATGACCCCCACCTGTCCTCTTGGATCTGCTCATGCTCTATAATATGAACTTAAAATCAAAATGTTGGGATTAAGTACATCTAATATTCAGTTTCTCCTCCTTATTAAAGCCTTTATTCATCTATTTGGTAATAGCCTTTTGAGTTCCATTACTCGATGAAGATCTATAGCGCCCAATGGATGAGGACCATATTGTGGCGCTGGCATAGTCAGATTTGGAGATCCTTAAGAGGTCCCATTGACACAAGAATTGGAGATTTTCCAATTTGATTTCTTGATGATCAATGCCCCACAGTTAAAGGATTACTGTCTATTGGTGTTTCCACTCAACTGGACATGGTCCTACTGGTTATAGTGTCTAATTAAGGGTTTTGGGCTTCATAGGCCTAAGTTTTAGGTCTTCCCAAATTTCGTTGGATTTTAGTTACAATTTTTTATGGTTTTTTTCCCTTATGGCCTGTTTGGTGGATTCTTATCTAGAATTTTTACATTTTTGAATTATGGAATTGTGAATTATGACAATTTGGAATTAAAGAAATTTCAATGTCAAAGTTTCTTATTTGGTTCCTCTTGAAATTAGACGCTAGAATTTGTAAGCTTCTTAAAAAGAAAATAGACATGATCTGCACATCAGCCACGTTATTAATCTGAAGTTTTGGGCGGCTCAACGAATAGGTTTGCTGTCAAAGTTCAATTGATTAGCATATATGAATATTATGTAATGAAAAGTACATAAATTTATAACTTGGGGCCCACCTATTTCCATGATCAGTTTGTTGAGTTGTTTCTAGCTAAAGTGAACTATGGATCATCAACCTCACTTTTATAAGTGGTAACCACTTTGGTCTGCATCATCCGTGCTATCTCCAATGAATTTTGTGGAATTACATCTCAAAAGATTACATGTAATCCACTACACCCTCTTGACGATCCACTCCAACTTTTGATAAGAAATCTTCCACCCCATTGGCTGACCCTTTCTTTTTATGACGAAGAACCTGAAGACCCCCACCCCATTGGCTGACCTTCTAACCTGCCTTAAGGAAATAGGTTTTCCCTTTCGAAGACTCCCTAGCAACAGCAAGTGGCCTTCAAGGAGGCTTCCTTCCACCTGCACCCTCAATAATGAGATTACATGAACCAACCGCCCCAGAAGCCAATTTCTTAATGAATATAATCATATATTACTTGAAATTGTCTTGGTAAATGGAGGCGTCTAGTTTGCCCTATTAGAGAATGCAAGAATATGTGATGAGAGAATGTAAGAAATGGTAAAAGGTTTAAACTTTTAATTTGACCTGTAATTTGAAATTTGATAACTCATGCCTTCATTTATTTGATTTTTATCATTGAACCTTGGTAATGAAGTGCGATGATTTGTTTAATCAAGGGTAAAAGAATAGAGATGAAATCAACCTGCAATCTCATGTTGGCAACTTCACACCTTTCATCTGTGCTAGTGGGTCTTGGTTCTCTTTAAAATCAGTATGATTTATATGATCAATATATGGACAGCCTTTTTCTTCACTCGGTAAACATTGTTTTTAGTTTCTGTAACTTGGGATTTTCACCTTAAAAGACCTACAACATCCTCTTGTCTTTATCCTTTCTAAATTTAATTTCAATTCTTCAATAAAACTTCAACTTTGTTTTGGTTTGATTGTGGAAAACCATGCAAGTTGTCTTGACTACTTGCAAGAACAAGAATGCCTTCTGTAGAATTATGTGGTTGATTCATGCTAATGCAACTTGGAATATAGTACAGTAGTTGTAATTACAAGTTACCGCTCAAAAACAAAAGTTGTAATTACAAGAGGTGTGGCCCATGCTGAAGTTTACACATATTGGCAATATATGTTTGGTAGTCCTTTGTACTGCATTGCTGCGCCACTTGAATTTTTTTAACTATTTTTGTAGATTAATGTGACAATATATGACTGGGATATAATATGGAAAAGCACAGTTCTTGGGTCTGCAACCACTTCAGTTGAAACTGAAGGTCAAATTGGAGCTGGCTGGTACATGTTGGATAGCTCGTCTGGGCAGGTCAACATGCACACTGGAATCAGTTCCACCATATGTCAAATTCTTTTTATTTCTTCCCTCTGAATGTGTATTTTTTATGTTTTCTCAGGTTTGTTTCCATATCAAAACAATTAAACTCCTCGAAAATTCTTCTGGGTAATTGTTTGATTCTTCACTTCTTTGCAGTTCTTTTTAATACTTACGTCTAAATTACTATCAGGTCACATCATGTTCCACAATGAAAAGGCACATGTTTATAGGATTGTTTTGGGAGAAACTTAAATGTGGTAATGAACATAATGAATGCAGTGAATCTCATATGGCCACATCCTGCCCGCTGAATAAATACACTGTGAAAAAGGTTGTATGCATTTATGTTGTAGACTAATGTATAATGTGCTCCTCAACAATACTGTATTTGTTTTAATTTATTTCTTAAATCTGCGAGTAAAATAGTGTTTGGTAGAAAAGTTTACTTTAATTTCTCGAATCAAATAGGATAACGAGATAGATGGATCAGATTGTCTGATTCTATGCACTCTTTAAATTATGCTCAAGGCAATCAGAATGTATAGTACCAAAACCGTGAGGGCATGGTGGGCCCAAAGCGGACAATATCACACTGGGAGTTGGGATAGGGTCCTTACAGCATATCAAGTCATCAAGGCCCATTGGGCACATGTAACACTGGATTGAGTCATCAAGGTCCACCTAAGACATATTACAGTGGATTAAACCATCAACGCATACAGTTGACAGATCCAATGGCGGATAAAGCCATCAAGGCTTACCAAAAGCATATCCAATGGTTATTCAAGCCATCAAGATCCACTAAAAGCATGTCCAATGATGGATCAAGTCATCAAGACTTACCTGTGACACATTCCAATAGTGGATGAAGCCATCAAGGCCTTCCATCAAATTATCCGATGATAGATCAAGTTATTAAGACATGTCAAAATGTCAAGCAATATCTAATGATAGATCAAGTCATTAAGATCCTACTGCACACATCTAGATCAAGTCATCAAGACCCCGTTAGGACATAAATCGAGTCTTGCTACACACATCCAATGGTGGATCGAGTCATCAAGACCCACCAAAGGCACATCCAAGGTGGATTGGGCCATCAAGGCCTTCAATTGACATATCCAACGACATATCAAGTCATTAAGACCCTATCGAGCATGTTCATTGGCTAATCAAGTCATCAAGATCCTGTTGGGCATGTTCAACAACAAATCAAGTTATCAAGACCCTGACAGGCACATTTAACAACATATCTTGTCACCAAAAACTTTCAGTACTTGCTAAAAAGATAAAAAAAATCTGGCAACAATGTGGAAGGATTTCAATGTTAATGCCGAAAGACTGCGACAATGATGTTGAAGGAGACATGAATCCTTATAAAAACCCCTTTACCTCTTTGACATGGGAGAGGAGAGTACCTCGAAATTCATGCTACTTGAACTCTTAGGCTATGTTTGGAATAGGGTGAGTTGAGGTGAGGAAGTTGCACTTACCTTGAAAATTCAAGCTCACCCTATTTGGATTGTCAGTGTATGTTCCCCACCCAAGAAAGTCACCCCAAAATAGGATGACTTGAGTTCCCCATCAAAGGGTGGGGAAATCAGTCTATGCTCTCAACTCTCTCCACTGTCCACATGCTCATACATTTTTTTTTTTTTTGAGCGGTAACAAATAGAATAATTATATTAATGATGAAAAGATACAAAGGAGGGTATCAAAGTAATGTAGTGGAAGCGGGGAGAAAATCAAATAACCAATCAGTCCCGACAAATATCTGGTCGCACGCATGAGTTACTTTCACACATGTGAGACTTAACTTAAAGGGGCTGTTTGTGGCACGTGGGACTTATGAAATTAGGGCTGAACTTAGGGTTAAAAGGGGTAATACGAATGGGAAAAGAAAAGAATGGAGAAAGAAAGGAATGACTGGCGGCGGAAGCTGTAGGAGGAGAAAGGTAGCACGATGGAGGAGGATGAAAGAAGGGAATGTGAAGAGCGGCGAGGAGGGTTCGAGAACGGAAGATAGTACCTGAGAGAATGGCGAAACTGGTTCAGCAGTGGCGAGAAGAAGAGGGGGTGAAATTTGCAGAGGCGGAAGCTCGTAGGGAAGGCGACGACTCTAGGATGAAGCCCAGAGAACAACGACAATGTATGCACTTGGGTTTAAGCTCAAGATCTGCAATGAAGAGGTCTGGAACTTGCCAGATGGGGGTTCCTGCAACAATGACAAGGGATTTGTTTGCAACTCGGGCAGAAACAAGGCAGGAGAAGATAAACAATAACTTGATAATCTCTTATTAAATTCATAATTCGAAAAGGGTGACCTCTTGGCTGGCCATCATATATGTGGCCATATGCCTATTTATAAGAAAACAAACACACGAAAATAGAAAAGACTCCTAAACTAATTAGGGAAAGCTACCGATCTGGCTTCCTTGCTACACAAGAATTCCAAAAATAAAATATACGAAAATACAAAATACAAAATGGGTCTTGTGCATGTCCTACATCACAAAGGGTCTAAGAGACATAAACCCCAAGATAGCCAAAGAAAAAAGAGAAAAAGTACAAATAATGTTCTCTCCAAAAAGATCTCATAGATAAAAAGTGCCAGTAATACTAGATTCCACCTCGTTTTTGGCAAAAAAATCAGTGGCCCCGTTTGCATATCTTCTGACTGCCGTGAAGGAGATCTCCCTTCTTGAACATAACGCTCTAACTTCTCTTACTATTGTGATCAATTTCCATGGAGGTCTTTTTAACCTTGTATCCCATTTTATTGCATTTGTAGAGTCCCCTTCAATGATCAGATTACCCCTTCCCATTGAAGACTAGATGGTCAACACTTTCCTAATACTGATAAGTTCTTGCCTCATTAGAATCTCTCCATCCTATGGATTCCGAGAAAACTACCAATGTTCTTCCGTTGCAGTCACACAATACGCCCCCTATACCGGCCAAACCTGGTTTTCCTCTAGCAGCTCTGTCGACATTAAATTTAAAGGTATCTACTTGTGAGGGGTGCCATGGAGTTTGGGCTTTGTGTTTCCTTGACCCCCTGCTAAGACATCCATCCCAAGAGGTGAGGAGGTTTACTGCTCTGAACCCTTTGAATTCTGCTCCAGACAATAGCCATGTGTAAAGCCTCCATTTAGCTTTTTGGATGAAGTCGTTTTCCTCTGTTCCCTTTAGTTCAAATATCCTGGCGTTCATTTCCTTCCATACGGTCCATAACACAGCTTCTGGAATGATATTCCAAACCGGATTTATTTTGGGATTAGACTGTCGGATATTCCACGATCGAAATATTCCTCCACATGTTCGATCCAACACCCACGATACCCCCACCATATCTATGAGGCTTGTCCACAACTTCCTAACCACATGGCAATTAGTAAACAAGTGATCTATATCCTCCTTCATGTGGCCGCAAAATATGCATTGGAGGTTGCTGTCCCTTCCAAGTAACCCCCTTTTGTTGAGTGTTGCCCTTGTCAATACTTTACCTTTCAGAACACACCACACAAAGGTTCGTACTTTCGGAGGGACAAGACCTATCCATGCAAAGTCCACAGTAAGCTTCTCCTCGCTATGTTGGTGTAGGGCTGAGTGTATCAGTGACTTCACAGAGAATACGCCTGAGGAGTCTCCAACCCAAAGCAAATTGTCTTCTTCTTCAGCTGCTAAGGGAATTTTGTCAGCCTTTGATTCAGTTCCTTGTAGCTCTCTTGTTCTAAAACCCTCAAATTTCGGCCAAAATTCAATTGCCAAGAAATCGTGTTATGCGTCCGCTTATAACAATCTTTGGCCAAGGCCTGGCTATCCCTCGCTATCCTATAAAGTTTAGGATAAGCATCCTTCAGGCATTTATCCCCCATCTATAATTCCAATGAAAATCGAGTTTATTCCCATTTTCCACCATCAGTCTCAGGTTGTCCTGAAAGACACGCCCCAGCTGACTCTCTCCTCTACCTATACTCCACCATGCTCTTACTATCGGCTAGCCGAACCTTTCCACTTTCTCCCCCAATTTCCATCCTCCGACCTCTTGGTACCCGTATCTAGCCGCTAACACCCTTGTCCAGAGGACATCCTTCTCTCTCCTGAATCTCCAACTCCATTTACATAGCAGAGCTTGATTTTTAATGTCTAACGGTACTATGCCTAATCCACCCTTATCTTTTGGTTTCGCCACTTCCTACCAACTAACTAAATGAACCTTTTCTTCTGTCCACTTTGTCTCCCCATAGGAATCTCCTCCACAACCGTTCCATATGGTCCTTCACACCTTTGGGGATTTGGAAAAAGGACATATAATAAGTGGGCAGATTGGACAGAACCGCCCTAATGAGGGTTAGCCTTCCTCCGATTGACAAATATCTTTTCCCCCACCCATTCAATCTTTTTTCAATCCGTTCCATCATTGGGGCCCAGAATTTTTTTGATCTCGGGTTCCCACCCACCGGTAGGCCAAGATATGTAAAAGGTAGTTTCCTCGTTGTGCAACCTATTTCTTCTACAGTAGCTCTCAAGAATGATTCCTCCAAAACCACACCAATAATGGTGCTTTTTCCATGGTTCACTCTCAGCCCTGACACCAACTTAAAGCATTTAAGGACCGCTTTAAAGCTAACATCTCACTCCTATTGGGTTCACAGAAAAACAATGTGTCGTCTGCGAATTGGAGGTGTGTAATTATTGGACCTTGCCTAGACACCTTGCAACCTCTAATGATGTTTAGTTCCCTAGCCTTTTCCACCAATTTATTCAAGGCTTCTCCTACTAGAGTAAAAATGAAGGGTGATAGTGGATCCCCTTGTATTGGACCTCTGGTTGCAGCTATTGGTGGGGTTGGAGTACCATTGACCAAAATTGAGTAGGAGGTACGCTCTATGCAGACTTTCAGCCACTTTCTCCATCTAGGGCCGAAACCCATTCTATCAAACAGGTAGCCTACAAAAGCTCAATCCATCATACACTTTCTCCTTTTTTACCCTTTCATTTTGTTTTTAAAGAACTAGATGCAAAAAAGTTGAGTGGTAGTGAATGTGAGGAGCTTGGCATATGTTTATTTGATTTGTGAAGTCTTTTGTTGCTATTTTGTGTTCCAATAAAGAGGATGCCACATCCTTTGAGGTTGTACGACTCCTTTTTGTTTTGTCCATTGTAACTTTGGTCATTTCATCCTTGATTAAGAAAACTAGGCTAGACTTATCATTTTGGTCATCTACATTGAGGATATTGTTGTTATGTAATGATATTGATTTCATTGGAAAAATGAGAACTTATTTATGGGGTGTTTTTGGCAGAAAAAAAAATTGGGATGTCTCAAATCATCACCATCGTAGCCATTAATCCTATTTGTTTGTGGTTAGCTTTTGTAATTCTTCTGTTCAAGTCTACCCTATCAAGAACCTTATCATTTGTTATCCCACAATCCATCATACCCTTTATCATCCCTTTGATCCATGTTTTTAATGGGCTCCCTTTCCCTCATGTTCTTACTTTCAACCTTTCAAGTTTTTGTATGGGGGATATTTCTAGTTTTCTACATTTCTGCTCGACCAAATACTTCTTGGTATTGAAGTGGCTTGATCTTCCAAAGACATTTCTTACACAACAAAGATATACCTTGTATCTTTTTAGGAGATTGGGTATTGTGGTTGTCAAACTCATTAATACTCCATTAGGACTTAGTTACAAACTCCACAAAGATGTTGGAGAACATCTATCTGATCCAAATTTGTATCCAAAGTTTGTTGGTAAATTACTATATTTGGCTATTACTCTTGTATACTTAGCCTTGTCAATCAATACTCGCATGCTCCTTGGCCCTCTCATCTTGAAGTTGTTCATTAGATCCTACAATATGTTTTCTCTAAGACTTGGTATACATTATTCTTCTCATGGATATTTACATACCCTGGTTTTTCCCATGTTGATTGGTTTGGTTCACCTAATAGTTGTTTTTCTACTACTAGATCTTGCACCAATGCTGGTGGTAACCCCATGATGTGGAGAAGTAGAAAAATAGATTGTGGTTGCTTGATCCAATGTCGAGCTAGAATATCGCGCCATCGCTAATACAACTTGTGAAGTTATCAATTTATTGGGAGTCGAGGGGGCTCAAAAGAGAATTGGTTGTCTCCTTCGTCCATGAGAGGAGAATGGTGAATGAAGTTGGTGACTTCTTAGTAAAGGTTGGAATCTCAAGGAATAGTTTTATATTAATTTTTCTTTGGATTAGGATCATACCTTGTTTGGCTTTGGTACCTTTAGTTGGTGTTTAAATGTACATCATATTATTCTATAGCAATGGTATGCACCTTGGATACGACACCTTGTACTAATACTTATTCCAAATCAATGAATTCCTTTCGTTATCAAAAGAAAGAAAAAGAAAAAAAGAGAGCCACTAAATTTCTTTAGCTTCAACAATTGGTAATGGAATTAGGCTTTACCATTCATGAGCCTCTGACCAAGCAACTGTTCATTTTCTCTAGTCCTGTCGTCCATAGAAGGACCAAGCACATTCCAGTTGATTGTTGCTCAGATGTGACAAATTGACTTCCAATGAGATTGGACTCCCTATGTGAAGTCCAAAGTATTTCTTGCTTACATGCTCACTAGGGATATTTCCAAGACTTAGCTACATATTGTGCTTGGCATGTTGGGCATGTTTGATATCTATCCACCAACTTTTGGGATGGAGTGTTATAGATTTACCCAATGGTGTGCTTGTAATTTGCATAGATAACTTTTGTTATTTCCTTGCAACACTAGATTGATTCTAATCCCGTGATTGGGGATTAAACAGCTTTTCAATGGATAAATTAGTGCCATAGTTGTCATTGACTATCATAAATGTTTTGACTAATCTCACAATGTGATCAGATTGAATTTCTTCCAAATCTCTATCACTCATGTGTTGTCCTTTCATCTTTGTATTCATTAACAACTTAAACATTTATTTGTATATAGCCAGAAATTTACTGGGAGATAATTTTTTATTTCTTATTTTGTCTATTACGTATATAATATATGTGTTTATGAACATCTTAACCATTATAGAAGTTTTTTTGACATTTATACATGTTTATCATTAACGTTTTTCCCCTTGTATCAGTTAATGCTGATGATAGTAATATTCATGATAGGATTTTGAATGGCATTGCGGGTGGCAATGCTCGAAGAAGGATTTCTTCAGATAAGCAAGGTCCCACAGTTGTCCATCAAAAACCAGGCCCTTTACAAACCATTTTCAATCTTCCTCCAGATGAGGCAAGTCTCACCAAATGTGTTATTAACATAATTTCTGTATTACATAAATACCATTATGGTTTCAGCAATCAAAAGAAGGTCTGCATTTCTTTATTAAAGAAAGGAAAGAAAAAAAATTGTTTGGGCTTTGAATGGGGAATTTCATACTCCAACCAGTTGTATAATAAATAAAATTCTTATTGCAGGTTGTTAACTGTAGCTATTCATGTGCACTTGAGAGGTCATTCTTGTACCATGGGAGAATGTATGTATCTGCATGGCACATTTGCTTCCATTCCAATGTATTTTCTAAACAAATGAAGGTTGGCCCATTCTTTTTATAGAGCTCCATCACTTTCTTTTAGTTAAATGTGTTTCTTTTCATAGTTGCTTTTGTTATAGGAAAATGCAATTTGGGTTGTTGGAGTCTCGTTCTTGAGGAACAGTTGGAATGTTTTTTTAAGAATTCAAATTTATATAAATGACCCATTGATAAGTTACTAAGATGGGTTTGTTTTGCTACTTATGTTTTTGTAATGGGAATGTTAAATTTGAATTTCCAAGAGGAAATTTGATTCCTAATATGTTATGTTCTACAGGTAGAGCCAAATCTCCTGTATGCTTTCTTGGGGTCAGAGGCATTTTTTGTAACGCCCCGACCCGGAAGTGGGCCCAAAACGCTACTGATTTTTTTTTTTTTGTAAACTAATCTATAAGGTTTATAAATGGGCTAGATCAAGAGTTAGGCCCAGCCAAACATGCTCTCATCAAGTGGACTCACACACAAATCATAAGCCTACCCACATGCATACACATAACATACAATCAAATATTTCCATAAACGAAATATTTCATAAACAAAACAGAGTTACTGCAGAACACATAGTGGTTTAATACAAGCCAACACATAATAAGTACCACATACGGTACTTTACATGAATTATGGTTTTCCAAGAACCAAAATAAACAACAAGTCCCTGTCAAAGGCAAACCAAGGCCACGCCAAAGCTTATCCTTCCTAAGCTCGATACGGAGGTTCCTCCTCCTCGGGTACATCTCCTGAAATGTGAGTAGTGTGAGCCAACTTGCCCAGTGAAAGAACATAACAATGCAGTTTATTGAATATCAGGTTAGTCAAAAATCAATATTATCAACATAATAGTTTCATCTTGTCCAAAATTTCATCATAATTCCATAACTGCTGTCATCCGCCGTAACGCCTAGATACTACGCTGAGACCAATAGTATAAGTCCCGACACGGTCAAAATACTTCTTACAAGCACATCTCCGGCAAACCCCAGACCGGTACTGACACACCCGTGGTCAGCAACTATCGACACACCTGGTCCAGTAGACGTAAACCGACACCCCCAAGGCCGGTAATGGTTCAATAGTAAAGGGTACGTGGATGCAATTTCATCATCATAACTCATAAGTATCATAATCACAATATATGATAAACATCATAGATAACAATAAGCACTCACAATAGTGTATCATGTCTAGACATATAAGTGGGTTCATCAAAATAGATCCTGGAAACCACTCATTGCACTAGATCCCTTTTAACCTGATTTACTCCTACTGCAGTGTTAAGTCTTCTCACAGAAAATGTGTGGTATCGCGGAATCTGTTAAGCATACAAACAGGTATACAGATAAAGATCAGTCAATATACGTAGCATAAAAAGCAATACATATTCATAGTATTTCACATCTTATTTTTTCGGGAAATCTCTAAGGGAAATGGAACTGAGTTTCCTATTTGGTTACTAACCATTTTAAGTTACAATAATCAGCAATGTATATATAATAGAGTGCTCAGGCCACTTCTCATATTGTCTTCTGGGCATGACTAGATTGACGTATTGAGTTAAGCCTAGAGGTATAAGGTGCTCAAGCCACTACTCTTATAGCGAGTTAGGCCTAGAGGTCCCTCAGTGCCCAAACCCTTCTTTTCTACCTAGCAGCGAAGGAAATCGCACAACTACAGATAGCTATCGGCCTGAGTCAGCCACAGATAGAGAGTATCGGCCTGGAAGTGAATACAATAAGTAATACACTATAGTAGCAAGAGAAAGGGGTTAGTATCATTTTTAATTATAAAAAACGGTTAAACATCACATTAAAACCTAGGGTCTAACACATGCATCTTAAATCAAAACTGGATTCCTCGGAACCAGGTACTGTGGCTTCGGAACTTCTGAGCCATTGCCTAAACTGGTCCACAGAACTTCGAAACATGGTTCTGTTTCTCGAAACGTCTGAGGCTCATGTCTCGGAACTTCCGAAGGTGTTTCCGAACTGAAAAACAGAAAACAGAACTTTCAGTGGGTCTCGGTGTCTCTCGGAACTTGCCGAGAGAAGCTCGGAACTTCCGAGCAGTTCAGTCTTTCCTAACAGACTCGGAACGTCCCGTCCGTAGAGGCGGGAGAAACGGTTGGCCTCTAGACACTTTGGAACCCCGAACCAAAGGTCGGAACTTCTGAAGGTGTCAGTTCAGAGCTTTCGAAGACCAACTCTCGGACCTTTCGAGAGTCGTCTTCCTTCTCTGTCTGCAATAGCAGACAGTAACGACAGCGAGAGAGTGAAATATGAATCCAAAAACAGTGGGTTTTCTGGGTTTGTATTTCACATCCAACTGGTCAGATGGACTCCTCTGTGAGTCCTCTTGACACAGGGAATAAATTAAGATCTTAACACTGAATTAAGATATTCAATTTTAACAAGAAATCCAGGGAAACACAAGAATTTTCAAGTTTTTCCTTAAACTTCAAATTCATTTTAAACACTCAAAACTTGATCAATTTCACTTCTGTTTGATCCTAAACTTGTTAAAATTTAAAAACGAATACAATGGTTACCTTCACTTAATCTCTGGAGTTGAAAATCCAAAACTTGAAAAATCTTCCCCTTAAGCTTACAGTGAAAATTTTGAAAAGCAGAGAGGGAGTGGCTTTGTCTGGTTTTCAGAGGGTTGAATTCTTAACTGAATTATAACCAGCTGGGAGGAAGGGTAGATTTATAGGGTTTTTACCATGGCCAGGTGAGAGACACCTCACCGGCAGCCCACGAGCGCTGCATGGGGTTGCCACGACCACGTTGAAGTAGTAACAGTAAAAATTGTGGAAAATAATTGCAGATAAGTCCTTCCTGCAAGTTTTGCAATTAAGTCCAGTTTTGGTCTTAATCAAATTTTATCTAAAAACATGTTTTAAATAATTTAATCCTACTTAACAAAAATGTTGGGTTTTATAAACTCTACTCATCATAAAATTCTGGAGATTTAAAATTCATTAAAAACCATAGATTTAAATAAAATCCACATGTTGACACTATTTACTTAATTTAACTTGTGATTAATAAAAGAGTTTAAAACCTTTATTTTCAAAATTTGGAGAAATAAACTAACCCGTCATTTTAAAACCTAATATCACATGATTTTCTCAAAATTTTCTTATTTCTGAAATTATCTAAAAAAAATTATTTCTTCTCTTTTGGGCTCTTTTCGGGTAGTTTTAAATACCGTTTTCTGAAAATAAAATAATTCTGTAATTATAAATTAAAATCCTTGATTAAGGAAATCAATATCATCCATTAATAATCAAATAACTACATACATAGAAGAAATAATATTTATAAATGGTAAATTACCATTTTGCCCTTCCAACTAGACAAGTTGGATCAACGAGCTTTCAAGCTCTGACTGGGCCACACTTGGGCTTTTCATAAAGCCTTAACTGTAATCCTCAAGATTTACCGATCAAAGTATGATTTATCATACTGATTACGCTTAATTCGGGTTAGGGTATTACATTTTTTATGGTTAATGCAGATGTCTAGGCAATGTTGATTGGGTTAAGAGAGGTAGCAAGCAAAATTTACATCCTATAATTGTTGAAGTTGATTCTTTGTGTGCAATATCCCTTGAGGAGGAACCAATTTTCATGGTACTGGCAAATTATGTGTATGTATATTTGTTGGGCCCCTATGATGCCCTCTAGGGTGGGGCCAATATCATGAGGATGCGTTCAATTGAAAGGTCTTTTCATGATGACAGGGTCCACAAAAAAATCAAGTCCATTGAATTCCAAAAGCCATGATTTTTATGGGTTCGAATATCATTAGTGAATATGGGGTTAATCTTGGATGAATTTCAAAGCAAACAGTGAGATCAACTTAGAATGGCTCCAAATTGGATAGGGATTTAATTCACAAGGGGTAGATGTGCGAGGGGGGAAGGGATATTTGTGGGGCCTACGTGGGCACTACTTGGGCTTTTAAAAAAAAAATTGCCCCTCATGCAGGGCTTATTGTGGGTGAATTTTATTTTATCATATGTGCAACACATTTACCCTAAGCAGTCTTATTTGCACACCACCCATGTGGGGCCCAGTAGGTCTCGTGTAGATGGGTTAACGGGAAAGGTTTTCACTTGAAAAGGGTGCCTATAAAAAATAACCTTAACTAGATGAACCAAATCATATTTTTTTTATGGTCCCAAATATTCAATTATAGTCTAACGATGAAAATTCATGGGGTTAGGCCAGTAGTCCATCTAACTCAAATTGGGGTGAAATTAAGAATCCAATTCACAGGTCGTAGGTGGTTGTGAGGGGGTGTGATTGGGACATGGTGGGCTCCTCATGGAAAAGGCCACATGGAACTTACATGAGTTGTAGTTCTTAGGGTTGTGTGTGGATAGGTTCGGGGGTGGGGGTGTTCAATAGGTACATGGGTAGCTGGGATGGGTGGGTGTCCATAGGTTGGTAGATGGAAAGAAAATCTAGATCAGGGTGACTGTCACATGGTTGCACTTGGAATATTTTTCCTTCTTTTTATTATCTTTTAGAGTCTAACGAAAAATCAACTAGTAGGAGAATCCATATAAGGGGTGACCAGTTGCATGAGTTGCACCTATTTTTTACAAGTGGATCAAATTTCTACCCAAAATAAAAATCCTAGCAACTTTTTCTTAGTGGTTGAAATCACTAAGTGCCCTTATTCCTATTGTACTTCATCAAGTGAACTTCAATCCCACCAATTGGGATTTCAGTTTTTTGTGACTTTTTGTAATTCCTCTTTTTCATGTGTTATATGAGAGGGACTGTTAAGCAAGTGGCTAGAGACGAGAGAAGGGGGACTGTGTACCTTCAGAGAGAGAATGGTAGTCGACGGAGACAACTGCGATGAGGAAGAATGGATGCAGGTCTCAGGAAAGCGTCAACAGACAACTAAGGGCAACACTGCGATCACTCTCTTTGTTGCTAATCTGCCAAAAGTGACGACCCAAAGTTGGCTGCAGAGGTTGTTCAGACAGTGGGGAATGGTGAAGGACATTTTCATTCCAAGAAAGAAGGGCTCAACTAGGAAGTGTATTCAACTTTGTCAGAATGGTGAATGAAATTCAAGTAGAGAGGGCCGTTAAGGGTCTTAATAGGACCCTGCTTGATGGTTGATGTCTGCAATTCAACCCAGCATACTTAGGAAAAAAAGGAGAAGCCTCCCTCTCAGAGCAACGAAGGGAAAGGAAACATAGATCTCAAAATCCCACCAGAAAATAAGGGAAAGGAGAAGGTAGGGCGAAGGCAAAAGTTGGGCTAACATATATGGGGAGTCATCAGCTGAAGGGGAAAAAGGGAATGCTCTGAAGAAAACCAACCTCAATATGGAGAATAACATCATAGAACTGATGTCTGGCCTGGAGGATGAAGAAGGGATTCAAGAATGGCTTTCAAGAGACATGGTTGTTACACCGGTGGGTGCCTCACTAAGGAAGAGATTTCTCATTTCTTGGTTAGAGAGGGCTTCCTCGATCCCCAAACTTGCTTGATAGGGGACAAAAAGTCAAGCATACTTTTCAAAATTGACATGGAGAAGGCTTATGGTGGAAGTTTCGTTAGATATTTGTTTGACAAAATTGGCTTTGGTCCCAAATGGAGTAAGGGCCTATGTGGAGGAGTCCATCTACTCGGTATTGGTTAATGAATCTCCCACATAACCTATTTAAGGCCAAAGAGGTCTCAGGCAAAGGGGGACCCTCTTTCCCCTTTCATTTTTACTTTAGTGGACAAGGGGTTGAACAAGTTAGTGGAGAAGTCTAGATCACTGGGCATTGTCAATGGCTTCATGGTAGGAGGGCCTGGACCCATGGTCACCCACTTACAATTCGCAGATGATGCTTTGTTCTTTTGTGAACCAACCGGGGAAGAAGTTAGGGGCTACAAGGCGGTGTTGCTATGTTTCAAATTGGTGTTAGGACGCAGGATACATCTTAATGAAAGTATACTAATTGGAATAGACGTGGAGGCCCCTCTACTTAAGGATGTAAGAAATGAGGTGGGGTGTAACACGTGCAAACTTCTGCTCACTTACCTAGGGCTACTAGTAGGGAGAACCCAAGGTCCAGTGGTAGAGAAGGTGAGAGAAGATTAGAAAGGTTGGGTAAAACCTACCTCTCCTTGGGGGGAAGGGTGATTCTCATCAAGTCCATCCTAGGAAACCTTCCCATCTACTACATGTACCTCTTTGAGATGCCAAAAGGAGTCATAAAGAAGATGGAACAATTGTTCAGAAATTTCCTTGTGGGGCAACAAGGACAACAAGAAGAAAGTTCACCTTGTAGCTTGGTTAGAAGTGACTAAACCCAAATCCCAAGGCGGATTAGGTGTAGTTCCCCTTGAGGCTAGGATCCATGCCTTATTTATGTAAGTGGAATTGGAGATTTGGTAGAGAGAAGGAGGCTTTATGGTGGAGAATTTTTGTTGCAAGGAATGGTGTAGAGGATCGGGAAGGGTGGGATCTGGGGGAAAAGGTTGAAAAACTAGGTTCCCCTGTGTTAAAGCCTTGGTGGAGAATCGGTAGGGGAAAAGGTAAAGTTGGGAATATTTTCAAGGAGAAACTTAGGATTCTAGTGGGTAAAGGGGATAGGACACTCTTTTGGTCACACCTCTAGATAGGTGAGAGACCCCTCAAGGAAGTGTACTCTAGACTCTGTAGGATCGCCTCGAACAAACTCGGTACAGTCCAAGACTATTATAGCCTAGGTAGGGGCACCACATCTTGGGATGTCTTCTTTAGAAAGCCTTTGTGAGTTTTAAAGCAGAGTCACTACGAAGAGTTGAAAACGAAGTTAAGGAAATTTCCTATCTCCAAAGAAAAGGAAAATGAGATAATTTGAATATGAGCATCGTCAGGGGAGTTCGTAGTGAAGGTTGCGGGAAGTCTAGCCCTACTTGACCCTAACGATGCGCATGACCACTCGGTCTCCGCCTAGGTTGGTTTGGCCCCACTAAGGGTTCAAACTTTCGTTTGGTGTGCTCTAAAAAGCAAAATCCTGTCAAGGATGGAATTACGCAGAAGGGGTGTTTTGAATTCGGATGACGATACTCATTGTGTATTTTGTGGACACCAAGAAAAGGATATTGTAACACCCAACCCACCAAAGTCCCACATCGGTTGGGAGGTGGGTGGTTATAAAGAGAAGCCCCCCTCCCATTGGCCAGGGTCTAGGAACAAAACCGTGTGGGCGCCCACATGGGGCCCAAAGCGGACAATATCATCCTTGGGTGGGATCAGGTCGGGTAGGTCACAACTGGTATCTGAGCACGGTTCAACACTCAGACTGTGTGGGCTTTATTTGCGTGACGTTGCATGCCTCTGTGTGTGGACCCTCTGTGTGACATGACAAAGCTAGGGATGGCTCTGGTCTTAAGTGGGGTGGATTGTAACACCCATCCACCAAGTCCCACATCGGTTGGATGTACCGTGTGGGAGCCCACGTGGGGCCCAAAGCGGACAATATCATCCTTGGGTGGGGTCGGGTCAGGTCATCACAGATATAGATCACCTCTTTGCACTTTGTGGAGTTTTGAGAAGGCTATGGGATAGTTTGGCGGATATGATGGCAGTATCCTAGGTGTTAGATAATTCATGCAAAGGAATTGGGGGAAGCTGGGTGATGTGGGGTCTAGGGTCAAAACAAAAGAAAGCTTGGAACACCATTCCTGAGGCAATCCTATGGTCTATATGAAAGGAAAGAAATTCTAGGATCTTTGAAAACAAGGTCTGTGATACCCCAGGTATGTAGTAAGCGTGTATGGGTCCTAAAAAGTAGCCAAGTTGGGCACTCAAGGTCACATCGCCTGGAGAGTGGATTGTGCAGTGGTATATAAGCTTGGAACTCTCCTCCTTCTAGCACAAGGCCTTTTGGGAGCAAAGTTGAGTTGCTCGCCAATGCAAAGTCGTGCGGGCCAGCGTGTGGGTCCAAAGCGGACAATATTGTGCAGTGGGATAGGTTGTTACAAATAGTATCAGAGCACGGTTCAACTCTCGGACTGTGATGTGTACAAAGCCAGGGATGCGTTTGGTTCTAAAGGGGGTGGTTTGTAATACCCCAGGTATGTAGTAGGTGTGTATGGGTCCTAAAAAGTAGCCAGGTTGGGCACTCAAGGTCCCATGTCGCCTGGAGAGTGGATTGTGCAGTGGTATATAAGCTTGGAACTCTCTCCTTCTAGCACAAGGCCTTTTGGGAGCAAAGTTGAGTTGCTCACCAATGCAAAGCCGTGCGGGCCAGCGTGTGGGCCCCAAGCGGACAATCTTGTGCTAGCGGGAAGGGGTGCTACAAGGCTGTAGATGAGAGTGAAATTTTATCGAAGACAAAGTGGAGACGGACTTCAAAGACTTCAAAGGACTTGAGATGAACGACTTTCTTACATCATGGGAGAGGGTTGCATGAGGGGAAACCCTAGAAAAGGCCAAACTCAGGAAATCTGGCATCCACCTCCTCTAGGTTCTTGTAAGTTCAATGTAGATGAGGCAGGTAGAGGAAAACCGAGACCAGTCGGAATTAGAGGGGTTCTACGTGATTCATGTGATAAGTCGATACTAGTGTTTTTAGAGTTAGTGGGAGTCAAAGACTCTAACGAGGCCGAACTTTTAGCTATTAGGAGAGCTTTGACCCTATGGATCTCTAGTGGGCGGGGCAAACTTATCATGAAGGGGATTTGGCAAATGCAATAAATAGACGAGGGGAAAGAAAAAGCTCCATTGGAGACTGATTATGGTGCTTAGGAAGATTAGGGAGTTGTGTTCATGCCACGAGGTATCATTCGCACAGATTAGACGATCAACCAATGGAGTTGCAGATTTCTTTGCTAAGTTGGGGATTATTCGGTGCTCGGGGGGGCTTTCCCATTTTAACATTGGTGGTCAAGATAATTTTATGTCTGTAACCACGGGGTGTTTGGGTTGGGGTACTATTTTGTTGGTGTTTTTTTATCTACTAGTTATCCTTTTGTATTTCTTTTTTGCTTTGGGGTTTAAGCCTTTTAGACCCCTTCTGTGTGTATGTACCTTTTCTCTTCATTAATATATTCAACCTTTGTTACCGCTCAAGAATAAAAAAGAGTTCCTCTTTTTTGAATACTTTATTCAGATCTGAATGATTTTTTGGGCCTAGTGTCATTTGACTAGATTTCATTAATTGAGATTGTATCATATTTGAAAATGGTTACTTCAGTTTGAAATAGTATGGGTGTAACTTGGTTTGTCCACAATAGCGTTATGCTAGCCCAAGCTTGAGAAGGAGCCTAATTTTGTATTTTTATGGCCCCAACTCGGGTCTAGGCTCAAATTGTCCCAACGTGGTCTAGCTTGTTATCAAACCAATTTATAAACTAGGGCTTGATTTGATTCAAGCCCAAATTAAATAGCTTGAAAAGAAAGATTTTGAGCTTTGGCAAAAACAATTGAAAGTTTGAGCTCTAAAGTGGACTTTCAGCAAGGTGTGCATTTCTTGGCACTAGGCTCAATCTTGGTTAGAATTCAAATCATTTAACGTTCAATGATGGATAAAATGTGTTGACATGGCTCTAGAAGAAAAGCTCTATTGGTAACTTCTCTCTATCCTAGCATATACTATAGTCATGCACTCAAAATATCTGTAGATGATGAATGATCATATTACGTAGTAACTAATGGTCATTGCACTCTTCCTTTTGTTTTTCATAAACACTTTCAATAAAATTTACTTTTCTGAAAGTCTTTTGTTCCCATGTGATAGGTAATTCTCCCATTTCAAGATATTCATGAGGTATGGACTTCTTACATTTATGATTTAGCATTCATATAAAAGAATGAAGTTTCCTTTCATGTCTTTTCATCCTCTTTTTCGATCAAAGTGGAAAACAAAAATGATATTATAAATAAAATATCTAAAAACCTAATGGAATTGCTATATCTGATGTTGGAAAAAATGCTGGTGAAGAGCTCTAAGAAGATCTATCATTCACTTGCAAGGTTTGGATTTTCCATATAAGAGAATGTATCTAAGAACTCCAATGATTTTGAAACTCTTTGGTTACTTGTTTCTCTGAAATTACTCTGGGCCCTCTTGGAGTAAGTTCCCTTTGGAACTCTTAAGAAATAGTAGATTGAGGGTTTTCATACTTCTTTGGGTCATTAATGATGTCGACCAAGGTTTTGGAAGTGGTGAGGAGGAGGTAAAAGGGGTCAAAGGATGTTTTGTGAAAGGTCATAACCATCTCTATTTTAAACGTCATGGTGCTTGGTTCAAGCAAATGGTTCGTTCAGTTGTTCTCCCCCTTTAGATCAACTCTAGATCCTTCATCCCTATGCATAGAGATAATGGCAGACAAGGAATTTTCTTTTGTCAGATATGGGAAGATGAATGAAGCTTTGGTTGCTATAAGGTCTCTGAATGGGGTTAAGGTCTGGAGAAGAATGATCTTGTTTCAAATAGCTAAGAAGTGGAGGATAGGAACAAATATGATAATGGTAACATGAAGGCACCGATATTTGTGAGGGAGTATGTAAAATTTTATAATAATAAAGAGGAAAAAGGAGAAGAAAAGGAGAAGACGTTGAGAATAATTCTTCTCTGTATTGTATTATCTTAGATGAAGAGAATACACCCGTATATATAGATTACAGTGAGCCATCAAGGTGGCCAAAAAAGGAAATAACAAATCATTTACATCAATTACAAGTCTAATTCAACTAATACAATGACTTTCCAAACTAAGGTGATTCGGGTCCCACTAGTCATTTGTGTCCTGAAGTGGGTCCTACAACACTCCCCCTCAAGTTGGTGCGAAGATATCGTGTAAGCCCAACCTGTATAAGTTATGATCGAGTTGAGTACGAGACACGGCCTTGGTAAACAGATCTACAAGTTGGTCTTTGGATTTGAGATAAGGAGCAAAGATTCGACCTTCAGAAATGTGTTGTCCGTTCATGAAAGACAGGGTTTAAGGCTATGTTGATGGCTGCCTGATTGTCACAATACATGATTAATGGATCAACAGGGGCAAGGCCTAACTCGGAGAGGAATTACCAAGCCAAAGTAACTCAGACACAGTATTGGCCATGGCACGATATTCTGCTTCAGCAATAGACCAAGCAACAACGTTTTACTTCTTGCTTCATCAGAAAACTAAATGGGATCCCAAGAAGACACAGTATCTGGAGGTCGAGAAGTGGTCGTCAGGAGACCCGTCCCAATCAACATCTGAATAGCCACTAATTGGTAAGTGAGTCTGTCGTGCATAGAACAACTTGTGGCCAGGATGAGCCTTAAGATACTGGAGAATGCGAAAAACAGCATGAAGATGAGTATCACGAGGGGCATGTATGGACTGGCTGACCACACCAATAACATATGATAAATCTGGCCAAGTGATAGTAAGATAAATCAACTTCCCTACTAATCGCTGATAGAAGACAGGATTATCAAAAAGGGTCCCATCTGAAGTACATAACTTGGTGTTAACATCCAATGGAGTGTCAGCATGCTTACATCCAGAATACCCCGCATCCTGTAATAGATCGAGAGCATACTTTTGTGGAGAAAGAGAAAGTCCTATAGAGGAACGAGGTACCTCAATCCCAAGAAAGTACGAAGATGGCCTAGATCTTTAATATCAAAGGTGCACTGCAGATAGGTTTTGAATGCAGAAATGAAGGCATCATTATTGCCAGTTTGGACAATATCATCAACATATACCACAAGAATCATCACCACTGAGTTGGCATTGTAGAGAATCATTGAATGATCTGCCTGACATTGAGAAAAACCATAAGGCAATAAAGCACTGCTAAATTTATCAAACCAGGCCCGTGGAGATTGCTTGAGACCATAGAGAGCCTTCTTAAGTCTGCATACAGAATGTTTCTTCCCCTGTCTAACAAAGCCTGGAGGGGGAAGCATGTAATTTTTTTTCCTGTAAATCACCATGTAGAAAGGCATTCTTCACATCCAATTGATGGAGGGGGGCAAGTCACAAGTGGTAGCAATAGAAATCAATACTCGAACAGAAGTAATCTTTGCGACAGGAGAGAAGGTTTCTTGATAATCAATCACATATGTCTGTGTAAAGTCTTTAGCAACCAAACGAGCCTTATATCTGGCAGTGGAGCCGTCAGGATGACGCTTCAAAGCAAAGACCCATTTTCACCTAACTGGAGTCTTTCCGGGAGGAAGTGGAACCATCTCCCAGGTTTTATTCTTCTCAAGAGCTGAAATGCAGGTTGGGAAATCAGATTATTACTTTGTTGATTAGGACCAAATTGGAGATAAAGATGAAGGGAAGGGACCAATGGAAAAATTTGTTGTTAATGTGGATGTTGATAAAAAACAAGCAACTCTTAGTAGAGTTTGGAAAAAAGAAGGTAGAACCAATGCTTGTCTTGATATTTGTCGTTTTTTATATGCAAATACCCTCCCTTTCAATTTGGTGAAAAGTTCATTTTTTCAACCCATGTGTGAATCAATTGCGAGATTTGGAATTGTGTTGAAACCTCCATCATATCATGAGATAAGACATACTAGTCTCAAAATTGAAGTTGAAAATGTAGAGAAAATGTTGGAAAAACATAAGAAAGAATGGGAAAAAAAGGGTGCACAATTATGACAGATGGTTAGACCGATGGAAAGAATCGGTCCATTACTAATTTTCTTGTCAATAGTCCATTGGGGAGTGTATTTTTGAGAAGTGTTGACACATCTTCGATTTCCAAAAATGCAGAGAACTTTGCTGACCTTATAGATTCAGTCATAGAAGAGTAGGTGTGAAGAATGTGGTGCAAATTGTTACCGATAACACACCACCATATTGAAGGCCGGAAAAATTTTGATGGAAAGAAGGAAGTATTTATTTTTGGACACAATGTGCAGCACATTGTATTCGGTCATAGAAGAAGTGTTTTGTGGACAGATGCTTCCAACAAAATTCTGAGCTTGAATGATCTCATAACTGGGAAATTTGTTGTGCCAGCATTTGTGTAGAATTATAAATCACGTATCACAAAGCATCATAACACCAGATTTACGTGGAAAACCCATTAGGGAAAAAAACCACGATAGAAAGAGAGTTATTATTTCAGTATGTTTTTCTGTATACAACGGAGATATATTTATAAGAGAAAAAAACAAGAAAGAGTTCTATTCAGAACTCTGAGACCTGATTGAGTTAGGACTCTGAGACCTAATGGAGTTAGGACTCAGAGTCCTACCCATCCTCTCTTTTCTATTTCAACACTCCCCCTCAAGTAGGTGCGAAAATGTCGATTGAGCCCAACTTGGACAAAATATCTTGGAATTTAACAGCGGAGAGACTTTTTGTGAAGATATCTGCTAATTGTTGATCACTGCGAATAAACGGAGTAGAAATAACATTAGCTTGCAAATTTTCCCGAACGAAATGACAATCCACCTCAATGTGTTTGGTTCTCTTATGAAACACCGGATTTGAAGCAATGTGAATGGCAGCTTGATTATCACAAAACATTTGCGTTGGCTGATTAGAACTAAAACCCAAATCTTGCAATAAGGACCGAAGCCAAATAACTTCACTGGTGGTTAAGGCCATTGCACGATATTCTGCTTCTGCACTTGATCTTGCAACAACACTCTGCTTTTTACTTTTCCAAGTTACCAGATTTCCTCCCACAAATGTACAATATCATGTTGTAGATCGTCGATCAACTGGACAACCTGCCCAATCAGCATCAGTGTAAGCAGTAATTGAACTATTTCCATTTTTCCGCATCCATATTCCCCTTCCTGGAGAACCCTTCAAATATTGTAAAATTCGATTAACAGCATTCATGTGAGTAACTGTAGGTGCATGCATAAATCTGCTGACTAGACTGACTGCATAGGAAATATCTGGTCTAGTGATCGTAAGATAAATCAATCGACCAACCAACCTTTGAAACTGACCAATATCAGATAACAATTCTCCATCATTATCAAGCTTACCTCCACTGTCAATTGGAGTATCTGATGGTTTAACTCCCATCTTTCCAATATCTTGCAACAGGTCCAGCACATATTTTCTTTGATTAAGAAATATGCCCTTCTTTGAGTAGGCGACTTCTAATCCAAGAAAATATTTTAACACTCCCAGATCTTTGATGGCAAATCTCTTGTGCAGTAGAGTCTTAAGTCTTGTAATTTCATTTTTGTCATCACCTGTGATTACTATATCATCAACATATACTAAAACAACAGTTGTACCACACATACCTTTTTTTACAAACAACGAAGAATCAGCCGCACTCCTTTTAAGTCCATTACTCATGAGAACAGAACTGAGCTTAGCATACCACGCACGGGGAGATTGCTTAAGTCCATATATGGCCTTTTTCAGCTTGCACACAAATCCAACTTTGGATTCTTGTGAATGTCCTGGTGGAACACTCATGTATACCTCCTCTTCTAGGTCACCATGCAAAAAAGCATTTTTTACATCCATCTGAGATAATTTCCAACCCTGATTTGCTGCTAACGAGAGAATCACTCGAAAAGTGTTCATCTTTGCAACAGGTGCAAAAGTCTCTGTATAATCTTCTCCATATGTTTGTGTAAAACCTCTGGCAACCAGTCTTGCCTTGTGTCGCTCCACAGTTCCATCACTTTTATATTTGATTTTGTATATCCAACGACACCCAACTGTCTTTTTTCCGATAGGCAATTTGACTATATTCCAAGTTTTATTATCATCAAGTGCTTGCAGTTCTTCTTTCATTGCCTGTCGCCAAACAGATATGGAATTAGCTTCACGAAATGTCTTTGGTTCTTGTTCACTGGACATTGCACTCAAGAAAGCCAAATGAGACGGAGTAACATTATCATATGTCAGCGAAGCCTCCATTGGGTATGATACAGCATGGTAAGTGAAGAAATCTTTCATTCCTTTTGGAGGACGAGTCTCTCTACTCGATCGTCGTAATGGAAGGGGAGGAGCCGGTATGGCAGTTGTTGGAGAAATCGGCTGAATTACGGCAGATGTAGTCTCAGTAGAAGCTGTCGGTATTTCAATTGCTGCAGACATTGGTTGGTTATCTGGAGATATAATCACCGTATTTCTGCTACAAGAGATATCATCAGTTACAGTAGGAAGAGGTACCAAATCAGATAAGTTCTCCCCCTGGGACCAATTCCCAGAATCACTATGAACGGAGAAATATACTTCAGATTCAGCGAAGCGCACATCACGGGAGATAATGAGCTTGTGAGATGCTGGGTCATAACAAATGTACCCTTTCTGTGATGAAGAATAGCCGAAAAAGACACATCTGACAGATCTGGCATCTAACTTGTCACGATGAAGAGGTTGGCGGTGTACATAACAGACACACCCAAACACACGCAGATGCGACAAAACAAGCTTTCTATTCTTCAGCATTTCCAATGGTGATTTAAAATTGGTAACCCGACTAGGAAGTCGATTAATCAAATAGATGGCCGTCAGAACACCATGAGACCAGTACTTCTTAGGAATATTCATTTGAAACATAAGAGCTCGTGCAGTTTCTAAGATGTGACGGTTTTTCCGTTCTGACACACCATTCTGTTGTGGTGTACCCACGCAGCTAGTTTGATGAATTATGCCTTGACTATGAAAATATTCGGTGAAATTAGCATTGACATATTCAGTGCCATTGTCAGAGCGAAATTTTTTTACCTTGGCATGAAATTGGGTAGTGATCATGTTGTGAAAGGCTTTGAAAGCAAGGAACACCTCATTCTTAGATTTGAGTAAGTACAACCATGTAACACGAGTACAATCATCAATGAATAAAACAAAATATTTATAACCATCATAAGAAGCAACTGGAGCAGTCCATACATCAGAATGAATCAAATCAAAATGTTCAACAGATTTAGAACAAGAAGAAACAAATGGTAAACGAGTTGGTTTAGAAAATTGACAGACATCACAAACACTAGACGGAACAGAAACAGAAGGAAAAAGATAAGACAAAATACGACTTGAAGGATGTCCAAGCCGTTGGTGCAGGATGTGACTCTCTACTAAGGTCGTGGCTTTGTTGGCCTTAGTAGGGGAATGTAGCAAGTATAACCCATTGGAATACGTGCCTTTACCAATCGTCCTCTTGGAAGTTCGATCCTGAAAAATGACAGAGGTAGGAGAAAAAATGACATCACAGTTCAAAGCATTAGTAAGTTTTCCAACAGACATGAGTTGAGTTGGAAAAGAAGGGACAACAAGAGCAGTAGAAGAGACGCTATTTGAAAAAAAATCAATTTGACCACGGCCGGCCACAGGAACCACAGTGCCATTGGCTAAATAGACATCATGTTTACGGGATGATGTGGAAAAATCAGACACAGAAGAAGGAGAATTAGCCATATGATCAGTAGCACCAGAGTCAATAATCCAAGAATGACCAGTACAATGGGAAGCAAGAGACGCATGAATGGTACCTGCTGTATGAGACGAGGAAGACAGATTTGTAGAAGGCAAAGACTGATGGAGATCGCATATGATTTGACTCAACTGATCCAGCGTGGTGGAAGTATCTGCGACATTAGCCTTGGCTCTCCTTTTTGCTTCAAAGTTTGGTTTGAGATGAGGATGTAACAACCAACAACGTTCTTTTGAGTGCCCAACCTTGCCACAATGATCACAACGAATAGTGTCCCGTCGGCCTTTATTTGGAACATGAACCTTCTTCTTCTCAGACTCAGAGGAGGGTCGGCGCTCATTTTTATGAGTCACAAAAGCACTGGAAGAGTTCTCAGAGGATGGAGCAGCATTCATAGTTTCTTGTCGCGTTTCTTCGCGTTGAATGATAGCACAAACAGCGATCCAAGAGGGTAGCGGATCAGTCATAAGTATGTTACTCCGCAAATATTCATATTTTGGCCCCAGGGCCCGAAGTAAAGAGAAAACTTGGTCCTCTTCATCTCGGTGCAAAAGAGTCTGTGCATCAGTGGTATGAGGACGATACAAATGTAGCTCATCCCATAGCTTTTTCATATGGCCAGTAAGATCACAAAATTTCAGTTCGCCCTGTATCGCAGTCGCAATCTCATTTTGAATCTGAAACACTCGAGCAATATTATTTCGACTACCATACATACCTGTCACAGAATCCCATAATTCTTTTGCAGAATCGGAGAATGTAAAAATTCCAGCAATGTGAGGTTCCATAGAATTAAGAAGCCATGAACGGACCAGTTGATCATTAGATAGCCAATTATCATAAGCAGAGTCACTATCTGGAGGATCTTCTGCTGGAGCTTTAGAGGCGGAGGCCGGTGCAGGGGGCACAATCTTGCCATTGATAAAACCCAACTTTTTCTTACTACCAAGGGATAAGTGAACAGCCCGAGACCAAAGGACATAGTTATTTGGATTCAAGAGAACAGAAGAAAGTTTCAGACTCGGATTACAGTCGGAGTCACCCATTGAGGTCTTTTTTTTTTTTTCGTGAGATTGCTGGAGATGGGTGCTCGGACTATCAGTGGGCTGATCGAATTACAGCAACCAGATCTGCAAAAAAATAAAAATAAAAAACAAATAGCAGTAGCAGTAGCCGGCTATCTGAAGCAGGCAGGAGACGTCGGAAGTGTAGCGAGAGCTGAGCAGCAAGTATCTGAAGGCGGAAGGCGTCGGATGTACAGATCTGAAGCAGAGAATTGACGGCGGCTGACGCGCCCGACTGGAAGAGCTGATGCGGTGATGCAGAGACGCCGGATATACAGATCTGAAGCAGAGACCTGACGGCGGCTGACGCGTTGTCCGACAGATCGGGAAGAGCCGCCAGATCGGGACGAAAGAAGACGCAGATCCGGTTCAGATCTGAAACCCAAATAGCAGCGATGAAGTCGGGCCGGAGTTGCAGGTGATGAACTGGCCCTGAATCAAGTGAGACACCGCCTGGAACAGAGATCGGAGATGGGCGGAAGCTGCGATGCCCGGCAGATCTGAAAACACAGATCGGGAAACAGCAGTTGAACACTTCCCAGATCAGGAAGAAACCAGTTGCAGACAGCAGAGAGAGAACAGAACAGCAGCAGACGGAAACAGTAGCAGAGCGCCGGAGCTGTTTGATGCAGAGGACAGTGATGCAGCGGAGATGAATCGGCTGGCGTCGGTGGAGACGGCAGCTGGAAGTAAGATGAGCAGTGACGATGGGTGCTGGGCTGAACAACAATGGCTTCAAGGGGCAGACGGTGTGTTGAAGTGACGGAAAAACCCGACGTGCCCAGATCCGGCGTGAAGCAGCGTCACCTACCGTGACGCCGGCAGCGGAAGTAAACCAGATCTGTATCCCAGATCTGTAATCGCCGGCAATCTGTATCCCAGATCTGTGTCCCAGCCAATGCTTGCCAACCCGAGGTAAACCAGATTTTGGCGAGTCCGTGCAGCAGTCGGCGAGATCGTGCAGTCAAACTGATCTGAAAAAAACCAAAAAACTAAGCAAGCAGCAGGACAGTGCAGAGCTGAGACTTACTTCGATGAGATCAGTCGGTCGGGCAGATCAGAGGCGATGCAGAGAAGACGCCCAAAGTGCAGAGAAGATTCCGGCGGGGAAACACCCAATGCTGGAGTCCGTGAAGGTGACGACGGGAGCAGCAAAAGATTCCTCTGGCAGTTCTAAGTGTCTGAGATACAGCCAATGAGAGGAATATGGGTCCTCTCAGAGCAGCTCGGAGAGGCTGAAATGACCGTGTGATTGAAGATTGTAGTTTCGGATCGAATTCTGACTGATACCATGTAGAATTATAAATCACGTATCACAAAGCATCATAACACCAGATTTACGTGGAAAACCCATTAGGGAAAAAAACCACGATAGAAAGAGAGTTATTATTTCAGTATGTTTTTCTGTATACAACGGAGATATATTTATAAGAGAAAAAAACAAGAAAGAGTTCTATTCAGAACTCTGAGACCTGATTGAGTTAGGACTCTGAGACCTAATGGAGTTAGGACTCTGAGACCTAATGGAGTTAGGACTCAGAGTCCTACCCATCCTCTCTTTTCTATTTCAACAATTTGTATCCTCTGTTGGTCCAATGATGAATGTGTTGATAATGTTTTCTATCATTGCCCTCTAATGCACAGCATTTGGTCACCGTCTGTTCTCATTTTTGTGTCCTTTACCTTGACTTTCCACTCACTAATGGATGGTTGTGGTCATGGTCCTTCTACCATGCTTAGTCTGATTCCATGAAAATGCTGTTGGCTGTTGCTTGGGGAGTATGGGATGAAGGAAACAGGAGGATCTTTCATAAAAAGGCAATCACATCGGATTTTTTTATTGATTGTATCTTATGGGCTTCATTTGTTGGCTGTATAATTTTGTACTATTACATTGAACCCTTTCAACTAGGTAGCTAACAGGCTCTTCAGAATCTGAGTTGCAATCTCATGGGCTTGGTTTTGGTTGATTGGCTGTACAATCTCAAGGGCTTCATTTCTTCGCTGTATAATTTATTCACCGTTGCATTGAGCCCTTTCAACTAAGTAGCTGACAGGCTCTTCAAGTCTGATCTGTGTACTGATTAAAAGTTGAAGGTGTTGGGGATCTAAGTTGACCACATTGTGTTCTCATTGTGTTTTCCTTATACTTCTTTATTGTTTGCTTTTGTTGTCTTGATGGTGTCAACGCCTTATTTTAGTCATTTTTTGTACTTTTCTTTATCAAAATTTGTTGCTCTCTGAATTAGAAAAGAAAAGGAGACATTTGAGACATCTCTTGTTATTAATGATGCAGACAAAAAGGAGCCAGCATGCGGTAATAAATCCTTCTATTACAATAATCCTCCGTATGGGTTGTGGTGGTTGTGGTGTACCTCCTCTGGGAAGTCCTGACGGTTAGTGATTAATTTAAATGATGGAACACTCCTGAATTTTTTGGGGTTATGGTTTTGTTTGAAAGAAGCATGTCATGATGTTACTCTGTAATAGTTAAATGTAATATCACATTTTGCATTAGGACATTGAATTTGGCTTACCTCTTGAAAAAAGAAGTTTTGAGTCTGGATTTTGCAAATGAAGATAGAGATTAAATGACAGTGCCATATTTGCAAAAAGTTCTTGTTGATAAATATAACTTAATGTTATTGCAGTGCTTCCCTTACTAGTTATGAGCTGGTTCTCTGTTTCTGTTCTTAAGGCCTGAATTGACTGTATCACTTTTCTTTTCCCATTTTCAGAATGAAAATTCTAAAAAAATAAAGATTATAATCAGAGTAAAAATCATGCCTAACTTGTTTATTGCCATTATTTTGTAATTATGTCAAACTATTTTGGGAAAGAGGAAGCTCCATGGAGTTTTACCAGTTGGGCTCTACTTTTTGAATTCAGGCTTGATTTGATTCTATCATGATATGTTGAAGGCACAAACATATATGCAAAAAAGAATTATACACACTGGTTGTCAAAATTCACATCTACAACAAGTATACAGATGAATACGATTTCGTTGTTCGTTGTCATCTTCAAGGAAGCCTTATCCCATCCATTTGATACTGTTAATTATTGAATAGATTGATCATTTGACAATCACATCCTATCTTTTTGGACAAGGAAAGAGTGGCGGCGGCATATGAGTAGACTTTTCTAGCATGCATGAGTAAAATGACAACTTAAGGCAAGTAATTGGGCAAATGAGTTTCAATAGCTTTTGATCTAGAGCATATGGTGTTATTGATCTATTCATAAGTTTACACTAGTGTATTTTTATTGATTATTGTTATTTCTTTTGCGAAAATTAATTCAATTCTAAGAAAGCCCCTAAAACATCTAACTAGTGCTCTATCAACTTCATTTGATTTCCAAAAACACTTTAATGTGTCTTTTTATTTGGTTCACTTTTCAGGTAGAGTCAGATATAAATTTGCATCATTTTGGAACAGAAACCATGCATTTCGAATGTTACAACGTGCTGCAAAGAACTTTAAAGCTATGGTAGAAGCTGAAAAGAAGGTTAGCTCCTAATAAACATGAGAGTAATTTTGGAGTTACTTTCTTATTGGTATTGTCAAGAAGTTGCTTGAGGCCTTCTTTAAAAAAGAAAAGAAATTTAATTGTATGAAATTTGATGTATGGCTCCTAGCTGGTTATACATGCTGAATAGAATTTCCTTACATTGGTGAAATCCATTGGTGGCTGGAAAATGCTTGACAGTCGGTAGCATATGATTTGAATTGTATTTATAGTTGTCCACTGCACTGTTTTACAAGCGTCATAATTTTGGAAATTTAACCATTTTCATGCTGCTGGTTGTTTTATTCTTAGTTGTCATAGACTGCAAACCAATATGGGGCTCTGAGATCATTTTCATAAGAGGGTTATCTCTGAAGTTGTCATTTATTTTCTTCAGTCAATTTTAACTGCTATGTATTGCTGGCTCTTCTGATCTGTGTTAAGGTTCTACTTTTAATTATATTTTCTCCTCTTTAATCCAATTTCCCTTAACTTGAAAAAAGAAAGAAAAAAAGAAAGAATTGACAGTGCTTGCCTGTACTTCAAGTCATACATAATTGAGTGACTGGTTTCCAGTTCCATTAAGATGAATGAGCAAATCCCTCCAACACATATTTCGCTCTTCTATTTTATCTTTTTCTTTATTGGAAATGCAGGAGATGGCAGAGTCTGCATTGCGCTCACAAAGAAGCTCTGTAAAAGGCAGTGGGGCGCAGTCAAAGATTCCTGATAATAATATTCCCAAAAGTGTAAAGTTCCAGGCTTTTGTCAAGGAGGAAGTTCTAGTCGGTATTGTCAATGTATGTGCCATCCCATTCTACAAATTGACATTCACAACCATTTGAGTATAGTTCTAATGGACCCAATAAACCCTCCCAGGATGTTTTCCCATGCACAGCTGAGCAGTTCTTTAATGTGTTATTAAGTGATGATTCCAAGTTTCTAAATGAGTACCGCTCAGTGCGAAAGGATACTAATCTTAATGTAAGTAAAGAAACTAGCTCACGATTCCCTTATCTAAGATTCTGTTACTTGAATTTGTGCAATAATTCTGCATTGTTTTGCTTATAATTTTACCTATCCACAAGTGGGATTTTCAAAATTATATACTTGCAAGCCATGCCCATCATTCAGTCATTCACATACTTATTTTGCTGGCACAAATCATGGTTTCATTCTTTGTTGGATAGGGACCATAAGATGGAAATATCACCATTAGAACTTAGTGTTGAGTGGTTCTTACTCTCACCATTTTCAGAAACCTCATTGATAAAGTATATGACACAACTCTTGCCCCCAGGGTGCAGTGTGAGAATCAATATCTGTGCTTCTGCATTTCTGGTGTGCTGGTGTGTTTCAGTACATATTTCATTTAAATGATGTTAGAACTACTACAAAAATATACTAGTACATATTCACAAAATAATATTTTATCAGTCCTTCAAAATATTTGATTGAGAACTCTCTGTAGCAGTATTCTGACATTTTGGTGTTGCTTCTGTGGTTTCTAGTTGGGTCAGTGGAACTTTTCAGACGAATACAATGGTCAAGTCAGAGAAATCACCTTTAGAGCTCTCTGTCAGAATCCCATGTGTCCTCCAGATACGGCCATGACTGAGTGGCAGCATGCTGTTCTGTCATCTGATAAGGAAAAAATGGTATTGTTGATTATCTTGACAATGAGCCTTGGTTCTATCTCCCTCTCTCCCTCCCTCTCGCCCTCCCCTCTCTCTCTCTCTCTCTCTCTCTCTCTCTCTCTCTCTCTCTGTCTGTGTGTGTGTGTGTGTGTGTTCGTTTTCTTCTACATATCTTTAGAAATAAAGCCTAGTCTATTTTCATGTCTCAGGTGTTTGAGACAGTGCAACAGGCACACGATGTGCCATTTGGCTCTTACTTTGAGGTATCTAGCTTTTTCTTTTGATTTACTTATCTTGATCTTTGGTTTTTATTATTATTATCTTCTTTTCAATGATGATGAGAGATCCTTTCAAGAAAAGGGACAGCAAGGACAGGCTACTTTAAACAAAAGGCTCAGACAACAATGTCAAATTAGATGAAAGATTTGTTTAATTTTTTTTTTGAAATGAATGATTATATCAATAGATGGGGGTACATGAACTTTCTGCTATCCGATTTCTAGACTGGTTTGAAGCCTGCTTTGTTGGCTGGAGCTCAGTCAAGTCAATCAGAATAATGACACAATTGACCTGCTGGTTCTGATAATGCGGCATTCAGTTTTTCTGAGAAGTTGAGGTTCACTCCTTTTTTCGAATTGGTGGTTGATGGGGGTGCAACTTGGGTAAAGGTCAACCTGAACTTAACTGACCCAGGCTGAAATAACTCAACCCATTTAAAATATGGGTTTGGTTGGTGCAAAAAAAAAACACTATCAATTCAGGTCAGGCTAGGGTCAACCGTTGCATAACCCAACCCACCCAAATTATCCAAATTATATCTACATATATTTTTTTGAAAGATAATTCCTTTTCTATATGTCCATTTGATGGCTTTTTGAAACTTAACTGTAAATTTGGAGTAATCATGTTTTGGTGATGGATACTTGTTTTTAGGATCTCTTTAATTGAAATAGCTTATCACAATTTATACTATATATAGACCCAATTACTTAATTAATTATATGAATTGAACCGTGACTCAATTTAACTTGACCCAAAGTAGTTTGCCTGAATTAAAAATGGATTTGGTTATGGGCAGGTAAAAAGTGGGCTAAAATATGGGTTGGGTCAAAAAGTAGTAACACAAATTTAATATGGGGGGTCTAAGGTTAGGCTCTAAACCTGACCCACTGCCCATGTTGCAACCCTAGTGATTGCTGATTTTGAGTTCGTTTAGAAACTAAGCTGCTTCTGTCTATTTGTATTGTGGTACATTTTGTTGATACTCCTCTGAGAGAGTATACCTCAACTTATTTGGCCATTCATTACTTGCTGCAGTTTATTTTTTCCTTCTGCACACCTTATTGACCACGAAAATGTTTCTATTTCAGGTTCACTGTAGTTGGTCTTTGGAATCAGTATCTGAATCCACTTGTAATCTTGATATAAAAGTGGGTAAGTTCTAGGCATAGTGACTGTCATTAAATTTTGTGACATCCTCCTTAAAATAGTAAACTTTGGACACTTGGGCCATGAATTTGGATAAAGATAAACTGATCATTTTCTCCATGTCCAATAGCCAAAAATGCTTTCTTTCTTTTTTCACAAAAAGGTTGCAATAAATTTCTCGAAGTCAATGATTGATAGATCTGTGAAATATTTTATGCCTGTAACTCATAAATATGTGATTTCGCTCTTTTTCTCCACAAATTGTATAGATTATATATTTTTTGTAGCTTTATTTTTATATTTTATTTTAAATTATCATCATCATCATCAACTTTCATACTATCAATGTCATTATTCTTACTGCCACTGCTGCTGTTCCCACTAACATGTGTATGGCACGGGTGTAGAATAATATTATAAAATTAAGAAAATAAGCAGAAGAAGAGAAGAGATGGAGAAGAGATCGATGGAGAAGAATTCTTTTCTTTTTGTATTGTATTCAGTGTGGAAAAGTTGTAGCTTTGTACATGTATAAATAATACATAAGAGAGCCAATCATGTTAACAGAAAAGGAAAAAATAATCTAAAGGATAATTACAAGCTGTTAGACAACTAATCTAAGTTTACTTTTCAATATACATTGAACCTGGACAACTCTGTCCTGAAATGGGTCGGGTCCCACAACACAGAAGAATGGTACCTGAATTGGGTCGGGTCCCACAACAAGGGGCTTGTTATTTAACCTTTTTTAAATAATATGTAGAATTCGAAAAATTACTAAATATACTTTTGCAGGTGCACATATCAAGAAATGGTGTGTAATGCAGTCGAAGATAAAAAGTGGGGCCATCAATGAGGTTAGTGTAGAGACATTCTGGCATGTCACAATTAATTGTTCTCATGTGCTTGAGAACTCTGAAATAACATGAATGCTCCTCATCCCACCATCACCATCACTCCTTTTCTCACACTGGTTAGGATGTATAAAGATTAATGTATGGGGGAGGACCAACATATGAAGATGGGTTTACCATTGGCTTTTGGTTGGCTCAAACCTTGTACCAACCTCTACAGAGAGACCAAATTGGAGTGTCTAACTATTGATCCAAGATGTGGTTGGTTATCTGCCCTGGTTTTTATGTCCATGTTTTTTTTTTTTAAAAGGTCATGTCCATGTTTTTTATATAGGAATGTAGAATAAAAGTGTGAGAGAATAATGGGAGAAATTGATTTCTAGTTAATTGAGTTAAAATGGTGTACAAGGCTCTGTTTTATAGACACGAGATACAACCATAAAAGGAATGTCAACTATAATGAAATCTCTGTGTTACTACTAAAAAAAAATGTGTAAAATGTGATACACCATATCCTACAACACAACTCCAATGCGTAAAGTTGACAAACTACAGATCTTAGGCACAAGGATTAGAGGTCAACTGCTAAAAACATGGATGGAAGGGGGGGGAAAAAAAGAGGCATGTAGGATTACGGAGTGATTGATGATATAGTTTATGCTGGGGTAAATTTGAAAAGAACTCGTAAAGCCGATCCCAAATAGATGGGACCCTGGCATATGATGATGATGATTCTTCGAAAAATTTAATCAACTATTTCATAATCCTTTCTTCCTTTAAAAAAAAAAAAAAATTAATGTTCAGAGGCAAAATGTTCATTATGGTTGTTTGGGGTGGGTGGGGGTGGGTTGGGTTATACACTCAGGGTCTGATTGGCCACTGCCGTAGTAGTTTGTAAGATTTTGAACCCCTCGTGTTTGAAGAAATGGCTATCAGAATAAATCTTTACTGTTTGGCACCTGTCAGATATCTTGTCAGGTTTAAACCTTGTTGATAGTTGGTGAAGGATGAGAGAGACATCAAGAAGAATTTTTATAAAATAAGAGTAAAAACATTTAGGATCTCCACAATTTGTAGTTTCCTACAAAATGCAGAAGATAGAGACCCCTTAAAAAATGGAGTCGCTGACTTTTTCGCCAAAAATGGGGTGGAATCTATCACTATTGTTGTGTTTTGTTTATGAGATCTTTTTGGAGATGTTTTTTTTTTGGATGACATTATTTGTACTTTTACTCTTTTTTCTTTGACTATCTTAGGGTTTATGTCTCTTAGGCCCTTTGATACCATCCTTTATATCTTTTCATTATTAATATAATTTTTCTATTTGTTACCCAGCTCAAAAACAAAAGAGACCCTCTGGAACTGTATGAAATAGTCAAACTAGTGGTCTTCAAATGCCAAAGTACTCTTGCCCCACAAGGAGAAACAAACTGTATGCCAACCCTTTTGGAGATTAAAGAGATAGTCGTAACAGTAAAACTTTTTAAAAACTGATAAAAAAACTAGTGAGATGAGAGACTGAACCAAAGAACAACAACAACAATAATAAGATTATGATGATGATGATGATGATGATGAATGAATAAAGGGTTGGAGAGAGATCAATAAAAAATATTAAAAAAGAGAAGTGAGAGATGAGAGACCAATCAAACAAAAAAATACCAAAAAAAAAAAAAAGAAAGCCCAGAGAGACATGAGAGTTTGACAGATTAGGGGAAAAAAATCAAAAAGAGAAATTGGACAAAATGACAAACTGGTTACAATTGCGACTCTTTGTCTCCCTCTTTACGATATCTTCCTTGCCTTCCATATTCTTGAAACCAGGGAATGCAAGGAGAGATTGCATGTGGAATATGTGTTCCCACGTGGGTCCTTGATACTTCTATAAGTAGTTGGGATGAGAGAGGATTTTCTGAGACAATCATTGCTGTTGAGGAAAGAATTCTGAGAGTGCCGAGCAAGAAAATGGTGTTGGAAATAATGTGGAAGGGTGTAGATCAGCAGCTAGGAGTGCCTTCTCTCAGTGGACAATATTGTCTTTTCTGGTGGTTTCCCTCCGATTGTTGCAGATGCAAAATATCAAAATTTGATGTAGTGGGATTTCTTGGGCTAGAAATCTAAATCCTTGAGATATATTGCAAAATCTATACTTTCCACCAAACATACACTTATAATGTAACACTTATCTTTCACTTTTTGTAACTTCACATTATATTTATGCCTACATCTTTTTATTGATGTGCTGCAGTACAAGAAGGAAGTGGAGTCGATGTTGGACGCAGCTCGCGCATATCTCAATTCTGTGGCTTCTGTTAAGGAGACCAATGAGGCCCCAGCTACTGCCTCCTCTTTAACAAGTTAGCAAAAAAATGCAGCTCATACTGAGGAAAGAAAATGCAGCAATCTCCAATATTAATTGCTAATCTCCTGAGACCTTTTTTTTTGTTCTGTATCACTGTTTCAAAATTAATGATATCCATCTCATCATAGGTCACTGTATCTTGATGAGTTAGAAATTTTGATCTGTAGTGTATATACAGTGTATCACCCTACCTTCTCACGAGATGGAAATAGTAAGATGCAAACCAGAAATACCTTGCACAAGTGGGGGGGTGGCTTAAATGTAGGATATTTGTCGTTGCACAAGTGAATACATACCAACCCTTACACATGGAACCCACAACCTCTCTCTCTCTCTAAGATGTTTGCTTGTGAAGTAGTTTTCTTGGAAAGTACACAGACAAATAGATCATCTCTCTCTCTCTCTAAGATGTTTGCTTGTGAAGTAGTGTTCTTGGAAAGAGGCACATCCACATAACCCGACACAGCGTAAATCACGGAATGGCCAAACAAATAGACTCACTAAAATAGTTAATTCAAATCCTAATAAACTCATCGATGGTCCACCAAAATCACAAGTAACTAAGTGAACTAGCTAAATCCAAATAGATCTACTAAATGGCCATCTTCTATTGAACTAGATCACAAGATGGTCTACACCGATAGACCAAGTTGGATACAATTTTACTCACTAAAAACCACTCAAGTAGAGCTATTAGAATGGTCCAAACAAATCCAATATAGATCCACTAAATCCAAAAGACACGCTTGATCTATCAATTCATAATTCCAATAGAGTTTTGGGGTTGTAAATGTGTCACTTAAAATTGTCTGCGAGTAAATGCACGTACAAATTTGATTTTAGATGCAGATCCAAATATGCATCCACATCTTGATACTTAGTTTGAATCCTCAACTCTACCTATGCCTCCACTTTCAAATTAAAAAATACTTCAAGATCTGGCTCAGCTATTAGGTAGAATTCTAAGAGAAGTCAAACTCGAACTCAAGGAACCTCTGCGTCTCAGAAGATTCTCCGACTAATGTCAACAAATAATGCTCCTTGATAATCCACTTGGATTGACGACAAATGGGGCTTCAAGAAGATGAGCCAAAAACCTCCAATTTTTACTAGAATATAAAAGAGATTTCTTGGATGCATTGTACAATAGCTAAGGACCTCTATTTATATATGAAACTTCAACAAATATTTACAAGAATTGTCATCTATCTAAATCATCCATTTCACCTACTTTGATAAGATTAAATCTAAGCCACAAGCTCAAAGTTGCTTAAAATACACGATGGCCGACTTTCCCATGAATAATTTCCAATCCTCCATGCATGTGAGAGACAAAAATCGTGTAAGAGAATAAAGGCTTGGATTGGGGTTGCAAAAAGATCAATTGGCAATTTGGTGGATTTGGGGCAATGAACCCATATGTGATGATCTTAAGCTGATTTTGGGTCAATTGGAGTGGCTTTTGAGGTTGGGATGCGGGTCTTTGGCATCAATAAATTTATCATACTCATTTATGGCTAATTAAGCATGACTAAGGTAATCTTTTGGGTCATCAAATGGTTCAATTTTGCTCTCAAATTCATGTATGCTGCCCTTATATATATATATATATATATATATATATAACAAGTTATCAGATATGGGTTTCCATGCCATCCAAATATGTATCTGAATACAATTAAATACTAAATTCATGTAAAAAAATGGATTTAAAAATTATATGCAAATCCATTTTAATTCCTATTATACTTTTTAGATTTTTGGAACTCTTGAGTTGCCATTTACATCCCCATGTTGGATACACTTAAAGGTCCAACGGCCATATCCAAATTTAGTCATTAAATGATTTGCTCAAATTGAAATATTATTTTTCAATTGGTCATTCTAAAAAAAATGGATCCATAATTAATCTATCAGCGTAATGTGTTACCCTCATGTTTAGCATAAAAAGAAAGACTTTTTTGAAACCAAGTTATTTGTCTTCCAATGCTTGATTTTCAATTAGAAAATGTTGGGGTGTCTTTTAAAAGTTTTTATTTTAATATTTTATGTGTCTTTTGTGATTTCATTTATATTATTTTCTATATCGAATAATAGTTTTCCACTCAATAAACTCAACTTAAAATAGAGTAATTTGAATTATCCATCACAGTGGAGAATTCAGTCTATACTCTCTCACTCTCCTTACCCTCTCCATCTCCACCCATACATAATTTGATAATTTCAGGATATATCATTGGGACTTTATACTCCTCGTTTGTTCCTTTTGAGATCTAAGTAGAGATTATAACCTTAATATCTATTATTTCTCATCTTGTTATTGACGCCATCTTATAGACTACAAAACCAATAGTGAGATTTCGACTTCCTAGAAATTACACTCTAATTTGACACGAAATTATGAAAAGCAATGGGATATACTAATTTGATAAAATGTTGGACAAATTTTAAATTGGTTGAATCAAACCTCAAATAAATAGGACTTTTTGGTCAAATAAGTAAAGAATGCATTGATCCATTTCATAATAAGGAAGTTAAAATCAAATATTAAGCAATTATATAATGTTGAATGACCATGTTTTGAAGTGCTTGTAGGTTGCTCATTTATAGTCATACATCTTATTTAGGTGATTTGGATATATTTTTTATTGAACTCTAATGCATTAACAAGTTTTTTTTTGAATTTACATGTGGAAAACTGTAGAAAATTCAGGGTAAAACCTTCACGGGTGATACTCATTGTCCTTAGAGTACACCAAGTTAGACCATGGGAATTCGAACTTGACACCTCTCACTTCTTGAGGCGGGAGGTTAACCAGTTGAACTACACCAATGCAGTCAATTTAACAAGTTAACTCATATAATATTAACAACTTAACTCATATAATATGTAAAAATAAGCATGGATTAGGCACAGCCAACTATTAGAAAACCATTAGGTTGGATAATTATGTTTAAAGATGATTTAAGAAAGATATAGATTTAGATCACTCAATTAAATCATAAATACAGGCTAAAAGAATACTTTTCACATGTGTTTAATTATTTGTTGATCATGAAATGGATGAAGAGAGAGAGAGCACCTACATTGATAAAGCATCTCCATTGATTAAAGATCTAGACTTGTATTATTTTGCTTTACTAATAAGTCATGTCAATTATTTAATTCTAAAGGTGAGACGTCTGAACACCTTTCATGATAAAAAATATATATTGAAATGTTAAATAATTTGAATAAACTTCTACACATTCTATCGTATTACAAAATATTTTATAGTTGTTTAAGAATATAATTTTGAATTTTGTTCTCTCTTATACTATCCCTTTTAAAAAAAAATTAAATTGTTAATTACACGACTATATGATACAAAACCAAACTTCAAGTTACAAACCTCACACTATTCTACGTTCAAAGCATGAAAAGTTTAACTCACTATGATAGCACTCAAATTTGTCTATTTATAGCTTCCAACTTGAGAAAATAGGCCAAGTTAAAGCTAATTACACAACTCATTTTTCTTTTATTTTCAACTTATCTCAGTAAAATAATTCTCCTTTTTTTTTTACAATAATGCATAACTAAAGTGAGTTGAGTTGATTTTCACTCCAATATAAAACTTAAAAATCTCAATCAACTTGATAGAACTCACATGAGTTGAGTTCACTCACTCAAACTCATTCAATTTTATGATTATCATGAACCTCAAATAATCAAGTACAGTAAAATACATGTCAAACTAAATAGAAAAGAAAAGAAAAAAAGTTAAACTATTATAAACAAATAGGCTCATGGCAACAGCAACGAGTCAATCTGAATAAGAATTATCTCCATTGTGACTCATGATTGATTTTCAGAAACAATAAAATTTTAAAAAATCTCATCCAAATATTTCAAAATTGCAAAATTTAGATTTTTTATTTTAAAGTTTTGATCCAGCCCATTTACTATCAGAGAAAAGATGAATCCAAGGAGAATTGGTGTTTCTCTAGAGAAAAATTATGGCCCCTCCCATTTCTCCACCTCCAATTCTCCATCTTCAGTTTTCGATAAAATGGTTGTGCACCAATCAATTCTTCAAAATTTATTAAAATCTCACTCAAATCTTTTAAAATCACAAAAAATAGATTTTTTAAGTCTTGATCCATGACTAGTGATATATATGATCGAAAAATTTTCAATTCTCCTATTTTTTTAATTAAAAAGGGTAACGGGCCCATTTACATCCGAGAGAAGATGCAAAATATGCATCCAAGGAGAATTGGTGTTTCTCTAGAGAAAAATTGTTCCCCCTCCCATTTCTCCACCTCCAATTCTCCACCTTCAATTCTCCAAATATCTGGGCATCAACGACAAAGAAAAATATGTACGAAGCCAAAGACGCTTTGATCTTCCTACCATTTTTCTCCCCCAAATACATACATTCTCTCTCTATCTCTCTCTCAGCTGGTGCTTTTCTTTTCAATTGAATTAAATAACATCAAAATTGTCAATGGCGATGGAGATTTCCATTCGCCATTTCCATCTCCATCTCCGTTCTATTCTCAGGTACATTTTCTTCGGTCCTTTTCTAGACTTTGATTTCTTTCGCATTTTTTTTTCCTGTTATGTTTTACATGTCTTTTTTATTCTGATTAGGAATTCTGTAACCCTTGATTCCAATAAATCCATTGAATTCTGAACTGCTGATCATCGCTGGCTGTTGGAATCAACATTGATTTGATCCATTCCTCCTTGGTTTACCATTTTGATTCCTTTGTTTGCAAAAGGTCAATAGATTTTCAGTTGGCAACGTTTCTACATGACATAAACAACGCATATAAAAGTCAACATGAGTTTACATGAGTTTTTTGGTTACTCATGATGTTCAAAAAATTAAAAAATACCTACTTTATCTCTCTCTCTCTCTCTCTCTCTCTCTCTCTCAGTTGGTGCTTTTCTTTTCAATTAAATTAAATTACATCAGAATTGTCAATGGCGATGGAGATTTCCATTCGCCATTTCCCTCTCCGTTCTATTCTCAGGTACATTTTCTTCTGTCCTTTTCTCGACTTTGATTTCTTTAGCATTTTTTTTCCTGTTATGTTTTACATGTCTTTTTTATTCTGATCAGGAATTCTGTAACCCTTGATTCCAATAAATCCATTGAATTCTGAACTGCTGATCATGTCTGGCTGTTGGAATCAACATTGATTTGATCCATTCCTCCTTGGTTTACCATTTTGATTCCTTTGTTTGCAAAAGATCAATAGATTTTCGGTTGGCAACATTTCTACATGACATAAACAAGGCATATAAAAGTCAACACGAGTTTACATGAGTTTTTTGGATACCCATGATGTTCAAAAAATTAAAAAATACCTACATCAGAATTGTCAATGGTGACGGAGATTTCCATCCGCCATTTCCCTCTCCCTTCTATTCTCAGGTGCATTTTCTTCGGTCCTTTTCTCGACTTTGATTTCTTTCGCATTTTTTCCTGTTATGTTTTGCATGTCTTTTTTATTCTGATCAGGAATTCTGTAACCCTTGATTCCAATGAATCCATTGAATTCTGAACCGCCAATCATCGCTGACTGTTGGAATCAACGCATTTGATTCCTATGTTTGCAAAATATCAATAGATTTTCAGTTGGCAACGTTCCTATATGACATAAAAAACGCATATAAAAGTCAACATGAGTTTTTTGGATACTGATGCTGTTCAATTTTTTTTTTAAAAAGTGAACATGATTTTTCGGCAGTGGTGCCATCTATGATGAATCCAAATCCTTCACTCACCTTTGCAAACAGTGAATTGTCAAGAATCCCAATTTGACACCCATCCAATTGAATCCTGCTGTCGGATTAAAATCCTTCGTTATAATGGCCAAACTCGACTGTCACATCAAGGATTAGGATGATGTGGTCAGCTTGTGGTTTGGCCCTTGGAGTAATAGTAGTTGAAGGTGTCTTTAGTCCATCTCTAGGCCTACGCATAGGCTCCAAATCCCTTCTGTGTCTTGCCTAGCTCTAAGGCAGGCTTACATTAATTAGGCATTTTTTTTGTTTGTCTATGACAAATGTGTGTGGGGGTGGGGGTGTGTGGGGAGTTACAAAAGATATAATGAGAGGTGATGTTGTTTTCTTGTGAGGTGATGCTATGGTTACCTCTTCTCAAAATAAAGTTACATGTCCTACTTTGGACACCAGCGGTGGGCCTGCAAATCTTGAATTCTCTTGATGTTTTGTTTTGAAACACAATTCCTTTTGTCAGCCTAGTGCTTTCATGGTTGGGCTTGAGGTAGGTGGGATGCTCAGGTGGGTGGGCTTGGGTTTGACTTAGGTACCAATCCTTCGGGTTTGACCTGTGATCTAGATTACAACTCAAACAAGGAATTTGTTACTTCGATGACCAGTCAAAGGTATCAGATGTGGACTGCCAATGATGATAATTTGGTAGATCCAATTAATGATGTTGTTTTAATAGGGCGAACCCAAGGAGTTAGAGGAGGTTGACCTACAAACATTAATGAAAAGTGGAGTCTACAAAATGGATGCAATTAATATGATCAAATCAGCAAAGATGATGGGGGTTTGAATTTAAGGATGAGGAGCATGTAGAGGCTGTCCTATGTTGGTTAGAGAAAGCCTATCGTAATACACGACAATTTAGTAAGTGAGCTTCTTACATGAAAAAGATAAAAGACAACTAGCAATGTTAGCAAGTGAGCCATTTACTAAATGTGGGTTGTATGGGCTATAATTAAGGTGATCATTGGATGTGCATCTATATTGTGATGAGTGGATTGCTTGTATTTATATTTTGTCTTGCACTTGCTCGTTTTCTTTTTCTTTCCAAAAATTCAATAAATTCAAGAAATGCATTTCGCATTTTGTATGACTATCTTTGTTACATGCCCATTTGTTCTAACTTTTAAGTTACCATAATTTTTCTTTATTAGCTTCTTTAACTTTACTCTAAAATTTTATATTTAGGTGAACTAATCTACTCCTTATAGTTTAGATTTTTTATTGTTAAAAAATAGATAGGATTTGCTAATTATATTATATTCCCATCTAGGCCACATGTTTTTATCATTATTGTTAGAAGGTTTTTTTTTCTCATTTAATTTAGTTGTGTTCTTAATCTCTGTTAGTTGTCTTCCAAAGTTCAGTGAATTCAAGAAATGTTTTTATTTTTCACATTTTGTATGACTATATTTGTTATAAAGTGTTTCTCCCATACACTATGGGTTTCTACATTTTTTTAAAGCTTTTTTAGGGTAGAGGGTAAATGGCTGATTTACATCTTGATCTAGTACTTTCAGATGTTCACAAAAATTCTCTTTGTACATGCCCATTTGTTTTAAATTACCATATATTTTTTTTGTTTTAGCCAACTTCTTCAATTTAAGTTAACATTTTATTTCTAAATGAACTTATCTACTTCTTTCTCTTGTTAATTTGATAGGATTTTGCTAATTATATTATTAAATGCATAATAATATCAACGTTTTCCTTTATTAAATTACAATTAACTATTTGTAAAATCCATTTCCAAAAAAAAAGGTTTTAAAATAAAGTTTACACTTTTCCTTCTCATTTTCATTGGCAAATGGAAATTCTCTAAGCATCTCCACATTTGAAAGAAATAAAAAAGTAATATACATGGTCTCATATAGTTCAATCTTTTTTCCATTTTTATCCCCCCAAATACATGTCTCTCTACCTCCCAATGAAAGGGAAATGAAAGCCAATGATTTTTTGTTAAAGTCAATGGAGATTTCCATCCACCATATCCCTCTCTCGTTTCTTCTTATGTACATTTCTATTCATTCATGTTCTCGAATTTGAATTCTTTCCCAAATTTCCCTTGTTTGTTTTACATGTCATTTTGATTTTGATCAATGTTTTAAAAATTGAACTGTCAATTAAACCATTTTATATTACAGTTTGGTTAATTTCGTTCAACCACTGGGTTAAAAATCTTTCAAAAAAAAAAAAAAAACCACTAGGTTAAAATGCTTGAGCTGTAATATTAATATAATGCTATTATAATATAATACATTATTGTATTTAAAAATAAATTACTAAAAATAAGAAAAATTGAAAATCTCATTGCAACCATGATACTATAACAAATAACAATGTAATATGACATTTTCAGTGAAAGAGAACAAGAGAAAAATAAAATAAATAAAAATAATAATGGTTTTTGAATAAATCGAACCGTCTTAAGGACTGGTTCAGGCCCGGCCTAGCCAAGTCGAACCACACAATTCGGTTCGGGTTTTAAAACACTGATTTTGATCATGAAATTTGTAGCCCTTGATTATGATGAACCAATTTCTGAACTGTAAATCAATATTGCCTATCAGAATGAAAAATTAACATGCTTGTTTAGTTACCATTGTTTGTTTGCAAAAGATCGATTCGTTTTTAGGGGCAACTTTTTTATAAAATGCTTTGAAAAAGTACACCCCATTTTTTTTGGTAGGCCTACTTATAATGAAAATCCTTCATAAACCTTATATCCTTTTTTTTTTTTTTTTAAGCGGTAACAAATAGTAAAATTATATTAATGATAAAAATATACAAAGGATGGAATTAGTGGGTCTAAGAGACATAAACCCAAAGATAGGCAAAAGGAAAAGAACAAAGTACAAATAACATAGTGCAAAAATTCAAATAAGGCCCTCCAGCAGAAACAAAATGTCCATCTTCCAAGAGATCTCATAGATAAAACACGCAAGTAGTATTGGATTCCACCCCGTTTTTAACGAAGAAGTTAGTAACCCCATTTGCATCTGTCCTAACTGCCAATAAAGAGATCTCCCCTCCTCAACACTACACTCTAATTTCTCTTACTACTGTGATCAATTTTCGTGGGGTCTTTTTAACCCTACCGCCCACTTTATTGCATTTGTTTAGTCCCCTTCAATGATCAATTTTCCCCTCCCTATGGAAGACCAAATGGTTAGCGCTTTCCTAATACTGATAAGTTGTGCCTCGTTAGAATCTCTCTGTTTTATGGATTCTCAGAAGACTACCAATGCCTTACCGTTCCAATCACACAACACACCCCCTATATTGGTCAGCCTGGTTTTCCTCTAGCAGCGACATCGGAATTAAATTTATAGGTATCTACTTGAGGGGGTTGCCATGAAGTTTGGACTCTGTGTTTCTTTGGCCCCCTACTAAGACAACCTTCCCAAGAAGTGAGGAAGTCTACCACTCTGAAACCTTTGAATTTTGTCCCTGACAATAGCCATGTGTAAAGCCTCCACTTAGCTTTTTAGATAAGATCATTTTCCTCTGTTTCCTTAAGTTCGAATATCCTTGCATTCCTTTCCTTCCATACTGTCCATAGCACACCTGCTGGAATGGTATTCTGAACTGCCTTTATCTTCAGATTAGAATGTCGGATATTCCATGAGTGGAAGATTCCTTCACATGTTCGATCAAACACCCACAATACCCCCACCATATCTATAAGACTTGTCCACAACTTCCTAACCACATGGCATTCGGCAAACATGTGATCTTTGTCCTCCTCCATGTGGCCGCAAAATATGCAGAGGAGGTTGTTGTACACCCCAAGTAACCCCCTTATGTTGAGTGTTGCCCTTGTCAATAGTTTACCTTTCAGGACACACCATACGAAGGTTTGTACTCTTGGAGGGGCAAGGCCCATCCAGGCTAAGCCGCTGTAGGCTTCTCCTTATTATGTTGATGTAGGGTTGAGTGGATTAGCGCCTTCACAAAGAACACTGCTCGAGGAATCTCCTACCTACAACAAATCGTCCTCTTCTCCAACTACCAAGGGGAATTCTTTTAGCCTTTGATTCAATTCCTCTCCTGCCACTTTGCTCTACCTTCACTAATTTTCCTAATATCAATCCCTTCCAAAGTTGGTCTGGATGCCTTTCGCGCCCCCAACGAGGCAGAACTTAAACTAGTGAAAGGAGAAGCTTGGCCTAGGGTCAACGATAAAAAAGGTAACCAACCGAGGGGGCCCGACAAAGACTCGAAAGAAAGTGGAGGGGAAAAGGCTTGCCCAAAGGAAAAGTCACAAAAAAGAGAAAACAAGTGAGAGTCCAGGAAGGATAGTACTGGGCAAATAGACGACGCGGCCCGGGGGCAATTGTTGCAAGAAAAGAAGCCGAGGAAGTCGAAGACGAAAGTGCAAGAACCATTGCTGGAGGGTTGCTCGGGAGAACCGCTGCAAGAGGGTTGCTCAGGAGAACCGTTGTGGAGACATGGAGATGGGTCTTGATGTTAAAGATGAAGGCTCCACTCAAAATCCTTAACACCCAGGGTCACTCTAGTTGTGCAAAAAGGGGTCCGGCAAGCTACTCCCTCACCCCATTATAATAAACTTGTCGTGCATTCGCCATCTTATGAAAGAAAAATGTATTCTTGTCCTTGTCCTTGAGCCATAAGGTTCTCGATCTTTGCTCCACTCCACTTCCTCCATTCTGATACAATTCCATAGAATTGCTTTGCAATTCCTCATCTCCCAAATATCTTTCCTCCTCTATCATATTCGAACCTTCAAGTTCTCGCAAAGCAGCCTCCTTCCTCTCCGCTATAGGTCCTCCATTTGATTTGATCCACTCTTTGATTTTTTATTTAAGTAGTACCAACCATACATTACTGAAACGGAATGGTTTTGGACCCCAGTCTACCTCCTCTTTATCTAGCATCACTGGGCAATGATCTGATATGGGGCTATAGAGTTTGATTTGGCTGCAATTTGAAAAGTACGCCTCCCAATCTAGCGAAACAAGAAATCTGTCTAATCTGCTCATGGCCGGCCTGGAGTGCCCATTTAACCAAGTGAATCGACCTCCAATGAGAGGGTAGTCAATCAACTTGTTCCACTCTATGCAGTCTGAAAAAAGCTTCATACCTCTTGTGTAACACCCCTCCCTTCCATTGGGTAGCTTAGCTGGTGGCTTCTCCCCTCCCCTCGGGAAGGGAGAGGTCACGAGTTCGAGCCCCAGTGGCCCTTACCCGGGAGCATGGGCATCTATGGTGCTCCCCCCAGGAGTTTTAGGAGGGCTATGGCCAAGGCATAAGTTGGGGTGGGTCTAAGGTTTCTCTTAGGTCCTTCAAACCCCCCTTCCTCTTCATTCTGACAGGTACTTTATCACGTTGAAGTCACCTCCGATGCACCAAATGACTGAACCCCATATCCAAGTTATCTCAATTTGACACCAATCCAATTGAAATCTATCATTGGATTAAAATTCTTTGTTGGGATGATTGGGTCAGCTTGTGATTTGGTTCATGGAGTCATAGTAGCCAAAGGAATGCTTATTTGTTGTTTGGGCCTACATATAGGTTCTAAATGGTTAATTCTTTGCAAAAAGTAGAAGATGGAAAGGGAATTGAGAGAGAGAGAGAAAAGAGAGATGATTCTAAATGTTGTGTCAAGGAAGAGAGACACCTTTACAATCAATGCATGATTGTCTCCCTTTATGACATACTAGGGCCTACAAAATTGCACATTGTACATTGTATCATCCCCCTCAAGCTGGTAGATGTCCAACATACCCAGCGTGCCACAAGTATTTAACAATTGTACTCGCGGATTAGACTTGGTAAATATGTCTACAAGTTGGTCCTTGGACTTGATGTGGGGAGCAACAATTTCTCCTAAAGTGTGCTTTTCGTGAATGAAGTGACAATCAACCTCAATACTTTGTTTGCTCATGAAAGATTGGATTAGAAGCAATATGGATAGCAACTTGATTATCATATGCCAAAACCATTGGCAAGGAGGCAATAAATCCCTACTTAATCATCAACGTCTTTAACCACATCAACTCACAAGTAGCGTTGGGCATTGAATGATGCTTGGATTCAATGCTAGATCAGGCAACATAAGTCTGCTTCTTGTTTTCCAATCTAACAAGATTTCCACCAACAGAAGGTACAAAATCCTATAGTAGAATGTCAATCATCAGGAGAGCCACCCAGTTTGCGTTAGTGAAGCCATGAAGCCATAAATGACCATGAGATATATATAGGAGACCTTTCTTAGAAGATCCTTTAAGACATCAAAGCATTGAAACACAACATCTAAATGTGAAGTGCAGGTGGATGCATATACAACTCAACAACATGTGTGATGTTTGGACAAGTAACAGTGAGGTAAATGAACTTCCTAACTATACATTAAAAATGATGATCGGGTAGGAGATCATTGTCTTCTAGACATAATTTCTAATTGAGCTCTATAGGAATATCAATTTGTTTTATAGCCAATTTTACCAGTTCCATGGAGCAAATCCAATGCATACTTACATTGAGAAAGAAAAGTGCTTTCTTCAAACCATGCAACTTCAATACTAAGAAAACATTTGAGAGGTCCAAAATCCTTGATTTCAAACTCTTGTTAAATGTAGACTTCCAAATCATGAATGGTCGTATGTTGATCTTTGTTCAACAAAGACTGAATGGTCTTCGTCACAATGTATAAAGCCATAACTAAAAAGAGCTCAACAAAACAACTCAAAGCATGCACAGAGAGATTGCTTCAGCTTGTATAGACCATCGCATAGACAACATTGTGTTCCTCACCTTTGCATTTGAAACCCAAGACCTCTAGTCTATTCTAGAAGCTCAAACTCAATTGAGCTACCCATTCGGGATATATATTATATTATATAATAATGTAATTGATAAAAAAAGAGTTTTAGATGAGTGGTTCCTTCTAGGATCTCTGTTTTTAATCATTGTTGTAGAAGTTTTCTCATCTTTTTTCTCAATGAATTCACTTTTGTTTTTTAATCTCTTATAGACTTATAGTTATCTTTTAAAAATTCAATAAATTCAAGAAATGCTTTTATTTTTCACAACTTGTGTGACCATATTTGTTTTACGTGCTCATTTGTTTTCCACAGATATTTTTTGTTTTAATTAGATTCTTTTACTTAAATTCTAAAATTTTCTATTTAGATAAACTTATCTACTTGTTGGAAGCAGATTTTATTGTTAAGTGAATGCAATTTTGCTAATTATATTGTTGTGTATACATATATCATTATTTTAATTTATTAAATTACAATTTACCATTTTTGTATCTTCTTTCTCTTTTAATGAAAATTCATGTTACCGCTCAAAAAAATTACAATTTACCATTTTTTAAAATTTAAAATTTCCTCTTTCGTATAGTTGTTGGATTTAGTGATAGGTTTTTCCTGTTTATCACTTTTATATGTGTCTGCGCATTGGGCGGGTCAGGATGCTTATATCCTTACATTTTACATCTCTAGTGTATATGAGAATATCCTACATAAACACTTGTGTTTATTTATGTATAAAAATCGGTTTTGATCAAGTACTTAGATTGATGGATTAATTGGATGGTTTCTAGAGTGTGATATCAAGAGAGAGTAAGGACAGAGAGATTCAGGGATGACAGTCGACAGAGATGAAAAGGGATGCATCTGTGGAGGTGCTGGTGCAGTGAATCTGCACCAAATTAGTTCTATTGTTCACGACGTTCTTGATCTGCCTTGTGTTAATAACTCGTCAATCAAGGTCAGTTAAGCTACAAAATGCCAAGAAAGTTCATCTTGTAACATTCTTCTTTCTCTTCTTCATGTTCTTTGTTCATCGTCATTTCCTTTTTGTCCAATTCACTTGGTCTGAATTTCACTTTTCTTTGGATGTATCCCCCACCATAATCAATTTTGGGTATTTTGGCAGAATGGGTGGATGTCATGGGAAGTGCAGAAACTGGAAGTCACCACTGGTAGGATACTTTTTCTTTTAACTTCTACTTGAAGTTACTATCAAGAACTGGCTGATAATGATTTGGAGCATAATAATTTTTTTTTTCAACAAAAAAGTGGAGCATAAAGGTTGTGAAGCAGTGTTCCAGTGTATGCAGTTTCATATTTCTGCAGTGCCCCAATACCTACTCGAGTGATAGCCATCCTTTCTGCCAAAATGTTCTAACCTTGAGTCATTTGGAGATATCTAAATGTCTCCCTAAAGTTGAATTCATCATTAGTTTGGGATTTGGTATTGGATTTATGTTGTTTTAATACCCTTGCTAACATGCATTTAATTGTAAAGAAACTGTTTTTGGCAGAAAGATTCTTTTTTTTTTACTATCCTCATTTTTCTTGTCAATTCCATCATAGGATTGGCTGTTGTGTAGTTACTGTATGATTGCTGGATTGTTCTCAAGCATCATATTCAGTTTTCTTTTCTGTTTTCAGGGATAGAGAAGTGTTATTTAGTATTTGAATGATGCATATGGCTATTGTCTTATTGATGGATCGGAAGATTGGAATGGATCATGCCATGATTGTAGTTCAATGATCAAAAGTGCTAGTACATGTTCTATTTTCCCATCTGCGGTGAATCAAGTCAAGCACCCATAGCAATTTTTTCTCTCAAATTCTAGTTTAACTAGGGAGTACTAATAAGCGCATTTTGATTGTTTTTTGAATGAGTGCATTAGAAAACTTATGGGTTGTGCTGTATAAAAGTGAAGAAATGTCATTTGATATGCTTGGTGAATGAGTGTAGAAGACCAGAGACATGTTAGGTTTTGAAGGGTTAAGAGAATTTTATTTGTTTGCATGAATGAATGAAATAGAACTCATAAAATTGACTTAAGTCAGTGATGAGATAAATCTTCGACGATGACAGCGATCATATTTAATTGTTTTGTACATAAAACATGTTCACTTTAATTGCTACTTAGAATATAAAAGCTTGTATCGCAGGCTCACTTATAATAATAATAATAATGGTAAGAATTATCATCATTGTCACACACACGAACATGCACACGCGTGCGCGCACACTACACACGCACACACTCGATCTTTCACTTAGCCAATTGAGCATCCTTTTGCAGTCACACTCGATCTTTCACTTAGCCAATTGAGCATCCTTTTGCAGTCTTGGATTTCTACTTCCCTCAGTGCTATCCTAGAAGTCATTGACCATATTATTGAGCTCCCAGTCATCCATGGCGCTATATTATTTTTATTTTCTCCTCTATTGCTACCTTTATAGTGCCCCATCCCAACCCCCTCCCTTCTCTTTCCCAAACCCCTAAAATCCTATTCTCCTCTTCAATCCCTTTCTCCATAAAGAGTTCAGCTTCTTTTTGTACATCCATAGCCGTTTGCACTACAATTCCATTCATGTCGTTCATTCACCAACCCCAATTTCCCTTCGTTTTTTGGCATTCTCCCATCTCAATAGATGTACTTTTTTTTCTTCCCATTTCCTTTCACAAGAAGTCTCTTTGGATCTTCTCCAAATTGCTTGCAATGCCCTTTTACTTCTCAAACAATGACATATGGTACACTAACAAGTTAGACAATGTGGCTTAATTGAAGTGATTCTACCACCTAGAGACAAATAGCTCCTTTTTTTACTTGCCAATTTCTCTTTAAACTTTTCCACTACGGGATCCTAGATTTTCTTTCATCATGGTCAACCCCCCACCCCCAGCCCAAACTAGATCCATATCTATCATTTGCTGGTCCTTGTGTGCTAACATTTCTTTTGAAACATTAACGACTTAGATTCCATAGAATAAGAAAATATGAAAGTCTTACAGAAGACCTGAGTATAGGAGAATTATACTCAAAAACAAAAAGAAAGGAAACAAATAATAGAAAATATGGGAAAGATACAAAATACACCCGAAATCACCCACACCACATATAAAGTGTGTCCAACCCCCTAGCTACCAAATCAGACCAGTGGACAAAATTCCAAAGCCGGTGCTTATAAGTGAACACCAACTTTTGCCAAGAAGTCAACAACACAATTTGCTGATCGAGGTGTATGAGAGAACGTGATGCCACCCATACAACACAATCTCCAAATGTCCCTTGCCACACTCACCAGCCTCCACGGGGGGGATTTCCTATTGCTAGCCCAAGAGATGGCATTAGTTGAGTCACTTTCGATAATGAGATTACCTCTTCTAAAACTAGACCAGACCTGAATTGCTCTCCTTATTTCCCTTAATTAGCCTCATTTGATTCCATTGACCCAACTGATTCAGGAAAAAGTTGCCAACATTCTGCCCCTATCATCATGAGCACTCCACCAATTCCTGCCGACCCAGGTTTGCCTCTAGCTGCGCCATCCACATTGAATTTAAAATAACCGAGCGGAGGCGCTATCCACTTTACCATTCGCTTGCCACTTCTACCAACCCTTTTCATACAACCATCCCACAACAAGTAAAAATCCTCTGGGATTAAACCCTGAAACTCCTTACACACAGATAACCAACCAATCACTTGCCACTTTGCCCTCATACACATCTCGAGGACTCCCTCTCTTACCCTCAAAGATCCTCCCATTGCGCTGTTTCCAAATTGTCCAAAACACTGCAAACGGAACCATATTCCAAGCCACTCTGTCTACCCGTAAATGGACCCCCCAACCATGCCACCAAGAGCTCCTCCACCTCGTTACCTAATGTCCATGAACAACCAAATAAGCCCAAAAACAGATACCACACGACCCCAGTGAAGTGACACTTACAAAATAAATGGTCCACTGATTCCTCTTCAATCCCACACAAAGTACAAATAGACGAAGCCTCTTCTGGAAGAATACCTCTTCTTCTAAGGTTGAGCCTCACAATGATTCTCTTCTTCAAAGCCGACCACACAAAGAATTGGATTCGAGGGGGTATCTTATTATTCCAGGCCAATTTGCAAATAGGGAGTGATGATGAGTTCGCTGCATATGAAGATTTCAACACTGATTTCACTGAAAAATATCCTGACGACTCCACATACCATATCCACTTATCCTCCTCTTCGGGTCCACAATCTGGTGTCACTTAGATCTCCTAGTAAGGCTTGATTAATCACCTCCTCAAAGTCACGCAGGTTCCTTCGATATGAAATTGACCATTGAGGTGAGTCATTGACATCTCTGTAGTAGTCACTAATTAAAGCTTTCTGATTAAGAGCTACTCTAAAAAGTCTAGGTAACACTACCATTAATGGACGCTCCCCCAACTAGATATCTTTCCAAAATAAAACTCTCAACCCATTACCAACCTGCAACCTAATCCCCCTCTGAAGCATTTCCCCAATCCTACCCTCCCCATTTCCAATTTTCATTATAGCTTTTACCACCGATGAACCATCCCTAGCCGCTCTACTACCTAATCTCCATTCCCCATGCTCTTCCACCCCGTACCTCGCTATTAAATTTTTCCTCCAAATAGCCTCTTTCTTGAAGTGAACCTCCCCACCCATTTACTTAGTAAGGCATGATTCCTATCTCTGATACTGAAAATCCCCAATCCTCCATTTTCCTTAGTGTCCCTAGTCTCTTCCCAATTCACTAGGTAGATTTTCCTTATGTTCTCCATTCCTTCCCACAAAAAATCTCTTTGAATTTCTCTAACCTTTTTGCCACCCCTTTCGGAATCTCGAACAACGAAAGATAGTATGTGGGGAGATTCACCAGGCATGATTTAATTAGAGTTAATCTACCTCCAATTGAGAGGTAAGATTTGCTCTAGGCATTCCTCTTTTTTGAAATCCTTTCTAAGACATGTTCCCAAAACACTTTCGATCTCGGGTTTCCACCAATTGGCAGTCCAAGGTACGTAAAAGGAATCGTTCCGATGCCACATCCAATCTCCCTTGCCAATCGTTCGAGTTCCTCCTGTCTCAACCCCCACCTTGTGTGCTAACGTTCTTGCCAACTCCGACTATCTATTCTCCTTTCGAACTTCTTACTATTGCCTTCAACATAAGCATTATGAATTCATGCATTCAACAATAGTGCTTGATTGGACTAATGAATTCTACTTAGTGGTTGATTAGAATCCCCGGTGGTCTTTTGAAGAAATAAAGAGTATTCTAATGCTAATTGGGTTGGGTCTTCGTCTTTGTATGAGATCATCCATTGGTTATTAGATTTTCATTGGAGGCAACTTGGTGACTTGAAAGTTAAAAGACTTAACATTTGGTGGCTAGTTTAAGTGTCAAAAGCATAATACAGAGTAATGCTTCACATTGTTGGGAATTGATATCAATAAAAGCATTGGTGAAAGAAATGGGTTTGCACTAAAGTGAGACCATGAAAATTCTCCATAACAATCTAGTTGCAATTTGCATAGTAGAAATCTAGTGTTTGATGAAGAAGCATAATACATAGAATCTGATTGTTAGTTAATTTCTAGAAAGATTTGTTGATAATGAAATCACTATTACAAATATTAAGTGAAGGATGAGCTTATAGACATGTACACAGAAGCACTATGATTTGATCAGCTTAAATTAATTAGTTCCAAGTTGAATATGTATGATAGTTATGTTATAGTGTGTTTGAAGTATTGTTCATCAAGAGTACCATTAGAGGGCAAAGGCTATGCAAGAAAGACAAGGAACAAGACCATAAAACTAGTGATAGTGACCCAATGTGGGGTAGCTCAATTGGTGACTTCTCGCCTCAAGAAGCGAGAGGTTGCAAATTCGGGTCTCCATGACGTTAACCGGTGGCTGTCCTGTCTGGGTGTGGGACGTCACCTGAAGTGGGGATTTTAGGAGAACTAACTTAACCCCAGGAGTTTCAAGGAGATTTTCCCCCTTCGTACTAAAAAAAAACTAATGATAGTGATATGATGATCAGGATATTTTCTAACATAGATATGCTTTTACCACTTTTGAGAGACAAACATCAGTTACCTAAAGATCAATATATGAATATTATGTTAGATGTATCTCTGCCCTTCCCCCCTTTAAAAGGAAAAAAAAAAACTTATGCTATCATTCAATTAATAAACATTCAGATATATGTTAGAGCCCCAGTTTATCTGTGTCTCCGTTCGTAACAAATTGTCAGAACCTTGCCTATGGAAGATGAAGATATTGCATGAAGATTATTGGAAGTCAAGCTAGCCGTTGGAAGTCAAACTAGCCGTTGGACTATTTTCTATAAATTCAGTGCTCATTTCAGAGGCCATTTAATTGGAAATTAATCATAAATCTTCCTAGACTCTGAGAAGAGGTTCCAACCATAGTTAGACACCTTTAAACCTCTCCAAATCTCTCAAATCACATCTACAAACATCAATGGAATACCAAAAGCTATTTTAAGCTTTCTTTGATGTGATTTAGAGTTAATCTTCTAAGGATTTACTGTAATTTCTTTATCTCACCCTAGACCTAGCCTCCTCTTCAGTTGCAAACACTAAGGTATCTCAAAGCGAGGAGGCATTTTTCAAGAACACATTCGAGATCTTTTTGGAGCTACAAAGGAAAGTGTTCTTGTATTTTTATTTATTATACATTGTAAGGTGGAGTAGACCTTTGTGATTGAACCACCATGAAAAATAGAGAGTCGAGGAGCAAACCTTGGTGGTCGAACCTCTTAAAACTAGATATATATTGTTAGGGTGGTTTACCCTTTCACAGTGTGTTTCGGATAACCCAAGGTTGGGTGAGTCCAAGAGTGGACGTAGGTTCAGGAGAACCGAACCACTATATATCGTTGTGTATGTGTGGTTGTTTGTGATTTTGTTTATTGTTTGCACACTTGATTATTCCGCTGCACATTTGTTTAATAATTTGAAAAGGGTAATTAATAATTTGGAATTGGTCCTATTCACCCCCCTTTACGACCATGCATTGTTCTAGCCTGGATTTTCAATATATAATTTATGTTTGAAAAAGGAAGGAACAGAAGGGAAAACATTTGGCAGCCAAGAGGCCATGTTGAAAATTGTAAAAGAATCTAATTGTGTTGTGGAATAGTGGACATGACAGGTACTTGTTGATACATGATACGTATCATGTACATTCCTGTAGTGGCAGCATGAGGGTTTTGCCCGTGTTCCTTCCTGCAGGGGCAGCATGAGGGTTTTGCCCGTCTTTCCTGTCACTTCTTAAAGTCTCAAAAGTTTCTCTCTTACACAGTAAGGAATAGTTCTGCTAGATTCTCTGTTCAGTATCGTACTGTTATCATTATCATTTTTTAGTGCTTACAATAGTTTACTGTTAATGTCAATGCTTTATTAATGTTTTGTTTTCTTTATGTGGGATTTGCAGAAAAATTAGAAGTCATGTACTCTTTGTTCAATTTTTTTTTTTGAAATTGTCTGTCATGGTTTAGGGAAACAGAATGCTTAAGCGAGAGAAGTGGCGATCCATTTTTGACGGTGATGGAAGGGCTTTTGGCTTTAAAAAAGCACTTAAGCTGATTGTGTTGGGGGTATGTTTCTTTTTCTTTTCTTTTCTTTTTTTGAATGATAATGTGGGGTGCGTGTTGTTCCATGAAGGTCATTTTCCTTTCTCATGTGATGGATTACTTGAGTTCTTTTATATGATTTTGAATTCCATAAAAAATTGTTATGCAATACGATAGTCCTTCTCACGATTGATTTTATATGCATAAATCATAATGTTGATTTTATCTTTCATTCATGTAATAGGACCACAATAACTAGGATTAAGTATGACTATAACACCTACCCTATTGAAAATCATATTTTGTCACTTCATTATTGAAAGATAGATCTGAGCAAAATTAAGAGAGAAACCACAAGATCGTCAGTCTTCATCTTCATCATCATCAAAAGCCAAAATCCCATCTATTTCAGGGAAGAAACTTCAAGATGTGGTTGTTTAATGGTTAGATGAATATGAAGCTTTGTGGGGATCGCATTTGGCAAATATGGTATAAGTTTGTTGTTTTCAGTGTGGCATGATTGCTAAAATAAATACTAATGAGTTCATCCATGATGAATTTGTTGAAGAAATTGCTCAGGTGGCCTTAATTGAGTATGAAGAATTTAATGTAGCCAAGAACTGCATTTTCAAGCTCAAAAGCCCATTTTTTTTTGCAACAGTAACAAATGGTTTCATTAAATGATGAAGAGAATACAAGAGAGATAGACCACGTGTAGGAGGGGTATACGTAGCTATCAGAAGAAATACAAACAAGAACATCTAAGGACTATATGTAAAGTGCACCGTATACAGTATAGATATAATGTGGAGTTCCCCATCTCCCCATACAGTATAGATACTATATGTATGCCGTTGTTGACATTAGTAATGTTAACTTATGTATGTCCAATAATAAATTGCTACAATCAAATAAGAAAGTAGAAAGTATCTATTCTTAAATTTGTAGTTGTTTCCTCCTCTCTTAGTCTTATTGTTAGCATATCAAACATATGAATTTACTTCAGTTTCTTTCAACAAAACCTTTAGTGTTTGAACAATTATTTATTGGTTTATGAAAAAAAGGCATATACTTCTAGAAAGGCAAATATTGCCAATATTAACTTTATATACCTTTGTGGTTAGGGTGTGGATCCTTCTATAAGAGCAGAAGTATGGGAATTCCTTCTTGGTTGTTATCGATTAGGAAGCACTGCAGAGTATCAAAGGCAACTTAGGATGGCTCGTAGGTCAGTTCGTTTTATTTACCTCCTATTTTAGTTCTAGTTCTTTTGAAAGATGAAAGAAATGTTTCTTTATCATTCTTCGGAAAAGAAATGTACTAATCATGTCAATATAATACATGTGTCGGAGAACTAATGAAACTGTACAAAAGCTTCTCACCAAGCACAATCTCTTATGCTCTTGTCAAAGGATTTTTGCCCTGTTAATCCAATTTACAGCATTTATAAGATCCTGACTAACTTCTTAGTTTCTTACCATCATCCTGAAGCTTGCCATGCCCTCCCTTATATGCTATTATGTTCCCTTTTTTTATAAAAATGGAGGTGGTATTCCATAGATAGATAGCTCCCACATATGTTATTATGTTCCCTTTTATATATATATATATATATATATAATGGAGGTGGGTTCCATGGATAGATAGATCCTTTAACGCCCTTAATATGTTATTGTGTTCCTTTTTTTATAAAAAAGAAAGGGGTATTCCTTTAAGGGAAACCCCCTTAACATGTCATCATGTTCCCTTTTTTTGGCCTATCTTAACTCTCCCATCTTGTGAATTGTCATGAACATCCTTTGAAACTCCTGTCCAATTGATCATATGCCTTTGGGTTTAACATAATCTATCTCGTGCCATTGAAATTTCGACCCCAAAATCAATGGTTCGGATGTTTAAATGGGTCCCAAATTTTGCATGTAAGGTTTCCATGTGATTTCATTTACATCTCCCATATAAACCCCTTTAAGTGGTGGGAATTGCCCTCTAAAATGGCCCATAAAAGGAGTATGACTCTCATGAGCACCTGCAAAAAACACATAAAAGCTACATGCAAACACATACAACCCCTGTAACCCACCGATATGGGGCCCACCAACAGCAATGGATCCATTGGAAATGTATAAGCTTGAAGATAGGTTCCACTAAAAAACACCTTGACCAGATCAATCAAACCATTTTAAAGGCTATGAAAGTTTAGGGATTAAAAAAAGTCAAAATAATCCCTAAACTCTTCTGGTCTTCAAAACCATGGCTTCAAGCATATATTATTCAGTGTGGACCCATCACTGTCACCATCTGTAAGTTCCACATAGCAGAGTTTATGAAGGTGTACGGGAATCATCACCCATAAACATATACCTGTGTGTGTGTATGCATCCATGTGCATGCAATCGCATGTGTTACAAGACTTGATGGTTGTATGTTTCCAGAAATCATCATAATTTTTATTTTGTATTCTTTAATTGATAAGAAAAGGTTCATGGAATGCTCTCTAATGCAGGGAAAGATACAACAATTTAATCAAGCAATGTCAAACCATGCATTCAAGTATTGGCACCGGCACCCTTCCCTATGTTATTGGCTCCAAAGTGATGGATGCCAGAACTACCCCTGAAGATGGTGGCCACAAGGAAGCAGAAGTTGGAAGTATGCGAGTTTCTCAGATACTATTAATGATATAGAGGCCAATCCTGATTTGAGTAATCAATATGCAGATGGACTATATGCTTGTCAAAGAGAAATTTCCAGTAATTCAGCTGATCTTGTCAGTGTTGGGGGAAGCACAGAGGATGCCATCTACGATTCTTCATATACTGTGCCTTCTGATCCACACTATTGTGTTTCTCCAAAAGCACAGAGAGTGCATGGATCACAATATGAAACCAAGAGCTATTTTGATTTTCCTCCTCTTCCAGTTACAAATTTGTTTGAAAAGAACAATGCAAATGATATAGAAAATGAGGCACTTGATGAAAGAGTATCCACAGAACAAAGATTTAGTGTAGCGGATGAACCCATGCATAGTTTTCAAATTAATAATAACATAGATCAAATTACAGAATCCAGTATTTCACCATCTACTGATGTCCTGCATACAAATAATGGCGAGATTGAGATGTTCAGTTCTAATGTCCAAGGACAAGAGCTGACAGACTTGGAACACAAAAATGCAGCAGTAAACAGAGAGAGAGTATCGAATGTGCCAAAAGCAACCATAAATTCAACCACATCTGGAGCAACAGCTGTGGAAGAACGAGTTTCTGAATGGTTATGGACGCTTCACCGCATTGGTAAATCAGATATTTACTTTTTTTTGAGTAATTATTTATGTTCTTCTCTACTCCATGGTAAAGTACTTCCGGTGCTCATTCCATGGTTAATTCACTTTATTACTTATCCAAACTGACACAGCATGCAATTCCAGTTGTTGACGTGGTAAGAACAGATAGCCATCTTGAGTTTTATGAGGATACTAAAAATATTGCTCGAATGTCTGACATTCTTGCTGTTTATGCATGGGTTGATCCTGCTACTGGATACTGCCAAGGTTGCCCCTTCCTCATTTTTTATTTTATTTTTGTGACTGTAGAATGCTAGTTTTGTAAACATTTCTCCATGAAATTCGTACTAAAGAAAGTTTGAATCAATTTATCCAATATCATTTTAAAATTTAATGAATCACAATTGGAAATCTGATTTTAGGTATGAGTGATTTGCTGTCCCCATTTATTGTCCTCTATGAGGATAATGCCGATGCATTTTGGTGCTTTGAGATGCTTCTACGGAGAATGGTAACTCTATACTTTGAGGGGACGCAAGATTGATTTGTTCTTTTCTTTCCTGTATTATGTTCAGGATAAACTGATTATTTTTTTCCTTATGGTCAGTAAGTGTTCTTATTTTGTTTTTGGTGCCTTTTCCAGCGTGAAAATTTCCAGATTGAAGGGCCAACTAGAGTATTGGAGCAGTTACAATCCTTGTGGAAGATCTTGGAACAAACAGATGCTGAAATGTTCAAGCATCTTTCACTTATTGGTGCTGAAAGCCTTCATTTTGCTTTCCCTATGTTACTTGTACTTTTTCGGCGGGAGCTGTCCTTCAGTGAGGCCCTTCGCATGTGGGAGGTCTGTATTTCTTAGCTGCTGTAATTACTATAGTATATGATACAATTGCAAGTTTACCATCTAAATCTTCTAATAAATGATTGTTTCTGGATTAGGGGGAGTTGGGCTGGGAAACTTCAAGTTCCTAAGAGAAAATGTACCCCCTTGTTTGGATAGACGAGAAAGTGGGCCCCATGACAAATAAACTTGCCCTGAAACTGGTTGATTTTTTTACCCCCAAGGGTAAACAAATCAGTGACCCCCACAGGATACCTCCCCCTGTAACTTATGTCAAGTTGTCGGCCCAGATGTGATGATGATGAAAAGAAAGAAGTATTTGGAGAATAAATTGATTGTAATTTTCTGTAAATGAATGTGTAAGTGATCCTCATTTTAAAGAAGAAAATACACCAATGACATGAGAGGTGTCAAGTGACTAGATAAATTACCTTCCCAACAATTTTTTGATAAAAGCTTTGATCATCTAACAGAACATTATCTAAAGCATGAAGTTTTGAATTTTGATCGATGTGAGTATCATTAGTCTTGCATCCCAGGTAGTCTATTTCTTGAAAAGATGAGCAGTAATGAATTGCTCATCATTCCCTATAAGAACACTATCATCAAAATATATGACCAAAATAGTGACAGTGATGCATGAACTAATGATGAATGTGGACAACATTATCAGAATGGTAACGTCTTAATCTATTCACAACCAAGGATGTGCTAAATTTATCAAACCAAGCCCATGGTGATTGTTTCAACCCATAGATAGCCTTTTTAAGTCTACGAAACATACATACATTCCATGACTAGAAAATCTTGGAGATAACATGTAGACTTTGTTTTTCAAATCACCATGCAAGAAGGCATTTTTTTCATCCATTGATGAAGTGACCAATTCAAAATAGCAATGAATGATATAAAAATTATGACAAGTCAATTTTGCTACTGGAGCAAAAGTCTCTACATTGTGCACCTTATATGTTTGAGAAAATCCTTTTGCATCAAGTCATGTCTTATATTAGGTATCTGATCCATCTGGATTATGCTTCAATGCAAAAACCCATTTGCATTTTGTAGGAGTTCTACCAGGAGGTAAAGGTTTCATATCCTAAGTTTGATTTTTCCCTGGAGCTTCCAATTCTTCCTATATTGTAGCTTTCCAAAATTGATGTGGAAGAGCTACATCAACCCTTTTGGGAAGAGAGACATTTTTCACAAAAAGAAATGATTGATATGATATGAAAAAAAAAAAATCAATCAATCAGATGTTTTGTACCAGACAATTTCCTCTTCTGAGAGCAATATGCAAATCAATAGAGGACAGTAGTTGATCCGGATAGTTAGAGGTTGACTGTGTGGTAGTTAAAAGAGGAGCCCTCTATTGTCAACAAGTATAGACAATAAGTTGTTTGTTAGATGAAACCGTTACATAGGATGAGAGGTCATCAATTGGCATAGCGAAAACAAGATGAGAGTCATTCACGAACTTACAACTTCCTCTTGAAAAGTATGGAGCATGTTCAGAAAATTGAACATCCACAGAAACAATTCACCGACCAGTAATGTACAAGACATTTGTATCCCTTTTGATCAGAAGAAGAGTAACCTAAAATGACACACTTAAATCTGTTAAGAGAGTTTATTACTAGATGGAAAGAAATTGCGAAAAAGCAAATATGTCCAAAAAACTTTGAGTAAGAGAGGCAACAAAATGATGCAATGAGAAAAATATCAGTGGAGACCTGTTTTCCAAAATTCTAGTAGGCATTCTATTTATAAGATAGCAAGCAATTAACACATTCTGCCCAATAAGATTTTGGGACATTCATTTCATTAAGGAGTGAACAAACTACTTCAATAATGACAGTTCTTCCTTTCAACTACACCATTTTGTTATGGAGTGTAGGAATGAGAAGCCTGTGATGCAATGCCATTATCCTAAAGGTACTATAGAAAAGAATGAGATAAATATTCACCACCATTTTAACTCGGTAGAATTTTTATGGGTTGATAACATTGAGCAGAGGCTTATTTATGAAACTTTTGAAGTGAAGACCTCATCTTTAGTATGCATGAGATAGATCCAATTTGTATGAGAATACTCATCAAACAAAGATGCACAATAATAGAAGTGAGTACAAGAAACAATATGTGAGACCAAACATTAGAATGAACGGAGGGCATGAATACATGTTTAAAATTAATAGCTGCAGGGAAAAAAGTAGTTTTTTTTTTTTTTTGGCAATGTTTACTTGGTTGACAACTTTTAGAAACAAACTAATTCGAACTCAAGGTAGGAACTAGAAACTGTAACACTGTATTTGAGGGGATGACGAAAAGAACAATGCCATAGCCAAAACTTATTGGAAACCAGTGAAGCATCAATGGAAGCAATGTAGGAATTGAAGAGGTAGAGACTTCACTCTCTAGAACCACCATCAATCATCCATTCCATATCCAAATCCAAAAAGATAGAACGAGTGGGATAAAATGTCACAAAACAATTGAGAGAATTTGTAGTAGAGATATTTGATAACAAATCAGTAGAGAGATTAGGTACTAACAAGCATATGACAATTGAATATTGGAAGAAAAAGGAATGGTACCCTTACCACAGATAGTGGGTAAGTGTGCCATCAATGTGTCTAATGTTTCCTGAAGAAGTGGGAGCTAATGTGGAGAAGGACTACTTTCCAATCTGTTGGCCACCAGTTGTCAGGATCTTGAATAAGGAAAGAGAGTAGATGGAGATATTTGATAGAGTGGATTTTAGGAGGGTGATACGAGCAGGTAAGGGGAGAATCATGCCCTAAATGATGCATGCCTACCATATGGTTGATGGCCCTAGAATCTATGATCCAACTACCAATGGAAACTTGAAATGCTAGAGGCAGATAACTTGACTGGGCAAGAGTTGCAGAGGACTCAATGGAAGATATAGACTTCAATAGGTTCAATTGCATCCTATCTTGTCCAAATTTTGTCCAAATGATAAAAGTAGGGAGTTCCCTACTACTAGTGGAACCCCTTGTTTTCAAGTTCTCTAGCGAATCCCCTATTTTAAGTTCCCGATCATCCAAACATAGTGAAAGTCCATCTTCACAATAAGGAGCTTCTGCGACATGATCTATATTCTCAGTAGCACATTAGAAAGTTTTTGAAATGTTTCATGCTGGTAAATATCAGATGCTTTATGCTACATATCAGTTAACATATCATGGACTTACCCATATCAGTATACACATAGTTTCTAAATTCTAACTAGATAGACAACTCCTTGAGAAAGAAATTTTTTGTGATTTGATTTTAAGGGTTTTTATTTTCTAACAAAAAGTTTAATAGTAATGTGGATTCATATGATTACAGAAAATGTTCAAATTAGCATCCCTATGTCATTCTTATTTGATGTTCAATAAAATGGTGCTGAAATCCATTTTCAGAACTATCATTGTTTCTGCAGATGCTTGTGTATGGTTTTTTTAGTGCAATTGAAGCACTAGGAAATTCTGTTTTGAAACAATCATGGAGTGATCTTAATACAGTATTACATTTTGACTAACTTGCATCTCTCTCTCTCTATGCAGATATACTCATTTACATGTGAAGAATTGTTTCTAAATTGGTTTCACTTGTCATGATCTCTCAGCCATTATGTTTTCAATTTTGTGAATCGGTGTCATCTTCTGTGAAAGGAGAAGTATCTTCGATAACCCGCTTTTATTTTGTTCAGATGATGTGGGCTGCTGATTTTGATGAAGCTGTCACTCAGGAATTAGAGGATAGTTGTCTTGAACCATTGGTTTTACATCTTCCTAGTGATTCTGGTTCAGGGAGAATAGAAGAACACGAGGAAGATGGTAATGGTAAAAGGAATTCAGAGGGCGAGGTACCTGGAGTTGGTAGCATTGAGGAACATTCTCCATCAGAGAATGACGGGATGGGATCTGCTTCTAGTTATCCCTTTTGTGGCTTGGGAAGGGCTACTTTTTGGGCAAAGCATGATCACCTGCAAATTTGCACTGTAATTTCATCAATGAGTCATGGTAATGATGAATTGCCTGTCTTCTGTGTAGCAGCAGCACTCATCATCAATCGCCAAAAAATCCTTAAAGAAACTCGTTCAATTGATGATGTGATAAAGGTATGTGCTTTCCTGTTATGTTTGTTAGTCCGAATCTCCTTGTTAACTCTAATTACAAATGCAGCTCTCTTCATGTATTCCCTCAGTGCATGGCTGTTAGGGCTGCAACTCGGGTCGGGTTTGGCCTGACCCGCATGACCCAACCCGATAAATCATGCAGATTGGGTCGGGTTAAGAAGATAAAAACCCGCATGAAATTCGGATCAGGTTGATGATTTTACAAGTTAACTCGACCCGATCCGACCCGGCTAAAATAGGTTTAGAATGTGAGTTGGGTTTGAATTCGGGTTGATTTGAGTTAGAATTCGGGTTGGGTTGGGTCGGGTTGAGAATTCGGGTTGGGTTTTAAGGAACCCGACCCGCCCGACCCGAGTTGCAGCCCTAATGGCTGTAATATGGATTACATTTTTTTCTCCATTTTGTTTATCTTGTGATCAGAATCAATTCATGAGATTTATGTAAATTTTACATGCAGGGCGGAAACTAAACATTATATTAGAAATATATTATATATGCTTATATGGAACCAGAAAGGGCAAAAAATGCGAAGGTTTAAGATTAGATTTAGTCCTTTAGTCCATCTTATCATAATTGATTGATGCTTTGCTGTACTATAAGCTTTACTATTTGTCTACTTACTGATGTAAATAAAATGATTTGCATGAATGAAGTAAGCCATCTTATTTCATTGGAATCCTCAATATTGAGATATATTACATGACGTTTTGCCAATGAGTTGATCATCTTCCAAAAGATGGATACTTGCACTTCACTTCCCACTTTTTGATCCTATTAGCTTTTACGTTGCTAATCTTCATACACAATACTAAAATGCCGCACATCTGTACTTGACACTACTTTCAAATGTTTTTGCAATAGTTTTCCTTTCCTTAAGTTCATTTTCCTGGTGAAATAAATCATTTTTATTTCATGCTTTGAGGATGATGGCTTCTATATTTACAACTTTTCTACCCAATAAAATACATGCTCATCTATATCTAGGTAATTCTAGTCAGCTGCTTGCTTTGGAATCAAGTGTCCTTACTATATTCCAAAATGCTCTTCTGACCAATATTAGAAGGCTTTTATATTACAATTTTCTACCCAGTAAATACAAGCTCATCTATATGCGAAGTATTTCAGGTTTGGTTGGAAGGATCAACAGGTTGTCACACTTGTTAAACTTATTGCAGATGTTCAATGATAAGATGCTGAAAATCACTGTTAAAAGATGCATACGGATGGCCATCAAGCTCAGAAAGAAGTACTCCTACAAGGTTGAATGAGGTTTAGATGCAGTTGCATTCTTCTTTTGCCTTGAACATATTTATTATAGGATTCTATCCATCTTTGTTGAGTGAAAATTGTCAAATATATATATATATTGTACACGTTGATGTTAACTTGAGCGCAACATAGTTTCCCAAAAGGTTACCAAATGTGTTTTGAAATTCCCAGAGAGTCATAATGGAGTGAGGCGGTCAATTTTGTTCCATTCTATGATTCCTAGACAAAACATGGATATAGCAAGATACACCATCCATGTGGATGGCACACGGATTTGCTCGTAATAATGAAGTGTGACACGGACATGTGCGTGTTCAACACAAAGACATGCCTATATTGAAGTGTCCATCTAATATAGGTTCCGTTTTAACTGAAATGTGTTGTTTTGGATACCAAAATGAAAGAAAATTGCACAAAAATGGAGTGAGCAGTGAAGAATCATCCAACAAAAAGATCTCCACTTCGGTTGGGGTAACACCCTGCCATACTAAGAAACTGCTATGAGGGGGGTTAAAGAGTGGAACCAAATTCCCCACAAGGGATGAAACTTTGAGATCCACAGAAGGGTCTTTTACTTCGCGCTCTAATGTCCTCTCTCCTACAAATGAATACATTGTTAAGAATAGCTAATAGGACTAACATACTTTTCTAACTCTCTCCAAAATGGGACGTGTAAGTTCTAGACACCAAACCACTCTCCCACCCAAAAACTAGTAGCAATACATCAACCTTACATATGTCAGATGACAAACCCAAAAGAAATGAGGAAAAGATACTTCCAAAAAAAATCCCAGAGATACATTCCAAAGAAAGATACTCGATCCCCTTTACCCACTGTAAACCCCAGCCCGTTACTAAAAGCTCTACCAATTGAGGACGACTCACCATTTTGAAAGTTGTTAGCACTGCCCAAGATCCCTTTTTTTATTACCTTGACTCACTCAAACCCACCCCCTGGTACAGCCGACATTTCTCATCATGCAATAGAGAAGCATAAACCTCATGAATGGATGGAAGAGGTTTTGTGACAACAATCTTAGCATGAATAGGCTCTAAATCTGGGTGTAAACCAACAAGAAGATCAAATGTCTGCCTTTTCTCTTTCCATTTTTTACCACCTCAACATCCTTTACACAACTAAATTGGACAGTGTCAACATAGTCCAGCATTTGTCATAACTCTTGAAGTTGTGTGTAATAGTGGACTATTGAGGTCTCCCTATGATGAAGATGGGCAGCATCCTAACATAACTGATATATCATGCCCCATTATCATCATCTGAGTAAATATGACGTAGAGCATCACAAAGACCTTGGCAGTGGGAAGAAGTTTAACAGTATGCCCAATATGTGGTTCCATAGAGTGGATTAACTGAGGTTTAACTTGATTGTCATTGGGTTTCCACCCTTTGTATTTAGGATCAGTGGAGGGTGGTTCCAGAAGAGACCCTTCAATATACTCAAGTTTCTCTTTGGCTCCAATGTACATTTTTGCTGCTTGAGACCAGGCCAAATAATTTGTTTCAGTGAGCAATTCCTTGGTAATCTTTTCAATAGTACTAAGAACATCATTAGGGAAAGAAGGAATCAATTCATGTGATCCACTAAAATTATATTCGCTGTAGATTTTCACAAGAATAGACAAGTATAGTATGGTTAAAAAATTCAATTTCTAGGCCTAAATAAATCTCCAAGTAGATGAATCACAATAACAAGGAAAATTGAATCTTGTACCCTTGAATCAAACCACCATACAAAATGCAGCAAGGAAGAAATCTGGAACAAGAATGGGTATTAGCAGACCCAAAAAAGTCCCAAGCAGTGAGGGGAAAACAACCTATGACTGGGCCCCACAAGTGTGATCAAAGGTCCAAGATTAAAGATAGATGGGGGAGCAAAAACCAGCAAGGGTAACATATGGTTCCAAGATGAAGAGTCCAAGTATCGAGGAAAATAGATGGTCAAGATCCAAAACAGTTCTCTGAATTTTCAATTTTTTTGCAGAGATGTGATTTTCACTAACCTAGAGGTGCTGAAAAAATCCACAAAAGAAAACCCCTTAGAAATCCCTAGGAAAAAAAACCGACATGAATGATATATTGCTTGAAAAATACTTTAGTAGGTGAGTAACAGGTGCTATAGCAGGACACAGTTAGTCGCAAAGACATGGTTACTGTAGCAACCAAAAAATAAATAAAAGAATCCTCAAAATCGTAGATACTCTGGAGTCTGGACTATGATGATATTTGGAAACTAAGGAAGGAATAAAAGATTAGAGAAAGGAAGAAATATTATTTCATTGATTTTCAGACTTCCTCTTTATTAAGAGGAAGAAATACACTACAAAAGGATAAGTAATACAAGGTCGGTCAACTCTCTTTATACAATAATCTGCAAGACTACAAAAATATGTACCACAATCTTCTTCTTCTTCTTCTTTTTGAAAGGTAACTTCATTAATCAGAAAGAAAGATAACAATTAAGCAAAAAAAAAAAAAACTTTCAAGAAAAAAAAAGTATACACATCATATCATACAATATACACAACCATTGCCATGTTAGTGGGTCCCACATGCGTAATTGGTTCATGCTGCCAAAATGCCAACCACATATTTGCAATGAACCTATTGCTTGATTAAGTTGTGCATCTGACATAGTTACTCACCTATATTTTTTGTTGTATTTTGCCTTTTGCCCATTTGATGTCACAATTCTCTAGGAGCTAACTTCTAATTTTTTTCGACTAGATCGTCAAGCAGACAAGTGTAACATGTTCAAAGCAATGACCAGCAGAAGTGTCTACTGGTTCAATAATCCACATTTTTGATAATGAGGAAAGGCTCAAATGTTGCCTGAGATTTTATCCATTTCTATGAAGGTGACTGACTGAGTTGGTATTGCTATCCCAGAGTTTTGTTGTTTCTAACTATATATTGGAGAAGTTGAAGACAGGAAGTGATTGTCAGCCTGTTTGAAATTCTGGTTATTCACACCTTCAAATCTCTTGGCACACATGTTAGGTAAGTCGATGCTTCTTTTTCTTTTTTTTAATGAAGTTTAGCTAGATTTTAGGGGAAGTCGAAGATGTACTTGAAATGAATAAATCCTCACCTGGTCTTTCAAAAATGTCCAAATTCTTGTTGGATAGGTTCTGAAAGAACATCTCTTCTTATGCTGTAATTGTAGAATCTGCAAAGAAATGACATCATTAAGAGATGGGCATAAGATGGTTCTACGAGGTATAAAGTAGGTGTTTCTGTTCAGATTGGTCTTCTGCGGTGCATCAAAATCACATTCAAATTGGACCTAACATGATTGCCCTCGATGCATGCATTGTTCTGGTGGACCTTATCCACATGGAGTAAAGTTTCAATGGTCTGGACAAACTTATCAATCTAGGTGTGACCTACAAATGAAATGCAAATCAAGTTGAATGAGAAAAGGTGCAATTCAATGGACATTATTTCATAATCCATTTTTTCAGTCAGTGGTTTATCAGCGAAGAGATCCACTGACCCAGAAAATTGGCTAGCAAGCCTCATAATGGTTATGGTTCACTTGGCATTTAAACAGAATCTTCTATAAGGTTTAGTTCCTCAAAATCTGGACCAGATTGCACTCCCTGGAACAGATAGCTGATCCACAATATTTCAGCCGGCCATTTAACCCAGTTAGACCTTTCTAAGACCTTTCAATATTTCATAGTATTTATATAAATATTTCCTATGGTTGGTCCCATGCACCATGCCTGCTGCCTGCTCTTGTCATGCAGGCTCCCCACGTTGAATAACGTAGGAGCTGTTTTCCCAGAACTTTCTTCTTCATCTTCGAAAGGTAGCGAGTGCCTCTCGGTAGCTGGAATCGAGAGTTTCTCTATGAAGCATTAATTTCTTATCATAAATACTAATTATTACCTGATGGTTGCTGTTGTTTGGCACCATGAGTGATGTGGTTTTGAATCACTGGAAGAGCATATTTCTTTTACTAGAAAGGCTTTAGCATTTGAAACTGGTTTAATGCAAGGGAATGGACCACCCATCTAGACCTCGGATGGAGTTGCTCAACTGGCAAGCACTTTAGCTCAAGAACCAGAGGTTCCAAGTTCAAGTCCCCTAGTCACTCGATGTCCGTAGCTTGCGAGGAGCAGCGTGCATCTGGAGTTTTGCCCTAACGACCTCATACTCGGGGAGAGGTGGGGACCTTTGGGTTCTTCGTCATCAATTAAAAAATGGACCACCCATCTAGCCAGTTACATTCTGAATCATTTAACTTTAGCCTATTCCAGTTTCCTTACAATCTGGAAACCTTTTCCCTGTTTTCCCTACATTATATTGTAGGAATACAAACTGTGATCAACTTAATTCAAAGAAGCTTCCAGAGTTCCAGTGCAGAACCTGTAATGTATCAGAAAAATTTCTTTATCAGTTGGGTTTTATTTACTTATCATCTTCATCCAATCAACTGGAAATTCACTGAAGAAATCCAACTCACGTTTTTCTAGAAAAATAATAGCAAGAAGAACAAAAATAACTGCTTATGGAATGACTCATGAGGTAGCCATTTATATGATAAATCTAATTTGATTACTATAGGTCATTTCTCAACTTCCCTTATTCAGTGAATGCTTCTTCTTTGTGGTTTGGTTAGGTTGAGCTCTCAGATGATTCCTTTCCTGGTAAAATTTGAACAGGTGCTCTTACTTCATGACTGGTCTATGAAAAAGTGTAGGCAGTTTGATGGCTGTGCTTAGGAATCTATTCTTTAGCATTATCAGAGACCATTGCCAATAAAAAATTAATGTATCAGATACCTGTGACATGGAGACCATTCACCCATGAGCTGGGAAGGCTGCTGATGATTTTTTTTTTTTCATTCTGAGCTTCAGAAGAAGGCTGCATGTATTCTGCTTGCTTTTCCTCTCTACTTGTGAATGTTGGATGATGTCTGTCCAGAGAAAAGAAGTAATTTTATTGCAGTAGTCCAGTGCAGTAACAAAATGGATGAGCATTCTTCATCTGATGATGATTTTGTGAGTTGAGTCTAGGTACTTATCAGAACAAAAGCGAAAATGTTGCCTCATGCAAAATCTACTGGGTCTGATTTTTGTGAACCCAACTGAGATTTTGGCAAGCATGTTATATTGTTCAATAAGTCTTGATATAAAATGTGAAAGTTCTGCAACCAATGAAATTGAGTTGAGGAAAAAACTTAGTTTTCAGCTTGACAAAAAGCACGTTTCTTCTTCACTGACAAGGTGGATTAGTTGCAAAATAGTTATAATGGTTTAGTTTAGCTGTCTACATGCCAATCTGTAAGGTGGTTTCCTTCTTCTCCTCCTCCTCCTCGTCCTCCTCCTTCACTATATTGTAGCTTTCTATGTGCCAATGTGCAAGGTGGTTTCATTATCTAAAAAATTTATCTGGTTTACTATAGTAGTCTATTAACTGTTTGCCTACATATAGGTTCTCATCCATGTGGTCTAGTAATTCTCTAGTCTGCCTATTGGTTCTCATCCATGTAGGCCAGTAATTCTCTAGTCTGCATTGGTTCTCATCCATCTAGGCCAGTAATTCTCAATCTTTGCCAACCTTCAAGGGGGCATTTCATTACTAAGTAGGTTCAATGTGGTTCATTTTTGTGTACCTGAACATGGATTGTCAGCCATGTTCACCAGCAACTTGGATGTACAAGAAAAAATAATTCCACTCATGTTTCACACAAGCAGTGAAGCAGTGTCCTTTTCATTGTATGCTACCCAGAGTTAGCGACATTGGAAGACCTGAATTAGGGAGAAGCACCTATACATTTGTTAAATTCAATCTGTTTCTTTGGTAACACACTCTTTTATTGAAAAGAGATGGCAGTGATTAGAAATAATCCTTGTGTATTATGGACATCCTTATGTTTATAAATGTTCACTTTATTGTAATGGTACAAATATTGTTATATTTCTGAAGATTTTGAAGAAGCATGTAAATGCCACGCAAATAACGGGGGAAACTTTGCATGATCAACATGTGGTTTCTACAAGTCAACTCAAAACAGCGTGAGTAGATTGACCAGATGTTCAAAGCTGGGTACAATCTGCAGCTGACTCTGCATGGCTCATTCTGAGTAGGCCAAGCAAGCTTGGAAAAAAAATTGTGAAGGTATGCATTGAACCCTAAAATTTTCACGACTGAGGTGAGATCCTTTATCATTTATTTTTTTCATTCATTAGTTATAATTTATCCTGCATGTTTCACCACACATGCTGTTGACTTGGGTATAGTGTTTTCTTTTGAAATGGTGATCTTTGTGTCAATGTTTATTGTGGTAAATCCTCTGCAACCTACATGATCTTCCGAAGATGTTACTCAATGATCCTTTCTGTACATCTTCTGAGGTAACCATGTACTTGGTGCTCTTATTAAACACTACAATACTTGTATGAATAAGCAATAAGAACTTCTAATTACAAGAAAATTTATTGATCAAATAGAAAATTAAGATATATTTCAGTAAGAAGCTTCTAATTGTGGAGTTTCAACAACACATGTACCATACAGGTGATGTGGAAGGTTTTATTGATTACAAGAACAACCAATATAGGCAATTTTATTTACAAGTCAACTTTTCATGCCCTTTGTCATGCCAACCCTAGTGACTGGCAAATGAAACTGGATGACTAATTTGAGAGGAGCAAATGTTTCTTGTCAGAACTATCCATAGAGTGAGGAGCAAGTTCCTCTTTCATTGGTATTAAGAATTTAAGATAACTCTTTCTGTCGGCCTAATCAAGACCTGGGACTTGGTATGGACAGAGACTAAGGTGATTGCTGAGAGACTGGTTATCATGTCATTTTTTTTTTATAACATATAAAATTGGAAATTCTTATAAATTATTTAAAAGTGTATAGATTGTTGTGAAAAGAAGCAATAATTTTGACCAACTAATATGTACCTTCAAAAAGAGGCAACAATTATTGATATGGTTTAAATGATTATATGCCAATCTGTATATTAAACCAAAGGGAAGTTGCACTGCTTTATATATGCAAATCTCAAAAAGATATTGTTAAAAACATAAAATAATTGTGAGAGAAAATGAATACTGCTTTATATATTGAAAGCTCAAAAAGATAGTGTTAAAAACATAAAATAATTGTGGAGAGAAACTTAATAAAATTTTAATTGGAAACTACTTTTTTACAAGATGGAAGGATAAAATTGTGCAGAGAAGATGAATTGATGTTGTTTACAGGATTAGTTCACTAAATACTGCTGTCATGAATGATATTGCTGAAGACGTTCTGATTGGAGCAACGTTTTTAAATACCAGCTGACAAATAATAGGTTTAAAAAACTGATATGCAATATGAGGATTTATAGAACCCCAATATATTGCCTATATTTTTATGATGATGATGACGACGATGAAAGGCATTGTCCAAGATACTGTTAGTTTAAGTTCACATCCTTATGGCAAGTGATATCTCAGCCTATGTTCATCATATTTTTTCAGGATTTGAAAAGCAATGGGGTGCTTCTAGGGGTGAAACTTGGGTCGGGTCTTGACTGGACCTGAGAAATCAATGGGTTTGGGTTATGTTTTTGTGTATCTCGGGTCGGGTCGAGTCGAGAAAAAATAAATCTGCATGAAATTCGAGTCGGGTCGGGTCGGGTTGAAATTTTTAAAAGCAACCTGATCTGAATACGTCAAGTTATAAAACAGTACTCGGGTTGAATCGGGTTAGAAATTTGGGTTGGTTGGTTGAGTAACTCGGGTCAGTAATTTGGGTCGGGTCAAATCGAGTCAATATTTTTTAACATGAGTTGAATTGGATTTATTAAAATCCTATCCGATCCGACCCGAGTTTCAGCCTTAGGTGCTTCTAACCAGTATTTAAAACCTTTAGAAGCAGTTGCTTGAAAAAAAATATTGTTTCGTTTGGTTTCTGTCATCTAACAGCTATTATGAAATTCAGCCTTGTGTTGGGTCATGAAAACCTAACTTTTTTATTCTTTGTGGCAAAATATTTATTTTTATTGAAAAATGAATGAAGCATTATCTTGACAAATGAGAAAACCTTCATCTTTTTGTCGTCTTCTCATTTTTTTTATTTGACAAAATAAGTTTTATTTATTTATTTCAGAACAAAAGGTCTTCATTTTATAGCAGAAAAGTTAAAGGGTCTCATTTCTCCATACTGCAAAACTGACAAATAGTCTTTTAGTATGTGTATGGGAAATTAGAAATGGTTAAATTTTATCACATGCGTTGGATTAAGTTGCAGTGAAAGAAATTAAGCCCTTAGATGTATTAACATATGACTGCACACTAGAGGAAGTCCTTTTATCTTAACATGTTTTAGGATTTGGACATCAAAAATTTTAATAATAAAAATATAATAATTTGTTTCATGTTAAAGATGATGAGATTTGTAAAAAAAATCCAAATCGTTTGTTGTTACCAAAATAATCAAGGTCCCACTTTGTAATCTTTTAATAATGGTTATTGACATATCTAGACAGTGGTAGTAAGGTAAGTTGTGGATTTAATTTTTTTTATGACTACAAATTCCATTTGAACAAAGGGTTGATCTGACAGGTAAGAACTCACCTCAGGAAATAAGGGTCTTGTATTTGATTTACCTTCAATTCCAAAGAGTTATTCTCTATTGAACTTATCTAATTTGTGTGGATTGTGAGATTTATACGTTACTTAGAAGTGTGATGCCCCGACATCTTGGTTAAAAAAAAAAATCGTTTTGGATGTGGTCATTTTAATAGGACTTTGCTTGTGTGGCCTCTTACTCGTTGACTCTTTTCGATTGTCGTGTGTTTGTGAAGTTGCTTTCACAAGCAATCAGGGACTTGATTATATCTATTATCTTTTGTGGTAAGGTTTGTTCATATAAAATTCAATAACTTCACTTGTAATGATAATATGATTATATCACAAGCATTGTATGATGTATAATTTACCAATTTTAAGGGAAAATGGAATTTTCCGCTGAAAATAGAGGAGAGTGAGGACACCTTTCCTCATTTAAGTGTATGTAATATATTGATAGCATATTTTTTTTTCTTTTATTCGTCATAATTTTTCAATAGAGAATTGATTTGTTCACCTGTACTCTTATTAAAATGGGGTGTTCGATTCATTTTGTCCCTTATTTTTTATGATAAATTGAAAACGTAAAAAGATAAATCGAAGATATTTTTAATTTTGTAATAAAATGAGGGACGAAATGGATTTGTATTGATGCACTAATTAATTCCTTTTCAAAATGTATAATTTTGAGAGTTTCCAAGAGTTTTTGCTAAAAGAGCAATGTGACCATAATTTTTTCTAAAAAAAAATATTGTATGGTTTTCCAATCTGTAAAGGTTTGTACAATTCTTTGACTTCCTCATTTACGTGGAAAGCATGTTGTCTTTATCATACAAAAATAACGTGTACATTCAGCATTTAGAAACTTAGCATTTTTCTTTATTTACATTAAAGTGTAGATATTCTGCGGTTTTTCACACTTAAATTTAAAAAAGAAAAAAATAGATTCCTTGAAAATGAAAATGGAAATGGGTTTTTATATTATTCACAGAAAGTCTTCGTTCTATGAAAGATGAGAGATTCATTTTCCATGCTCTTTAGGCTGTGTTTGGATGGAAGGTAATATTTTAAGGGGTGCATAAGGGATGGTGCATCTAAGGGTAAGGGTATTTAAAATGAATACCCTTTGTAGGAAAAGAGCAAAAGGAAAGTTATTCAAAAAGTGAAAAAAAAGGAGGTAAAGAAGGGTGTTATCACCCCTCAATTATCAAACAAAGATAATGGGGGGTTACCCCTCATCACCCCTTTACCCCCGAGAGAGGTAAATGACAAATAGCCGCCTCTAAGAGACCATTTATATAATTCCTTGATTTCCTCTTTACTATGAAAATCAAACTTTCTTAACCAAGAATTTTCACCGTTTGAGACTCTCTGTTTCCCCGTAAACAAAAAATTATTTCTACAGTGTAGAAACGACACAAAAATAACATGGATTTTCAGCACTTATTTTTCTAACCCCACAAAAATAATTGTATGAAAAATTAGAAAACCAAATTTTGTAAAATACTTTCATTTGAATGAAAGATAGCAAACAGCATCTAACGGTTGATATCCTAATGAAGCCAACACTTAGGCTCAACAATCATGTTTTGTCTTTATTGATCGACACCATTGTCTAAATAAATAAAAAATCTTCAAATAGAATCAAATGAATAATATCAAAGGTCATAAAAATCTGAAGATCTGAAAAATCCATGTATGAAATGACACATGGCTATCATTTGTCATTTTCTTTCTTGAAAAATTGTCATTTTCTATGGAGATGGACTGCATCCACAGTAGAAAATCAAGCAAATCAGGCCACTCTTGTAATCAAACATCCTTTTCGAATCTTTTATGCTAATATGGTGACCTACAACAAGAAAAATAATAATACTTTAATTCAAAGGGATTTGAGAGATGGCTAAAGTGTCGTTTCAAAAAGTAAAAGTTTTGAATTCGATTTTCACTTTAGTTTAAAGAGTTACTTTTTGTAGAGTTTTTAGTGTGTATAGATAGGGAGACTTACACATATCTAGATGATTAATCTGGTGCTATAAAGACCTACAAAGTCAAATTTTATATTTTTAATATTTTTTTAAATGATTAATACATTAGAGAAAGAGAAGTAGAAGAATTGGAAGAAAATAAAACAAAACAAGAAAAAGATCGAATTCTTAAAATGAATTGTGGATGAATATGACCTAATTGTATCACATAGTGGTCCCCCATTTCACATTTTAAAATATGATTAGTGTTGTTTCCATAGACGGGTAGGTTTGGTCCTGCATTTATTATATAAGAAAGCAACAAGTTTCTTTAAAAGTGAAAGTATGTACGGCCCAACAAAAAAGTTCAGAGAAGTATTTTTTTTAAAGATTCTTAATTAACTTTTTTATTTTATTTAAAAAAACTAACTCTTATTTAAAAGTACTTTAAATTGGTTTAGTGAAAGACCACTGGTGAAAAAAATATATTCTCATTGTTATCGGATTGATTTATCTCATATTTTCACGTTGCCCTGCATTTATTATATAAGAAAGCAACAAGTTTCTTTAAAAGTGAAAGTATGTACGGCCCAACAAAAAAGTTCAGAGAAGTATTTTTTTTAAAGATTCTTAATTAACTTTTTTATTTTATTTAAAAAAACTAACTCTTATTTAAAAGTACTTTAAATTGGTTTAGTGAAAGACCACTGGTGAAAAAAATATATTCTCATTGTTATCGGATTGATTTATCTCATATTTTCACGTTGCCGTTGGTACTGATTTTAATTTGTAATTTTTTTTATTAGTTGATTATCTCATACAATTTTTTTCTATATGTCAGAGTCTTTTAGAGCACTCGACTAATCTTCAAGATATATTCAGGTCTCTCTATCCATACATATTAGGTAACTCTACGAGCAGTTACACTTTAAGGTAGAGTAGAAATTTAACTCAGAACTCCTGTTTTTTAAAGTAAATTTCTAACTATCACACTAAAAAAAAATGCTTATCAATGATAAAATAAAACTCGAAGTCCTGAAAATTTATTTAAAATTTAAATTATATATTATGTCCATTATTGTGCACGACATTCAAAATAATATCAACAATTCATTAAATCCATCTTTTCATTTGATGAAAGAGGACAAATATTTGCTAAAAATTACTCAAACTTTCATCAGTGTATGGAAATTGTCCAAAACCAAAGTATGTTTGTTTATGCACTTGTTTCTCCCACACACATCGTTATCATAAACCTAACATTAGGCCTGTTAAGCAGTGAGAATAAAATAAATTGGAAATGATTATGGTTATGATTATTGATTATGATGTGATATAGAGAAATCTTCTTTAGACATCTTCAAATGTTCATCTTTAGCACCTGTCATGTCAAAAGGACACCTTTGCCTACTTTCTAAACTAAAGGAGGTGTTTGTTGATTGGGCAAAAACCTAGTACGTACTTGGGAGTTTTTGACCCTTAATTCTTATGGGAAAAGCACGATATAGACAAGTATGATAATGAAATAAGAATTGGATAAAGGTATTTTTTTAAAAAAAAAAAATATTTGGAGAGCAATTGTATATAATAGGGTTGATACTATGAGCATCGTCGGTAATGTTGGGAAGATGAAAGTCGATAAATTTAGATGGTTGATAGACGGTCGATATGTATCAGTTCACGGTTATGGTTATGATTTTTATTATGATGTGATATAGAGAAATCTTCTTTAGACATCTTCAAATGTTCATCTTTAGCACCTGTCATGTCAAAAGGACAACTTTGCTTACTTTCTAAACTAAAGGAAGTGTTTGTTGATTGGGCAAAAACCTAGTACGTACTTGGGAGTTTTTGACCCTTAATTCTTATGGGAAAATCACGATATAGATAAGTATGATAATGAAATAAGAATTTGGATAAAGGTATTTTTTTTAAAAAAAAATTATTGGAGAGCAATTGTATATAATAGGGTTGATACTATGAGTATCGTCGATAATGTTGGGGAAGATGAAAGTCGATAAATTCAGATGGTTGATAGGCGGTCGATATGTATCCGTTCATGATTTAATTCTAAAATACTTTTCATTTTTAGTTTCTTTTCCAAAAAAATTAAATGAAATGACTTATAAATATTTTTACAATTAGATAAAGAGCTTTAAATGTGATTGATAAATATTTTTTATTTTTTAAATCAAATTAATAATCTCATCTGTTCCACTTGGTTGGACTCTTAGTTCTTATTCAAAAATTAAAAATTTAAAAAAAAAAACATGTAATAAAGAAATATATTTGTACCTGCCAACTTTACCAACCAAAATTTTCATAAGTTGGTAGAGAAATTATCCGCCATGAGCCTGTTCACATAGTGGATTACCGTTAGTTTTTAAAGTTATTGGATTGAATTTAAAAGTGAAAGCCAAGAACGTCTAATTCATTCAAAGATGGTAATTGAAAGTTTACTTCAAATTTTGTAATTTAGTTCAAAATAAGTTATATATAGATTAATGGTAATATATTATGATGCTAAGATAAGTTTTAGATTCGAGGTTTTAGACTATACGAAGGATTTTAATGATAGAAACCTTAAGAAATTCAACTCTCAATTACTCTCTATGGTATTAATTTCAACAAGATAATTTTATCCAAGTCAAAATTTACCAAAGAATATCATGTAAGTCAGAATCATAGCATGCGTTTGGATAAGGGGGAAGCAACGGTAATAGGATGTTACCTTTGTTACTTTTGTTTGGTAATTAAAGAGTAAGAGTAAAAAATCAATTTTTTATCCCTCTCCTTCCACTTTTGAAAATCCTTTCTGAACAAAAGTATTCATAATCTCCAAAGTAAACCCCAGTCAAATATAATTGGAGGTAACAAATTTACCCCCTCATCCAAACAGAGTCATAATTACTTAGTCTACAACATCTATGATAGATTCTCAAATTATTATGATCTTTATCGAAAGAGAGTCATAATTACTAATTCTACTATATCTATCATAGATTCTCAAGTTATTATGATCTTTCTAATCAACTCATTATTTAAAAAACTAAATGAATAAACTTAAAGTAAAACAACCTATATATTTAAGTTCTAACACTCAAAATAATAAAACTAATCTCTCAAAAATGGAGTAATAAGTTTACTAAAATTAGAGGAGAAAAATATACACTTAAAGTTTGAGATGTGGAGAGTGATGAGAGAATTTATAGAATGACTAGTATCAAGTTTAAAATAAATTGATAGAATTTAATAATGCATGAAGATTAGGGTTTTAAATTAATCAAAATATACTATTTAATCTAAAATATAAAATATATATTAGATAGCATAGGTTTTAGAGTGTTAACTCGGGCCTTAAAAATGGAAATCCTGAGTCCGACCTCACCTAATTCAGGTCCTATTTTTCAACCTTAGTTCAGACTCAGGCCCTAACCAAATAGAGTCGAGCTCAAATTTTTTGGGGTTGAGAAGCATATATGGGCTAGGTCGAATCGAAGCCCGTCAGACCCAAACCAACCCGATTTTGAAAAGAGAGGGGCAAATGTGTCATTTGACAAACAGATTTCCTCTTTGTTACAAACTCTTCCCAAAGCCTATTCGTTCTTTCTTTCTTTATTTCTTTCAGCAGCTCAAGTTGCAGAACAAAAGAGAGCAGAGTAAAGAATTCAACAAAAGAGAGCCTTTCCATATCAGAGATTCTATTTCGTACGACTCTCCTTTCGTCTCCCATATCTATCTCTTTTCTTCGCTCAGGACTGGAAAAGAAGAAAATCAGCAAATCATTGCCTTATTCCCTTCAATGATTGAATCTTCCTGTAGCCCCTGAGAGCTCCCTTCAGTCTCACTCCCTTTCCAAACTCCAAAAGGCGTTCGAATCCATTTCCTGGGGCTTTTAACTTCACCGCGTCAACAGCTGAATTGGCGGGAATCCAACGGTAGATTTTGATATTCTGAGAAGTGGGTTTTTTCTTTGATGGCTGGAAGCACTAACCGTTGTGAGAATCTTGAGAGAATTAGAGGTGGATTCTAAGATTCTGAGTACTGGGTTTTTTTTCTTTGATTTCTACAAGTGCTAATCCATCTGGGAATCGGGAATCGGGAATCGAGAGAATTGGCACTAAATCCATGGTAGATTTTGAGATCCTGAAAAGTAGGTTTTGTTCTTTGACGGCGTAAACCTACCAACCAATCTCGGAATCAAGATAATTGGCATGAGCCAACGGTGGATTTTGAGATTCTGAGAAGTGAGTTTTGTTTTTTGATGGCTGCAAGTGCAAACCCATCTGGGAATCAAGAAGGGAGCCACGCTGCCTCATCTTTTAGCGGTGGTGGTGGTGTCAGGAACCCCAACAACGGCAATTCGGGAGCAGTGAATGCAGTCAACATGGAGAATACAGGACCGGCACAGTCATTGAAGCATAACCCAGGACTTTCGGTAGAGTGGACACCAGACGAGCAATCAACGTTGGAAGATGGGCTTAGCAAGTGAGTCCTTTTATCTTTCTCCTTTTTTCTATTTGAGTTTGGTTTTTGAGAATTGGTGTTCGGCTTTCCCCTATTTTCTTGTTAGAGATGATTTTCTGGTCGATTTCTGGCACGCACACGCACCCACCATCTGATCGACAAAGCCATAACTTTACATGATGCGTACCCAAAAAAAATCATTTGCATGGTCAAGGGGTCACTTCAATCAAAATAAAATTGGAATAGATGACAATTCGTTGGGGATGTGGTTGGAGAATTGACGTGTGTTGAAGGGTAGGATTCATAAGAGGCATGCCCCACTAACGCTGGTGCTACTGTTGTTTATTATTATTATTATTATTATTTGGAAGGTTTGTTGGTTATTTTATTTTCAGAGTTTGTTATGAGTCCACTTGATTTTTTTTCTTCTAAATTTTCTTGATCTGTGAGTTCATATTTTTAATTTAAATTTTACTTATTTGTTTTGAGCTGTACGATGCCAGATTTTGCTCCCTTTTTTTTTTACTTGGGGTATTTGTATGTACTAAAATTTTGAGTTCCTCTCTCTCTCGTTTATCTTTTGGAGTTGGTTTTCAACAACAGAAAGACACTTAGCCATTCTCTCTAGGGAGGTTAATCATGTAACATATGTTGGATCCCACATGGTTGATGAAATAAGTAGAGGACTAGATGGATAAGAGTATTTTGGGGAAATTCCCCCCATACAATCACCGTAGCCTGTCCACACTTTGTACATGTCATTTTCTCCAATTCCGCCCAAACATATATGGCCTACTTAAAAAATCAATGAGAGGTCTTCCTAATTAGGGAGGCTTAGGTAGCCTCCTTAGAGTTGTTCCTTTTCCATTGCCTTTGAGTTTCTATATCTGATGCAATATGAGGTTCTGAATGATAATAGCTAAATGGATAGTATGATAAGCAGAACTGTTATGCATAGGGCAGCTAAGATAGGGGAGGATAATTTTAGGTACAGGACAGGCGATCAGTCCATAGAGAACAATTTGCAAAGGCGAATGAGGTCTACTTACGAGTGATGGTGATAGAGATGTATTCTTTGGTATGGATGTATAATGTGACAATAAAAGATAGAATTAGATATGAATGTGTTGGAGGAAGGCTTCACGTTGCTCCAATTAAAGAAAAAAGATGAGGGCACGTCAATTTAAAATGGTTTGTGCACATAAATAGAAGACAGTAAGCAACCCCAGCACAAAGAATTTAAGGATTACAAGTATACTAAAAGAACGTAGAGAACATGATATTTGATAGGGTTTAGTGGAAAGAAGAACTGACAAAGCCAACCTTATATGGGATAAATGATGATGATATTAATCTTACGAGGTTCTTCTTGTTGTTGTCAGATATCACTGAATTGCATGCATTTATGAATTCTATGTATGGATGTTTGTACTAAGGTTGGCTATCTTATAATCAACTTTTATCATAATTCCCAATTCAGAATTCCAGTTGCATCAAATATGGATGTTCTGGAGAGTTTCTTAGATTCCACAAATGTCCAATGCCATATGAGGCTTCCAAGCTAAACAAATCCTTAATCGTTTGTTACTTTTCGTGCTTTTCACTTCTAAGTTTATGCATAAAGTGCATGTTTTCTGTAATTGTTTGTCTGGGATTTACTGTGAGATTTTGGAGGTTGTTTTCAAATATATTTGGTCATGGACTCGTAGGTCTTGGCATGCTCTTTTAGTGGAGTAAGCTTATTTACTTGTTTCTTGTTTTGCTTGTCTGTTCTTTGATTTGAGCCTTCTTTTCACTGGATTTATGCAAGATCATGGGCTTCTAATGATTGTTTGTTTGTAGTTTAGGCCAAGATTTTGGGATTTTAGGTATCTGTTTTTGATTGTTGGATGTTTGTGTGTTATTTTTTATTTTCATATTTGTTGCCTTCTTTGAGATTGTTCTAACAGACTTTCTGGTTGAGTCACTGGTTTTCTTTGATTATTTACTTGCAAAGTTGCAATGCATTGCAGGATAAGTTGTCTCTTGGATCTAGTTTTTGTAGATAGATATTTGCTCCTCTCTTTTTTTTTCCTTTTTTTTTTGTGGGGTGGGGGAGGGGGGATTGAGAACTGTAATTTACTTTCTTACTTTGTTTGTCAGCTGCTGATTTTTAGGTTGTCATCTAAGTTCTATTGGAACCACAGGACGTGACCAGCTATTTATTTAATATTTACTTATTGTGGTATTTGGGATGTTTATAGTCATTGTGTCTAGGTGGTTTGCTGTTTGAATCTTCTTTATGCTTCTCCCTAAATCTTTTGAGGGTATTCTAGTTGAATGCCACCTTTTCTTTTCTCATAACTGGCCATCAGTGTTACATTGGCAATTCAGTCTCACGTACGACATCTTAATGCTGCCAACATTACATGCATTTGGATTGTAATTGTTTTATTATTTTTTTATAATTTCTTCTAGCTTTTGTTCCATTTTTTAAAATATTTTTTGTACTGTGTTTTTTTAGAGTTCTATTTTCTCCTTTTCTTTAAAGATCATACCTTTTATTATTTTTTGAAGGATATTATTACCCTTTATTGTTCCGATGTTTATTCTTTATTTTGAGCTTATTCATGCTGTTTTTTTTAGTTTAGTTGTGGGTTTTTTTCTTAATTTAAAAAGCTGTGGAGTTTTATTTGTTTGTTTGAGTCTATTGTATGATTGTGAAAATTATAAGGGACATTATGTGAAATCAGGTTGGTAGGATGGTTCTAATCAATCTGACTCTCCAGCGTTTATAAGCAACTTGGTATTTGGACTTCACATAGGGAGTGGCAATAGTACTAGCAATCATGTGAGATTAAAGAAAGTGACCATCGACTTCGATATGCTTCGTTCGTTCTTGAAAACTGGATTGGTAGAAATATTCATTGTTGCGTAATTGTCACAAAACATAACCAATGGCTCAGAGGATGGGTAATCCAGTTCGGCTAGAAATTATTGAAACCATAGTAACTCACAAGTAGTATTAGCTATGACCTTATATTCGGCCTCAACACTTGATCGTACAACAACACACTGTTTCTTGTTATGCCAGGAGACCAAGTGAGAGCCAAGGAAAAGACAATAACTTATGGTTGAGTGACGATCGTTGGGAGACCCAGCCCAGTTAGTGCCATAATAACCACATATAGCTAATACAAAGAGAACAATCCATGCCCAGGGCGTGCCTTAATGTTGTTGTCTGAATATGAAAATGGAGAAGAAAATGAAAAAATAGAAAAGGAGGAATTGATGTTGAGAATTTCTCTATTGAATTTGTGTGTATTTACAATTCTCAAAAAAAATTGTGTGTATTTACAATGACTATAGGAGTGTCTTTAAATAGACACAAAAATATACAAAACTGGTAAGTCAAATGTACCATGAAATAGCACATCTACACACTACCAGAATTAATATACTTCTTGCCATAAATGAAATATGCATATTCTACAACACTTTACACCCTACTTGTGCACCTTCATGCTTATGTGTGTTCTTTAAGGGCCCAAATTTTCGATAACGTCAAAATAATTTTTTAATGCAAATTTGGGTGGGCTTTAACTTAACGAATAATCATCTTAGGATAGGGTCAAATTTTGTCACGCCCCGACCCAACGGACAGGTGAGAAATAATAATATTTTTTTTAACTCTGAGGCATGTATAACTCATAGTCCAAACACGTGACACCTACACGTGTTGTAAGATCCCTACGGATCTTAGGACTTATTTTTTTTGAAACAATTTAGAATGGATTATCATTAAGAATAAAAAGTACAACAAATTACAAGGAGGAGGTGGCCTAAGAGAATTAGACCCCGATCCTAGGACTTATTGGACCCTTGATTTAATCGAACTGAATTATCAGATGTCTACGTACTCCAATGGAGATCAGATCCTGCGTAGTTCTTAATTCATTTATTTCATGGCATTACCCCATGCTATTCATGATGTCACATCAAGACATTCTAATTACCCTATCGTGGGCCTCATCAATAAAATAGATCTCATCTATCACGGGTCTAGCAAACCAACCATGGGAATACCGTCAACCATGGGGCCAATGTCACACATGGGATAAACCTCAACCATGGGACCTATATCCGAGCATAAATACATCCCTCCTCAGGGACAATACTCTAAATATGGGTTCAATCCTCTATGGAATCAATACCCTCCGTAGGAATATCTATCCACGGTATACAATACTCATCCATGGTCACAAAGCCCTCCATGGGAATAACCATCCATGGGAAAATAATATCTATCCATAAAACCATCACGTCCACCATGAGATCAATACGTCTATCATGGGACCACTATATCTATCATGGGGCCAACATGCCCACCATATAATCAATATCTAGGCATGAATCCAATATATCTACTATGGAAACAACATCCATGGGGATTAATCATCCATCCTTGGTAACTCTCAATCAGTAAGTATCATCTATCCATGGGTAATAACCATCCATGAATATAATCACTTCATGGGTATAATCCATCCATGGGCATAACTCATACATTCGTAGAACCAATATGTCTATCATAGGACCAACAGATCTAACATAAGACCAATACATCTACTATGGGACCAACATGTCTACCATAATACCAATACGTCTACCATGGGACCAACATGTCTAACATAAGACCAATACGTCTACTATGAGACCAACAGGTCTACCATAATACAATATGTCTAACATAAGACCAATACGCCTACTATGAGATCAACAGGTCTACCATAGGACCAACATCCGGGCATGAATCCAAACCACCATGGGAACCATCATCCATGGGTATGCACATCCATCCCTGGTAACATTCTATCAGTGAGTATCATCTATTCATGGGTAATAACCATCCATGAATATAATCCCTCTATGGGGTATAATCCATCCATGGGCATAATTAATCCAGGGGCACATCATCTACCATGAGATATTCTATCAATAGGAACAACACTCGAATGAATCACTACGTGATTGTGGCAACAATATCAAATCATCATATCATATCATAAATATACCACGACTCCTAGCAAGACTTAGGGCCTATGACTTACTAAGTGGGAGACCCACGACTAGCGTGATCAAGTCTACCTCGCCCTGCATCCCTTCACCTCATAGGTGATTCAGTCAAGCTCTAAGGCAGTCGGACCGCGTCTAACGAAGCTAGCACCACCCCCATGGGGCAAAATAGTATCTAGCTCTACGCATCAACGCACATCAAGTGTGCTAAATAGCCGTGAGAGCGCCCTCCAGCGCGTAGCATGTGAGGGACCTACTCCTCGACGGCAACCCTACGGAACCAAGTCTCCGTAGCCGACTCCCACCGTCTCGAATACCTCTCTGGAATGGTCAATCAACCATCATAATCACGTGAGAGACATACACATATCACATCTCAATATCAAGTGACCAAGTCACATATACATCTCAATGCTACAGTCTCCGTATGTTCATATCGAGGCTCCCACGGTCTCACGGCTACTCTAGGCCTTACTCATGGAATTTATATACTTATCTCATCCTTTTAACTATACAAAGGTGAGACACAATGATCTACTGATCGGACAGTTTCTTTTTCAATGGACTAAGGCATAACGTTATCAATATCACGTGAGGGACATACCCATACCACGTCTCAATCATCAATATCACGTGAGGGACACACCCATAGCATATCTCAATATAATCAATATCACGTGAGGGACGCACCCATACCACGTCTCAATCAACAATATTACGTGAGGGATACACCCATACCACGTATCAATATAATCAAGTGACCTAGTCACATACATCTCAGTGCCAAAGTCCTCATTTGTCCATCTTAAGAATTTTCACAGTTCTCTCGCAACTCGAGGCTTTACTCGAGTAATAAACGTAAATGTCTCATCATATCGGAACTCTCAAAGCATCATAACCTCTATGGGCCACCTTCGAGGGATCCAACATCTAGTATTAGGGTCTATATTAGGGAAGGTATATCCCACCAATCCCTTTCTACCCTTCACATTTGCTCAACACCTTACATCATCCTTAATATAAATGGATGACACAATGTACCTTTTGATCGAGCTGAGACACAATGCTCTCAGTACGTACCACATAGTGGATCAAATCAACCGCTAGTTCATTATTTTTACATTTGGGTTGACATTGGGGAGTGGTCATACTTTTACTTTGGGGAAATCAAATAAGGCTTTCTTAGCATTTATATTGCATTCCATGCATTCTCAATCATGCTAGCCCATCCCCATTGTAGCACAAGTTAACCCCCTTGGGTTCTAAGATACTTGACCTTAATTCACCCATATCACTCAATCTAACCCTTTATCAAGTTCCTCTTCAAATCATGGAAATTCGTTTTACACATGGTTAGGTCAATCCACTACAACCATTATCAACATAGGCACTCACTAGTGATGTACACATCATCAATTAATCCAAGTATGGCATTAAAACACATTTATCATGCTTATTATATGAGTTACCCATCTAAGAATTCACAATCATGAGAATTCATCTGATACATACATTACTCATAACCATACACAAGTATAGGAAGTTATCAAGGCCGTATATTACACATCTTGGGCAATCTTGATTTATCATACATTCTATCATACTTTAACATATCACAAATCTATGAATTCTCAATTATACTAAACATCTAATCATAGGGAACTTGGGAAACTCATACATATGTATCTGATACAATATATTCACATCAATCACACATAGGCATAAAGAGGTCAAACCATAACCTTACCCAACTATGCATTGGAATGTGCACAAGGCAACATTCACACTCAAACATATTATCACACACCTTATGAGTATGGAATTTTACAAATATTCCCAATGCTCTAAGTGTATGGCATTCTCCAATTTTATCCAATGTTATCAAACTTGAATCGTATCGAAATTGGTCTAAGGGTGTGAATCGTGAATCGAAAATCGTAAAATCGTGCGATTCATATATCCTCTTATTCCCATAACCATTTTGTTGACCTAGGCCATTACAAATTTGGTGAAGTTCAGGGTATGGGTAGTTAAGTGGGCTTCATTTTGCTGAGTTCTCATGGTGCTTGTAAGAATGCTGGTGCTCAGTGATCCTAGATGTTTATTATATATCACAGTGCATCTTTTAAAAAAAAAGATGTGTAAGTGCACCTCTCATGGGATTTCTGGCTGAAGTGTTTTTATCATAATAAGAAACTTTTGAATTGATTTTGTTTTGAAATACACTCTGCAGATATGCTTCTGAATCAAACATTGTCCGCTATGCAAAAATTGCAATGCAGTTACAGGACAAGACAGTTCGGGATGTGGCACTACGCTGCAGATGGATGTCTGTAAGTTCCATAGCTTTTTTTTCATATTCATTAAAGCTTCAATCCCTTTTGGCAGGTTTTTTTTTTAATTATTATTGGTCGCGTTCTGAATAGCTGCAATACAAAACTCTGATAATTTACTATTATTTCCTGTGCTAATAATCAGTGGAACAATTTCTTGAGAGCGAGAGGTCTCCATAGCAAAACTTAATGGAAATAAATAGTTTTAATATTGTGGGATCGTTCCTGAATGAAGTATCCAGCAAAAATTTAAGATATCGAACCATCCGACTATCTGATCTTTTGGTTACCAGTTGGATGATCATAATCATCAGATCTAAATGAATTTGGGATGGAATCTGTTTGTAATTAGACACCATCTGGATGCTCTAGTCTGTGATACATGTAGGCCATTCTATGTGGGTTAGATTATTCAGACAAAATTCTATGGTGGATTAGCTGCACAATGAAATTCTGATATGAAGTAGATGTTGTACATACGCTCTGCCATGTAGCCTATCAATATATTATAATAAGCTATAAGTAAAAATGATTGAATTACCTGAAAGAGGCATTACAACAAACAAAACTACAAGTTAGATTCGAGTTTCTACTCATTAGATAGGGTCAAGGGCATATTAATCAAAGTTGCCCAATCTCAAAGAAGAGCAAAAGTCAATACATCTTTGAATTCCTTAGTTGAATCCCCATACAGCATAGATTTTGTTTTAGGTGTCAATGAAATCCAAGAAAAGTTTTTACTTTCACATATTTCTTTTTCCCTTCCTAAACACCCATCTGTTGCAAGCAGCAACATCTCCATGGAGTTTGGCCATGTCTCTTGAAGATCCAGCATCCTCCCATTCATGAGGTATCAGAATGATATGAACATAAACCCTGCAATAAAAAATGATTGAAAAGGTAAAGCCACAAGTAATGAGCAAATGAACAATGCACTACTAAATGGATAGTTGATTCTCTTCCCTCCCTCCCTTCCAGCCCCCAAACAGAAAACAAATGTTGGGAAGAGAAAATTGCATGATTTAAATGATTTATACCAATCTGGTCAAAATCATACAAGTCATGAGTCAACTCGTACGATTCGTATCGACTCGGAAGCCTAGCGATTCAAATCACAGAAGAAATCGGATTTTGGTTAAAATCGTGTGATTTGTGGGTTGACTCGCAAATCATACGAGTCAACCCCACAAATCGTAGTCTCGTACGATTCGAATGGAAGAAAGTATACGATTAGAATGAAAGAAGGAAAGACGTACTTGCGAAGGGAAATGCATGTTTTCATCTTCCACACCTTTTCTTTTTCATCTTCCTCTTTCTTCTCCTTCGTTTTTTGCTGCTATTTCTTTAGTTTTGCCGTCGTCTCTATTGGTTTTCATGTTTTTTCTTCCTTTTTTCATTCGTTTCTCTGCTATTGGTTTTCATTTTTTTTTTTTTTCATTTGCAATACCCAACACCTTTACTTTAAGTTGACTTCGCAGGTCCTCATATGATGACCTGGAAGATTTTTTTTCCTCTAGTTTTGTCGTTAAATGTCCTCGGACGGGGACTATTCCTGTTGTTGCCGTTAGGCAGACCCTGCTTCTGGTGGTTTCTTATTGAGGGTTATTAATTATATATATAAAGTTTGTTTTAATTAAAGAAAATTATTTTTTTCATATTGTTAATAGCCTATTAAAGAAAATGACAATATGAAAAAATTATTGTATCTGGTGTTGCTGTCAGGAAGCCCTGCTTCTGGGTCTTTCTCTCATTAAGGGCTATTTTATAAGATGAGAAGTGTTCTTAGTAGTTTCTTACATTTTTTTGTCCATACTAATTTCTTATTAGTTTTTAGCAACAAACTAATCTCTTTTTTTTCTGGGTTCAATCTTTTGTATCTATTTAAAAAAAAAAATAGTTCTAATTTTTTTTTAAAAACAAACATTTAATGGATGTTATTAATGGTTATTTAAAATTTTAAATGTTGTTAATTTATTTGCTGATTTTTTAATTTATTTGTACTTAATATTTATATTTAAATCTCATATTAGTATATTTTTTTGTCTTTTTTATGGATGGTTATTTATGATGGATGATAAATGTCAAATTTATGGATGTGGCTTTAGAAATTTGTGTCAATTGAAAAATCATCTTATTATTCTATGTCATGCTATATGTAGCTATAGTATAAATAATAATTTTGGAAAAAAAAACATTATGAATCTTACGATTCTACGATTTCCGATACACTATTCACATCCTAGACTGATTTTTCGATATGATGCGAGTTTAACAACATTGATCTATACTTTAGATTTTAGAAGATGGCTATCCAAGAAAAAAGTCATGACCCTAAATGGATTTCCACGTTGTTGGTTCATTAGACCAAACTAACCCATCTTTCTCCTCCCAATAAATAAATAAATAAACCTCTATTAGTTATCAAACTTTAGAGGCTTTCATGTTATGAAATTTCTCAATCCACAAGGTTTCTTTGAAAAATTAAATCCCATACTGCTTTCCCCCTACAAAGTCAGCAAAATCTATTTATGCTTGATCCTTCTTATTTGGGATCAAGTAAGGCCAACAAAGAAAGGAACAATCTCCAACCAATTTCCCCATGACTCATTTATCCCCATTACTTGTTAAAGATCCCGAGTCCCAACTAATTGGGAATCTAATATTGATGTAGCTTTGCATGGGCATGACCTTCCCCCCGCCTTTGTTCCCCATATTTTTGTCTTGGCTATTGTTCCTGTAAGGGCATCTCTCTCCCCCTAAGTTTTCCACCATAATGTGGACAACAGTTCCCAATTTATTATTCATGCCCTCAATTTGCCAATGCCCTAAGTGGCAAACCATCTTAGAAATTACTAATAAATCTCATTTATTGTTTTCTATTTCTCTTTTCTTGTTGTGGTTGGGTCTATATCTTTTAGACCTTTTCTTTTGTACTGAATTTTTTTCCTTTAATAATATTATATTTGTTAGCGCTAAAAAAAGAAGAAGAAATTACTAATAAAATCTCTCTTCTAACCCACCCCCCTCCTGTTGCTCTTTTCCCCCCTCTCCCCCTTCTGTATATCCATACGGAGTTCCATTTTAATTCTTGAGCAAACTAGGCTCCTCTGCTATAATTTTAAAATATATATAGGTAGATTAACTGAATTAGATTTTATTAAAGCAATTTTACCCTCACTAGTTTCTTTCTTCTTTTTTTCGAAAATTTTCTACATTCAAATCCACATGGATTCATTGGTTATCAAGATTGAACAATGTCAAATCACAAAATACAATGGTGTCAAGTGAGATGCTTGGCTGTTACTAGTGTCAATTTCTAGAACATTATCTTAAAAGGGCAACGAGTCAGATTATTTTGAAGCTCCAGTTAGTGTTCTTGTCAATGCCGTGAAAATCGAATCGTATCGTAAAATTGTTATACATCTTGAACCACAAATCGTGTATCATAAATCGAAGAATCGTAACATTCATAAGTGATTTTCCTAAAAAATATTTAATATATGAAATAATGTAAAATATATATAAAATGTAATCATAAGAGTAGTTCTCCAACTTTCTTTTAATATTAAGTGAATATTATATAATTAGTTCATTAGAGCTCAAATTTCAATGTTCCAACTCCCAAAAGTATAAGATTAGTATATAATTCAACTATACTGTGAAAAGTCAATAATAAACTAAAAAACCCTCAAAAAATCGAAAGGTCTTAAATGCCCATCTACTCAAACCTTAAACACCATTAAAACAAAATGTTTCATGCTTTCACACTCCTAATGACCCCATAATTCTATTATTTATACGAATCGTAAGATTTGTTAATAGAAATTAATCGCGTATCGTAAGATTTTAACAACAATGGTTCTTGTTATGCTGTGAATCTACCAATTGTTTTTTGAAGCATCAATCTAAACTTTAAACCATCAAAAATAGGTGATGGGTCTGACTATTGAACTCACAGTTGGCCTAACTTTTTCAGCTCTGGTTAATGCGACAGCATTGTAAACTAAATAATGAGATAATGTTGTTTGCTTTCCTAAGACTGGCTTTAGCAAATTTCAATTATTTTATTTTTAGAAGATGCAAACATGAATTACTTATTTATTGTTTTTTTTTTTTTTTTTTTAAACAGAAACAGGCAGAAAATATATCATTTATAAATATAAGGTACAAAGCAAGAACCAAAACAAGAAAAATAAGGTACAAGTAAAAAGCTCTGTCTAAGGGGGCTATACAAGAGCACAAAGAGAAATGCATAGCCAATGTAAACCAAAACAAGAACCCCAAATTACAAGACCCCAAAACCCGAAACACCCTAAGAGAAATTGTCCAAATAAGCCTCAGTCCTCTCAACACCGATTTTACCAAAAAATCAGCACTTCATTAGCCTACCTTCTGACATGCTTGAACAAAACTGTTCTAACTCTGCATATCCTCTTAATGTCCCTGACAACATGCACCAACCTCCAAGGTGGCTTCTTTCTGCCACTTGCCCAGGTCAATCAGGTCACTCTCTCCATAACTTAGGCAAAGCTGAATTACCCTCTTGATCCCTAGTATTTGTGCCTCATTAGATTCCTTGTTCCCAACCAGTTCTGAGAAAGCCAATGATGAAGGCGAGGGTTCTTTTTAAGGCCTACCTACGTCTTCAATATATAAAAAGCAGTAACTTAAAATTTGGCTCAAGTTACGGTGCGCTTGAGAATACCCGAATCGCATAATCGCCTGGAGAGTTCCTTGGATCTCTCTCTCTCTCTCTTTCAAACGCCAATTGATATTTAACCCCAAATTTGGGTAAACGGAAACTCAACTGAAAAAATACCACCTAGTCTCGAAGAAAATGCTCAAATCTCACTGGGAACATCGATACCTTGTGAAATCCACCAATGAAACCCAAAACTAATGAACTAGAATCAAAAGTTGTTGAATTAAATTTAAAATTTGCAAACTGAAAATATTATTCAGATCTGAAAATATTTCTGCAAAACTTACAACAGTATGCTTGCACAAAATTAAATTTAATTTCAACAAAAAATGAAACTAGAATTCAAAAGAAAATTGAAAACAAACTTACTTCTGCCAACAGGCCAAAGAGACTCTTCTCTACAAGTCAATTAACTCAACTTCAAAGGCATACAAAGGATATTTACAATGGCCGTCCATGCCTACAATTTATAGAGGTTCATGGTTGAAAAAAATAGAAAGATTAACAAAAATACAGTTTACTGTCACTCTCTAACACCTGATTACAAAACTAGTCATAATTTTGGCTACATATATCAAAATTATACAAATAGGGGTTTGATGGAAAGGTTATTGAATAACCTTTCCAATGAATCGAATTTTATGAAAACTTGATATTGTTTAATACATCAAATAAGCCTGCAAAGTTGCACAATGTTTTCTGCCCATCCATGAGTGACACGTGGCTTTATTACATTATAAAAATGGGAAAAAACTTCAATGGATGATCAGCTGTTGTTGTTGAATGCTAATTCAAAGAAGATTTCAATCTAAACAATCTGCTATGGGCGATCCTTGCAAAGGCTGGAAAATTCTGCTGCAAGTGTTTTAAGGATGCTGCTGTTTTTGGCTGATCTTGTTCCTTCATAGGGCTTGGACGAATTTGAGAGAAGATTTGGACTTAATTTCTTCTCTTTATTTGTTAATGAATTCCACATTTAGAAAGGAGGTGGAGGAAAGTAGGTGCAAAGAAAGGAGGTGGGAATGTATTTTTGTTTAATTTCTTGCAACCAGCAAATGGACCTCTTTTTTGGGCTGTTTTGAGTGGAAATTCATGGGCCGAAGACCTGACCCATTATACCAGTCCTTGGGCCAATAAATTGGACAATTTGGGCCCCATAGGAAGGTTTTTTGGATCCTGTGTTGACAACCCAAAATTCTTGCACGAATTAAACCAATTTCAGCGTTTTCTTCTAATCTTTGGCCCATTCTTTTATAAAATTAATTTTTATTTGCTGCATGGTTTTTGAATTTTTGCCCACATCAGCCATGGTGATCTCACCTTTATCGTTATGCACTATCCCTCCTATGCCTGCCGGCCCCAGTTTATCCTACCTGCCCTACTCACATTGATCTTGGAAAATCCATGCTGAGGACACACCCAACATTCCTTAGCTATTTATTTACTGTTTTGTCAATCAAATTGAAATGAATCTGCAGGAAAGACGAGTGGACTCAATAATGATTGATAAAACGAAGTTGAAAACTTGAAATCAGTGCCCGAAATGAGTTGTTATGGAGCAGAATCTTTTGCAGATATGAAATCATGTCAACAATCGTCGGGATAAATTGTCCCAATATAATAGGTTTTTTTAACATACCTGATGTCCTCTATCAATTACTCCAGCCACAAATAGAATGCATCAGGTGCTCCTAGACGTATCAGAGGTGAAGTTTCGAGCCCCTCTTGATATTCCTCCCTTGGACTAAGAGGGATGTTGGTGTCCCGGCATTGAGAGCATCAATTCCGAGCTTCATTATCACAATCAGCCCAGTTTTTTCTTCATTTTCCCAGTTTGTTTTTTTCTTTTGTTTGTTTTCTTGTGCGTTTAGTCCACGTGTCTAGAACTAACTTAATCTTTCTGTTTGATTGTGCTTTTGTATGTGCTCCTCTGGTGCTTTTTCTCTATTAATATAGTTACCATTTCCAAAAAATAATAGGCTTTTTAAATACATCTTGTAGACTTCCTTGAACTGTCTAATTGATTGATAGAGCCACATGGCCTGTTAAAAACTGATAGTTCCAGTAACATTAGTCAGCATCATATTATGTTTAGACCAAGATTCAGCAGATTTAGGGCCTGTTACACCTAACAGAATAACAGCTCTTTAATCGTACTTCATACATGTGATTTTCTACATAAAAAAATGGTATCATGAATGAAATAAAATCATGAAACATGCTTACAATAGGCTTTTGTAAACATGTCAAATCTAGGCTTACACTGACCTTCCATTACAGTCTGATGTACCACGAGTCTCCAGACTCTTATTTGTTGACATCAAATTTAGCATGGTCTGAGATTTGTCATGTTTAGATCCTCTTACACTTAATGGCCTCTTATATTTTAGATATTTAGCATGATTTTTACATATGGGTCGTGGAATCTATCCATTCTGATTGTCTCGTTTGGTCTATGAAATATTTCCCATGTGGGGATCTCTACTGCATTATAATTTAATCCTAGCTTTTGGGACAACTTAGAACCTGGCCTTGTTAAAACATTTTTTGCTGAAAGTAGAGAATACAAAGAACCCAAACATAACATAACATAATATGAGAGAATGTTTTTTATTGTGAAGGGGGAAAACCTAAAGAAAATAATCACTAAAACCTCAAAATCTATTCTTTCTTTTGCTGGCCTAATTTCTAATGGTACAGTAATTGAGGTGGAATTGTTTGCATTATGGAGAGGCATTTTGGAGTTGGAAGAGTTAGGAGTCAATGGGAGCTTTGTCGAAGGTGATTCTAAGGTAGTTGTGGGGTGAGCGATGGGCTCCCAATCTTCTTAGACAAGATAGAGAGGATTTGGCATATTATTGTTTTTCATGATTTTAAGGTTGCTTAGGCTCTTCGGTCAACTAACTCTGCTGCAGATGAAATGGCTTGTCAGGGTTGACTTTAACTACGGAAGTTGTAAATAAATTACTGTAATTTTAGGGTGGGGTTTGTCTATTTTTCCCATGTTGGTGGGCTCCTTTTGGCCTGCTTTATTTGTCCTTTTGTATCTCCCTTTTGAATTAATGAAGTTATCATTCAAAAAAAAAAAAAAACCTCAAAATCTGTTACAATTTCTCTTTAACAACTTACATTAGTTCCAGTGGTCATGTTCCCTTTTCAAATGTTCAAGTGCCCTAGTGTGACGTTCTGGACATTAAATATTGATAATATGGAAGCCAATAGGATTTGGGGTCCATTGATACTTTTACAGCTCTTATGCATATGTTTATTCACTGATAATACAAATATGCATTATTTGATCAACTTTTTTTCTGAATAACATGGGTATCCCTACCGCATGTGGAGGTAAGACAAATCCCATATACACAAAGCCATTTGATTTTGTGCAAGATACTTGTTGCATAGTTGTATTTTGAGTGTCCTAACTGTTACCTTTTTTTTTTGGTGCTCCAAAACAATCCATTTCTTTGCTCAGAAGAAGGAAAGTGGAAAGAGAAGGAAAGATGAAAACATGGCGAGGAAAAGCAAAGATAAAAAGGTAATATCTTACTCATATCTGCATTGTATTTTACATGTGCCATGCTAAAAGTGACAGTAATGCATCTGCTCTCTCTGGTGCCTTTCTTTCTATATTAATAAAGTTACCATTTCATTAATATATATGACATCAGGCTCTCTCTCTTCTACCTTCCCTGAAACAGTCCTTTTTGCATCTTCCTTTTTCTCAACTCCAATTTCATCCAATTTCCTTCTTTCCAAAGTTCCCTACTATTCTGCTTTACTGAGTGATCGGTCAATATGAGTCTGGCTGGCTTGGTTTTGGTCTTCACTCTTGAACAAATCACTTGAGTTGACTTTGCTTATGTCAACTTGTCTATGCCTTGAGGAAGTTTTGATCATCTCTGTGTAATTCAAAAGCTGATTTTTAAAAGAAAAAAGGAAAGATGTACGTGTTGAAAATAAAGCACCAATGTCAGTTCCTTTTCATGGTTGTCAAAGGTGCCTTGTAGCCACGCCTAGTAATGCTTTAAGCTCTAGGTCCATCTGTGCCTAGGCTCCAGGCCCTAATAAAAGGTTCACATTTGGGCCAATGTGATGAGAAACAAAATGAAGAAGAAATTGGAGAAATAATTTGTGTATATTGATGTAAAGGTATTGTACAAGGTCCTCTTTTATAGACTGAAACTACAAGAATAAAAGGCAAGTCAACCATAACAAATACAGTAGTCCTCCTTTTATAGACTTATTGTACAGCGTGTCTTTCATTTGATTTTAGGGTGTGGAATTTGGAATCATTGATGGGATTTCCTGCTTGTTTTTTGGCATTCATGCTTTGTTTTTCCTGAGAACCTGAGGGATTTTTCTTGTAAATTTCTTTGTTACTGGTGGTTCTTGGGGTTTAAGTCTCTTTATACCCATGATTTGTACTCTCATTTTTTTTATTAATATAATTCTTTCTTTTATTGCTCAAAAAAAAAATTCTACAACACAATGCCTCATTTTTTGTCTTGATTTCGTCAGTAAACAAAAGTCTTATGTTGTTTTGGATGATGATATTTGATTTTTTTTATATTGGTGCTTGCACACACACAAATACAAATACATTATTTTATAATGGTCCCCAGCAATATCAGTCTCATGCCTGGCACACCTTGGACTTGGGGTTCCAGAACCCTTGTTCACCTTGAATGTGCCTAGCCTCTTGACTGCTACTTTCCCTTTCTTTTTTTTCCTTTTTTTTTTGAACGGATATATTAATATGAAAATAATCAATTAAATCAACTAAAAAAGAGTTTAGGAGTACTAGACCAAAAGAGCAAAAATAAACCAAGCTACAATCTCATTACACTGAAGACATGAAAAAAGAAAATATAAACCACTGCATCTAAGCAAAATCCTATTGGTTGATAGAAAGAACACTCCTGATACTGAATTTTTTAGTCCGTTTTTGGCGAAGAAATCGGCCACACCATTCATTGTGCGACTGACATGGGCGAAAGAAACGTTGGGGCCTGGAGAGAGAGCCCTAATCTCCCTAGTTGTGATAACCAGTCTCTATGAGAGTCGCTTTAGCCCTTAGCCCATTTAATCGCATTTTTCGAATCTCCCTCAATCACTAGTGACCCATGCCCATAGACTAACCACAAGGTCAGAGCTGTCCTAATAGTGAGAAGTTCTGCTTCATTTGAATCTCTAATCCCCACAGACTCTGTGAAAACCAAACTCATAACCTTGCCATGATTCCCAAGGACACCTCCTATCCCTACCGGACTTGGTTTTCCCCTAGCAGCTTTGTCTACGTTGAATTTCATGACACCCCGATTCGGGGGTCCCAAGGAACTGGAAGTCTCACTTTCCTACCAACCTCACTTATACAACCATCGATGTAAAGAAGTCGACCTGTTTTAACCCCTTGAACTCCTTGCTTGATAGAAGCCACACACATAGCCTCCACTTTGCCATTTGGAAAAGTTTGCTAACCTCAACTGATTTTCCTTTGAAGATCCTAAAATTTCTTTCCTTCCAAATAGTCCATAGTATTACAGATGGAATTGTGCTCCATGCTACCTTTACTCTAGGTCCAAGTCTCATTAGGGACCATGAGCCCACTACTCAAACACAAGTTCTATCTAAGACCCAAGGAATGCCAAAGAGATTCGCAAAGGATAGCCACAAATTTCACACAAGGAAATTTACAAAAATATGGTCTACGTCTTCCTTCGGATGTCCACAGAGAGAGCAGCTAAAATTATCCTCTGATCTCAACAGCCCTCTTCTGCTAAGATCCATTCTAGTGAAAAATTTACCCTTAATGGCACACCAAGCAAAGGTCTGCACTCTGGGTGGAGTTGGACCTTTCCAGGCTAAGATCGAGGTAGAGTCCAAATTATGTTGTTGCTGAAGGAACAATTCTACCATTGACTTAACCGAGTAGGAGCCAGATGAATCACCCGTCCAAATTAGTTCATCCTTGTAAATAAAATATGTTTTCATTGATATGGTCCATTGTTTAAATAATTGTCTGTCCAATGGTATTTGTTCAAGCAATCCTCAACTTTTTCATTGTTACGGGAGGATCTTTTAGATCTGTACTGAAACCAGCTCAGAAATTATATGCTGCGACACTCGCCCAGATTTTTTCTGGAAATATTTGGACCAGAAATATTTGTGCAACTATCTACTTTGTTGGTGCTGTTATTGTTGTCGTCGTCCTTAAATGTTGCTCTGAGACTGGCCAAAAAAAAGAAAAAATCATGAAAGATTTGCACACCCCACCCCACCCCACCCCTCGTCTCTCTTTCCAAGAAATTTTTGTGAAATATTTACTTTGTTGGTGCTGTTATTGTCATCGTCGTTGTTAAATGTTGCAACTGTGTATTATCTCTTAAGCTTGAAAGCAACTTGTCTTGAATTAAGTTCGTCGATGTTTGGAATGTCCTGCCTTCTGTTTCTCAGGAAAAGGTTATTGATCCTTCTTCAAAGCCATCAACTCACCTAGCAGCACGACCCAATGCTGCACCATATGCTTTACCAATGCTACCTATGGACAATGATGATGGCATTTCATTTAAAGGTTTGTGTTTTTTTTTTTGAAAGGTAAGGTTTCTGTTTTTTCAATTATCCCTTTATTTCTATCTTCTTATTCTTGTAGCTACCTTCTCAGTTTAACTAGATTATATTCTGATCTAAAACAGCTTTCAGTTTGTTTGTTTTACACTTTGTAATTTGGTTCAGATCCTTGGTCTAGAGTTTTTATCTGTTAGTTTGTCATAGAAGTATCTTGGAGTTAGGAGATCAGAAATTTCCTAAGAGATTGGGCTGCTGTGGTTGTTTCTTCTCCATGAAGGTGTTTGATTAGGGCCGGTCTCCCCCAGCTCAGGGTCTGATGAAGCTAATTTCAATGGAAGTTTTTCAAGGGAGTTAGACAAAGCTGATTTTGGTGGCATTGTTCGAGATCATTCAGGTTCCTTTATTATTCCCTTTGCTGGTCCTTTTCAAGGCTGTTCATCTAATGAAGCGGAGCTTCATGGCATGTGGAGAGGTGTTCAAGAGCTGGAAAAGTTTGTCTCTCGGTGCTATATTGGAAGGGGATTCAAAAGTGGTTATTAGCTGGGCCAATGGCAGTTCGTGTCCTTGTAGAGTCCTGGATAAAGTGGATGAGATTAGGAAGTCTATAAGGTCTTTTAATTTTGTTTTGTCTCATGTTCCTTGTTCTGCCTATTCCGAAGCAGATGAGCTAGCTAAACAGGGGTCACCTTTGTCTTGTGATCTATTTCCTCATTGTAGGCTGTTTAGCTCGGCTTTTTAGGCTGTGTTTTGTGGACCATTGTCCAGTTGCTTCTGCAGGTGCTGGTCATGTGGGTTGTATTCTTTTTGCCTCTTCTTCAATAAATTAGTAATCTTTCAAAAAAAAAATCTAATGGGATTGAGTTGCAATATTTAATCTAGTATTTTCCTGATTCATGCATATTCTTGTAGAAGAAAAGACAGAAGAATTGGATATATTTAACTTCTTTGAAACTTGGAGGGTACATCTGTCCTAAGGGGTGGCTTGAGCTTCTAGGAATGGACTAGCGGTCTCATGTTTGACTCTCTCTAGCGTTACCTAATACATGAGGCTTGCGGGTGGTTTCATGTATCCATGGGATTAGTCTCACCTCCAATGCGGGGTGGGGATACCCATGATATTCTCACACACAAAAAAAAAAAAAGGATCCTAAGGGTGGTGTTTCTTAAAATGTATTGTGTGGGTTACGAATAGGGTTCTTCTTGGGCTTTTGAGGTTAATGGTTTGAAACTTCACAGTTTAAAGCAGAATATATGGATCATAAGCTTAGTGGATCCCAAAGTAGGGAGAATGAATTAATTAAAATTGAAAATGACTTGGTAGCGCTTCGTGAGAAATTTCAATACTTAGGTGCAATTGTAGACAGAATGAAGAATCTGAAGAAATTTGTTGTGTGATTTTTTAAGTTCATTATTGAAGGTGACTCAACTAATGCCATCTCCTGAGCTAGTAATAGGAAATTCCCCCAATGGAGGTTGGTATGGATCGCTAGGGACATTTGGAGGTTGTGCAGGTCGGGTAGTATCACTTTCACTCACACACCTCGATTAGCAAATTGTGTAGTAAACTTATTGGCGAAAGTTGGTGTTCATAAACAAAGACCATTTTTGAAAATCTTTTCATCTCATCAACCTTGGGAGTTAGGGGAGTAGTGGTCTCCTTATTGGATCCTGTGTTGGGTAAATTATTTTGTTGTATTTTTTCTTGTTTTTCTTCCTCCTCCTCGCTGGTTTTGGGTATCTCTCTCCTATACTCGGATCATTCTCTTGTACTCTCTTCTCATTTCAATTGAATTAAGTCAGTTAATGTTTCAAAAAAAGAAGTAACAAAGCCTTGTACAATCTAAGTTGATATGACTAGATAAATTGAATTGGATGATTTTTAAAACAAATGAATGATTGGCATCAACTAGTTTTGATTCATTACAATAAGATAGAACTAGTTGTTGGTATGTAAAATAAGAATTATTCACACTACTAGGTTCTAATAATGATTTTTTCCCCAAACTAAGTAATAATAAGTCACAAGAATACGATGTTTTACATTTTATTATGATAGATTTTTATAATGTTGTAGCTTCCCTATCAATTCACTTCTCACAATTAAAACTCTTTTTTCTTAGGAAGGGTTTGTTAGATTTTGTAACTCTAATGATTATGCCTCATGAAGACTTGTTGAAAATCTGAAGTAAATTCAAGTGCAGAGGAGGCCTAGAGTTCCTCCCTTTGTTTGTACCATGAGCAATGGGGCTTAGAGGATGGCCATGTCTAAGCGGTCAATTCTTGTGATCTACTTGGTGCTTGTATCCATACATTCATATAGTTATTTGAAGTTACTTATATATAGAATATAGCTATGGTTATCGATAACTGTTGCTTGTGTGAGGTTACTGACACTTCGTATTTGGTGTTTGCAGACATTGGTGGTCCAACAGGACAGCTACTTGAGCAAAATGCTCAGGTCTTGAATCAAATATCAGCAAATCTTTCAGTATATAAGGTGACAGTTGATAATATTTCTTCTACTAACCATAAATTGCTGGTTTTTATCTTATGATAATCTATGACTATAAACTCATAATGCATGTGTAGTACTTGTAAAACTAATTAGTGAAGCCATTCAGAAAACTTAAAGGGAGGATATCTCTCATACAGATATCTGGGAGATATGGGGAGCTCGATCATCCCATTGGAGCTTCAAACCTTTAGTTGGAAAATTCTGGAGGTTTACTCATCATATGGAGACCAGAGGTGTTTGAGGTGGTGGAAACAATTATGGGTAATAGGACTATCTCGGTGAAAAGAAGATTGATTGATGAAGATGAAGAGGTTCTAGTAACAATATGTATGGGCTAAATGTGCCTTTGAGAGTCGTTTTGGGAGGAAATAAAGAATTTGAAAAACATTTGGAGTGAACCGTGGTGTGTAGGTAGGTAGGTGGGTGGGGGGTGGGTGGGGTGGGGGGGGGGTGTGGGGGGGACTTCAATGCAACTAGATTTCTTTCAGAACGAAGAGGAAGGGCAGGAAATGCTAGTTTCTCTGAAGGTTTCACAGATTGCATCAATTATTGTGAGTTGGTGGACTACGTGATGAGTGGTAGGAGATTTACTTGGTCGAATGGACAAACCCAACCATCCATGAGCCGGTTGGACAGGTTTCTATTCTTCTTAAATTGGGAGGAGCTATTGTGGAACATATCTGAAATTAAATTGCAAAGACCAGTGTTGGATCGTTGGTTGGTTTTACTCTCAATAGAGATGGAGGATTGGGGGCCTCAGCCATTCTGCTTCAACAACTCTTGGTTGGACCGTTAGGATTTCCTTAATAGAGGTAAGGCATGGTGGTGCTCCTTTGAGGTGGAGGGATGGGTGGGTTTTACCTTTTATAAGAAATTGAACCTATTGAAATTAAAGATCAAAGAGTGGTGTAGATTTGAGATGGGAGTTTTGGAGGAGGAGAAAGATCATTACTTTGGTTTGGTAGAGGAATGGGAGGTGATTGAGGAAGAAAGGGAGGTGACTGAAGAGGAGATTAGGGAGAAGGAAAGCTATGTGACGAAACTGTGGGAGCTTCTTAGGAGGGAGGAGGTGGAATGGAGGTAGAAGTCATGGGTAACGTGGCTAAGAGAAGGTGATAGATACAAAAAAAATCCACATGATAGCAAATGCAAGAACCATGGCCAACACCATCAAAGTGGTCATAGTGAATGGAAAAAGGGTGTAAGGCAAAAGGAAGTAAGGTTTGCAATAAAGAATCATTTCACATCAATCTTTGCATCACAGCTTGTGGCTATCAACACAGACAACGGGTGATACTTCTTCAAACCACGAGGACGTGGATAGGACATAAGCGAAGGCGGCTACGAGGAAGGATCTACATGATTCACGTGTTATCTTTCTCAATGCTTTAACTCCAATTCAAACTGCCAATGTAGATTATATTCTAGGAGGAGGTTCCTTACCTAGGCCTAGCAGGGGGGTAGATTCACACACACCCGTGGTAGGAAGTGTGATTTCCATACGTAGGGATAGGGACGACCGGAATTTGAGGAGTGTTGCTACCACATTGTTGCCTCGGATACTAGGTGTGAGAGGGGGAGTTGGGCCGTCATTGGAAGTGGTTTCTTTTAATAGAATTTCGGAGGAGAGGGTCCCTTGTCTGAAGAGAGATTTCGAGGAGGAGGAGGAGGAGATATTGGAGGCGTTACGAAGTGTTGATTGGCATAAGGCCCCAGGGCCAGATGGGTTCAATTTTAGATTCTTGAAGTCTTATTGGGGGGATCATTCGGGAAGACTTTCTTAGGTTCTTCAAAGAATTCCATAGTAGGGGAATCCTAAACAAAGAATTGAAGAATTCGTTGATTTCCTTGATTCTGAAAAGAGAGGGGGCATCCAAATTTTCGCACTTCAGGTTTACAAGTCTTGTAAAGATCCATTCCACCAACACAATATTGTCCCCTTTGGACCCACACACGGGCCCTCACGGCTTTGCATTGACGAGCTAACCCGATGTTGCTTCCAAAAGGCCTTGTACTAGGAAAGAGGAAGGCTACCACTTATATACCAGGGAATTTTCAACTCAACTAGCAATGTGGGACTTTTTTCTCCATAGGCATGCTCCACACTATAGACCCCCTTTGGGGTCAGGTATTACAATCTACCCCCCTTAAAGCCGAGCCGTCCTCGGCTCTGCACACACAACAACCAAGCACACACCCTCAGGCAGAGAGTTGAACGATTCTCTAATACCATTTGTAACGACCGGTCCCGCTAGCATGATATTGTCCGCTTTGGACCCACATACACGGGCCCTCACGGCTTTGCATTGGCGAGCCAACCCAATGTTTCTCCAAAAGGCATTGTGCTAGAAAGAAGAAGGCTACTACTTATATACTAGGGAATTTTCAACTCAACTAGCAATGTGGGACTTTTTTCTCCATAGGCATGCTCCACATTATAGACCCCCTTTGGGGCGGGGTATTACAAGTCTAGTGAGGTGTGTACAAAATTTTAGCTGAAGTTCTTGCTGGAAGGTTAAGGATAGTAGTAGGTGAGGTCACATGAGAGACGCATGGGGCATTCATTGAGGAGAGACAAATATTAGATGGAGTTCTAATGGCCGATGAAATTATCCATGGCGGACGAAAGAACAAAAGGAGTGGGGTGTTACTGAAATTGTACATGGAGAAAGCTTTTGATCATGTAGAGTGGGGTTTTGTATGTTTTCTTTTTGAGCAGATGGGTTTCGGCCTTAAATGGAGAAGAGAGCTTGTATTCAAGGTTCATCCTACTCCATTCTAGTAAATGGGTCACCGATTGAACCAATTATGGCAACTAGGGGATTAAGATAGGGCGATCCACTTTCTCCATTTCTGTTCACTATGGTAGTTGAAGCCCCCTCTATGGGTTGATGCTAAAGTCCAATGAATTGGGATGGTAAGGGGTTTAGAGGTCAGTCTGAGCAACGTCTCAATATCCCATCTTCAATTTGTGGATGACAGCCTTTTGTTCTACGAGGCGCCTAGAAAGAAGTTATTTGGGTTCAAAGCAGTATTGAGATGTTTTGAGTTATAGTGTTGGGCCTGGAAATAATCTAGGGAAAGCAATATAATCAGGGTAGGATTAGAGGTAGGGGAGGTGGAATTGCTGGCGAGAGTGATGGGATGTGATATTGGTAAATTACCATTCTCTTATTTCGTCAACCTGTATGGGGTAACCCAAGATCTAAAGCTTTTTTTGGAATTTTGTTATAGAGAGGGTTGATAAAATACTGAACACTTGGAGCAAGAATTAGCTTTTATGGGGGTAGACTAACCTTAATTAAGTTTGATTTGGTCGATCTCCTCACATACTTCATGTCCCTGTTTGAGGTGCCTAAGGATGTAGCTAGGAAGCTGGAGAAGCTACAAAGAAACTTCCTTTGGGATGGGAAAGGAGAGAAGAAACAATTACATTTGGTGATATGGGAGGAGGTCACCAACCTCAAGGAGAAGGGGGCTCGGGGATTTATAACATTAGGGATAGGAACCATGCTTTACTTTGCAAGTGGTTATGGAGGTTTGCGTTAGAAAAGGGAGCTCTATGGAGAAAAAATTTGGTCGCTAGATACGGGGAGAATGACATTTGAGGGTGGAGATCGGAATATAGGGCTGCTAGGGAGGGTTCATCGGTTATGAGAACCGTTGCTAGGTTAGGAAATGGGGAAGGAAGAATAAGGACAGTTTTTAAGGATGGACTTAGACTATTGGTGGGCAAAGGCAATAAGATCTCATTCTAGAAGGACAATTGGGTGGGGGAGAGGACCCTTAGGGATGTATTTCCTAGACCATTTAGGGCAGTGACTAACAAGGATTCCTTAGTGAATGACTTTATAATGAGATCAATGGTGAGCCTCAATGGACCATACTTTTAGGAGGGCTTTAAGGGGTTTTGAGGAGGTACATCTTGTGTCACTAAAAAGATTGCTAGGAGACACACAGATGTGTATGGAGGAGGATAAATGGGTTTGGGTTAATGATCCTTCAGGGACTTATTCGGTTAAGTTGATTCTGAAGACAGTCTACTCTAGTGATCAAAACCCTCCCACCATGCCAGCTGGCATGGAATAATCAGAGTCCCCCTAGGGTCCAAGTCTTTATGTGGGCTGTAATCAAAGGCAAAATTTCGGTTAAATGCACGTTGAGGAGAAGAGGATTCCTACCAGAGGGAGCCTCAGTCTTACGCACTTTATGTGGAGAGGAGGGATTGGCGGATCATCTAATTTGTAGTTATCAGTTCACGGGGGGCATGTTGCAATTGTTCCTTAATTTGATGGATGTCATTGGATCTAAGGTAGTACTCTAGTGGAGGTTATGGTGGAATGGGGTGGGGGACCATTTGTAGGAAGGTGGAGAGTGACTTGGAAGTTGATCCCAGCAACGATTTTTTGGTCAATATGGAAGGAGAGGAATTGTAGAATTTTTTATAGGAAATCGGGGGTTACACTGGAATCTTGCGTGTTGGCTCTTTCTGTAAGGAATTCTCCGGTTGCTCCACGAAGAACTTCTCTCTATCGTGGGAAGGTCGTATGAGGGGGAGTAGAAGTAGAAAACCCAAGATGGGTGTAGAAAAGGCCAAGGTTAGGTTTCTGTAAACTTAAATGATGACAGGGCAGCGAGAGGTACTCCTGGTCTGGTCGTGTAACGACCCATCTCGCTAGCACAATATTGTCCGCTTTGGGCCCACACACGGGTCCGCACGGCTTTGTTTTGGCGAGCCAACCCACTGTTGCTCCCAAAAGGCCTTGTGCTAGAAAGAGGAAGGCTACCACTTATATACTAGGGAATTTCCAATGCAACTAGCAATGGGGGGTTTTTTTCTCCATAGACACGCTCCACATTATAGACCCCCTCTGGGGCGGGATATTACAATATACCCCCTTAAACCCAGAGCCATCTCCGGCTCTGTACACACAAGAACCAAGCCCTACACCATTAGGCAGAGAGTTGAACCATGCTCTGATACCATTTGTAACGACCCGTCCCACTAGTACAATATTGTCCGCTTTGGGCCCACACACGGGTCCGCACGGCTTTGTTTTGGCGAGCCAACCCACTGCTGCACCCAAAAGACCTTGTGCTAGAAGGAAGAAGGCTACCACTTATATACTAGGGAATTATTTCCAATGCAACTAGCAATAGGGGGCTTTTTTCTCCATAGACACGCTCCACATTATAGACCCCCTCTGGGGCGGGATATTACAGGTCGGGATAGGAGGCGTGGTTCATGACGATAGCAAAAGGATGCTACTAACCTTTTTAGAATCCATAGGGGCCATAGAATTAAAGGAAGCAAAATTGTGGGCGATTAGAGAGCTCTTATCATTTAGACAGGGTATGGGAATGGTAACCTCGTTGTTGAAGGTGACTTTGTTAATATTCTTGGAAGATGGTTAACATTGTCTGTAACACCCCACCCACATGGGGTGTGGGAAAAAGTTCACATCGCCCATGAGGTGGAGGGGGTGTGGAGTTATAAGAGGGTGCTCCCCTCTCCTTAGCACAAGGCCTTTGGGCCTGGCCATGTGGGCCAGGGCCCAAAGCAAAACTGTGAGGGCATGGTGGGCCCAAAGCAAACAATATCACACTGGGAAGTTGGGGTCGGGTCGTTACATTGTCGGGACATTAGGAGGTTGAGCAGGAATGGAGGTATCAGTTTCTCACCCATACTGAGCGGTCTGCCAATAGTATCGCAGAGGGCTAAGGTTAGAGCGCAGAAGCAGCGACCATCATTGGAATTTGTCTAATTTTGAGCTTCTGGGTCAGGGTGTATGGGGTTCGGGGCGGAGCTCGTTCATCTAAACCTTGCTATGTTTTCTTATTTTGGAGTGTTATGCTTATATGTTTACATGCTATCTAGCTCATAGCTATTGTACTTTGGCCTTGTATAATTCTCTTATACAAGGCTGCTATTGTATTTATACTTATCCAATGAAATCTTTTAATGTCTCCATTTCAAAAAAAAAAAAATTAGCTTCCCACGAGAGTACTATATGTACTTCGATTGTTTAGTGTGATTTCTGTTTGCTTTACACTGTTATCCAGTCTTTGTTGTTCTCATTGAAAAGTTTTAGTCCTTTTCCATTCAATAAATTATCATCTATCTGTAAAATAATAATAATGAAAATGAGTACTAGCCAGAAAAAACTTCCTATATAGGAATCTCTAGATTTCTGACTGTAGTTTTGATTTGATGAACTTTTGAATATTGATATGTGTGTTTGGAAGGGATTCAAAAATCTATGTAGTGCTCCTCTTTTATTTCTAGAATAAAATATGTACACTACTACACTGAAATGCTTGATGTGAGAGGATTCCATCCTGCAACTCATGTTAGGCTGTAGCACTAAAGTTGCATGATTTTGTTCTATTGGATGCAGCATCTACACCTTATTGGTTTAGAGTGCCAAAGATGCATGAATTCCAGGATGTACGATACTACGATACTAGGATGTATCACTAAAGTTGCATGATTTTGTTCTATTGGATGCAGCATCTACACCTTATTGGTTTAGAGTGCCAAAGACACATGAATTCCAGGATGTACGATACTAGGATACCTCAATGTTAAAATGCCCAGGAGAAAAAAAATTTACTTTTTCTAATATAAGAACTGTGATTAGAAAAAACTTTAATATCAATAACTAAGAAGGAGAACCTGTAAATAGCAAGAACATTTGTGAGCAAAATACAACCGTAGAGGATATACTGTATGGTTTTGTGTGCCTTTTCTGCATGTTGCATAGATCTATAGTTATTAGTTTGCCATGTGTATCTCTTATCAATCAATGTTTGGCCTGTTCAGAGTATGTCTTGTGGCATCTTTGATCTTTTACAAAGTTTATGTCCTAGCTGAATGCACATAAACTTGCTTACTTTTTTTTTTTTTGGAGGGTATAAACTTGCCTACTTCAATTGATCTTTATCTGCACTTGCACAAATTACAAGCTTGTTGATTCTTTTTCCCTTGACAGTATCAGGAAAACTTCAGTCTCTTCTGCCAAACTCGGGACAATATTCTCACTCTCCTGAATGAGTATGTTATTTTCCCAACCTTCATACCTTTCCTTTTGCTTTACCATCAATATATGCATATGTAGCTAGGTATGAATGCATGTTTACACATTCCATGTTTGGCTTGTGCTGGAGTTCAACATCATGGCCCTAATCCACTGCTCACTGGTAGATTAGTGTTGATGGCCATGGCTTTTTTCTTTTCTTTTTTTTTGGGAAACGGTGACGATAATTTCATTAATATAATAAGAGAAGTAAACTTGGCAGCCTCAATGAAGGGCTACTTCCCATGGGGTTATTCTCCATTGAAGAACCCGGTGTATGTGTGCAGGGAGGTGTGGACACATTCCGAAGGATTAGTCGGATGAAACGCTTAGACACCTTCGGAGCCAAAAAAAAAAAAATAAGGGAAGTAAATCAATAAAAAAAACTCCACATTACAGCATGTGAGATCTATGCTGGAAAACAAATGGGACACTAAATTAACAGATTAAAAAGAAAAAACCACACACACACACAATTACAACAATAACCACAAACTACTGATTTCTCTCTGCTCCTGATTTAGTATGGAAATCTCCCATCCCATTTGCAGAACATTTGACATGCTTGCAAATGATCACCAAGTTGCTATTGAGCCTCCTGATATCTCTAATAATCACGATTAGCTTTCAGGGTGGCTTGATTGTACCTTTTTCCATGCTATTGCATTACTCAAATCTCACTCTATGATTAAACCTTTCTTTCCTATATTCCCTCCATATTGACAGAGGAATGCAGCTTACATAGACAAATTGAATGGGAAAAAGCATCCACCGAGCTGCATTTGGCTGCTCATTTTACACTGTTATTATCTTTGGGTGGGACCATTTAAAACATCCATAGTTGGTTTTTACCAGTCAAAGCTCAAAAAAATAATAATTGTAATAATAATCTTTGTTATCTTTCAGAAAAGGTGGGGGAAAAAAAAGAGTGGCGGGCTCAGTTCCGCTTTGTTTCTCTGATCTGTTCTTTCCTCCATATGAAAGGATGGATGTTTGTGTCCAACATGGGTGCCAAGCTTCTTCCACAGATGGTACATGATTTTGGGATTATCCTCCTTTATCAAGGGACCCACCTGGTCCATTATTAAGTGTTGAGCCTGCTGAAATTTAAGTGGAAACTGTGTTACATTATAGTATCTTATGCATGGTTGTTAAAATCTTACGATACGCGATTCGTATCTTACGATGCATACGATATGATAAGAGGAACGATTCGTATCTATCAACAAATCTTACGATTCGTATAAATAATAGAATTATGGGGTTATTAGGAGTGTGAAAGTATGAAATAGTTCGTTTTAATGATTTTTAAGGCTTGAGTTAATGAGCATTTAAGACCTTTCGATTTTCTTAGTGTGTTTTAGTTCATTATTGACTTTTTACAATATAATTGGATTATATACTGGTCTTATACTTTTGGGAGTTGGAGCATTGAAATTGAGCTCCAATGAATTAATTATAAAAAAAATCACTTAATATTGAAAGAAAGTTGGAGAATTGCTCATGTTATTACATTTTAGATATATTTTATGTTATTTCATATATTAAAATTTTTGAGAGAAAACACTTATGAATCTTACGATTTTACGATTTACGATACACGATTTGCGAGTCAAGATGTATTAACGATTTATGATACGATTCGATTTTCACAACATTGATCTTATGGTTATACTTCAGAGTAACCATCCTTTGTTCTACCCTAATACCAGTATAGGATTTAAAGAATTTGATTTCCTACCCTTCAATTCCATGCAGCTATCTGTAGGTCGCTCTGAAGTTTTCATTTTGCTATTTTGTGTGAACGGCAATGGCTTGTAACTCCATAACGTTCATGCCTGCAGCAGTGACACTTGTTAAGGATCTTTTTTGGGTGGTACGGGAATGATATTTGAACAGAATGTGTGATAGCCTCAATTCAAGCTCCCTGTGGCCAATCCATCTCCACCCCCCCACCCCTCTGTTTTTATCCAAGCATAATGCCTCCTCGTTCTCACCCCTTTATTTTTGAGATGCTAACCTGATTTGAGGTTGGTACCTGTGTTCCAACATTGAGTACATGCCAACCATGTTTCAAGTTCTTGCTAATGTGTCTGCAGTTTTTATCAATGTTGAGATGCTGAATTACCAATGTACCTTTTTAGATTGTTCGTGATACAGTCAGTATTGGCATGTCAGCTTCTTTGAGTATTTTGGGCTTGCTGTCGTCTACTACTTTTGCCCATATCTCACTTGAATGGTTCTTTTCTTGCAGCTTGAACGATATGCCGGGAATAATGAAGCAGATGCCACCACTCCCAGTTAAGATAAATGAAGAGCTTGCCAACTCTTTCCTCCCGAGGACAGCTATGCCAATGCAATCCTGACCCCAGCGTCCAGATGCATCTGAATCTCTCTCTCTCTTCTCGCTCCCTCCACCACCATAAAAATAAATGTCAGTTCGTTCATCACTTTAGCCTGGGTCCATATTCAATCTGGGAATAATTCTAATTGGATTTATTTTGTTTCAAGTATCTTTTACTGATTTATCTGTGCAGTTTATATTGATATTTGGAAGCTGTTGTGGTAGTGAGAAGTTTCTGATTGAAGTTTTCAGATAGGGACAAAGAAAGCAAGTCACTAATGTAGTCATGTGAATATTTTCATGTTTTTTGCTCCTCATTTTAAGGACTAATCCATCTCTTTTCTTAATATTTCTTTATCCAATGAGGGGTTTTTTCCTTTCTATGCAAGTCTGCTAATCAGTCACATCCGAAGTTTTAAATGTCACCGATATATAAGATGTCAGGCCTTTAATGGGCCAATAAATTTGGCTCAAATATCAGCAATTTTGGCATTTATTCATTTATTTTTTAATAATTTCACAATGAATTAAAAAAAATTGGCCAACATTTTCATTTTGGGCCAAAACTTCCTTCGATCATGGCCTTCAGTTACAAATTTCGCTGAGGGGTTTTTGCTTCTCTGGACTGAATTTTCAGTCAAAATTTGAAAATATTGGTGGTATTTTGAAAATAGCAGCCAATATATTTCTGAAAAATATATACAATGTAAATTTAGACTGAAAATATTTTGGATGGTATTTTGAATTTTGGCCGAAGTATGTAAGTCAGATCATGCCACGGTTACTATTAAAAATGGATGCTTGAAAGTCTTGACCCCAATTCAAAAATGTTCTTACGTCTCTTTAAATAATATATATATATATATGGAATTCTTGTACATATTAAAAAGTATCACTAAAAATATCTTTGGTATCATGAAAAATTTTACGAAAGTATCTGGTATCTGACGATGTTGGCCGCCAAAGGATTCTGCTAAGTGATGTAAGATTTCCGAGTTCAGCAGTTGGATATTTTTTAAAAACGAAGTTATATAGGCTTTTTAGAAACACTTGACTAATTCTTGAAATATGTGTAAATTTTCTTATCTATAACGTTATAAAGTGGCTTTTTTGTGTTGTGAGTGAATTAGATGGGTTTTTTTACCGCCAAACTAACCCAGTTGGACTTTCGCAGGGGTATGAATTGAATGTTAAAGGTGCTTCTTTCTTTACGCAAATTCTCTCATCATCTCTCTTTATTTTCCATTCTTTTTTTATAAGATGGGATATAAAGGTCTATAATGGGAGCAAGCTTTTGGTGGGTCTTAAGCGGGAGAATCGATCAACTAATATATTAATAGGCCTATGGTCAAATTTGACTAGATATATGGTAAGCAATTATATCAAAATATGTTTGAAGTTCGAACTATCACAAATGTTGCAGAATAAAATAATTAAAATCTAAAAATATTGAAAATATATATGTAAAGGTTTAAAAATAAAAATATATAGATAATTATCGAAACAATATCATAATATCATGAAATATGTATAGAATTGTCAATAACATACTTTAAAAATATCAAAGATATTATTAAGAAATTCTCTCAACAGTTTCCATACGCGAATAATTTTCAGCTATCTATTATGGGGATTCCACGTGGAAATTTTTAGTGGCTGCTGCTGCTGATGTGGCATTATCAAAATAAAATAAAGTTTAATTTAGACATTTTTATTAGTGTTTCAGTTGAGTCGTTACTTTATTTAATCAAATATCTATATATATTCAATGAAATTAATTTCTTTTATATTATATCAACAACAATTTTCTCATGACTTCACTTCATAATCGAATGTCATATAATTTAAATTGAATCATCTGAACTATGTTTAACTCTTAACTCAGTTATGTCATCTTAAAGCGGTTCCAAGAAAATTATATGAAATAAAATAGCCAGGGATTCAGGTTGTGGGGATTTTCCAAAGTAGAGTAGAATATTTATAGACAGAGATGAATGAGTTTATGGGCCTACTTAAATGGGCTGGGCCCTGTTGGAATTGGGGAACTCCGTATTGTGATGTACACCTAATTGCGACCTATTCTGGGCCATTGCAATCTTCTATACCAATTTCCAAGTTCAAATGGACTGCGAGCAGTGTTAAAAAACTTGAAACTTAGATTCAACTTGAAATCCCAATGAATTCAATAACTAGGCTGAGTTTTAGGAGAGAAAAATGAAAAAACTCAGAAATATTCATCGACTCGACAAGAAATCTTGTTGAGTCGACTTGGACTGACTCGCATGAGTCTTTTCAAGTTTTTAAACAATGACTAAGCAAACTGTATATGCGGGAAAGATTTATCCCAGAAACCATCTGGCTCATGGCATCAATGGATTGTCACCCTCATATTGACAGGATACACATTTGCAATAATGTAGATTATTCATTTTACAGCCCAACCCAACACCCCACCAAAGGTGTGTGCAAGAGTGGATGGAGGTTTGGTTTGAAGAATTAACAAGGGAAACCTTATATGATTTTATATAATGTAGTACCTAGTGTTTTCCTATTATAGTGGAAAAACTGTGATTCCTAAAACCAGCATTCCTCATTGCAAAGAACATCTTGCCACAGCCAATGCATCAATTCTGGTGATGATGGGCATACCCTACATATGGGCTTATGAGAAAAGCTTCAGAAACAGAAACTTTTGTGATTTTTCCTAAGACGAAACACACGGCTTTTCTGCTTATATTGCAAAATATAATTACCTTCAGCAGAACTTTTCATTGTAAAACAAAGACTGAGATGAATATATAGTAATCATCCCATAATATAAAGTTGAATTAATTGTCAAATTTAACCTACAATTAACCAATCATGCATAAAAATATCTATAGCTCAATCCCATAACAGATGGCTTCCATGATTCTTGTAACTGGTATCAAACATTGTATGCTTTTATGAAACATGGTAAGAAAGTATATAAGATGTCACAATGTGATGAACATCCTTCAGCAAGAAATATGGCACATCATGTCATAGCTCCAATAAAGGTGCAACAATCAGAGGAAAGGAAAGTCAAAACTCGAAACATGTAAGACCAAACTCTCAGGCTTTTTCTCTTGAAAAGGAACCAAACATGTATTGGTTTCACCTCTTCATTGACTTTCATCCTGACATGGGAAAAAACAAACAAAAAAATAGAATAAGATACAAATTGGGGCTCAAGTTAGGGGGAGAAATCTAAGCAAACATACTTAATATCATTTCAAGGCTGCCAAGATGTGCAAGGTTGGATGGAGTGTGGAATAACAATAAATGATAAAATTAGAAATAAGGTATGAATCCATGCATTACAGGAATTCCTAAAGGTTGCACCAGGTACCAGTAGGGAAAAAAATAAAAAGATGAGGAAATTTTGTTTAAGAAGCCCCAAGTTGTTTAGTAGCAGGGCAACAAGTAGAAGGTACTCAAGGAAGGGGCGATCATTAACACTCGGATTGATGTGGTAAGAAACAATATGATAGACTATGGACTAATGGAGAACATGATTTTCTAATAGGGATTGATTGGAAAAGCATAACTAAAAAAACCAACTGCATAACTTAAAAAGACAGCATGAGATAAGTGACCCTGATTCTGATGATGATAATTGAATATTGTGAGGACATCCTCTCAGGGATGCAGTCATTGCAACAAAAATATCATCCTTCGTGGATGAGATATGGTTTTCCAAACTACCCAAAGTGCATAAAGAACAAAAAGTCAAAAACTGTCTGTTGAGCTCAAATATCTAACCCAACCTCAATGAAGACATCTGGATGCATGAGGAGAAAAGTACTCTCCTAACCATTTTTAACAAAAAATGGTTAAATTCATTTCCATGTTTAGTGAAGACTTGGTCATTTTACAAGAAAGTATTGCATGCATCCAAGGGGAGCCTAAGGACCTGTTTGGTAGCATGTTAGTGGAATTGTGACATCCAAAAAAAAAAAAAAACAATTTCATGAAATTTATAAACCCATGTATGGAACATATATTTTGGAATTTGAAGGCATGAATCACTTTAGACACAGAATTTTACATTCCAACTACAAAATCTATGCCTACCAAATGTTGAAAATAGGAAATTTGTAAACCAATCTTCATGGATCCGTGGTCTTAGTTGGGTGATATTATCAAATCTAGTTTTATTAGTAGTTTCCATATTTGGATCAAAGATTGGGCGATGGTACATGCGTCTTAATTGTATTAAGATTGCTTTTAGTAGCTGCTCAAATCAACAACTTTGTTAAGGTCGGCCATTGCTAACATTATAATATTAAATACAAGTGTCTATACAAACACAATCAGTGAATAGGAAAAAAAAACATATAGAGAGAACAGCTTGGTTGGCTCCTCTCTCCCTCTCTGCATTGGGTTGTTTGTCTCCATTGCTTCAACCTTGTTTTCATGTGCATTGGGCTTGAATGTTTGCCTTCTAGTGCACGTTCCATGCATGGTTTATGAAAAAAGATTAGCAGTAGTTAACATGGGTTCTTGGTGCCTTTTTTTGTTCTCTGTAGTGCACCGAAGCACATGAACGGCAGGCTACTGTGTCAGGTTCGCCACACCAACAACATGCCTAAGCACATGTCATGTATTAGGTGGTACTACAATCAAGATCTAGGAGCCAAGTTTGATTCCAACCATAGTTTAAAAACTCAAAAATACTCAAGCAAATCAATCTGAGTAACTCAACTCTATGGTATTTTGAGTCAAGCAGGTCAATGAGTTTTACTGAGTTTTTCCAAGTTGATTCAAAAACTCGGCTGAGTTACTCAACTTGATAAGACTTTGAGTTGAGTCCGAGTTTCAAGTTTATGAACTTAGTTCCTACACCAAACATGGAAGTGCTATTTTAGGAAGAGTTAGGCCAGACAAACCTTCTAGACAAGGCTCTCTAATGAGATCTCCTATTAAATGGACCGTGGGCTGTACATAGTTGGGTGCATCCTATGGGTGTCTTATATAGCTATGGAGCGTGTAAAGTTTCACCATAAATTGATCCAAGTCATAGCCTTTTAAGTTTGAATAATATAAGCCATTGATTTTTACAAATTTAAATCAATGGATAAGATGACAAAAGGAGGTATACACCCTACTCATATCTTCCTCTTTACATCACACCCAACCATATGGGTCCAAGACCTATTTAAAGGGCGTCTCGGAATCAAGTCTCAGTAGAAGAAGTCTATAGAGTCTTTGTTTCAGATGCATGGGAATGAAAGCAATTTGAGAAAATAACCTATTATCAAAAAGGCTAAACCCATTTCTATTTTCAGTTAAAATTTGATTATTTTCCAAGAAAAATACTTCGCATGCATCCAGATGGGATCCTAAACCTCGTCTTCTACTTCTCTCATCCATAATCAAAACCCAATATTTCTTACAAGTAATTAGAAAAACAAAATAAAAATAAAAAAATCACCTTGACGACTTCCAAATTGTGATGAAGGACCGATTCAAGCTGGGAAATTCTCATTTCTAAGGCATCGAATTGCTGTTTCATCTGTTAAAAAAAAAACGAATCAAATGGCAGGAATCAAAGTAAACAGAAAATGAAAGAAAAGATGGTGTTATAAAAGAGATTCACATCGGAAGGAAACAGAAGATCGATGAATCATTAGATCTTTCCAGACAAAGTGCGAAATAGCAGCTCCCGACACTGAGAAGTCCGATTGTAAACCAGAGCAGACGTGTTCTTAGCATCTTCAGATTTCAGAGGCGCGAATAAGGATGTTCTGAGAAATTCCTGGAAATGGCGATCTGCCGAAAACCCGAAGCAACGAGGAGTGAGGTCTCTCTCGTCATTTATGCGTTAGTGGGTTGCCTGGCTGACCCGACCCGAGTACCCGAGAGGACTCAGGCTCGAACCATCATGCTTTTAGAATGGCGAAGCTTATCAAAAATAACATTGAGTGAAATTATGACATCATATTTTAAAAATTATTTAAATTTGATGACTTTAAATTATTTTTAATTTTTATTCTTTAGAAATACAATTTGATTGATTTGATCAAATTGATTTTTGATAGGTCTCGTATTTATGCATAGACATTTTTAAGATTTATCACATGAGAACAATATCCACTCCATCTATGCATTGAAGAAAATCTATTATAAAAAAGTAAGTTAATTGTCCTTTTTTTGTTGTTTTCATTAATTTCTCTTAGTTCTACAATAAAATTAGGACATTAAGTAATAAAACTAATTCATATTTAAATTTTATTGTCGAATTTTCTATAGAGTTCTATTATTTCTTTAAATGGAGAAGCATAATTAAAAAGTCAACTTAAATAGAGAGGATTTTGAGTTTGACAATGATGATTTATTTATTTTAGTTTATTCTACAAATGACTTAATGTAAGAAGAGTTTGTTGATAGATTCAAACATGGGTGCATATATTGGTCGATACGAACTGTATCGGCCGATATGATACCGATTTTCAATGCTTTATCATATCGGCCGATACGTATTGTATCGGCCGTACACGATAGTTCTCTGTCGATATGGCGATATATCGGCCGATATCGGCTGATATCCATAATATCGGTCTTTTTTAAAATAAAATAAAATCAAAACGGTGGTGGGCCCGAGTTGATATCTCAACCGATATCGGACCAATATCAGCCCAGATATCGGCCGATATTTTCTTTTTCAATTTTTTTTTTTTAAAAAGGCTTCCTTTTGGGTTTTTTATTTATTTTTTAGTTCAAAAAAATAAAATACCGATATTTTAAAAAAACACAAAAGAAGAGAAAGAGTTTTATCGGCCAAGATATTGCCCTCGAGGTTTTTGAACCCCTTGATTCAAAGCCTCTTTGATATAAATATATGATTTTCAATTATCAAATACGTCATTCTACTAGACATTATTGGCCATTTGATCTAAATTGAGAATTGTAAACCATCAATATAAAAATAACAATTGATAATTTTAAATATAGTTCTTTAAATTAAATGACAAAATTTTATAATAAAATTAATTTTAATAGATTATGGAAGCTAATTTTGATGAGATAGAATTTCAAGAGATTTTATATGTAGATGAGATGGGTTGAATAATAAAAGAAATCTTAACCAAATTTGAAGGAGCAAATCTCATTGATGGGAAGGAAAGACTCTCCCTTAATGGGCTATTTATCTTATTTCATAGAATAAGGGCTTTTAATATAAAAAAGTAAAAATAAAACATTTTTCTCTTCTTTAGAGGAAAAAAATTAATGAGGAATATAAGGGAGCTTTTCTTGTTCACCAAGACCACACTTTGTTCCAGGAATCCAAATATCGGCTGATATCGGCCGTTTTTGTAAAAAAAAAATAAGAGAGAAAAATATCAGTCGATACCGAATTTTAAACCCTTACTTTGTTCATTATAATAAAAAAAAAAAATATGATGCAGACAACAAAAATATCTAATTTCTATAACTCAATATGAGATTAAATTTCATTAACACCTATTAAATGACATAAATCATATTTGCATATGATTTCTTCTACACAATGCTTTCTTTTGAAAAATACACAAGCATCCCATAAAGCCCCCTTCCAACTTGTTTTCCAAGGCATCATTAGAAGCGATTTTTTATTTTTATTTTTCTGGAGTTTTGTACAATTAAGAGTATTTTAGAAATGTAATTAACACCACTGACCATCCATCTTATTTCCATTTGATGACAATTGACTTGTTAAACAAAATGTTAAGGATAGTTATATAGATAGAAAAAGGAAAATGTTGAACTTACTCTGAAATTATGCCATTTTATATCATCAGTTCACGAGTCATTTGATTAGTATATTAATTAACTCTTGAAAAAATAATCAATTGTGATTTGCCATGTGAGTTTAAGAGTATAAAAGAATATAATTTTAGAATAAGTACAACTAGCAGTCTAAAATTCTGTAGAACCGAGATCTCGGCATCATAGTTCCACGATATCAGCCAATATATAAAAAACTCTATATTTCTTTTTTAAGTTTCAGAATGCAAACAGATACTATTTTATTTGAGCTTCAATTTTTTAACTTGTAGTGGTTGCTGTACTTCATTAAAAAATAGTCTCAAGATGCTTAGATATGTATTAATCGAATACTCTAAAAAGCTTGAAATGTTTGATCATTAAAAAGAATTTAGATTATATATAATTTTTTCTTCTTCGTATAAGTCCGTATCCTATTTAATGCCTATATAGTGGGTCCATCTATACATCGATATTTATGTTTTATATTTAAATTTAAATTAGATAAGAATGTATCAAAGCTTGGGCCAATCTGGATAAGCATTCAAAACAGAACAGTCTAATGAATTACCGCTCAAAAAAAATCAATCTAATGAATTGGCTTATTTCATTTTTTTCGTACACTAAATATATAAATGCTTGAAATATCTAAGATCAATACAGTTAAACTCCTATAAAATAATATTTTTAGGATCAAAAGAAATTATTATATTATTTTATAAGATCAAAAGAAATTATTATCTTAGTGGAATTACAGTGTTATTGATAAATAAATAATGTATTAATTTAAAGAGAGTATTAGTAGTCAAAAATTATTATTTTATAGGATCAAAAGAAATTATTATCTTAGTGGAATTACAGTGTTATTGATAAATAAATAATGTATTAATTTAAAGAGAGTATTAGTAGTCAAAAATTAGTACATAAGTCGGAGAGACTCTAAAAACATTTTTCCATATTATTTTATCCCATTTTTAAATAGAAAATTACTTCAACTAAAATAAATGAATTAAGATTTATTTGATGGTCAACGTAAACTCTCATTTCATTTATATATAACATTAGATAATGAATCACATTCTAATTTCAACGGCCCTATTTAATAATCACAACGAATCTTTAGGTGTTTAGGCCTAGGAAATTATAAAATCAATAACAAAGAATTAAAAAGCACATTAATAACATTTAAATGACCAAGGCCAAGCAGGCACAGAATCCATAAAACATTTAATTTGGTCTGGTGGGGTGCGCCAGGCCCGTGCAATAGTGCAACGCATGGGCGACGGTTGAGGACCCCAGCAGCAAGCTGCTGTGGTGGGCCCTCCCCCTAAAAAAATACATTTAATATCATGCAGCCCGATGGGCCACGTATCAGATATTAAACTGATAAGAACAGATACTACACTTGATCTTAGCCAAAAGGCCGAGAAAGGTATGCTTTCTCTTATATCAGCGAACTCCTTTTATAGCCCTCTTCTCTCATTTCATTCTCTCTATTTTCCGATGTGGGACTCTAAAACCTCCTTCTTTTCTTTTATTTTCATATACTGAAGCGGGGCGTCGCTCTTCTAAGTCTGTTCTCTAAGCGAGACAAGGTCAAGGTCAATGGCACGTGCCCCCTGCAGATGCAGGGCCACTGGTGGGCCACCGACACACAATGATCAGATAGTTTGGATAAATTGAATCACCCTGCTCTAAATCTTCAAATTTGGAGAATGGCCCAACAAACACAAATCTAACCATATGCTCTATCTCTAAAAATTTAGAGATTTTGAGTTTTTATGAATAGTATATTTCTAAATATTGGAGGTCTCAACAAAAATTTAGATATGGTCTCCAAAAAAAAGCTATTCATGTGGGACCCATGTACTAATCATCTACTATTTATTAGTTTAAAGCCAAAACAATTCACTATATTTTAATGATGTTTTAATAAATATTTAATTCTTAAATTAATTCATTAACGAAATTATTTTTAGTTTACTTTTATTATTTATTTATTTTGAGATATTTTTTTACAAATAAAAAAATTGATCAACTAAAAACCAATTGTCTCCGATAACAATTAAAGTTATAAAATCCCATAAAAACCAAACATAAAATTTCAACTTAAGCAATAACAAAACTATTAGATAAGAAATGACATTTGTAGATCATTCACTAAGATCCAGGATCACATGAAACATTATTAGCTGTATCTATCCCATACATACTCAATCAATGCATTTCTAAGTGCATAATGAAATTCTTTATTTTGAATTTGCTTATGCTGAGCAACGAATTGTTGGAATTGTTCTACTTCATCCACCACCATATCGACTTCATGAACGAGTATAGGATTAGAATCGATAACAATTCTATAAATATCAACTTCATCCACAATGATAATATTGTGCATTATGATGCATGCTGCCATGAAGTACATGTTTTGCCCACAAATGTGCTGGTCCCTTGACGATGGCAAATCGTAATTGGAGAACACCAAATGCCTGTTCCACATATTTCCAACATGTTTCTTGCATCATTGCAAAATACTTCTTCTTGGGACCTTGGGGTTTTGATCTGGTTTGGACAAGAGTTGATCACTTAGGATATATATCATCAGACAAATAATAACCGATATTATACTCAGTGCCTTGGATGGTATAATGAGTAGGAGGAAAGATAAGATAAATAATTTATGGAGAAAGATTTTTATTCTATAAGTGATTATTTTGCTTAAATTATGGAGAAAAGAACTCGTGATTACCAAATAGGTGGATCATCAAATGGTTACACTTATGGTAATTTCAGTAGCTCTAGTCAGTATTATGGTGGGTATGGAGTAAGTGACTTACCGGATCACTAGTGCTTGTAATTTTAATTTCTTAGGTCTTGGCTAATGTATCTTTTATTAGTTTCTTTATGTATTTTTATTTATTTATAATGTATTTCATTAGTTTGTAATGGGTTTTTATTTATTTTCTTAATGAATTTTAATTTGTAATTTCATGGGTATATTATTTAGTTTTTAAAAAATGTTAAATAATTTAATTTTGGATAAATATATGATGTCATAATTACATTAAGGAAAAAAAATGGGAGCACAATATGTATTTTTTATTTTTTTGATTATAAAAGAATAAGGATTTGGAGAATGAATATTGAATTTGGAGATTGACATGGTTAGAGTAGGAATCTGGGAAAATGGAACCATAAACCTCCAAATATAGAGAAAATGCCAATTTGGAGATTCTGTATTTAAGATGCTCTAAGAGATGACACTTATTTTACCAACTATTTATCTAAAAGAGGTTACCAACTATTTATCTAAAAGAGGGCTTTCAAGTAGTAGTAACTTTAAATAACTACTTGTTATAACATGACAAGAATATAACAAGGTGGCGAATGCATTGCAAAAAATTAAAGATGAGGTTGAGTTAACTTTAGGTAAAAAAAAATAGACATACAACTTTAGATGCATATTTTGAGAAAGAGTTGAATTGAGAAAATAGAAGTTGTCAAGTAAAAATTTATTTAATACTGTATTATAAATTTTTGTTTGCTATTTTTTATATACTTCATCAATTATTTATTTATATTTCATTGGGCCTTTAAGGATTTCTAAAAAAATATTATCTTAAACATTCAGTGAGATTATTAATTTAGCACACACGCCCGAATTAAGACTAGAAGATTTTATTATTTAAAAGAGATTATTAATTTATTGAATATTTATTGATTGAGATTTTCCTTTATTCACATTAGATACAATGATTTATTTGGAATTTGGGAGTTGAGTGACGAGACCTTGTGAGTTGTTACGCCACGGTGTCATTTTAGCGCGGCTGATACCATTCAGCAACTCAGTACCTGGCCTCACACAGAAAAGCAAGAAATTAGGGTTTCTGTCACATATACAAGCATCTTCTTACCCTTAGTTATTTGCTAGGGTTTTGGAGGAGAGAGAGAGATATTGGTGGCGTATCACACGAACGAGTCTCTGCCTCGAAGTTCCCAGAAATGGTTCGATTCTTCTCATTTCGTATATTTCATTTGCGACATTTCTAGTCGAATCCATGTTTACCCATTCTATTTCTTGTTCTATTTTTTTTATTTTTTTGATTTCTTGATCTTTTATCCAAAATTTCGGTGGGTTTTATCTTGTTCTCTTCCATCTACTAGATTTTCTGTTGTATTTTTTTTTTTTTGTATCTGTATAACGTCATTCAGAAAAAGAACTTTCTGTATAGCTTGCTGAAGATTTTGTCCATTTGGTGCGGGATTTCATCTTACTACGGTTCAGTTCAACAAGCATGTATTATGCTCGACCTTTTGTTAATTGATGCTTAGATATATATATATTTTTTTTGAGAAATAAAGGTATTTTCCATTAGATTTCATGTTCAGAATTACAAACCTTGTGCAATGAGAGATCAAGTGAACATCCTATGTAGCACATGGTGTTTTATCCTCTTGTAGCATTTTCAAGATGTCGAATGAGGTGATCTGCTAATCATACCAATTGATGGTTGTTAAATCTGTCCAATATACTAAAGTTATTATTATAAGTCTGATATAAGGTTATGAAAATAAATGGTTAAACTTGGAACCTTAAGTTTCTAGCTTAAAAGGGGTTTTCTTGAGTGTGCATGTGCATATGTATGCACGGCTTGACATCTCATAAATGCTACTTCTTTTGATATTGAAATTGGCTAGCTTGGTATTCTCAAGCCAAGCTAAAGCTGTTTTCTTTGTAAGAGATAAGTTCGAAGGGATGTGTGAGGGCTAGAATAACAACCATCAGTGTCATGTATACTTAGGATGGTTGGTACCATTTTGGTTTGTTTATTAAATAGATTTATGTATAAATATGAACTAATTTTTTTTACTAAATTAAGGAAGTTATATTTTATGAACTTTCAAATTTAGATCACTTTAAATTGTTTTTTATCTTTAAACTTTTACATCTTATTTGAGGTCAACTGAAGTCCCATATGATGGGTTCATTGGAAAGGTCTATGCATGAATATAGAGTACAAATACAATCACCTTGATTGGATCCAAGAAATGATGTTTTCAAAGTTACTCAAATTTTGATGACTTCAAATTATTTTTTTATCTCAAAGGCTTTTGCATTAAAATGACGTTATGACCACTTTAGCTTTATGTAGTGGGTTCATTACAAAGGTCTGCTTATGATAGTGAAGCCTTAAAATTATATTGATTTAATTAGTACAGTCACGTATTTTAGGCTCTCAAATTTATCACTTCAAATGTTTTTTAATGTCCAAACTTTTGTGCCTTATATGGGGCCAAATTTATCTCTATGAGAAGGCGCCAATGAAAATATCTATCCTTGAATGCTTGAATTCAAACACCTTAATTGGATCAATGATGTTTTTTAAGCTACAAAAATTGATCACTCGAAATTATATGTTAGTTGCTAACTTTTGTACACTATGTCGCTCTCACTTTGGCCTAATGCATTGAGTTATTCGAAATGACCCACTCATGAATTTGAGGCTCAAGATGGGTTCCATTTGGAAGGTTCATATGTGAATGTGAGACAAATGAATTACTTTATTTGGCTCAACGAAACCTTGTTTTTAAGGTACCTCGATTCCAACCGGTTTATATTATTTTTTAATATCTAAACTTTTTCACACTATGTGGGATCATTTTGGATTTATATGATAAGTTAAATAAGAATGTCTATGCATGAACATGGGATCCAAAAGGAATAACATTGATTGGATCAATGAAGCTATGCTTTTCAAGAACACAAATTCTAATAACTTTAAATAATTTTGAATAATGAAAATGATCATAATTCTGTATCTTGAAAATCATTGCTTTACTGATTCACTCAAGATGATTCTTTTCCATTCCAAGACCTTTGAAATGGACCTATTATATAGGGCTAAATTGGTCCCCACATAGGGTGAAAAAGTTTAGGAAAAAAATAATTTAAAGTGATCAAAATTTGGATAGTTAAAAAATGACTTCATTGCTCTAGTTGACCTGATTTTTTTGGGCTGAAATTTGTGCATATACCTTATAAATGGAACTATCGCATAGGGACACAATAGACCTCATATAGTGTGCAAAAGTTTAGACATTAAAAAAAGTAAGTTGAATTAACTAGAATTTGGGGACACAATAGACCTCATATAGTGTGCAAAAGTTTAGACATTAAAAAAAGTAAGTTGAATTGATTAGAATTTGAGCGACTTAAAACATGGCTTTATCGGTCCAGTTAGGATATTTTTTTACGCTCCATTCATGTATGGATCTTTTCAGTGGACCAACGTATAGGGCCAAAGTAGGAGGCCACACATACCCTAAAAATGTTTAATGAATAAAAATTAATTTGAATAAATTAGAATTTGGTTAACTTAAAAGATGTAGTTTCATTGATCCAATAAAAGAAGTTTTTTTTTTTTTTGAGCCCCATATTTACTTATTTATGCACAGACCTTTTCAATTGATCCATCATATGGGGTTAAAGTTAGTCCTGCATAGTGTGTAAAAGTTTATCAATTAAAAAATTTAAATTGAATAATTAAAAAGAGCTTTATTTATCAAATCAGAGTAGTTTCTTTTAAGTATCATATTTATATGTAAAATTTTAAATTGACACATCTTGTAGAATGAAAATGAATTCTATTTAGAATACACTATATTACTTTATTTCCATAATTGCCATCTTTCATTTCTCCCCACTTCAAAGCCAAATAACCAGCTTGGCTCGACACACATCAAACCTCCTTTTCATTTTTTTTTCTCTTCTTGTTGATGTTTGCAACAACTGAAATTCTCAAGATGCATGATTCCTGCTTCTTGTAGTGTGAAATCCATTGATTGAGATGGTGTATGTATGCATGCATGCATGTATTTAAGAATTTTCCCCAACTTAAAAAGTGGACTTCCAAGTTCAGTTGTCCATTTTCACGGCCTTGTATTCAATTGTTCGAAACTCTTTTTTTTTTTTATTACTAAGGTGTCCAGGCCTCTTAGAGCACCCGACTAATCTCCGGGGTATGTGCAAGCCTCCCTACTCCCACACACTGGGTAACTCTACAGTGAGTGGCCCTTTGGGGTGGAGTGGAAATCAAATTCAAGACTCTTGCTTTCTGAGGCGGGTTCTTGGCCATCGCTCGAACCTTTTTCGATCATCAAAAACTCTAATTGGGAGTAGGATTTTTGTATTTTGGATGGATTTGTGGGTCATTTTTAATCATTTGGTACAATAGCAAGCCCTATCAACGTGTCACATAAGACCTCATGAGATGATACACAGAGGTGCTAACATGTGTTACATTAGATCTTTACTTAAGAACTCTTTATGTTATGAACTTTTTGTGGGTCCAACATTAACGCAGGACAAGCTCTGATGTCAAATATGATGCATGACAGAAGTGAAGTCTGTCCTAAATAGAGTTATGACATTCAAAATTCTAGATCTAAGAATGTAATGAAAGGAAATATGAAATCAGAATGGTAACTACTGCTATATACTCACAATATGCAATGAAAGCACTGATTTAAGAAGATATTATTCCATATTCAATGATTAAAACAAGATCTATGCAAGTATCATCACAAAATCAAGAGATTTAAAGAGATTCATAGCATGCAAGTGTATATTAAATCCTTGAAGTAATCACAAATCAAGATTAGGGATTCTAAATATCCCAAGATTAGATTCAAGACAAGTAGAATTCCACAAACAAGTAAAAAGTACAGATTCTCAATGAAAGAATCAATTCGTACTTGAATCAAAATCCAAAAACATTTGAAATAAGACTAAGAAAGGGACTTTTTTTTTTTTTTGGAAACGGGGCAGAAATAACCTTATCCATACGACAACCCTTATGGTCGTACGGTCAGGTGGGGTTCAGGTCGTGACAGCCTCCAAAGTCTAGATCTAGCTTTGGTTGGGTTTATTTGGGTTTTTCGGGCTGTTTAGGGTTCTAAAACTTTAGGAAAATTGGAGAAAAGTTGGGTAAGAAAGAAAAGGAGAAGAAGAAAAAAAGAACAAGAGATTAGGAGGAGGAGAAAGAGGATATAAAGCACCGCATTTCCTTGGAATCACACTGAAGGAGATGTAGCCACACCACCACACTTCTTACAAAAGTATTTCTTCACTTGTATTCTATTATGAAATAGTGAGTGTTTACAAGTATTTATAAGAAAACCTAAGAAACCCTAGAGACACACACGTGTGCCACATGTATGAACAATACAAGTCATTCAAAATAACTTATTACATCCCATAAAGTTGATACTCAAATGTAATAAAATAAGCTTTCTAAGTCAAGTACTATGATAACTCTTGATCCATTGAACAGTTCAGATTAGACCATAAAGTTGATACTCAAATGTAATAAAATAAGCTTTCTAAGTCAAGTACTATGATAACTCTTGATCCATTGAATGGTTCAGATTAGACCAATCACGATCCGACGGACAAAACGACTCTCGAAACCCAATCTGATGTAATGGACAATCAGATCTGACCTTCCAAGCAATCTAATCATTGATCTATGTACAAGTTTGGCTATCCATGGTCAAGTATGTAGGGATTGTGCAGAAATTCATCATCCAGAGGTAAAAGCTAAATTTTGATGCCTCCTTTGCTAGCATCCCATGATCTCCTCATCATTCACATCCCCCTTAGGATTGTAGATGGCAAATGCTATGGGGAGTTCGTGGCATTTTAAAATAGACTGGGAGTATTTGGATTAAGGGACTTGGGGTGGAGAACTTTGTCTCTTCTTAAGGAATTAAACTAGCCGACTTAGATCAGTAAAAAACAATGGAACTTCGGTAGTTAAGAGAAACTAACTCTTTCCAAATGAGGGTGAGTTAAGTTCTATATCAAGAGGTGGGAATCCAATTTGATGCATATATTCGTCACTCTACCTTATCCCATCTGACAAAGATGTGCCATTTATATTCAAGTAGGTCTATTGATATGAGATTTAATGGGATCTAGCAACAGTTTTAAGTTCTTTAGAAAATGTGAACTTCCAACTCTAAAATTACCAAACAAGATTGTCAAGAGCTCAAGATTGTGATTGAGGAGAGAGAGAGAGGGCGGGGTGGCCTTTAAAGTTGAGATTGCCCCTTTATATCACTAATATGACGTTTCTTCCTATATCTAATAGGCAATAGGCTTTTTCACTGCTCAAGAAAAAGGCAATGGGCTTTTTCTATGAGATGACCTCCTATCTGATAACTATAGCACTTGGTCTCACAACCTTAAGGTTGCAACAATCAGCACTTACTATCTGTGCACTTACAATTAACACTTTTGCCCATAGCTTTGTATTCTGTTCACATCTATTTACATTTCTGGTTTGTCTCAACTTCCCAACTGTTGTTGTTTCTTAACTGGATTTTTCCTTCTTGTATGTAATAAAATTTTCTTAACTATCAAAATGAAGGGATTCAATGCTTATGATTATTCAGAGAAACTGAAATTTATGTTATACATAAATGCAAAGTGATTATTTCTTATCCATCTATTGAATATGCATGTAGTGGACTAAATATGCTTTGCAAGATGGGTTGGATTGCAATTGTGGTAAAACTGAACTTAATTATTTCTCTTATTTGATAGCTTTATAAATTGTGACCATAGAACTGAAGAGTCAAACTAGCAATGTCATGATTTACAGGGAATGAAACTTCAGCGTAGCCTTGAGATCTGGAAAATGGGCATTGTTAACTACTTGGATGCAATTAGGCTTCAGGAGAGTCTTGTCTCCTCTAGAAAAATTGGTAGAATTCCGGAACCCTTATGTCCTTACAACATCCACCCACATATACACTTGGGAAAAGGCGAACTTATCGTAATTTACTTGTGCCTGAATCTGAACTTCAGACAATGGGAGCTGTGTGCTACATTACACAGAAAGAGGGGGAGACATAACATTTCATGGCCCACACCAAGCTATTATATATCCCATTATTTCTCTCCGGGAGATTGGTCTGGGTGCACGTGAGTATGTGGAAAATCTTGAGCGTACAATGATCGAACTGGCATCTCTATATGGAGTGCAAGCTAATGCTGGAGAAACAGGTCAGACAGGGGTCTGGGTCAAGGACAAGAAGATTGGTGCTATTGGTGTCCGGATTACGTCCCATGGTTTGGCTTTTAATATTGATCCAGATCTGAGTTATTTTAAGCATATTGTGCCTTGTGGGATTTCTGATAAAGGAGTTGCATCTTTGAAAATGGAGACTGGATTGGTGCTTCCAGCTGATGAAGTCATTCATGAGCAGCTGGTTTGCTGTTTTACCAGATCCTTTGGTTTCAGCAGCGTTTCATGGAAAGAAAAAGCATCAGATTTGTTAGAAAACAATGAGACTTAGAGGAACATGTTATGCTAATCTGTATCATATTTGTAATTTGGCTACCTTACGACGCTGATTCATTTATGGAATTATGAATTAAAACAATGCTGAATTGATAATTAGCAAAGTGCAATGGAACATTTACATCCCATGTTATATATTTGCAAGTAATGGATGTTAATAAGTATTTAATTTAATCATGTCTAAGCAGGTTATAGGAAGCTCTTAAAGGTACCCTATGGGTGTGGTACTGTCTTTTCTACTCGAAGTATAGATATCCGGTAGCATTATCTTGCAAATTAATCTCTGCTGATACATGTGCAATCTTGTTATTATTACAAGGACACCCATCCATTCCCTGCTGAATATCTTTTTTTCAGTCACTCTTCTATTCTGTTTTATGTATTTTAATGCTATTATTATCATTGTATAGAGAACTGAAAATTTTATTAACAGAGAGAAGAGAATAAACAAAGAAGAAATTATGGTAGATTTGATCGAAGTGATCCAACTACTAAGAAGTTTTTTTCCATGATATGTTATGGAGTTTCCTTCCCTGTAAATCATGGCATGTTAGCTTGACTCTTCAGTTCTATGGTCACAATTTACAAAGCTATCAAATAAGAGAAATAATTAAGTTCAATTTTAATACAATTGCAGTCAACTCATCTTATAGAGCCTATATAGCTACTACATGCATATTCAATAGATGGATAAGAAATAGCCACTGTGTGTTTGTATAACATAAATTTCAGTTTCACTGAATAATCATAAGCATTGAATCTCTTCATTGTGAAAGTTAACAATTTTATTACAGACAAAAAGGAAAAATCCGGTTATCACTTCATTCAAATTGTTCAAAATTAGAAAGAATACGAAGTATGTGATTTGATTTGATTCTCTTTATACCTTTGAGGAACTGACTTTATAGTATTTAGCGACTGGTTATCACTTCATTCATGTGCACATGGATGATGGATGGTACTTTGGCAGCATTCATGTCACATTTGTGTAGTCGTGAAGGGCTCCATAGACTTCAAGGCCACGGTAAAAGGCCCACAATGAGGCTGATCCTGTGGTTTCTTATGGATATTTCCTTGTTTTGGGTGATAACATTGCATTTTCTTAACGGTAAGGTTACTAAGTCACAAAATAACTAGTTTTAACAAAACAAAGTCACAAAATAAAGAAGTGTGCATGGAATAGTTAATCTAGTGTGCTAGGAGTATCTATTATAGAGAATAATCCTCCTCCTATAGAGAATATGTAAGAAGAAAGTTCATTATAGGTGGATTATTCAATATGCTACCTTTAAAATATTGAATATTGTGAATATAATTTGTTTATTTTTTTTGCTTGCATAATATATATATATATATATATATATATACATATATATATATATATATATATATATATATATATATATATATATATATATTTTGTTTGCTGTCTAATGTCCATGCTATCATTCTCAGCCGAAGCAAATCCACGAGATTAAGGATTTCCTTCTCACAGCAAGAAGAAAAGATGCACGGTCTGTGAAAATAAAGAGGAGCAAGGATGTAGTGAAATTCAAGGTTCGATGCTCAAAATACCTCTACACATTGTGTGTGTTTGATTCAGAGAAGGCTGACAAGCTGAAGCAATCTCTTCCTCCAGGTTAGTACGTCTTCTACTAGCAGCAATTTTCTTGGTGGACTTGTTCCATGGTTGTTGATTTCATTCAGTTGCATGGACATGATTCATGTTTGATTTAGTGTCTAGTGTGTGCTTTGGACATGCATGTATGCACTTACTCTTCATAGTTTTTATGTTAGCAGAGGCATTGAAGACATTACATATGTATGTAAAGTCATCTAACCCCTGGCACTTGTTGGGCCCACTGAATTAGTTGAACCTCAAAAAAGATTGGTTAAGGCGATCTCAGCAACTAGTTGGATAACTTTTTTTCATTAATTTAATGTGAGCCATTAATTAGGCTTCCTTAACTTCTCACTTCTTGTAGGATGTTTTACATGCCTGAAAATTATCATTGTGGGCCTTGTCTTTGATATGGCCTGCATATGAACATAGCATGGTTCATGTTATGATTCTTAATAAAAAAAGGTTCTCTCTTCTACTTTCACTGCACAACCATTTAGTTGCATGCCTGTGATGAGTGATGATCTCACATGTTTGCTCTCTTACAATTTATATAATTTTTTTAAAAAGTTCAGTTTCTTGCAACGTTTCTACCTGAGCACGCGTAGGTTTTGAAATGTGAGGTGCTCTTTCTGGGGGAAAAGAAAAAAGAAGGGGAAAAAGCGAAGTGAGATGTGTAATCTTACTATTATCACCATAGGGTCTAGAGTATTGCTGTTTGATTGGCGAATTTATAACAGCAAAGCTTATATCTTTTAAAATGGGACAGTAATCATGTAATCGTAGCAGTCTTTTTAATGAGCCTAGTTTGTGAACTTGTTGTGTTTGTTGTTGGGTATTGCGCTAGACTACTATGAACTTGTGGTTTATTTTTCTCTTTTTTGAACTGAAAAATTAAAAAGGGGGTGGTGGACGGTATTGCAAATGTTTTTCATATTTTGAAAATTGCATTACACTATCATGTTATCGCTTGTTTTTCATATTTTGAAAATTGCATTACACTATTATGTTATCGCTTGTTTTTATCCTCGAGTGGGAGTGCAGGCAATATTTTTTTGTAGGGTCTTATACATGTCCTATTGTGCCATATATTTGTAATAAACGGCCTTAGATGCTCCGTAGAACCTCATTAGATTGATTGACAAAAACATTTTACTATGTGGATTCAGGAATTATTAGAGTTTTGTTATGTTGGATGCTTATGATATGTTATGTTCTGGTGGATTCTAAAATATCATTGTCGTATGTTTTGTTCTGAGACTCTTCAATTTATTTTGCAGGTTTGAACGTTCAAGATCTTTGAAGAATTTGCTTAGATACAAGAAGAGGTGCGCAGCAGTTTCACTTTGAGAGATGCATTTTTTTTTTTTATATATTTTAGTTTGTGGTATCAAGTGTGGGTTGAGCCTATTTTGATGCTAAGGATTTTGGAATATACAATCATTATGTTTGAACGAGGTTTTGGTTTTTAAACTTGTCTGTTTTCCTTATAATGACGATTTCACAAATTGTGCTGCATCTTCTTTGCTATGCCTCATGGATTTATAATGGAATTGCTTCTTCTTAGGTGACTATGGCCAATGACTGATAATTTTGGGGGTTCAGTGTATGGCAATGGTTGGGTTAATAAGGTCTAGCAAATTAGGCCATTGAATTTGAAAAGTCATTATTTTAAAGAGTTTAAAGATAAATAGTTAAATTAAGAAAGTTGTAGATGGGTGTAATTTTGGCTGAGGATGAAATTCTACCATTTTGTATGTTTGGTACTTACATGGTAAGCCATATTTTTAAATGGCTATTCAATCAAAAGAGCTATCACTTCATTAGGTGATGCTACAATTTCAAGATGTCTGGAATATTTTTCATTAGAACATCAGAATATAGAATACCAACTTGTCTAAAATTTATACGAACCATTATCATGCTACAATTCAATGGATCAAGCCAGTTTGGTTATCTTTTTTGTTGTGCATGTTCATATCAATTATTCTTCGCATTAGGATTTTTGGCCAGGATAAGTCCTCATGGTCTGAGATTCAACCATATGCCCTAACAATTTGTCGGATACTTTACGGGTCCTGGACATGAGTGTCATTCTTGTAATAAAATCATAATGTGGAAGGTTTACTAAACTCAAGAGTATTCGTATTATGGCAGGTAAATGTTTGAGTGTTTTAATATTAAGTTTGAGTGCTTTAATTATGTATGTCGATGAGATCAATTTTATGATTAAAAGAATTAAATGGTTTGATAGATTATTATGGAGATTATCCGACTTATCTCATTCTATGATTTTTAAGATCAAAATAAAAACTATTGAATAAATATTTTAACCTATAATGTGCAATCTAATCATGAGCAGATAGATGTCTATCAAGGTGGAATTTCAATTCAGTTTGAATTAATCACTGTTAATTCCATATGAAGCCTGTGCACTCAGGTGGACAGCATGCTAAAGAGGGGTAATAGTTTAGTTTTTGGGTAGTGATCTTCCCACGAGTATTTTGTGTAATCCGACACGGGTTTTAGTGTACTGTCAATTTTATCCTTCGCATGAAATTTTACTGTTCATGCAAATTTCGGCGAGTCAATTTTACAGTTCATGCGGATTTTGGCGAGTCGATTTTACTGTTAAATGCGAATTTCAGCTAGCTGATTTTACTATTTATGTGAAGGGTTAGTGAACTGATTTTACTTGTCTGATTACACAAATCTAGGATTGTTACCTTGGATTTTATCGGGAATGAGTTAGATTTGGTCTCACTCGAGGTTTATGACACCGATGCATTAATTTTGTACCCTGAACTTCAATTTATTCCATTTCATGAACAAATCTTGCTTGAATCAATTTATTTATTAAATAAATTAATACACTGATTTAATATTTTTTTAAAGTTAGGATTTTGTTAAAAGTTGTAAGATTAGATGAAGTTGATTGTCTCAATTATTTTGAATCCTCACATAAAAAATAAATCTTTTGTCAAATATTTTTTTTGGAGTTGAATAGATAGATTGTGTTAGAAATTTTAGGAATACTTTGAATAATCAAACATTTTCGAAGATGTTTGTAAAAAAATCTCTTTCCATCTCTACTTGACATATGTTATGTAAAATCTGAATACAGTATTTCCAATGTGAGATCGTAGCATATTTGTGGGCTTATTCAAATATAATTGGTAAATGAGGACCGCCAAATATTGCAGACATGAAGTTTTTTACAACTACTTTGATATCATAAAATGAATAGTTGATGTCAAAACATCATATGATTAGAGATATTAGATCGTTAAATTTTTGTATTTTAGAAAAATTAAAAGATTCTTTATATCCTGTAGAATTGGATGGGCCTACAAACATGTTTTGCTCTTACTAAATTAACTCAAGTTTGTATTAATTCTGAGTAGTTAGCTTGACGGTCAAGAACCCGCTTTAAGAAACGGTGATCTTATGTTCAATTCACGGTTCAACTCTGAGGGGTCACTCCCCGTAGCTTTATTTGGTGTGTGTATATTAAGAGATTTTTGCATACTTGAAAGATTAGTCCGTTGAAATATGTGGACACCTTCGATCATTAAAAAAAGAAGTTGTTTGCATAGAGCTTTTCAAATAAAATTTAAAAGTTTGAGATTTATTTTAGGAGAAAAAGTATGAGAAATGATCAAATTTACGAGAAACAATCATAGTAAAGTTTCGATTAGCAATTTTTGAAAATTTAAAGTATATAATTTTTTTTTAGAATAAACCGTGAAAATGCAAAATTTGACTTATTTTTCATTTTAAAATACCAAAAGAATTAATAGTTCGTCGATAGGAGCATGGCTTGGCAAAGGCAAAAAGGAAGCCTGGTTCACTTATCCTTCCGCGGGTTGGTGTTTCGCTCCTTCCACTTCTCGTTCAATGGAGTGTTCACAGCTGCTGCCAACAACGGTCCTTAACGTGCGCCACTTTTCCTTATCCTTCACCCCCACCATTCAACGCTACTCAATCAATTGCATCAGAACCATACCATCGCCTTCTCTAAGATTTTCTACTACCTTTTTTACTGGAAAGCCTTCAAACCCACTTCAGTTTTCTCCTTTTGGTGAGCCAAACACCCTTTTCCTTTTCCCCATACTTCTCCTTCACACCTTTTTCTCTTTCCTGTGTTGAATATTGGGTTTTTATGTTGTTACTCCACCCATTATGGGGAGTTTTTCTGGTTCCCTTCCTTCTCCCCATGTTTTCCATTATACATGTTTTCGTATTGGGGTATTTTATTTTTATTCTAACGTATTCATACCTATTTTAAGTGGGTTTTCTCTAATGAATCTTATTATAAATCTATTTTTATCATTTTATTTTTGTTTTCTTTGTCGTGTGGAAGGAATGACAAGATAAACCTGGGTGAATTGTGCTTTTTATTAGTCGAGGTGGTGCATAGATAGTCCGGATCCCTGATTCCACAATAGAGAGAAATGGTCATATAGAGGAGAACAATAGACGGTGCATCTCCATTACCCATTTCATGAATGTTGAAACTATTATTTGTTGGATTTTCAAAATAGCTGGTTTAGATGCATAGTTTGATGGTATTACCATGTAGGCTCCTGCATATAATCATCTCTTTGTACTAGAATGACTTAAGTTATGGGAAAACAATGGCTCCTACTTATGGGTAATGAATTCTACTGTTGACAGGACCAGTTTTATGGTTTGGGACCAATTTTGATTAATCCAAATCCTTCACTAATCATCCTTCTTATAAATTAGTGTAAGATCCGTCTTGGTTCCCATTTAATTTTGGACCTTGCCATTATATGAGAGTCCATTTTTAGACTCTTACTACCACACAGCTGTTGCATCCAATGTAGGGTTCATAGTTGAACAGGACCCAACATATTATTTTTTTTGAATGACAGGACCCAACATATGATTATGTACCAATTTATAGCAAAGGTGGTTATTGAATATTTTTGAATTAACCATTTAGCTGAGGATCAAACCTTTATAATTCTTCCGTCATCAGTCTTAAATTTATTAGAATGTTTATGTGTTGAAATGACATGACCTGAACTTCCTACATGCATGTTTTCAAGCACTTGTTAACTGTGCTACAAGCACTTTTCAAAATTCATTAGAATGTTTGAAAAGCAATGAATATTCAATAGCATGGCATTGGAGATTCAGACTGATGGTATTTTCAATCCTCCATATTGAATATACACGTTTGCTTTTGGGCATTGCACTTAGCTTTCCAACTTGAAGTCATTGATTTTTCTTTTTTCTTTTTTTGGTTTTACTTTTTCCAGTCCAATTTGCAACCTCAGGAAGCCAATCAAGTATAGGAATCGGCACTGAAACATCTGAATGGGCAATGCAAGGTATATAATTTGTATCTGAAGAGTCAGTCACGTTCTGTGGAATGATGGTAATTCTAAAGACAACCATATATTCAGATCCTACTTTCTTACTTTTTGTTAAATTAGAATTATTATTTCCTGAATGGTTGTTAATATAGAAATATGAAAATAAGATTCTATTGAGAAAGAAGATTATCAAGTAAAAGTTTGAAAAAAATGAAAATCAGAATGTCCTATTAGAATCCAATACATGCTAATTCTTGGGTGGTACTGGGCATATTAGCTGTGAAATTATTGCCTCGTGTAATTGATTTGTTCTGCATTTTGCATAAGCCCTTTCAATAGCCTTTAGCTGATTAGGTTCAAGAGACTGCTTATATGGAATAATATTTAAGTCACATCTTCATGGCAGTATAGGGTTTGGGTCTAGAATGTAGAATACTGTATATGTGTTCTGTGGACTTGGCACTTGCTTGCATCTGGTGCAAAGAAGAATCCATGCAATTTCCATTATGGTTGTTTCCAGATGCCCTTCAGGTGAGCTACCACATTGACTAGCAAGTGGGAGATAAGTATATAAAATGAGCACCAACTCTAAGCTTAATCTTTGTACCAACATCTTGGGAGAAACCAAGATGCAACGCCTAACCAACACATTGGAAGAGTGCAGTTTCTAGATGCTTAGAAATGCATAGGGGACCATCCTTTTTTTTGCGGCATGCTCCTCAGATTTACGGATTCGCAGGGGGCTTTTGCCTACTTAGTTGACTGACAATGACAAAGGCTTGCGAAACTAAGTAGCGCCTTTTGAATTGAATCTTAAGTAGTCTATCAGTGGTGCGAAGCGAAGCGGCTTTGCCCCTTTTCAGTAGGGGAGCGAAAGGTTATACCTTAGAAAGTCAGCGAACAGCGGTTCTTCTATCTAAGTAGGGTGTTCCCCCTTGACTCTCCTAACGTCGAGCTGACGTGACTTCGTAACCTTTGCATAGCTCCGTAGAATGAAGGCTACGCACCGACGCTCTCAACTCTATTAGCCTAAGCAGCGTCTTCGCTAACTCGCTCGCCTACTATACTATACTAATGTAGGGTAGGCTAGGCTAACTCAGCCGCTTACTTCTACTAATGTAGGGGGCTTTACAACCCATTCTCATTTTCATACCTCATCATCAATTCATAATTGTCACCATTACACCCTTTTTCTCATCTATTTGAGCTTTGGCTTTTGACTTTTACATTTTCACTCCACCTTATAAAAAATTCTATTACCCAAAACTCCACAATCAGAGATACAAATTCTGGTCGAAATCAAATTTTTGTTCCCGGGGGAGACTGGAAAATTTTGGCTGGAATTTCAGTCATATAGGCTATCTTGACTAAAATTTGTAAATAGCCAAAATCGCCAAAATTTTTAAAGTTCAACTGAAAATTTCCATAATTTGGCCGGAATTTGACAAATATGGTCAATATAGTTTTTTTTTTTTTCAAAAAATGACCAATATTTTTGAAATTTATATTTCAGCCCATGTCCAAACCAAAATGTTTCGGCCAAAATTTGTAACTGAGATCATGTCTTTTCTTACAACCTCGATGCAGGTCTTTAATTGCCTCCCTTTTCTCGTAGCTTTTTCTACTTGTAACTTTTGTTCTTTTGTACTACAGTCTACAATTATATTTGGTCTTCTATGTATATGACTAAACCTTCTTAAATAGCATTCCCTCATCTTCCATCTATTGGGGAGAACTTTATATTTCCTCTAATGCCTTTATTTTTAATCCTATCTTTTAATGTCACTCCACACATTTATCTTAATATGTGCATCTTTGTCACCATACTTTTTCTGCTCATTGTTCTTCATTGCCCAATGTTTGGCTTTGTTATCATTGTAGGTTTGACAGTCATATTATAGAATTGCCCTTTTATTCAACATAGTCTTCTTCTATCATACCACACCCCACTAGCTTGTGTACATTTAGCCCACCTTGTACCCATCTATTTGGCTATGTATAAATCGGATCCTCTAATTGATTATATTGTGGCATTTAAGTATCAGAATTTATTGCAACATAGTGGTAGGTTGTCTTAATCTTAATAAGTTCCTCCTCATTCTCTATTCAACTAAAGTTATATTCCATCTACTGTGTCTTTGTTCTACTAATTCAGACTGTTCACCTTTAAATGGAGAAGGGAATGACAAGGAAGTCTCAAGGATCTACATTTTGACAAGGGTCAATACAGATGACATGTGCAATTCTTTCCTATTTATTCATTGAATGTCAAGGAATTCAAGTTCACATTGTTCTCAAATTTGATATTGGTTTGCAAAGAACCTTTTACTGTTTGACGATCTATTACTTGCTTGCTTGTTGCAGGTGTGTAGCATGACATGGTTATGAACTGAAATTTGGTCAATTTAATTGTTAATTACAGTTTTTGCATCACAAACAGATTTCTATGCCTTGAGGAAAGATGTGGAAACACTTTCAGAGCGTGTTGAAGAGATTAGATCATCAGCTGGTCTAGAACAATTAGAAGCAGATCTTGTGGATTTGGAGAAGAAAGCGGCAGATAGTTCCTTGTGGGATGACCCTACTAAAGCACAGGAAATCCTTCTTGCCTTGACCGATGTCAAAGATAAAATCAAACTTCTCTCAGAATTTAAATCCCAGGTTCCAAGTTGATGATATTCTTTTTATTTAGTTCAAACAATTCGCTGAAACCAAGATGAGATCATGGTAATGGAAGAGCTGCATGATTTGCAAAATATATTCCAGATCACGTCCCTTTGAATATGGAAAATGCTAAAATTTACCATGAAATTCTATACTTTTATACCCTATGCTGATGCGGCAAGTCGTTTGGTTGGTATTTTTTCTGACGCTTGAAAGGCCAACCAATTGTAACTTGCCTCGTCAGCATAACGGTGTAAGTTCGGGTTAACATCTCCCTTTGAATATGGATTTAATCTACCCACAGTTGTCTTGCATTACGTCTCCTTCTGATACTACCTTTGTATCTTTATTGTTTATTTCCAAAAGAACTCTGCATATTGTTGTGGTATAAAGTGCAATCACTTTTTTAAGTACAAAACCATGTCGGAGATAAATGGCATATCAATTTCTGTTGGCACCAAATTAACAATGCTTTTAAACAGAACCATGCATCAATTCCTTTTAGTGAAAAACCGGGTTAAAAGAGGTTCAATGCTGGTTAAAATCGATCAAAGCTGTGATCTCTTCATGACCTCATAAATAGTTGCAATACAATTAATAATAATAAAATTAAAAAAAATGAAAATGATGTGGACAACAAGGGAAAAAGGAAGGTGGAGGTGTTGCCATAAGGAGGAAATCCCCCTTTTCAATTCTGAATTCCTCATATTCTCCAGTCTCCATGCCTTTCAATGCCACACAATTCTTCTGTATGTTTCAGATTAAGGATGATGGAGATGGAGGACAGTGAAGGTAATGATGTAGAATTAGGGCTAACGACTAAGAAGTAAGAGATGGAGGGGAAAGGAAGGGCTCTGATATGGGAAAGGAAAAATAGAATTGGAAGGATAAAGGAGGTGCTACTTTATGGGAAATGGAAATGGGCTAAGGAGGGGAGGAGAAAGGGTATGAGGGCAGTGTAAACTGGAGAGAGAGTTGCAGGATGGGAAAGGATCGAAATAAAGTAACGATAAGAACCAAACCCTTAATGTGATGTAGACCTCTTCATACTGGTTCTGTCATCATCATGTTTGTGTTGGATCATGCTCATGGGAGGAGCGTAGAGCATAGAACCAGAACCCTAGGACTAACTTGGACAAGTAAAGGATTTTTTCCCCAAAACAATGAAATGAAGAAACTTGGAAGTAGAACCTCATTTGCATACAACTGTTATATTTTGTATTTTCAATAGACAGTCAAAACAAAGGTCATGGATTGGCAGATGAATTGGTTTTGATGGTTTTTCAATAGACATGGTTTTAGATGAATCAACCCTTTATTAAGAGCGATTGAGGTTTGACTAGGTTTGATCCAATTGGTAGGGGAGGTTTTTGAAATTGGCACTCCCATCCTCTTGATGGCACAGCTACTATGAAAGTTGAGAAGCTTGGAAGTTATTTCTTTCTTCTTTTTTCCCATTATGGGTGACAGTTCATTATTAAAAATGAAAGCCAAATATTTCTAAAAGAATACAAAGCAATGACCTATGCCCAATGTTAAGATTCAATTTTTTTTTTGAAAGGTATGTTAAGATTCAACTATTAAACCACTTTAACCATTGCACATTATTGTTTAGATCCTAACTAATTCAGACAATGGATAACTTATTAAAACATATTCCACATTGTGATGCAGACATACTAGAAATGAAGAAATTATATTCAAATGCAAAAATTCAGAATAAGATACAAGAGAAAGCCAGTACCTTAATCGAACTAAATGCTAACTAGCCACTATACCAGGCATCAATTTACTCCACCTTGAGGGTGGCCATTTTTTTTAACATTGGTATAGATTCCTAGCTAATTAGGGTGAGTTTTGAAAGCGAATTATATCAATTCCCGTTGCTTCTCATATTTCTTTTGAGTTCATTACTGAGTATCTATCTAGTGTAAGTTGAGCTGAAGTGTCATGTTTCTGTGAGCAGGTTGAAGAAGCTGAAACAATTGTGGAGCTGTCAGAGGAAATGGAATCAATTGATACTGGACTTCTTGAAGAGGCCTCTAAGATCATTAAGGAATTGCGGAAGTCTTTGGATCAATTTGAGTTGACCCAACTGCTTTCTGGGCCGTATGACAAAGAAGGGGCTGTTATCACCATCACTGCTGGTGCTGGGGGCACTGATGCACAGGTATTCATTTATCATCCAATTACAAAGCACAAAGCTCTCCCCTGGTTGGTTCTGTTTTCTTAGTATTGTCGCAAACTTACTTAAGAAGGAATTATGTGATACTCATTCCAAGAAATGCATGGACTCTAAGGCCTTTGGCGTGTTTGTATATTAAATGCATTGTTAGGAGATACCCAATCTTGACCTTATGGGCCCCACATTGGATAGGATCAGCTGCTGCCAAAAATCCAGGTCGGAAGTGCAGCACATCCATATTTCCTCTCTCTTCCCCCACCCCCTTGGTCAACTATGGATAGGTGCTGAATTTCACTCCCTGGCCTTATCTCAATGGTCATTCTCAAGGCTCATGGATCCAATGCATATTCATGTTCTACTTGTATAATGCACTTGTCGGACCTAGACTCTACCACATTAAAGAAAGTTTAGATGTGGAAAGTTTCTCTTTTTTGTGCCAATTTTTTCGTAAGACTTTCAATTGCTTCCAGTGCAGGATTGGGCTGACATGCTTCTTAGAATGTATGTAAGGTGGGGTGAAAGGCAGCGTTACAAGACGAAAGTGGTTGAAAAATCTATGGGGGAGGAGGCTGGCATCAAGTCAGCTACAATTGAACTTGAAGGGCGTTTTGCTTATGGCTACGTGTCTGGGGAGAAAGGAACCCATCGTATCGTTCGACAGTCTCCTTTCAATTCCAAAGGTCTTCGGCAGGTGATTTATCACTCATGTAAAAGCAGCTTCTCAACATGCTAAACCTTGTGCATTTAAAATATGGATGTCCAATCGTCCATATGACTGCAGTGCATTAGTACGTATGTCATTAAATCATCATCATCATCATCATCATCTAGCCATTTATCCCATCAATCTGAGATAGGCTTTTATATTTGGATTTGGCAAATTCTCTCTATGGACTGATTGTCCTTACTTAACACCTATGGGACTTCAACTTGCGACCTCTAGACTACCATCATGAGTCTTGGCCCATTGTGCTACAGGTTCTTGTCATTGATGTGGGTCAGCCACCCAAGCCATCACCAAAGTGAAGCCCATTGGTCTAATCTGAATTAACTGTGTTCTTTTTTTCCCACGAAATTGCCAAAGAGATCTGGCACAGCCTACCATCACTAGCTGAGGCAGTAGGGCCCAACATTTTTACACCAGGCCAAAAATAAGCTGATCCAAATTCATTGCATTTTTTCTTCTCCCATTTCACTGCTTTGTTGAAAACATTTTATATAAATTATTCACTCAGTGCCTTGAACTAGTAGAGAGGTTCCATCATCATATGTTTTTGAGGTGACTTGTATGAGCGATAATTGATTGAGATACTTGTGCTATCATGAACTGTTATACTGCAGACAAGCTTTGCTGGTGTTGAAGTTATGCCACTTCTTCCTGAGGATTCATTAGATGTTGACATACCTGACGAGGACCTGGAAATAGTTTCTCAAGAGCTGGAGGAAAAGGTGGACAGAATGTGAACAAGGTTGAAACAGCTGTTCGAATTGTCCACATCCCCACTGGCATTGCCATTCGCTGCACAGGTAACTCAAACAAATTAGACGCCAATTCCTTATGTAGCATAGATAATATCTCGAGTAAATTGTCTGATTCATATGCATATTAACCATGGAACTTCAACTTTTGCATAGACTGAACCACAAGTGATTTGAATATTTGGCAGAATGCATGGTTGCAAATCAATATTCAATGTTAAATGGGAATCTGTTTTCTTCTGTTTCTTTCTGATGTTGTTTGGAAGCTGAAAATTATTAATCATATCCCTGCTTTGTGATTTCTGATTTTTGCACCATTCTGAGTGCTCATAGGTATTAATTATCATCTATGCTAGCAAGCTACACAAAACAATTGCAATTTGGATATGCTCTAATGGACTTCAATCTCAATTCAAAATAATAATATTTAAATTGCTTAATTCACCAAAACATGGAAAGGCATAGACTTGCTTTTTGTAAATAATTTTTTCCTATTACATTAAATTGTTCATGAAATGGTATACAACTTGCATCATTGCAGGTAGATAAATGTTTTCCCATGTCTGAATTCAAAATCCATTTATGAATTGGCCAAAAGGTTCACAATGTGAGAGTATAGTTGATTGGCGATTCCAATATTTTGGCTATATGTTACTAATTTTGTGAGAGTTTTTTGGAGTTTGATTTTATGAGTTCTGTGCCTGCATGTGACTTTGTGCTTGTGTGTGCTTTTGCATTCATGAATGTCTGCATGATTAATCCCCCATTTGATCAATCAAGTCATGATGCCATATTAAATCAGTGTTCCCAAAGTACGTGTATCCTGAACGCCATTGAGCTGTCGAAGATAATTAGAAAAAAAATCTGTCTGATTTACATATATCATGTGTTGAAACATCTTTCCAAGTACTTGATGCAAGTCTTGAACAGTTGAATGCTAATGGCCTGTCGAAGATAAATAGAAAAAGATCATTATGGAATTTCTATCAGTCTGATTTATGCAACAATACTCATATAATCATCTCTCTCTATTTCCTTCCCCAAATTCAGAACAAAGATCTCAACTAGCAAACAAGATAAAGGCCCTTAGCCGGTTGAAAGCTAAACTGCTTGTCATTGCTGAGGAACAAAGAGCATCTGAAATCAAGCAAATCCGTGGAGATGCAGTGAAGGCGGAATGGGGTCAACAGATTCGGAATTATGTTTTCCATCCTTACAAGCTTGTGAAAGATGTGCGAACAGGATTTGAAACTTCGGATATTTCTTCTGTCATGGATGGTGAGTTGGAATCTTTTATCAAAGTTTACCTTAAATATAAATACAGAACTGAGACTGCCAGTGGTGTTAAATGACTTGCACTTAATCATTATGATTTGTAAGTCATCTTTATATCCTTCAGTGGGTAGATGCATTTGACATTTATATACTAGTATTTGTGGTCCTTTCGCTATACGTATATGCTCATGGGGGCATACTGTAAAATGGGAGACGAGATTTGTTGTGTCTTCCTCAATTGAAAGAAGAGTGTATATTTTGTATTTATAGAAAAAAAAATACAATCAATAAATAACAATACTATAAAAAAAGAACACGTTCATTTATTCGTATGTATACGATTTCACCTTGTATCTTGTGGGGCCAATAGACTCACCTTTTTTTAAGATTAAGGTGTTTAGGTCTCTTAGAGCACCTGACTAATCTGTGAGGCATGTGCAAACTTCCTTATCCACATGCATTGGGTAATACTATAGGGAGTGACTCTTTTGTGTTGAGAGTGATTTGAACTCAAAATCTCCACATCTCATGCGATTTCTCGACCGTCAAACCAACCCTCACTAGTTGCGAAAGAACTCATCTATATGCTATTTGTGTTTGGCTTAAAAATATTGTCAATGAATTGATAAAAAGGTTTCATTGAAATGGCCTGGGCTCGAAGGAATTTGAATGTTTTGCCTGTTGGGTGGGGAAACTGTTCATAGGCGATGTTGTTTGCCTCTGTTTGGTTGTTCATTGGTGTGCGAGATTTCATAATTGTCACTTACCGTTTTGGAGCACCCCAAAGAAAGACCACTCACAACCAGGGGTCGAAATATCGGCCGATACATATCATATCGGCCGATATGTATCGGTTTTTCAGGGCTGAATGATATCGGCCAATACGATATGTATCGGCCAGGAAAAAGGGTTATCGGCCGATATGATCGATATTCGGACTGAATATCGGTCGATATGTATAAAAATCGGTATTTAAAATTTATTTGAATTTTTTTTTTAAAAAAAAATTGATACGGGTTTTCACGGTCACGGTTTTTTACGGTTTTTCACAGTTTTGAATATTGGAGGAGAGAGAAATGCCAGAAAATGGAAAAATCGGATGAGAGAGAAAATTATAGGTCGATATTTTGGCCGATATTTGTATATCGGCCGAAGCGTATTTTGGACCCCTGTTTACAACTATGGCGAAAAGTGGAGCGCTTTTAGTAGTGCAGTTGGTTTAACCTTCTAGGATTATCGGGTATTTGATTTGATGCATAAAGTTTGTGGGTGATTTCGTGTTTTTACGGAGGATTGGTCTCACCTTCAGCATGGGTAAGGATATAAATTAGAGATGATTTAAAGATAACTCTAATGGATGAAAGCTGAGAGAACCATTTAAGTAGTTTGGTCATGTAATTAGATGATTGGAGATGACTTTATAAAGTTGAAAGGTTGCAAATTGTAGGTATAAAGAGGAAAGGTAGAACACAAAAAACGTGGAGGGAAAGAATAATGAAGTACATGATAGACAAAGGTGTGACTGACGATTATGATTTTTTATAGAAGTAAATGGAGAAGTAGAATTTAAAAAGTTCACATGCATGTAATTTAGTTGGATAGAGTTTTTAGAAATAGATAAGAGATTTTGAGTTTGATCATATCCAGAGTTACTCAATATGAGGCGGGGTGGAAATACCTATGATAATAATAATAATGAAAATGATATTAAAAAAACTAATTTAGATAGATTAAATTTTATCATCCGATTGTGACGGCACGAAAAAAGAAAAGCTCATTGGATGGTGAAGTTTAAATATTTTACAGCTTGCAAGTAATGAAATGTCCACATTATAATTTATATGACATATAATACATTGTCCAGACAATATTGTACAAATAATTTGATAATGTAACAGATTTTCAATATATTGACAATTATTTCCAATTTCAATCTAATACTAGAGGTGGAACAGACTTGCATTAGCTGTGACGACCAAACTCTATAATCTTCTAGATGAATATTTCTTTCCAACTGGGCCATTTGGTGTCCACCCTTCGAAGATATTTTTATTTGAATTAAATGTATGCTGGAAATCTTAAGGACATGCAGTGTGCATGGTCCATACTTGGCCTTTTAGCCTAGTTACAAGGTAGGATCAGAAATTTCTTTCAGGGAATTGATAGGTTATTTTTTTTTTTTTTTAATGATTTTCGGATAGAGGACATTTTAACTGACTAGTCCTTAGATCATCTGCGAGCTTTTCAATCCCACACACGCTGAGTAAGCAACTACGCGGAGTGTCCGATAGAAGTGTTGAGCGTGAATCGAACTCAAGACCTCCCTTAAGAAGGGAAACTTCTTATTTCTTAATCATCAGGCCAACCCCCTTTTGAGTTGGGGTTTAATAGTTATCACATGACTTTTTTTTTTTTTTTTATAATAACAGATATTAGTGTATATTTTCATTATTTAAAAGATGATCTTACACGGTTATTCTAATAGTAAAAAAATGACGTCATTTAAAACATGTAGGTTCATCTCTTAAAATCTAAATTGTTCATTAATTTTTAAATGAAAAAAAATCATGTAAAGGTTTTGTAAAACTATTAGACTTGGATGGATAAATGAGAATAAATACTTTTCATTTAATTCATCTGAGTATCCGACAATAGGTTCAATAGTGTTACAAAATTTAAAATGTTTATCTATTTTTATATTTAAAAATGAATAAATAATTCATATTTTTAAAAAGTTAACTCCATGTGTATCAAATAATATCATCTAAAATTGTTTTTATCATTAAAATATCAGCATAGGATCATTTCTCTTTAAAAAATTGAAAAACATGTTAGCAGAAGGTGTTTTTTTTTTTGAATGCTAAGTTTTTCATTTCATCGAGTGACATTAATCATCTGATTTTTGCACCGGTAGTGTGAGTAATATCTGTGTACAGACTGTTGTACAAGTCAGTAATGGGTATTGGTGGGAAAACATGATTTGCCTGTTGGTCGAAAAGGAAAGATGCTTTTGTATTGTAGTATTTTTTTTTAAATTAATTATAATTTGAATTTTTTGTTTTTTTAGCAAAAATAAAAAAAATATTTAATTAAATGCTGTATTTTTAAAATTTGGAGATAAATTAAAATTTTGAACGTGAAGGCAAATTTTCTAACAAGAAATTAACTTTTATTCTTTCTAGTAATTTTTTGTCCCACACTAAAATTGGAGAAAAATTTAGTTGAGACGTGTGTGGTCTATGAATACCTTCTCAATATATCCATTTCTTCAAGTCTTCCGTTGTTTGGGAGTCTTGCTCTTGTTTAGTGCAAGACAAGGAAAAATAAAAATAAAAATATATTTTATTCTAAGCAGAATTCAAGTTTTTTAGGAGAGATACCAAAATGGGTAGAGTTAGACAACCTTGCATACACAATTACACACACTCTCTCTCACACTTTTTGTCTTATTTATTTTTAGACTATAAAATAACAAAAATAGATAGAGTTACACTCAATCAACAAACATTAAAACAAGTATTTTTACCACTAGATTATAATAATTTCTACGTCTTATTTAGACTATAAAATAAAAAATGACGCCTGAGCTGTAATTCTGAAACGGAAGTCACAACTGTCTTATGTGTAGATCAAGCAATTTGGTCCAAAAAAGATATACAAAAACATAACCCAAACCCATTGATTTCTCGATTCGGGTTAGCCAAGTTTCACCCCTAGATTCTAATGAGTTTGGTCCACTCAGAAACAAGTCAACCAAGTGAGAGAAGGGTGAGTGTAGCTCTCAACACTTAATTTATTGGAGAGAGAGATAAAACCTCAATTGAATTTAAAAGATGGACACTCATTCTAATACAGGCAAACTTTGTTACGATACATAAGATGTAGTGAAATTCCCATTTTATCTATACCGATATACCGCTCATCAAGTACTGGTGTATCGATATGCAGAGCAGCGTGTTATCGGTCATCGATAAGGGTAAAATGGAAATTTCACTTCATCGTATGTCTCCTAACAAATTTTGCCCGTGTTAGGGTGACTGGCCTTAAAAGATTTATAAATAATTTGAAAATCAGGCTTAATTTAAAATTTTACCATATTGAAAAACTCATTTAAATTAAAAAAATTAGAAAAAAATATAAAAAAAATGATTAACATTCAATTCAAAATCTTATTTCAATGAAGGTGTCTAAGTCTAGAAAGCAGGAGTCCTCAGTTTGATTCTCACTTTACTAGATTACTCTCCACAGAATTACCTAGTGTATGTAGATAGAGAGGCTTATATATATCCTAAAAATTAGTTGAATACTATCAAAATTATGTAAAAGTATGTGGAGTCTTGTAAAAGACTCTGAAATGTTCTACAAGCTTATGGAAGAAGTAAGTTCTAGAAAGCTTCTAGAATGTAGATGATTCTTAGAGTGTAGGAATTTGTAGAATTTGTTAGGAGTTTCTAGAATTCTCCATAGCCATTACATGATTGTCATGTGGCATTATCTTAGCCATTCATTCTCATGTCTTATAGTATAAATAGAGGTGATGTCCTCATTTGTAACTCATTCCTCAAAGTTGTAATCTCCCTAGTGAAATACAAGTTCTTATTCTTCCAAATGTGTTTTTGTATTTATCTAAATGAGAGTTTGAGTGAAGTTGGTCCTAAATGTTCAGTGAGAAAGGCACTCATAAAACAAATAAAGGTGTTTCAGTTTGCCACTCAGTTTGCGTGAAAGGAGAGAAAGAGATGGGTCTACAGTGTAATTATGAAAGAAAGAAAGAGGAAAGCATGTAAAGTATCACCTGAGGAAAAAAGAAAGGGGAAAGCACCTCATGAAAGAAAGGAGAAAGAACTTTACTTCATTCCACTCTTCTTTCATGAAAGAAAGGAGAAAGCACATTACTTCATTCCACTCTTCTTTTATAAGATGAAAATCCACTAGATGAAGTCATATGATTGTTCAGATAATCATATAAGGAATTTCATCCTTCAGTTTATCACATGTGGACCTCACCTTTTGGTGATATCACCACTAACCTAATAGATCTTCATTTGGTTTAGGGCCACATTAAAAATTAATATAATTTTTTTTTTTATTTAAATAATAATAAAAAAGAAATAAACAAGTTTGATGTACTTTATCATAAATAGTTATTGAGATATTCTTTTCACTTTTCTTTTATATAAACATAATTTGAAGACTTGGTAAAAAATTGATGACACACCTAACTTGATTTACATTTATTTCATGTTTCTTGAAGTTGAATTAAAAATTTTACCTAAATTAATTGACTCAATTGAATTTCGTATAAATTCATTTAAAGTTTGTAACTTTGGGTACAAGATACCCACTAATGAAGCAGTGATTAAAGCATACAAAACAATGGCTTACCTTGTCGTGGGCCCGCTGGATTGACAGAGTTGGATAGCCCAAAGGCTCTGGCCCATAAAAAGAAACAAGGCTGCAATTCCCATCATAAGGTGAGTGCGTCTCTTTTCATAAGTATCCCACCACCTAATTAGGTGGCGTGACCATCGTATACACGGAACATCAGTGTATGCTTGTGATAAAAGTCATACAAAATCATCCACCCAAGATTTTTTAACTTATCAAGCCCAATAGTTTCAAGCAGGCACAAAATCTCGATTGATATATATATATATATATATATATCATATTGGCTGATATAATCATATATGAATAAAAATCAGTGATTTAAAAAAAAATTGAATATCGGTGTGGGTCCAGGTGATATCTTGATTGATATCGGGTGCATATTGGCTTTATCTATCGATATATGAGTTTTCAGATTTTTTTTTTTAAAAGGTTGATTTTTATTTTTTTATTCAGAGAAAATAAAAAAAGACCGATATTTTTTTTTTAAAAAAAGAGGAGAAAGAAGTCGAGATTTAAACTCTGATTTCAACCACAATTACATTTCAAACAATTTAGTATGTGTTTATCTAAATAACTTGCAAATAAAATTTGTTGCAAACTTTGCTTTGGAGGCCCACAGTGGAACCAATGGATTTGTTATCCCCCTCACACCCTCTTATCCCCATAACTGCACTTCTTTTAAAATTCATTGATATAATTTCATGATTTTTCACCATCAGATAAAATTGAATTTTTTAAGGTTTTAAAAAATACGACTTCACTCATTCAATTAATATAATTTTATAGACATTATATATAAAGTAAGACATTTTAAATCCACCCATCCATATGGGTTCAAATGAGACCACTGAGTCATTTGCATCAAACTTTAATGCAAACTAATTTTCAAGTGATCCTTATTATATATTTAAATATCTATTTATCTATTCTATAAATAGAGGGAGAATCTATAGTACATCTATTTGAGTATTTGAACACTATTGAAAGCTTGTATTATGGTAGATTCATACTTGTCAAATTATTGATTTTGTCATTAAATTTAATTACAACTTGAATTTATGTCTATTTGATACATCTTCGTCGTCGGGTTGAACATCTTAAGTAAATATATTTATCTAATAATTCATTTTGATCTTAAAAAAATAAGATTAGAATGATTTAACTTGCTCTATTGTAGACCTTTTTTTTTTTCTTTTTCTTGAGCAATTTTCATTTTGCATTACTTGATGGGCTTTATGAAGATCTAACCAACCATCTAATTTTTTAACCATTGAGGGATTTCCAATTGCCAGGGCACTTTGGACTTTTTGCAGTTTAGCATTTGCTAAACCAGCCTATAGGTATATAATCTTGATCAATATATGAATTTTTTAATTTAATCCAATGATTATTACCCTTAAATCAAGTGAATTTTTTTTTGAACATTCAAGTTAGAGCCATTGTCGTTATCATCACCGTATGCACTTATTCCATCAAACTAAGTTGACAACAGAAGTTTTTTTAGGTTGATGGTCTATACAAAATCTATATCAATTAGAATGTCCATCCTAACACGGACATTATTTTTTAAGAGGCACGGGTTTTTCGAATTTTCCACTTTGTCCCTGTAGCTTTCCAATGAACTATCCGGTGCACCGATGAGTGAGCAGATTCACTTGGAAATGGAAAAAATCCAGTTCGATGCACCGATTCACTCACCGATTCACTGGAAAGTGAATCGATTTCTGCGGGTGGATGATAGGCAAAATGAGAAGTTCACTAAAACCCATAATTTAAATCCACAACTTCAAAATTGCAAAAACAAGTACGAGAATTTCTTCAAAGAAATTAATTCTAAAAGAAAATTTATCGTTGAATGCAACTCATGTTATCCAAACAAGTTGTAAACTTCGACATCATGTCAGGCCATGAAAATTCATAGTTTTTTTTTTTTTTTGTCAAAAATCTTATTTTCACAAAAAAAATGAATGAAATGTTATTTCACCAAACAAGTAAAATATCTCTTTTTTCTCATTAAATTTCCCAAAAAGGAAAATGTCTTATATTCTATACTTTTGGAAAAGTGACTTTTTCCCTAGAAGAAGAGGGGAGAGTTTCATTTTCTATGAACTAAAAATGACAACTAGTGTCCTAAACATTTTTTTTTTCCCTCTATCCTAAATTAGCTATAATCGTCAAAGTCAATTTTATTTTATTTTTAATAATTTTTTGGCATCACTTAAGATGTATCTAACCCCCTTAAATTTTCTTTTTTAAGCAACAATTATAGTGTAAATAATTTGACTTGATTGGTTCTTTTCCCGTGATACTTGAGGAAAAAACAGAGAAAATGTGATAATTATAATTCTCGATTGTCAAATCTTTTTTCACGATGGAAAACTCTAAGATTTCCATCTATTCTCGAATATGAGAGTATTGTGTAAAACTTCGAATGCACATAATTTTGATTCTTGAACCAAAATACCTACCTCACACGTTAAATATTTTACAAGACCACACTCAATCGGAATCTGACTCCGGCCACCGGAAATCGACTTCTGAGCTATACATGAAAACTACTTCACTTTATATATTTCTCAAAAACAAATATCATTAGATAAATCCATCGTATTAAAAGCTAGACTTAGTTTCTACTCAATTTTGCAAATGAATTTACTTTTAATCTATTTTTCAATGGCCTTCAATATCTCTCATATATCTAAGTTGGATAGATATAGATAGGTGCAAAGTGTCACAAACCCCTAAATCGGGACATGAGGACATGACAATACGTTTAAATAAATTTAATTTTAAATAATGACAAGATTTAAAAATAACATTAATAGTTAATACTATACTCAGTTTTCCTTTAAGGAAAATATATTGATATTTTAAATTTTTTTTTGAATTTATTTGTGAAAAACCGCGAGATACCCAACGTAATAAATTTATTTTAATATCTTAAAAATATCAATTTATTTTTCATTTAGAGGAGTGGTGGTTGCAACTTGAATTAATCAACCCCAATGTGGTTGGGGGTTATGTTTTATATAATTCGAACACATTAAATTATCTTGAATTATATATGAATAAAAATATAAAATACATTTATTATTTGATCACTTTTTAGAATTGATTCTCTCTAATATTTATATTTTAGTTGTAAAAATTTATTTTTATATATTTTTTTCACTTGAAGTATATCAAAATAATATATAAATTAAATTATTTATTTAATTATATAGATTGACTCGTGACGTGATTTAACTTAATTTAAATTGGTTAATCCAAATTAAAATTTGAATTAAATTTTAAATAGGGAAGAAATTTAAAGTATAAGTTGAACTAAAAATTAGTAATCCAAATTAAATATGAATACACTAAAATTTGATTCTAAACTCGACGAGTAAACATCATTTCAATACCTATTAAATGTACTCTAAAATTATTATATTTATTCTTAGAAAATGTTTGAACTTGAAGGCGTTTGATTCTCTCGGCTCTTGCATTTCTCGACTCTTGAGGCTCTTGGTAATTTTGCTCTGCTGCTTCATTTCTGCAACAAAATTCAGGAATAAGAACGGAGCTCAGTGAAGAAGAAGTAGAAGAGAGAGAGATCTGGAACTCAATGACAGAAGAGGCCTGGCAGCAATGATAGCATGCTTTTTCTTTTTTATCTCATGTGCTGCAACAACAGTTTCCATGTTCTGGAAATTTTTATCCGTCAGAACTGAGGAGACATTTATAAGTTTTTCCCAATCTGGCTTTTGCAGACCTGTCGTTTTCTCCCACATTCATTGCCATCGATACAAGGCCAAAAGGGCGATTGTTTTTCATCTAGAGTTCGCAAGCATTGCGTTTTCCACGTCTCTGCGATCGAAACAAGACCAGAAGGTCAAGTTTTTCCATCTATTTTCCGAGATTAATGCATTTTTTACTTCGTTTTCCAACCTCTGGGATCGGTAATCAGCCCAGATAACTATATTTTCTAATCTGGGTTTCGATATTAATGCGTTTTTCTCTCTGGGTTTTTCTCTCTGCTCTCTGCTCTCTCTCTCTCTCTCTCTCTCTCTCTCTCTCTCTCTATTTCGGTAGAAAATTAAAGGCTTGTGTTTCCTTGTGATGGTTTTGAAATCAATGCGATTATCCTCTCCTTTTCTTCTTGGATTTTTTCTTTTTATCTTAAATTTCTCTCCTGAAAATGAAAGCTAGCTGATTTGAATTTCAAATTAATGCTCCCGGAACTGCATTTCTTCAACAAAACGCTTCAAGTTTCCAATTGACTATTCGATTTTTCTTGTTTCTATATCTTTTTCTCTATTTATTTTTAAATAAATGCACCAAACACTACAGTCCTTCGCCAAAAGACTTTCAATTTTTCAATTGGTATTGTTTTTTCTCGTTTATTCTTCTTCCTTCATAAATTAAAAGTAATGCTTCTGATAATTCATTCGTTGTCCAGACGAATTCAATTTTCAAATCTTTCTGTTTTATACTCTCTTTCCATCTGCAACAGCTTTCCTGTTCTGAGTTTCTGAGATTTAATACATCAGAAAAAAAAAATGAGAGGCTTGATTGTTTTCTTTCTCACTTTGCAGTCATTCTTCTGCTTCTTCTTCTTCTTCTTCTTCGTCAACGAAAAAGGAAGAACTGTTCTGAATACTTTATGATCTAAATTTTCCATTAAAACTTGAATTGAATTTAGACCATTTGGGTTTTGCATTATAGTGTTTCCATCTTTTGATTTCAATTGTGAAGATTGTTTCCACACAAATTCAATGCATTGAACTCTTCCAATCAAAATTTGCAGAAGTTATGAGTTTTGGAGTCTGTACCAATGGCAATTTTGGTCCCTGGAGTTCTCTTGAAGCTTCTACAGCACATGAACACCGACGTGAAGGTGGGTGGCCAGTACCGCTCATCACTGCTGCAGGTCGTCAGCATTGTCCCTGCACTTGCTGGTGGTGAACTGTTCCCAAACAGGGGATTCTATCTGAAGGTCTCAGATTCCTCACATGCCACCTATGTCTCTCTCCCTGATGAGCACGATGATCTCATCCTCAGCAACAAGCTGCAATTGGGTCAATTCATCCATGTTGAGCGGATTGAGGCTGCTAAGCCTGTCCCAGTCCTTTGTGGAGTGCGGCCGGTCCCTGGCCGCCACCCTTGCGTTGGTAGCCCTGAAGATCTTGCCACTACTAATTCCCTCTGCTTCCTCAATTCATCGGGATCCAGCCCAAGCAGGAGAGTGTCACAAACCAAGTGTTCTACGAATCACCCAACTGAGAAGAAAGAAAGATCCAAGCTGGTGAGATTGAACGGAGCCAAGATTGAAGAGTCAGAGAAGAAAAAAACGGCTGCTCTCAGCAGATCAAGTTCTTTCTTATCAAAGCCTGCATCAAATGTGATAGAGAAGAAGGATCCCAGTGTCAGATTGACGTCGTTGACTTCATGGTCCACCCCTGCGTCCCCAGCAAGTTGTTATTCTCTGCCCACCTCATTTGAGAAATTTGCAAATGGAGTTAAACAGCAAATGAAGATCAAAGGACCTGAGAAGCCTACTGCAAAACAGGGGCTGCTTGAGAGAGCAGCATCTGTTTTCAGGTCAAGCTCGGTTCAGAAGAGGACAACGGTGAGGGATTCGACCGGAAGTTTGGTTCAGGAGATCAAACTGGGGCCTAAGGCTTTCAGGAGGAGCTGGGAAAGGAATGTGGAGCACAAGGGGAGAGAGAATTTGAATTCAAGAGTGGCCAAAAATGATCCCAAACCAGATGCACGTAGCACTTCTGTAAGTGTTCATTGCTCTTATTCCTTTTTATTGCTTCTCTTTTCTATCAGCAATTTGCATATGGCCAAAATCTTCTTTTAATTGATCTTCTGAATTCACTGCTTACTATAATCTAGATTGTGTTATATATCATCTTTGAATTCAGGAAAACTAGAAACCGTTTCATTCCTGTTATGTATGCAGTCTTGTGCTGATCCACTCCCTTAACTATTAATAGATGAGCTCAGCAATCTATTTTTCAATAGGCATTTCTGAAAATTTAAGATACTGCGATGTAGAATTTGGATCTATCAACGATATCAAGATTTCCATACAGCTTACTATCTGTCTGAGCAGTAGGCTTGGCCCCAATTTTGGCATTTCAACATGAATGGCGGCTCTTCTAGACTGGGTGGAGTTTCATCTGTATTTTGCTACGATGTCATTCTTCTTTGTTTTGGATGAGATTGTCATGGGTTTCCCTGGCTTAGGTTCATGTTAGTTTCATTAAGCTCGCTCTCTCTCTCTCTCTCTCTCTCTCTCTCTCTCTCTCTCTCTTGGTTCTCTAGCCAGATCAAATTTTAATTGATTTCATAACTAGAGTATTTAGAATAGACTTTTCTGGAATTATCAGCTTAAAGGCCTAAAGTCTAGAATGCTTTTGAAAGTTGAAACATGAATTCCTTTGCAACTGGTCCTTGGAGTTATAGGTAACTGGATATGCATTCATTACACTCATTTAATGAAGCAATCTTTTCAAAGAAGTGGTCATCCCTTTGGTTGGGTATATCAGTATAATGGTTGTAATCTGCACCAGTCCTCCGGTTTCAATCAGCCACTGGAATTCCAACCATCCTCTCTCTATTTCTTCATGTTGGACATTTATATAACACCTTGTGTTTTGTATATAGCAGATTCCTAGGAAGAAGACTGCAGTAGTCGACAAGCCCATGTCTAAAGAAGACAGTAAGGTTCATATGCCAGAAAAGAAAAGCAACATGAATGGATCTTTGGATGTTCCCGATAAGTCTAGTAAGCAACGTGCTTCTGTTTTAAAGAAATCATCTGAAGTATCTAACTGGTGGTATCCCTGGAAACTTGGTCAAGGTCGTTACTAGTGACAGAAGGTGGACAGATGGCAGTGTTTCATGGGCTTCACTCACTCCATCTCTTAGAAAACTAGGGAAGGTATGATTAGAGCTGTTTTTAATTGCTTTATGTTTCCATATAACAATTTTCTAGGGGTCTTTCATGTTATATGGTTTTCATCATCAAATTTTGTTATGCTTTGTTCTACTGCTTTCGAAGTCCCATTATAGCCATCCGACCTTCATAATCATTATGTCTCATTTTGCTTTCAGGAGGTTATGAAGTGCAGAGATGCAGCACAACTTGCAGCTGTTAAGGCAATACAAGAAGCTTCTGCAGCAGAAAGTTTGATTCGATGCCTCAGGTAAGTTTCAACAGGAATCCATTGAATTGCTTAGAATCTTTGTCTGTCTGTATTGCAAAATTTCCAGGCTTGTGGCATATTATGTTGTAGGATATGGTGTATCACAAGGGTGGGTAGGGATCGCCTAGACCCCCAAGGGGTGCGGCAAGTCATTGCTGCACTTGTTGGTTGGAGAACCTGATCACCGGGGTGGTCTGGTTTGGCATCTCTCACTGGGGAACCTTAAATGTGGACCCAAATGGATGATGTCCGCCTGGCTCATCTGCCCCCCCTTTCTGGGAGAGTGATGCTGGCCAGGCTTAACCAGTGAGAGAACGCTTCCGCATGGAAGGCAACTTTCACATTTCGAGGGGAGCATTGGCGTAGGAAAGCTATAGGGATCTAGGTGATCCCGACCCACCCTTGTGATACACCATATCCTACAATATATAAATTATAGAGTTCTGCTAGTTATAGTGCGAAATAGGTTTGCTCCCCACAGATGTGTGTGCCTATGCTGCATAGGGGTCAATATATGGACCATTCATTGAGGGCCATAAACAGATTTTCATCTCGAAGACGATTCTGGACTACCCATCTGGCAGGCCAAAGTGTACAACCACCTGTTTGGTATCATCCTATTCTTTGTTTGGGGCATCTAATTGGCAAGGCTGCCACGTGAGTTCAGTGTTACTTTTATTAGATAAAAATCTTTTGAAGTTATGGTCTGACATCATCTGGTAATGCAACATGGATTCTGTGCAGGTGCATTGTGTATACATCACATCCTTTAAACATCACTGTCGGAATCACACCCTCTTAGTCTTATAAGTTTGGGAGGGCCAGACTTCAGTGGATCTCTGCTTGAAAACTTGAGAAATTTGAAGATTTGCCATATTTATCCAAAGAATCTATGTACTTAAGTTGATTTCAAGTGGGAGATCCCTAATTGTACCTGTGCTACATGCAAGTCTATTGAGTTACAAGACCAATAGGCTGCATGGCTGCATCATGCTTTGAAATGCAGATTTGTGCTTGAACATACACTGCCAACAGGGAAATAATAGTCAAATAGAAGTGTTTCACTAAAAAAATTACTGACCTGTAATTATTGGACCATTGGTGAAGTACATAGAATGGATTTTTGTTCCTTTCGTAAGATAGGAGATGCAAGTAACAGAAATAAGATTATGGAGATTAAAATAATAAAAGAGGGACAACTGATGATGTTGAATTATTTTTGTCTAGCAACTTTCTTTGGCCATAGAAACCAAGAGTCGCATCTGATATCCATATCCCAGAACCATGCCTCTATGTTTTAGTTGAAGTGCTGTATTATGGTGTATCCTTCACTGCAAGAACTGATATTCATGTCATGGTTCTGATAAAAATTTAATGAACTTATGCATGTGAAGCTACTCTGAGCATGAGGTGCTAGCTTATTTATATAGCTATCTCAAAGGGATGAACTTGCTCCCAAGAGTTCACATGATTCCAATCCTATCCCTAGCCCTTCTACTTCAGTATCTTATGTGGAGTCCAGATTACAAAACTGGTCCCCAGTCAAGATTCATTCTCTGTTAGTCCTAAAATTATGATACTTTCTTGGACACACAAACTCTATTCATATCTAAGTATGTCCATCTTCCACAAATTGGGTTTCAGCAACAAATTGCTTTGTGGTAATGTGCAGCATAAGGATGAAGAATTTCATAAGAATATTAATAGATGTGAAGCACTTGATTCAATCACTGAGACACTAATTCCCCTACATCATTGGTCAAAGACTTTTTACTGATTCAGAAACTAAATTGGCTCTGTTTGGTGAAGGACTAAGTTAATACCATCAAGGAAGAAGCCTTGGTTACTGACATGCATTGCTTACCTAAACTCAGCACATCAACTTAAAAATGAGTTTGAGCAATTTCTGAATAGAGATCATCAAAGAAATCACTAAATACTCATTCAATTTGCATTCAGAAATGATTTATTGTCTGTGAACTTTCATTGATTTATAATGATGGGGACTCACACTATTGAAGTAAAGTTCACCCATGATATCAATGGACTGAAATAGTTCTCGGGGGCATTTTTTTTTCTTTTGTTGCATTCTGCAGCATCTATGCTGAGCTTAGATCCTCAGCAAAGCTGGACAACCCACAGCCTCCAGTGGAACAGTTCCTCACTATGCATGCCATCTTGAACCAAGCTAGTCTAGTTGCCGACTCCCTATCGAAGATGATTCATACAGGATCATCACCAAATCATGAAGAAAACCTACCAGAACCAGCTGTGAAAATGTCTTCAGAGAAACACAAACGTGCTGCTTCATGGGTTCAAGCTGCATTGGCCACTGACTTGTCGTCTTTTACCATATTTAACAAAGAACCTGCCTCCACCTCATCTCCATCTTCATCTTTGACTGGGGTCCCACTGTCTACCCCAGGAAGCCAACCTATATTAGTACTGGAGAACTCATTGAAAAATGGAGCTCTGAAGACTCAGAGAAAACCTCAATCTTCCATCAGCACCAAACTGTTTGCACCAGCAACCCCACATCGAGCTGGCAATGGGCTCAGCATGGATCAAAAGCCATGTGCAACTCCTGCTGAATGGATCCAAGGTTGCGGCCTCACTGCAGCTACTGATTTGGCAAATATTTTGCAAGCAGAATCTCGTGACTGGTTCCTGGGATTCATTGAGAAGTTCTTGGATGCTGATGTAGATTCCTCGACTTTGTCAGATAAGGGTCAGGTCATGGGCATGCTGACACACCTTAAAAGGGTGAATGACTGGTTAGATGAGATTTCATCCAGCAAGGAGAACAGTAAAGATAGCTCCATTCCGGCTGACACAGTTGATAAGCTAAGGAAGAAAATATATGAGTATCTACTTACGCATATGGAGTCAGCTGCCATTGCACTTGGTAGCGACCAGATTGCTTCTGCACCTTCTAGACGAGCAACAAAACCAAAGGGGAGTGGATGACATGGGTCTTCAAGGAACACCTCCATGGTGTTCTAGTTACTGTATATAGATTTCAACAACTGGGGTAAAATGTGTGCAAAATCACCATTATCCAGTAAAAGAATTGGTGAAATTGGAAGGCTTTGTATTTTTTTGAGTAACCAAGAGATGTCATTGAGTTCTTACTATCAATGTTCATTGCGCCTGCATTCTTTAAGCCAATGTGTTCCTTAAGTAAGACTCATCCATTGCAGTTTGGTTATAGCCACTATATCTGATGGGGACATCATACATATGGGGAGATTTTGATCAATTGGGTGATCACCAAGTTGACTTAAGTGATGAAATTGTTCAATTGGCATTAATTGAGAATGAGAAAATTAATTGTGTCAAAGACCCACATTTACAACATCAAAAGTCACCTAAATTACTCCAAAATCAGCATAAGATTATGACATATGGGTCCAATGCTCCAAATTCAACAAATTCATGCCTAATTAACCCTTTTGGAAACCCAAATTCATGATTTTCGAATTATACACAAATTTGCTCTCACACATGGTGGTCTCAACTCTCAAGAAGGAACTTTGGCAAGGAACTAGGCGGTGTGTAAAGCACATGGGAAAGTCGGGCATTGTGGTTTTTAGTAGGTTGTAATGTATAGTATAGATTTAATTTTATTTAAGTGGGTGGAATGAACAATTTTGATGGATGACAATCCTTATAATTTTTTTTTTCCAAATTTTGTGTATAAATAGAGGATTTGGGCCATTGTATAAAGCACTCAAAGTTCATTCACCCGGATTTCCTGCCTCTACATAATCGATTTCAGATTTTTCAGGTAAAATTACCATTATACCCTCGTATTTTTACTCATCCGAATGGGCAGAATAGTGTTCTGGTTCACTCGAAATCCGTGATCCATTAATGCATCGTACATTATTTAAATAATAATTTTTTTTTAAAACTTTAAAGTTATTTTTTAAGTATGGTGTATTTTCAAAATTTCTCAAATTGAATATCTGGACTAATTACGATAACCTGATAAAAATAATTTAAGACTTTAAGGTCTTTTGACACTCCCAAATGCTTAAAACAAAGTGTTTTACAAATAAGGGTATCCCTCGGCTGTGCCGAAAACACATTTGAGAGTGTCAAAAGACGTTGAAGTCTCACAGTATTTTTATCAAGTTATCGTAATTAGTTTGGATATTCAATTTGAGAAATTTTGAAAATATACCGTGCTTAAAAGATAACTTTAAAGTTTTAAAGGAGATTTTATTATTTAACTAATGCAATAGACTACTAATGCAATAGACTGTTATTTTTTAACACCGTGTATTTCCAAAAATTTTCAAATTGAATATTCATACTAATTATGATAACCTTAAAGTTTTAATTTTTTTTTATCGAGTTATCGTAATTAGTCTGGATATCTAATTTGAGAAATTTTGAAAATATATAGTGCATGCATTACTGTAGCATAAAGTGGTTCAAATGAACCATCCATTAATTCGAATGAACACGGAATACTGTTCTGTCCATTCGTTCGTATGAACTAAATTTACACTTCAACATTTGTTCGGATGACTTCATTCGTTCGAATGAATGCCGAATGAACTGACAGTTCATTCGGATAAATAAAAGTAATAGCACTGATAAATTTAAAATGCTAGGACTGAGAAATTTCATGGTCGATATATATACTAAAAAATACTTTAAAATTTTATATTTAATCCAATAAAATCTACTGATCCATTTAATAATTTATTAAAATAATTTTTTTATATCCTCATTTGGGTGGGCCGCACTCGAACTTGTTGAATGCTTGATGGAAAGTACAAAAATCTTAGGGCATTTGGAGCCATGTTAGCGCCATCCAGACTCAATTATGTGTTATAAAAAGTTGAAAATTAACCATTATTTTTAAAACAAAATGATTTTCAATTTTTAATAACCACTAGTTATTACATTATAAACAATAAATCATTTCAATATATACATGTAGACTAATATTTTCTAAATATACGAGTGGTTTATTATACATTATCATGGATTAAATCTTATAAATTAATTTTAGCTTTCAAATCTATTCTAATTAACAATATAATTAGTTATTATTATTTTTTTTAAAGTTAAATCAAGAAAGCTGCTTACCATGACATTCTAAGTTTTTAACTTCAAAATGAAATTTATTATAATGATTATGTTTTCTTTCATTTGAGAAAATAAATTTTATTTTTCATTAATAATAATTAGATAAAATTATGAGTTGTAGGTAATTATGTTATATTGATATAATAAAAATAAAGAAGACCTTTTAATAATAATGATAATGGTAAAAATATTAGATGATAAATAGAATATTAAATTATTATAATAAGATAAATAAAAGAAAATATTATAATTTTTATTTTAGTATAAATAAATATTGTATTTAAAATAAAATTTTATTATTATTTTTTTAAAATAATTTTTTGATAAAATATTAGAGTGCACACTTGAGCTCTTTAGTTAGCTGAAGTGAGTTTCTTTCAAAAATACGGGTGTTCACTTACAAACCCTAATGCTCTTTTTTAATACCCTTTCTCTTTCCCTCTCTCTATTAAACCCTAGCAGCCGCCCCGCTCTGTATTTTTCCCATCAACGAAGAAGAAAAAGAAGCAGAGAAGAGAAGGGAAAGCTGGTGTAGCGATTTTTTTTCTTCAATCTTTTCTCGATATTTTCTTTTTTCTCTTTCCATTCTTTCTCTCCGCCGTTTCATTTATTCTCTTGTTGGGAGGGTAGAGTTGCAGCCGCCGGCGTTTTCTTAAAAAAAAATTCTCTAACTTTCCATTTTTTCCAAAACCGCGCCTCATGGCTCACGATTGGATTAAAAAACCGATTTAAACCGTAACTTGAAACGGTTTTTTTGCGGGTAAATTATCAGAAGGCTTTTTAATTAGATCGGACCGAGAAGATGACGGTCGCGGTCGAACCTGAGATCCGATCGCGCTTCGGTGCGGTCTGATAACACTGCGTCAATCTGTCACTATTGCAGAATGATAATTTACCTCCAAGATGACCATTCTTTTAACCAAACACCCCCAAAATGATACTGTTTTTAACAAAACGCCCCCTGAATTCTTTCCACGTCCCTCCTCTTCTCGTCAAAACCAGAACCTCTACCACCCCTTGTCACATCCCAAAAGACTCCTATTCGCCACCGTCACCCGCCACCACCTACACCGATGACCACTTGGCCCGATGCCTCTCTCTGGTAGACCAGCTAATCCGACGTGGAATGCTCTCCGCCGCACTTGGAGTCATCAAGCGTGTTGTCAACCAATCGCCTCTTCCCGACGCAGTCGCGGCCTTCTCATTTGCTGTCTCCCGTGGCCTGAGTTTCGACCATAAAGACTGCTCTTCTCTTCTTTGGACCCTTGCCAGTTCTGGTCAGCTCCGCAAGGCGGAATGGCTTTACACTGCCGTCTCCAGGGGTATCGATTCCGACCCCTCTGTTTTGAATTGTATGATTATTTGTTATTGTAGGATGGGAGAACTAGCTCAGGCAATGACCCATTTCGATCGAATGCTCAAAATGAATTCTATCCCTTCCCGAGCTGCCTGCGATACCTTGATTCGTGCTCTTTGTATAGAGGAAAGATTTCCGGAGGCTGTTGATATCCTTTCTTCATGTGATTGGTGCTGGTGTTCTTCCCCGGTGTTGTTCGTTTAATTATTTGATCAATGGACTGGCCTATGAAGGGTACTTAGAGGATGCTATCAGCATGTTTCGGGTCATGATCAAGTCTGGCATCCGGCCAACACTTCACTTGTATAAGTCATTAGTATACAGTTTCTGCAAGCGGATGAGAGTTGAGGAGGCGGAATCTCTATGCAATGAGATGGGCTTCACATGGGTTTTATCCGAATCAGGTCATGTTTACTTCACTTATTTATGGGTACTGCAAACAAGGTCAGATGCAGTTGGCTCTCAACATTTTTCAGAAAATGCAGGAGGTGGGGTGTGTGCCTGATGCTTATGTATATAATACCTTAATTTATGGGTTTCTGAGATTGGGTTATGTTGATTTGGGCGAGGAGTATTACAATCAGATGGTGAAGTTTGGTTTGAAACCAAATGTAGTCACTTTCCAGATTATGATTACCAAATACGGTAAGGATAAGAAGATTGGTTGTGCTTTGGCGCTTTTCAGTGCAATGTCCAGTCATGGTTTGTTGCCTAATGTGCATTGTTACACGGCTTTGATTTCTGCCCTTTGTAAGGAAAATAGATTGGAGGAGGCTGATTCTTTGTTTAATAAGATGTTGGACAGTGGCTTGGTTCCTGATCACGTACTATTCTTGTCATTAATCAACAGTTACCCAAAAGGTCATGAGGTCCTTATTGTGTTCAAGTTATTGCAGGCATGCAATATAGATTTCTCAATGTTTGCTAAGCCCAATGGTTCTGGTACATATGAGACCCAACAGCAAGAAGTGGAGCTTTTGTTGGATCAAATTTTAAAGAGTAATATTCTTCCTGTTCAAGTGGCTTTCAATGTTTTGATAAAGGCCTCCTGCGTGCAAGGAATGACCAATCATGCTTTCCATTTCATGGATAAAATGGCTGTTCATGGATGTGAGCCTTCAGTTTCTGCTTACAATTCCTTGATCAAATGTCTTTTTGAGGAGGGACAGGTTGACGTTGCTGAATTGCTAATTGACCTAATGCAAAGAAAAGGAGTAGCTCCTAACTTGGCTACTTTGTTGATAGTGATTGATGCACTTTGCAAACGAGGGGACATAGGGTTGGCTCTTAGGATCTTTGAAAAGATGATTGACAGAGGAATTGAGCCAACTGTTGCCATCTATGATTCAATAATTGCTTCTTTGTGCAAACAGAACAGATTGAAGGAAGCAGAGTTTATGTTCCAAAGGATGCTCGAGACAGGAACAACCCCTGATGAAATAGTATATACCACATTAGTGAATGGCTATGCCAAAAGTGGAAGAGCTGTCGCTGCCTGCCATTTATTTGATGAGATGATAGGGTTAGGCTTTAAGCCGAGCTCTCATGCTTACAGTGCACTCATAAATGGATTGATAAAGAAAAACATGATCGACATGGGATGCCATTATCTTGGTAGAATGTTGGAAGATGGGTTCACGCCTGACACTGTTCTTTACACATGTCTAATCCATCAATTTTGTAGGAAAGGTGAGGTTGGCTTTGCCTTAAGTTTGGTTGATCTGATGGTCAAAACCATGTTGAACGTAACTTATTCACCTATGGATCACTGATCAGTGGGATTTGTAGAAACATTTTGCGTCGCCGCAACAGGCAGGACCCTCAGTTGGTTAGAAGATCAGAAAATGCAAGACGGGTGCTTTTCAGCATGCTTCCTCAGAAAACCTTAACACCAGGAAAATTGAATAGTAGACTTCCTTGCAGTACTTCTGATGAACTTATTGACCTTGCACAGGACTTTATTACACGACATGGTAGAAACTGGATGGATGCCAGATTTACATATCTACAATGGTATGATGAATGGATTTTGTAGAGCAAAGTTGATGAAAGATGCCTATGATCTTTTTTATTCAATGCTGGAAGATGGTGTTGCTCCCAATCAGGTGACTTACACCATTCTCATTAATGGCCATATCAGACTTGGGGAAATTGATATGGCAGTTGAATTATTCAATCAGATGAGTGCAAATGGATCTGCTCCAGATAAGGGCACCTACAACATACTAATTAAAGGTCTTTGTATGGAGGGACGGGCAATTGATGCTTTATCACTCTCACGTATGATGCATAAGAGGGGCTTCATTCCAAACAAGGTTTCTTATGATAAATTGGTCGAATGCCTGTATACCAATGATTCAAGTGATCTTGCCTTGAAGTTGTTTAAAGAGATGTTTTTCCATGGATACACACTATGCAGTTACATTTACAACAGATTCCTTTCCATTCTGTGTGAAGAAAACAAATTGCAAGAGGCTCATAGAGTTTTTCAAATGATGCTCAAACGGGGAAAAGTTCCAGATGACACAACAAAGCAATTGTTGGTGGAAGCATATATTAAACATGAAAAATATAGCAATTGTGGAAAATATGCTTGTCTATAGAAGCTAGTGTTCATTAGTGTTATCTTACCCCACTGCAGATTGTCTTGAGTTGCTGAATTGTAATATGCAGAATCCGAATGTGGTTATGCCTACAATTGTTAGGACCATTGTTGAGGCGGCTGCGAACGAGTCCCACATTTGAATTATAGAGGGAGATATAGGGGTTTATAAAGGACTTGAGTCACTCCACCTATCCTAACAAGTGCTATCACGAGCTTTGGTTCAGACCAAGGAAGAGTGGGTGAACGGAATACAACACAGTAAGAGGTTCGGGCTATTTGAATCATCGAAGGAGATGGAGATTAACACAGTCCCGTATGATTAACCTGAATTGCTCAAATTACTTAATTTGGAAGGCAAACATGGAAGACTACTACTCGTGGCTAACCGTTTGCATATTTATGATGATTCCTAATCATATTAGGAGTTGACTTGGGTCGGTGCACAATGCTAGTAAACCTCTTTATATACACTTTGGATACGGAGAGTGATGCAAGGCTATCTTGCATAGGATGTTCGATCATGGGCACTGACTGCAACAAGCATATCAGGGACGTGTGTGAAACAAAAATAGAAAACATCAAGGACTCGGACTCTAGCAGCATACAGGTGACACACGGCACACAGTCAGAGGAGGACTGTCTAATACATAGGACTGTATTTACATACAGAGGAGACGGTGACTGTATTATATATACAGGTGATAGATGAATTGGAGTAAGGGTAATTAATGTATACTGACGTGCATAGAGAGGGGTGAAGGACTGAAACACATACGACACATCATAGGTCAGAGAGAGAGGATCAGCTTGGGTGTTTTCCAGGAGATCTTGGCAGACAGGTTCACCGCAAGCATAGCAGTGTGAGTTTTCTCAGCATACAGAGAGAAACTGCAGATCTGTGCTTTTCTTGAAGGCTGCAACCATCAGAGAGAAAATCAGCAGTGCAGTGCTGAGTGGAAACAGCATTTGTTTCCTAGTGTGATACTGCAGCAGATCGGTTCAGCAAAGGGGGTAGTCGGTTTCACGTCGAGACTGCAGAGAACGACAGCAAGCCACACAGTGAGAAGAGCAGAGCAGCGTCTGGTGCACAGCAGCGTGTGTGTACAGAGCAGAGCAGCGTCTTGAACTCACAGGCAGATTATCACAAACCATAGTGCGTTTCTTGCTCAATATATACAGCAGATAGAGTGAGAACGAGACTGTCATACTGTCTTGTTACTGCTAGAGAGTAACCCAGGTACTTGTTGTGTTTTCTGACTTTGGGTTTCAGAAGGATTAAACTCTGTGTATTTCTCTTTTATTGTTCTCTCTTAATAAAAGGATTCACGCTCTGTGGACGTAGGCCAAGGTTGGGCCGAAGCACGTAATATCGGTGCCTCTTGATTTGTGTTGTGATTGATCATTCCGGTGATTATTGTTTTCGCTTATAAATCCTAACAACAATGAAGGTAAACCTTATCCATTAGACATGGGCCTGTTATTATTATTTTTTTAATTTATTTGTTTTTTATTTTCATTCAGATCTATTGTTTATAGATTCTTTACTGAAATTCTAAATTACTTATGGCCGCCATTTATATGTGAATAAAATGGCCTCATATTCTGGGCACTGTATTATTTGTACATTCTTTCTCTTATGAATGAAATTCATTCGTCATCGCTTAAAAAAATATGTGAACAAAATGGTATATTTATTCATTTGTGTTTTTGTATTGGTAACCAATTTATTTGTTTATTTTTTTAATGGTAAAAGTAAAGTGTCATTGAATCAAAGAAAACAATGATTACAGTAATCTTCAGCCTCTCTGCATCCTGTGAGATTACCGAGAATTTACTGAATCAACATTAGAGGATCATAATAGCCATCCCTACATTACCCCTAAACCTTCAAAACCAGCCTGATTTGATAATGGACACCTGCAGGGATCAGAACTTATTTTAACTCACTTGTTGGGGCATCCTGGACAAGCTAGTGTTGTGACTAGGAGAGAACCCAGGCCATTACCAGAGGACTGAAAATTGATCAGCACTAGAGATAAATGCCATATTTAACGAACTTACTATTCTTAAAACATAAATAGGCACTGATTGTCATAATTAATGTTACGTTTATTGGGGGCAGAGACCATCCTGGGCAAGCTACTGTTGTGACTAGGAGAGAACCTAGGCCATTATCGGATGGCTTAAAATAGATCTGCCCTAGAGAGAAATGACATTTTAATGAACTTACTATTCTAAAAGCATTTTTAGCTAGAGATTCTCACAATAAATTCAAAGGTTCTGTTTACTGGAAGTTTACACATAGTTGGGGTTAAGGATTTTCAGTTGCCAACTTCTTTGAATTCCTACAATTTTGGATGCAACCTAGAAGAAGTCAGAGTATGCAGGAATTCCATAAGCTAGTAGACATCATGCTTGTATGAGGTATCTGTTGAAACTTTTAAGCATGGGAATCATCTGATTCTTCTCTAACCAAAATATTGCCATCAATTCTGGATCAGATTAGTCCTGTATTAAAAAGTTGCAATATGAAGGAGAGTCCGTCCCTGTTGTTTTGCAAATTTTTAAGTAATGGCAATTCTTTTTTAAAGAGGCAGAACTTTTTCCTGCACAGGCTTCAAGTCACACATCATCATCATCATTTTTTGTGTTTCCTATCTATCTAGAATTGGTTTCATGAGTTCTATGTTCTACTCTAGCCTATCAAAAAATATATTCTCCGTGCGTTTCCAAACAAAGAAAAAAAAGAAAAAGCTTCTTCGTCAATCCACAATCTAGTTTGTTAACTTACCACATCTATCAAAGCCTTTAAAGACCTCACCATTCTCTTAGTGCCTTCCACTTCTAACCCTTCAATTCTTTGCACTAGAGCTATTTTTGACTATGTATGAGTGAAAACCATCTTAAACAACATCCCATCACTCTATTGTCTATAAGGGCTACCTTTAGGTTCCTCTTTCTGATTCTTGAAGAATGAGGACAAAGGTATACGTAGACATTACCCACAGTCGACACTTCCATTTTACATGCACATCTTTGTTACTGTTACTTTTGTCTACTTTGCCTCATCATCATAACACGACATTCAGTTCATATGTGATTGTTTCTAATAGAATTCCCCCTTGAATCACATGGAACTCTCTGGCTACACAAACTTTGATTAGTTCTACAGCTGCATACCTCAGGACTTGTAAATCTAGGAATTTATATACTTTTCTATATCATAAAAAGGTGAATTACTATTGAGAAGTTGGTTTGAACACTGCAGAAAGACTCTTATCAATGCTTTAAAGATTGGAGCCCCTAAGATCAAGGGTTATCTTCATCTGATGGGTAAATTTTTTGCAGTTCCTAATCTACAACAATTTGTATCCACTGATCTGAGATTCCAAACAGTGGGTTGCCACGTCCCATCAGAATAGACAAGTGTAATGTGCCATTTTAAATAAATATGCCTATTAAAAAAAAAAAAAGTAGGGGCTGAAACTTGAGTCAGGTTTTAACCCGACCTGAGAAATCAATGGGTTTGGGTTATATCTTTTTATATCTCGGGTTGGGAAAAAATAAACCTGCATGAAATTCAGATCGAGTTGAGAAATTTAAAAGCAACCCGACCCAACATGAGTACACAGTTATAAAACAAAACTCGAATTGCGTTAGGGTCAAAAATTCAGGTCGGGGCAGGTTGAGTAATTCGAGTCGGGTCAGATTGGGTTCAATAATTTTTTACATATATTGATTTGGATTTATTGAAACCCAACCCAACCCAAGTTTCAGCCCTAAAAAAAGTGTCTCAGAATAAAAAAGCCAGTGCTTTATCTGTGCTTTGCATCTTAGGCTGAAGGACCATATTGCACCTTGCGCCTTTGACTACTATGACCGTAATCTAATGATTTGAGGAGGCTACCCAACAGCCCAACCCCCACTAGATGTTAGGAATGCCACCTCTAGTTACAATCAGATGAATGCCAAATCAGTGCAGTCCAATCAACAGGCCAGTCTTTGGTGGGATTAAAATCTAAATGACAATATTTCTGATTTGGCTTGTTTTTTGACCCCCAAAAAATCTGATTAGGCAGATGAGCTTCAATAGTTTGGCATCAAGTATCACTCTTGACGCAATGACTAAAGCTAAAAGGACCATTTTAGACTGATCAATGAATTAATGAAATATTAATCCTTGGCAAATAATACTGTTAATTGTTACAGTAATAAATGTGGCGATAATTATAGGGTTGTCCAATCTAATGGACCTTTCATTTTACAAATTCAACAATGCAGAAAATACAAATCAAATTTGTTCCCAACTAAAATGGTCACATGGCTCATACAGGCAAGCCTGCTGTACTGATCATGAACTCCTTCAAACTGTGCTCCTGCCTTTTGTCATCCAAACTAGAGGGCTTCACCATCTGATAACCATGTACTTGTTGCATTTTCACCTTTCAGCACTGTAAATTACGAAGAAGAAAAATGAATATATAGGAAAGTTCTAGCATCATTAAAACGTCAGTTACTAAAAGCACGATAAGTAGAAAGTCGTTGAGAAAAACTAGAAGTCTGCTACCAGATAAATGTCATCAACAGAGTAAAGATACATAAAATAGATAAAAAGAAAACAAGTGGTGGTGTTGCGTGTCTACCAAAAATATTTAGGGAACAAATGCCATAGATTTGGACGTGTGGAGGGATCTTCGTTTGAAGAGAATGGTGAAGTCAAAAAAAAAAAAAAACATAATCATCGCTTGATGTCTAGACTCTAGATCCAATGGGAGGGATTCTAAGAATGCAATCTCTTCGGAAGAAGGACTAGTAAAGTTGCCTTGGTTCCATATAGTGAAAGAAAAAGAATTTAGTTTTTCAATCATGTGAATATGGAAGCAAAAATATTGGACTATAAAAATGTTCTTGTAAGAAACATCATCATAAGCCAGCATCCCATCTATTTGGAGTTAGCTTTATGAATTTTTCTTCTCTAATTGACCATATTATAAACCATACTATCAGTCACTCAACAGTCTAACATGCCTTCTTTGTACCTTCCCTCTATGTATTCAAAGGTCGGCCTCTCCTCCTATTGCCTTCGATTCATAACCTCTCAACTCTACACACTAGGCCGAAGTTTTGTCTTCTACTAACATGACCAAACCAACTCAATGAGTTTCTCTCAATTTGTCGTCTATCTTTAAACTATCCCTAATATTTTCGTTTCTAATTCTTTCATTTAGGATTAAATCACTCATCCAACGTAGGATATACATCTCCGTTGTCCTAATTTTGTCTATTTATCTTTCCTTCATTGCTCAACACCCTGTTCCGTAGAGTATTGAAGATTTAATAACTATTTTATAAAATCATCATTTTAGGTGAAGGGAGACTCTTTTATCGCACAAGATCCCCTCTAGTTTGTCTATATTTTGCCCACTCTGCTAGCTTGTAGGATACATAATATGTTAATTAGTATCCTCTGTGCACCATCTTGTTGGATACATCTTATACATCCTTGCTTCTCTTCTCTTTTGACAGATTCAACGCTTTTCTGACTACTCTTGTTGTCAAATAAGAAAGGCTCTTACAAGTAGTGAGAAGGACCAATATTACATGTAGTTATACAGACCATGTGGTCATGAGCATGATCATAGCTACCATTTAGGGGATTTAGAGATCTTAGTGTACCCTAACTAAAGATGCTAATAAGGTGTATCTGTTAGAATATCCACAGATGTCCTAATCTTGTGGTGCAAGACAACAGAAGTCCTCCTCTACTTGCCGCATGACCATATATTACAGTGGTCTTTCTTTGTCTCTTACACTTGGCCTGCTCATAGAACATTTTGGTGTCAAAATAAATAATAGTAAAAAGAAACTCACTGAGTGGAACATATTCTGGTAAGCTGACGTTTCTAGGACAAGAGGACCTTCTAGAATTAAGCATGCCTTCCTGAGCATTAGAGCCTGTCAAGCAATCCCTAGGCTGAAAAGGTATGAAAAGATATGTGAACTGTAAGCAATTGTTTTAAATTAAGACAAGGACCCAGATATATTTATGCAATATATGATCATAAGATGGGTCGTCCTATGTATTCCAAATATGAGCAAAAATCATGACATACAGTAAAATCCTTGTAGAAGCAAATATGAAGTTCTTCCACAGCACCATCTTTGCAAACCACTAATGGAGATACCCCAAAAGTCTCTTCAATGGTAGAGATGATGTCTTTCAATGGATATCCAATGTTATTGGTTGGCACAAATCCAGCATCAAAAAGAACTTTCTGTAAACAAATCAATTAACACATTTATTGGAAAGGAAAGCATGAAACAGGGATACAGCTGTAAACACTCAGTAAGACCTTAATATCAATACTTAAATAGTCTAGCTAGTGCTGTTGAAATCATAGTATTACAAATCAAATCACACCAATTTACTAGATTCAACTGCAGACTACCAAAGTTCAGATCTAAATTGCATGGGTACAAGTGCGAGTGTTGAACTACAGGTGAAGTGTTTAAGTACCAAAAGGGTGCAAGGTTTGAACTCAGTAAACCCAAAATAAAAAAAACTGGGGGATTTTGTGCTATGTATAATAAATTTAAATTGAATTTATTTTAAGTGAAAAATAGATGCAAAAATAACATTATAGAAAATAGTGTGCTATTCTCACTCTCAACAATCAAGTGAACATTTAGTCCTCTTTATAAGTAATCAATCTCATGAATCTTTACATTTCTATGATAAATTTTTAAGTCACTCAAAATCCTAGGCCCTAGAATGACTTAGAAAATCAAGTCAAACAAAATAGTCAGAGGAAAATCAAAATGAAACTGCATGCTCAGAATGAATAGTAATGATAATTGCACAAGAAAACAGCGTACAAAACCTTCTAAAATGACAAAATTCAGCTGCAACGGGTACAGAAAAGTATCTAGAGGGGAGGACCAGGAGTTGCAGAAATTATCATTATTAGCAACAACAGGCAAGCTGAGAGAAGAAATGGCTCAAGGGTATTGATGAGAGACAGAAGGTCAAGCATGGATAGCCATTCATACAATTCTAATTGGGTCCAATGATAAAACAGTAAAATACTGACCGTAATGTTATATTTGGAGTAGAGATCAAGAACTGCTGAAAAATAGTCATATTCGTCTTTGATTACTGGATATGAACAGGTCCCATGTTTTTCTGCAACCAACAGTAAGATATAATAACACTGGTGCGAAAACAAATTTGTCAATTCTCAAAATAAACAAAAATAGGAGGAAAGGGAAAGAGAAGGCCGTGTGGGGTTGCGGGATTGAAATAATTAGTAAATGAGGGAGAAGAGAATAAAATAGATGAATAAAAATTCATATTAAGATAGAAAACTGGGTAACACTCTTTTTATAGATTTCTATTGTTATTTCCTTTAAATAATAATAATTAGTAGTAGTAGCAGTAGTAGAAAATATGCTAAAATTATATAACTTAGCTGATTTGGTGAGCCATTTGATTGGTATAGTTAATTATGACTTGCCACATGAGCATGAGGTATAAAAAGGTAGGTATAATTTGAGGGCTAACAAGCACCGATACTGGTACACGTATCGGATACGATACGTATGCAAAACGGGGATACGACAAATTTTGAAAAACTAGGATACGGGTGCGGCGGGATACGCTGAATTAAAAAAATTATTATATATATATATATATTATAAAGATTAGACTATTAGCAATTTAGTATTATGAAAAGATATATATAATATATTTAAAAAACATTTACAATATTATAGTATATAATATGTGAATAATTATTGAGGTTAAAAAAATAATACTGAAAAGATATATATATATATATATATATATATATATATATATGTATTTTATTTTTTTGCCCTTTTCTCCCGTGCTGTGTCCCACTGTATCCCTCCGTGTCTGCTTTTGTATCCTTGATGTATCCGTATTTAAAAAATAGTTTATTTAATTGGATACGTATCCGACACATATCCGAGTCGTATCCGTGTTTTAACGTATCCAACACGGATACTCGAATGGTTTCGGAGTAACCGTGCTTTATAGTTTGAGGGTAATTGTAGCATCTTCATCACTATTATTATTGGTTTGGTTGGGGAGGGGGGAGGAGAGTGGTGGTTTGGTGGGTATGGGGTTATGCAGTTCTACTGTTAATTTGCTGAAACAAAAAGAAAGGACCTGTTTGATTACAAGGACAGGCCCTCAAATCTGCAGCAATCATAGACAGAATAGTTCATATTTAGATATAAAGAGGTTGTAACAACATTGACCCAATGAGTTGGTTGTTCACTCATCTAGGAAAACTAAGTTTTACTGGAAACGAGTTTCCACTCCAGACCAACCCCCCACCCCCCCTGCCCCGGACCACAAAATGATAACTAATTTCACAAGCAGCCATCATTATTCATAGGGGCTCTAATTTTCTTGACTAATAAAGACTAATCCTTCCAACTACTGAACAACAGGCCCTAATTGGAAATTACAATGATTCAACATAAAAATGACCTTGAATTGAAATCTACAGATAACGATAACTACATGTCATAGAAATTGATTCTATGGATTTTTCTAAAAGTACACTACCTTTTGAGTTCAATTGAAAAAGCCCCTAAATTTTTCATAATTCTAATTGATAAAAAATTTAAAAGACCCCTTGATTATGTTGACTAGAGACCAACTTCTTTTTGAAAGTTATTTATTCCTGTAGCACATAGTTTACACCATGTGGTATTCTATGGAGCCCTCATGAGACAACTATTTCACCCATTTCCTTTTTCGGTTGTGCACGTGTCCAAATTTGACCATGATCAAGGCAAATCTCACTCATTATTGTTAAATCTGATGATACATGATTCATATCTTATGATTCATACAATATGATAAGAGGAATAATTTGTATCTATTAACAAATCTTATGATTCCTATTAATAATAAAATTATGGGGTTATTTAGAATGTGAAAGATGAAACTTTCTGTTCTGATAGGAATTTTTTTTTTTTTTTTTTGAGGTCTGAAGGTGTCCAAGTGTCGCACCCAACTAGTCCTCCGGGGTGTGTGAAAACCCCCCTATCCGCACACACAAGGTAAATCGATGGGACCTTACTGTATATATATTCTCATGGGAAGTGGCTCTTCATTGGAACTCCCATAGTTTGAACCCAAGACCTTCCTCTACAGATCTTGCTCTCAAACTAATTGAGATAACCCCTTGGAATTCCCCTTTTTCTTTTTTCCCCTGTTCTGATAGATTTTTAAAGCTTGAGTTATCAGACATTTAAGACCTTTGAATTGTTTGGGAGCCTTTTAGTTCATTATTGATTTTACATAGAATACGTGGATTATATACTCTTATACTTATGAATATATTTGAAAGAGAATACTTATGAATCTTAATGATTCTATGAATTACAATATACGCTTTATGTTTCAAAATATCTAAAGATTTTACGATACAATTTGCTTTTCACAGCATTGATCTCACTAATAGATTGAAACTGAGATTCTTTGTCATCACTATTTTTTAGCCTTAAAAAACTAATTTTGATGGTTTTTGAGATGCTACCAAAACATAAAAAACTAATTTTTAATGGGCAAAACAAGTCACTTGATGAAGAGCTCAATGGGACAATGAGTATAACATAGCCTCACAAAGGTAACCCAAAAACTCCACCTAGTCAGGTTAGAGGAAAGATCCATTCAAGCCATACAATGTACATATATGGGACAGAAAAAAGGTAAACAAAATTCATTAAAAAATAAAGAGGAAGATAACTCAATTGAAACCTGCTGCTTCCACTTTTACCCTTTCCAATGGATAAAAACCATAACATATGGCCATCTGATTGCCACGTCCCAAAGCATCTTTTTTAATTCCTTCTTCATTATTATCTTGTAACAAACACCTCTATCAAGGAAGGTCTTTCTTCTAGCGAACTCTTTTGGGTGGGTGGGTGGGTGGGTCGGAGGGTGTTGGGGTAGATCTTCCTCCACTCCTCCTGAAGGCTAAGCAGTTGGCTTCATTCAGCTTGAGTCCAACTAGTACTCAGCACACTGAGCCAGACTTGGCCTAATTTTCAACCCAGGCTCAAGCTTGGACTGAAATTTAAGATTTCATGCTTAAACTCAAGGTGGAGTGATCCAATTGGGGTAAACACCCTTTTAAAGTTTACCCGAACGATTTATGATCTCTGTGTCTTCCCCTTCATTTTTCTCGTCTCCTAATAGTTCTACTACTTTCCTTTTTCCCCTATACCAACCCTAAAACTGTTGTGATCTCGGTCCAACAATTCCTATATGTCCATCATCAGCCATGGTTGTCGTCACTAAGATCTCTGTCTAGACTCAAGGCGGATATGTCAATGCCCAATGGTTAGAGCAGCCCCAATAGGGTAAACATTCTTTAAATGTTTACCAACACTTTTTGATCTCAATCTATCACCTTTTCCGAGAAAAGAAAAAAGATCTAAATGAATTCTCATTCACTTCTTTTATCTCCTAATAGTTCTACTACTTTCTCTATTTTTTCCTCCATATGAGATGCCCCTAAACCCATTTTGGTCTTTGCTAAACAATCCCTATATGCCCATCCATCAATCACAGTTGTCTGTCTGTCTGTATAAATTGCTAACCTGGAAAAACTTGGAAACCGTATCTTCTATCCTACCCCCATTTTCATTATGTTCTGTCTTCTGATGGAGCTGGTGGGGATAATTCTTTTTGGATGAAATGGGTAATGGATTGCCCCTATAACCTTTTTGAGATGAGAATGAGTAGTAAGTGGTCCAATCCTAGGCTTCTCATGTAAGTGTCAAAATACTAGTTGACGACTTTCAATGAAGATATGCTCATGAACGGGAACAATAAAAAGTGATACTCTCCTTTCTCCAGTAACTCCAACCAACCATTCATACCTGTGGATAGGTATGATTGAAAGTAATCCATTCTCCGTAAGCATATCCAACCAGCCACTAAATGCAACAAATTTACAATGTTCATTTTGAGTGCCATTGGATCTTCACACAAAAAAAAAAACTCTTGGTGGATTCAAAAGAAACTTGCGCTCAGGTGGTTTGGGCCTTTTCAAAATCACGTGGTCTAGCCTATGGCCCATTCAGTCTTGCCCATGTGGCTTGGACCAGACACTAATAGTTTGGGCTGAAGCTCGAGCTAACATAGGCCTAACTCTAGCCTAGCCAAAGGATGGAAATTTGGCCCAAATGTCCGAAGAGCTTCGTTTGGGAAAAATGGTTTGATCAGCAATTTTCTTCTCGATCTCTAATTAGCCTAAATTCTCAGTTGTTGAGGTGAAGCCCAACTGTTAATCTGATCAATATTGGGCTTATACATGTTCAAACCCGAAGCTTGAAGCTCAGTTTGAAAACTCAAGCCTCAACAGTTTATCCAGGTCAAAGACATTAATTACAACTGGGTTAAAATTAGAGAACCAACTTCCAAAGCCATAGCTTTTGTTCTCATTTCTACTGACTCAAATCCCAAATCTCTAATCCCTCTCTCTCTACCTACCTACCTACTTATGCTTCATTCTTGGGCTTCTGTCGCATACATTTTTTACCATTTAAACCATGTTCTTAAGATCATTAACTTGCTTCAAACACATAAAAGAAAACAGGTACAGAGAGATGACTATGAGTGCATTCATTTCACTTTCTCACCTTTTTTCCTTTTTCTTTAGTTCTTGCTTTCATCATTATTTGATGGGACATGATCAACGCTCTTATCTGCTCAGTAAATTTCCTAACGTAGTTGTGCATCCCTCCGAGGTTGATTTGTCCCTTTTTGTTTCTCTTCTCTTTTCTCTATGACTTGTACACTCAATCCTTTCTACTTCGGGACCAAGGTTGTTGGCAACCATAACATTAGTGTTTTCCTTTTTTCCCCAACAGAGGCACATTGTCTCTTCTATTCTCTTGGCTTTCTTTCCAACCTAATGAAACCTTTTACATGGTGGACAGACTTATGTCTGGCTTAGGCTTTCTTGTGTAGTGTTGAGGTTGGGCTTGGCACACTACAGGCCCAAGCCAAACAATAATGATACTCCTTTCTTTTCATTCTTCTCCACTCGTATACCATTTCTAAGATCGATCTTTCTTTCTCTCTCATTGACATTATTTTATTATTTATTTGAATGTGTCTGTCTTCTTAAATGTATATTAAAATATAAAATATAAAGGTTGTAGCATGGATCATTAGATCTCTAAGTCACGACTCAAGAGTCACTCTACAGCATATTATACATGTAAATCTCTTTAAAAAGTCAATATATCTTAAATAATATTTTATTTCCCTTGATTAACTGAGTCCTCACTCATTGACTTGATCAAGACTTGTTGAATCAACGAGTTTTCTCAATCAAACAAGAAATCCAGTTGAAACAAGTTTCATGTTTCTGAACATTGATCATGATGGTTGTTATGGTGTACAATATGCTAGATGCTCATATAGTTAGAAATAGATAAAAATAGTCACGTAGAAGTCAAAAGGAGATCTATGATTAAGGTTTGAAGAGCCCAGACCAGAGGAAAAGAGGAATATAATGTTTCTTCAGTGTCTAATGGATTTACAATATGCATTGGCTTCATAGATAGAGAATCTAAGGTCTTATTTAAATGACTCAGCAGTATTGAAAGCAAAAGATGTGTTTGTAAATATTTCAGTAATATTAATCAAACAATTAAGTATGAGAGACAAGAACTATTATGTAAGATATATGATTTGGTCTTTATTGTTGTACTTTCAGTTTCGTTTCTTTAATGAAGTTGTTGGCATTCAAAAAGAAGAAAAAAATAAAAGAAAATAAAGATAAGGCAAATCACATTACCCCACTGCCGCATGTATCCAGCCAAATCATGAATAATGACAACATAGGAAGAAGAACTCATCAGTATTACATAAAATATTTATAGTAAAAATGGAATAAACTAATTGTGAAATTCATAGCCACCTCATGTGCCCAAAAGATTCCTTTCCCACCATGGCAAACTGATGAAGAGCTGCAACTTAGGGATGGCCAATACCTTTCAAGCATTCCTGTCAAGGATTTAATCTGTAGGTAAATAGAAGTAAATTAATTTTAAGGTCGAGTTGGCTAATAAAATTAAACACATTGATATTACATTCAGTTTAAAATGTTCCCCAAGTGACCATGAAAATTACGAACCTTTTTACTGTCAAAGCGAGAGTTGCTGCAGCATGCTGGCCAGCTTCCATCATTGTAATCAGGCCAGAGTCCATCTGTGAGGAAAGTTACATAACATGAACAGGTACCAGATGAAACATAATTACGAAGCATTCGAAGACTTTAAAATAAAAAATATTGCTATACATCATGTTTACTAGCTTCACTGAGCTACTTACACATAAATATAAGATCTAGTTGCAATTAACATTTAATTAGTCATCTAAGATAGAAATAGTTTAAGAAAAGATAAAAAAAGTTAAAAGTTGTTGCAAATCAACTTCTCAAGCACAAAAGAAATACTAAAATTTCTGCCCCGTACTTTTTTTATTTAACTATCGAACGTCTGTACTTACGGATTGTAAATTCAGTTGGAGCAAGAGATCTGCAGAAGTATACAAAAGAAGACACATCGTAAGTTTTCTAAGATAATATAAATAGCAATCACCAACGTAATCAATGATAGGAAATTATGCAGAAGAATATGAGGGCAAAGATGCCATTACTTGGCTTCTTTTATGATCTACTGCAAAGAAATCAATACAACATTATTGTCAAAGCGAATAGGCTCTTGAAGTTCATTAAATTCAACCCAAGGCTATTTGGTCTAAGCTTCTAGGATTAGATTAAGAGGTCTTGGATTCAACTCCTCTTGGGCTTACCTGATACACAAGGCTTGTGGGTGGTTTTGTGTATCCGTAGGATTAGTCTCACCTCCAATATGGGGTGGGGATACCCATGTTATCCAAAAAAAATCAACCCGAGGCTCAAAGGGCAGATAGTAATCAAATTGAAAGAAATACAAACAGAAAAGGCACATAGATACCTGAACTTGTATCACATTAATCTGTCCCAAATACTCGAGAGTTTTAAGCCATATCCATGGAAGAGGGACAACAATAGTAACAAGTAACAACAAATTCAATTCTAATAATCTAACATGCTTAGACCAAAAATGAGAATCCAATCAAGTGTGACCCAGAAATTACAATAAGAGTCAAATCTGGATCACTGAATTATGGAAAACATGCTTAGACCAAACATGCAATAAATTCATATCATCATAGCAGAAACAAATAGTAACGTAAATTACAACGTCAACTCTAAGATTGAGGCTATAATAGTTCAATGGTAATGACAAAAGTGTCAAATAAGAAAAAGTATCATATATTGTTTCAAACCAAATAGCACTGGCCTCGTACAGCTTGCAATACGAAAGTCTAACAATAATGGGAGACGAGAAACTGGCCCAATTCACGAATTATAACGATTAAAGAAACAATCATCCAAAACAATTAAATAAAAGGAGAGGAACAATTCACCCAAATTAAATAAATCAAACAATTAGCTAAAAGGAAATTGACCCAATTCAAGAATCGTTAAATCATTAGCAGTTAGCACAGAAGAAACAGTCATTCAACCAAAATTATTAAATAAAACGTCAACACATGAAAAAAAAAAAAAAATCTAAAAGAAGAGAGAAAAATTGCATGGATAAGAGGAACAATTCACCCAAATTATTAGATAAATTAGAGGAATTTACGAACCCATATGGAAGAAGAAAGTAGAATGGAAAAGACAAAAGATGAAAGTGGGGGAAATCAATATCCACGGCAGCAACCATTGGAGGGGCAGCAATATTTGGTTCTTTGGCAGTAGGTGCCAGGGCCATTGCAGAGCTAATGCGAAGTAATCGAATTCTCTCTGATTCCTTTCCATTCGCTGAAAATGATAAGAAACTGCACAAGAACAATAGTGATAAGAGGAGACCGAGAGAGATTCTTGCTTTCGAATGAAAAGAAGCCATCTCTCTTCCGTCGCTTTTTTTTTTCTCTCTCTCCTCTTCTATAGGTTTGAAAACAGAAAATAGATTGAAATAAAAAGGTTAAAATGGTCATTTCCAGATGGAATATACTTTGCATATCCATACCTACGATTGTACGGATAGATTGAAAATTCGATCTTTATCAGTTTGCGTCTGTTTGTTATCATTTTTCTTAAAAATAATAATTTATTTTTCATATTTTCCTTGGAATCTTGTATTCGATGAGATCTTATCAAGATTTAAAAACAAGCTTTTTACCTTTAACAAGTATTTTCTATTTTAAAGGGAACCATTAAATCCAAATTTATCTAACAAATTGACTATCCAAGAGATCCTTATGTGGGGTAAAATATGAAAATTGATTGCACTTATAATATATTTTTTTTAATTTATATGTGAGAAATCGCAGGATACCCAGCGTAAAATTCTCATGGGTGAGTCCACTACTCCTACGACATACAAAAGTTAGGTTATGAGAGTTTAAACCTTACAATCTCTTACTTCTTGAGGTGAGAGGCAATCGAGTTGAATTATATTGTTATTGAGAATTTCAAAAGTTATGATTTCGAAGTTCTAAAAATTAAAATAGAATTTGTATAGATTTAAATTGAATGATAAAATTAATTTATAATAAGTTCAAATTGAGCAGTAATCCAATTATATTGTAAGAGTAAGGTGTCAGGAGGCTAGAAAGACATAAGTGGGGGCCAAGTTCACCTCCAAATGAGTTGCATGTAAGTTTTATGCAACCTTTAGATTGTAGAGACCACAGTGGATCCAATGGATCCATTCCCCCTTACATCTATTGTTTTCATGTAAATAGCATCGGTATCCAATTTGATACTAATCTAACTTTAAAACCAATTGATCTAACCTAATAAATTTTTACCATTGAATAAATGTGAAGTTTTGGAAGTCTTAAAAAATGATTTAAGCCCCAAACATTTATGCCTAGATTCTGCATTAATGCAACCAAGAACTTTGGAGTTATTTGTCATTTTCCAACTCATTTTCCAACTGATAAAAAAGGAAGAGCATAAAATATGAAACATCCCTTTCTTCTCTTACAGGATAAGAGCTCTTTGCGAAAAAAAAACACAAAAAATTGAGGATTTTCCTTTTCTTCTAGATTAGTCAGTTTCCAACTACAGAAAAAAGAGAGCATGAAAATTGAAGCCTTTCTTCTTCCATAGAATGATGACTCTTTGTCAAGACCACAAGAACTGTCATATTTTTCTTTCCTTGAAGGAATCCATTTGGAGAGATGAGGAAAGGAGAGGGAAGCCGCAGAAAAACTTACTGAGAAAAAATAAAAAGATTTTTCTTAACTCAATAAAACAGTGCTTTTGTTTATTTTCAATGAATTTTATTTTTTTTTGATACTAATGACTAAAATGACTGGATTTTTACAATCCAGTCATTAGGGGATTTCATAGAAGTCTAACCGTAATTTTTTCTACGAAATTGCTTCATTAAAAAAATAGACAAACTCACTCCTTATAAGGGGATTAGAAAATTTAACAAGAAAAAAGAAGAAGTTTTGCTTACTTTAGAAGGAAACATTTTGTCTATTTTCAATGGAAATAAAAGTTTCCGTGCACACAACAAAATCATAATTTTTTACAAGTCAACATGATGCCAGATATCACAACATGCTGTCAGATGACATGGATTGAACACAAACATATATGGAAGATTAACATTATTCTCTAATCCCCATCCAAGATAGGTCCCCATCCAAGATAGCAGCTATCAATGGTCTAGATAAAAAAACCATTGGCCACATGAACAATTTTAATTTCTTTTTTTTTTTAATTTATATGTGGAAACCACATGAAACCGAGTGTAATGCCCCTACGGGTGATACCCAACTCTTAAGGCACACCAGATGAGGCCATGGCAGCTCTAACTTGACATCTCCCGCTTCTTAAGACGGGAGATTACTAGTTGAGCTACACCCTACAGTGGACACAAATTTGTTTTCTTTAATAGCACGTACACATTTATTTTACTGTAAACAAACTCAGAAAGATGCTTATATACACGTATCTATGTCCTTTTTCCAATAACACCCATAGAAATCAGAATGCAATTTGCAATACATCGAAATGAAACAAATTGGAACAGAAGCAGGGAGCAAATACTAGTTCTTAATCTGAAAAAATACAAAGTTGTACTCTTATTCCATGGGACTACGCAGCAAATTTATTCTACACAATCAAAGCATCTTCTTCCTTCCATCACATGAACAGGTCCTCCTAATTGAAAGAAAATAGAGCCTCGAAGAATAAAAATATAATAAATAAATACCCAACTGCAGTAAACAGTTCCCCCTTTTTTAAGGCAAGTTGGTTCAAACCTGCAACCTCAAGTTTGGAATGTAGAGCGACATGCTACTGAGCCGTAGGCTCGACTGAAACAAGAACTTAAACACATGAATACTATTGCCAAAGACCAACTAAAGGCGAGTCGCATTTCTGATATCTGTTAAGAAGCTGTACTCATGGTGTACAAAGGAACTAGGACTGCAAAAAGCTCGCATATTTGGAACCAAGGAAAAGCCTTGTATGCACAGTAGTGCATTCTTTGTTACCTCGGCATTCTCATGATTCATGAGCTTCATGACCCGCTCCTTCGCCTTGAGATCAGTCACAATACCCCGGCCTGCCGGATGGTACTGAATGAACTGAGACAGGTCGTAACAAGCAACAGTCAGTGTCCTTGGATCATTAGATGTCTCAAGGATTGTGATGAGAACACGTAGAATCTGCAAAGGAGAATTCTAAGTCTCAGTAATTGTATTTCTAGTGAGATCTCATTATCTGTTATTCCACTTCAAAACTGCGTACTGCAATAAACATTACACGTTTATGCTCGCTGACAGAAGATTAGTATTGTACAAAAGAGAACAATTATATTGTCTATAGGAATTCAGTCAGGATCAATCAATTTAGCAAGGACAGCACTGATTTTCATGGAAATTTTTCATATAATTTCTTTTCATAAAAATACAGAATCTAGAAGACCACTTTCCAAACAAGCCTGTGTTTCTGAACAAATATGATCAACCCTTAAGGTCATGCTAGCAAGGTGCAAAATTTCTTGAAACAAAATAACACACTTCAAAATAATTAAAAATCACAGATGTGGGAGAGTTTGGGCACATGCACAGCCAGCTAAAAACAGCCCCATTATTTTATTTTTTTGATGACCGAAGGTGTCCAGGTGTCTCACCCGACTGGTCCCTTAGGGTATGTGCCCGCCTCCCTACACATACATGTCGGGTTCAAGGGGTGGGACCTTACATTGTACATATCCCACGAAGAGTGGCCCTTCATTGAAGTTACCAGGGATTGAACCCAAAAACAGCCCCATTATAGAGAATTGGTAACTTACAAGTCCAAGGTACTAGGAAAAGGGAGAGATCTTCAAATAATTGGATCAATGGGATGGAGGAGAACGTGATAGACTGTAGAATGGTGATAATGATTTTGATAGGAAAAGTCATACTTAAAAAGTCAATCCCAGATAGATAGATAGGAAAGTAGCTGATGATGATGGGGATGATAAGTGAGGGTTGTGGATTACGTAAATACCAAAATCAATGCATGAAAGTTCACAATAATCTTATCTTGGGCCATGAAATACACAATGGAAACAGCAACAAGCGAATAGTTCACAATCATTGTCTTAGATTTGATGGAAACAACATATGATACTGCCAATATTATCTAGATGACTAAAATGACTGTCAGTGCCCTTCATCAGATTGGAGCTATATCCTATTATAAAGTGTCCATGCTTGCATGTTGAGCAACTGTCCATCCTGTTAGCCATCTCATGTGCCAAAATTATTGAAACTAGGATTTCACTACTTCATGCTCAGTGCTTGACTTTTAAATTTCAAGAATTCTGCAGGTGTTTGGGACACGTAAGACTACGTCTTTTGTGTCAAGCATTCAAGCAGAACAGTAAATTCAGGAATTTCACAATAGAATTTGGAAAACCCAAGGTGCTCGTCAATTTGAACCCAGATCCAGAATTTGTCAATAGCCCAAAGAGAAACTTCTTTTTGAAGGGACTAGGAAACCAAGACAATTTGATAATTGGAGATATTTTTCTTTCCTTTTTTAGCGTCTGCGTAACACAAAGGATATCTTGTCTGCCTGAGGGTGAAACGAAGACCAAGGCATGCCAAGACAAACCTTCTATCGAATGCTGCTACAAGCTTACAACCTTGTTCTTAGAATTGGAAAGGGAGTGAAAAAAAATGCTTAAAAAGAATAAAGGAGCAGAAACATACCTGGAAATCATTCTCTTCAAAACTCGTAATATTTTCACGCCAAAACACAGGATCCTTGTGCATGGGTGACCAGTCAAGATGGCCAAGAAGGACTTCCTGTTTATACTTGTCAAAAGAACTCAATTTCTTAAGGTTAACCTTAAGCCCCTCTTCCAGTTGATTCAATGCGTCCAAAAGGTCCTAGAGCACTCCAAATAAAATGTTAGGCAAAAAAGGTTCTATAGAGGTAATCATGAAAGTTCTAGGTCTGGTCACTTGATTAAATTAAAAGAATCTAACCTAGCATTCAAAAAGAATTTTCAGGAATGTGAATCATAGTGATCAAAACATAGACATGTCCTTTTCTTTTAATACTTGAGGTTTTTTCCCCAAATCAAAAGAAATAATTAAAAAAAGATGACCCACTGACTTCCAATCTTTTCTTCCATATATGTACTTCACACAGCCTGATTCTAAGCAGAATTTCAAGTCCTAATATCTTTGAAGCTAAGCAAAAGAAACTTAAAGATCCTTTCAGAAGTAAAACTGGATACAAGATTCCAAAACAGTAGTTTCACTCTCGATATACAAATTAAAATTAAATAATAAAATAATAGAAAAGAAAAGAAGTTTGGTCTTTTTACCCGGGGAGTTGGGAAGGGGGGAGGAAGCTATTCCCACTTGTGATGAGGGGGAAAAGAATTTTGTTTGATCATTTTCAAATCTCTGTTTTGTGTCTCTCTTTATTAAAATGATGGGTGCTCTGAGTGCTTCATTAGAACACCAAGAGACACACTATCAACTCCTTTGAGTCAAGGCCATTACATAATGTTGATGGTGTGCAATTATTTAAAAAAAAAAACTGAACCGACACAATCATCTCACCTCATCACTCCATGCTTGGGCTTTCAAACTTTGAACAATTTGTGGCAATCCAAAATCCACCATCTGAGCACCAAATGTCCCTTTTGGTAGTAGGTTCTTAAGAGTTAAGACAATAACCCTCACCACCTGACAGAAGCCAAATCATCCAATGTAATTTTGAAGTTGATGAAAAATGAATTTAGTCCTGAAAGATGGGGACACAAGCTACAAAAATCATGCAGTACAAGATCACCTTTTCCTTAGTGGAACTTTTAACGACGTCCACCAATCGTGGCAGGGTCCTAGTGGTAGCCAGGTACTCAACAGCTGGCTCATAGAATGACAAGAGCCAGATGCAAAGACATGTTTCATAAAGAAGCTGTAACAGAAAAATAGTCATATGAGCTTACAGGCATGGATCATGAGAGGAAAGAAAATTCTGTCAGCATCAAATATGTGAAAAAAGATCTACTTACAATTTTCTAGAAAAGAAAAGGAAAATCAAATTATAAATGAATGACCCTGTTGAAAAATGATACTATGCCCCCTGGATTTGCCCTAGCCTATACACATTGATGTTCTGTTGAGGTCAAAGAGAAATACAGCAAAATGGTATACTCATGATGCCACTGACTTTCTTGTTCAAAGTATATAAGATATATGCAACACAAGGTATTGGAATACAAGAACACCATGTCAACTGGCTGACGAACAGCTGCCAATCATATGGACAAGCACCTGTAACACAATTGCTATATTACCAATTGTTGCAACCATAAAGATTGTGGGGGTTCAAGATATATATCAAAGGTAGGCAATCAGCTCATAGACACAGGTGAGTTCCCCCCCCCACCCCCACCCCTGAAACCACACATGAAACAATTTGTCAAATCCAATTATGAGTGCCAACCCCAAATCAATGGGCTAAATAGCTTTTACAGCAATGACGATGGACTGGAAAAATGACTCTCTCACATCAACATACATAAGAAAATCATAAGGGCAGGATCATGCCATAGAAGAATAAAAACATCAAAAGAAGAAAGATGAGATGAAAAGAAATTCATGAATCAAAGACAATGTTACTCTGTAAAAAGTCACTTTTGTTTGCAAACCCACAAAAACAAAGTCGCACATTGAAAGAACATCCACCTATAACACATGCTTTATGAAATAGTTACTGATTTTGCTTTTAAAGGAAAGAAAAAATAGAAAGCAACTTCACAAAAACACCAGTTAACAAGCTGCACAAAAGAAGAGACAACCCCTACTGTCAATCCAAAATAGTACCTGAATAGATTGTTGAGTGGATGCCGGAGAAATAAATGGAACAAGCAACTTCACACCATCTGCCTGAACAAACGAAGATCTGACTAAAGGTTCTCTGAGCAAGGTTGCTAGGCAACTAACAGCTGTTGGGACTCCGCGAGTGGGATGGGATGGCATCTTCAGCTGCATACACAGTGTCATGTCAAAATATCATATAAATTCCATTCCATAATAAGAATAAATAAATGCAAATGAAACATGAGGGCCTTGTTTGATTCAGGCCAATCAACATGCTACAAGCCAGTCGTAACTGTCACTGAAACAGGTAGATATAGTTACATGACCCATGACCTACAAGATGCATAAACAAAAAGACTCAAGCATACAACCAATCCATGAATGTAGCAAACAAACTTGCACCCGATGGTAAATGTGAAAAATTCGGCTTGGAATAAAGAACATGCCAAAATTCAACCAGCAGATGTACCCTCGCACATGTGTTCTTTGGGAAAATGATAACAGCCACCAAAGCATTAATTAGAATAAAAGATACACAGATCATTTCGAATCCAATTACTGCTCTAGAAAATAAAAGATTTGAGGCATTTCTCTTTATCAGACATGTTAGATGTCATTACAAGATTCCTTTTTTTTTTTTTCTTTTCTCGAGTGATAACAGCAAGGATTCTAGAGGATTGTAAGAACTTCCATGACAAGATGCAAGTCACTACTTTTTACAATCCATAATATAGTTAAAACTCAGGATTCTAGAGAAAAGGTTGCACTGAATTCAACTCCTTTAATCAGATCCCCAAACCAATTAATAGTGTAGAATGGTAAATAAATGAGGTTACTGATTTTGGCACTCCTATTAATAACTATTTTTTTTTGGTGACCAAGGTGTCCAGGGGTCCCACCTGTATTTGAACAGGGGACATTTTAACCTAACTAGTCCGTGGGGCATGTGCAAGCCTCTCAATCCCACACACACTGGATAAAGTAACTACGGGGAGTGGCCCAAAGAGGAGTTGAATGTGAATCGAACTCAAGACCTCCCTTTCCTATTAATAACTATGATTCAAAAATAAAATGATTTACCTATGTGAAAAAAAAAAATAGATGTTATCCATAACATGGTTACTGAAAAATACTCAGAAGACCTTACAAAAGGCTTTAGCAAAGCACAACCCGGTAGTATACAAAAACCACACGAGCATTAAACCAATGAGTTGAAAAATGAAAATTCAAAGGATCCCAATAAGCATCTATAGAATACTAGTTTTGAGAAGATCAATCCTGTATATTCTTATCCTCATGACAAATTCAGAACGTCTCAACAAATATTATGCATAACCAAAAAGAGAAAAACAATAAACATACAAATTACTAATATATATTGAATGAAACATGCATGAAATCTCCCAAGGGAATACGTAATGGCAACCTAGAACAAGCTGTTCTAAACAGAAGAATTTTCTCTATAGAAAAGTGGAGCCAGTGAATCAAATTATTGTGATTCAGCTAGGACGAATCTTGAGCAAATAAAACCCCTCCATGCTATATTTAAGAAAAAAGGCTCCACGTGAGTATTCATTTGTACCAGTGGAACTGTAAACTAGAAATTTGAATTTATGGTTCAAATAATTTGACCACTATATAATGAATGAAAATCACAGAAGTACCAGACACCAAGGTAATATACAGGTTTGAGAAGATAACAAACCTGAGCACAAAGCCAATCCACCAAGCCTTTCAATACATCATCAATAGTGGTTAACTTGCTCTTTGAATTTGAAGCTTCTCCATTTGCAACGACTACCATCCTGAATTTTTGGTCTAGCACTATGATCACAGAGGGTGGAAATTTTTGTTAATCCTTCTGAGATTTTTAACTGTGACATGTAGCACCACTAACATTTTTTCTAGTACCTTATTACAAGGGACAATATTCTACAGCTCTTCTCTTGTATGAACCAGTTACCTTTCCAAAGCAATCTGAAAAGACCAAAGACGTGTGAATCATGTTATCAATTGAATTGTAAAGATACAAGGGTATAGGAACTAGATGACTGAGAAAGAACCTACCAAGTACAGATTTTGCAATTACAAGCACTACAAACTGTGAAATTACAAGATGTTTACTGTCAGAAGAATGACCTGTATTAGTGTAATAGATTTGGAGGGTAATTAAATTCTAAAACACAAAATATTGTCTACGCATTGCTCATTCTTTCAAATGACTATGATTCAACCTTCAGACTCTCTCTCTCTCTTTTGTGTTTTTTTCTTTTCTTTTTTTTGTTTTGGTATAACATCATCTGACAATCCAAACATGAAGACACAGATTATCGTCAAGATGTAAAGAACAACAATGAAAAAAAATGTATTACAAAGAACAATAAAAGCTACACATCATAAAAAACATGGACTCCGGGTTGCTATATGAGCTTAATGAATGCTAATAAAAACATGGCATTATTTAATTGCACTGATTACAAATTAAAAACTGAAAAGAAATAAGCAATCATCAATAACTATTTGGATGAGATCAAGTACAAACTTAACTTAAGAAAGGTTCGTAAGTATCTTCATTTGCAAGAGATTTGTCATGAAATAATCTAGTGCGTTTTGGATTTGCTGTAAAAGAAATTAGGTCAGAAACTTTAAGAAGAATTGTAGTTTAAATGCTAAGTAGATTTTTCAATTACCTGTTAGCATTTCATCAATAAGAGCAAGAACGTATTCCACTGTTTCTTCCTTATGTATGTCACGTAATATGCTTACAAAGACACGAATATAAGAAGGGCCATCCTGTCATGGTTGCTGTCATTTGTCATTATCATAAATAAAACAGAAGCAAAACTTTCTTTTCATTTAGTATAATGAGACTCAGAAAACAAAGGACATAAGATATCAATTATGGATCCCAATACTTAAATGTAATAGAATAGCTTGGACACATAAACATCTGGGAGGAAGTAGTTTAGTCAAAAAACAGATCACAGAATCGAAGATTGAGAACAAATATAAGGTAAAAATGGAAAAAAGGGGAAAGAAAAGGCCATAACATATGGTACCAGATTATAACGTTAGAAACATAGAGCAGGATTTGTGAGATGAGCATATCCAGTAAATTGAGATGTAGATTGTTAACAGGAGCGATCCAGGAAATCGACAGTATCAACTCCATATTTGGAGCACAAGGGACTCTAGCCAATCTGAACCTTGAGGTTGCAGGTCACTAAGAATCAAAATAAGTAAAGGTGATTTCAACACAGAATCGACTACATCCTTTCAATTGTAAAAATTGAATGAATCATGACAGTAGCTGAAAGAGATTGTATCAGTAATTCGACATGCAGCTTGAGGGAAACCAATAAAGAAAGGAAATAGAAACTGAAGGGATTTAGAACACGCCATCGAATGAGGACAGAATGAATTACACAAAAAGAGACCTTGAAATCCTTTTTTCCGGTTAAAAGGTGTGTCCAGAAAGGGATAAGACATACTTGTCAGTAAGGTTAAGAGAGACATCATACAATACTTACATCATCTAACAGTGCTGCTCGGTGGCTTTCAGATCTATTATCATAACGCCTTAACAGCTGGAGGCCTGTTCCTGTTATCAGCTTTGTGGTCATGTATGTCTCCCAAGGTATGTCCCTCTTGAGAACCTGGAAGAACAGGAAAATATGCTGCTTATAGTAGAAGTCAATCTCAATATCTTGCAGTAACAAAGTAACAAGTGTTTTCATTTTCATCATCGTCGTTGAAGCCCAAAGAGAACTTCCATTTTCCGATGATAAATAGGCATTGGCCCATTGAATCTCAAAACTCAAAATTGCAATCACCACTGAGATGACCAACAATATAGCACCAGGATTAGTAACATTCCAACCACTAACCTTTACCCTTTAAATCTTGATAATTGAAGTATTAAACAATGTCAATTTTAATAGAACACATGAAGGTCATAATTTAGACAGACAGGAGTGCCTACTATCTCTTTTTATGCTATGGTCCATCCAGAGCGTGGAGTGTTCTGGATTCCACAACCCAAAGTGATATGAACAACACAGACCCAATGAGCCAAGACCATTTAAACCATAATGAGCCAGAGTCTCCTCTTTTACTAAAAACCTCATGGTGCATTTCAAAAGGAAGAAACAATCCCGAAAAGACGCCATATCTACATTAATACTTATGGCACCCAGTTGGTTCACTTTCGATTCGAGTTCCTTTTGACCATTGAACTCTCCTACTGACTTTAAACTTTTATCAAAATTTAAACAATTCAAAAATATCTCTAGCAATATGGAGTGATGAAAACCACATAATTTATCAAATTTACAAAACAGAATCTAATATAAATTAAATAGAGTATAAAACAACTCAGAACTAAAGTAGTGGACTTCATTATAAAATCCATTCACAGAAATACAAAAGCAATCAAGAATTGCAGTAATGAGAAAAAACATTGAGAAAAACTTATAAAGGAGACATCTTTGCATTCAACATTGTCATAATCAGTCAAAATTCAAAATTGCTAAACCTAATTGATATGTTCCAGTATAATTGGGAAGGGATCCAATGTTAGAGATACGGCCAAAGATGTATGGAAATTTAATGGGAACAAATCCATCAATAGGAGTCCAGGATCATCCAAGCAAAGTGAATTTATGAGTATGATCTACTCACTGGATGAAGGCTCGGATCTGATAATCTGTCCCTGGTGTACGAATATCAGTATGTACCAAGACTGACATACAATGTCGTCAAATCATGATAATCAACCCAAGTTGAATTAAAAATAACAATAAAATAAAATCCCCATACCCAAAAATTACTTTCCTGGAAAATAACCCTTTTCGAACAAAATAGTTGTTTCCCATTAAATTACTTTCTTTTCCATGCGTCCAAACAGAGCTGCCGACAACACGGCAGTTCCCCAAAACGAGAGAAAGAGAAGAGTATGACTGCAGACCTGCTCGGTCGTCAAATCGGCGCGATCCATGGACATTGAAGTTCCGAAGAAAGAGCTTCCTCTCTTTATGCGGAGAGACTGCCTCCAAATCGACCTGAAATTCGAGCAGATGCAGATCGAGAATCAAGAGCTCTGTAAAGAATAAATCGAAACTAAAGAGCGGTTTTCCAAGAAAAAGATCGAAATGGAAGAGATTTCGGGATATGAAATCGAGAGTTTCCAGAGAAAACGAAGGAAAATTACCGTCACGGAATTAAAAAGAAGACGATTTGCACTTGTGGAGAAGCGTCCCTTTCCTGGTTTCGAAGGCGCAGAGACGATTTCAATGGTTTTGTGGCTTTTGGTCACATTATAATCGTGAGGATTATTTTGCAGATATATCCTTTCTTGAAAGTTGGATTTTCTTTATTTTTTATAACATGCTATTTTATTATCTATTAAACTCTAATTTGGCTAAATATAGTTTTTAAAAAATATTAATTTATTAAATATAATAATTTATCTAATATGGATTTAGTCGAAAAATTCTCTATTTGAATAAAATACTTATAAAAAATTATCTTGATTGGATAAGTAAAACTATTTTTTTTTTTTAATTTCTAAAGATTCAATTGTATCTGTTGAAAGAAATTTATGATATTGGATTAATGGACTTTTTAAGTAAGATTGAATCAAAATAAGTATGGATTCATTCATTTGGGAAGATAGGTTTGAGAGGGGAAGGGATGTGATTCGTGTACATTATAATTTTTGAATGTCCCTTGATAATTTTCATTATAATTTTATCAAACAAAAAAAATTGTATAATATATTTATTACAAAAAGCAAAATAAAAAAAATTATTCATTTATAGTTAATAAATACTCTACTTCAATCGTCTATTTTACTTAATTAATTTAAATGAAAGGAGTATAAATATTTTATAAAACTATTTCTCAATTTCTCATATCAACAATATTGTGATTTCTAAATGTGATTTCTAAATGATATGGAACCTTATGACTCAATTGTGTTACCTTAATGTTGTCATTTATTTTAATAATAGAATATAATATAAAATTTCAAAATTTAACAACTAACTTATAAAATTAAAGAAGAGTGACATATATACCCAATTTTTTTTCTTATTAACCAAATCAAATCTTAAGATCTTTTTTTATACTTTTAAAATGTATTTTGATTGTATCGCTCGTGATCATCTTTGATGTGGTCTATATTTAAATATAGATTTTTTTTAATAGACCTTTTCAATAGATCCATACCAATCAATCATTGGTCCGCTAGACATTGAGTGCGAACCCTATTACCCTAGGGCCATGTGCTTGGGGAACATCCATACTTCTTTTGTTTCTTAAATTATTTACCATCTATTGGGAAATTGAAAAAAAATGTAATTTGATATCCGCAGCTCTCATGAGCATCAGATTTCCATTTCCTGTAGCTGAGGCAGCTCTTTATTATTATTATTTTTTGAGTGGTGGTTGCCATCAGTCTGGTTAGATTGTTTCATGCTTGGATTTCAAATGAGTAATTTTTTATTTGGGTCATGCCCATTCACACTCCACATTCACCTTTGATTTGAAATATGCCATAAGATGTATCTAAATCCTCACCTATTACCCCACGCAGGTGTATCGCACGGGTAGCCGGGGGTTCAGGAACTCTAACGATGCAAGTTTGATACTTTGTGACGTAAATCGCCTGTCAACCTACGGGGTATGGGTCATGCAGGCCCAGTGGAGTAGTCAGTCTCTAATGTGGGGCTGAATACCATTGAGTTCAAGAAAAAAAAAAATCCTCACCTATTATGATGAAACATTAAAATTAAATAGTTTTCTATCATATGAAAAGTGGGAATAGAAGGTAATTCAAAAAATGATTTTTTTTGGATAGTGATTTTTGCACTGAGTTTTTTACGGTATACCAAATTTAAAGGAAATTCCAATTTTCCCTTACTTTTGAAAAAGAGAGAAATAAGGTCAAAATTGAATTTTTCTTTAAATTTGGTGTACCATTAGAAAAACTAATGGTGCAAAAATCACTTTTTTTTTTTTTTTAAACCAATGTGTTAATTCTATAGGAAATGACCTTTTGAGTGAAGTGGAAATTGAACTCACGGCTCTCATTTCTTAAGGCGGGTTCTTGACCATCACTCCAATGCCTTTGATTTTACCCTACAACTTTTCTTGAGATTCACTTTTCGAATGAGACTAAGTCACAGATTATTTAGACACGGCATTTGGGTAGATATATATTTCTTTTTTAAACAGAAAGATTAATTATGGGTAGATATACATATAAGATCTCATGCCAATTGGCAAGGCAAAAGCATTTGAGGCAGTAGTAGGAACAGAGGCAACCTAGGTGTATGTATCTCCTTTTTTTTCTTAGCAATAGAAAAAAAAAAAAAACCAAGGCTCAATCTTTATTTATTACAACCACCAATCTTTATCTTGCTGTTATGATTGCCTTCATTGGGTGGAGTTTGTGAGTTGTGAGCTGAAGTGTGTCCACATTTTCTTCTTCTCTTTCTTACAGTCTCCATTGGAACACCTGAACCAATCTACCAATGCTTGTGAAAGAAATCGTCATTGGCTGCAAAGCACCGGCACAGAAGGATAATGTATTAACAATTTTATTAAATTCATATAATATAAAAAAAATAAAATATGATTACTAAATAATATTCATCAATTAAAAAACTATTTTAAAATAGTTTTACTCCATATGTGCAAAGAGGGGATAAAGAAGAGTAATATATTAATAACTTGATTAGAATAGATAATCTTATTGAATTCATATAATATAAAAAATAATAAAATATAATTATTAGATAGTATTCATCAATTAAAAAATATTTTAAAATAGTTTTGCTCTATAGGTGCAAAGAGGGGTAAAGAGTGTTTAGAGAGATAAAGAACGGTAATAGGTGCAAAGAGGGGATAAAGGGGGTAAATAGGGGTAAAGAGGGTTTAGAGGGGTAAAAAAGGGTAATAGGTGCAAATAGGAGTAAAGAGGATTTAGAGGGATAAAAAAGGGTAATAGGTGCAAAGAGGGTTAAAGAGGGTAAGTGGGGTAAAGAAGGGTAATAGGAGCAAAGAGAGGGTAAAGGGGGTAAAGAGGGATAAAGATGGTTTAGAGGGGTAAAGAAGGGTAATAGGTGGAACGGGAGGTAAAGAGGGGTAAAGAAGGGTAAAGAGGGTAAAGAAGGGTAATAGGTGCAAAGAGGGGTAAAGGGAGTTTAGAGGGATAAAGAAGGGTAATAGGTGCAAAGAGGGGTAAAGGAGTAAAGAAGGGTAAATAGGGTTTAGAGGAGTAAAGAGGGTAAAGAGGGGTAAAGAAGGGTAAAGAGGGTTTAGAAGAGTAAAGAAGTGTAAAGAGGGGTAAAGAAGGGTAAAGAGGGTTTAGAGGAGTAAAGAAGTGTAAAGAGGATTTATTAGAATTAATAATTTTTACTAAATTTATATAATAATAAAAAAAATTATTAGACATAATTACTAAATAATATTCATCAATTAAAAATATTTTAAAATTTTTTTGCTCTATAGGTGTAAAGAGTGGGTGAGGAGGGCAATATATTAAAAAAATTTATATAAAACAATTATAAAACATAATTAATAAATAATATTCATCAATAAAAAAATATTTTAAAATATTTTTGTTCTATATGTGCAAAGAGGGATAAAGGGGGTAAACAAGGGTAAATAGGTGCAAGGGTTTTATGAAAACCCCAGTGCTCTAAGGGGTATTCATAAAAGGATAGTAAAGATTAAAATTTTGAATTTTTACCCTCACCATGTCATTACCAAGGAAAACAAGGATAAAGAGTAACCGCCTTCACCGCCTTACCCCCTGCCAAACGCAGCCCTGGTTCACACCTACTCCCTATTTCTGAAGTCGGGTACCGACTCTGATTTCTAAACTCGGTTTAGTTTCTATTATAAAAATCAAATCACCACTCTCCTCTCTGCTTACACCCTCTCTCCTTCGATCATAGCACCCCTCTCTCTCCTTCGATCAGACACTCTCTGTCTCTCTGATTACACACCTCTCTCTCCTTCGATCAGAGCACCCCTATCTCTCCTTCATCAGACACTCTCTCTCCTTCGATCAGACACTCTCAGTCTCTCAGCTTACACCGCTTTTCCTATGGCTTTTCTTAATCAGACCCACTTTGTACATTCTTCCCAATCTTCCCTGCCAGTGAAAATCATATCTGTTTGGGCCGAAAATCTGGTATCCGAGTTCCACCGCATTCAACAAGCCATTCACACGTATCCTTTTATCTCAATGGATGCCGAGTTTCCGGGGCTTTTCCACAAACCCACAGAAAGCTCTGGTTGCAGCCGCCCTTACTGGAAGGATCCTGAAGAACTATACAAAGTCGTCAAAACCAACGTGGATGGACTCAATCTCATCCAGATGGGTCTCACCCTCTCAGATGCTGATGGAAATCTACCTGACTTCGGCTCGGACTTTTGCTACATCTGGGAGTTCAATTTTTGCGACTTCGACCTGTCCCGCGACCTACACGCACCGGAATCAATTGAGCTCTTGAGGCGCAGCGGCATTGATCTCGAGAAGAATCGGGTTGAGGGCGTTTGTTCTAGCCATTTTGCTCAGTTACTGTGTTTTTACGGACTCGTCTGTAATGATGCTGTAACTTGGGTCACCTTTCACGGCACTTACGATCTTGCATTATTAGCAAAGGTACTGACTCTGCTGGATCTGCCGGAGAAGTTGACTAGTTTTCTGGATTTGTTGTGGCATTTATTCGGACGTAATCTTTACGACGTCAAGCACATGATTCGGTACTGTGATGGATTATATGGTGGTCTAGATCGTGTGGCTCAGACACTAGATGTGAAACGGATGGCTGGTAGATGCCATCAGGCGGGTTCAGACAGCTTGCTCACATCGCAGGTATTTTTGAAGTTGCATAAGACATTCTTTACAGAAGGAGCAGAGCAGCTTGGTGGAATTGTTCATGGATTCTACTAGAATTTTTTGGATTGTACCAATTTCACATTAATGCAAGCATTCATTTTATAAGTATTGTTTTGATTTTAATATTTAGTTGACAACCTGTTATACAAGCTGTTCATATCAGTGTTCTCCATTTATCATAAATGAACATAAATTTCCATCAGTGTAGCAATTTGTATGGAAGATAATATTCTGAATCTACTTTCTATTATCTGTCAATGTAGCTATTGTCATTGATGCCCTCTTTCTGTAGCTTCTTTGTTTTAAGATACTCTCCTTCAGTATTTAATAATATTAATGAGAAATCAACCATTGATCTAGTGCTAGTATGTTCATCCACCTTTTCATCATTTTCTTGTTCTTTCAATTCACTTCTGCAGTGCTTAACTTTGAACCATTACTTCTAACAATGTCCTTGTGCTTCTTTCAAATGTATACTCATGTTTAGTTACTGACCCACACACTATAGGCTAAATGTCCTGTCTCTTGAATCTTGATATCTGTAATGAACCACAGTGTCATACTAACCTATTGAGACCACTCAAAGTTGGAGCTTTGGACATCCCCACAATTAGGAATTGGAGACTGTTAGGACTCGGTATCCATCCCAAAATACTAGCCTGTTAGGTGGAGTGACCCAAGTCCTTTATAAATCCCTAGACCTCCCTCTACACTTCCAATGTGGGACTTGTTCGCAGCCCCAACAGAGACGGTAGAAACCATTTTCCTTTTGAGTAAGAGAGCACAATGATGTATCATGATCTCATCTTTATACCACATCTCTTAACAAAAATGAAGCCCAAATTTTTAAATCATTTCCATGCCTGTTGGAGTTTACATGGCTTGAGGCTTGAGATCAATGCTGTCTCAAATTTGTCCTGAAGGTAGTCAACACCTCCTTTCAGACTATCAAGGGATCATTTCTGTCTGGTTCAGGAAATTACAGTCAACTCATTCTTGTAAGACTTGAAGACTCCGGTTCTGTTCAAGTATAACTCTGCTCAAAATGTAATTTCAGAATTTTGCAAGCAGACAGCAAAGTATAGCACTTCACCTGTTGCCTGTTGACTATGATTATTGTTTATGCTTACTGTTTTTATAATTGCTTCTACTTGCCTTTTTTGTCTGAACAGGATGGATTTTACATAAACTCTATATGGGCCTTTTGGCCATACTTTGCTCAAGTGCTATCAATATTCATGCTGGTATATGGCTTGAAGTTGGACAAACAATTGTTACTCGAATCTGCTGTAACTTTCAGACAATAAGATATCTGGGGTCAAACTGAAATGTTATATTTCGATTGACAGGAAGTTTTGGATGCTAATATATCTGAGAATAATACGCAGCTATGATTACAGATTATGACACATGATATGATGAAATTGGAGCTTATACAGACACTAAGTATGAACATACTCATGCATTTTCTAATTGTCACTATCTACTTCATTGGCTTTACTTTTCTTGTAACTGGTAATACAGTTGTTCTGTTCAATTAAATCTCATTCAAATGATGGTGCATGGGAGGGGTTATCAGGGAATGCAATGATAATCCTCTAGTTTTGTTTTCTGAAAGGATTAAGAATTCCAATATTCTCCAACCTGAGCTTCTAGCAATTCTGAAAAGGGTTTCTCTCTGTGTGGAATATCACATTCAAGCCATTATTATCGAGGGTAACACAATCTTATTAGTAGCAAGAAAGCTGGCTGTTAGGAACTTGGCCAATATGCCAAAGGCTCTAGAACTGATGGAATACGGAAAATCAGACCCTTAGTTCTATCCTATGCTAGGTTGGCATACACCCTAATCTGAAATCAATGAAGTCAAAATTTGAAAGGGCACAGTCAAGAGGCTATCCAATCAGATGTGGTAAAACTTCATCTATGTCCATGTGATCTACATATCTCACCAAATGCACACATTGTGGGGCTGCAGTGGGCCTCACTGAATGCAGTGTACCACAAAAATCACACTCATGGGCTCAGATGATGTTAACCCTGATTCTTCAAAAGAAAGATTATGCTAGCCAATGATTGCTTCACCTTTTCTTACAAGTGATGGTTTCGAAAGGAAAATGATCAAATCTACTGTCCACAACTGTTAAGTGCTACTCGATTGGCAACTCTAAAGCCAATGTAATTTATAGGACACAATCCAATAGAACAGCTTACAAGACAGGCTTTCCTCATAAACTTCTCATATGTACTGGTATGGATGAGTGTCAAATAACTATAACAGAAATCGTTGGATATTTTTGCCTTTTAACAATTCTACTAGCTTATCATATTTCATGTTGGTTGGTCCAATAGCAGTTCTGAGGTTAAGTTTCACAACACTGAGGTTGTCTTCAATATGGTACTGAAATTAGAAATATAATTTTATTATACAACACTTGCCCTGAAAACCATGTTCATTTGTTTTGACCATTGTTTCTGGATCCTGTCTTCTGTGAATCTAAATTGTTCTGGTGCCAGCCAAAGTTAATTCCCTTTGCACATTAATTGGTTTTAAATGGTGTTTTCCTAATGACATTTGCATATATACCGTTGGTTATTATCAAAGGTTTAAGCATGCTTATATCATAATAGCCATTAGTGTTTAGTGAGACGACTTTGCAACTAATTGTTGCGACTATAATACTTTGAAGGGAAGGGGTAGAGGACATGCTTAGATTGTAGAGTGACTGGTGGTATAGTTTATGATAGGGTCAATTGGAGTAGAGCTTGTAAAGTCGACTCCATATAGATGAGATATTGGCCTTTGATGATGATGATGATGATGTTGTTGTGACTATAAGTGTCAACTATTTAATTACCAGTTTCATCACAAACAAATAGAATTGTTTAGCATCAGTTGGATGACTGACTGCTTACAACAAAAAAGTTGTAATTTTGTCAGCGTAGCCCATCTATGTTGCAGCCCATGGGGCATATGGGTTGTTGAAATGTTATTCCCATCTATATGAGATTTTCCCAGAAATAAAATGTCATTATTTTGGGCCAAGTGTTGTATAATTCCTCCTCCAGATGCTTATTTCTGTGTTGATCTGTGAGTGATTATTTCAATTATGTTTTTTGAGGAAAATGTTTGAGAGAGCAAATCCTGTGCAAGCTGGATAACAAGCTGAATTCTCGCAATGGCTGTGCCATGTACACAATGTTGTGAACAGAATGCCTCCATAATATGACTAGCTTGAATAGTTCTTTAAAAGGTTGAAGATTGGGGGTTTGAGACTTCAGAGGATGGTCCTCTAGGTGTCACTCTATGAAAAGTTATGTGCATGTTAATGGGATGGGTGTCGTCCGATTTAGCGATTAAATGGTGGGATTCTTTTGATTTAACCCATCTATTCTTTCGAAAAATTAGATATTTTAATATATTTAATTCAGAAAATTAAAAAAAAAAAAACCCGATATTTGAAAAAAAAAAAAAAAAGTTGATATCACCGATATGTTGGTTTTTAAAGTTTAATGGATCTGATTTTTTTATGAGAGAAGTCGTATTGAAAATGCCTGTCATATGCACCTAGTAGAAATGTTTTATGTATACTGGATCCACACATGGATGTTCACTCGTGTGCAAACCCAGCATGGGGGCCATTAGGGGTGAAACTCGGGTCGGGTTTTGGCCCGAATCCCCATGACCCGACCCAAAAATCATGAGGGTCGGGTCGGGTTTTGGCCCGAACCCCCATGACCCGACCCAAAAATCATGCTAGTCGGGTCGGGCTGAAAAGTTAGAAATCCGCATTGAATTTGGGTGGGGTTGGGTTGAGAGATTTTTAAGTAAACCTGACCCGACTTGACCCGGAAAAAAGTAGACTAAAATAGGTTCAAAATGCGGGTCGGGTCGGGTTTCGGGTTGAGTCGGGTTATAATTCGGGTCGGTCGGGTCAAGACATCTGGGTCAAAAGTTTGGGTCGAGTTGAGTTGGGTTTTAAAAAACTAGACCCGACCCAACCCGATTTCAACCATAGGGACCATGAATAGTGATGATTTATGGAGAAAATCTTATTTAAATGTTACTTATACGAAGTCATGTTTTTTAGCTTTTCAAAAAATTTGTAACTTCATTTTTTTCATCTTTAAACAATTGTGGCTTTTAAAACGTATCTTGATTGTATCGCTCGTGATCATTTTTGATGTAGTCTATATATAAATATAGATTTTTTTATAGACTTTTTCAATAGATCCATACGAATCAATCATTAGTCTGCTGCACATTGAATGCGAACTGTATTACGCTAGGGCCATGCAAGCATCATTTCCCTTTAATTAACTGCAACAATAGTTTACTCTCTCCGGTGAGAGAACTCTTCTAAAATCATAAGAGTGAACTACCGACTTAGAATAAATTTTAGAGGGGTTATCTTAAGTAGGGGTCATTCCTTGAGTGGGTGTGATCCCTTGAAATGAGATTACCCTTATTTTGTTTGGTAATTGTAGTGGTAAAGTAAAAGCTTACCCTAAGGGTAAAAATTCTAATTTGGTAACTATAAGAAAGGGTAACCTTATATATTAATAATTTTTGAATTTTTTATAAAATATAATTATTAGATAATATTCATGAACTAAATCCTAATAATATAACTTATAATAATATTATCCATTTTTTATAAATTATTTTTCATAATTATAATTTAAAACGAACACTTGCATTCTAACATAAAAAAAAAAAAAAAAATTAAAGTTTTTTTTTGATATTATTATGTTAAGTTCCAAAAAATGAATAAAAAATATCAACATATCTTTTCATAAAATTTATAATTTTTATATTTATATGAATTTAATAAAAATATTAATTCTCATAAATTTGTTAATATGTCAGGTTACCCCTTCTTATAGTTACCCCTACTCAAGATAACCCCAGATAACCCCCGTAGAATTTACCCCTTATCCAAATGCATCACGTTGAAACTATTGACACATTTTTAAAATAAACTTCCAACAAAATAAATTGCTAATTACCCCAAAAGAGATTACTAGTAATCTCTAACTCTTTCAAAGTTTAGACACTTTGTCGAAATTTGAACAGAATCACCTTTTAAAAATATGACATTTTGACAATTATGCTTCATAATTTTTTTTATTTTTATATTATATGAATTTAATAAAAAAAATATTTCTTATAAAATTGTTGATATTTCATATTACCCCTGTATACAGTTACCCCTACTCAAGGGTAACCCCCGTAAAATTTACCCCTCATCCAAATGCATCATATTGAAAATGTTGATACATTTTAAAAATAAACTTCAACTATAATAAATTGTTAATTACTTCGAAAGAGATTACAATTGACTTTAAACTTTTTTGGAGTTTCGAGACCCTATCGAAATTTCGACATAATCACCACTTAAAAATATGACATTTTGACAATTATGTTTCATAAAATTTATTTTTTATTTTTTATACTATATATATTTAATAAAAATTATTAATTTTTATAAAATTGTTAATATGTTAGATTACCCCTGCTTACAGATACCCCTACTCAAGGGTAACCCCCGTAAAATTTACCCCTCATCCAAATGCATCATGTTAAAAATGTTGACACATTTTTAAAATAAATTTCCAACATAATAAATTGTTAATTATTCGAAAAGAGATTATCATGAACCTCAAACTCTTTCGGAGTTTTCAGACCATGGCTACGTTTGGATGAGGGGTAAATTTTAAAGGGGTCACTCTTGAGTAGGGGTCACCCTTGAACATGGGTCACTCTTGAACAGAGGTTACCCTTATCTTATTTGGTAATTGCAGTGGAAAAGTAAGAACTTATCCTAAATGTAAAAAATCTTGTTTGGTAACTATAACCAGGGGTAACCTAATATATTAATAATTTTATTAGAATTAATATTATTTATTAAATTCAATATAATAAAAAAATAAAAATAAAATTTTAGAAAACATAATTATTAAATAATATTCATCAATTAAAAACTATTTTTCTCCATAGATGCCAAGAAGGATAATGTATTAACAATTTTATTAAATTCATATAATATAAAAAATAATAAAATATGATTACTAAATAATATTCATCAATTAAAAAATATTTTCAAATAATTTTGCTCCATATGTGCAAAGAGGGGGTAAAGAAGGGAAATATATTAAGAACTTGATTAGAATAGATAATTTTATTAAATTCATATAATATAAAAAATAATAAAACATAATTATTAAATAGTATTCATCAATTAAAAAATATTTTAAAATATTTTTACTCTATAAGTGCAAAGAGGGGTAAAGAAGGATAATAGGTGCAAAGAGGGGTAAAGGAGATAAATAGAGGTAAAGAGGGTTTAGAGGGGTAACAAAGGGTAATAGGTGCAAATAGGGGTAAAGAGGGTTTAGAGGGGTAAAGAAGGGTAATAGGTGCAAAGAGGGTTAAAGGAGGTAAAGAGGGGTAAAGAGGGTAAAGTGGGTAAAAAAGGGTAAAGAGGGTAAAGAAGGGTAACAGGTGCAAGGAGGGGTAAAGAGAGTTTAGAGGGGTAAAGAAGGGTAATAGATGCAAAGAGGGGTAAAGGATTAAAGAAGGGTAAAGAGGGTTTAGAGGAGTAGGAGTAAAGAAGTGTAAAGAAGGGTAAAGAGGGTTTAGAGGAGTAAAGAAGTGTAAAGAGGGTTTATTAGAATTAATAATTTTTACTAAATTTATATAACAATAATAATAAATTATTAGACATAATTATTAAATAATTTTCATCAATTAAAAATATTTTTGCTCTATAGGTGTAAAGAGGGGGTAAGGAGGGTAATATATTAACATTTTTTATATAAAAAAAATTATGAAATATAATTAATAAATAATATTCATCAATTAAAAAATATTTTAAAATATTTTTGTTCTATATATGCGAAGAGGGATAAAGAAGGGTAAAAAGGGGTAAGGGATTTATGAAAATTCCAATACTCCAAAGGGTATTCATAAAAGGAGAGTGAAGAGTAAAATTTTAAATTTTTACCCTTATCAAACAAGCTTAAAGAGTAACCCCCTTCACCGCCTTAGCCCCTTACAAACGCAGCCCTGGTTCCTACCCACTCCATATTTCTAAAGTCGGGTACCGACTCTCATTTCTAAACTCGGTTTAGTTTCTATTATAAAAATCAAATCACTACTCTCCTCTCTGCTTACACCCCTCCTTCGATCAGACACTCTCTGTCTCTCTGCTTACACACCTCTCTCTCCTTCGATCAGAGCACCCATCTCTCCTTCGATCAGAGCACCCCTATCTCTCCTTCATCAGACACTCTCTCTCCTTCGATCAGACACTCTCTCTGTCTATCAGTTTACACCGCTTTTCCTATGGCTTTTCTTAATCAGACCCACTTTGTACATTCTTCCCAATCTTCCCTTCCAGTGAAAATCATATCTGTTTGGGCCGAAAATCTGGTATCCGAGTTCCACCGCATTCAACAAGCCATTCACACGTATCCTTTTATCTCAATGGATGCCGAGTTTCCGGGGCTTTTCCACAAACCCACAGAAAGCTCTGGTTGCAGCCGCCCTTACTGGAAGGATCCTGAAGAACTATACAAAGTCGTCAAAACCAACGTGGATGGACTCAATCTCATCCAAATGGGTCTCACCCTCTCAGATGCTGATGGAAATCTACCCGACTTCGGCTCCGACTTTTGCTACATCTGGGAGTTCAATTTTTGCGACTTCGACCTGTCCCGCGACCTACACGCACCGGAATCAATTGAGCTCTTGAGGCGCAGCGGCATTGATCTCGAGAAGAATCGGGTTGAGGGGGTTTGTTCTAGCCATTTTGCTCAGTTACTGTGTTTTTACGGACTCGTCTGCAATGATGCTGTGACTTGGGTCACCTTTCACGGCACTTATGATCTTGCATTATTAGCAAAGGTGCTGACTCTGCTGGATCTGCCGGAGAAGTTGACTGGTTTTCTGGATTTGTTGTGGCATTTATTCGGACGTAATCTTTACGACGTCAAGCACATGATTCGGTACTGTGATGGATTATATGGTGGTTTAGATCGTGTGGCTCAGACACTAGATGTGAAACGGATGGCTGGTAGATGCCATCAGGCGGGTTCAGACAGCTTGCTCACATCGCAGGTATTTTTGAAGTTGCATAAGACGTTCTTTACAGAAGGAGCAGAGCAGCTTGGTGGGATTGTTCATGGATTCTACTAGAATTTTTTGGATTGTACCAATTTCACATTAATGCAAGCATTCATTTTATAAATATTGTTTTGATTTTAATATCTTAGTTGACAACTGTTATACAATGCTTTGCTCGGTTAAGATTTTAACTGGTTTATCTTTCTATAGATCTTATGTTGTTTGATTATCTAATTCATAAAGTGCGTAGAAAATCAGATGAGTGGAATCCCAATTTTTTTTTCTGCCTGAGGACAAACTAATTTTAGTTAAACATGTTTTATTCTCTGCCACTTCATACTTTGGCCACATTATTGTTCATAAACTAGACATTTTTTTTCTTCTAATTTTCCTTGGAGAATATGATGGAAAGAAATAAAAATATTGGATATGCACCAAAGTTATGGAACATAGGTTTCATAGGAAGTGATGTACTTTGAAGTTCTACTTCCAAGTTTAGTTTTTCCATTGAAAAATGCAGCAGGGTGAGAATCCTACTTACAAATTCTAGACTGTACGAGCCTCCAAAGGGCCTTCTCCCAAGTCCAAAATCAAACAATTGGCATGGTTTTTGTGGACATGGAACACTTGGTACACCCTATCCATACATATTACACAACCAATTTATGATTGGAAGCCAATTCTTTTTAGCAAAATAAAAATTATGTAGAATTCTAATGAATTTTTATAGCTCTGCTTGATCTGAAGTTTCACAAAATTCCAATTCCACATAGTAATTCCGACAAACCAACACACAAGAGTAAGACTCTCAAAGTCTTAACTTGTATTATTGGCAGAGTAGGAATTTGCAGATCCAAATTTGTATCTTGCTTCAATCAGCATCAGCTTCCAAGAGAGTGTCACTCTCACATTTGTCCCTTTGCACCATTTATTCAATCTTGAAACCTTTTAATCCGATTGTTTACCTTTTCCATTACAAGAGACTTAACGTTGTCGAAGACCCTCTAAGGTGCATCTCAACATTCTAGTATCTACTACTAGATTGCACAATGAGTATCAGGTGGTTCCTTGTTTTGCATAAAAAATTTTAATACAATTGTTTTGTTTCTATCCATATACAGGCTGTTCATATCAGTGTTCTCCATTTATCATAAATGAAGATAAATTTCCATCAGTATAGCAATTTGTATGGAAGATAATATTCTGAATCTACTGAATCTACTTTCTGTTATCTGTCAATGTAGCTATTGTCATTATATATATATATATATATATATATATATATATATATAAAGCTAAGACATGGTGGCCAATGAAAATCTCGATTGGGATGATTCAAAAGTTGTGATTTCTGATTATACAGGAGTTATGTAGGTAAATAATTTGTAAATATAAATATTAATTCTAAATTAATGAGAGTATAAAATTTTCATCTTGAGATCGAATAAATCAAATGGATGGATAGAATATCGTGGGTACTGGGTACTATCAAAATATTCAAAAATGAGGCTCATCAAATTATTATAGCCTTCTGATATTTTAGATCAAAAGAAATTATTAGATAAATGTTTTTATCTATTATAATCAAACAGTGAAAACACATCAAAATATTGCATTAGCCCAATATATAATTAATACAGACCATTAAATCATTCTATCCAATTTTTTTTCTCCTCCAATTCCCAATCTTCAAAATTTCAATTTCCTTCAAACAACATGAACATAACTAGAGGTCTTGAGTTCGATTACTCAGAAACTCACCTGATATAAGAGACTTGTATGTGATTTCATATATCATGAGATTAGTCTCACATTCAATATAGAGTTGGAGATACCTAAGTTATTAAGAAAAAAAAAAAAACTAGATCATAAATTTTTTTAATTAAAAAAAGGAAAAAAAGCATTGAGCACAATTTTATCTTTATTTGAACACTTCTTCAAGTCATTGATTATGCAAGAGAATAAAAATACATTTTTTTTTCTAACACACCAAAATCTTTGCAAACCTGAAATGATCATATGCAGCAAGTTACAAACCTCTCTCTCTCTACAAGGTCAAATATGATCATCAAGATCCCAATAAATTTATAGCGCCTTCACTTGTGTTGAAAGTCTAAATGAGCTTCAATATGGAGATTGATATATATAGGTCAAGGGTCCAAATATAGGCCGATATCTCGATTGTATATCAACTGTTTTTATTTTTTATTTAAAAGAAAAAAGATAGAAAAATATCAGCCGATAATGAAATATTGGTCGATATATCGTATCGGCCAATATCAAATTTTAAACCCCTGATACAGGTCAGAAGTGGATTACTAGGAATGGGAATGCCTTCTTTCTTTACATTGGTTAATCCAAACCAATAAATAAATAAATGATAAAGGTTCTTTGTCTTGGAAAAGAAAAATACTGTCATGAAGCATTATGGGAAGTATGGGAAGAAAATGTCCTCACATGGCAATGCTAACATACAGGTAACATGATTTCACTGAAATTCAAAACTTCTAATAATAAAAAAAGCTACACCATTGTAGGCATCCCAATAAGTGGCATCAATGAGATGGTCACAGTGCAAGTTCAATCACTCAATTAAAATTGGACACCCTTCTCCTTGTGCTCTGGTGGCGTGTTTGCACAAAACTAGGTTTACCGTGGAAAACCTACCACTATTTTAGTGAACCAGATCACAAAATTTTCAAGTCTGGTTTGATGAGAGTTCTCCCTCATTTGCCTCAGTCCATGGGAACAAGAACTGGAAGCATGTGGGAGTAAAAAAATTGACACAACTTTCGGCCCCAAATTCACTGACCTTCACCTATCAGAAAAATGAATTCCTTCACGAGTGCAAGAGCCACAGATCCTGCAAGATCTTGCATTGCATTACTCATTTTTCATTCAAGTGATAAATGACAGACCCTCAGCCTCAAGATTTACTATTTCCTTAGTAGAGACAAGGACATAAAAGATGCTTGACATTCTAATTTTTGAAGTCAACATTCAAGAGGAGCCATAAGATTTGAAAAAACATTTTCAAGTACCAGATGGTTAGGATGAAAAGGAACAAATGAACAATTGAGAAACCAACATATTGTTCTAACCCAAATTTGTACTAGAGGATAACCTGAACAAACCATTCATACAGTTGCTCAAGCTCATATGTTCATCAGTAAGAAAACCAGAACAAAAATCAATCATTTGATTATGAACTAAACATAATTCCTTCTATCCCTTCTGCATATTGAAATTCAATGCATAAGATACAGAATAATACATTAATCCTCCATTTGATCTAGCAGACTAAACTCTCTTTTTTTTTTGGTGTTATCCTCATGCAGAGAATCAAAGAAATCTAACAATCCGTTAAGAACTCATCGATGCCCTGCTAGAGAAAAAGCACAAAAAATTACAGGGAGTAACGGTCTTAGTTCTTTACACTCCCAAAGAATCTAGAAAGAGGCAGAGGGCCACCATCTTCCTCAGAGTCACTGCCAGAGTGCTTGTGTCTTTTTGCTTTGTGCTTCTTTTCCTTCTTTGTCCTCTTTGACCTCGATTTTGATCTCCTAGATTCTCTCTCCTCATCATCACTGCTGGAAGATTCAGATGACGAACTGGACGAGCTGGAGTCTGAAGACCTTCTAGAATGCTGTGAAATAAAATTCAATACGCCAAGACAACAGTATGTGAAACATATCTACAATCACAACACCACCACCAAAAAACACCATAGCGCAACGTGAAAATAATCCCAAACTCCTTTTATGATAGATTCAATGGCTCCTATTTTTGCATTTTGAAGAGGGGATGGCACAAGATACCATCCATCCAATTCATGGATTATGAACATTCTAAAGTCTCAAATTGAATCTTCTTTTTAACTTTTACCGTTATTTAAATGGGGAACCAGATGATGCAATTATGAAGAAGCATGATGAAAAAAAACTCCCACATATGATAGGCAATGGCAGATCAGGACCATCCATGGGTGGGACATTCATAGCCATCATTTCTCTTTGCTTCTCTTTTGTTTTTTAATTGTCAATTTTTTCCAGGTTCAAGAGATCTTTGTCAAGATGAGTCTGGCATTACAGGTGTACAAAAACAGAGAATTGAGAAAAGAAAGGAAAAAGAAAAAGAAAAAAAGAGCTATGCCCGGGTGAAACAAGAAAAGAATCTAACAAAAGAATCGAGTTATTCAACTCCTATATTGGCAAATAAGTCTTACCACTCCATTTGTCGTACATCTCACATACTTGAGAGCCATTTCATTGCCCCTGAGTAGCTATCTGATATCCCCTAGAATAGAAGTGAGCTTCCAAGGAGACTTTCTTTTGCCCTCCGCCATTAGCGAAATACCTATCAATTACCAGTTCTGCCTAGACGATGCTCCCTCCCCTATATCTAATGCCCCTTACAGCCAAAAATTCCACCTTACAGCGAATAATTACAGATTTTCTGCCACAAATCATCTTCTTCTTTTAAGTTTTTACTCTATATGTGTGTGTGTGTGTGTATAAACTCTTGACCAAGGCTCAAGAGCCACTACCCTAATAAAGCGATATTGACGACTAGAATTTGACACACTTTCAACCCACCCATTTCAACAGGTTCCATGCAATCTTGGTTAAACAGAATTTGGACACTTTAAAATCTTTCATCTTTGTTAAAATCTTACAGTACATGATACATATCTTATAGGTTTATACAATATGTCAAGGGGAATAATTTGTATCGGCTTAGATATCTGACGATTCCTATCTATGGTAGAATTATGAGCTTATTTAAAATATAAAGAAAGTAAAAAAAAAATTATGGTTTTTAAGGCTTGAGTTGTTGAGTATGTAGGGTGTTTGGACTTTTTGGAGGCTTTGACTTTTTATAATATTAGTTGAGCTATATACTAGTATTATACTTTTGGAAGTTGGAACACTGAAATTTGAACTCCAACAAAGTAGTTATATAACATTCACTTAATATAAAAAGAAAATTGAAGAATGGCTCATATTCTTACTTTTTAAATATCTTTTATGTTTTTTTTAGAAAATTAAATTCATTAATATATGTTATTTCATATATTGTCATTTTTGGGAAAAAAACACCATGAATCTTATGATTCTCGAGTTTACAATACATGATTTGCTATTCAAGACATATAACGACTTTACGATACGATACGATTCGATTTTCACAACACTACTAATCTCTAATCAATTTGGGAACAATTGCCTATCATCTAGTAGGCTTGACGACTAAGCCAATTATCCATTGGATCCCTATAGATGGTTAGGAGTGTTCCTCGGGCAGGCTCGGGCCTGGCATTACTAAAAAGCCCGAGCCTGACAGCCCAAGCCTAATTATTTTGAAAATCATTTTTTTAATATAAATTTTTTTAGTAATTTTCACCATTTAAGAAGCAGCAGCAGCAGCAGGGCAGTTGGAAGAGGGAGGTGGGGAGGGAGCTTGATGTCATGTAGAGGATGGAAGAGCGGAAGCGGCAGCTGCATGAGAGAAGAAGAAGAAGAAGACGAGAGAAGAAGGCGAAGAAGAAGATGACCAAGGAAGCAACAACTGCACGAGAGAAAGATAGAGCACACCTTGATGGAGGGAAAGATGAAAGAGGGGTCGCTGAATCAAAATGGAAGAGGGAGAGTTGCCCAATCGAGATGGACGAGGGGTCGCCAACGCCGAATCGAGGAGATGGAAGCATGGAACTTCAAGAGGGGTCACTGAGTCGGAGGGAAACAGACCAGCGAAGAGGAGAGAGTGGAAGAGGGGTTGACGATGGAAGAATAGAGAAGAGGGGTCACCACTAGCACGAGTAGGAAAGGGGAAAGAGAGGATTGTTTGGGAAGAACCCTAGTTCAATCTCTTATATATATATATATATATATATATATATATATATACACACACACACATTAAGTAAACATGCTTAAGGTAAGCCCGACAGGCTTACATATTAAAGCCTGAGCCCAGCTGATGCGGAGCATTTTTTGAAGCATATTATTCATCCTTTTATTTTTATTATTTATTTGGTTTGATGTATTTTTTAAAATTTTAGTTGTCTTTTTATCACTTGAGGGTATCTTGGTCTTTTGTCTATGTAAGTTGGTATAAAACCTCTATGTAGCCTTAGGGCAAGGAATTGATGAATCGATGAATGAAGAAAAATGTTGCTGCAGCAGAGAACTTCATGCGCAGACAGTTGGTGAGAAGCCGACGGAACTTCGGTGAGAAATCGAACATGGCGAGAAGCCACCGGAACGGGGTGCGAAGCCTCTTCCTCTATGCAGGTACATATTTCTATCTCTTATCTCTCTAATCTCTTCTTCTCTTTCCCTCCTTTTTTTTGTTTTCTTTTGGTCACAAATCCACCCAAGTCCCATACAGTTGCCGTAAGCCACCCAAAACCAGTCCTTTAACTGTCATTCCCTATTTCCAAGCCTAATCTCACTGCTGCTCCTCACCTTATCCCTTTTAAGTGCTTCCAGTGCATCCTAAAACCTCTACATCAGTTTCGCCCCTCTCTAGAATCCATTCTATCATTTTTGCCAGCCCAAACTCTCCCATTTAACCTTCCAGCTGCAGCCATAAGCCTATCTGACCCTGTCCTAGCCTTCGTCTCTCTCATACTGCCTGCCTATTGCTATCCCAAGCCTTCTGCCTTTCCCCTCCCAAGCCCATACTGTTTTTGCCAGCCACCCGAAACCCCTTTTTCTGGCTTCGACCACCTGTTTAAGCCTCAAACACCTTGCCTCAGACCATTTTCCATCCCTCTTGCCTTGGGTTCCTTTTTCTCTGCTTCCCACCTTTCATTTCTATTTACCGTGCCTTTATCCTATTTCCTTTAAACCCATATGCCTAAGTTTTCAACTTAAAACCCATCCAACCTAGACCAATTAAATTCCAGTTTATTAAACACATCAGACTTTCAAGAATTTGCATGATTATCTAGTGTTTAATTTATATTATTTAATTGCAAGTATTAATTGAATTTAATTTCAGCCCATTTTATATTTAGGGTGCATTATTTTCATCACATTTTAATCTTTACGGAACCACATTTAGGCATTTAGGGTTACCCTATCTCTTGTCCTGCATCACCAGCCCGTCCGACAAAATACTTTGTCTGAGCCCGTCCGATTAGCCCAGCAGTGGGTCAGGTTCAGCCAAATGAACACCCTTATGGATGGTTTCCTCAATCTAAATTTCAGACTGTTGTAGTAGGCTATTCCAGCATTGGAAAGAACATTCACAATCACAATAATCAAGGGTAGCACCTTGCTGAAGTTTTCAGTCCCTGAATCCTATCAGGTGATTAATGATGAGGGGGTTTTGCCTCTAACTTGGTTATCAGGTGGTTAATAATGTGGAGGTTTTCCCTCTAATCATGGTTCAGTACAAGGGAAATGTAGATGTACAAATGTTAAAGGACTTACGCATTTCTGTGAAAATGTTGATGCATGGATATGCTAGTGTCTTGGGAGCCTGGGGGTTGGATTTCTGTCAAACACTGATGAGACAATGATAAAATCATTCTTTTAGCTAAGATGAAACCCTCAAACCATTCTTGTTGCTTGACTGTTTGTTTTGTTACTTTTCTTCTTTCTGTCTGGAGTTTGCTGGTTCTGATCTGGTTACTTTTCCTCTCAGGTTACTTTCTTCCCCTTTAGGTTGTTCCTTTCTAGTGATAAAAAAATGCTGATGCAATGAACCTGCAACAATGAGCACTTGCTGATCTCATCTAAAACATGTTCATTCATGTCGATGACCACTAAATATATGGTCACTCAATCCATGCCCCCATTGCCACATCTACAAGTAGAGCAAAGGCTTCCATTGTGTTCAACTTCTCGCATACTCAATTTGTATCAGTTCCCCAAAAAGGCTTTGCAAGTACACCAATCTTTTCTTCTTGATGGAGAACAAACATGCAACATTTGATGATTATGTTGATTGGATGAGTCGTGTTTCTGCTTGTCTCCTCTTTTTTGGAGGAATTTGGACAAATGAAGAATTTGAAGAGGAGAAGACGTACCTCTAGATTGCTGATGGATTTGAAATCTGTTCGTCTTCATTTACCAGATGAGGCAAGGATTTGTAAGACTAATATTTCCAGTGTTTTCTCCATTAAGGTATGCTGATGCATAATAGTCACCAATTACAGCTAAGTTTGAGGAGGTTGAGAGACCCTCCAAGGGTTCTCTCATCCCATTAAGAGGTAGGTCTAGACAAGAAGATATTGAATCACCTGTGTAATATAAGATTATTACCAATGAATGTATGCTTTGTTTGCAAGTGGCCAAAAGTGTCAATAATTGGTATCTGTACTCTGTTATGGAGGTGGTGTAGCAAGTGCTCTTTTATCTCTTTGGTGTTCGTGTGAGCTTTTTTTCCCCTCATGGTTTGAAGATTTTGATTCAAAGAGGTGTTCCACTGTGTTATTTGGACTTCAGGTAGTTTTATGGGCAGTATGGAGCAAAAGGAACATCTACAGGTTCAGGAATAGATCAAGCAAGGAAGTGCAGGTGCCAGAAAATGGCCAAACAATTCTTCTCCTCCTACTTCGAAGAGGGTGTATTGCTTTCTCCATAATAAGAATTAATCACTGAGTGACCAATAATTGCATCCATATAAATCTGAAGGCATATAAAGAATCACAGACCAATTACTTCTATTTACCGTTTACCTTGGAAGGCAAACTGAATACTTCTAACAGAATTAAAACCATCTATACATTTGACTGAATTATATATCTAAAACAGGAAGCCTTAATGCACAAGTTCAGGGACAAAAGAATAAGAAGAAGAAGAAATCCCAAGCAAGAAAGTGAACATGATATATTGCAATTTCTTGTATCTGTCAAGATTTAAGAATCAAGAAGAGAGTTGAGACTCGATAGAAGAACAAACCTTTCTCTTTTTGCTGCTCCTTTTTTTCAAATCCCTATGCCTTTTCTCTGCATTTTAACACTCCCATGGTTAGAAGTTGGCCACTAAAATTGCAAACAGCAAATGAAATGCATAAGAAATTCGACCCTTCTTGTGATTAGACTTGCTGTCCAAGCGGTTTCTTCCAAGGGCAAGTTTTCGTGCCCTTTCAGCATCTAATTGAGCCCTGTACTCTCTCATCATTTTGTCCTTATCAGCCTCCAGCTCACCTTTTCTCAGTTCATCTTCCTAGAAGCACAAAAACAAGACAGAATGCTGAAACTTATAGACATAGTATGCAAGAAAAAATTCAAAACAATGGCAATGCAAAACATGGTAAACAATTTACCTTTTTAGAGAGACATTGTAAGCATTTGATTTTAGAGAGAAAATAGTTGAACAGTAAAGTGCTAAGAAGAAAATCACATAGTAAGATATGAAACAACTGTTGAAGTATGTGCAGTTCACACAGGGCAAACTTGATATTGACAGGCCCAACAGGGCAGTATTTGCATATATATATATATATATATATATATATATATAGAGAGAGAGAGAGAGAGAGAGCGGGGGCCCATATGTAGTAGTTTGGGAATCTCTAGAAAAAAGTTAAAAGTTTCTAACTTCATACTTTTATGAATTTGTAGGTACAGTCCGTAATTTTGAAATTTTCTGCATTTAAAAAACAAAACTGGCTGGTTCTTAGGAACTCTCTTGAAATTGTTTAACCTAAGCAAGGAGTTGATTTTAGTTGTCAAATTATCAGTTTCAATAGGGCCACAATTTCTAAAATGATGTGGCATATATATCATCCCTGAATGCTGTCTAAAAACCAGCTAGACCATACTAATGGCTTTGAAGACCAGTTTGGTCTCTGTTTCAAAACCAACCATCTCATGAGTTGGAAGAAGCTCTAGTGGTCCTATCCACAAAAAGGTAAAGTTGAGTGGGATTGGTTCCCCCCTCAATTGCCTAGCCCTAAAGGGTTGTTAGTCATTTTCAAGTTAACGGAAAGTGAAGAGTTTAAAAAAAAATGTGAGTCTTCCCTCTTCTTCCATGAAACAAGGGCTCTTTGCCAATAGCATAGAACATAAGACGCTTTCCTCTTCTTCCAATGAATCCATTTCCCATGGAGGGAGGGAGGAAGATTTAACAAGGAAAAAAGGAGGTTTTCCTCACTTGGCGAGAAAACATCTTATTTATCTTTGTAAGAATAATTTTTTTTATGCAAATAAACATAAATGCTGAGTTTCCATAGCCCAACATGGTGCCAGTGTTCATGGTACATGTCAGAAATGGACTGCACCCAAAGATAAATTTTTTGGTTAAATTAATTTCTTGTGTGCATTTGTGTCTTTCACTAAAAGTAGGTTTTTCAATGAAAATGGACATTGGTACAAACAATAAGGCAACTTCTCTAAAATCAAGGTGATTTTCAACCTCACCTTTTGTTTTCCCATATTTGCTTCGAGAGTATATTTTCAATGAAACACATGCCTTAATGCTTGCACAAAAGGTTGATTATCATATTTAAAGGGTCATTTGCAAGAAAATTACTATACTATGGGGAAGGATATGAAAGTTGGTTTTCCTCTCCAACTTTCTTGTGTGGTGTGGAAATAAACAAACATGCCGTAAAGGCAACTGCAGCTTAATAAGGGCCTATTGTTTAATTTTCTATAATAAGTGATTTTTGTCATTCTATAGAAAATATCAACCATTCTGATCAACATGCATTACCAGCTACTTTCATAAACTGTAAGAATCTAATAATTACTGAGCCATGGAGCCTATCATTAACATAGGAAACTATGATATCTAGCACATATGAAAGTCTTTACCTTTTGTTTTTTTTTGTACTCTTCCCATGTTACTGTGTGTGATGTTTTCAGGCTGGCCAAACGAGCCGCATGCCACTCTGGTGAATGAAAAGAACCATCCATCTGTGACTGTCCTCGTCAGTAAAAATCCACGGAAGAAAATAATGTAATATATAACTATGCTGTTTCATCATGTAACCAAAATCCTCTAATCAAGTGTGCACTGTATCAAACAGAGCTTTTGAAAGAAATGAATATGCATAATTAAAGGAATACACAGAAAACATTTGCAGCATTAGCCCAAAAAAACATATGATAAATGATATGCACAATAATAAAACAGAAAGACTCTCTTTTACCAAGTGCAATGTAAAATGTTTATATAATTAATAACAAAGAGAGACTTGACTTGCAAAGTAGATTGTAAGCTGAATAAACATGGCAAGCACATAATGAAGCACATAATGTGGAGAAACTTGACCCCAAAGTCTTATATATTTATCTTCCAAAGCAATTTACTGATGATGCATAAAATTATGAAGCATACAGCAGAAACATAATTAAAAGCAGCAGTTGTTAAAATAAAAGGAATAGTTATCAAGGTCTGGGCCCATGGATTAGCACACAAGATAGCTACACACTGGTAATGTAAATGTACAACTTACCTTAAAAAAAACCATAAACTACAACTTAAGACAGTCTTGAACGAGGACCAGGTACTTGTCCATTATCATTTTTTTTGGTTCACTGAGAAGGAGATACAAAAGGAATGTGTGCTACAAAGTGTAAAGGGGGGAAAAACACCCCAAAAGGAAACATAAGCGCAAAGCCAAAGAAGCTATATAGTGGTGCACCTCAAACTAGGATACTATACAAAATAATAATAATAATAATAATAATAATAATAACGTAAAAATAGACTCTAAATTAACCAATGCCAATGCAATCCATCCATGCCTGAAAAACTCATACTTTGACACCCTAGGACTCGACTCTCTCAAAGAATTAGCACAATAAATGCATTTTGCCTAGGCTCTATCAACAACAACAGTTTATCTTTCCATCTTGGTTCTGAACACCTAGTTGTTCCTCTCCCACCAAATGCCCCCAATAGTAGCAAACAAGCAAGGTGCTATATTCAAATACATTCTTTAAGTATTTCAGGAAATTAAAAAATAACAAAAAGGCGGAAAAACCCTTCTTCAGGGATAGAGCCACATGTAAGTAATAGGGGGCTAGGGGTTAGATAAAACTCCGGATGCAGACAGCCCCCACAAGCCACGAGCCTCTTTTCCTTTGTTTTTCTCTTACATATATAATGCATATGCACTCTTCTTGTTCTTCCCCTTCTTCTTCTATGATACTTCAACCGAAATTTTATCCTGCCAATTCTGATATTTCAACTGAAGTAGGGTTCAATATTTCTTTATAGTTTGATATTTTTTTATCCAACTGATTTTGAGAAAGAAGAAGAACAAAAAAAAAAACAGACGACTAAGCCGTGCCTATTAGGATTTGTTTATGGTGCTTGTGCAAGATTTATTTTATACATGAAGGTTGGGTTTTTGCATTTTTTTAAGATTTGTTGGATGGTTATTAACTCATATTCTCGGTTACAAATTTCTGTCACAATTCAAAATTTTGACTTAGAGATTTCTCGATCTGGATATCAGCAAAATTTCTAAATATCAACCAAATTTTTTTGGTCCATGTTGTGACCAAAGTATCAACCAAAATTTCTAAATATCGGTTGAAATTAAAAAAATACCAACCAAATTTTTTGGGTCTATGTCGCAACCAAAAAATCAGCCAAAATTTCTAAATATCGATTGAAATTTCTCGATCCATGTTGCAACCAAAATATTAGGTGAAATTTCTAAATATCAACTGAAAAGTCTAAATATTGATCAAGATTCCTCAATTCATTTCACAATCAAAATACATCTAAAATTTCTAATATCAACCAAAATTTCTAAATATCGATTGAATTTTTTTAGTCCTTGTTGAGACCAAAATATCGGCTGAAATTTCTAAAGATTGGCTGGATTATAATTATGGTCCTTCGGTTAATTTTGTATTCAATGGGGCCCACAAAGATATGTACAACTTTTTTTCATAGGGTGTACTGCTCTTTCTTATTTGGTGGATGTTATTCAATAATTACGTCTGCTCCAAATTTTTAAAATTGGATATTTTTATTATATGGGCTCACCAAATATTATCAACTATCATTGAAATGATAATACATCAAGTTCCTCTTACTCACATTTATTAAACTTTTTTTCTTTGGGAGAAAGTTCTTTTCCTATACCTTTTCCCTTCTAATTACCAAACAAGAAACATGAGAATCCCCTACCAAGGAGAACCCCCGTGAAATTGGTTGCCCTACAAGACTAGCGTCCCCGTGAAGAAGGCCATGCCATTTGATTTGTCTTTTTTAGGCCTTCTCTAGAACCTAGAAATACCCCCTTTATAAGACTCTCTAGTGAACTTTTACCCATCATTTGAATAGAAACTTAAGAGGATTATTATTATTATTATTTTAAATAACTTAGAGCAGTTGGAGTGAGCTTCCGAGGACAACTTAGAAGAACTTTGATGAAGTGTTGGATAAAAGAAGAAAAGAAAGGAAAATTAAATATATTCCTAAATCCATTCTTTCATTTGGTTCAACAATTGTAAGTATTTAAATTTTTCACAATGTGATACCAAGTCGTTTGCACTTTTAACCGGTTCCTCTTCTGTGCTCCCCAAACCACTAAAGTTACACTCAATATATTTATCTTTATTCTACTAATTGTCAATCCACTCATCCCCAAAGCTTTCCTCCATAATTCCAAATTTTCATTCAATTGATTTCTTGATTCACCGACTAATATGATGTCATTGCCAATAGTATACACCGTGGCACTTCACCGTGTATATCCATTGTTAGGTAATCTACAAGACAAGTAAATATGCACTTAAAGTTGATCCTTGATAAAAGTCCACCTCTTACTAAGAATTCCCTCTCCCCACACACCATCCTTACACTATTTGTCACATGTTCGTATATATCCTATATAACCTCAAAATAGTCATTAGGAATGACTTTCTTTTTAAAGCTTGCCAAATTAGACATCCATGCACCATATTAGAGGCCTTTCTGAGTGTAGAAAGTCGAATATTATATTTTCATTTTTTCTCTAAACTTCTCCATAACTTGTCTCAAAATTAAAAAAAAAAATCTGTTGTTGATCTACTTGGCATAAACCCAAATTGATTTCCAAAGACACTTGGTCCTTGTCTTGGCGTCTATTCTATTGTTTTCTCAAAAATTGTTTTGTTATAAAAAGGAGAATTTCTCCCCCATTACAGAATCACAGTTTCATGATATGGATCATCAGTTTAATACTTTTAAAATTGGCAAAATTTGAATATCTCCTTTGTTCTTATAGAATGGGACCATGCACTTTTATGACATTCGTCAAGCATCCTTTTAAATCTAGGATTTAGCTAACCATCTAACTCCATTTTCACCCAATAATATCCACGATTCTATAGGGATATAGTTCGGTCCTAGAGCTTGTTTTTCATGTTATTCAAAGCTGATTTTACTTTACTTTTTGATATTTTGTTTATCAATCCTTCATTAGTTTTTTCTTTAATGTGTATTCACTTTAGCATTCCTTATTTAATAAGTCTCGAAAACACCTTCCCATCTATCTCTTATTTTCTTATCTTTTGCTGAATCCCTTTGAGTTTATTCTTAATGCATCTTACACATTCTAGGTCCCTAATTCTCATCTCTCTCACCTTGGCAAGCTTGTATATTCCCTTTTCTTCCTCTTTAGTTTCTACTTTTGCATACAAATCATCATATAATTCATACTTAGCATTGCTTACAACTTTTTTTTTGCTATTATTTTAGCTATTTTATAATTGTCCAAATCTTCTTAATTCCTTATTTTTTGTCATTTCTTAAACCGATACTTCTTTTACCTTGGACTTTTGACCAACACCACCATATTTCTTTATGTATGTCTCTTGCTCCCTTTTGATTCTCCAAATATTTCCTTTGCAACTTGTTTCATACCACTAGCCATATAATCCGACATCTCACTTGGACTCGAGTCTCTATCCAACATCTAAAGCGAGGATTCTTTCCTCAAGACTTTCTATCTTGTCTCCTTTCAAGTTCCACTACCCTATTTTCAGGCAATCCTTCATTATTTTGCTTATGATTTTACTTTTAATATACACATCTAGCACTACTGCACTAGTAACCTATGTTTAGGGGCACATCCAGAAATTTCATTTCGGTGTGTTTAAAGGCAAACTTTTACAATTTGTAGCTGATCAAAAAAATGGCTGTTGGTATTTGAATATTAGAGAAATCAGTCCCACAAAATATATATAGCCACTTAATCTAAATCAATAAAAAAATTGATAGGTAAATAGAAAGTTCGTTTCAAGTATTTATTTTGTTTAAGTTAAATTGAATGATTAAAATATCGAAGCTACACCTGTTTTTATGATTTCCCCATCTTCTGCTCTGAGTTTCACCTCTCTCTCTCTCTCTCTCCCCCCATCCATTTTTCTCATTTCTTTCACTCTATCTCTTGGTTCTCTCTATTTTCAAAAACAAGATAAACCAAATTAAAGGAAAAAAGAAGAAGAAGAAAAGAATGCAATACTCTACTTTTAGATTTGTTGCTCACCCTCACTCTCTGTCTTCAATCCCTCGCTGCTTCAACTTCCATAAACTAGGAAAAATAAAAGAAAAAGAAGTAGAAAAAGTGACTGAATGGAAAACTAGGCGATGGAATGTACCTGGGTAATTGGTGTTTTTATTTTTATTTTTCTCTTTTTTTCACTTATGCATTGTCCATTGTTGTTAAAATCTTACGATACACGATTCATTCAATATGAGAAGAAGAACAATTCATATCTATTAACAAATTTTGCAATTCCTAAAGGTAATAGAATTGTGGGGTTATTAGGGATGTGAAAGCATGAAAACCTTTTTTTTTTTTTTTCTAATGGTTCATATAATATATTAATAAAAAAAGACTGCATTAGAGATGCAATTACGTTACAAGAACAGGAAGGGCAATTACATTACAGAAACAGGAAAAAAAAACACATTGAGAAATCCAAAATTCCTCGTCTTTTCATAGCACGCTCACATGTCACCAAGAAGATGATTGAAGGAGGGAGCACGCCGCACGATGCAAAGAAAATGCCGATGACCGTAGCAGGTAAGAAGGCCGGTGGAGGAATAGATGGGGAGCAATAGACAAATCCTCCGGTTCGGCCAAAATGTCAGATTCCTCAGCACGACGAAATCCGCTGGGAGAGCGCAGAAACTGGTTACTCTAACAGGCAATGGGGATCTGAGGGAAATTAGATGAGGATCTGACCTAGGTCGGAGATCTAAATGCACGGAAGGACGATGGGCTTGGGAAGATCCCGGACGGGAAGTGGATGGGGTCCATACGGGGCTAGCAAAGGTGAAAGATGACTTGCAGCAAAAGGACGAGCTCCGAATGGTTCAAATCTGGCTGGTTGGGATGTTCCAAACGAGGCAATGGCAAGACATAAGGAGCACAAAACAATGCGCATGAGAAAGGCTCGGTACAGGATCGCTTAGAAATCGATGGGGACGGAGATTTGAGGAAATAGCAGTGGACAAGGATGGTCCTAGCTAGCTGGAGTTTAGCGGCAAATGGAGAAAATAAGGATTCTGGACAGGGCTGGATTCAGAAAGATGGGATAAAGGATCGGTTGAGGGTGGGGTTGGGTTGTAACGTTGGGGGGTCTATTATGGTTCAAGTCTCACTCAACGGAATACAACAGCAAGGAGAAGGGGATAGAAGGCTGAGACTCGAGCAGGTATGGGCTCAGAACAGCAACGAGGGCTCGGCCAAGAGAGGTTGGGCAGGCGATGGATGAGACTCGAGTATGAAACATTTTGTTTTGATGGTTTTTAAGACTTAAGTTGTTGGCATTTAAGACATTTCAAATTTTTGGGGCCTTTTATTTCATTACTGGCTTTTCACTATATCCTTGGATTGTATATCGGTCTTATACTTTTTGGAGCTGTTGCATTGAAATTTGAGCTCCAACGAACTAATTATATAATATTCACTTAATATTAAAAAGTTGGAGAATTGCTCATATTATTACCTTTTAGATATATTTTATATAATTTCATATATTAAATATTTTAGAGGGAAAGAACTTATTAATCTTATGACTCCATGGTTTACAGTACATGATTTGCGGTTCAAGATGTATAATAATTTTACGATACGATTCGATTTGCACAACATTGGTATTGCCCTCTTCGCTTTTGAAGTGTTATGAAAAAGAAGCAATTGAGATTTAGAGAGAGAGTATATCCCAATTTGGAAATTGGGAATTGTCTCAAAGATTTATTTTTTTGTTAGAATTGAAAGGATTTACGGATGCCATTTTAGAAGATTCAAAAATTTCGCAATGGCCAACTTAGCCAGTTGTTAAAAAATGTGACATGATATATGCAACAATTTAGGAAGTTTCTGCAAAGTTGGGGTGCCCATGGCCCCCACCTGCTTCCCCCTAGATCCACCCTTGCTTATGTTAAGTTATAAGATGTGTCCTTTGGATACTTGGGTAAACTGTGAGTGTGATATTTAAGCTCTAGATTAGTGGTACATGGTAAAAATGAATAACTTTGAATAAGCTTACTTGTATTGATTTTTTTAAACATTTCTACATGTATGTAAGTAAATGGGATACAGTGGATGTACTTGAGGATGTAGTTGGGGCATCTAATGTGCCAAAATATGGCATATACTCAATAATGATAGTGGAGGTGGCAACTTTGTTCAATCATCTCATTCCTTCATTTGCCACTTCTCTCTATTCCTCTTTTTTTTCCTCCTATTTGATATTTAATTGAGTGCTTCTTTCATCTTAACAAAATCAAAGAAACCACAGGTGGGATTTGATGGAAACAACACTTCTTTTTCCCTTTCTGTTTTTGAATGATAACTATATTATTCACATAAAGAAGAAAATTTACAACAGAAACAAAGGAACCACAAAACTGGGCCAAAAGCCTGCCACCCCCTCACCCACATATAAATTACAAAACTCTAGATACAAAATCTGAAGTACAATTAAGGCAAAGACTAGCCAACTCATCAACAACTAAGTTTGCCTCTCTAGGAACCCACAAAATGGAGAAAGCACACTTCGAGATGGAATGACGAATCCTCTCCATTTTGTCCAGGAACTTCCAAGGACAAATGGAACCCGAAACCTAACTCAAAACCACCTTAGAGTCAACTTTGATAATGCCCCTAGAAGCCCCCAACTCCTCCATTTCTGTAGCCCCCGCCAAAGAGTATGCAACTTAGCTTCTATGGCAAAACATCCAAGAAACAGGCCAAGAAAAGAAGAAATTAAACCCCCCACAATGATCCCTAATCACTCCTCCAAAACCGCCAAGTGACGGTCTTGGATACATCTGCCATCGAAGTTAGACTTCAACTTTCCAGGAGAAGGGGATTGCCAAGGAGGAGCCAAAGAAGACAGAATAAAGGCCACCAGCCCCCAATCCCTACAGATATCAGCTATACTCACTCCCTAGAGTAGTCTATGAGCCAAGATCTACCAAGCAACTTTGACTTGATGAGGTCAATAACTTGACGAAAAGATGAATTCCCCTTGGTGGCCCTTTGGTTCCGCTCAAGCCAGACAGACCATACGATACTAAGAGCCGTAACTTTCCAAAAATTTCAGCAAAAAGAGATCCACCATAGGGGCCCTTCATTAAACAGCGAATCTCACACCCAAGGTAAACAAAAAGCTATATCCAACAATTGGAAGAAATGAGACCAAATCAAATATGCAAAGGGGGAATCTAGAAGAAGGTGATTCATCGATTCCACATCTAACAAGCAAAGGAGACAGGCATTAACAACAATCATCCTACAATGCCTGAGATGATCGATAGTCAAAATTTTGTCCATACCTAGTGAGCCACCCAAAAACTTTAACCCTAAGAGGAGCATCTCCCTTCCAAATGCCTGGGTTCACCCTAGGAGAGGTAACAAATCACAATCAATTTCCTATAGAAAGATTTCACACTAAATTTGCGATGAGGATATGGATCCCAAATTCTCAAGTCATCTCCTTCATCCTAAAACATAAGTCACAATCAACAGATTTATAAGAGCCATCCAATGCTCCAATTCCCTATGGAACTGGGGGCACCAAACCACTATTTTTTTTTCTTTTTAAATGACATCAAACCACAATCATCTGATGACCCTTGAAGCAGTCTTTCACCAAAGCAAGTCTACCGGAAGTAAAAGAGAATAGAAGAGAGAAAGAAGAATCCAAGGAAGCATCCCCCACCCATCTGCCTTGCCAAAAACACACCGTAGAGCCAAAAGACACTCTATATCTGATGTTCTCTTCAAAGGCTGCAGAAACTGATCAAAGACCTTTCCAAAAGTACGAGCCTCTCCTACCTGCCAAAGATACCCTCCACCCTGTACTCTCCAAATGATACTTCTTGATCAAAATGGACTTCCATAACCCTTCTGAGCTGTCACCTAATTTTTTTCCCCTTTTAACTCATTTGCATCAGCAGTAACCCAACATCACACACTTTTTCAAATTCACTTTAAGTAGGAAATGTCCATGGATGAAACTAACTTTAAAACCAATTAACGCTAATATGGTCGACTGAGGGCACAGTTCTCTTTATGGATCATGGCTTTTTCCAGCTTGAACAAAAGCATAGCATTGAAATTTAAACCACAAATAGAAACAGAATAACTATCTAAAAAATAACAAAACTAAGTTCAAATAACACATTCACTCAGTATGTACCAAGAATCTGCATACACCAATCTCGCAGATGGCAATAAAAATGTAAACTTTGAAATGGAATTTTTTTTTCAACTTTTTTTTGGATTTACGTGTGGAAAACTCAGACACAGTCCTACTAAAACCCCCACGGATGAGCCCACTACCCCTAGGGCATACAAAGGTGAGGCCATGGGGGCTCGAACCTGCAATCTCCCGCTTCCTGAGGCGGGAGGTAACCAGTTGAGCTAAATACTGCAACTGAGACAGCACCCATGGGTGAAACATATAATATTAATCATTCTGTATATTTAGCCAATCTTTTACCTTTATAAAAAAAATAAAACAAAACTAACAAAAGTCTCACTAGGATTACATTGACAAGAGCCTTAGCACAATTGGCAAGTGCTCATTGTTACAACCAAAAGTCTTTGGGTTTAAATCATGTTATGGTCTCAGGAAAACAAAAAAGAGATGAAGCCAGAACACTGCAATGTTTCTGACTTTCGCCAATTATCACAAATTTAGAACTTCTCATCAGTCATGAACTTTTTTTCAAAACTATCATCATTCACTATGGAATCAATTTTGAAACTTAAAAAGTTCCAGTCTGATTTTTCGAAGCTTGACAATATATGCAACAATTGATTCATTCTAATTTGAGTAAAGACTCATAACCACATTCCAACTTTCAGAAAGACCCAAAAATAGAAATTGGTATTGATCGATTTCTATGAATAAAGGGATTGGACGAACTCCTGATAACAGATCAAATAAGAGAGGATTCAAAAGGAGAGATGGTATGAAAGGGTACAAACCATTCCGTCTTCAATCTCCTCTGGCCCGGCGGAGCTCGAACCCAACCTCGCTCTCTGCATAGCCTTGTACGCTTGATTTTTCCCCATTTTGGAAGAAACCCAGAAGAGAAAATCGAAGAAATCAACAGAGAAAAAAGATTAACAGGTGCAGAGAGCGATTGGGAATTGGTGAGTGCTTTGACTAGATTTCTTTGTTTACTGGATGGATCTCAAAAGACCCATGAGAGAGAATCGATTGGATTCGTATAAAAGAGATGGAGAAAACAAATAGAAGACGGTAAAAATAAAAAGGGGTTTCCAGTCTTCGTTCAACAGGATAGGTGGAGTTTGGTTGGATACCGTACGAGTGTGAATGAATCATGGAAATAGGATAAGTTTTAATTTCTAACTTTTTTAACATATTTATATATTGCAATAATAAAAATAAGATATTGAGACAATCTTTAGAAATAATGATGTTATTGTTTTTAATAATATTTGTTCAAGTGTAATTTAATCCGATCTAAATTAATTTGAAATTGAGTTAGTTGAATTGGATTGAGTTAAAAAATATTATTAAATTGTTTTTGAGTTGAGTTACTTAATTGAAAATTAGACTAGTTTCATTTAGATTTGAAGTGATAAATGTTATCCAATTCAAATTACACCTTTATATGTGATGTAAATTCTAATTAAGTATCTAGACATAAATGTAAATTCACATTTAAATAGAGATTTTTAACTTAAATTTGGATAATTTTCATGAACTTTGAACTTAATGGACACCTATTCAAGATATGGTAGACACCTATGCCACAAACAATTTCATCTCTAAAAAGGAGGCTAAGAGATTTTAACTAAAGTTAGAGAAGGCTTCTAAAGGTGAACGTTGTGATCTCTTGGGCCAAACCTATGAGGTAGCTAATGAAATGGAGCTACGCTTAAGGACTTGTTAGGGGTATAAATGACTGAGAAGTGATCCTTAGGCATAGATTTCTTTGGAGTAGTCAATGTGTAACCATGCCAAACTTAGGAGTAGTGTGGATCCCAAGACAAAGGGAGAACACCCTCCATGTTAAGGGATAAGTGTAGTTTTTGTTAGGCCGCTCAGTCTAAGTATGGTGGGGCCCATTTATTCATGTATGTTAACATGATAGATTTAATATAATAATAAATAAGCCCAATTAAATAAGATATATAATCAAAAAGTAAAAATTTATTTGTTTTTTTACCCAATGAGAGCTAAAACCCCTTAATCTCGATCATTAGATAGAAGCAATCATAACTGGAAAGCTCTACTTAATTCATTCATCTTAGTTCAATGAATTTAGATGGTCTCAATGATTGATGTGAGTGATGTTAATAAAGTGGATGATAGCTAAATGAGATTTGCAAAATTATACCTTTTATCACTTGAAGTCATGGGTTTATATTGGATTGGTTAATGATGCATCATATAACACATAAGACGCTGAGTATCATTGGGAAGGTAAAGCTCACGCTACCCTACGATGGCTAAGTATCAATGGGAGATAAATTTGTGTCATCACATGCTTGATGGATAGATTAGAGTTTGTTTTGGATGAGGGGTAAATTTTAGAAGGGTTACTCTGAGTGGAGGGTACCCTTGAGTGGAGGTGACCCTTAAACTAAAATTACCCTTATCTTGTTTGGTAATTACAGTGCCAAAGTAAAAGCTTATTCTAAAGGTAAAAAATCTTTTTTGGTAACTATAAGCAATCGTAATATGATATATTAATATTTTTTAATAAAATATAATTATTAAATAATATTCATGAATTAAATTCTAATAATATAATTTATAATAGTATTATCTTTTTTTTATAAATTATTTTTCATAATTATAATTTAAAATGAACACTTGCATTCTAACATTAAAAAAATAAATAAAGATTTTTTTTATATTATTATTTTAAATCCCAATAAATGAATAAAAAATATCAACATATCTTTTCATAAAAAATTATAATTTTTATTTTTTAGATTATATGAATTTAATAAAAATATTAATTCTAATAAAATTGTTAATATGTCTACTCAAGAGTAATCCCAGCTATCTCCTGCAAAATTTATCTCTCATCCAAATGCATCACGTTGAAAATATTGACAAATTTTTAAAATAAACATTTAACAAAATAAATTGTTAATTACCCTAAAAGAGATTAGCATGAACCTCAAACTCTTCGGAGTTTCGAGACTCTTTCAAAATTTGGACAGAATCACTCCTTAAAAATAAAACATTTTGACAATTATGTTTCATAAAATTTTATTTTTATTATTTATATTAGATAGATTTAATAAAAAATATTAATTCTCATATCAATTTACTCCTACTTATAGTTACCCCTACTCAAAGGTAACCCCCATAAAATTTACCCCTCTTCCAAATGCATCATTTTGAAAAATGTTGACAGATTTTTAAAATAAATTTCAAACAAAATTAAATTGCTTATTACTTGAAATATATTATTTTTTTTGAAAAAAATAAATTTTATAATATATAATTGATAAAGAGAGGGAGGCAAGGGGTATTGAGGAGTAGGGTATTGTGAATACCTCAACCTCCAAAGGGGTATTAAAAAATGGGATGAGAGGAGAAAATTTTCAAATTTTTACCTTCAACCCCTTGTTACCAAAGGGTAATGAGGGTTACCCCCTCGTACCCCCCATCCAAACACAGCCTAGGTGTCAACGGGAGATAAAACTTGTAACATCTTTTACTTTATGAATGGGTTATGTGTCAATAGGAGAAAAAACATGTCTCTCAACACAAAAGGGTCACTCCCCATAGTGTTACTCGATATGTGTAGATAGAGAAGTTTGCACATGCTCCAAGAATTAATTAGGTGCTCTAAACGGCCTGACCACATAGTCTTAAAAAAATGAAAGAAAAAACTTACAATACTACATGACACATGACAAGGGTGGAAAAAGGTTCATTCTACCAAATGACACTTGACATGACAAGGGTGAAAAAAGGTTCATTCTACCAAATGACACTTGACTTGCTCGCTTTCAAGGGAATGAAAAACTCATGCCACTGGCTTTACATATGTATAGGTTAGGTGGAGGAGAAATTTAGATGTCAAGTGTATAGGCTAAGAAATATAGAGGAAATGACCAATTATCTTCACTAAATAGGCCACACACAACTGATCTCAATTTATGACCCTAAATGAGCCACTACCAATAGTTTTGCCAAATGAAAAGTGTGTTTCATTGGTAATTGGATCGAGGATGGAAACTTGAGAATGGATGAAGAGAAGTACATGAAAATTGCAGAATGGGAAAAGCCTACAAAAGTACAAACTATTATTATCAGTTCATAACGGGAATTTTTTTGGCAAGCAACACCACTCATAGATATTGAAAATGAATTGCAAGTGAGAATGGACTCAGAGGGTAAAAGGGTGTTTGATAATTTGAAGACTAATGATGTTGCAAAAGTAACTTGAAGAAAATGAGCTTGAAATACAACATGGTCATAGAGTACCAACTGGTTGCACAACCAGGTGGCCATTGTGTTGCATAGAAAAGACGAGTTGACCCCATTCAAGCTAGAGGTAGCAGCAGTCAAGAGGAAGCTCAAGATGATAGTACTTTATTGTATCCAAGTGGGATTTGAGATGGATCTTGTTGGGGTTGGTTCCGAATGAGTTCTACATTGGAAATGTAGAGAGAGATTTAAGAATTTATAAAAGACTTGGTTCACTCCACCGAATAAACTAGTTTTTTAGGATGAAATACCCAAGGTTCTAACAAGTAGTATTAGAGTCAGGTTTTAGGTTACTTCATGTGGACTCAGAAGATCCCCCAAGCAGATGAGTTGGATGGCCTCGTTCGAAGGGGGGGAGGGTGTAGAGGGAGATCTAGGCATTTATAGAAACTTGGGTCACTCCACCTAACAGATTAGTCTTTTAGAATGGATAATCAGGTCTTAATAGATCCCATGGTCAAAGAGGTCAGTTCTTCGCGCCTAAATGGAACAAATGATGGGTTGCTTTTTTCAGTTCACATCATTGCTATAGTAGTTAACAAGTGGAGGGATAAATCTCTTTGCCAAAACTTTGAAGACTTCAGAAATTTAATTTCAACTGTAGATATGCATATGAAAGACAAAGTCAGATTGGCAGAAACTGGTCCTACAGAAGCCTGAGCCCCAGGCCTAATTTGGTCAAGCCCAGGCCCAGGATGATTGTACTTTACAGGGCTCATGATTGGGCTTGGACCCAATATATATATATATATATATATATATATATCATGGTACTTGAATTAAAGGAAAATTCTTCATATCCTATAGCATGATATTGTATATGAAGTATTATTTAATATACTCGATTTTGGGTTTTAAGCTAAATCAAGTTTATTATTGGATCTTGAGATAAGAGGGGCCTGGGTCCATAAACTTAAATTTTTGACTTGCAATTGTGCCCAGGTGGACACAGCAGATTTTCTAATCTGAGAAAGGTAGCTTAAAGCTGGACCTAACCTAAGTTCCCCTATTAATAAATATTTATCTGTCATTCTCCAAGTATATAAAATCAAGAGCATAGAAAAAGAGAATCTTCTCTTATTCTTTTTTTAATCGAAGGTATCCAAACTGTTAGCGCTTACAGCGTGATAAACAAGAAATCGAACGGGAAAAAAATAAGCACAATCAACACAAGCAAATTACGTGATTCGGCCCCACCTGGCCTACGTCCACGGAGCGTGTAAATTATTATTAAGAGAGAAATAATAATATAATTACAAGAAGAAATATGTAATGAGTTTAAAAGATTAAACTCCCATCTCTGGCTGCCTTCAAGTTTCTAAACAGTCCTACTGGTTGCAATACAAAACAGCCCCTTCACAATGCAAGCTCCACTGTATTCAACTTGCTGTTCAGCACCTCCGTCTCTGATATGCCTCCTTCACGCTGCCGTCCCTTCTCCCGACTGCCTCGTTTGCTCACAGCTAGACAGACCCACGCAGCAAAGGTTATACACAATTGGATGACCTGCTACTCAGCACTAGAGCAGTTTCTAGCTTATGAAGAAACCCAACAGTTGCAGCCGTATGCAGAGCACTCGGCTGATTCCCAAAGTCAGAATCTTCCCTCTCTTACAGGACCCTCTTGATGTGTATGCTGAGTGTCTCTCTCGTCCAGCCAGCAGCTTGTATATAAAGAGATACAGTCGGTCCTCTTTGCAAAGTTGCCATGTCACATAAGACAGCAATTGCTATGTTTGTTGCTGACGTGTCCTTCAAGAATAGCAACTTGCTATGTATCCCAGCATGCTACACATAGCAGTTGCCAAAGATGAATATAGCAGTTGCCGTGGACAGACCCAATGAAGTCGGTGATAGACTTCTAGTTAGGCAACTGCCAATTGGGGTTCCCACTCTGTCTCAGCCGTGGAATAGAGCCACAGATTTAACAATCTCCACCTTGGCGAGAATTCCACCATCCTCTAAACTGAGACACCATTTTCCACCTTATCTGCAACTATGCACCTCTGTGCACACCGACCGCTCCCGACTGAGCTCCACCTGCAACTGCAACTTCTGCTCTGGCGATGGGGCTTTCTCTTTCCAGCCGCACTCCTGCTGGCTGCCACTCACAGATCTGAAAACCCAGATCTGCAGCGGTATAGCATTGTTACCTCTGCCCCTCTCCTGCCGTTGAGCTGTCCTCCAGAAAGTATCAATCTGCAACTGCAGCCCATCTGCATCTCTGTGTGAGATGCGCGCACCCCCATACTCTGGGGTGCTTCACCTGTCTTCTTTAATTAGAAGAATTGCCCAAGCCTAAGCCTCGCTTGAACTTGGTGCCCTTCACCGATTTTGTTGGATCCACCACCGACGATGTCGGTCCTGCCGCCTCTATGTGATTTTTCGTCCCCTTCGCTTTTCCATCTCTGCTAGCACCATGGAATTCGGACGGATCATCACAACCTGCAAAAGATACTTTATTTTTAAAGTCATACCTGTCACCTGACTTTTTGTTTATTCTCCTTCTTCCTGCGGCCCGACTAGTAGGATCCCTCTGCCGGTCGATTACTGTACTTCCCTCTAGTGTGTACAGATTATTTTCCTTCTTCCCTTTCATGACGATCATGGCTCCTTTAGTAACTCTAAGAGCCCCATCCTTCGCCTTGAAGGTAAACCCATCAGTGTCCAGTGTCCCCAAAGAAATCAAATTTTTCTTTAACTCAGGAACATGCCGTACATTTTCCAACTTTCTTACCATGCCATCGAACATCCTGATTTTGACTGTCCCAACGCCAATGGTTTTGCAACTAGCACCATTGCCCACATAGACAGGTCCCTCATCACAGGATTTGTATGTGTCAAACAACTCTCTGCGTGGACACATATGGTAAGAACACCCAGAATCTAAAATCCACTGATCAGTTGGATTATTCATACCTGTGGTTACTTGGCACACGACAACACCTACAGCATCGTCTGTGTCACTTTGTACAGCATTTGATTGATCTGAACTTTGCGGTCTGATTTCCAGATCACGCTTCTTTTTGTTGCAGTCCATCATCTTATGCCCCTCTTTCTCACAGTAGAAACATATAAGCTTTCCTCCACCTCTCCCTCTAGATTTTGACCTTGACCCTCTGAACTTGTTACGGTCTTGAGGTTTTTTGCTGTTGTTTCTCCCTCTGTTTTCTGTATAGAGAGCCTGTGTATGAGACTGTGTCTGAGAAGGACCCACCGAAGACTTTCTTCTTGTCTCCTCGTTCAGCAAACTGCTTGTCACGGACGTCATAGTGACAATACCCTCTGGCGCTGAATTGCTGAGTGACACCACCAAGGTCTCCCAACTCTCAGGTAGAGAACTGAGAAGTAGGATGGCTTGCAACTCACCATCAAGAACCATCCTCATGGATGAGAGTTGATTGATTATACTCTGCATCTCATTCAGATGCTCCGCAATTGAAGTACTTTCATTGTACTTCAGATTCACCAACTTTCTGATTAGAAACGTCTTGTTGCCCGCAGTCTTTCTCGCATATAATCCCTCCAATTTATTCCAGAGAGATTGCGCCGTCGTTTCAGTGGACACCAGATGAAACACACTGTCATCCAGCCACTGTCGAATAAAACCGAGGCACCTCCGATCAAGATCGTTCCATTCATCATCAGACATCTCGACCTTCAGTTTTGCCTTCCCCTTGTCATCGGAAGACTCTGTCGCTTGCACCTTCGGTCTGCCTGCGATCGGTTTGTAGAGATCTCTACAATACAGAAGGTCTTCCATCCTTGCCTTCCACAATAAGTAATTTGCTCCATTGAGAGTAATCATTCGGGCGGTGTTGATTTCCATCACCTCCGACAACCCGAAGCCTCCCTGTGTGCTGTGATCCGTTCACCCACGAGTCCCTGGTCTCCAACCAAAGCTCTGATACCACTTGTTAGCGCTTACAGCGTGATAAACAAGAAATCGAACGGGAAAAAAATAAGCACAATCAACACAAGCAAATTACGTGATTCGGCCCCACCTGGCCTACGTCCACGGAGCGTGTAAATTATTATTAAGAGAGAAATAATAATATAATTACAAGAAGAAATATGTAATGAGTTTAAAAGATTAAACTCCCATCTCTGGCTGCCTTCAAGTTTCTAAACAGTCCTACTGGTTGCAATACAAAACAGCCCCTTCACAATGCAAGCTCCACTGTATTCAACTTGCTGTTCAGCACCTCCGTCTCTGATATGCCTCCTTCACGCTGCCGTCCCTTCTCCCGACTGCCTCGTTTGCTCACAGCTAGACAGACCCACGCAGCAAAGGTTATACACAATTGGATGACCTGCTACTCAGCACTAGAGCAGTTTCTAGCTTATGAAGAAACCCAACAGTTGCAGCCGTATGCAGAGCACTCGGCTGATTCCCAAAGTCAGAATCTTCCCTCTCTTACAGGACCCTCTTGATGTGTATGCTGAGTGTCTCTCTCGTCCAGCCAGCAGCTTGTATATAAAGAGATACAGTCGGTCCTCTTTGCAAAGTTGCCATGTCACATAAGACAGCAATTGCTATGTTTGTTGCTGACGTGTCCTTCAAGAATAGCAACTTGCTATGTATCCCAGCATGCTACACATAGCAGTTGCCAAAGATGAATATAGCAGTTGCCGTGGACAGACCCAATGAAGTCGGTGATAGACTTCTAGTTAGGCAACTGCCAATTGGGGTTCCCACTCTGTCTCAGCCGTGGAATAGAGCCACAGATTTAACACAAACATCTTACCCGACTAATTCTTTAGAGTATGTGCACGCACACACACACTGAGTTCTTTGATGGGGGAATGACTTCATGGGGAGTGGCCCGAAGAAGTTGACCGTGAATCAAATCCAAGATCTCTTTTCATAAGAGAAGCTTCTTGACCGTCAGGCCAACCACTCCAGGTTAGAGTCTCTTTGATAAGAACACAAAGAATGAGACATTTCTCTCTTCTTCCAAAGAATCTATCTCTTACGAGTAATGATGAGAAAATTATAGAGATTTTTTTCACTCATTAAGATAACACTTCATTTATTTTCACCAAAAGAAAACATTTTGATGCAAACAACAAAAACTTTGAATTTCCACGGCTCAACACAAACTGGATGTCATAGCACTTGTTCGACGGCACGAATTTGACCCTAAACATACTTATTTCCACCGAATTGCTTTCTTTGAAGAAATAGACAAACAACTTCTAAGTCCCACAATTCTCAATTTCAATGAAAATAGTATTTTGTATGAAAGCATCACAAAACAAAAAATTTCATTCAGTGTACCTTATTTCTTTTCTCATGTTTGCTAAAAGATAAGTTATATTTGATTTCAAGAATAGTAAAATTATTATAGAATGAAAATCGATGAATTTGAACTTAGATTTGGTTAAGTTCATGTAGCACATTTCATATGGAGAAATGACAACTTTATGACTTACATCTATTTCAAATGCAATAGACAAGACTAAGTCACGATTCCTAATTTCTGGCATTTCATGGGGCTCTTTTATGTGTGGAAACTCAAATGAAGTACTGAAGCCTTTGAAATCTCAAAACTAATTAGTTTTTAACATGAACAAGGAAGGCTTGATGATGATGATCGAAGTATTTATTACAGGCATTGTCACAAAGATCAGTTGTATTTTCAAATTTACTACGTTTTTATCTACAAAATACCATACCGCATTAAAAATGCATTTTTATCAGGCTCGACGATAAATTCCCAGTAAATTTCCGATAAAATCACGTCAAAAACGTGATAAATGGTAATATCCTGTTAAATTCTCGGTAAATTCCTTATTGCTATTTTTATTTTATTAATAATTTTATTTATTCTATTTTTATTATTTTTAAATATTATAATTTCCTGCGAGATTTTCTCATAAAATTCTCAGGTAAAAACTTGAGAATTTGAAAATATCACGATATTACAAATCACCTATTAATATCTCGAGAACAGTATCTGTGACAATGATTGCAGGTGCTATGTTACCATCAAAGTTATTTGTCGTATTTGAAAATTGTGAATACCATGATGTTGGGTTTGCAGATTTGAATTTAGATAATTAACCCATTTATTTGTACCTTCAACTTTTTTTGATAAACAAGGTGTTCAGGTCTCTTAGACTACCTGACTAATCATCGAGGCATGTACAAGGCTCCCTATGCACACACACCAGATAATTCTATAAGGAGTGGTCCTTTACGATAGAATAAAAAATCGAATTTTAGGACTCTTGTTTCTTGACATGGGTTCTTGACCATCTCTTCGACCCCTTTGGGTATCTATACCTTCACCTTGAACCCACTATTTATTAAAATTTTCGAATCAGGTCAAAGTATTTATTAAACATGTCATCCCAATTCAAATCTTACTTTCTTGGATTGCATTAATGGGTTGTTGGTAAAATCTAAGCTATCAAATGAATCAAGTTCAAGTTGGTCGATCTCTAATTTTAAACTTTCAAAGTTCAAACCAAGTTTACATGTTTATTAAATGGAGTGAGTTATGTCAATTCATTTATTAAATGGGCTTATAAGACTACCTTAAACTTTATTTCTAAATTTAGAAATTATTATTCATATGTAAATTAACATTAGTACCATATATTTTAATTACATATATGAGTTCTAAAATAAGTGTTTGAAGCCAAATTGGTCTTAAAAGACATTTTGATTTGTAAAAACTATTACTATTTTTGTTTATTTTATTGTTCTTCTTCTCTTTCACTAAATGTTATCTTTTATTGTTTTATATTTCAATATTATGGTTACAATATGTTTTTACTTTTATATTTTAGTAATTTATTTTAAATAGAATAATATATCATGTTATAATACTAACGCCACGATTCAAAAATGATTTAAAGCAATTTAACTCAGTAATTAAACTTAACTGAACTAAATTTTCATAAAAATCAATAGTTCAATGAATAATTCGATTTTTAAAACATTGTCCAAATAAAAAACAAAAGTACATTTGCCTCTTCTATTTGAGCATTAAATCATTGAAACATTGGGAAGATCCATTTTGAATGCAAGCTATAGAAGTAATATAAAACCCTCGTGAATACATTAGATTGTATTCACTCATTTATAAGTCATTTAATTGGTTAAGATTTTTACAAAAATAAAAAACTTTAAAAAAATCGTGAATTAAAATTCTATTGAGTTGAGTTGACTCATAATGACTTCATTTTGAATTTATAAACAATAATCTAATCTTAATCGAGTTAAATAAAGTTGAGAATTTCTTGTTTAGAGCTCAATTCAACCTAACCTGTTCTAAAATCATAGGACCTAAAATTTAGATTGCATCCTCCAATCTTGAAATGGGATTGATCATAGTTGTATCATAATTCAAATCTCGGTATCGACTCCGACCGAAAAATTTTGACCTAATTTTTTATTTACTACCTGAGATATCGGTTGATATCGGCGATATATATCGGATATCAGCCGATATCTCAAATATCGGCCGATATATAAAAGTTAAAAAAACCGATATTTAAATCCCCCGCATTTTTACTCATCTGAACGAACTGCCAATTCATTCGGCATTTTAAAGTGATTGTAATTTGTAATCAAAATTTATTTTGTATAAATATCCATTTATATCAAAGATGTTAACATAATTTACAAAATATAAAAAACTCAATTATTTACTCAATCATATAATCAATACTGAATTATTTAGTTTAATCTAGACTGAACATCTTAAAAAAATTGAACTATAATTTTAAAATACAATAAATTATTAGTGAATGACTAAAATAGAGTTCTTGAACACCTTGATTCATGGTTACAAATCATTGGCTCAGATATCTCGGCTGATACATCATACTAGCAAGATATTAACCGATATTTGTCTAAAAAAAAAAGAATAAGAGAGAGATTGATTGAGATCTGAGATTGCCGAGAAGCCGATATATCGGTAGAAACAAATCTTTTACGAAGTTTTAAAATGTAGATAAACTAGACAAGATTTTACCTGTAGCATCTAAGGCAATGACTTAAAGTAGATGGATACCTTGGCAAAAACAAACATTTTTTTTTCCATTTTTTCTTTTTAATTATCTTGGAATATCCTTACTATGGTGAGATTAAACTTCAAAGGATCTAAGCACTAAATAGTTAGGACTTTGTGCGACTCACGACCCACTTTTTTACTATGATTCTTAATTTAATCTTATTAGAACTCCTAATACAATTCAAATTTATGATATCTAATAAATAACAAAATAAAATAAAATAATCAATTAATAATAATTTTCATGACTACATGAATGATTAGGAGATAATCCTATTTTGTTTGGAGATGACACATTTTACATGACTACATGAATGGTTAGGAGATAATCCTACTTTGTATGACACATTTTATACGACTACATGAATGATTAGGAGGAGCAATGTAACATCATTTTTATCACGACAATATCGATAAAATAACTTTTGCACGTTAAAAACCTGAGTTTGTCGTGTCTTCTATTTTCAATGGTAAATTCTCCTTAAAATCGTAAGATTTTACCGTTAAATTCCAGTTGAAAAAATACTTGGGCTAAATATATATTTTTTATTTCTAAAGTATTATTTATATTTTCAAACTCTGGTCACATTATTTATTTATTATATTTATTTTTATTACTTTTTAAATATTATATTTTTTCACGAGATTTTCCCATTAAATTCTCGATAAAAACTCGAGAATTTAAAAATATCTCGCTATAAACAATTGCCGTTAATATCCCGAGAACGAAATTTGTGACAATAATTAGGAGATAATCCTACTTTATTCGGAGATGACACAATTTACAGTAATATTTTTCGATCATCATTTTTTTTTCTAAAGTGAACCAGGTTGTTATCTATTTTTTTTTAATTAATACTACATGAATGACTTAGAGATAACCCTACTTTGTTTGTAGACGACACATTTTACAGTTGATGATGACTTTATCCTTACATTTTTCGATCTCATTTTTGTTCTGAAGTGAAGAGAGTTGTTGCCCATCCTTTCAATTAATAAAGTGGATTCCTTTATTAGAGGTGACTCTTTTTTTGCTAATCATTATCGCTGATGTGATTAGTGTACGATCGATATCTATTGTATCAGTCGAGATAATTCGATTTAAAAAATCAGAGATATCTCAATTGATACGATACGTATCTACTGAAATTTTGTTTCTGGTCACTACCCACTTTCTATATATGACTTTTAATTTAATTTTATTAGAACTACAGATATAATTCAAATTTACAACTTCTAATAAATAACAAATTATAATAATTTCGTTACCACATGAATGACTAAGAGATAATCCTACTTTGTTTGGAGATGACACATTTAACAGCAGATGATGACTGTAGCCTAATATTTTTCAATCTCATTTTCGTTCTAAAATAAATAAGGTTGGTGTCCATCCTTTTCAATTAATAAAACTCGATTGCTTTGGGTGGCGTATTTTCTTTATTTAACTATTGTTCTCTTTAATTTCATTTTTTTTTTTCTTTCCTAAAGTTTCATATTTGAAGCGATCTGTGATAGTTTGGAATGTCATAGGGCTCATCAAATAGAGAAAATTGGGTTGTAAGCTTTGAAAGTGATTTGATTAGAACTTTTTTTGAGCATAGGTATAAATGTCAATTGTATCGACTGATATTTCGGATATCGGATATCTTCCAATCTCTCTCCTCTTTTTTTTTTTTTTTTTTTCTGATTTCCTTTTAAAAAAAACAACCCTTTTCTTTTAAAATAAATTAGAAACTCAAATATCAGTCCATATGCACCAAATATAGGCCAAGATATCGCCTGGACCCACACTGATATATTGGCCAATACCGCCGATATGAATAGTATAGACTTATACTATTGTATCGGTCGAGATTTCGTCTCCAGCTTCAGAGAATGTGACATAATATAGTTTCTTTGATGATGAAGAGTGAAGACACGTAATTAGCCAACCAATCATTGGTGATTTGGTGGTAGTTTCTTATATAGAAAGTCTTAGACCCATTACTACAAAAGAAGTGTCAAACACTCCTATATGGATAATTTTGTTTAATAATCTCCCATCAGAAGACTGCTAATAAGACCAGTTAGCATATTGAACAAATTTCACATGATTACTGCTTAATGGAGGCTTAGGAGACAGTTAAAATGCAAACATTTTTTTTTCCCATTTTCTTCTGTTCTTCTCAAAGAGGCAGATACTTGGTTAGATATGAAAAATTTGATACAAATTTATAGGGCTGCAACTCGGGTCTGGTTTTGGCCCGACCCGCATGACCCGACCCAAGAAATCATGCAGGTTGGGTCTAGAATTTTGGATCAGCGGGTCGGGTCGGGTTGAGGAGATAAAACCCGCATGAAATTCGGGTCGGGTCTGATTGAAGATTTTACAAGTTAACCCGACCCGATCCGGCTAAAATTAGGTTAAAATGAGTTCAAAATGCGGGTCGGGTCAGAATTCGGATTTATTCGAATTAAAATTTAGGTCTAGTTGGGTCGAGTTGTGAAGTTCGGGTTAAGAATTCGGGTCTGGTCGGGTTCCATATATATCAACTCGAATTGGGTTGGATTTTACGGAACTCGACCCGCCCAACCAGAGTTGCAGCCCTACTAATTTAATTATCCGATCTGACCCATTTAATTAATGAGTAAATTTGATTCGATCAATTTAATAAATAGGTAGACTTGTATCATAAATGTTTATAAATTGGTAAACCCGATTGACCCGACTATTGTCGTGTCTATATGTAACACTTCCAACCATATAACTCCAAGAGATTGGTGTGTTGGCCAGCAACCCGTCCTAGGAAGTTAGAGTCCTTAGTTCGATTTTTATCCTACCTCAAAAAGTCACTCTTCGTAGTTTTAGCCGGTGTGTAGAGAGGGTTGCACGTGTCTCGAAGACTAATCAAGTGCTCTAAAAAGTCTTAGATGTGGACACCTGAGTCATCCAAAAAAACACTTCCTACCATGAATCAACTGTGCTCTTTCTAATGAAATACTTGTGATTATCATAACAACAATAGAATCATTTATCACTTTTATTTGAAGTCGATATTTATAATTAAACTTAATAATTTTTTAGAAACGGGCTACATCTAATAAAATAATTTATGATTGTTGTGGAAATGAGGCTTGCGACGTGGTAGATCAACAACAACAAATAGGTGTAGTTAATGCCACTGTGCCACTCAATGGAAGTAGAGAAAAATTTGAAGAGAGAGACTGCGATGGAACGCTAGAAATCATGGACGAAGGAGGCGTGGTCCAATTGCCAACTCCCATTCATGAATGAAGTCTCTAATCTTAACAATGGAGACTGTCTAAGCTTTTCCAACTAAGAAGATTTTTCATTTTTTTAATGGTGTATACAAAAATCTCATATATAATCTTTTGCATTAAAATACATACGATAACAAAGGTACACAACATTATTGTTTAAATTATTTTTAATCAAATATTGTAACTTAAATTTAAAATGATAACTCCAAACTCGTAATGTTTGATATCCATATTTTATTCATATTAATTGACTTGAGTCAAATTACTAAATAATTTTAATGAAATTATTTTTAATATATGATCAATTAAAGAACTCCTTTTAATTGTGACTTAGCTTTAGCTCATGGAAGATTGGAAGATGTCACCTGTTTCAACTACCTGATCACGAGCCACCTGCCGGCTGTTGGCAGCAGACTCCCACTTTCTAGTTTCTAGTTTCTAGTTTCAACCATCCTATCAGTTCCTAATAATACACATTTTAACATAAGATTTTGAAAAAAATATTAACATGGTAGTAAGATTCATTATAAAACAAAATATGAGTTTTGATTATTTTGAATTAAATCTATATTTATTTTAACAAACAATGTGATTTCCATAATCTCTAAGTCTCATCGAGCTTCGAGAATTCTACCGAAATTTAGATAAAGTCTCTCTTTGAAAATGAGACTTCAGAAACATTTCCCAAACTTTCAATATGAATTTCTCATTCATCTCATATAATTTTATTTTTATGACTCAAAGTCCCTTATTCTTCAAGTTTATTAATAGTTATTTAATTTGAAATATCATTTTCATTGTATTTTTATTTTTTAAATATTATATTTTTATGATATTTTTTATAATATTATGATAAAATATTAAAATTGAAGATATCTTAATATTATCAATTTCTTTTATTTTTCTCATATCTATATTTAGGGGTGAAACTTGGGTCAGGTTTTGGTCCGAACCCGCATGACCTGACCCAAAAATCATGTGGGTCGGGTTATGAATATCGGGTCAGTGGATCGGGTCGGGTTGAGAAGTCAGAAACCCGCATTGAATTCGGATCGGGTTGGGTTGAGAGATTTTTAAGTTAATCCGACTCAATCCGATCAAACTCAACCCGACTCGGTAAAAGTATGCTAAAGTAGGTTCAAAATGCGGATTGGGTTGGGTTTCAGGTTGAGTCGAGTTATAATTCGTGTCGGGTCAGGTCAAGATGTCCAGGTCAAACATTTGGGTCGGATCGGGTCGGGTTCCATATATTAATAACTCGAGTCAGATTGGGTTTTACAAAATCCGACCCGGCCCGGCCCGATTTCAGCCCTATCTATATTGAACTCATTATATGACTGAAGTCCCTTGTTCTTCAAGTTTATTAATAGTTATTTAATTTGAAATATCATTTTCATTGAAGTTTTATTTTTTAAATATTATATTTTTATGATATTTTTAATAATATTATGATAAAATATTAAAATTGAAGATATCTTAATATTATCACGAACCAATAATATCCATAACAATATTGGTGACATATCGAACAACCATTGCATTTGGACCTAACCACGTTCCATTCTTTTGCATGAGTAAAACGTTTTTTTTTTTTTTTACTTTCTTTAATATTTTGAATGTTTGAAAGCTGTCATATTATCTTAATATTATAATTAAAAAGTTAAAACAAATGAGTATTTTGTGCGCCATTCATGTTATATAATATAAATAAAATAGAATCTTAGGAATCAATTTTTAAGTGCTGCCAAGTTTTGAATAAAAAAAATGAGCACATAAAGTGGTCAGTCAACATGACATATATGACTATTTTAGATTTTTTAGATTATCCAACAACATAGACAGAACAAATTAAATTAAATAATCAAATATTTTTAATTAAAGTGGAGGTGAATTAAGAGTTAAATATATTGAGATTTATGGATAATTTAGCATGTGTCTTGTGGAATCAGTATGGAGTATAGTAGATGTTAAGTTGGGCAAATTACAAGATAAGTTTAAAAAATAAAAATTTATTGTAACTTAAATTTAAAATGAAATTCTAAACTTTTAATGTTGATATCCATATTTTATTCATACTATAGTAAAGCCTCTATAATGTAATATGGCTCGGACCATGATATATATATATATATATATATATATATATATATATATATATATATATTACATCAGAGAGGTCATTTAATTAGAAATTCTAACAAATTGACGTTTAGTATTTTTTTTCAAAAAAACAAAAAACTTCTTAAACTCTCACCCATCGTAAAAACTCCTTTTGATTGAAATCATTTTATTTTCCTTCTATTTGTACCCCATCAGCTATTGCTATCTGAAAGCCAAACTACCACTATTAGATCATCTCCGTCTGCAACCCTCAAGAACAGGAAGAAACCCTACCACTTCGGCTAGATCTAGAAACAAATCATCCTAAGGTCATTTCTCATATTCTTTGTGAAGTCCTTAGTCACTTTTGCAATCATTTTTTGTATTTTTAATGTATGAAATATTACTTTATAAAATGGTTTGAAAATATAATTTTTATTTTGAATGTCTTGAGTAGTGAGTTAGAGAGATTTATTACATTTTATATGGGTCCAAAGTCGGGACCGATGGCTGATATTATTTTAAACATTTTATTATAGAGTAATGGATTATAGTTGCTTCAATGTAATTGCCTTGAGTCAAATTACTAAATAATTTTAATAAAATTATTTTAATATATGATCAATTAAACAACTCCTTTTAATTGCCACTTAATTTTATATTTTAATATATGATCAATTAAACAACTCCTTTTAATTGCCACTTAATTTTAGCTCATGGAAGATTGGAACATGTCACGTGTTTCGAGGACCTGTATATGAGCTACCTGCCCGCATCGACTCCCTAGTCCCTACGTCACTTTCTACCGTCCTATGAGTTCCTAATAATACCCATTTTAACATAATATTTTGAAAAAATAACAACATAGATGGGTGGCCATTCTAACAAGGGTCTTATCTTTTAGGAGGCACAAATTTTAATAAATTTTTCATTTTACACCTCATCCATCTGTATAAATGGGTTCACTTTTTAGTGAATCAGTTCACTTATCGGTGCACCAGATATGTGCATCGACTGGATCACTTGAAAATGGGTGCACCAATTTCTTGATAGTCCAAATCGGTGCACCGACTAGATCATTTTACATGTAAATCGGTTCACTCATCGGTGCACCGCCGATTCACTGAAAATGTGAGCCAATTTCTGCGATGAAGGTAAAGTAGAAAATCCGAAAAATCCTTATTTACTAAAAAAGCATTCCCGTGTTAGAAGGGCCACCATAGTAAGATATATTATAATACAAAGTATGAGTTTTGATTATTTTGAATTAGATCTATGTTTATTTTAAATTTCTGATCATTTGATATAGGTGGGTAAAATAAATGATTAATGTTAAAATCTTTCCTAAATTTAAACCATAGATCACATTTTAAATATAAAAACAATTTTTTTTATTTGATATACTGTATAGACCTTATAACCATATCAGGGTGTGAAATCTCGGATGATACAATGTGTATCGGCTGAGATATCTCGGATTTTTAAACACCGAAATATCTCAGAAGGTATGCATTGTATCGACCGTACTTGATGGATGTCGGCCAATATAGCCAATATCTCGGCTGATATCCACTGAATTTCTTATTTTTTTTAAAAAATAAATAACAGTTGTGGACTCGGGTCAATATTTTTCTATATTGGTCAATATCAACTGATATATAATTCAATTTTTTTTAAAAAAAATTTAGAAACTAAAAAAAAAAAAGCCATCGAGATTTAAAAAAATATATTGAGAAGAGTGAAATGTTTTCCGATTTCGGCCGATATTTGCACCCCTCAACCATTTACTCACCTTCTTTTATGTTATACTAAAGTACAAGTCTAGCAACTCTTGGTTTCAATTGTATTTATTGTGTACAGAAATTATCAGCCAAAAAGACCTTTAAGTCCTCCATTACGTCAAGCATGAATTGATACACGACGCAACAGACACCGCAGCGAACCTACTGGCCTTTTCCATCTTTAATGCGGTTAGCCGACAGCAAGAAAATCCGACGTCGAAATTTCCAAACAGGTTTCTGACTTTCCTTTAGAGTTCACGTCTGTCCAGCACAAAAAAGAAAGTAAACAAATTTTATTTTTTTAAGCGGTGAATAAAGATTTCATTAATAGAAATAAAAGATATAAAATTAAAAAATAAAAATAAAAAGAACACATAGATACGAAGGTCTAAGAGAATTAAACTATAAAGTACAATCAAAATCATCACTCAAAATTAATGAACTCGAAGAGAACATTACAAAATCTAAATCTGACTAAGACTATCCTCCTGATAAATCAAAAGTAGTTTTGAATAGTCCCGTCAACATCATTTTTTACAAACAAATCTACCACACTATTCACTGAGCATCTAACATGTGAAAAAGATACCTTCTAAGACCGATTTCAACACCTTAATCTTCTTTACCAAAGTGACAAGCCTCTGATAAAGACGCTTCACTCTGCTGGCCCATTAATTTTTTTCTCTATTAATTTTTCTTAAAATTTTCCTTCTTTTTCTACATTAGAAAATTATGATATGATTATATTTTTTAAAGTTAAAATTCACATGCTCTCTATCTATCATATCGAATAAAAGCTAATTGCTTGTTTGCATTATTCTTACTTAATTTATGCTTGTATTCCTTATATCTGCAACATATTGCAAGAATGAAAATCCATCTTTGGCACCAGTAGGGGACTTGAGGTACGGGGCAGGAATAGTAATTAAAAACAGATGGAAAACAGCAAAAAATTTATTCTAATATTATTTTCTTATAATTGAACAGAATAAAAAATCTAATTCTATTTCATGTGAACTTTTTTATGACTTTTATCCTTTTTCTATATTGCATTTGAAGTTTGGCCACTATTATTGATATAAAATATTAAAGTAAAATATATATATTTTGATGACATATGTAAAAATAAATACTTAACAGTGAGGGAATAAAATTTGGTCATTTTAATTATTTTAGATTCAAAATTTTACCGGTTAGATTTTTATGATTTTTTTAAGATGAAAGTATTCAAGCGTTCCAATTGAATTTTTTACGCGTTTCACCCGACTAATTCTTTGGAATACGTGTAAACCTTTATATCCACACACATCGAATACAAATTATGGGAAGTGATCATTTTTGTAAAAGCTTCAACATTTAAATGCCTGTGTTTTCAACGATTCTTTCTCTAATTTTGTAAAAATACAGTGCTTTGTTTTTTTCCTTTAATTTGAAGGAATTGTATTAATGTTATTCTTTGCATAAAATAAAAATTTATTATAAAATATAAAGAATCTATAGGTATCGAACTACTTTTCCGTATTTTCAAATTCATTTTCCTAAATTACCCTCAGGATACAGGAAAAAGACCACGAAACCCCATTTCCTCGAAAATATAATCCCACATTCCCACGCCAGCATTTCAGTAACCGCCACAACGGATCTTCTTTCTCGACCTGTTGCAGCCATGGTGACGACGAGAACTCAAGACCTGGAAAAGGATTTCCCCAAACCCCTCTCCAGAAACCATTTTCCTTCCAACTTCGTCTTCGGAGTCGCTACTTCTTCTCATCAGGTAAAAACAGAGACAGAAAACCGGGAATTTTCTCTTTCCAAATCCATTTCCGTTCCTCTATTTCTCCCCCTTCTCTCTTACTTTCTTCTTCCTCGATCTTTCGAGTCACTGGGATTCGCATCCTACTATTTAGGTCAGACAATCCTATTTCTTTTTGTTTACAATTCTTTGATCTTCCAGTGCTCTGTTTCTTTTTCACATTCACTTCGATCTTACGTCCATTTCTGTGTACTAAAAAATATATTTCAACCCATTCAAGTAATTTCTCTATTATACATTTCATCATTCTTTTTTCGTTTTTAATAATCGGTTTCACTGATTCAATGTAGATTTTTTCTTTAGTTATTGCATTTGAACTTCTGCTACCGCTATCGTTGATATATTCTGTTTTTTCCTCTAATTTTTGGTTCTTAACTTTCATTTTGCAGTATGATATTGAGGTTCTTCTCGGTGCCTTTCCTTTTCTTTTCCGAGTTCTGTCATGTGATTGCTTCTTTACGGTATTTGTTAGAAAACTATGATAATATTTTTGAGATAGAACTCATTATTAAAAGTTAGTCATTGAGAGAAGGGTGCATCAAGTGTAGTCATTAGTTTCACAAATTAATTGATATGAGACTTTTTGTCATTTTACACCTGTCTCATATGCAACTGTACAACCGCACACAGAAGCTGCTCTCATATCATGTTAGAAAATCATAACTTGATAATATTCTTGAGTTAGAACTCTCTCTCAAAACTACCCATTGAAAAAATGGTGCCTCAAGTCTTATATACAGTCATTTGTTTCATAAATTAACTAATATGAAACTTTTTGCACTTCACAGTATTAAAACCATTGATGCTTTTCTGTCTTGCATGCAAATCTTCATCAGTATTGTATGAGAAAAAGGTTAATTTTTTTCATACTTAATAAATCCTTTCTTGATTTGACAAATGGTTGCGTACAAAATACAAATACCCATTGTTGGTTTACAAATGACTTCAATTTCAGCTTGAGTTGATGATTATGACCATTGATTCAAGAGCAAATAATATGGTTGAATAACATGTTCATCCACTTATTTGAGAGGTCTTAGGTCTCTTGTTGAATTGTTATAATTTCTTTCCCATTATCCTACCAATGGGTAGGCCCAAAAAGCCCCACAAAATTGGATGGACTACAATTGCAGTAAAAATGCTTGCAGTTTTATTTATTTATCTTTTGAAAACGAGTGCAACTGGTTGCATTTGACATTTCTCTTATTGATTGATTGGTTTATTTCTACCTAATTTTTTTTTTCATTTTTCATTTTATAATCTTCTCAACAACCACTGTGGTTTCCTTTTTTTTGCTTGAGACGTGTCTCACCTACATAATACAATGGTTGCGTACAAAATACAATGCTGAAAAGAATTGTTTGGTAGTGCAAATTGGTTCTCTATCGCTGAAAATGACTAGCACCAACTTAAATTGGATTCCTTAAATATAGATCTTTTAAAATCTCAAAGGCATAAATAGGAATGACATGCTAATGTTTTTCATAACAGGCTTGTTAGACTTTTTCCATTTGAGTTACTTTCTCCTTGAAATGTGGCTAGCCGACATGAGATGCTAAAAGGAATTATTTGCCAGTGTGGTCTTTTCACTGATCTGAAGATTGTGACCTTTTGAGAGTGTGCCCTACAAGTGCACAGGTTTAAAAGGAATATATCAGAAGTCAGAAAAAGGGGAAAAAATTCTTGTCCTTATGTTTCAACCGTGACAATTTATTTGCAATACATTTCCCATTACTTTTTTCCCCTCTGGGTTTTAAGGGAGAGGGAGTGTTTAAATTGTGTTAGCGAGATTTATGCTGGGATTTAGTGAAGTTTATGATGTAGGACACGGAAGATAACACATATGACTCTACTTTTTTTTTAAAATTTATTTCTTTATTTATTTCTTAATTAGTAAATAGGATTTGTTATTTTCGTTTTGGATTTTAGTATCTTAACTTTAGTTAGTTTTCTATTTGATTTAGAAATCTTAGTTTAGTAAGGAAATTAGGTCGGTAGCTTTCTTATTTAGTCTTTTCTATTTTCGAATTAGAATTTTCCTATATAACACTATGTGATGTGTTTGGAATACACACACGATGGATTAACAAAATTATCAACTTTTTTCCTATGTTTTTTTTTTTTCCTATCTTCTTCCTATCTAATTGTAGGCGTGCTCCCGCATCAAGTGGATCAGAGGCCAAACCTTATTGTTCTTGATCTCCTTCTTCTTCCGTCTTCTTCTTCCCTTCGATTTCTTATCTTTCCTCCATCTCTGTCTTTCCACTGCCGCTCCCTTCTCTGTTTCCCCTTTCCCTTTATTTTTCCATTCGAAGTTAACCCCAAGTCAGCCCTAAGTCTATTCACCCCACGTGCCTAAAACCCATTTAAGCCTTTAAGTTGTCCCACACCATGCCCTTTTTTCTTCCCTCTCACGCGCGACAACCTCCCAGTTACTAACACCATTGCTTCCACCAGTTTTGTCCATTTTTACAGAACTTAAATCCATGTCCAACCCTTGGGTCCCACCTCACTCATCCCTTAAAACTTTTTCCCACTCCAACCGTCATGTCTTGAATTCTGTGGCACCCCGGTCTGCTTACCCGCAACACGCAGGCCTGATAGCATCCAACAACAATGGTGCTCAATTTATCAGCCAAACCGTGTTTACTAAACTTAAATATGAAATTCTCTCTATATTGCGATCTGAATTTCACAAATTTTTACACGAATTTAGAGACATATTGCATGGTAGAAAATACAGAGACACGACGAAGGTGGTTACAACCTCAAAATGCGTGCATCCTTCCCCGAGATGCGTGCTAACTCCTCCAGTGTCACCATCAGAGTTTAAGCCTGCTCTTCTAGACGTCGTCACCCCACCGACGATGCCCGTGTTGACGACAGAGCCAGTTGTGTTGTCGGCACCACAATCGATGCAACCAATGTGTGTCGATCCACCACCACCACTCCTACCTACACCTCCACCACCACCGCAAATTATCCAACCATCTTCTATACCCGAACCCCATCCCATTACGGATACCAAGAACTCATATCTAGTTATTCGTACATTATCATGCTCACCTCTTATCCTCTCATTGGAGCCTCGTCCAATAGACCCTCAGGTCGTGTTTTCACGGCACCGCTATGAAGACCCCTTCGCGATCTGGTTGGTTCGTCCATGCTTGAACTCATTTGCGGATCTTCACTTCTTCGTCCCACTGACAACAAGCTCTCATCATTCGTGCATTGAAGATTGTGCAGTTAAAAACTTCATCATTTGCATTTTCGGACTTGGTCTTCATATTTGTTTGGTGCCTTGTGATTTTGCTGATTTTAATTCGAGGACAAGTTCTTTTCAAGACAACGGGACTGATGTAGGACACAGAAGATCAACGCACACACGACTCCACTTCTATTTCTTTTTATTTACTTCTTTATTTATTTATTTCTTAATTAGCAAGTAGAATTTCTTATTTTTGTTTGGGATTTTAGCAGCCCAACTTTAGTTAGTTTCCTATTTGGTTTAGGAGTCCTAGTTTAGTAAGGAAACTAGGTCGGTGGCTTTCCTATTTAGTATTTTCTATTTTCGAATTAGAGTTTCCTATATAAAGCTATGTAATGTATTTGGATTACACACACGATGGATTAATAAAATTATCAAGGCATAACCTTTTTCCTATGTTCTTTTTTTTTTTTCCCTATCTTCTTCCTGCCTAGTTATAGGCATGCTCCCGCATCAATTTATATATCAACAAACATAAAGAGTTTATATGAAAACGAATAAAATAAAATATAAGTACAAGAAAACTTGTCAATTTGTTGTAGTTTAGAATTTTTTTTCTTGCAACAGTACAAGAAAATTTATCCATCTACTTAGAAAATTTATTTTCTTAAATCAATTTGCTTTAGAAACTTTATTTTCTTATGGAAATATAAGCTTGAACTGTTAGTTGTTTCTATCATTACTATTACCTGAAGATTTCTTTAACCAAATATTTGTAATGGGTTTATACTCTAAACAAATGGATATAAAGAGAAGCATGATAGAATCGAAAGTGGAATGGAAAGACGTGCAATCTACGTGTAGGGATGTCAATGGGCCAGGTCTGATTGGGTCAACCTAATCCATTTTTGCAACACCCTAACCTGAATCAGCCCATTTACTGAACGGTTTGACCTGTCCAACCCGTTTATTAAATGGGTCAAAGATGCTGTGCCTTTGGTCAGGTTCTTGGGTGGTTAGGCATTCCACCCTTCATTATGCTTTTCATTTCTGATAATTAATTATGCTCCTTATCATGTAAGTACAATTTAGTGAACATTGACTGGCCACACCTCTTAGATTGATAGGTTGGTTACTGAATTTGTTTACGACACATGGGAATGATTATTTCTTAACCAGAGTGGAATGTGAAATATTTAATTTTAACTTTGTATGATATTTTTTTTGAATTTACGTGTGGGAAATTATAGGAAACCCAGCGTAAAATTCCTACGGGTGATACCCACTACCCTTCGTGTACGTATTTTTAAATTTTTTTTTTTTTAACACATCAATTTTGTAGAATTTCTTGTTGCCACTGTTAAATGTGTCATTCACTGTTTAGTGACTCTATACCAGAGAGGAGACACTTTAGTGAGATCAGGCTTCAAATCTAATTCGTTTGTTCTTTTAGGTTGAAGGTGCTAGAAATGAGGGTGGCAAGGGGGACAATATTTGGGATGTCTTCTCACAAAAACCAGGCATGAAATTTTCAATTCATTTCTCATTGTGTGGTGTTTCACTAAACATATTTCAATTTAAACTTATTTTCAATTTCATAGTTTTTTCTTATAGATATATATTTTTTAAAGCAGGTAAGATCAAGGATGGGAGCAATGGAGACATTGCAGTTGGTCAATATCATCATTACAAGGTCAGTAAGTATGAAAACTCTGCTAATGTAAACATCTTTTCACACGTGAAATACCAACAGTTCTTTGCCCGGGTTTTTCTATGGACTTCTATGCTGTGCAATTAGTTGAAAAAGATCCTTCACATACAGGACCGGCCCTTACTATACGTGGAGTAGACTGCCGCCTAAGACATGAAAAAGATAAGTCTAAAAAATTAGAAAATAAAAGAGAGATACTAATTGCAGTAGAGCCGCATCTTAAGAATTTACCTAGAGTTCTTAAGATTTTATGGCATCTCAGGGCCGGCACGGTCACATACCAACCTTCCCAGTTTATTATTTAGGCCCTATATATTAGAGGGACGAACTCCATCGCACAAATTTTCCATTATATTATGATGGAACACCTCTTTATCTAATTGAGGGGCCCACCTTTGTAGCAGTCTTAGTTTGCTCATATGCACTTTCCCTCTCTGTATTCGAAGCATGTCTGCTGTTTGATTGATTATGTATGAAAGACATGATCGAAACAGCATTCACTTAGACCAGTTTTTGTAAGTCAATCACGTCTTTTACATTGATTAAGCCAGTGTGGATCCCACCTCCGATTGAATATCAGTACGAAATCTGTAAGTTCTTGTGATTGTCTCAGGTTTATGAAGGTGGGAAACCCTCATTAGATGAGAGGGGTGTTGAACTATATTATAATGCAACCATCCTTGTTGTCTGATCCACTCAAAATTCCACAATTGAGTAGCTCTTTATTTTAAAAATGACGGAAAAAAAAAAAAAAGGTAGCGATCCTCAAATAATACTTTTGTTTAACCAGAGACCGAAATTAGTGGATTTTCTACTTTACCCTTCACCCCTGTTGTACGGATAACTTACAAAATGAATTACCAGCAAGCTGATCACTCCAAAATGGCGAGCCGTTCTGATTCATTCATCAACTGAGAATTTTTCCCGTGTTTGGATCGAGTTTTCGAAGTAGGTCGTTTCTTGACCGATTTCTACAAATAAAGTATCAAAATTCATCTACTTTAAATTTTATGAACTCCGGGACTGATTTTAAGTGAAAAATGTATAATTTTGGACTTAAAAAATCGTACCCAAAAAATTTTAAAAAAATGACCTTCCCTCTTAATTCTTTGGATACGATTTTTTAAGTCCAAAACTATACCATTTTCACTTAAAATCAGTTTCGAAGTTCATAAAATTCAGAGGAGATGAATTTTGATACATTGTTTGTAGAAATTGGTCAAGAAATTGCCTCATTTGAAAATCCGAGCCAAATGCGGTTGATGAACAAACCAGAACGGCTCGCCGTTTTGGAGTCCTCGGCTCGCCGGTAAGTGCGCCGATTTTTGAGATCTTTTTAAAGTTTTCCGTATGGCAAAGTGAGAACTCCACTCATTCCCGTGTATAGTTACACAAAAATCCCGTATGAGTATCGTTGCTCAACCAAAATTGTGAATAGTCATCTAGTTCTGCAACACATGTACTTTAGAAGGGAGGACATAGGTGTGAAATGTAATTCATCCAATCCATGAGGGTAGTGTCTTGACAAAAAATGGACATAGGTTGCCACCGATCAGTTAAAGCAATTTTATAATCAGTGGTGGTTATGCAAATGATTTAGTATTCAGGTTGGTTTAAATTTTGTTAGTAACAATTACTTCACAATATGGGTGTAGTTCAACTAGTAACCTCCTATTTCAAGAAGCGAGAGGTTGCAGGTTCGAGCCCCTATGGCCTAATCTTAGTGTGTCTTAGGGATAGTGGGCTCAACCGTGAGGGTTAGGGATAGTGGACTCAACCGTGGAGATTTTAGTAAGACTGTGTCTGAGTTTTCCAAATGTAAATCCAAAAAAATTACCTCACAACATATTTTTTCAAAAACACACACACACACAATTGCCTTACAACAATCCTAGTGAAGTGATGTTCAGAGAGTGAATTTACTGAGTTTTTTTTTTTTAAAATCCCTCTACTTTAATCTCTACTGGGTTTTCCCCTTTCCTTTTGAATGATGCTTACCCAAGTTGTTAAAAAAAAAAAAAAAATCAATTTCTTCTCATTTATCAAGCCTCAACACCTTCAGAGGATAGAGTACAAATAAATTTAGAAATATTCTCTGTTCTTTATTTATTTTCCTTTTTTTTTAACTGATATATTTGTAATGTGTTTTCGTTCTTCTAGTCCTGCTGCATAAACTTATTATTCATTGCAATGTCAGACTTTTGTGTAGTACTATTTTGTATGTGTTATTGTAGCTTTTGGGCCTATATCTGGCCCAGGCATGTGGACTAACATCAAATCTTGGCTGCTGTCAACACAAAGTTCTTTGATGAAATATGATTTTCGATGCAGGAGGATGTGGAACTTCTTGCCAAGTTGGGTTTTGGTGCTTATAGATTCTCAATATCTTGGCCACGCATTTTCCCTGGTATTTCATGTCCCTTAATATTTATAATGTGTGATCATTTGTCTCTATAATGGCAAAATTGATATTTTCATTTTATTTTCTATCTGTTCAATGAATACAGTTCAACCTAGTTCTAAACTAGCATTGCCCACTTGATCCAGTCAATTATGGGGCCTTATTTCTTTACCATGAATTCTGCTTTCCATCAACCAGAACCAATTTGTGTTGTTTTCCTTGGATTTTGAGCAGTAACTTGGGTTTATAAGTTTTTGTTCCAATCTTGTTACTGGTATGGGATTTTTAACACTTTCATCTGTCATTAGCTGGCTTTCTCTCCACCCTCTCTCTCTTGCTCTACACACACAGAGGTTACACATGCACATTCACATACCATAATTCACTTTTACATGCAAATTACCATTAATTCTGATATGAATTTGATTCTAGTTCTGATCTTTTCATAGAACTGCAATCATCCCTATTCAAATTTTGAATTATGAAAATGTTTTCATAATTCAGTTGATTTGTGCTCATTCACGTATTTTATAATCTTTCTTCGTTTACAGATGGGACTGGAACAAAAATCAATGAGGCAGGAATCACCTACTACAACAATCTCATTGATGCTTTGCTAGAAAAAGGTCTTCTCATTTGTCCTAAATCTTCATCATTGCTTACACTTTATACTTACGCATGTCATTTTTGTAGGTATACAACCATTTGTGACATTATATCATTGGGATCTTCCTTCCTACCTGCATGAGTCAATGGGTGGATGGTTAACAGAAAAAATTGTGTAAGTTATCTTATGCATAAAGAAAGAGCAAATTCTTATCATAGCACCTTTTTATACCTCCGTTGACAAAATAAGCTTGAAGTTCATAATTTTTCCAAGAAATAAATCATAAAAAGAACTGGCAAGGGGGGAAAAAGGCTTGAAGCTCACCTGACTATGGTTTAAAAGGTGGTGGAAAATGGAAAACTAATTGTTGAAGGTGACTCGACTAATATTATCTCTTAAGCTAGTAATAGGAAGTCCCCCCATGGAAACTGGTTACTATTTTTAAGGACATTAGAAGGTTGGGTAGGTCAAGGGATATCACCTTCTCTCACACTCCTCCGTCGGAGAATAGTATTGCTGATTTTCTAGCAAAAGTGGGAGTACAAAAACATAGACCTGCAATGGCGTTTCTCTAATCTTGTCTTTATTTGGGTTTATGGGGTGATGGGGATTTCCATATTGCATCTTTTCTGTATTCGGTTTTTTTCTCTTAGTTCTTAGATGTTTTTGTTTGTATTTCTTCGGATTGACATGTATACCTCTCCTATACGTGGTCTTTCCATCTCGTATCTCCTTCTTCATTTATCGAATTCATTCGTCACTGTTATAAAAAAAAGAGGTAGTGGAAAATGAGGGGAAAAGGTTTTATCCTCATATTTGAATTTCCAAGTTCTTCTCTCATCAAGCTTGTCATGTTTTGTCTCTTCTAGGCCGTGTTTATGTTAATTCTATTTAAAATAATTATGCATTGTATTTCGTGTCTTCCTCTTTCTCCTTAATTTTGGTTGGTACTTCAAAGATCAATCAGTATCATGTTAATATGATGAATGAAGGTCGATACATCTAACCCTGGATGCTTCTTCTAATCTCTGCTTCTTCTCTCTCCCTTTCTTTCTTATGTAAATGTCCATAAAGATAAAACTGGTACCATTTGGTGTCCTACTCAAGTTATCCACAGTATTACACCATTTGGTGATTTTATTCCACTGTTCTACCACCAAGTCATGATAGAAGATCAGGGAAGACTAATATATCATATTTGATGTTATTGAATTGGAAATATTCTTGATGTATAAGCTTGACTGCTCTGAAAATATGTTCTAATAAGTTAGTACATGAAGATGTGTGGGGCATCATAAGTTTATTTGGTAAGCATCTGCTCCTAGTTAGTCAACAAGATATAGTTTCTAAAAACAGGGAATGTTGAAAAATGTAAACTAAAAGTTCTTCACAAGGTGTGTTTCTTTGTATTTCCTAACGTCCAAACATACCTAATGATTAATGTATTTTTTACGGGTAAAAATTTTATGCCTCTAATTTGTTTTTTCATTTGAACAAAGATTTCTAATAGTTATCTGATACGGAACATCATTGTGAACCAGTCATGTTGTGGTATTCCTTGTAGTGAAAGTTAGAATTGCATGATGTCTTTGACAACTTTATACTGTGTGTTTAAATGAAATAATTTTAATTTTGTGTGTGGTGCTTCCAGAGAATGCTTTGCAATCTATGCGGAAACTTGCTTCGCAAACTTTGGAGACAGAGTGAAACACTGGATTACAATAAATGAGCCTCTTCAAACTGCGGTTAATGGTTATGGTACTGGGATATTTGCTCCTGGAAGGAACGAATTTTCATCAACAGAACCATATTTGGCTGCACACTATCAGTTATTGGCCCACGCAGCTGCTGCTTCCATCTACAAGGAGAAATTTAAGGTCTTCAAGTTTAATTTTGATTATCTTGTTTTCAAGTTGTTTTGCTGTTGTTTTAATTCCTTTCTTTATCAGAAAGATGGATGCTTTCTTTTAAGATGAATCCCATTGCCTAATAAAATGTCTTTGATTTACTCCCGCTATGGCAATTATTCTATAGTCATGCAAAGATTTGGTTGCATAATCATTTAGTTACTGTATATGATAAATTCTCCATCATTTATCACACATGACAAATAATCAAAATGTTGCTGTATTTTTGTGCCTAAAGGTATGAAGTCACAGTTTCAAAATGGATTGTCAGATCTCTTCAAAACAAGTGGGGATTTCAGATTCTAACCATGCCTATGCTAGCTCAAAAACCCAATAAAGTTGAATCTTGTTAGGAAAATACAGAATAACCAGATAGTGAATCAAAACGTAAAATGATGAAAAAAATCCAGCAAGCACCAGTATAACATGTTAGAAGAAGTTTCCTTTTCTGATCAATGTAAAGGTACAACCTTTAGTTTATTAATTTGACCAAAACCCATTGTGAGAACCATTACACTCTGCCCTGTTTTGAGTTTGATCACTTTCTAGAGAAAATTTGACAGTGAAGTTTAAAGAAGTTTGAGTTCAGATGTCACAAGTGGACTCCACAAACTCATTTATAATATTTGCTATTTTTATTACTTACAAATGCATCTTTAGCAATCAAATGATTGTGATTTGAATTTTTCATTGCTTAGGCCAAACAAGGTGGTGAAATAGGCATCACAGTTGATTGTGAATGGGCAGAAGCCTTTTCTGATACAGTGCAAGATCAAATTGCTGCAGCAAGGCGCACTGAGTTTCAGCTTGGCTGGTACTTCTCCTTCTGCTTTAGTTTTTATGGAAGGACTAATTGTATTTGCTACATATTAAAAGGTTTCTTTAACATAATGATATTTAAATTTATTTCATCAACTGAAAACCAAGTATACCCATCTCAAAGAATAAATGAATAAATAAAAAGAAAGAAAACCAAGAACACTAAAAAACAAGATGCAAAAATTAATGCCTAACCTACAAAGGTTGCTAAGAACTTCTGCAAACAAGCTTGTAAAAAATGGAGCAACCATAAAAAAGAGAATGCATTACCTACTGTAGATTTGATGAACATTAGTGTATTGTTGGTTTCAATCAGGTAAAGTTACTATCCATTTTATTATCTAAGTGGCATTGCTCTATTGAAAACATGAAAGTAAGAATCATCTTGACCTGAAGTATCCAAGAATTGTAAGATTTTGAAGAGAAAGCATCAATGTAGAACCTGTCTCGAATTCAAATCTTTATGGGAAATGTCACAAATATCGATAATAATTTCAAATTTATCACATTAATAACATGTATTTATCGACGGTGCCATTGTTAATGGTACATTCCTGATAAACTCGTGTTAAAAAAAATGATAATATCATGATAATTTCTTAGTAAATTCTGGATAATATCGCCTTTTTAACAGAATTTATTTTCTCAATTGATTGTTAGTTGTTCATGAATGGCATTAAGATTTTTTTTTTTTAATTTTTAAATATTTATATTTTCTGCGAGATTTTCTTGTAAAAATCTAAGAATTTGTAAATATCCCGATATTACCAATAGCCGTTAATATCTCGAGAACGGTATTTGTGACAATGATAGGAATTAGCTTTGTCTTGAATATCTGTTTCAAATGGTTTCGCAATTATTTGTGCTTCCTGGTGGGATTTGCATAGTGCACACTTCCAAGAAAAAAAGGTGAAGTACCATTGCAGGGCTTCTTTTAGGAGTATATTTGCTACATTTATTTTCAGTATTCTGAAGAACAACTTGTGTTTGGAGTAGATAAATCTGTATATTCATGCAGAACAAGGATGGCTGTATGACCTAAACATACACGAGCTTTTCATCGTCACTAATTTGTTGCAACTTACCAAAAGAAAATTCTATTTCATCGTCACTAATTTGTTGCAACTTACCAAAAGAAAATTCTATCTGTTTATCTGATCCAAAGGAAAAAAAAAGTTTTTTTCTTTATTGTTGATTGGATCCCAAAGTGTCTCCTGTCTCTCTCGTCACCCAGTCTCTTCTAAACTGCAATCAGATGCATGACAATTTTTTTGAGAATTTTTTTCTTACTCTTTCTTGTTCTTTCTTTTATTTCTTTTCCTTTTTTTGGCTTTGAGTATATATCTCATAAATTCGGATCCCTTCTCTTGTACTTTCTTTTTATTTTAATGATATCAATCGTCAATGTTCCAAAAAAATATGTTCTTCTGAAGAAGTGAATGCACCTAAGGTGCCTCTAAAATAAAGTAGTAAGAGTTCCTCCTTAAGTCCCTTTGCAAGATTTTCCTGGTATAGATGTTCTTTTAGCAGTGGTAATAGAAAAATTGATGCCTCTTCCAGATGGATGGATGTAAATGACTCCTCATCCAGGGTTTTTTTTTTCTGTATATAGCATGTTTTATTTGTTGTCACAAACTTAAATTTAATAAATTCATTTCTTGTTAATATTGATATTTTAGAAAGATCACATGAGGCATTTTCTCAAAGAACATAGTCAATTAAAATATTTTTAGTGTTCTGGCTGATTTGCTTAGAGATAAGGAGGTGTAAGTAATCAATCTCTTTGAAATTAAGTAAAGAAAAATTAATGGCATCAGCACCTTAAAACTCTCTTTGATCATCAATTCATTGAATTTGGTCATTTATAGTTTGCTTTCCCTCTACAAGGAGATTTCTAAAGCTTGATATTTTTTCTCTTATTTCATTTGTTTGAAGGTACTTGGATCCTATATACTATGGAGACTACCCAAAAGTTATGCGTGAAATACTTGGAGATCGGCTTCCAAAGTTCTCAGATAAGGAGAAGGAATCACTGAGGAATTCGACAGACTTTGTGGGTCTTAACCATTATACCTCAAGGTTAATTGTTCATGCATCTAAGAAACTCGGAGATAATGATTTCTACAAAGACCAAGAGATGGAGAGGATAGGTATCCATATTAATGGTTTTGCCATTAGTCTTTGTGTGATATTTTTGTTCTTATATTTAATTTTCTCATGTTGTCCACAGCCCAATGGCCAGGAGGTGAAGAAATTGGTGCGAAGGTGTGGTTCATCTCTCTCTCTCTCTCTGAAACTTACGGGTGAAACTCGGGTCGGGTTTTGGCCCGAACCCGCATGACCTAACCCGAAAATCATGCGGGTCGGGTTATGAAAGTTGGGTCAGCGGATTGGGTTGGGTTGGGTTGAGAAGTCAGAAACCCGCATTGAATTCGGGTCGGGTTAAGTTGAGAGATTTTTAAGTTAACCCTACCCGACCTGATCAAACCCGAACCGACCCGGTAAAAAGTAGGCTAAAGTAGGTTCAAAATGCAGGTCGGGTCTGGTTTCTGGTTGAATCAGGTCATAATTCGGATCGGTCGGGTCAAGACATCCGGGTCAAAAGTTCGTGTCTGGTCGGGTCGGGTTCCATATATTAATAACTTGGGCCGGGTTGAGTTTTAAAAAACCCAACCCGACCCGATTTCAGCCCTACTGAAACTTACTGTTTTGAAATGTAGAAAATTTAGCAGACCCAGTGGTTGTTTCTAGGTTTTTCATAGCCCATGGATAAAAACACAAACAATAGAAATATCCACAAAAATTGGTTAGCGTTTGGTTACAAATATGAAGGTACAAGTATTGCTTCTAATTTGTTGATCTTCCTTTTATGTCAAGTAAACAGAATGGCCAAATACTTCCATTTTCAAATGTCTACTTTGTCTGTTGTTTTATTACACTCAGAAACTTCCTTTATGGCAGGCTGCATCAGAATGGCTTTACATAGTTCCTTGGGGTCTTCGGAAGGTTCTCAATTACATAGCTGAAAGATACCAGAGTCCCCCAATATATGTTACCGAGAACGGTAAGTATATACAGGACCACCTGTACTGAATTATGAACATTTCAATCTCAGTATTTCAATAACCCTTCTTCATAAGAACACACATAAGACTCTGTTTCTATCATAGAGTTCTTTTTCATTTTATTTCTATATATAGCTTGAAGTAGTTGTATTGCTCTAGATTGTTTCTGCAAAAAAATTGCTTTTTGTTGTAAAAACATGTTTGAGAAATTAACTTGAAGCTTTTCCAAGCCCATACATGTCTTGATCCAGCCTGGCTAAATTTGGCTACATAAACAACCACAGTACATCCTTCAGACCAGGGCCGATGGATGCCCTAGCATACATCTCCTAGTCAAAAGAACTGGCCAGTCAAATCATCAGTTGAATCTCATTTCTATGACGAATGTCTACACTTCGCCATAATTTTTGGAAATGTTGACTATGCATCATCTTTTATTCATTATAAACCAAATACTATCAAATGGGCTAGGGGTGTGAGGCGTCCTCCCTGAAGGCTGATCACGGGAAATTAAGGGTCTTTCTGTGGGCTTGGAGGTCTCCTCCAATTATATTAGTCGGTTGGCAAATGGTGTTGCAGATTTTTTTGCTAAAAATGGTGTTGAAGGACTGTTTTTGGGTGTCTTTCAACTTCCGGGTGGATGATTGTTTTATTTTGATTCTTCTCTTTTTCTTTTGTTGTTTGCTCTTGGGTCTAACCCTCTTAAGCCCTCTTGTCTTGTCTTTTTCCTTCTGTTGTTTTTTATCTTCTCTTTAATGAAATTTCGTCTTTACCGCTAAAATAAAATAAACCAAATACTAAAACATGTTTTTGGGGGAATGCCTTTTAGACAAATGTTATGAAAATAGCAGTGAAGACAGAAAATATATAGTCCAAGTTTAGTGGATCTAAGAGTGGTGTTGAGGATTAGTTGGTCAAAATTCAATGCAACTTGGTGCTTCAGTGTGGAAATTTACAATATCCGGGTGGGAAAAAATGAAAGGTCAAAAGCATAACTGTGAAATCTATTCTAGTTATTCTAGAGGTCATTTCAGTTTGCCTCTAGAGTTGAATGCTTCAGCATTTTGACCATTTTGATGTTCCTTTATGGCAAAGACAATGCAAAAATAATAATAAAAACATATAAAATACAAAAATACTCTTAAAAACTAAAAAAAAATGAACATACATATTTCTACCATTTTACACTAATCTATAAAAATGAAATAAATAATTAACAAAATCATATAAAAATTGCATATTATTTGACAATGGAGAGAAGTGGTGGCTTTGGGTGGTGATGAGGGAGGTGGCAGCAGCTTTGATTGACAAAATAGGGGCTCAGACAGTGGAGTAGTATCATTGCTGTCATTTTTTAAACATGCTGTCATGCTTTCTACAGGCATGGATGATGAAGACTCAGGAACATTGTCACTAGCTGAAGCAGTAGATGATAAGAAAAGAGTTGATTATTTTAAGAGATACCTTGCTGCAGTGTCTCAAGCTATCAGGTTTGTAATCACTTAATATGCTTCTATTTTTGCATATTTTCCATTACTATGTTTTCATGCGTGTGTCAATTATACTACTGACTGTAAACTAGTTGCTAGTGCATTTGACAGTGTGTGTGCGCGCGCGCGCGCTTGCTTATATATGCGTGTTTACTCATTCATGTGACGAGCATGCACATCTAAGTAACTCTGTGTGTGTGCGCGCGCGCTTATATATGCGTGTTTACTCATTCATGTGACGAGCATGCACATCTAAGTAACTCTAGGGACAAAAGACATGTGGTACTTGTCCATTTTCATATACCCACTACTCTTATGAATTAGATTACTGCCCCAACCAATTCCTTTGCCCTTAACATTTCAAGATTTTTACTGTGACTCTCCTGTCATAGCATGCTAATTCTGTATGTAGGAAACTATGAATTTCAGTCAGTTGATGTGTTTATCTTGTGTTACTTTAGAGCATGTGTACTTCATTGTTTCTTTGTTGGCAAGTGTGATTGAATCCACAGAGTCAATGGTGCAACATCCAAACATTGAATGGGCATGAACTTTTAAATAAAAATTACTGTTTTTTGAGTTGTCTCTCACTGATCAAGAGCAACAGGGATGGAGCTGATGTTCGGGGATACTTCGCGTGGTCTTTTCTTGACAACTTCGAGTGGGCTCAAGGTTACACAAAGCGTTTTGGTATAGTATATGTGGACTACAAGAATGGACTGTCGAGGCACCCGAAGTCTTCAGCGCTCTGGTTCTCCCATTTCTTAAAAGGTGGACAAGGAGAAGAGAAGAAAGAGAAATAATCCATTTTTTCCCTCTTGAGAAGATATAAAGAGAAGTCATATCCCTCCTACATGTTACATGAATCTTATATATTTTTAGAACAATTAAAGACATGCTTTATATGTCTCCCATGTTCCTTTTGTTTGTCATCTGATTCTCATTGCACTGGTATTCTCTAGTCAAAGCTTTTGACAGAGATCTTCCAACTTGCAAGTTCACAACCAGTTGAGGATTGCCTTTTTGGGCTAGAACCATTACAAATAAGTTGATATGATAATCCTTTTATTATTATTATTATTAGTTATATTATTTTACTTTTAGAATTCAAGCAATTGTTACTTAATACATTTTTTTTTTTAATTTATGTGTGGAAAATAGCAAGAAATCGAGCGTAAAACCCCCAACATATGAGCCCACTACCCCTAGGACATATCATGGTTAGGACATAGGAGCTCAAACCCGCAACCTCTCATTTCTTAAGACGGGAGGTAACCAGTTGAACTACACTCAGATTACTTAATACATTTAACACTAGAAAAAAGGGTATATATATATATATATATATATATATATCATGTCCCTTTTACAAAACACATATACAAGTTATGAATGAAAGATCAGCCATGACCAGAACATTCAATCATAAAATTGCAAACCCATTATTTCAAAGTGAAAAAAGATTTTTCGCAGTCCAATTTTTCTGTTGGGGTTCTCGATTTCCACCTGATATGTAAAGTAGAGAATTTTCGTCATTTACCCACGCACTCTTTGAGCAATCGTGAAGGATCAAATGATGACTGACTGATTTTGTTGCTTTAGCTGGGAGCTTGTCTATGATGTTTCTTCCCCTTCCTTCAGTTGTTGTTTTGGTGTAGTCTCTCCTTCGATGTCGGGGTCTGGTCTGGACTTGGGCTTCTTTGTTTCTATTTCTTCTATTAAGGTCGCCTCCGGCGAGGGACTGGATCATGCCTTCTTTTTGTCCCCACTTTCTCCCCTTGGTTCTTTTCTCGTTCTAGAGAGTGTAACGTTCCTACCCTAACCAGATCATTATTGTCCATTTTGGGCTCACACACACGTCTTCACAATTTTGCAATGGGATGTGCACCTATACACATCCTAAAAGGTCTCATGCTGTTTGAAGGAAGAATGTTATTTATATGTTATTTATATCCCAAGATCTGAACAACCTCCCGGCCGATGTACGACAACTATTCATCAACGCCTCACTGGCGATTTTCTCTCTCATTCACGCCCAGTGGAGTTCCCCTTCCACTGGTGACTTTTTTTTCTCTCTGCCACTCATGGCGCTTGGAGTTTCCACCATCCTCCATCGGGTGTGGGCTATCACATAGAGAGAGACACCCTCAAGCTATCTCAGAGGGAGGAGCAACTTCTTCTTGAGCCTCTTCTACCTCGAAGCTGTTGTCATCTCAGTCAATGGAGCCGTCAGCTTTTTCCCCCTCCTGCTTCCACATCTTCCTCCCCTCATTTGGGTCTTTCATCAGTCATCAGTCGAGTTGCTTTTTCTTATATGGCCTCTAGACATTTCATTTTTTTTTTTTCGTCTTGATATTCTACATTGAACTTCCTTTCCCATCCATAGAGTTCTAGGTCTGTTCTTCCCACACTGTCTCTACTGTGAAGGATTAGATTCCATCCTTGCAACTCAGTGCCCTCGCAAGTCCAATAGATTTTTGTCTGATCTTCTACATGGAATACCTAGATCTTGTCCAAGTAGTCATACGAACTTTCTCGATCTTTCAAAGTTGTGTTTGAACATTCAACGATTTATCTCTCTGTATATAAATTTCGGTCGGTACGTAATATTTTTTTTTTTTTTAAATACAGTTGCGGACTCAGTCTCGATTGATTTTTAATTTTTTTTAAAACAGTATTTTTTAACTTTTTAAATGATTTTTTTTTTAAAAAAAAATCATTGAAATTTCCAAAAAAAAGAATTTTGAAGAGGTAAAAAAAAAAATTTGACTGAGATCTCGACCGAGTATCTCCACCGAATTTTTGGCCCCTGCTTTCCTGTAAAAGCAACAGATATTGGCCATATGAAATGGGGATTCTCGACCCATTGTATGTTGGGTTTCTTCAAAGGGCTTGCATTTTGGCATATCCCCTTCATCCCATCCAATGGGGCCCTTCAAATAGGGCTCCTATATGATGTCACAGTGATGCAACTCTCGCAATATTTGAATAATCAATTCATCAGTTAGAAACTTCCAAGTGGGGGTTTTTTAATGATATGAAAAAAATAAGGAGAGGGTGTTTATAATTTATATAAATAATTCACATAATTGGGGTGGGTTGGGTTATACAAGCATGAGCCTATCTCAGCCCAAATTAAAAATTTGTCGATTTCTTTTAGCCCATACCAACTTATCATATTTTAAATGGATCAGGTTAACCCCCATATATTTTTGGGTCCGATCAACCCAAGTTGCAACCCTATTTTGCGATTGAAGAGATTCCAGTTCTATTAGAAGAATTCTAGGCTTCTAAACTAGCCCCTATGGTTACTTAAAGAACTTCCAAATACTGTACTGCGATAGGCAACTATCGAAGGCTTGATTTGGCCCATGATCTGCCATGCTTTATTCGTTCTTGAGCCTGGTTTGGGCTCCACTCTATAGGTCATGGATCAAGTTTCACTTTCAAACTACCCGGCCCTTTTAGTTATTGGTTTAGCCGCAGCCCAAATAACTCAATAGTAAAATGTGTCATCCTGTTAGTAAATTTAAATAACGGTAAAGAGATGGGTTAGTCCAATTTTGTAAGAAAGCTGGGCTTTCCCAACCTGACCTAAAACTGATCCATTAAGTCATCCATCGTAATTGGGCTTGGGTTTCAGAATATTGGCACTTGGCTTTTCTTCTCAATTTGAACTTTTCTGGGACTATAGTTAACCCGACAATCGAAATTACTGTGGATCCTATCAGCAGAAAAAAAAAAAAAACTGGTCATCAGTCACTAGTCACCCTTCATCTTCATTGATTGGGCCATTGGATTCCTATTGGCCTTTCCATTCTAACTTTCAAAACATACCTCAAAGGGAGTCCAAGGCCCAATGATCACAAGAACACCCTTATACATAAAAGGTTTCCTTGAAAGTTTCTTCATGGTTTAAGGCATCTCTTCCAGATAGAAAATAATTCTTTTTCCCTTTTCTTTTTCATGGAAAATATAGTAATGCAGAGAACTACTTTCTCCTTGAAACAGCATAGAGACTACGGCAAATGTATCTCATTTCTCAATCCTGAAAGGGAAGGAAAATGAGGATGGTAGGAGGATGGTAGAAACCATTAAAGCAGTGATAGTGCCTGTACCTACATTTTCCTCACTTTTCTTGGAATTTGACAATCCAAACTATTAATGTCGTAGGTATGCAAGGTGGGGGCTTTAAATCAAGCTCAACCAATTCAAACCAATTATGGGTTGGGTTGTGATGTAGAATTAGTTGCAGGGAATCACTTTTCCCAATAACAGTTTTCATGAAACTTTTATGAGAAAGGCCAATATGTACCGCCAGAGCCCACATGGATAAGTAGGTTTAAAAAGCCTTGGCTTGTATGTAGTGCTTATAAAATTTCATCTTCATTGAATAAGAGAAGCCATGTTTTATAAGTTTTCAAAATTTCATATTTATATAACATTAGAAATTCATCGAGTTAGATCAATGGACTTTAAAACTCAAATTGGTGACATATTGATAATGAAGTATTTTCACCCTACATTGAAGATAAGATATATTTCCGAGGTACACGAAGTTCCAACTAGTCTTTGCCTATGTTTATTAACATTTGGATGAGTTGATGAATAATTTCATATAATTTTGATTGAATTGAGTTCTCCTTGTCATTCTTTGAAGAGTTAAAAGAGTTTTTGAGATAGATTCTGTCTTGTATCTTCTTCCACTGCATCAACTTAGGTTGGACTCCCTCAAATTTGGTATGGGTATTATTTAGAAATTTTGATAAAATTACAAATCAGGTCGGGTTCCTTTCATAGCTTGGACACCGGACCCATCGCAGACCAAATTAGTCTTACAGATCACCATATCTATTGTCTGCTTATCTAACATTGGTCTTATTTAAATCAATTACACTGGTTGATCTAAGTTATTGTTTTTTAATGACCAAAATGTCCAAGCCTCTTAGAAAACCGGACTAACCTTCAAATCATGTACAAGTCTCCCTACAACGGATAACTCTACGGAGAGTGGCCCTTTGGAATAAAGTAGAATCGAACTCAAAACTCTCACTTCCTGAAGCAGATTCCTGACCATCACTCCAACTCCAACCGCTTCCTCAGGACTCTCTTTTAATCCAAGCTAATTGTTGTTAGGTATTTGGTCCTACTATTTTACAAAAATTTGGTGAAGTTGGGTTAGTATTCTCTTGCTCAGATTTTAGTTGTTTGTGTTCCAAGGGTTTTTTTTTTAAAAAAAAAAAATCTCAAACTTCAGTCAAAATTTGCACTCAAAGCCCAGTATATACTGATAATAATTGGACCAATTACGCGATAACAAATCTAAACTATGTCCATCTAAAGAGCAAAATCTCATTCCTGATCCATACAGATTGACAAATATTATCAATCAATCTGAGCTTCTAAACCATCCAATTAATGGGCCATCTCATAGATGGACCTTCGTCTAATATTATACTGATCAGAATTCTCAGAGGTGCTTCTGCACTCTATGGATGTGACTTTGAAGCTTCGGCCAGGCTGGCCCTGGCTTAAGTAGGCGGTCGCCTAGCCCCCCACCCTCCCTTAGGGCCCTCACCATGCATTTTCCCTAGGCCCCTGAAATTTCAGGGCCGGTCCTGGCTCCGGCAGACTCTCATCTAGACATTTGTAATAAATATATTAATACATATGACATGTTGGTAAATGTTCACTTTATATATAATCTTTTATAGTAAATATCTACCCCTGAAGTGAGTTCATGATATGATTGTGACCACAGACTTACCTCATTATAAATTATTCTATTTGCTTACTCCTTTACCTAAATTACTTACTTCAAAAGCTAGTTAGGCCTTGGTTGAAGAAAACAAGGCTCACTTATAGTGCATGACCTGCAACTAATGGTCAATTGATTTCAAAGTTGGATTAGAAGACTTGATTTATTAGATGGTGTTAAGAGTATTCATGTAGCAGCTTACTTTTTTTGTTGCAAGTAGGGAAAGAAACGGGTCGAGTTGGTTGATCTTCACTTATGTACAGCCTATTATTATTATTATTAGAAAACATGAGTATCCCCACTTCATATTAGAGCTGAGACTAATCTCATCAGATATACGAAACCATCCGCAAGTCTCGTATATCATGTGAGTCCAAGAGAAGTCGAATCTAAGACCTCTAGTCTAATTTTAAAAGTTTAGATCACTTAAGTTACACTTGAGTTACTTGTTTAAGTAGAGTTTCTCCGACTATGTTCAAACATGTTGAATTCCCATCGCCAGTGTTTAGACTCGAGAGTACCCAACTCTATAGTACAGAGTATATACTTTGTACGGCAGGATTCTCAAAACTTTCATTGAATTATGCCAAAATCTCATCCCGAATTCCCTGCATCTTCACTATTCAATAGTATGGCTCCCTCTCTTGTTTTCATTTCTTTAAGGTTTTAAGCATATGGAGTGGGGTCCTTTGAGTTGGAATTTGAATTATGAGGTGTATGTGTTAGGAAGGTGTCACTTCCCTAGAAACAAACAATGTGAGTGAACCACATGAAAATACACAAGGACAAACTATGAATGGAATTGATGTAGATATGATGCCAAAGAATCTAGTTGTTTCCCATGTGGTTCAAGTCTTACTGTTTTCCTGGAAGACTGCCAAATGCTCTTTTAATGTCTTTGAGAAGATTATAAAAGCATCCCTATGTTGTTTATTTTTTATTTTTTTGATATTAGTGAACCATGTTATTTGGACCTAAATAAACAAAAGGTGAAACCATAACAATTGTTGTCAAATCAAAATGACAAATTGACAATCTGATTAAGACACCATGACTAAGCAAATTTTATTCCTCAAATCTCTCCTATTAACAGCATTCTTTATATGAAAAAATTAATTGGTTTCCTCCCGCCTCTCGCCTCAGAAAGTTGGAGATTTCGGGTTCGAGCTCCCATTGTCTAACTTTAGTGTGCCCTAGGGGTAGTGGGCTCACCGGTAGAGATTTTACGCTCGGTATCCTATAATTTCCCACATGTAAATTCAAAAAAAAAATCAACCAAGCCTCTGCAAATTTAAAGCTTTAAATGAGGGCCATCGTGTTTCTATGGGCTGCACCCTCAATGGGGCCTCCCCAAGTTTTTTTCTTTTTTAAATTATTGTGAGATGTCTCCACCTCAAAATAGAAATGAGACTAATTTTAATAGATACAAGAAACCAGTCATGAGCCTTATCTATCAGACTTGTGAATTGTGACATTTTTCATCCATGGTAGGGCACATAATATCATTGGTTTGGGTAGAGGTCAAAGTTAGGTTGGGTTTTAATCAGTGGGTCTGGACTATGTATTTGTATTTTTCAAGTCAAGTTGGCTCAAAAAAAATACGCATGAAATTTAGATCCGGTTGGATTGAGAAATTTAAAATCAATCTGAGCCTACGTAACTCAACCCAACTCAACTGCACTAAGTTATAAAATAGTACTCAGGTTGAATTGGGTTAGAAATTTAGATTGAGTCATTCCGGTTGAATCAGGTCGGGTTCAATAAGTTTTAATATGAGTTAAATTGAATTTATTAAAATCCAATTTCATCTGTTCAATTATCAACGCTAGATTTGGGTCACAAACTAATAAGTAAGAACTCCTTTAATTTATTGTGCATGGAATGTGCAAAAAGTCATTAAAGATCAAAAAATAGCCTTATTACATGGCTTTTAGAAAGCTAACAAGACCTTTAATGGGAATTTTGAGATACATCCAAATTCTTTTTAGGTTGATTAGACCATTTATCTTTCGAAGTATATGTCAATGGTCCACATGGATGCATGGCCAACATCTGAATCCTCATTTTCAAAGACAAACTTCTCTCATTTTCAAAAGTATACTAAAATTTCCATACTTTTCTTGAATGCTATCATGGTCACCCATGTTCTCTCCATGAAAAACTCATAAAGAGACAATAACAAAAACCATCAAACAATTGAAAAATAAAAGAAAATAAATAACAACAATCACATCAAAGGAATTATGAACATCACATAGTGGTAGAATTGGTTGAAGAATAATACAGAGCATACTATTTTGGAGGGAAAATTATGAAAATGATTTTGACATTGATACTTCTATTAAAGAGTACACCAAATGATTAAATTATTCAATAATTTTTTTTTATTTTGTCCTTTAGCAAAAGTACCCATACCCAAATCATTTGATTCTTACAAACTACTAGCTAGTATAATATGTTACAAACTATCTTGTGGAGTCTACAATCCAAGATCACATGGATTATTTAATCGTGATGATAGAATGTAATTTGTGTTTTAGTAAATGTCATCTACAAATAATTTTATTATGTTAGGGGAGGATATTTTATATTTAGATGGGTCTTTTACTATTTGAGTAAATAGTAAAGTTCAAATCTCGTAATCATTTGATATCCGTAACTTGTAAGGGACTATGTGCATCTAAAGTTTTATCCAATGCTTTCGAATACGAAAGAGATGTTAAGTTCTGCGGAATCTGATTATTAGATATGTATTGGTCTGATCGTGGGTCGAGTTCCACGCTGAGCTCGTGGGGATCAAATGGGAGCAACCTGTGGATGTATCGAAAGGAACTACGTAAAATCTCTCTGTCATTGTGTTTGTTTGATCTATGATTTGTTTTTCCATTTATTATTTTTGTGCTTTTATTCACAACCAGAGAAGGAGTCTTAAATTTTTTTATAAAAAGAAAAAGTAAATAATAAAACAGGTAGCAATCCTCCCACTGGAGTTTTGTGAAACCCAACACGGGTTTTACTGTCTTGCCCATTTTGCCCTTCGAACCTGCTTGCTGAACCCTTCGAATCGGCTCACGTGATCACTAACCCTTACATTGCGATATAAATCGGCTCACTGACCGGATCACTAAAATTTATCTAAGTGAGACTATTTTTTCATAAATAATAGCAAATCGGTTCACTGACCGGTTCATTGACCGGATCACTGAATTTTTTTAAATGCTTTCGTATGATAGTGAAAGAATAAAATGGGTAATACCTTAAATCTCGTGTCACGTTATATATGGAGAATCGCTACCTAATAAAAAAGCATCTCAATAAGAACAAAATAATTTGATACAATTAGATTTTGACGACGAGGCCCCGCCCATATATCCTTTTATGAAAAAAAGAAACAAAAAAGCATGGGAATGCATGAAAGCACTTCCTAGGTCGGCACCTTTTTATGATTACACAATTAATCCAAGCATATATTATTTTGTACTAATAAACCTTTCAAGTTAAGGCTACCCAATAGAACCGTGCTTGCTTGAAAGTTAAGATTTCATTTCTCATGGCTCTATGTAAAAAATTACTCACTAATAAGTTATAAAAATATCTTTAATATATATATTAAAAAATATTAAATACATTTATAAATTTGAGAGGGTAAGATTTTCTTTCTCGTCCATTACAACTTTTCACAAATTTTATCTATTCTTGAATTGTCAAAAAACTATTTGAAAACATATCTATTATTAAATGAATTAATAGTTAGAGTGACCAAACCAATTTCAAATTTTACAAACAAAATTTTATACTAATTTAATAAAATGTTAAACATCATTAATTCTAAATAACAAAACTTTTCTTCTAACATACTCTTTTTCTATAAATACTTGAAAATGACAGATTATAAAATTGATAGAAAAGCAAGCAAGTTGAGGGGTCCCTGCCCCAAGTGATGAGCATCATTTTGGCCTAAAGACATGCTTTTTGTATGAATTGTGGAAGACCCATCAATGAATAAATAAATAAATAATAAATAAACAAAGAAATAAATAAATAATTGGGGTGCATGATTCGTCGGTGCTCCAAGAATCTAGTGCATGGTCTGTGTCTCCTTCATATATATTTTTTTTAATTTACTTTGGTAAATGTCATATTTTAGGTAGCACGTGAGAAGCATATGAGCCATTGTACTATCTCTCTTTTATGAGGAATTTATAGTTCTCTTTCCATGAGGGGAAATAGATTCGATGTGGCCCTTTGAAAATATGAGCCTTTTCCAATAGCTTATGCTGCAACATGAGTCGAAAATTCAGTCGAACTGAGATTTTGGACTAATTTTTGTATTGGCCGAGATTTTCTCTCTATTCAATTTTTTTTTTAAAATCTTAGTGACCTTTTTTTTTTTGAAAATATTCATTTAAAAAATAAATGACTATTTTTTTTAAAAAATAAAATAAAAATATCGGCCGAGATATCTGTTAGACCTACAACCAATATTCTTTTTTTTTAAAAAAAAAAATTTATCTCTGACCGATACTGTATGTATTGATCGAGATATCTCGAGATTTATACCCCTATGTGGCAATTTACGAATATGGGCCTTCTAATATTTGAATTTTGGGGCCCTCTTAAGTCACTCTCATGACTCATTAGAAGAGAGATCAAGGCTTAGATTTTTTTTTAAAAAAAAAATTAGTGGAATGTTAATGGGTATTGATGAGATTAAGAAAATGTTTAGGATTTAATTATTTGCAAAGAGATTGTCTTGTATTTGAATTTTAAAATATATATAACTCACCCATTGGATGGTAGGGTAATAAGATACATTTCTTTTAATATGGTATCAGAGCAGTTGTTTCTATTTATACCATAATTACGCATTCATCTAGTTTGACCGCGAATAGATTAAGCAATAATCTCATCTTTGATGGAGTTTATCTTTCCCCCTTTTGTCCCTTCATCTTCTTTAAAAGGGAGTAAAGAAACAATGAGTCTTCCAATAGGGATCCAAATCACAAACATTACAAGTTTCTTTTGATATTTTGGAATGACATTTGACATCAAAGTCTTCCAATGGGACCCAAATTAAACTTATATTTTTATAATATATTTTTGTGTATAAATTATAAAATATATAATTTAGTTTGACATAGTATTCAATATAATGAAACAAGTGTCTACACTAATATTCATTAAAAAAGGGAAAATATTAAATAGAGTGACTTAACCAGTAAAAAAAGTAAAATCTAAATATGTCAGATGAGTTATCTTTAGTAACTCCTACTTTTAATGGTTAATTCAGATCAAAATACTGTCATTCCATTCCTGAAAAATGAAAAATTATACACGTGTGCATGTGTACTTGGTCGGTGGAATTTACGTACACACGTATTAGCCTTGGGAAGCAGCAAATCACACGCGCCTAAATCAGTCATCTGCGAATGTGAATCTTCCTAGTAATTTGAATATTCGATAATTAACATTCACTAAACAATGGGACTTAGCCAATTAATTAAAGGTCTTAGGAGATATGGTTGGTTTGATCAGGGGTTTAAAAATCGGTATCGGCCGATATATCGGCCGATACGATATGTCGACCGATATATCGCTATCGGCCGATATATCGGCCGATAATTTTCTCTTTCCTCTTTGTTTTTTTAAATATCGGCCGATATCGGCCGATATTTTGATATCGGGCCGATATAATACGGCCGATATCAAGGCCGATATTGTGAATATCGGCCGATACGATACATATCGGCCGATATTTACATGGCCAAAACCGATATATATCGGCCGATACGATACGTATCGGCCGATATTTAAACCCCTGAGTTTGATTATAAAGAACACTTAGGTCAATAGTACTAGCCATAGAATTATCTATTTTATGAAACTCACGAAAAAGTATTCTGAAAAAAAAAAAAAAAGGAGAAAAAGTAGAGAAAGGAGAGGATATGCCTTAGTAAAAAGGAAGGAAGAAAGAAAGTACATGTGTTAAGCAAGCGAAAAGAAAACAATGAAAATCTTGAAGAGTTACTCTCTATAAACTTAGATTTTTACAACACTTATAAAGTATTTATATTTAAAATGTGTACCAGATAAATAAGTTTATGCACTAACAATTAAGTACATATACTACGTAAATAAGTTGATGTGCTAGAGACGGATAAGTTCCTACGCTAACTATTAAGTTCATGCGTTAGAGATGAATAAGTTCATGTGCTACTTGCAAGCTCATGGGATAGTGACAGATACGTTCAGTGGCTAACCAACGAATATATACGTGATTGTTAGACTTATACGCTAGCGTATGCAATCGAATATGGTACTTATGAGTCTACGAGGTTAAATTGGAGTACATATAGCTCTAAACGCTTGCAAATCGGAGTAGATGGTACCGAAAAAGGGAAATATCAATTGTACACTAGTGCATAATGGACATTTTCGTTAAAGAAAAGTTTGACTAGGTATACGAGGTACTCTAGCCCAAATAAAATCTTTTAGGGCACCATCACTCAAAATCTTAGTTTTGAGTTATTTTCAAAAGAAAAAAACTCTATTTTAAATAGGCAAATTGCAAATTCTTAAGATATCGTTGGAGGCTCTTAATAAAAATTATAGTACCATAAAGAAATTCTTTTAAAAAAGTGATCATATGTGGATGCTAGTGTGTGACTCATTATTCTACACATCTAGATATGGAACCCACTAAATAGGAGCATGAAGGGTCGGTTAAAAATGTTTTTTTTTTTAATATATGGCTCATTAAAAATATTTTTAATTGAAAAAATTAAACTATATTTTTTAGGTCAGCCATCCTAACAAGGATGAAATTTGTTAGAAGACATTGGATTGAATGAAATTTCCATTTTACCCCTACCAGTGTATCATCAAGTACAAGTGTACTTACAACAAGTCGTTCTGCGTATTGGTACACCGATACTTGATGAACGGTACACTGATATTGATAAAATGGGATTTTCACTCAATTTCGTATCTCCTAACAAATTTTATCTGTATTAGGATAGAAGTCCTATTTTTTAAGGCAGTAAAGTTTAAAGATTAAAAGAGAATTTAAATTTAATCAAATTTTAGAGAGTTTAAAAAGTGTTACTTAATTAATTCAATTAATTTTTTTAAATATATATATTTAATAAAAACTTTTCCAATAACTTTCAATATTCTATTTGAATAGTGATTTTTTTCACTATGAATATTTCTCATAGTATATTAAATTTAAAGAAAATTTCATTATTGCCTTTAGTTTTGAGAAACAAGAAAAGAGAGAATAAAAAAAATAAAGACAAATTTGAAAATTCTTTTAAATATTTTGGACATGAGAAAAACTTATGATAGTTCAAAAATCATTATCATTTCTATTTAATAAAATGCATGCCACGCATGAGGGTAAATTTGTAAATATAACAAAATAAAAGCAGGGACAATGTCAAAGTCAAGGTACATCACTTTCCACCGTGATTCTCGCGTTGTCTCACGCCGGATCTGACGATTTTCACCGTCGGTAAACGTGCCACCGTTTTCCGGCAGATAGAAAAGGAAGAAGTCAAAAAAAATTGCCACTCTCTCAGAAAAGGCCTTTCTCGTAGACTAGAAGACGACAGGGGTCTGATGTAGCCACTGTTTTAATATGCGTTTTGAGATAACGTTTCAATGCCACATTTCTTAATTTATGAATTTTATAATTTAATTTTTATTTTAATAATATATTAGCAGTAACTAGTAAGTACACATTTTATGTAAGTGAAATTGGTCAAAATTTTATACAAAATATTTTTAATAGAATTTTTAAATTTTTAGTTACTTATATAAAAAGATCTTAATCATATTCTTCAAAATCATCAAATTTGATCGTAAAATTCTTTTTATTTTTATTTTTTAATCAATTCTAATACAAATTTTCTTTATTTTTATATAATGAAATGATAAAGTTGAACTAAATCTCAAATTCAACAAACTAAATCTTATCTTTAAATCATTTTTCCTATTTTTTATCTTTTTTAAATGAATTTTATTTTTTATTTATCAATATAAAAGCAAATCACAGACATTTAATAAACAAATGTTCAAGATTCATCTAACAAACACATGAATTATCTCTTTAGAATAGATATATATGGATAATATTTTAGGCAATGTAATAGACATTAATTAAGGTAGCCCAATTTACTTGGGCAAATATTAAAAATATTCCTCAAATATCATCGAACTCCAATAAGATATCAATTTGTTATATTTTATGAGACTCATACAATGTTTAAAACCTTGAAATTCAAATTTAACTTAAAATTTTATTAAAATAAAAGACACAAAATCATATACAAACGTCCTGTATCCAGTAAGTTTGGGAGAAATCGATCTACCTTCAGTGTAAAACTAAAAACTTAGACTAAATGAGCTTGGGATTAACTCAATGGAGAATTTTTTTTTTTTTTGAATTTTTCAAATAATGGCTCTATAATAACAAATATTTGAATTGAATAAATCAACAAAGTCATAGAGTTCGAATCTCGTAATCACTCATGATTTATAAAGAATTACATGCAGTTATTATTTTACCAAATACCCTTATACTCGAAGAAAAGAGTCTTGAATTTCTTCTTATTAAAAATAAATAAATCAACAACATTCAAAAAGAAATTAATTAATTAACGGTTTGAACTCTGAACTGTGAAAGTGTCGAAGTGGGAGAATTAAGACGTTCAGAGTAAATTCCACACTTTTTCTCTTCTCTCTTTTGAAGTGGGGAATATTTTTTTACTTTTCCTTCCCACGTTCTCCCACCGACACTTTTTTATCCTTCTTTTTGCTTTTATTCCCTTTTTATCCTTTTAACGGCTACTTGTTGCCGACAGCTGGATCCTTCATCCTTCCGTTGGCTGGTGGAAGAAATGGAGACAACTATTTAAATTTTAGATGTAATTTGACATATTCTATTTAAAATTTATTTTTTGGTTTGTAAGGAAATTTTGCAGATAGATTTTTTTTAAAATTGTAAATAGAAAATGTCAAAATTTTATAAAATTTTAAATTCATATGAAAAGCTATTTCCTAAAATTTCAAAAGGCATCATATTATATTATGATATTTTAAAGACATTTTGAGTACTAGTGTTGAGTTTTTCAAAGACATCTCTACCTACGACTAGGGTGAAAATCTGCCGATACATTTATCTCTTCTTTTTTTTTTTTCACAAACTTCTATAAAAATTACAAAAAATTAAGAAAATTATGAGCTTCATGAACATGTACTTTTATCATTAAATAGTGGTTATTACATATTCAAATGTTATTTTTAAATTATGAAATCGAGAATTATCACAAACATATGCTAAATTTGGATAAAAAATAAAAAAAATTGCAAATGCATGAAATATTAAGTTTTACCAGCAACAAAACATAAACTAAAAAATTTACATAATTATTGCTAAGTTTAGCCATTTTTTCAAATTATCACAAATATATGCAAAAATTTAGAAAAAATTAAAAATGCATGAAATAAAAATTTTAGATCACAAATACCATTCACAATAAATAAAAAATCATTTTAAATTCAAAATTCGGTTAGCCTTTTTTTTTTTTTATATCGGGCAATGAGATATCGGCCATATATGATATATTACGTATCTAAAAAGATATATGTATTTTAGCGTTTAAAAATTAATGACTAACTTGGATTTTCAAGAAGCGACACTAATATATCACATCTGTCTCCATTTGTTGCCATTCTTATCATTAGGATGGCAACATAGGATCATTCTTCCTTTCCTTACATTTTGCCTAATTATTAAGTCTATCATTTAGAAAGATCAAATGAAAAATACTTCACTTAAATGTGCATGAAGTTCATCTTACCCTTCTTATTTAATTTATCATTGGTGGGTCTACTAGTTTGATTAAATCAAATGATTAACATGAATAAATATGTTTAGCTAAAAAAAAACATGCATATAAAAATGTAAGCAAGAATTAAAACTATTATTATGTTTTATAATATGTTGTATGAGGCAAAAAGAGTAAAAAGGAAAATAGTTTAAATATAGACGTCGTGGAAGTTCATGGAAGAAGATCTAGAGAATAATCATCCTTCCCAAACATTTTGAGGAAAGTATTTCAAAGAGGATATCTTGAGAATGATTATGTACTCCAAGAACATTGACGATATTATTTAAAAGAAATGGCCGTGAAAGATTTTGTCCCTCGAGCAAGTTTGGAGAAAAATCCTTCCTTGGAAGAAATTTAGATGATAACAGAAGAGTCTGGAAGGAAGACACATGTGATGTATGGATTTATGGAAGATTTGCTATTAGAATTCATTAGAAGATATTTCTAGAAGAAAAAACAGGAATACTCATGTGCTATTCAATCAAGAGAAGGTTTGATGTGTATACATCATTTACTTCTCCACATCAATAGATCTAGAACTATCAATCATTATAAAATCTTATCTTCTGTTGTTGAAAAAGGAAGATAACATTTCGTGTCAGTGAGAGTTTTTGTTCTTTTATATTCTTGAAGGGTGGGTGTAATGTGTTAAGGAACTTTCATTTAGTTAATGTTAGTAATTAGTGTAATCATTCCTAATTTTAATGAATAGAATTAGGCTGAGAATTCTTTTGCTTGCTTGTTCATCTTTGTTTTCCTTTTCTCGCATGCAATAATCTCTGCATTTTTAGAACATGAATTATTGTAAGATTTGAGCACCAACAATTCGTTTTTCTCCAAAAATAAGAAAACCACTAGAGTGAGAACTAAAAAACCAATTCATTAAAAACTAATTCAAAACTTAGATGAATAGTAAATTTGCTCATCCATGTGGTAAGCATAGTATCATTACTCTTTAAAAAATGAAAGCTTTCATCTAGGTTTAATTCTTCAAGAGTCTTTCAAGCTAATTTCCTTGAGGGCCTTCATTTATTTCTTGAAATCTTTTAAAAAAAGTCTCAAAACATTCTCTCTCCGTCAATCCCATACCTCTTACGTAAGATGGACGAAATAAATAATTAAATTAGAAGTATCATAAATTAAATGAATATGAGGTTTTCAGATGATTTCGTGTATATATGGAGTTAGTCTTCCCTCAAATGTAGAGTAAATATATTTATATTATTAAAAAGAAAAATTATAGATTAAAATCTCTCAGTCCTGACTTAGCTTTCCCATATATCTTATGTAAAATGGACGAAATAGATAATTAAATTAGAAGTATCCTAAATTAAATAAAGATGAGGTTTTCGGGTGATTTTGTGTATATGTGGAATTGATCTTCCCTCAAATGTAGAATAAAGATATTTATATTATTAAAAAAAAAAACTATAGATTTAAATCTCTGAGTCCTGCCTTAGCTTTATTAGGGGTTATTTTCTCTTTGTTACATCAATTAACGGTAATTAGTGATTGATTTAGACATAATAGTGGAGATATTATGATTAAAGGACCCTTGTGATTATGATTGGCCTTTCGTTGGGTTCCACAGTAAGTTCATGATTTCACCTTTTCCACGTGGAAGGATTGGCAGAAAATGATGGATGATATGGCCTAATTCAAAGGACTTCTCATTATTATAAGAATCCGAGGCAATGTTGTTCTCAAACTCCTATGATGACATTTAATGAGAAATGATTCACATATCTTCGGCTGTATCTGAATTCATAGAATTTGAAATATAATTGCATTTTCTTTAAAAATATTAAGTTATCTTAATTGGATTATTAATTTAAAAATAAATATATAGTCTATCAAAAGAAAAAGTTCTGAAGTATATATACATATATATATTTATTTTTTTTTAATTTTTGGTTCTTTAAAAAACTACAGGGCTAGAATTTCTTAAGTTTTTTTGTATATGAAGTAAGGAAATCTTCGTGCGGAGACTCGGCCAGGTTGGTCATGTTTTAATAAATTCAATCTAACCCATGTCAAAACTTATTGAACTTGACTGACCCGATTCGAATTATTGACCCGAATTACTCAACTTGACCTGATTTGGCCCAACCCAATCCGAGTTTCAGCCCCAATCACTACTGTTTTATAACTTGGTGCACTTGGATCGAGTCGGATGGGATTGATTTTAAATTTCTCAAGCCAACCTGACCCGAATTTCATTCGGTTTTTTACCAACCTGACCCAACCCGAAATATACATATTAATATCCCAAACCCACTGATTTCTCAGGTCGGGTTATGCTGATTGAGTTAAAACCTTACCCAAGCTTCACCCCTAGGAAATATATACTTTGATTTCTTGTTTTTTTATGATCGAGGTGTCCAGGGTCTCTAAGAGCACAGACTAGTCATCAGGGTGTCTACAAACCTCTCTACCTAGACACACAGACTAAAACTACAAAGAGTGGTCCTTTGGGGTGGAATTGAATTCAAACTAAGGATTTCCACTTCCTGAAGCGAGTCCCTGCCCAACACTCTAATCCCTTAAGGTTAGAGTTTGAGTTCTTCCCATTCAAAGACAACTCCAGAAATTAATTTATAAGATACAAGTGTGGATATATGCTTTGCATGTGGCTCTATTAGAAAAACATCAAAAGATTTATCAAATTAAATGATAAAATATATTGAACTATATATTCTACGCACATAAAAATATCTAAAACATTATTTTATCTATATAAATATTCATGAAAATATTCATCCGGAGATCCTTCATATGGAGTAAAACTGGCTCTACGTGGGATAAAAAAGTTTAGATATTAAGAAATAAATTATGAATATGAAAATTTAAAGTGTGTAAAAAATATGGCTTTTATTAATATATGAAATTACGAAGATATGATAATATACATAAAAAGTAATTGTTCAAAAAAGATAAGCATATAAAATTATAATCTAATAAATATCTCAGTAATTAGAATATAGATGTAAAACCTAATAAATCCAAGATTTCTTAGTCAATCTAAACCATACTTTAGAAGAAAAAAAAATATAAATTTGTGAAGCAATAAAATACAACAACTGAAAAGAGAAATTGTAATTAAACTCCTCAAAAATTAAACCAACAATTCTAAAAATTATAGACATACTAAGAAAAAGGAGGCAAAATTGTTCCTCCGTCTTTGACAATGAATATGCTTTTGTCATTATACAACTAAAACACAACATTAAATATTATCAATTTAATATATTAAAAATATAACTAAACATTCAAGTCACTAAATAATTAATAACAAAAGAACATTACTAAAATCTCTTGATTAGTTTGAAGCTAAAAAATTGTTGAAATCAAACTTTGCTCTAAGATCATATTGAATCTAAATGTTGCTACAATTATTATTTTTATGACCAATTCTTTATTCAAACCATTTCAGGCGCAACCGGTACATTCCAAAATAATTATGACTCTTATATCTTTACCCTTGGCCATGAATCCCTTTGGATTTACTCAATTCTACTGTTTTTGATTCGAACAGAAGAAGATAAAAGGAAGAAAAAAAATAGAAGAGAAGCTACTAACTCGAAATCCAATTCAATTAGGATCTTCATGTCTCTTAGACCACTACTAATCTTCGGGATTGTGCAAGCCTGCCTGCCTACCCACACATATCGGGTAACTCTACGGAGAGTGATCTTTTGGGTGGAGTGAAATCGAACTCAAGAGTCAAGACTCCCGCTTTCTAGATTGGGTTCCTTGCCATCACTTCAACTTCTTTGGGTTAAATATTCTACAATTATAACCCCCATCTAAACTAATTAGAACCTTAATATCACTAGAGAAGAAGCCCAAACCTATTTTTCATTAACTTGTAATACTTTTTTTATAATTCATTGAAATTATAAACCCATGTGAACTGACCCGGCCCGACCCGACACTCTAAGATGCATAGTTGCATACCACTATAATTGGATTTGACATCCAGCCAACTAAGCCCGATCATACTTCCAACTTTTAATAATTCGGTTTACAAAAATTTTTTGTATTAAAATTGTTGGTGTAGAAAATCTCTCAATGCTTTTTTATTTCAACCATTCATTAAATGAATGATCTAGATTTATTTGATGGTCACTTTGAAATTTCTATATATATATAGAATAATTCTTTCTCTAATTCACAAAATAGTGAAATAAATAGTTAAAAAAAACTATTAAAACTATACGCATATCTTTAAATTAATAGACTACAAAAGTAATTGATACTAATTTAAATAAATTGAAAAGGCATTGGAGGGAGTCTACTTGTGAAGATAATGATGCGGGAGTTTTGGAAGGGATGTTGATCGTCTGGCTCGATACTATGAGAAGATAATGATACTCGTGTCTTTCACTAAAGGAGAGATCATATCTTTTATTTATAATCAGAAATAAATACAACGAGATAAGGTAAATTCAAAATAACAAGATAAATATAGATAAAACAAATCAAATTCAAATCTAAGATATTCTATCACTACTGCACCCATGGCTATTTATAAAGCTTCTATTGCGAAAGAAATCAATTAATGTTTAAATTGGAGAATCATTAAACTTATGACTGTGGCACTCAATAAATAGATGGATTGGAAACTAGAGGAATTGAAGATTCCTCAGCTGTCAATTTCATAAATGTTTGGCGTGCTTAGTAATGGAAAAGGACCACACCCTATATATAGAACATTCAATCGCATGAGATTAGAGAATCCAAGATTAAGTAGACAAGATGTTTGTGGACCTTGGAATTCCTTGAAATTCCTTGGAATTCCTTTTCAATGAAAGAGAGATATGGGAGTGTGACTGAGTTCACAAATTAGTAAATCTGCTGGTCAGTCCAACCAATAATAATTAACTAAGAAAGCAGGATTAGATAGATACTTGAATTGCATATTATGGAATGTGGTCCACAAGATGGAGACACTGACATGCGATTCCATTTGTTTGAGTAAGGTATTAGCACTCGTAGCTTAATTTTGGTGTGTCTTACGAGTAGTGGATTCTCCTGTAGAGATTTTAAGCTGGGTATCCCGCTGTTTGTTACACGTAAATTAAAAAAAAAATCTAAGTTATTATATTTTATAAAGTTATTCAATGGTATATGAGTATTCAATGGCAAAAGTTTCATCATAATTGTTATTTTATATTTTTATAAGTAATTCTAATGGTAAAGATGAAAATATATGATGGTATTTGAAACATATAGAATCCATCTATTAAATTTTATAAACATCTTTTTTTAGATTTTATGAAATATTGATCAAATAAAATTTATATTAATTAGAAAAACGATAAAGTTTATGACTAATTGTACACTGGATCTAATAGTTTTATAACATTTAAAAAGAAACTCATATATTAACATTATACAAAAATTAATGAATAGTCTGAACTTTTAATAAATGGACCTCACATGTCCCAAACACACCATTTGTTGATCACTTCTTTTTTTATTAAATGTTAAAGAATATATTATACTATAAATTATTACATTTTATTTGGGATCATCTTAACCACACATTATTCAAGTCAAACCTTTCTTTCTCTCAAATTTTTACTATAGTACATTTGACTTTTACTCAATTTAACCCTAGTGAAGTAGTGATATCAAAACATTTTCAGCCCCCATATGATATGAACACATGGAAGAGGACACCTATTTGTGTCAGTGTTGACCAATGACCTGATTCGAAATTGTGGGCCCCAACTATGATATGTTTCCTCAACAAGCTATGCATTTGGTTGAGACTTTGAGCGTTTGGACTCCTTATTTCCTACCATACTTTGAACCAATTTGACCGATTACTCATCTAAAACCATTTCAAATTTTGAATACACTAGTCGCACCATTCACACTACCACACCAGTCTTTAGCCCCACACAGTGGTAGAATTGTATGAGAGGTCTAACCTAGATATAGCTAATAGGTTGAGAATAGATCTCGCAAAATATAGACAAGTTATCGGTTGTGCGATGAAAGTCTCACTCCACTTTAAAGGGACAATTTTGTAAAACATTCATAAGACTCATAATTTAACTATGTTCTATGAAGTTCAATACTGGGTTTCGAAGAAAAAATAAGTAGACAAAGTGAATGTAACATAGGTGTGCATATTACATTTTTGTGATGGATGAGTGGTTTAACACTAAAAAAAAAACTTAGAAATGATCTTATAAGGGGCAACTTAAAAATAGTCCAAATAGAGAATAAAATAAGAGAAACTCGATTAAAGTGATTTGACATAGTTTAAAGGCTACAAATCGCAAGCAAAAGAAGAAAAAGTAAACTACTTAAAATGTAGAGGAATTAGATTAGAAAATACATAATAGACGGTATGATAAGTTAACAGAGAAGTAGAAATCAAAAGTGCACTTTAAATAGATTGAATTTTGGTTGCGTGCTTAGTTGTGATTGAGTGGTGTATTGTGAATAAATATAGTGTCATGTAGCACTTAGATATGTAAAACTCCCAAATTCTATTTTTTTTTAGTGTATAAGATGCTCTCGAAATGTATTTAATCTGAGTCTTAGTTTTTTAATAATTTCAATAATCAAACTGTCAAATTCATGAATCAAATACTTTAATATAAAAATTCAATAGTAAAAAACTATCACATAAATAAGATGATTATTTATGCATATCATTACAATGTGAATGGACTCTTTTCCTATTAAATGGAGTCTATCAATGAAGATCATAATTAAAAATCACTTTAAATAAATTAATTAATTCATATTTAAAAAAATTCATAAAATTTTAATCACTTCACTTTATTACAAATCTTTAAACTTTTATGCTTATTATACCACAAGGAGTAAACTCTACTTTAAGATTCTAAGAATGCACATAATGTATATTGAATGATGTATTGAGACCCTTTGGACTACCAATCTATTTTGACAACTTCTGCTGGTTTGTTTGGAATTTTGGAAACTTGGAAAAGAAGATAGGGCATGAGATTGTGGGGATCCACTTGCATTTACTGTGGGACCCACTGCATTTACTGCTGTTCACTCATCTATTTGGCTGAAAATGAAATTTCTACAATTGAAGGGAAAATCAAGTTGGTCTAATGTTGTGAAGTGTACTTCACTCATTTATAAGGGAAAGAAAAGGAATTGGCTGATCAGCCAATGCTACATTTCCAACTCTCTCGAGTCCTTCCAAATTACAACCAGAGAGCACAAACCAAGAAACTCCCAATTATCATCTGCTCTCTAGGGGTGAAATTCGGGTTGGATTTTGACTTAAACCCGCATGACCCGACCCAAAAATCATGCAGATTGGGTTATGAAAGTCGGGTCAGTGGGTTATGTCGGGTTGAGAAGTCAAAAACTCATATTGAATTCGGGTCGGGTTGGGTTGAGAGATTTTTAAGTTAACCCGACCCGATCCGATCAAACTCAACCCGACTCGATAAAAAGTAAGCTAAAGTATGTTCAAAATGCGAGTCGAGTCGGGTTTTGGATTGAGTCGGGTTATAATTCGGGTCGGGACGAGTCAAGACATCTAGTTCAAAAGTCCGGGTCGGGTCAAGTCAGGTTCCATATATTAGGAAGTCGGGCCGAGTTAGATTTTAAAAAATCCGACCCGACCCAGTCCGATTTCAGCCCTACTGCTCTCAATTCCATCCTTGGATTCTCTCTCTCTTCATATATATTCAATCTCATATTTACACCTGTCAAATTTTGGCAGTGTCCATACCACAAAGGTCTATTGTTATTGTTTGAGTCATCTAGTCTAAAATAATTTATTTGGAAATGAAAAAAAAAACACCCATCTGCAGATTTTTCTCTAGAAGACATCTACCCTAAATTAATCTCTCTCTAAGCACACCAGCCACTTCTACAGTTACCCTTTAAGACACTTGGTCATTAAAATAATCTTCTATCAAAAGAAAATAGTCACAACCGATCTCTAATTAAAGGAGGACGAGTCCCCTTTTTCCACTTAAATTAATCTCATTTACACCATATTTAAACTAATTTAAATCATGTATTAAGTATTAACACCCACACTCAGCTCTCTCCCTCCCTCTCTCTCCTATAATGTAGATCTGTGATACATTTTTATCTTTTCTAATCTCGGTGTGAATCTGCTCTTCCAGCTGCATTTTTCTAAGAAATTTCAGCTCTGCATGCCACCTTTCACACTGGCCTGCTGGAAGGGGGAAGCTTCTCTTCTTCTCTTCTTCTTTATTCTCTCTCTCTCTCTCTCTCTCTCTCTCTCTCTCTGTGAGTTCAGACCACAATGCTTATCACCTTCTTCTTCCTCTTCCTCTCCATCTTATCGTACGCACCCCTACATCTAACCTACACCCCCGTTCCTTACAACTTCCACCATCGCCGAATACTCCATCAGCCCTTCTTCCCTCTTCAAGACGCTTCCCCTCCTGCGCCCCCTCCTTCTCATTCCCCCCCTTCCCAACCCAAACTCCCTTTTTCCACAAACACCCCTCCCTTCTTCCCATTTGATCCGATACCCCCTCCCCCTCCTTCTTCTCCATCCTCTATTGCCACCTTCCCTGCAAACATATCCTCCCTTGCCATCCCCCAAAACCCCTCCAAGAAAGCTCCCGTCTCTCCGAAAGTCCTCATCCCCGTAATCATCTCCCTCCTCATCGTCTTCCTCTTTGTGGCCTTCTCGATCTTCATCTATAGAAAGCGTCGTCAATTTTCTGAAAAGAATAGCTCCAGAGCCGAAAGCCTCCGCCTTTTCCCTGACAATGCCGCTGCTTCTTCCGAAGCCAATAAGGTTGGTGTTCCAGCTCCTAGCTCTGAATTTCTTTATCTGGGTACTTTGGTAAATTCTCGTAGAGTTGATGGTGATGGCGATTCGGTCAATGCTGTCGCCCGGAACTCGCCGTATCGGAAATTGGATTCCCCTGAGCTCCAGCCATTGCCGCCGCTGTCCCGGCAGTGTACTGAGAGTTACAGAAATGCCGCTGGAGTGGGATCTGAGGAGGAGGATGAGGAGTTCTACTCTCCAAGAGGTTCTTCAGGTGGTAAGGAGAGCCCCGCTGGGACTGGATCGGGCTCGAGGAGGACTTTTCTGACAGTGGCCACTGAAAAACTTGGTCTGCGGAGTTCGAATTCCAGTACTAGATCCTACGGTTCTTCTTCTTCGTCTCGTTCCAGTTCGTCTTCCCCAACTCCAGCATCACCCCAGCCTTCAAATAGCCCTTCCCCACGCCCTTCAAGCAGCACTTCTCCATTGTATTCAAGCAGTGCTTCACCATCACCGCCAATTGGAATGAGCCCAGAAAGACCGCTCTTAGTCAAATCCCCGAGTTTGCCACTGAGTTCAAATGACGATTCACAGTCACTGCCTATCCGAACAAGTCCTGGAAGACCACCTTTCTTCAAATCTCCAAGTTCACGAAGTTTTAATGGTGATTCACCATCCCATCCTATACAAATAAGCCCTGAAAGACCATCTTTCTTCAAATCTCCAGATTCACCTCAAAGTTCAAACGGTTATTCACCGTTGCGGCCTATCCAAATAAGCCCTGATAATCCACCTTTCTTTGAATCTCCAAAATTGCAACCAAATCCAAATGTCGGTTTGCCATCACCACCCATAGAAATGAGCCCAGAAAGATCGCCCTCAGTTGGATCCATGAATTTGTCGCAGAGTTTAAATAGCAGTTTATCATCGTCTCCTGATCGAACGATCCCAGGCCGATCAGAATTTGTTGAATCCCCTCATTCGCTACAGAAATCAAATGGTAATTCGCCATTACAACCTATCAAAGTAAGCCCAGAAAGATCACCCATTATCAAAACTCCAAATTTGGAAACCAATGGCATTCCTGGATACATCAGGTTCTTGCAAGCTCCCACACCTCCACCACCGCCCCCACCTCCACCACGGCCAATGACACCATCACCTCCCAAGAGGAAACCCCCTTCCCCATCCCCACACTCTTCACCTCTTGAAAAAGATTTGAATAAAGTCGGACCTGCAATAGAGAGAATTCCAGACATTTCCAATCAAATCCAACAGTCTCCAGTTACATTTGGTGATTTTCCTAAAAGCGCATTTTCAATTCCACCCGCTCCCCCGCCACTTCCACCACCATTACCGGCTGGATTTTGGGATACTTCCATTCCCCCACCTCAGACTCGGTGGCCTGATTCTGGGCCTCCGGTGCTTGTTACTCCTTCGAGAACTGTAGAATCAAAAACTCTAGCAGCAAATTCTCCAGAGGAACGGCAGGAAATTTCTGAATCTGTAGAGAGATATGAGGAGACCCCACGACCCAAGCTGAAGCCACTGCACTGGGATAAGGTTCGGGCAAGCTCTGATAGGGAGATGGTGTGGGATCAGTTGAAATCGAGTTCATTCCAGTATGGTTTCTTCCCTTCTGAACTGCATATTTCTCATCTGGCATCTTTGCTTCTTGAGTGCTTTCTGTGGCTTGTGTCATTTTTGTAGCTTTAATTGGTTGCAGATTAAATGAGGAGATGATCGAGACACTGTTTGTTTGTAATGCCACAAACTCCAATCCCAGGGAGACAACCAGACGACCTGTTCTTCCTTCGCCAAATCAAGAGAATAGAGTGCTTGATCCAAAGAAATCACAAAACATTGCGATCTTGCTGAGGGCACTGAATGTGACTAAAGAGGAAGTCTGTGAGGCCCTTTTAGAAGGTGTGAGTTTCATTTAGCCGCCAATATTTAGAACATCCTTCTTTTTCTGTTTTAAATTTAGTTGATCTGCTAATAAGTTTTATGGTGCATCACAATGTAAATCAGTTACTGTATTGATGTTTATGCAAAATCCTTTGCATTTGGGGTGATGGGGAAAGTTGAAAAGCTTAAGGCAGAATATTGCTTCTTTTACTGTTAAAACAAAAAAAGAGGCAGAATATTATTTATCCACTTTTGTTCCCCAAATTGACAATTGAAATTCAAAGACGTCGATTGATTTCAGCATCAAAGCAAAACTACGACACCTTTTTGCCAGGGCATCAAAAAGTACTCTTGAACTTTTCCTAGAACTTGTTTGTAGTTAATCTCATTAAAAATATATAATTAATATCAAATGTTGTGATCTTGGTGCATTTGAGTGATATCCCGCCAGAGATATCTGAATATTTCTACCCATTGTAGTTGGCTTAACATCAGATGGGCCAACTGTTTCTGTTCAGGAGATGGGCTCTTTTTTCATTAATATGCCACTAAGTCAGACAAAGCTGATGTTGAGCTGACAGAGTTACCACCAAGATGAGTATGCCTGGTTCCTAAACAAGCAAGCACTATGGAGCACAGGCACTCCATGTATATATTGAGAAATTACTTAAATATCTTGTTTCCATTGGTTTATGACTTGGAGTGAAAATATCAAAGTCACTTGTGACTGATTGTTTGAAATGAATAGGTTCTTATAATCATGCCCACTTTATAGACTGGAAGTGGTAGTATAATGATCAAAATTGACAAGCAATAGAAGCAGCTGTATTTTGGTTCTTTGAAGGTTGCCAGTTAAGACTTCCAATTTTACACATGATGGTAGGAAGTTTTTCTTCTCCGTAAATTTAATTGTCCTTTGCCTCCTTTAGTCATGACCCCATGATTTCTTTTCTAGTTTCAAGTACACCAACCATGGTTTTAAATTTCTGCTTTCAGAATAAGATTTTGTTGAGTTAAATAGAGGATATTGTCGTTGTATGAGCTAGAATTGGTTGTTGCTGTGCATGAATATTAGTGTTCTATTCCATTCTTTCTTTCCTTTATGGTACATTAATGAGGCATGCAAATGGTGTTGACTTGCTAGAATTCAATGACTTTTAGAATTTTAGAACTGTAATTCATATAATCTTTATTTGATTTTCTTAAAACATTTTCAATAGCTTCATTTGTATCCTACATTTTCTTCATAGTTAAGGTTGTTGCTGGTAAAGATTTGTTTTCTATGAATTCTCAATAAATAAATAACTTTCTGAAAAAACTCAGTAAATCACCCATTGCCTGCTTTCCAAGTAGCTCAATTTCTACCATTACTTGAGGTGTTTTTTCCCCATCATTTTTGATTTAATGTTCTTCAACCTTGTTCTTCGCATGCTTTGTAGTTTTAGTATCGCTAATTAACTTGATGATCTTTGTCGCAAACAGGAAACACCGACAGTTTAGGTGTTGAGCTTTTGGAAACTTTACTGAAGATGGCTCCTACTAAAGAGGAAGAACTTAAACTAAAAGAGTACGAAGATGACTCTCCTTTCAAGCTTGGTCCTGCTGAGAGATTTCTAAAGGCAATTCTTGATATCCCTTTTGCATTTAAGAAGGTGGATGCAATGCTTTATATAGCCAATTTTGACTCTGAGGTTAATTACCTCATAAAGTCATTTGAAACTCTAGAGGTGAGTTTGGATTGCAGTTTCTTATTGGTTATTTAATCTATATATCTAGTGCTATAAGTTGTATAAGTAGGCATACATGTTGGAATCTGATGCAGGCACAATGTGTGTGGTTCGACAAATCTGAAAATATGAGATTCAATGTATTTGACGTAATATTTAAATACTTTAAATAGATATTTATTTAAAATAAAAATAACACGTAAATGTACACTACTTGAGATTAGCACAAACTTCACTGACAATCATTCAAGAAGAAACAAACAAACTTCACTCAAAACAATTAAAGAAACATTTCAATATTTTAGTTTTATTGTAACAAAAGAAAATGTTTCATAGTCACCATGCAAATCAATATTATGCTAGTATCAAACTCATCCATGAAGAATCCAAAACATACTAGAAGAATCCATGAAGAATCCGAGTATCTGACATGGAGTCATTCCAACATGGGGATATTGCCCATTCTAAGGAATCCTTGTTCATATTCCGCACTCCATTTTTTGATAAAGAGTGTAAATGACTGTTAGTGTGGCTGTCAAACCATCTTTTGATTATTTGTTATAGCTGTGTTTCTAACAAAACTGTATTAGTCTTGATACAAATACGTCTATTTATGCGTATTTTAACCCTTGTACCCATAAAGCAACATGTCTTGCAATATTATGATATTGAGTGATTGACTAGGGTCACTATGCAGTTCTGTCAAATGGAAAGTCTTTGTGAACATGAATAAGTTATTATGAACAAAGTAAAGCAATCAGATGCTGATCTGGAGATTGGATCCTGAATCTAAATTGTGTAAATTACTGTCGGAAATTTACACAGGAAAATACTGGATTCAAACAGATGCAATCAGATGCTTCGCAATAGATTCAATGACATATATCCAGCATACCCAATCTCCATTATCCAGCATACCCAATCTCCATTGTAGGTAGAATAATATAGCTGAATACTGAATCACCCAAACGTTCACTTGAATAGCTTTTCTCGCGGCTTCTACACATGTAAGTTTCTCTTTATCAGACCAACATTGTTCTTTGATCATGTGAAGAATAATTCATTGACTATTTCACAAAAGAAGAATAATAATAATCCAAAACTAGACTGGTTTGTGCCCAAAAGAGGTAGGGTATTGGAATAATCCATTTGAGTGGAACTCATCTTCCATAGTGAACCTACTAGCATTGAGCAAACTATAATGAAATGATTCAACCTTTAACTCAACCTCGTTTCTGTGCGCATCCACCAACATATAGGAAATAGCTTTAATGCAAGAAAATGTAAAATCAAGCCATCTTAGGCTACATTTCACAAGAAACCATTTAGGTTCAAAACCCACCACCAGAGTCCCAAGTTAGAACAAAACATAAAAACAGCAAGTAAAGATTGGGAACAAGAGAATTCATGTTTTGAATGCTATGTTTCCTCTTTTCTTGCAGATTACATTATCTGCCACCTCAATGTTGTCATGTCATCACATGCAATAACATGAACAATTGCAAAATCCACCAAACTCTCTTTAGTCATAATGTATCAAGCAAAACTCTCTCTCACACACTTTCATTACACCATAACATGGATCCAATGCATTTTTGTTGATCTCCACCATAAAAAAATTAAATATTTGATTTACTCTTGATTTTTTCCAACTTGATCTCAATCTTTCATCAATGGTGAAGTTGTGTTATTGCATCAGAAAGTCTAGGACATGAGATGTGGTATTTAAAAGGATTTTGTAGCTCTTGTCAGTGGTCCAGGAAGGAGCATTGTGACACTGATTAGAGAAGGTAATGACAAGAATGATACTGTCAGGTACCATCTCCTCAAAAAGTCCATCCTAAATGATCTCCCCTTTTGCTTGAAAAGACCCAACAGGATTTCAATTGGGATGGAGCGGGAGGAGTAATGAAAATTCATTTGGTGGATTGAGGTTAAACTCCCAATGATGCGTCAAGTATTGGGCTTATGAACTATAGTAAAAAGGAATTGCTCTCTTTTAACCAAATTTTGGTGAAGGTTTGGGAAGCTAGAAGGTGCTATGGAGAGAATTAAACTAAAATATTGGTCATTGTATTCCCCTAAGTATGTAATTGTATCTTGTGATGTTTTGCTGCAAAGGAGGGGTGTTAAATACTGATTCTAGTTAATTGATATATGTGAAAACTTTGTTCATCGTATATAGAAAATGCCACTAGAAAATGGATATATTAAGGCCAATTTGTGATAAGCATGTCATTGGTTTGTCAGACTGAACAGGGCCGCACTCTGCATGCATGTGTCTTGTGCACATACACATCTCATATACTTCAACAGTAGTCGACTTTCTGTTCACTGCACTCATAACTCTTCCTTTCTCAGGTAGCCTGTGATGAACTTAGGAGCAGTCGTATGTTCATGAAGCTTCTCGAAGCTGTTCTCAAGACTGGAAACCGAATGAATGTTGGAACCAATCGTGGTGATGCACATGCCTTTAAACTCGACACACTCCTTAAGCTCGTTGATGTCAAAGGCACTGATGGGAAGACCACCCTCCTGCATTTTGTTGTCCAGGAGATCATTAGATCTGAAGGATCTCGTCTCTCCAGCACCAACCAGATTCCACCAGCTGTTATTACCAATCAATTCAATGTCCGGGATGATGTTGATTTCAGGAAACGTGGTCTCCATGTTGTTTCGGGCCTCAGTGGGGAGCTCAGCAATGTGAAGAAGGCTGCTGCTATGGACTCAGATGTGCTTAGCAGCTACGTCTCTAAACTCGCTGGTGGAATTGGGAAAATCACAGAGGTTATGAGATTGAATGATGCATCATGTTCACAGGAGAGTGGCCAGAAGTTTTCTCTTGCAATGAAAGAGTTTCTAAAGAAGGCTGAGGAGGAGATTATTAGGGTTCAAGCTCAAGAAAGTGTTGCTCTTTCTCTGGTGAAAGAAATAACAGAGTACTTCCATGGGAATTCAGCCAAGGAAGAAGCTCACCCATTTCGGATTTTCATGGTGGTGAGAGATTTTCTGTCAATTCTTGATCAGGTATGCAAAGAAGTCGGAAAAATCAATGAGCGGATAATGGTTAGTTCAGCACGTCAGTTTCCAGTTCCAGTCAATCCAACACTGCCAATGGTCTTTCCCAGATATCATGCACAGAGACCTGACAGTTCCGACGACGATGATAGTTCAATGTCATCACCTTAATCCCTGATGTGTATGGGTGCCTACATTTTACGGCTGAAATGGTTAGCTGTTCTTGGCGAAGGCCTGCTGAAATCCATGCCTTTCATTGCCATATTCATCGGTGGAAGAATTTGGGTGGGCTGGCTTATGTGAATTAAATCTCCTTTTTGTACTTAATAGAAATCTATGTAGAAGATTTTGGATTTGTTCAGCCTATATATACACAATAGTGGGGCTTTAGATGCAGAGAGCAATAAGGTGGAAGGCCAGATTTTTCAAATCAATCATGTAAATCTTCTGAAAACTGGATTGTCGCTGTTTCTTTACTAATGCAGTTCAGTAATAGAAATAGATTCTTGTGATGGGCATTGTTTCTCTAAATTGGTAAGCTCAGTTACATGATTATATTTATATTAAGGTTAAATGAGTTTGAACAAATTTCTCTCTACTATGTTGGTTAGTTGACTAATCATGCGGCCAAGCACCCGGCGGACTTCATCTTCTACGGCAGGGACCATGCGGTCAAGCACCCAGCAGACTTCATCTTCTACGGCAGGGATGCTGTTCTGAATTTTCGTTCCCGACTTGCCAGTGAATGTAAATAGGAAGTCTTTCAAACTTATTTGAACAATAAATAAATTAAGATATTTTTTTTATTCTCTTGAGCAATCTACAAATTAAATTAGATTAGATAGTTCTTCTAAATCTTTTGTTAGGAATCCGTACTTAGTTTTGAAAAATGATTTTTCTATCCTAATTCCTAATTAGAGATTTGGAACACATTAGTATGCAAAATTAAGAATTCATAAATTAGTCTTTCCACTTTGTATCGGAGGGTTCAAATGTTAGAAGCATTAAATGGCTGACAATGGACTTTGCCATTCCAAGTGCCTAGAAAGTGGGAAACATCAAGTGGGATAATATTATATATATTTTCTTACATGGATCTTCTTCTTCGTATATATATATATATATATATATATATATATATATATATATTTTTTTTTTTTTTTATGACTACGGTGTCTAAGCCTTTTAGAACTACATAGGGTAGCTCTAGAGAAAGTTATTTTTTGAGGTGAAGTGACGATCTAACTCAAGACTCTCACTTTCAAAGATGAGTTCTTGATCCGGTCTTTTGTAACTGGTCAATGTGAAAATGGGGCTTGTAGTTGCCGACTACGTTGTCTCGAAGAGGAAATGTTGAAATAGAATAAACAGTAATCCATTTTTAAATTTTTTTTTGAAATTTCTAGGCTCGCCCATTCTCTGGAAATTAGCAGGGGAATTTGTGCAGGCGAATGGGCGATGGTTGGATCTGGTTGGCATTCGGTTGGTGGAGAGATGGGTGTCTGTCCCTGGTTAAATAGGGGCGGAACTGGTGGGCGGCTGCAAGGTGCTGGTTGGGTAGCTGGCGGACGGAGCTCCGCAACAGGTGAGGTGGCGCATGGCGGCAGCGGGCCTAGATAGTAGTAGTGCCGCTAATCGAAACTTAGGCAGCGGTAGAATTCACCGATGCTTGTTGAAGCTGAGAGGAAGAGAGAGAAAAGAAAAAAAAAAAAAAGAGAAGGAGAAGAAGAGGGCCGCTGGATGCCATTAGGAGCAGATCTCAACCCACGATGGAAGAGGAGAGGAGAAAACAGAGAGGGGCAGACTTGGAAATCAATAAAAATATTGATAATTCGGTGCAGCAAATAACTATAAACACGGTGCAAAAATCATTGTAGAGATTGAGTCGAACTCAAGAAGGCAAGGAGCATATTTCGTGAGAAGTTAAAGAATTCAAAGTAGGAAAATTTACTACTAAATCCGAGTACAGCTAACTATGTTCAACATTATATTAAAAGAACAAAATTCTTTAATAATATCTATTGATATAAATGACATGAACACTTAACATCAGTATGAAAATAGAAAGTGTAGCTTTTCCTAAAATTGGCTCGTAATTAATTAAGTTAGGACCCACCTTTTCCATCCCTCTTTTTTCTTTTCCACTTAAACAAAAAAAATCCCCACTCCCATGAGAGGTCTATAACTGCCCTAGATTGGGAGAGCTTTGAAGGACAAAGTTAAACTGGGAATTTTTTGGACCACAGTTGGAGATTTGTTGAAGATTTTTTCTTCTTTTTTAACGATGGAGGTGTTCATGGCTTTTTCAGAGTACCCGATTAGTCCTCGAGACACATGCAAATCTCTTTACACACATACACTGGATAAAACTACATAAAGTGACCCTTTGGGGTAAAATAAGATTCGAAATCAGCACTTTCAGTTGTTCAAACGGGTTTTTAACCAACACACCAATGCTTTGGAGTTCATTTTGAAAAAAGTCAATTTTTTTTGTATTTTCTTTTTAGTATAATGATAGTTGATTCTCATCAACTTGATTCTTAACTTATAAGGAAGCCTACAAGTTTAATGATTATCTATTTTCTTAATAAGCTTTGCTTAAATCCATGTCCATTATTGTCATAGCAATAAGTGGAAGAACTTGAGTGCACCAACTGACCTTAATAACTAAGATGTCCCTTTCGTTCTTGCAGAAATTTATGTGAGATTTAGATGAATGTACCCTTTTCACTACTTATATAATGACATATCGACAAAAAGAGAAATAAAGTGTGGCACCTAATTTCACTAATTGCATGTAATTAGTAATCAATTTTTAATTAGAAGTTAGAAGTAAGTTTATTAGACTAATTCCTAAAATAGGACTTTCAGCTGCTGGTAAGTTTGTGACGCGGTAACTTTTTTTTTATTTTTCCATAGTAAGACATTATCTCTGGCAAATGAATTATATTAGAGACATGGATTTATACCTAAAAACATATTGGGTCATATGCAGAACTTGAAAGCAGATGATCATTAAAATAAAAAGCTTAAAGGTTAGTTTTTCATTTTCATAGACTTATATTAAATATATGAAAAAGTTTTTAAAATAATTATTAATATTTAGTAGATCTAGAAAATATATTATTTGACATGGTACATCTTCTAGAATTATGTTAACTATCAATAAAAACTTAAATTTCTCCATTCTGCATTTGTGGTGCCTATTTCAAAATCTATGGCGAAGTTGCAAACTAGACCCTTTTCCATGAAAGAAAACGTGGTTTTTACTCATGATTTTAGAATATGATAGACACAATGAAATTAGTATGTCGTTGTTACCGGGGGTCCGTCGAAATTTCGGTATCGGCCTGAGATCGGCAGATATTTTTCTCTCTTATTATTTTTTTTAAAAAAAACCCACTAATATCAGCCGATATCGCCGATATATATCGGTTTAAAAATCGATATCTCGACTCCTGGTTATGACCGCTCAAAAAAAGAAGTATTCTCCCCCCTTTGCCCCTAATAAGCCTTGATACCAGGGGTCAAGATATCAGTCGATATCCGATATATATCAGGCGATATCAACCGATATTAACACGTTTTTTATAAAAAAAAATTAAGAAAGAAAAATATCGGCCGATAACAAGATATCAGTCGATATATCGTATCGGCCGATACCGAATTTTAAACCCCTGCTTGATACAATTGAACAAAAATAATTTATCTTTTACCCAAAAAGGTTGGCGTGGCAGCCAAGACGCCTCAAGAAGCAGGGGAGTCTTGTGTTCGATTTCCACTCCACCTCAACAAGTATAGATTGGAAGGTTTTCAATTACTCTGAAAATTAGTCAGATGAGACATCTAAACACTTTAATGATAAAAAAAAACAGTTTTATCTTTTAGCTGTATTTTACTTTCTGTACATTATACCTTTAGATCGGAACACAGTGACTAAGACAACACATAAGAAGAAGAAATGCAATTGTTGTCAAAGGTGTATATATTTCTTTGCATCTTAGAAGAGAATTCAATGAGACACCCCAAATCCCTTAAACGTGTTACAACAACATCATAGGTTTTGACCTCTCAATAATGATAATAATTATAATAATGTCATCCTTTCTTTTCCTTCCGCATCACAAACATCATCTTCATGATTTAGCAACATAGGCATTTTCAGCATCCATGCGTTCAAGCACCCGGCGGGCTTCCTCTTCTGTGGCAGGGACGACATTTCGAATTTTTAATCCATTTTTCAGGGCATCTGGGTTCACAGTGAATGTAAAATAGAAGGTGTTTGAAACCTGCAAGGGGAAACAAATAAATTAGAAGATTTAAAAAAAAAAGGAGGGCCTCTATTTAGAAGAGGGAACTCTCTAGTCCCAAAATAGAGACAAATGGTCCATGGCCAAGATGTGAGGTAAGATGTCTAGATTCATTAAAAATACAGCCAAAGAGGTTTTGGGTGAAACCAATGGAACTAGAATAGGTTTGCAGAAGGATACATGGTGGTGGACATTGAGGTAGATAGAGCTATACATGAGAAGAAAAATTAAGTTAAGATAGAACAGAAATCAAAGAATATGGCCGATTGGGAAAATTATAAAGCGCAAAAAGCTGCTAAGAATGTAGTCAGTCAAGTCAAATATGAAGCCTTTGGTGATTTGTATGTCAAATTAGAAATGAATGGAAGAAAAGAATTTATAAGTTGGCTAAGGTGTGGGAGTGGAGAAGTAAAGATCTCGACGATGTGAGATGAATTAAGGATGATAAGCAAAGGGTTTTAGTAAAAGACAAAGAAATTAGGGAAATGTGGGAAACATACTTTAAAGACTTGTTGAACATTGAATTCAAGATGGAGGTAATATGGAATGAGAGGAAAATGAGGGGATGCATGAACAAAATAACAAAACTAGAAGTGAATCAAGTCTTGAGAAAGACGAAAAAGAATAGAACGCTAGAACTAAATGACATCTCAATCGAAGTTTGGTTTATTTTAGATGAAAGTCAAGTGTGTTGATTGACCCGATTATTCAACAAAAAATTTGTTTAAAAAAGGATGCTTGATATGTGGCGTAAGAGCACAATAGTCTTTTTTTTTTATAAAAACAAATGAGATATCCAAAGTTGTGCCAATTACCAAGCGATCAAACTCATAAGTCACACCAAGAAACTTTGAAAAAGGGTAACAGAGAGTCACCTAAGACAAGTCAAATATATCTGAAAACCAATTTGGATTTATGCTGGATAGATCAACAAAAGAAGTTATTTTTATCCTAAGAAAACTTATATAGAAATTTAGGGGAAGATGAAGAACTTTTATTGACCTAGAAAAGGCCTATGACAAGAGTACCAAAGAAAATAATATGAAGCCTGAGAAGTAAATACATCTCCAATTAGAACAAAGTGTGGTGAGACAGTGGAGTTCTCTATTGTAATAGGACTCCATCAAGGCTCCGCTTTAAGCCATACCTGTTTGTGCTAATCATGGACGGCTTAACATCAGAAATCCAAAATGAAATGACATGATGTATGCTTTTTGCAGATAATATAGTATTAATTAATGAGATGAAACAACAACTCAATGCAAGGCTAGATTTATGGAGAACATTAGAGTCAAATGGTTTGAAAATTAGTAGAACTAAAACAAAATACATAGAATGTAACTTTAGTGGGAGGGTAACCCGGTAAAAATAGGAAATACTTGGTTGCACATTGTGATAAATTTAGATACGCAGGCTCTATAGTAAAATCTCAAGGAAGTCTCAACTTAGATATAACGAATAAGATATGAGTCAGGTGGGTGAAATATAGGTAAGTTAGCGGGATCTTGTGTGATAAAAGAGTACCCCTTCATCAAAAAGGACGATTTTATAGAACAACTTTGATCTGGAATGCTATACGGAGTAGAGTGTTGGGTAATTAAAAAAAATAAGACAAATAAACATAGTTGCAACAATGGAGATGTGTATGCTATGTTGGATGAGTAGTTTAATCCTAAAAGATAAAGTTACAAACAAATGAGGGATAGTTTAAAGGTGGCTCCGATAGACAATAAACCAAGAGGAACTCCTTTGAGATGGTTTGGCCATGTTAGTAGAAGACCAAACATAACCTCAGAGCATAAAGTTGAGAGGCTACGAATTGAAGGCACTAGTAGGAGAGGGTGACCTTTGAAAATATGGAGGAAGGGGATAAAAAGGGATATATTAGATCGTAGAATAACTGACAGTATAGTTTATGACATGGTCAATTGGAGAAGAAATCAAAAGGCCAACCCTTGATATATAGGATATTAGCTATTGATGATGATGATGATGATGATGAAAATATAATGAAACTATAGAGGTTAATAATGTCACCTGTTGTCATTCAATCCAATTTTGAATGCCGCCCCAATATATTTTTGTTTTAGACTTTTAGTAGATAAGGGTTGCATTCCTGAAAACTAGCAGTAGTGCAAATTTCATTGTATCCAGTTAAATTGGATTTAATGGGGTTGACCTCACGGCATGATACAGATTATGGTGGAAATCGCTCGTTGGTCAAGCCTGACATCTCGCATGAGAGGAATGGTGGCATCCAATGGGTTGCCTTGATGATACCCAACATTTTCAATCCCTAAAGAAAAGGCTCTGGATGACAGACTGTCTCAAAACTGATGGTAAGGAACGTACCACTTCCACTGCATCTGGCTACATTTGAACATTCAAAACTGTGTGGGAGAGTGTTGGCTGTCGGGTGTAGGTCCCATGTAGGTCTTCATGCAATGTACCCACCAGGTATGAGAGACATTTACATAAATTACAAAATTATCCAACAGAGCTTCATCATCTATTTGCAACCATTTGATCTAAGGAATTAAAATTGACAATCAAATTATTAATAGTTTACTCACGCCCATCGCCATAGATTGGAAGGCTCACAATGTCCTTCGGTGCTGAAATGCAATTGTCATAAATGTACAAACAACCCTTGCATTTGACAGCACAAACCCACCAAAAGCCAGGTATCTAGAAATTAATCCAAAGCTACCCCAGTAATGTTACTTCATGTTGTTATGATAGAGCTGTCCTAATTTTAACAGTGCAGTTTCAAGAGCTCACCTCACTAGTTCTGAGTTCTGGCCTTGTAACATGAGCTACAACTTCAATGTTGATAAGAGGCTGCTTTGGGTTCTCTAATTGCGTATACAAAACACATGACTTAAAGCGGAGGAAGTCTCCAACATCCACCTGCACTTGGCATCATAAAACAACACCCTCAATGTGAGTAAACCATTTTCATAACAGATAACATAGATTTTCATTAACAATTTGCTAGAGACATAATACTATCACCAGATGAGAATATTAGAATAACTCCATTCCAGAAAAAAACTTCACTATTGACAACAGCCCCAGGTGGTCAGGTAAGAACCACCATTAGGATGAGAGGAATAGAAACCATAATTTAGCAAGTACCAGTAATGTTGCGTAAATATTTAAAAATAAAAACAACAGCAACAATAAAGAAGTAGATAATCTTAGTGATCAGAGACACTTGGTTTTCAGAGAGAGAGAGAGAGAGAGACGATGATGTTGGTATGGCCATTTAGATAAATGGTCAAGAATTTAAATCCAATTTATTGTTGTATTTATTTATATATGGATCAATTGATCTATGGTAGTGATTGATTGTAAAGGCCTTAAATTGCTTCCATTAGATCTAAAGATGGATGATATGGATGGGGATATGATGTATGGCTAATTAGGTTTACAAATTTGTGGGGTTTCAATGGCATCCTTTGATGGGAAGGATTTTCCGTGCTTTAAATTGCTTCCATTAGATCTAAAGATGGATGATATGGATGGGGATATGATGTATATTTACAAATTTGTGGGGTTTTAATGGCATCCTTTGATGGGAAGGATTTTCCGTGCTTGAAATTGCTTCCATTAGATCTAAAGATGGATGATATGGATGGGGATATGATGTATATTTACAAATTTGTGGGGTTTTAATGGCATCCTTTGATGGGAAGGATTTTCCGTGCAACACAATTGTGAGGAGCCCACAAGGTCATACCTTGGAGCACTCTCTGTGTATAATGGGATATGAATTGCACGTGTTTGCATGTCTTCATGGAGGATTAACTTGTAACATTCTCTTTCATGGAGATTCATTTGTGAAACACTTTAATGCCTTCATGGATATTCAATTGTGAAACTCTTGCATGCTTACATGGTTATGAAACTCTTGTTTGCTACACTAACAAATGGTCGCTTAAAGTTGTATAAAAGAGAGAACTGAAACTTGAGAAATCACTCAACATCTCTCTTTTCAAATACCTTCTAAATTATTTATATTGGTTGCTTCCATCAAGCTAGAGGTGCAATTTAAGGTGGACTTTTGATGCAGGCCAAGCTGCATATGAATTTTTAGACCCGGGGTTTTATGCCGAATCAAGGACTTCAATGAAGAAATCCTCTAGTTCTCAATTTTTAGACCCAGGGATCTTAAAGAAGATTCAAATGCAATTTATAAAATCCTAGTAGTCCAATTAAAATAACCCAACACAATTAACAAAATAAAATTCAAGAGATAAATCAACTCATCGACGTCAGGAGAAGACGGATAAAAGAAAGCTCTTGCTTTTCTTTATTTCAATAAAATATTCAAGCCTGAACAAAAATCTAGTGGCCAAACTCTGTATTTATAGGGCCTTATTACACTTAAGCAAATAAAGGAAACAACTAATAAAATATCCAATGAGGGACTCGAAGTCTTCATAGCCGTCTTCTGTCACTCGTCCCTATCCTTCTACTCTATCTGCATCTAATTCTTCCTTCCTTTTGTTTTCCACTCAACATTGGTGTTGCATAGAAGGATAGGGACGAGTGACAGAGGACGGCTAAGAAGACTAGAGTCCTTATTGGGTATTTCATTTTATTTGTTAAATGTAGTAAGGCCCTATAAATACAGAGTTTGACCACTAGATCTTTGTTCAGACTTGGAATATTTTATTGAACTAAATAAAAGCAGGAGAGTTTTTTATCCATCTTCTCCTGAGGTCAGGTGAGTTGATTTATCTCTTGAATTTTATTTTGCTAATTGTGTTGGGTTATTTTTATTAGACTAATTGGATTTTATAAATTGCATTTGAATCTTCTTTAATGCATCGTCTTTCCATTTATTCTAATTAAATGTGAACTCCACAATTTTCCACATTAATTCATTAGAAGTTCTTTGAGTTATCCGGTGTGAGAACTCGAGAACACAAGGTTTCTTCATTGAAGTCCTTGATTCAGCGTAAAACCCCGAGTCTAAAAATTCATATGCAGCTTGGCCTCCATCAACTTTGGCCCAACCAAAATCTAGAAGGCCATAGTATATAAAATTATTTTATATTACATGGCTTTCATTTTGTCATATCATGGTATTTTGATCAAGGATGTAGATCCTAGGAGTGGGATGGTGTTAATCCCGTCACATAATGCCTTGTCTCACATACTTCTCTATCACTCTCTTTCCAATTGTTCTAGACTACTACTAAGCAAAACTGGACCATTTTCCACAAAACTAGACCCTTCACATTGAAAGTACCTGTCACCATCCTTCCATTAGGGATTGGTACAACTTTGGTATTACCCAAGACAAAAGTGAAGTGTTCCCTAAAATAAGTTATGACATTCAAAACTCAAGATCTAAGAATGTAATGAAGGACAATAGGAAATCTGAATAATAATTATTGCTATATGCTCACAATATGTAATGAAAACACTAATTTAAGAAGTTAATATTCTGTAATCAATGATTAAAACAAGATCCTAAGTAAATAACATCACAAAATCAAAAGAATTAAAGAGATCCATAGCATGTAAGCATATTAAACCAGAGAAGTAATCACAAATCGAGATTAGGGCCTCCAAATATCCTACGATCATATTCAAGACGTCTAAAATTCCCCATACAAGTGAAAAGTACATATTCTTAATGAAAAATCAGGTCATACTTGAATCCAAACCCAAAAACACTTGAAATAGGTCTAAAGAAAGGGGTGCGTTGTTTAAGGAGGGGAGGGGGGGTTCACAAAAAAGTTGCCTGCAAGGTAGGGAATCAAGTCAGGATGCAACAACAGAGGCCGAAATGGAGCAAGGCACGACAACCCGTACGGTCATATATGTTAGAAAACCATGAGATGATAACATTCCTGAGGTAGAACTCACTCTCAAAAGCTAGTGTTTGAGAGAAGGGGGTCTCATGTGTTATATGGAGTCGTTGGTTTCTCGAATTAACCGATGTGGGACTTTTTTATCACTTCACAATATAGCGGGGTGGGGTCTGGGTCGTTGTAGCCTACGAAGTCCAAATATGGCCTTGGTTGGGTTTAGATTTGGGTTTATTTGGGATTTTCAAGCTATTTGGGATTCCAAAAATAGGAGGAAATTGGGGAAAAGTTGGAGAAGAAGAAGAGATTATTAGGAGGACGAGAAAAGATAGGAGGCACCTGGTTTCCTTGGAGTCACACCAAAGGAGAGATGGAGTCACAACACCAGTCTCCTCAAAAGAGTATAGAAAATTTCTTCAGTAGTATTCTATTCTAAAATATTGAGTGTTTACAAGCATTTATAAGAAAACCTAAGAAACCCTAGAGACACACACGTGTGCCACGTATGTGAACAAGTCAACTACTATGATAACTATGGATCCATTTAACGGTTCGGATTAAGTCAACCACAATCTGATGAACAAACATCTCCCAAAACCCGATCAGGCCTTCCAAGCAATCTATTCACAAATTTATGCACAATTTGGGCTATCCATAGCTGGATCTGCCTCTATCTTATATGGTCAGATATGTAGGGATTATGCAGAAATTCATAATCTAACCATGATGAGAAAAAATCTAGATTTTGATGCACCCTTCTTTGCTAGCGTCCTATGATGTCCTCATCAGGATTGCTAAGTATTGATATATTTCACAAAAAGTTGATTCACAGTTAAGGTTTTGTACGACGTGCCACTAGAAACAGAAAAGAAAAGAAAAAATCTTTACTCCAAGATGTGTCACGGAATTCAAGACAAACTTTGAAGAAAAAGAAAAGGGCATTTGAGGGATATTTCTTACAGGTTTCAACAATAAGTATACCAATCTTCTTGAAAGATCTCAATGGTTTCCATTATCCAAAACCTCGTGTCATCTCCCAAGGGATGGAATCATATCCTTTTACATAGAGGGACTGAAAACTATATGACCATCCATAGGGCTCTGCCTAGAAGTTGTTGCCCGCACTGTCCTCCCTCCTAAAGAATACATATTACATTCCTTAAACACCTTCCTGGTTTGAAAACCGAGTGTAACCTTTGAAGAAGAGAATCATAAGCTACCTCCCTCCACCAGTAGATCTTCCCAAATTATGGTCTCAGAAACACCCCCCCTCCAAGAACAGAGTCCATTTCTTTAACTATTTCCTATCTGTCTAGGGTCGACATTGATAAGTAGATTTGGCAAATTATTCTCCATGGGCTGACTGCTCACCTAAGACCAATATGACAGTGGTACCACCAGTAGCCAGCAATAGTAGCAGTGGTGGCAGTATGTAGTATTTATCTGTGGTAGCCTAATGCCTAATAGTAGCTTTGGCAACAAAAATAGTAATGAAGTTTTAATGGAGCAATAGAAGCAAATGGTACATATGCAGCAATAGGATGGAGCCAGTTGGAGTGGACCTTTGCCTTAGTAGTTTCTATCCAACTTAAGGACATGTTCCACAGTGAATGTAGACTTCAGCAAAGATCATTAGATGGATTCATTATTTTATCCTTGGATATCTAACCCACTACACCAAAATAGAGCTACAACCTTTCCTGAGTGGTTTAAAAAACATATATTATTGCATTGTTGACATCTTGATCACAATCCCAGCTTTTGAATGAACTCTGTTGCTGCAAAAATTAGTAGTAGTAGCAGTAACTGTGGATCTGGGGTCCAAGGTTTTAAAACTCTTTACAGATGGTCTGCACTTGGCCTAAATGAATTGAGTCTTGAAGTGACTTGTTCTTTTCATCTTCCAATGAAACTGAGATGAGTTTTAGTCCCTTTGAGTAGAAGTAGCATGCAGTATTATTAACATTAATAGTGTTACTACATATGCCTGTAAAGAAAGAAATTCATTAAAGTGAAGGCATTACAAAATTTTCTTTCCCCCCTTTTTGTTAATGTGACTCAAACCTGCAACCACTGTAGTAAAGCAAAGCATATTATTTATCATTGAAAAGGTCACTTGGATTAGGGAACTCACAGGTCTTAAAAAATCAACGTGATCAACTTCAAGAAAGCAAGGCATCTGGCCAACAAAGGAATATGCAGTGGAAAAGGCCAGTTCAAATGCTCGGTGCATCAAAAAACCACCAAAAATCCTCCCATGCAGGTTCCTTTGCTGCGGCTGGCAGATTAAAGAATTCTCAAGGCGAGTGTCCTTCATCAAAATGCTGTCTCTGTCTGCCAATGCAGGCATGTCACAAAATACACGTCCCTCAGACAGCAAGGCCTTCAGCCTACTTACCCCATGCCGACTATATCCCCCATTCTCAAAGTCCCGCTTCTGTTCTTCTCTCTTCCTCTTCCTCAATTTATCTCTTGCTTCCCCTTCTTCAAGCAGTAGCTTTTCTTGTTCAGTTTCTGGTGCAAGGTGATTTACAGGAGCAGATTTCCCTGTCTTTGAGTCACGTGCAACAAATGTGAAATTTGCAGTCAAAGCTACGGGATCCAAATGATTAGAGTCATCTGTCAGAAAAGCCAAATCACAACCTTAGTCACCTTAGGCCAGGAGAAGACATAATGCTTCATAAGTATTTATTTTTACCCACATTATACAATTGTCAGAAATTAAAGACAAACACACGAGCAAAGCTCCTCAGAAATGGCAATTCACAAAAATAAGCATTATGAAAAACTGAAATACAAAACAATTACAATTGGTCTGAGAGAATCAAGAGTTCATTCAATCTGGTATTATGCATATGTTGGTTCCATCTTTAAGTGATCCAGACCATTCTTCAAAGCAACTCTCACCAAGAATAGGTTATGCTGTCAAGACCTGTCCAGTTCTCCCACAAGACAATCCTAGCCATTTGATAGTTGACTCATGAAGGATTGTGAAGTATAGCCAGACTCTATTTAGACAATGGCATAAAGTCAACTAACTGCACTGGCCAGGACTGTTTGATGGATAGGAATTTGTGTCAATGATTTCTACCACTGAAGCAGCACGCCACTAGTACCAAAATGGTTTAAAGCCCAAGTAGAGGCAGTAGTTAAGGTAGAGCATTGGGAAACACTACAAACATTGAGGAAATTGAATCTGTAAGTACCTTGTGGTGATTGAGTCACTTCCATTTGAATCTCAATGGATGAACGCCCAACCCATATAACAGCACCAGCTATTTTCAAGTCAGTATCTACACGTATTGGCTTCTTCAGAACCATCTTATCAACAGAAGCAGTAACCTAACAAGAGAGGCCTCGTTGTGCTATCATCATTTGAACAGTGCTGGTAAAAAAGAAGAAGAGACCATGCTTAATACATATACAGTATAACCATCTTATACTGAAAGTTTTGATCATCTTTTGTACTGCTTGTTCATTTTGTGATTAATACAAATTTTAAGTACTGTTAGAAAAAGGTGCAGGTAAACATGTGCAGATATGAAACTAAAGAAAACATTTAAAAAAAATGACAAAAGTAAGAGTACGGTGCATTCAAAAGGAATTGAAGACTCTAACAGGCAAATAGAGTTTCAAAACACCCATAACTGTGGTCCAATTGTACAGTGCAATTTGAAATGAACTTTTGAAATCTAGGAAAGCATTTATTGAATAAAGGAGGTTACTGGAAAGTTGTATGAAAATGCATATTGTGCAAGCCAATTAGATTTAAAAATCAACATACAGTTAGCTAGCTTGTCAGCATGAAATTCACCTTACAGTAATGTGTAATAGATATGATAAAAGGTAATGACAATTCCAAGAATTTTGAATGCAAATGCTATAAAGGCTGAACATATACCATAATATATTCCAAGTTTCTGAACCAGACCATCTCTCTCTGAGCACGCTAAACGAGTTCATTTTTCAAGAGAAACAAGTTGAGACAATTTCTTAATACTGTTTGTGCAGTAGAATTGTATCTTACCAAGCTGATTAGCCACAAAGAACAAGCGTTCATTTTATGAAAACATGATCCAAGAGAGAAAAGAAGCAATAAAAACAGGTTATATCTGCCTTTAAAGCAAAACTCAATTAAAAATTCAATCTACCAATTCACCACATGTCCATTATATTAACTCAAATTACTCTTTTTATACAAAAGGCTGACCCTTCAACCAATATTAGCCTCCAGTCTATTTAATTAGCAACTACTAATCTTCTTATAATTACCAAACTATCTTTAGAAACATTAACACCATAAATATTTTGATAGAACAATTTGAAATAATTTTTTTTTTTTCTTTTTCGGAATGAACAGTATGAAGTAAAATTTAAGGTTGCAAATGATAAAACCCACAAAATATGTAGAATTAGGTATTTAGATCGTCAAAAGACCTTTGAAACAAGCAACAAATCATCTGAAGCAGATAACTAGGCATGAAAGAAGACCTGCGTGGAGAAGTAAAAAGTGTGTATGGTTTGCTCCATAAACTATTTTTCCCCACTGTTTCTGAATGGTAACATGCAAACATCACAGTTGAAGTGTTTGGATGCAGAATTCAACATAAAATCAATGCAAACATCTGCCATAGATTTTTTATGCAAAATAGTCAAACAGTTCCTAGTGCTGCAATTTTGACAATTCGATATCAATCAACTGTTCATCCAGATACCAACCTCCTAAAGACAGACAAGAATTTGTTGTAGAATTGACAAATGCTCATTATAACAATCATAAAAATTCCAGGTTCCAAGTCATTTAACACTAAGTTATATGGATATAACCACCCAAAAACACAAAGAATATTAAAAAATAAATTCGCATGAAATAAAACTAGAATTGAAAAAGCCCACATGGGTGGGTACCTTCACGGCAATGGTACCAGCGAGGGCATCCAGATCTTCGAGCAATTTGCCGATCCGGACCTCATTCCATGGATCCCTATACTGCTCTCTGAGAATATAATCATTAGAGAAGTTATAGAGAATGCTGATCCGGCTCTGTGACGGGGTCTTGGTGAGCAATTGACTCTGAGGAGGGGCGTCATTGTCAGGGTCGAGAAGCTTCTCAAAGATGCTCGACCGAGCTTCCCAGAGCGCATTGGTGACTGGGGAATGGTACATTCCAGGCCACAGGCTAAGGGGCTTTCTCATAACTGAAGAAGAAGACAGAGTCTCGGAAGGAGGAGAGCTCTCAAAGGGAGATGTGAATGTGGAAAAAACAGGGATGGGACTTGGAGAACTGGGCTCCATTTGATCAGTATTAGATGGAATTGAGTTACAGAAATTTAAAAAAGAATAACAATCTAAGAATCAGTCTGGGTAGTTTTGCCGCAATAGTGGTCGACTTTTTTCCTGGTTTTTTAGAGGTTGAGGTTAGGATCTTTGATGGGCTTCTGGTGAGGGAAAAGTTCTGATCTGTATGAAATTTAGGAAGGTTGTCAGTAGGCCATGAGGATGAGCATGGGTGGTTTTCTGGTTGGGTCGTGGTGGTTTTGGAGTCAAGTGGAGAAGACTTTAGAGATGGAGAATGGTTTCACCGTTTAGTAGGTGGTTTCATAGCTTTTGAATTGATAATGTTTTTAATATGGAATTGAATATATTTTATTTTATCAAATTTCAAAGAGAAGTTAAGAATATGTTAAAAATAGTGAACCATCACTCACTTTAAGCGTTTACTTTTAAAGTAATAAAATAAATAATTAAATTATTAAAACACTGGTTTTTAATCAAATTCAAAAAAATAAGATTTCCTTTTTTTAGAATATTAAATTTCCTTTTAAATGGGAATTTCTTTTGTACATTTTAAAGCATCATATCAACATATTTTTTAATTTATCAAATTTCAAAATAAGTTATCTAATTAATTTATATCAAAGAAACCCTGCACTTAAATTAAGAAAAACTATGATTTCAATTTGAGCACAAGTGTTTTTTATATATCAAACAACATTTTACAATTTATTGAAATATTTTTTAATTTTTTTAATATCTAATAATTTTCTTTCATTACAGCTGCGCCAGATATTTAAAAATAAAAAACAGCTCACAAGAGTCCAGCGACGACACTAAAAAAATCTACCAAACAAGTTGGAAGACTTGCCTTTTCTGAGTCGGTAGAGCGGAGAGAAGACTACTTTGACTTTCCAAATCTGACTCAAGCAATGTAAATAATATAAAATTATAAATTAAAATAGAAGAGCCATATACACACCACGAGATCTCTTCCTACGTACCCATTTTCTAAAAGTTAAGAGAGAGAAATTTTCTCTTAATTTTTTAGGTATAATTTTTAAAGTTCAAAATTATACTATTTTTATTTAAAATCAGGCTCAAAATTTATAAAATTAAGAGTAGATGAATTTTAATAATTTATTTGTAGAAATCGGTCGAGAAATGAGTTCGTCTGAAAATCTAACTCACAACCCACTTCTCTGACAAATTTTTGAATTTCTTCGAACAATTTTTTTGCGTAGGTGGATCACATCCTCCAAATGATTTTTTTTGTTTTGGTGGATTTTTTTAGTAGAAGAGCAAAAGGGTAATTCCCATCAACTTTTGAAAACGGATATATAGAGAAAGATTTTCTGAGTGTCTAGATAGCTCTCCATTGAAATATGTTAGTGTTTTGATTATATATAGTCATTAATTCCTAACAAGACTAATGTTCATTGTATTTGTTAATAAGCTTTTTAAATTACTGTCGACGTATACATCAGTTTTTTAGGTGCACATTGTCGACACATCAGTTTTTTAGGTGCACATTTAAACACCAGGGTTTTCTGTTATTAGACACCAATTTTCAAATTTTCGAGGATAAATTACACTTTTGCCCTCCTGCGTTTTATCCTTCAGACGATTTTTCTTTTTATTTTTCAGTTCCTTCGAATTATTCGACTGCACAGTCGAATCATTTGAAGGATCCTTCGAACGAATGAATGTTATGATACACTAAAATTCTTTAAAAATTTTAAATAGTAAAATATTTTTAAAAAAGTAAAAAACAAAAGAAAAGAGATAAAAAAAAAAAAGGTACCTTGACGGCAATAGCAACAGCAAGGGCGTCAAGGTCTCGGAGCAATTTTCCAATCCTGACCTGATTACATGAATCTCGGTACCGCTCTCTCAGAACATAATCCTTAGAGAAATTGTACATGATGCTGCTCCGACTGTCCGATGGCGTCCTCACCCGCAATGGGGCGTCTTTGGCAGTGTCGGAGGTGGTGGTGCACCGGACTTCCCAGAGCAGGTTGGTCGCGGGGGAAGTGTACATTCCGGGCCAGAGGCCAAAATGCTGTGTGGTGGTGGTGCTGCTGCTGGAAGTAGACTTGTCCAAGGGAGGAGAGGTGGAGTTGGAGAACACTTGTTGGGTGTTTATGGATGTAGAAGAGAAGGGTCTGGGTGCCAGTACTTGAAGTGGGATTAATAAGATAATTTTGTTCTGATTACGTATTAATGGTGGTTTTCCGGCAGCCATGACGGCCGTCGAGATGATGGAGAGCGGTGGTTTCATGTTGATGGCTTGATAAAACGTAAATCGACTGTAGGAAAAGCCTGAACCTTCTCTCCTTTTAAAGGAGTTTTAAATAAATAGGAAAGAATTGGAAAAAGAAATATTTATATAGAAAGAAATCAATTGCGCAGTCTCTCAACCATTAAAGGAAAAAAGATAGGTATAAAAATTAGCAGCTACGTATAGTCTGCCGAAAAGTATCCGTTAGTATCAGCCAATATGGTATACAATTGCTAATATTCAATTTTTTTATTTTCTATAGAAAAATAAGTTCTCAGTTTGAATCTTGGATTTTAAGAAGGACTTTTAAGTGTGGAATATACTTATTCATTCGAACATTTTTTTTCATTTAAATTTGTTCATTTCGTGCTATTTTCATCAAATTTTTAATCTTTGCCCTAAGACAACCTCAATCTTGGAGTTTTTTTATGAAAATAACTTAACTTAAATGATATTGAGTGTTATGGAATTAAATCGAGGTGCTTAGTGTCATTGATATAGATTTTAAGTTGTTTGTGTGATTTCTATTTTTTCAAAAAAAAAAAAAAACCATTACATCTAAGTTTTCTAAGATATTTCAATTTTAAAGTTTCTTGTGAAAAAATTTAAAGAAATATTAATCAAACTTTATAAAATTAAATAGTCTTAATATGATTTGTATAAATATTCAAATATTTTCGTAAAATTCAGCTTATAATCTTATATTCAAATATTTTTATGATTTTAAAAAAAATAATGAATTGTAATGAGAGATACACGTCTCCTCATATTGATTTTCATTTTTTAAATTTTCACATTTTCAATTATTTAAAATATACTTTTTCCACATCAAAATTTCTACTCTTCAAATTCTGATACTCATTAAAAAAAACCTTTTCAATTTTCTCTATTTTTCTATATTTTTTTCTGAATTTATATTTTTATTTATTTATTATACAGGTAATGGGCCAATTACTGCACAAAACATATTTCCACCAGCCGCGTAATGCCACTGAGTCAAATTCAAAAAAGCAGGTTCATTACCAACCGGTCAATGCCCGAATTTGCAGCCTTATGATTAGAATCGATGGCCTGGAAAAATAATTTGGGCATCAATACTTTTTACTAAAATAGAAAACAGTATCAAATTTTCCCTTTAATTTGAAATTGTAAAAGTATAAAAAAAGCAAAATAAAAATTTAATTAATTAATCACAATTAAATAGACAATGGAAACGGTGCCCTATATTAGTAAAAATACCGGAGCCCAGCTTGAGGAATACTACTTTTCAGAAGGGAAGACTTTAGCATTCACCGGTGAATTTCACAACTTTGCTATCAAGAATTTTGTAACAGGTTTTGACCGAGGGATCGATGCACAGATCGCACAGAATGGATCCCTTGTGAAGAAGAAGAAGAAGAGAAGGGAAAAAAAAGGAAAGGTACATAAAACTTAATTTTATTTCTTCTGGGTCTTGGGTTCAATCTCTAATGATCAGGCGCTAGGGCCATGTTCTACTCCTCTCTAAAATGACCAGACATCCTACATTAATTTGGCAAACAGGTTGTGAATCGACGAACAGTCCTGTGCGTTACACCAACAATGGGATCCAAGATGTGTTGTTCAAACCCATATCCAATGAAGAGAAGTAGAGAACACTAATTCTACAGATATATTTACACAACATAGAACCAGTATACAAAATATAAAAATACAAATGTGAAACTCGACTCTGCTCCAAGTTAACTTATCAGCTATGGAACATGAAGAAAAAAAAAGGAACAGATTTTAAGTTAAGGAACAATTGGATGAGCAGAGCCGAGTGTCAGCCAACTAGAATTACAAGGCGATTTGTGTTGATGTGTGCCCTTTAAAGGTTCAGAATTCTGATTTCAATAACTTCACTCTGGGTTGAATATTGATTTTTTCAAAGGGGTTCTCCTGTTCGACATGAATGTAGTCCCTCGTTTTCAGAACCTGCAGGAAAGTACTCGATCAATGTACTAGAACCAAAATGTCATAAGGATTAGGGTGCAATTGAATGAAGAGAAATGATCATTGTAAAAAAAAACTTATGACATGCTTTCCACCCGCTATGCAACAAAAGAAACTAGTGGGGCCTTCAAGTATAGTCTATCTACTCCCCTGTCAAACCTGCATCCAACTCTTTTCCTTTCAAAGCCATTTAGAAATTGGTGACTCCATCCAAGGTCAAAAGTGTGCTCTCAAGTAACCTCCTTAGAACAAAATCCTCAATCTTGATAATCTAAAATCTAGAAATTTTGCCTCACCCAATATGTGTTATTGGTATTCATTCAATATATGCAGTTACGTGTGGTCTTTGTTGGAAGATTCAGCAATCTGTTGATCACTTGTTCATTCCTTGCACTTTTGTATCCCCTACGTGGTCTTGTTATCAATCAGTCCTCCCAAACTCTCATTTGATGGGATTCTCTCAAGGAAAGGCCAACACTATCATAATTGGTACCTTTGGCAATTGTATATGCAGTCTGGAAAAGAACAAGTGAATATTAAGGACAAAGAGTCTTCCAGAGCTTGTGTGATGACAAGAGCAAGCTCAACATTATCCAACATATCATGGTGACACCAGTTTTTGCAAAGTATTCAGAATATCAGCTTACAGAAAATTGCACTCTCAAATCCCAGTACTGTTTTGTAGTGTAGTAGCCTATATCTATGCTTTGTATAACTGCTTCAGGTGACTTGAGCCACTTGCCCAACATTTCTTCGGGTGGTGCTCTCAGATATGTTGACTCTCTCTATACATCAATTATAAATTGGTAGCTTCATTTCTTCGGGTGGTGCTCTCAGATCTGTTGACTCTCTCTATACATAAATTATAAATTGATAGAAGCTACCGTTGTCTCCAATATATATGTGCGTGCGTTTGTAGATATACACAATAAAAGGTGCATCAAATTGCATCTTCATAGGTATGACAAATGTCCAAGAATTGAAGACAACCTAATTAGTCCTTTTTAGTCCACTTGCTTAAGTTGCAAAAGAGTGCAACAACTCCTCCCAACATCAAAGAACACTACATAAATTTAGTAGCCAACTAATTTTTGCCTATTCTCATTGATGCTGGTTAGACAACAATCCAAAAAAATACTCAAGTAGATGAATAAGAATTGCCAATCAAAAGGTTATGAAAGTTAAATAGGCATACCAATGTCTCAAAAAACATCCTCGACGCTTCCTTTCGAGTTTTACCAGCTAAAAGGTTGTCAACAGGAAGGTTTTTCATTCCACGTCCAGCTTCATTATCAAACAAGGATCTCAGGTACCTCGCAACAGACCTTAAAAAACAAGCTTCGTTGTGTTAAAAACAATAAGGTAAAATACCTAGCAACAAAGCTAGATAGAACTGTGACTGGAAAAATGACCGTCTCCAGATATTTTCCAGATATGCTTGGAAAATAGGAAAGAAATTGATTAAGCAACTAATAAAAAACAAATTATCAATGAAAATAAAGAAAAATAACATATTACATGCCAGGGTAAATGCAGCAACAAATGAATCACGAACCTACCTTGTGCGAGAGGACCATCCACTGTTATCAATAAACCGGTTTTCTTCAGCAGCTGGTGCATTGTTATCATCCTCTTCCACAGGTTCTGCCTCATCATCCACATTCAAGAACTCTGACACATGAACAGAATCACATCAAAGAAGATATTATAAACCAGACCATCTGATCCCAAAACATACACGCCATAAAAATCAATCTTCAAAAAAAGAGAGTCAAAATTTATATATATAACAAGGACCTTCTAAGAACAGTTCTCCTCGTGGGACCTTGTTGATAAGAGGTAAAAAACCTTTAGAATCGTGTTAAGGCCTCTTGAGTCTTAACATACTTAAAGAATTTGCATTTTTAACCCTCCAAAAAATTGCAATCTGTACATTAACCCCTCCAAAAGAAAATTCCTGGTTCCACCCTTGCATGTGATAATCTTAAAAAATGTTGTGAAACTCGAATCGTATTGGAAAATCGGTTTAGGGTGTGAATCACGAATCGTGTATCGGAAATCATAAGATTCATATGTTTTTCTAAAATTATTATTTGTACTACAATTACATATAACATGACATAGAATAATAAAATGATCAAATTTTAACAATCCACACAAATTTCTAAAGCCATATCCACAAATTTGATATTTATCATACATCATAAATAACCATCTACGAAAATAAGACAAAAATATCTTGATATGAGATTTAAATATAAATATCAAGTATAGATACATTTAAGAAATCAGCAAATAAATCAACAACATTTAAAATTTTAAATAACCATAAATAACATCCATCAAATTTTTTTTTTTTTTTTAACATTACAACTATTATTTTTAAAATGGATACAAAGACTGAACCCAGAAAAAAAAAAAAAAGAGATTAGTTTGTTGCTAAAAACTAATAAGAAATTAGTAACAAAAAAAATTAGTAAAAAACTAGTGAGAACACTTCTCATCTTATCAAATAACCCTTAATAAGAGGAAAAAAAAAGAGACCCAAAAACAGTGCCTGCTGACGGCAACACCCAGATACAATATTTTTTTCATATTGTTATTTTCTTTAATATGACAGAAATTATTTTTTTTACTTAAAACAGACTTTATAATAAAATCAATAACCCTTAATAAGAAACAGTCCCGAAACAGGGCCTGCCCGACATCCAGCGCCTGAACTTCTCACACTTGAAGAGGAAACACACAAGCTGGTCAAATGTTATCATTACAAACAGAAGGTCCTCTATCTGTATATATATATATCTCTAGGAAATAGGTCCCAACTCCTATTTGTGCTAAGACCAAGTCAAATGCATAGCCAAATCCTGAAACATGTCACTTATGCAACGACTGAGACAATTCTAGAATCTCCTATAGAAAATTCCACAATTGTCTACATCATACTGTTCAAAAATATTCCTTGTCTCCATAACAACCTACCATTCTCATGAACAATACATATGCTGTATGCCAAATAACTACGATCTGGTCGTTATCATATATATTTTTTACAAACTTGGTCATCATCATCCAAAAGAAAGGGAGAGAGCTCACCAAGACTGATTTGGTTAATAGGTTTATATGATAAGACAGTCAAAATAAAGCCTCGATAAGATGAAAAATCAAACAATGCCCAGTTTGTTAATAGGGAGAAAGAACAAGAGTATTCCCACAATCTAGAGTAGGGGCAGAGCAGTTCGTTTTCTATTCTTTCTTTTCAAGAGAGGAGGATCTTTAATTGGTTCTCGTTGTTAGGATAGAATTACAGGTACTGCAAAGGAAGTTAAAACCTCAGAACTGCACAAACCACATAATCACCGTGACAAACAAGAAAGTGGCGCACTTACAGCATGCCCATGTAAACCTCCAATCCTTCACTACACTATCTGCTAGCCTTTGGGGACAAAAGGAAGCCCAATGGACCTCACTGAAGGATTCAGCGAAAGCCCCATCACAGCTACCATATCGACCAATTTCTTACATCCTACGAACATCAATTGAACCACTACTGCATTGGATGAACCTACCAATTGATTTGTATGAATGGGACACCATACTGAAAGTTTAGAACCCCTTGGTCTAGAGTCATCCTTCTCAGTTTTTGATTCACATGAAAGAGAACTTCAAATTTGTACAGATCTATCCATGTACCAAAACAGAGACCATAAATAGTTCAGGCTCCATGTGAAAAAAATGAAAACACAATGGCAGATTCACAAATCACTATCCATCAGTTTAACTTTGCTACATAACAAAATGATAACACAATCTGCTTCTCTAACAACCAGCACATCTAACCATGGAAGTGATATATAAAAAAGGAAGGTTGCAGCACAGCTGTGGAGTAAGAATTGCTTAAGGAGGTTTATAAAATTTTCCACTCAGATGGAAAGTGGGTATGTAGGAAAATCAGATCCACCCATTTACCACAGATATTATTTTCTGGAGGGGAGGATGGCAGATCTCGTGCTGAAAATGGAAGGAATTTTCAGAGCTGCACACATTCAAAACCCACTTTCAGCAGTGTACATTCATTTTGCACACAAACATAAACCATTTCTGCATGCATGGACAACATCAGCTGGATTTCAAGGGCCTTATAAGGTGAGCCGGCACCCGATTTGGCATGGTAAATGGGAGTGGAATTCTGCAAAAGTACCCTAAAAGCATTTTTTGACATAATTACTGTTTTCTTTTTGAAAGATTTTGTCATAATTACTGTTAATGAGATTAATAAAGAAAACCCCACTGAACATCATGTTAACTATTGTAAACACATCTTTCCACAGATACAAAATTGGACAAAAAGAAATAACCATATAAATTATTAGCAGACATTAGCATTTGCCTGGGAAAGAAACATACACACCTGTATCATTGTCATCCAATATGTAGCCAAAATCCTGCCCAGAGAAGTTACGAATTGAAAGGGTCAGCATTGGAAAAATCTTAGGAAAACCGAAATGGATGAGATAAGACCATGATGATGAGATTAACGATTATGATGATACCACCCCCAGCTGAACTGCCCCATTAAATCATATATTTACAAGTGGCATATTAAACAAAACATGGATAATTGGAAATTTTACTGAATAGCAATGCAAAATATCATGTCCTCATCATTGTAACCATTATTGCACCATTTCTAGTCGGCACTTGCATGTATATAGTATGTACACGTACATATTAAACAAGCTAAAAGAGTTGGTAATTGTGAGTGGTAATTCTGCAAATGACGGTGCATAGATCATCATCACCATCATTGAAGCCATAAACTTAGCAAACACTTTTTTCTTACTTTTCAGAAAAGAAATTCAGAAAAGAAAAAAAAAGTCATTACATGCATCATCATACATGTACTTTTATGTGTACGCATCTGTACTCACCTAATAAGGTGAGAAATTTCATGCATCAACTACATGCATGTATGCATGTTTATCTTGTATGTAAACATGCATCCAGGTAGTTTAAAAATTGAAATCAGACAATTCAGAATTCAATCATATAAAGAAACTCAGCAAGTTTTTCCAGTTTTTTTTTTTTAAATACAACTTCAGCAAATCTGACCAATTCAACTTGAAATGCAATCAAGCATGACTAAATTAGGTTCACCCACCGAAGTTCTCGAGTCCTTAAACTATGTACATCAATGCAAATGCGCAGATCACCATGAAGCTATACAGGTTTGCAGCATGTGTCCATATAGTAATTCTGCTGTGCTATGTGAACTTCCTACTTGCAGTCACACATGATACATCATGCCAAGTGCAGAGATTGAATCCGCTCAGAATGGTCAAATACTCAGAGGTAGATCCACCACATAGATCAGTTCAATAATCAAGTGGCTTACATATTTATATTAAAAGTAGATCACTGATTGCTTTCATTCAACTGGTCATGGTTTTTGTACGTGGCCACCTACCAAATTCTTTCATTGTTCAAAACTTGTGTGGACGATGAGGTCCACTTCATGATAGAAATGTTTTTGGACCACACTTAACAAAAACTACGATAGCCATCAAAGGGGTGCCTTAGATGAGCCCAGTGTCACGCATCGATTTCTTGAGACTCAAGTTCCGAGTAGCATGACCAAGTTGTTGGGGAAACATGGAACAAAAGCTAAGAACAAGAAAATTTGTAGAGACTAAGAGGGTCACAGGAGTCTAGAGGAAACAGAAATGGTCAAGTAGTTTCTACAAAAGACTATCAAACTGTATAGAGTCCTCTGGAGTTGAATAGAAGCCTCTAAAAAAGTGCAGAGCTTGGTAGAAGTATTCTAGAATTGTGTAGAGACGTATAGAGTTGAATTAGAAGTATTGAGTTGTAGGAGTCTAGGTCTAGAAAACCATAGAAGGTTGGTGTGTAGTGAAGAGTGTAGGAATGTTCTAGAAATAGGTCTAAAAGATTCATAAGTTGTAGACGTTTGCAAGTGTCTCAAATCTAGCCATAGATGTGCTACGAGCGCAAGTATAAATGGGGTTTGGGGTCTCATTCGTAATCCTTGTAGAAGAAATTTTTGAGCATTTGAGTAAATAAATCACATTTGCTTACTCATCTCTTTTCTCTCATTCTTGTGTGCGTGTGTGAAAAAGTGGGAACTTTGGGATGAGAAACCTTGCTGCAAAAAGGTGAACAAATTGATCAAGGCCGACTCACTCAGTAAAAATGACATCAGTGAGTGCAACACAAGCTAGAATCCAAGGGCAATTAGATAGGTCCAAGATACTTAGACTCCGGATCCATTTTGTCCCTAGCCTCACTCTAGGGCAGGCTCGCTCACTTAAAATCGCAAGGTTATAATCAATTTTTAGTTTTTTATGTATAAAGGACGTGGGTATGCTTTGTAAGACACGAACTTTGGGAATCAAAGTGAAGCTCAAGTTTAAGTGAAGTTTAGAGAGAGGTCTCCAAGTTATTTTCAAGTAAGTTTTCTCTTTGAATTTAGTTTCTTAGACTTGTTTTGAATTAAATTAATTGCATGCATTTATAATTCAGCACTTAGTTCAATTGGATTACTAAGTTGGAATTGCTATTTTAATTTAATTCAATCGAGCGAGAACTAGTTCATTATAAACTAGCTTTTCCTTAAGGTTGTAGGGAACATTCCCCTTTCGGAATGGAGCAATATTTGGTTGACATGAATCAGTCTTCGATTTTATCCATGTGGACTAAAAACGGTTCTTAACACTACCTAAGGCTACATCACAAATAATATGTAGGAACTTTAAAACTTTGAAAAACTGGGTGAACTAAGTGGTTCAATGGCTTGACCATTCAACTCGTGGATCGACCAAACAACTCGACAGAATGACCAAGTGATTCAGCAAATCCATCATAAAATCAAACAAAAATCAACCAAACATGTCTAGAACGAGTTTCGTGACTAGCAGCCTACCAAAACAAGTAGGATGCAACTCAATCAGATAACTTGACCCACCTGGACATGACTGAAGATTGCTGTGGTTAGATCAAAGATCACCGGTTTGGGGTCGAGTCAACACCCAATTTGAAGACCCAAGATTTTCTTGGTCAGGTCAAGTTAAGGGGAAAAAACCCAAGACCCAACTTGCAATATTGTAACATATTGCATAATATTTTATATATAATAATATAAAGACACTTTATAAATCCTAGACATCTTAGCGTTAATTCCCTTCTTATATAATTATATGAAGACATTTTATTTCTTCCAGTTTTGAGATCTTTTCTTTAAAGATAACCATTTTATTCACAAAAGAAAGAGAACTTTACAAAAAGCAAACCACAAAACCGGGCAAAAAAAGCCCGCCAACTCCCCACCCAAAAAAGATTGCAAGAATTTGTTTTCAACTTCCGACGACATTTCAAGACCTTGTCTAGGTAGATCATCAACTGCAGAGTTTGCAACTCTAGGGACCTACAAAACATTAAAACCATTCAACAAGATTGACTGTCGAATCCTGGGATCTATCATTGTTCCCTTTTTTTTCTTTCTCCAATAGTCATTAGTTTTGTTGTAATCTATTTAAAGGGTCAAGTTTTCGGATCTCAGATATTTTTCTCAATTCAGGTCGGTCTCAAAAAGATAGTTATTTCAAGTATCTCACATCAAGTCAGTTCCAAAATTTGAAAATCTTGTTGGAGGTGGGTTAACATAAACCTGACCCCGCCAGAATTGCACCCCTATAAACTAGCAACTCCAATCACCAATGTGTAAAAATGCACATTTGCGCTTTTTTTTCCTATTGGAAAATGGCACATGCCAAATTAAACTAAACAAGTGGCTTTTAGTTAGAAGTTTATACTTTTTTTTGAGCGGTTTTTCTTTTTGGGCGGTAGTTAGAAGTTTATACTTATATAATATTAATAGCATAAAGAGGGTTCTCCTGTATACCATGGTTTACTACATCATTCAACTTTATTAGAGCTTTGTTAGGGTACAAAGCCAATTAAAAAGCCTTTTTTCAAGTTCAAACAACACACGTACATATAGATGTATGCACTTTTGGATGTACCCAAGAAATCTCTGACAAAAAATATGTATAAAACTTAAAAAATTTGACAGGCGGCTCAACAACCAAGGGAATCGATGGATCAACAGAGCAATCCAATGGGCCAAGCAAGTGACTTGATGGATGGACCAGGTAACTCAGTAAATCAACCAGGCAATGACACAAAACTAAACTAAACTCATTCAGAACAAGTTCAACATAGCCAAGTGACTAACTGGCCTACCAAACAAGTGGCTTCAGTCGCCAATGAGTAAGTCAACACATGCATATCCATGTGCAAGTGAACAAGATAAACTAAAGGAACAAATCCAGTTAACTCCACTAGAAAAATGAAGGTAAAAACATCAATCATGATTGTTAAAGTGGATAGGAAAAAACTAAATAAATAAAACAAGAACAGATGACAAGTTCAAAACGTGAAAAAAAAAAAATTTTGAATAATTATCCAATAGTACAGAACTTACAGTAGAATCTCCCACAGGAGAACCAACTGTGACTGGCATTTCCATATCCAAAGCACTTTGCTGGTTGCCATCTTCAAATCCTGGACCTTCAACATTCAATGGAGCATTTTCTATTTCAGGATGGGGCTGCACTGGACATGATGGAGCAATTTGAGGCGCCTCCATAAAAGGACCACTGGAAAGAGGCTCTCCCTCATCATTTGTCACCTTTTCTGCTACAATATCATCAACCACAACCTCCGACTCCATGTCTCGGATTTCACTTGTGCCCATGTTGTTTGTGACTACAGCCATATCAATTAACCCATCACTTTCCAAAACAACATCTGAAATATGAAGAGTTGCGTTTGGGCTTAAAGAATCTGCTAGCACATTTGCTGCAGTTTCCACCGAACAGTTATCCGGTAGAAGAACCAAGGTCTCCTCATTTGCAACCTCACCAAGGACATGATGTGAATCATGAGACAAGCACGGTGGCACAAGATCAACTGAAATACCATCTTTAGCTTCTTCCAACATGGTTTCACCTTTCTCAACAGATGTACCATTGCCCAGAATCACAGTTTCATGATTTGCATCAATGGTTTCAACTGCTCTATTCGCATTATCTGTGATAGTAATATCTTTTTCATTGAATGAATCATCAATTAAATGCAGAGCTTCACCATTCATTTCCCTAGGGCCATCAGCAGTAGGGTCAATAACTGATTTATGATCTGGAGAAAAGCACAATCCATCATTCTTCTGAGGAGCTGTCAGCATAACATCATATTCGCCCATCAATGATGACTCATTCCTAAAATCAACTGATGCACCGTAATCATCACCAGGAAGAGAAGCACTCATCGTGGCCATCTCAGAACCAATAGCATCAGTATGATTTACCACGTTGCTAACACCTTTGTCACACGCCTCCACTTCCATGGAACCTTCTACTAGCACTTTATTATCAGCTCCAATGGAAATAGCATAATCAGATGGTTGATTCTCAGCTTGTATAACTACTATCTCAGAAGGTTCCGTCATTGTACCATCATTTTTGTCTGGCATATCTGTAATAGATCTGTCTCTCTCTTCCAAACCAGTTTGTTTGTTAAGCTCCAGCCTTCTAGAAAGTTCCGGCTCCTCTATAGCTTCAATTGAAGACAGTTGTGCATCAGTAGGGCTCACCCCAATCTCAGTCAGATAAAATGTTTGATTCTGCAAACCAGCCAGTGTTGTTGATATATCTGAAAAGACAACAAACAAAAGTAAATAATCACAATCTCTAGAATTTTCATTAAAAAAAAATTGCATCAAAGATGGAATTCAAAATCTAAATAAACACTGTAAGAATACCCCTCCAGAAATGTCCATGTGTGTGAGAAGTAGGGAGACAATGGCTGTCCACCATGGGGCACCGTTGATGAAAGTGGATGAATAGATTACAGCTGGAGAACTGCACCAATGGGCCAATTATAGCACTAATTTGTCCCAGGAAGTGTGATGGCCTGTACCAAATGGAGGAGGGGAAAACTCCTTGTGCGTGGATTGAGAGAGAGAAAATCGCCAGAACGGCGCTGGTAGTGTGGAAATTGTCCGACTGTCGCTTTTGACTGCTGTCTGGATCCTGGATTTAAGTAATACTCTCCCTTCTCTCAGTATGAGGCCTTTTGGGGTGTGTATGGTAGCACATCCCAATGCAAAACCTTGAGGGTGTGGGCTCCATGTGTTGCAAACGGGGCTGAAGCCATGGACTGCAAATGGGGTTGAAAGCCCCTACTACCAAAAGAGGACAATATCGTGCTGAGCAGGGAAAAGTCATTACAGATAGGTATCAGAGCCGAGGATAGCTCTAGTCCCAGGTGGGGAGATTGTGATAGCCCGCACCAAATGAAGGAGGGAGAAAACTCCATGTGCATGGATTGAGAGAGAGAATTGCTAGAATGGCGATGGGAGTGGAAATTGTCCCACATTGCCAGTGACTGTTGTCCGGATCCTGGATTTAACACTCTCCCTTCTCTCAGCATGAGGCCTTCTGGGGTATGTGTATGGGTGCACATCCTAATGCAAAACCTTGAGGGGTGTGGGCTCCATGTGCTACGATGGGGCTGAAGGCATGGACTGCGAATGAGGTTGAAAGTCTCACAACCCAAAAAGGACAATATCATGTTGGGCGGGGCAAAGTCGTTACAGGAAGTCATCATAATTGGAAGCCTCATCCCCTCTATCTAGAATGTAAGTGCCCTTCTAAATGTTCTGCAGGTGTTTCCGATGTTCTTTGATTCCAATCTTCTATTTACATTCCCAAAATTGACTAAGCATCCTATGATGCCGGGACACAGCATGGATACGACAAAGACACCATCGATATGATAGGGAAATGGATTTTATGCAGAAAAATAAATTGTCCGACATGGACATGCAGGTGCCCAACACGGACACATGGCCTACATTGAAGTGTCCGTGCAACATAAGAGCATCTAATCATGCCATTTTAGGGTCTTTGCCTATCACATGAATGCTTTCCCTATCCATCCATCAACCCTCAGGAAAGAGCCCCAAATGGCAATGAAGCAGGTACCCTACATCTATGTGTGCGTTTTTGTTGAGATACTTTCTGAGTCCTTACTCCATGCATAGTAGAACATGGAACCCACCTGGACCACCTTTCCACTCATTCCGCACTTACACCCACAAAGCCCCTATAAAGTGAAACCCCATTTTCATGATTCAAACTTTATACATGGGGCCTTAAAAAGCATACCTACAATAATGCAATCAAGGTTGATATTTGGTGTACCCCTACTAATCCATGTAACTTTTCTATTCTTCTCCTTTTACATGAATACAGCTGAGCCCAACATGGAGCTCAAATGGAGTTCGTGGCTAAAAGCTTACAGATTAAAATTACTAGAGAATGGCCACATCATGCCCAAAACACATAATGCTGGTTCAAAATTTGGTGCGTGGAGCTCTCCTCCAAAAACCCAACCCAATTGATCACCTGCCTCAGTGTGTAGGTATTTATAGATACACACCCCACTGTTTGATCCTAATCAGTGTGGCTTCATGCTGTAGAAAGGACAATCAACTCTAAACAGGTGGTTGGAACATGTTGATTCAAAAGTGTCTCAATCCAAATGCAATCAAACTTGGGGTATGAAAAATACATGGAGAACTAAGTAATTTGGTGGATTGGCACTAGGTATGATGCTTAATACAAATAGTTTGTAGAACTGGCATACAATTATGATCCATAATGAATTCATGTATCTATGTATGGATTTGTGTGTATACATATATATGTATGTACATGAGAGAGAGAGAGACAGATTTTCCAGTGGGGATGAAAAGGCACAATACTTGCACACTGTATCGCAGCAAGTACCATTTGAAAAATGAGCTTACCAGTAAATAAGGGTTCACTGAATATTTCCTCTTCTGAAAGATATTTTTGAATTATCCAAAACTCCTTTCGTGTACAAGGAACCTTCCTTCTTATGCGCCGTATGTCTTCAGTGTTTGTCAATTGTTTCCGGATTACACTGAGAAAGGGGAAAAAAGATCAATTATGTCAATATAAATATATGGTTTCTAGAAATGAACACAACCATATGCAGCATTCTAACTTCCATATGTGGCTAGCTTCAATAAGAAAATGAAAATATGATTTACCACATTCGAGAAGTACTGAAAAAGATTTTAAACAAGAGAAAAAAAAACTGCCATCCATATGAGTCTGAACTACAAATTATGAGTAAAAAACATGGAGAAGAAGGCATACTCTCCATGCAAGACCATGGTGTCATCCAGAAGAACCTTTCTCTTCATCACCCTGGGGGTCATGCGAGGTCTCTTTGAAGAAACTACTTCCATTGGAGTTGGAGTTGACCTCATTTTCAAAACTGGGGTTCTCTTTCCAACTGGAGAAACAAGAATTCCAATTAGGATTAAAACTTCACATAAACAAATGACAATTGCAAAACTCTCTCTCCAAAAAAAAAAAAAAATAGGCAGTGAATGGATAGGGAAAGCATTCATGTGATAGGCAGTGAAGCAGGTACCCTACATCTGTGTGTGCGTTTTTGTTGAGATACATTCTGAGTCCTTGCTCCAAGCATACTAGAACATGGAACCCACCTGGGCCTCCTTTTCACCCATTCCCCACTTAAACCCACAAAGCCCCAACAAAGTGAAACCCCATTTTCATGATTCAAACTTTATCCATGGGGCCTTAAAACTGGGGTTCTTTTTCCAACCGGAGAAACAAGAATTCCAATTAGGATTAAAACTCCACATAAACAAATGACAATTGCAAAACTCTCTCTCCAAAATAAAAATAAATAAAATAAGCACAGCATTCCCCCAACCACCTCTCTCTCTCTCTCTCTCTCTCTCTCTCTCTCTCTCTCTCTCTCTCTCTCAGTATTTGTGCACATCCTAGGCAATATTCATAAATATACTGATACATGCAAATGTGTAAGACGAGACAATTAGTACCTAGAATGGACGCCAATATATCATTGTCATCAGGAACATATTCTGTGCTTCGTTTAGACCTCAGAACCCCAGCATATCTGGATAAACTCCCATTCTCAAGAACTGGTGTACTCTCCAGTAAACGACGCTTCCTTCCAGAAAGACTACCAAACTTGTCAACGGTTCCCTCACCTGTGACAGCTTTGTCTGCTGTAGACTGTACTAAATAGTTTGGTAAATCAGAAATTTCTGTAGGGGCTGAAAGTAATGTTTCAGGTGCTGGAAATTCTGACGATGCAGAACAGTTTACACCCCCCAACTGATTATCTTTCAGAATTTCTCTATCAAGGCACTCATCTGACTTGCTACTCTCAGGAGGCATCTGTTGTACCACAAGATTTGCATCTGTAAAATCAGCCGAGCAACTGCCTTCACCTGGATAAGTATCAACAGTGAAATGAAATAATGGTAAATTATTCCAATTCCCAAGCTGCAGTTTTCAAGAATATTGAAATAAGTCAACCAACCTTGTATCTCAGCCGAAGGTACATTCGCATGTGGTGCCTCTATTTCCTGTCCAATTGTGCATAATCCTACTTCTGATAAATCAGCAGCATCTTCATATAAAACTCTGCTTCCCAGAGGGCCTGTAATGTGTTGGTTCATTGTTGAGCTGCATGCTTGGAGAACATGTACAGGGCCCAGATTTGCGATAGCTTCTGGATCAGAAATTTTGCCACATTGAACATTCCCAACGTCCTCAATTGTTGGTACACCTGATGATGATGCCTGGCAATCAGTAGTTGAATCATGATTCATGGGAATGGCTTCAACACCCTCAAGGTGTCTATCATAAGATGCCTGTAAATTTGATGTTTCATGTGAACAACCAGGAGATGATGCCGCCACACGAAATGGATCTGCTTGAGTTTCCATAGCCTCTTCATCATTTTTAGATTTGTCAATATAGGGGTTGTCTGACACCTCACTACATTGAGATTTATTTTGTACAGTTTCTTCCATCTCCTGTCCACATTTCAAAGAAAGTTCATTTGAAGTTACTAGATGACTGCCTGAACTCTCAGGTACTTGACAAATGGGTTTTGGTTCAGTTAGAACTGAAGTTGGTGAAGTCACTGACTGGACCATATCTGATGATATGGGACCCACAGGAAAAGAGGGCTGATCCGCTGGGTGCTTTGTTGGCATATTATGTAGGTTACCATTCTCCAAGTTTTGCACAAAATGAGCATCAGTATCACTGACCTTCTCACTCAGAGAAGCACAGTCCAGTGCATGTTTTGCATCTGTAATATGATAATTTGGCCCATTTAATGGATTCTCTAAGTTCAATTCAGACACTGGTTTTTTTGAGTCAATAGCAACTGATTCCAAATGAGGGCTGTCAATGACTCCTGGTAGAAGACCTTCCACATCACTACGTGCTGATGTTTTCTTCAAAAAACTCAAAGCAGGGATGGTTTCTGCCATTAACCCAGGAGTAGATGGGGCCTGAGCAAACTCAGCCAAATCTGGAGTTGGAACATCATCGGGATTATGTGCAAAATCAGTAGCACCTGCGTCAGAGGGACCCTCAATAGGTTCACAGGGAAGAAGCTCTTCATTTAGATCTGGAGTGTGAATTTGGTCATCCTGCTGATGTGCAGAATCATCAACTCTCTTTGAATCCAGAATATTTGAATCAATGTGGTCTCGCTGATTACCAGCAAGGAATTCTGATGGGGCTCTTGAAGTTTCCGCACCATCAATCTCCATCTCTGTCAACACCACTGGTTGAGCAGATGGCTGAGGATCCATACTGAAAGCAGAAAATTCATAAATGTCAATGAGGCAATCAATCTCATCTTCGGGTTAGTGTATCAAAAGCAGAATCAGGTGAATGACATACACAAGTCAAAATACAGACAAGAACTGTTGCAGGTTAGTTAACATGAGTATGGATGGCAACATCATTGCATGATAATCAAGTTACTATTTATCCAAAAAATAAGTAGCTTCAAGTATTAATCATTTTGCACTAACACAAGGGCTAAATATAATAAAATTTCATATCAACGGGATCAGAGAACTGCATCCAATTGAGTACTTGATGATTACAGGTCAGCTAGTCCCACTTTCTCCTAAATACCATTCTCCTGATTTCATGGTGCTAAAACAGAGAAGCTAATATTGAAACAGGCAGTTTCGAGTGCACAAGGTTGTTTCTTTCTTTTCCCAGAATATGTTCACATATACATACACACATGCCACTGTAGTTTTCTTTTTCTAGTTGTCTATCATGCTTTGGTGGTTAGGAATGTCAATTTCGATATCATGTAAATGCTCTTGAAAAGGTTCAGCACATTCAGTGATTTGGACTGCATCTCAAGATCAAAATAAAAAAAATGGATCTCAGCACCACTCCAACACCACATTATTCTCACAGTAAGACCCCCAGTGAGGACACCCTTAACCCAGTATCACAAAAGGCATTCAACTTCTCCCAAGATAACATCCTTATCTCTCCGTGACATGTTATTGAATTGATCCCAGCTCCCCAACAGGTGATATACCCTTCCCAATAGTAGCCATTCAGCCTCTCAATTGTTGAATCCCACCTTCAGACTCATCAAAACCTCCAGACCAACCAGATTCAATTTCAGAATGAATCAAACTGATCTAGTCCTAACAATGTAGGGAAATGTTTGGAAGTTGTTCTCTCCCTCACCCAGAAGCAAATGTTGTATCTTTACAGCAGAAAAGGCAAAAAATGGAAGGAAGAGAAAAGTGTCTAAAGCTGGATTCTATCACAGTAGTCAAGGAGCAAGGCACATGCTAGTGAACCTCATTTTGCTAGGTGCACTTATTTAGATACTTAAAGAATATCTGTAGATTCATTGATTTGTTTCATTATTGCACCAATGTCTACAAAATACAACACTACTCATCAAAGCTCCAAAACATATTGGCAAAGGAGCCTCTAATCACAATATCGAAGTATGTATTACATAAATGCACAAGTAATATCATTTTTTAATTGGATTGTCTAATAAGCTATCAATAATGATTACTCCAAGTTAATTATAATTTTTACTAGCTATTACAAAAATAAAAAGTAAAAAAAATAGGCTTATTATAGAAATGTATCTAAAAATACTAGGCTTAAGAAAGATGAGTATAACTCAAAGCTAGTCAAGGCGCAAAATAGGTCTTAAGCCTAGGCAAGGGCCTAGATGCAACTTTAGTGCACCTTTGATTACTAAAGATTCTACAATGCTGAAAGGGAAGCACTCTTTTGAGCTTGCATCAAGGAAAACAAACCATTTTGCGGCAAAGAGAATCTACTAAGCCTCCAACCAAAACCTAGTTTACCCCTCCCTTCAAACAGAGAAAGAACACATGCATTCATACTTGCTCCATATACCATTTCCTTATCCATTCTCTAAGAACCAGGAAAGGAAAATACTGGCTTTCAGTTTCAACTTTTCAGCAGGAACAGCTGAACCTGATTCAGACAGGTTTTTGATCAATCAAACACGAGAAAAGAGAGAGAGAGAGAGAGAGAGAGAGAGAGAGAGAGAGAGAGAGAGGGCAAAAATGATCAAACTAGGATGGCATTCTTGTCCTTAACAGTATGTCTTCCTAATAGAAGTCTCACCTTCAAAAGTCAGAGTGGTTTCTGACTCATCAAACAGTAAAAGAATCAGAAATGAAGTGTGTGTGTGTGTGTGCGCGCGCGCGCGCGCGGCGTGGGCGTGGGCGTGGGCGTGTGGCGTGGGAGTGTGTGTGTGTGTGTGTGTGTGTGTGTGTGTGTGAGAGAGAGAGAGAGAGAGAGAGAGGAGAGAGCAAATCATCCTAAATACTTGAGCTTGTGTTGTTACTTTAGCATCTTGTATTTATTTAGTCTCATTGTAACAGTATGAATGGTAGAATTTCCATATCTGATCACTTGCCCCGATTTATATTTGCTACATGTTTTAGTTGGCACTGTCGTGAACAGTATTGTATACTCTATCTCTTCATGTTCCTCTTTATGGATTAATTTGTCCAATTTCCAGCTATTGCCTTCACTTTTTTTTCATATTACTTCAATCCAGTTCCCTTCCTTTTTTAGACTAAAATCCAGTTTCAAACTGGTATGGCAGCCCCGCTACCATCCTGTTTTAGAGAGATAAATTCCCAGTCAGGCATTTAAAAGAATTCCGAAGTTGAAGTACCTGTATGACTGCAGTTATACAAGAATTCCGAAAGTAACTGTTTGCCAAATTATTCAACAAATACCACTCATACTTGAGAAGACTAAAGAAATAAATGAAATGTTGAACCAAGGAAAAGAAAAACAACTATGAGACCTTCCAAGGTTAGTAGGAACTTGCATCAGAAGAACAATAGATATCATTTTCAAAAAGAGATTGATGTGGACACCCCATTTTTTATAAGATGACACCTCCTGCTACTTTATTTGATTAAAATGACAAGAATGCCCTCAATCAAATTTTAGTGCAAGAGATGATTATGGTTTTAGAACAGATTTTTTTTTTGTTATTTTAATTCAAATGAATTAGTAGGGGGTTCCCCATCAATCCCCTTTTCAAAAACAGGAAGGGAGGTCTTGGGATCGATTCACGCTCAACACTCCTCTGGGCCACTCCCCGTAGTTGTTTACTCGGTGTGTCAGATTGGGAGGCTGGCACATGCCCCAAGAAGTAGTCGGGTTAAAATGTCTCATGTCTCAATACAGGTTAGACCCCTCGACACCTTGGTCATCAAAAAAAATCACCTTTTCAAAAAAGGGGATAGATTCTAGAGAGTGACATCATCAGCAGTCAGTGTTCAACCATAAGATGTTATAATCACAATCATTTCAAAATTACAATAGGCACCCAAACCAACAAGAAAAATAGAAACCAGCCATAGGGAACAAGATTGCTTACTCTTCATCTAAGCCCAAAGGAGCTGAACCATGTCCAGATGAAACTTTCTCCAAGAACAAGTCCTAATTGTGACCACGCCAAGAAAATGAGTCATGGTAAAACAAATGCATTTAGAAAATAAATAAACAATAGAAGTAGGCATAATATTTCAAATTTCGAGAACCAAGATCTAAATAAACACATTAGAATTTCTTGGTACGGCAATGGATATGGTGCCAATGAAAAACCAAATAAATTATCATGAAAACAAATGCACAGTTCAATCACCATGCTCCATATGGCAGACATTATTCATGAAATAATACTTAATTAAAAAAATCTTTGCTCTTACACAAAAAAGGAAATTGCTGCATGAATCTAGAGGTGGTGGTGGTGGTGGTGGTGGTGATAATAATAATAATAACAATAACTGTTTCACTAACTAAAATTGTTATCATGACAAATAACCCTAAAAATATGAAGAGCTAATCCAAAAGGAAGTGTATCTGAAGGAACTGAAGGTATCATAACAGGAAATATAAGATTGAAACTACAAGCTGACCTCATCAAGGTCTAATCCAATCTGAGAAGCATCACCATCACCAAACCTCTCTGAATAAACAAAAGCAATATATACAATTAATTACTACTAAAGTAACAAAAGCACTTTCAGATGTCAATCACGTCAAGCTAGATAAAACAAATGGTTAAATGCTAACCATCGAGTCCAAACTGTGATGTAGAGTAAACCATGCCATCCATGGTATCTTGAAGAGTAATTTGTTCCCTTGTACTGACATGGTGATCAACATAATTACTGCACAATTCAGACACATGGTTGAAAAATGACTTAATAGTTCATAAAAGGAAACACCATTGGTAATTTATACACAAAAGACAGAGCTTGTGGAACCAACCCATGGAATGCATTATCTGGAAGTTCAAAGTCATCAAGATCAAATGTCTCCGGAAGAGTGATTGAATGATAAGGGGCAGTGGATTCTTCTGGAGGAAGATCAACAGCAGTTGAGCGAAAAGCTTGCTTTATCTTTAGCAAAGCCTCACTGCAATCATGGAAAAGATAATTCACCTTTCGGGAATATATCCTCACCACACCAAGCAGAAGGTGGCTAGACAACCGTAGTGCAATTGGCACTTCAGGGAAAAGTATGGAATCTGTAAAATTTCAAGTTGAAGAAACATCAGATAAAATATATGAAGTTCTACAGCATTGCATATGGGCCAGCACTGTAAATGAAAATCATGAGAACATACTACATCTTACAGGTAATATCATAAGTGACGAGACTAGAATTTAATTCCAGTCAAAATACAGGTGTAAGCTGTAAGAGAGATAGAAACTTTGATATTGAAGCTATGGTCAGGTAGTCAATGCTGCCATGCATATAATATTGTGCTAGCGAGACAGGTCGTTACAAATGGTATCAGAGCCAGGTTCAACTCTCTGCCCGTGAGTATAGGTGTGTCGTGTGGACAGAGCCGGGAACGGTTCTGGTCTTAAAGGGAGTGGATTGTAATACCCCTGCCCCAAGAGAGGGGTTGTTATGAGAGGGACATGTATGGGAGAGAAAAGGTCCCATACTGCCCTAGGAGTTGAATATGTTGTGGCTTATAAGACGGAACACCCCTCCCCTCTAGCACAGGGCCTTTTGGGCCCAAAGGTGAGACTTGGACACAAAGCAAAGCCGGATGGGTATTTCGAGCCCAAAGTAGACAATATTGTGTTTGCGGGATAGAGCGTTACAAATGGTATCAGAGAATGGATTCAACCCTCTGCATGTGTGATGTGACCGAGGCGAGGACGGCCCTGGACTTAAGACGGTGGATTGTAACGTCTAGGCCCATACGCCTCAGGCCCGTCCCCAGGCCCAACAATGCTGGAGAGGGAGAAAGAGAGAGCTGGTTGGGCGTGTGGGTGTGGGAAAAGGTCCTACATCACTCAGGAGCTGGGAATTCAGGGGGTTTATAAGAGGGAGCACCCCTACACCTAAGCACAACGCTTTTTGGGCTGGAGAGTGAGCCTGGGCCCAATGCAAAGTCGTGCGGGTCTTTTTGGACCCAAAGCAGACAATATTGTGTTGGATTGGGACGGGTCGTTACAATCTTGGAGTAGCAAAAAAAAACCATTGTTGCTCGTTCCAATGCAGAGGCTAAATATCGTGCCCTGGCCAATACTGCCTGTAAATTACTATGATTCGAGCAATTTCTAGCCGAGGTGAGTTTTGCCTCCTCTGAACCATTTTTTATGTTCTATGATAATCAAGCCGCAATCAAACTTGCATCCAACCCGTTGTTCCATAAGCGCATAAAGCATACTGAAGTTGATTGTTACTTCTCACGGTCACAACTTGATGATAACTTAAGCAAACTGAGTTTAATCGATATCTTCACACCAACTTGAAGGGGAGTGTTGTAAATGAACATGTCATTTTCCTTTTAAGGAAAGAGTTTTATTCTTTTGTATATTCTCTCAGACTATCTTATGTACGAGGGTTGGCTTTCCATTTCTATTGTATTTTGTTTCCATAAAAGAAGCCATTTGTGCAGTTTCTAGGACAAGAAATGGAGAATACATTTTTCTCTCAACATTTTCTCCACAATATTTCCTCCATTTTATTTTCATCACCTACTCCTCTTTTCCCAAGGAATTCATTTTCTACGGAAGGAGATAGGAAAATAGGGAAAATTTCCTTGCTTGGTGAAACAACATCTCATTCTTTTTTTTTGGCTTTTTTTTTTGGGCGCGGGGGGGGGCGGGGGGGAGGGGAATGTCGGATTTCATGGCGCATATTGAACGTGGATTGCACCCACAGATTTTTTTTCTTGCAGAATTAATTTCTTCAAGGAAATTGGCAAACAGTCCCTAAATGAATTGACCCAACCCAACCCATTCATAGATGGATTAACCCGCCTCGACTAAGATTAGAAAGGCCAACCCAACCCAACGAATCTACAGAAGGGGTTGACCCAACAGATCCTGATCCATTTATTAAATATGCCAACGCAATCCGAGTAAACAACCAAGCTTAAAAGGGTTGATGCATCTTAATCCATTTATTAAAAGCTTAACCCATCCCAACTCATAGACTTAAGAAGAAGTACCTAAATCTACAGATGGCTTGAATAGAAAAATAAAGGGAGACCATCTGAGATGGTTCAAGCAAGTGCATAAGAAGAAGACTAGAGATAGCCTCTATTTCACTAAGGGCATAGTAATTCAAGGTACTAGGAGATGCTAATTTGTCCATAGGACACGCAAATCAAAATTGGCATGTTAGGTTGTAGGATGATAGAAATTCAGATTTAAATGGAGATGAACGAAGAAATAGAACTCACTAAGCCAATTCTACATACATGAGATAAGACTTAGATGAAGATGATAACGATGATCAAGACAATATATAGCATTAATTAAAACCACCATCTCCCCAACAACAACTACTACTAATGTGTCAAAAAAGCAGTTCTTTACAAACAATTGAAAACAAAATTGCACAGATATGTTTAGGAGAACATGTTCAGAAAATGGGTAAGGCTGGGGTTGGCAAAACAACAGTTCTTTACAAAATCACAAAGATGTTTTTTTTTTCGGTGAACATGTTTAGATGTCCATGATGGAAAATCAGATAGAATACCATTTCATCCAAATTGATATCCACTTATGTAACAGACTATCAGAAATTTGCAAGCTCCTGCTGGTAGCTTGAGACAACAAGCCCCAGAAAGATGGCTTCTTGATAGCAAATCACACAGTATAAATGCATCAATTAATACAAATTACAGTACAACCAATTGCACCCCAAAATATTTTCAATTTCAAATTCAAATTCAAAATCCCTCGCTCCCAGAAATTAAAAAAAATTCAAATTTGAAGGAAAAAAGAAAAGAAAAAATCCCAGAAATAATGAAAAGGGAAGGAGATTGTGGGAATAATACCAACCTACAGAGACCCCGATATCAGTATCAGCGACCTGATTCTTCCTCAGCTTCCTCTCCAAATGTGCCGCAATCCATATCGTCCCCAACGGCCCTTTCTTAGCTAAAATGAACTGTGAATAGAACATCCTCTCTGACCCCCCACCCCAATTCTCACTCAAAACCCATCCGAAACCCCCCCACAAACACTCTCTGCTGATCTCCCGATGCCAACACCAGAAACCCTAATTCCAAATGAACTACAGCCAAACACTAGAAATGAGAAAACCCAAACAATTGTGAGACTTCCAAGCAAGCAACAAAAACCCTGGTAAACGAAGATCCAAACCACTTCAAGATTCAGCCTTTGACTAAGTTTGGGGAAATTGGGACTGGAAAAAGCCCTAATTGGTATCAGAAATCGGAAACATGACGAAATCCGAATAGGAAGAGGAAATAAAGGGCGCGGGTGGAAAAAAACGGGTTAGGGTTTGGAAGAATCGAATCCGTTTCGAATCTAGATCGGAAATGGGAATTTGGGCGATAATTTTAGTTTGGATGTGGTCTACCAAATGCCCGCCCGAGCTTAAAAAACTCGGGTTCTGTCGCAGGTCAATTTAAAAGGGTGGGCTCCAACCCTCTAATGTACCGTAAACAACATAAAATCGTACGACGATTTATCCTTAAAAAGTTTGACGCGATCCACACCATTGTAAAAGATATATATTTTCAAATTTATCCTATTTTTATTTAATATTTTGAGATTTATCCGTACTATACTAAATTCTTAATAACGCATAATGAATAGTCATTATCATGATAATATCTCGATAAATTTATGATAAATTTCTGATAAATTATCAAGAAATTTCTTAGTAATATCTTTATTTTTATTATTTTTAAAAATTATATTTTCTATGAGATATTTTCATTAATTTTTTATTAAAATCTAAAAATTTGAAAATATTCTGATATTGTCAATCACCATTAATATCTCGAGAATGAAATTCGAGATACTACAAACTAGCTTGAGTTTTTTCTATATAAATAGATTTGAGCTATCAAAAAACCTTAAAGTTTTTATGATTTTTCTACTCTATTTTTCAGATTATACGAGAACAGATATGCCCGGTTGACCTGCAAATGAAGGCATTCATCTAACTTTGACAAGCAATTGCAAATTTTTTATTCAAAAATCGGCAAGCCAATAATTTTTTTAAAAAAAATTCTAAATAAAAATGAAAAATCTAATATGAACATATATTTATTAAAAATATATTATTTTTATATAATATTAAACCCTTCTGAGTTAAAATTTCAATACAAATTAAGTATGTCCTACAAAATTTAAAAAATATGAGACTAATATGACAAAACATTTAATATGAAATTCATTTTCTATATTATCTCATAGTGGCATTGTCTTCTATTACAACTCATAAGTTTTGTAAAAAAATTATGATTTTTACAAAAATAGTAGAATATTAAAAAAAAACCACACAATCATCCTAAAAACTATATCAATCATATTAAGAGTTCTTCATTTGATTTCATAAATGTTTATATATCATTTCATTAATTTTTCTACAAAAAGCTATAAAATGAGAATTTTTAGAAAAACACGACTTTCATTAATTTTTTGAAAAAAAACCTTAGAGAATCACATAAACACCTTACAAAATATATTGATCACATTAGGACATTTTATTAAATTCCATGACCACTGGTTCATCAAATTATTCCCTCTAATTCGAGATTATTTAAGAGCCAAATTTAAAAAAAAATGATAAAAAACTCAAAATGGTCAATTTTTAAATGAAAAAAATTAAAATTGACAAATATGTTTCACACTTGAAGAATTTGTTTCTAAACATCCTTAAAACCATACTCTATGCAAGATTTAACTCAAAATATAATTGAAATAATTTTTTTTAATAAAAAATGTGTAACACTGTAACGGGCTACAACATATTAACTGAATTATTGGTTGATACGGCTGATATATATTGCCATGTAACTGATACAATATGTATCTGCCATATTTTATTCCCCGAAATATCAACCCCTTATTGAGGTTTTTATAGTAAATATTGGTCATATGTTTATATCTTCTTTTAAGTACTTAAGGTGCTATTCAACCAATGAGAATCTAGCATGTGCCCAATTACCTATTTACCTGCATAGGTGTAGTTAACTGATTTCTTCCGCCTCAGGAAATAGGAGATTGCGGGTTTAAATCTCCATGGCCTAACCTTGATGTGCCCTAACAGTAGTACGCTCACCAGTGGGAGTTTTACGTGGGTACCTATTTTGCATTGAGTATGACTTTAGAAAATTTAAAAAACAAGTTCTTCACATTTGAGAGGTATTTTCTATTCAACTCTTGTTTTTTATTTAGATTTGTCAATTTTGAGTATCTTTTTTTGAATTTCTATTCTAATAAAATCTCCAATTTAGGTTTTTTTTTTTTTAAAAAAAGTAATGAAATAATATTGAATTTTCATGTACTTTTTTGAAACATAAATGTTCATGTACTTGAATAGAATGTCTTAACGTGAGTTTTATAGTTTGTAGGGCGTTTGTATAATTTTTTTAATTTTTCAATATATCCAAAAACCTAAGGATTTTTTTTGTAAATCATGGATTGCAATAGAAGAAATTTGTCCTCATGGGACATTAAAGGACATGAATTTATATGGTGTTTGCTAATATCAGTTTTCCATTCATTAAAAATTTAAACATTTTTTTAATTTTCTACAAAGGATTTTTTATCCAAAATATGCTTAAAATAGATTTTTTATTTATTTTTATCTAAAACATATGCTACTCAACCGTACGACACCTATTAGATGATCCATAGGGAAAATCATTCTACTGTTTTTCTTTTAAATGTGCTCCACACAGTGAAGAATCATTATTGATTTATTCATAATGAATATATTAACAGGTAAATTTTACTTAAAAGTTCAATTATATATTAATCATTTAAAACTACAATATTGATATGAAATTAATAATATATTACATCACCAATTTATCGGTAAAGATAAAAATAAGGAAAAAGTTGAAGTAATTGATAAAATTGAAAAAGTGATATATGCACCCAATAACAAAAGACTAATGCTTGATAGGGCAAATCCCAATAAACTAATTTTCATAATTGTCATTTCCTCCCTCCCAAAAGTATGCAGAAGTTGCATACAATATATGAAAGAGATCTAAGTAAAGAAGTTGTGTCCTTCCTGCGATTGTTTAACAACACTTAAATCGTAAAATTGATTTAATAAATTATTTTTTTCATGAAATTTCTCTATTTTTAATTTTGATATGAGAAAGGTGGGCTTGAGACTTCCAATTCTTCGAATTCAATCTAAAAATCTTTTTTTTTTTGGCCCATTTTTACGAGTCTTTTATATTTTATTGACATAACAGTAGTATGATAAATCGATCAAACTTGTCAAATCTAATCTTAAATTTCATATCTATTTTTAATCATTTTTAAGTATTTTCTATATTTTTAAATCTCATAAAATTATCTTGTCACTAAAAAAATTCTTCAACTCACCAAAACTAAACTCAAAATCTTTTTTTTCCATCTTTACACAAATTTTACATATTTTCACCAAAATCTTTTATCTTGTAACAAAAGTGCAATAATTTTGTATAACCAGACACGAGATTTAGAAGATTACATACTTTACCCTTCCTCTGCGGTATAAATCGACTTACTAACCCTTCTATTGCGATATAAAATAGGCTCACTAACCGGCTCGCCGAATTATTTCGTACAATAGTAAAAGAGTAAATAGACATTAACCTGTTATCCATCCTAAAATCAATCCAACCATCCAAATCTAATGCTAAAACCCCCCTCTCTATTTTTAAATCTATCAAACTCATTAATTTTAATTCTAAATTTTTATCTCCATTTTAGACAATTTTCCATATTATTTTATCCATTTTTTTTAAAAAAATTAGTTTTACTCTAATAAATGTACAATCAAAATTTATTTGATAGAGATACATAAACGCGCGTAATATTTTATAATTAGATAGAAGGGCAAAATACACAACGAATCTTGAGGTGTTAGGACTGGGTGGGAAAACATAAAATCCATAACGAATCACATTATTGATTATTAAAATTTAAATGACTAGCGCCTAACAAGCCATCCAAAGTCCAAAACAAGCTTCAGAAGATCCAAAGCTTAAACGCGGGGCCAGAAATCCAAAAAATATTTAAATTGGTTTGGTGGGGTGCGCCAGGCCCGTGCAATAGTGCAACGCATGGGCGATGCTTGAGGACCCCAGCAGCAAGCTGCTGTGGTGGACCCTCCCCCTAAAAATATAAATTTAATATCATGTGACCCGATGGGCCACGTATCAGATATTAAACTGATAAGAACAGATACTACACTTGATCTTAGCCAAAAGGCCGAGAAAGGTATGCTTTTTCTAATTGCACTGATTTTCTTTTATAACCCTCTTCTCTCCTTCTATTTTACCTTCGTTTCGATGTGGGACTTTTTTTTTTCATATACTGAAATTTAGTTTCTCTCTTCTGGTCTCATCTCTGAGCGAGACAAGGTGAAGGTCAATGAGACGTGCCCCCTGCAGATACAGAGCCACTGGTGGGCCACCCACACACTATGATCCTGTAATTTTGATAAACTGAATCACCCTCAATGGTACAAGATTAATTCTTTTTTTTTTTTTTTTTAATTTCTTTGAAAGGGTTTTGACACATTATATGAAATTTATGATTAGTTAAAAACACAAATTAAATTTAATTACATGTGCTACTTTTAGAGAATTAACTCAAATGTATTGTACAAGATGATCGATTTAACGTCATATAATTACTTTAACCTAGAAATTTTGGATTTTTAAAAATTAATTATTATTATCCATTTATATTAAATTATTTGAATTTAATGGTTACCTGTAATATTCATTTGTCATTCTTAACAATCAAATCTAAATAATTTATTTTTTTCAAAATTTGAAATTACTAGGTTAAATTAATTATATAAAGTTAAAATTTTATTCATTCATTTTTCTCGTAGTCTATGTATCTCAACTTATGATATTCGTTAAACAAATTTTAATAATTTCATTTTTTTCATTCAAATTTGTTCTTGGTACCTTTACAACATAAAGAGAAACAAATTTTAATAATTTCATTTTTTTTATTCAAATTTGTTCTTGGTACCTTTACAACATAAAGAGAAACAAATTTTAATAATTTCATTTTTTTAGGTCAAATTTGTTCTTGGTACCTTTACAACATAAAGAGAAACAAATTTTAATAATTTCATTTTTTTATTCAAATTTGTTCTTGGTACCTTCACAACATAAAAAGTGGAGGAGGCAGCGCCTTTATATTAATGGACATTTTATTTTTAAAGAAGATCTCTTTATATGCCAAAATGAGTGCACTATGTTACAATCGTGTTATCCTTTAAAAAAAATTAAACATAACAAGAATGAATCAAGAGTCAATGAATTTTATAAATCAAAAAGTCAGAATTATATACCAAAATAGTTATAATTTTGTTGGACAGCTTGGACTCGATCGGCACCCTTTCCTGAGCTTAATTGCTTTTCCTTCAACATCCTGTTTGTTTGTAGGGATGGGAGCATGCTAAGTTTGATCAGATTGAAACTATACCAAGCTCGAATCTGATCAGTCTCGAAAAAAAAAATACTTTAGATAATTATAAAAGTGTGGCCATTCTCCTTTCCTGAGCTTAATTGCTTTTCCTTCAACATCCTGTTTGTTTGTAGGGATGGGAGCATGCTAAGTTTGATCAGATTGAAACTATACCCAGCTCAAATCCAATTAGTCTCCAAAAAAATACTTTAGATAATTATAAAAGAGTGGTCATTCTAACACGAAAATAATTTTTAAAAGACATGAAATTTTCCAAATTTCCCACTTTACCCCTATCCTGTCGTACCAAAAAAAAATCAGATCACTTTCATTTATTTAAGACTTTTTTTCATACCAAAAAACAAATCGACTCATTAACATTCCTTAATAACTTGTAGATAAGAGTTCACATCGCATACGAGTCTCTATTTTTTTTTTTCAAGATTTGTTAGTGAAAAGATGAAAATTCTACTGAATAAATTAAAACTAACAAAATATTTTACATGATTAGCAAATTCCACCTCAAAAATCAGATTAAAACCACATAATTTGGCATTTATTATTAAAATCAAATAGCTTCCATTTAAAATTTAGATGAAGTGTAAATGAAATTTAGTTTCCATATAGATAGTTTAAGATTTCAATTTCAATTCAACATATTTGATTTTTATAATTACATAAAAAATAGTAAAAATAAAGAGACCAGATGTGAGGTGAAACCTCATTTCCCTAATAGAGGTTTCCCTAATAGATATAGATGGAGCCAGGCTTAGGCTTCTGGGCCATGCGCATGGGTAAGTCAATACTGGCCCCTAATCCAATTATAAATAGGCTAAAAATTACAGCTCCTACGCCAAATCCCCATCCTTTCCTGTTTGGATAATTCAATTTTAGTGAAATTCAGACCTCTCTTTATACCTTTTATGGATCAGAGATTGGAGTGAGAGCCAAAAACCTACCTCAAGAAATGAGTCCTGAGTTCGATTCTCACTTCACCACTGTACCCCAAAGGGCCATTCCCTATGAAGTTACCTAGTAAAACCACTCTCCGTAGAATTACCCGATGTTTATAAGATATACCCGATGATTAGTCATGTGTTCTAAGATGATGAACACGATCATTAAAAAAGAAAAGTCTAGATTCTATACATGACAATGCAGAATGTAGAGATCTAGTGTTAATATAACACAACCTACCAGAAGAAATCACAGGACCCGGCGTCTTGATGGATGATCATGACCTTCGGTGCATTCCCACCACATTTTCTATTCCCAGAAGCATTGGTCTTGTGACCAATCTTATTTGCTTATTTCGCGTTCAAAAATCCTTCTCTTACCACCTATGCGCTTCATTTCCCTTTATTTCTGTTGGTGTTAAACAACACTTCTTCTTTCTCCCTTATTTTGGATGCAAGTCGACGCCATTTATTCTTAGGTGCTGCCCAACCAAAACTAACCAGAGTAGAGCTTTGAACACTAAACTCCAGCTAGAAAGAGGTTCGGGTTTCCATGAAATTTGCCACTGGGGAATCTGGAAGAGGTTGCACTGTGAAAAAATGGCGACCTGCATGCAGGGGCCTGTCAAAATTGGAGTACATTCTTCCGGGATGAGAAGGGACTGACTTCTCTTTTGGATTTGATCACCTTGCTGACCAAAAGCCTCCATTTTGTGTCGTCCTTCCTTGCTCTGATTCTTCATCTTCTCCTTGAAATGCCTGCAGAATAAAACATGGCACCTCAGAGATGCAATTTGAAAGGCAACACTGGAGCGAGCGATTACATGTTGCGCATCATTACACTTGAGAGTTTGTACATGTGAAAATGAGATAAGAGATTTGTTGTGCCTTCCTCAATGGAGAAGAGACCCATTGAATGAAAAGAAAAAAAATACATATTTGAGAAATTCAACGCCAATAGTACATGTTGATTGTTCTATAACATGGACTGCAGTGCAACTACCATATCACGAGTATTTGATACAACTTGAGATAAATCGTCTAGCTGTATCAGATAGAAAAAATAGATGCAATGGCTTCAAGTAGTTGCATTTTTAAGAGTTCTAGAATTTGGACTAATAACCATGAAAGAAAATTTACTTCCAGAAATGCATTTATTTCTAGTTTAATCCAATGCATGTTACTGCATTTTGTGAAAGTTTTTGGGGAAAAAAACACACAAACACACCATTATTCACTGAAATTCAAATGCATACCTACAGAGAGGAACCATGCAAGAATCAGGTTCCTTGCACATGCGTGAATGCAGTTCAAGAAGCTGCCACATGCGTTTGCAGTGGACGCACCCACCTGGAACACGAGTCTTGCAGCTAGAGAAATGGCGAACCAGTGACTCAAGCCCCTTGCATGCTGGAAAGCCACAGGTAACTTGGCTTCCTTTCAGCATCTTGTCACGGGGCCCGATTGTCCGGCATCCATCTCTGCATATATGCAATAGAGCTTCCATTGCATCAGACAATTGCAGGTATATCTTTTTCTGTTCTATATTCTTTTGTTTTTCTTCCTCTCTCTGCGTAGTCAATGCGAACATGGAGATCAGTTCCATTACAGGAAGAATGAAGGAATTAATGAAATAGAAATCTACAAAAAAAAAAGTTCGGAAAGAGTACGTAACGATCATGACAAATTGTCAGGTAATGAAACAAGTATAGTTCTTATTGGTTTTAAAATTTAACCTTCCTTGTTCTGCGGAAGGCAGCACGCAGATTCTTCTCATGCTGTACAGGCAGGCATATGTAAGAACAATGGAACCATTTGAAAGTAAAGAAGTGAAACAACCGCTACAAAAAATAGATCCTGGATATAATATGTTTGCGATTTCATGTTCTCTTTCTAGATCTAATGGATAGGATTGTTTAGACAATGAGGAGCAGACACATTTCTATTGTCACAAGGTCAACTATTCTGCCTGTTTACTAAACCAGTAGTTTCCAGTACAAAAAAAGGCCTCAGTTGATCAGTTTCTCTGCCAAATGTAAAAGAATGTACTTTTTTTTTTTTCACAAACTCAGTTGAATATGTCAATCACACTTGGATATGAACTAATCAATGCTTCAAATGGGCTTCAAAGCCTCAGGATTGAGTGCCACTACAGCAGATTACAGATAATTTCATACTTGTTCAATTTCAGATCGTCTAAATAACAGAGTAGAAACAGCTTGGAACTTTTAAAGAAACTGAAAGTAGAAAAGAATCCAACTCACAGAATCTGCTTCCACAAGAGATCCCAGAAGCTCCTGTTCTAGTGCAGGATTGGTTTGCTTCATTACTTTCCATCCTTCAGAAGTTGAAACAATCTTGAAGTTCTTTACAACAAAACGAACACAGAAAAGGGACAAACGGGGTGCATCACATTCTCTCGCCAGCTGAAGTACATCGACCACATTCTCTGTGGTCAAGAGTTCCTGCTCTAATATGTTGATACATGCCTTTTTCAGTGATGGCACTGAGAATACATGAGATAAAACCAGCAAGTGAATTGCAAATTTCTTCATCTCTTCCTGCTCATAGCTGCAGTAAAAAATCATATGGGTGATTTGATATGCAGAGATGTTCTTTTGTTTAGGTATCCCAACAAATCAATTTTTTTTTCTAACAGTTCATATTTCTTGAAAGAATGTCCAAGTAGAGTCAATAATATGGAAAAAGATGGTTCTACGTGGTTCCACCAGCAACTTGTTCAAACACCATCTATAATCAATCGCCACATACTTTTCTGTGTCTTCTAAAGAAATTTCGAAGTCTCTTGTTCACTCTAACTATTCCATTTTGAAAGCTGAAAGTTGTTCGAGTCTGATTTATGAATATTGCATGGAAATTTCAGGATTTTGATTTGGGTACTGGGATGTTTTTTATAACACCGGGCACCCAATATCTAGCAATTTTCTCTTAATATATCACAAATCAGTGCCTAGTGTTATCTGAAATACTGGTGCCTAAATCAAAACCCAAATTCCAAGGTGGACATTGTTAGAAATAAATATGCGGAATAAAATAATAACAACACGATAATAAGATAAATCAAGCACACCATAACTAAGAGATTTACGGGTTCGGCAAACACCTGCCTACATCCACAGAGCGTAAATGCCACTATGAGAGAAATGAGAGAAAAGAGAATACCTGTACAATAATGAATGACTCCATGAGTTTAAAGTACAAACCCCAAGACCCGAGTCCCTTGTACAATACACCGTTGCTACACACAATCCGCAACTAGGATACCCGCAACTAAATCCTAGTTGCCCTTCTCTTCTTACCACTCTCAATCTCAGAAGAATGAAGCATTCTTCTAACCCGCTCTCTGACGTGCTTCCTATGCTTCCTACATCACCTAAGTGTCGTGTGTAGAATACCGAGCACATAACTGTGTATGTGACATACACATTCGGCCACTCTTGCATGTGGCCAATCCTCCGTGCACCTAAACCTCTTGATCTCGAAGCCTAGACCCACACATGCGACTAGTAAATGCCTTCCACACAATAATGTTGTGTGTGCTTACATCTCTCAAATCCCGTATGCTGATTTCTGAGAGTTGCCTTTAATCCAACATCTCCGACCCATACAACTGCTCCACCATGCATACTTCCAAGCATGGTCAAATATGACATTCACGTCCCTGCTGCCTGGTAGTTTTGTTCTAGAAAAACAAAGCCAATATACATGTTCATCACATTAACGTGTAGTTGTCATATAGCCAACCCACAACCCACTGAAATGGACTCCACACACTGAGAGAGAAGCCAGCACATGCGGCCAAAAGGCAAACCCTATTGAAGCCTCTGCAACACATATATAGTAAAAATCCTCCTCATTGCTTGCGGCCAAGAGAAGGCTTCCATTTAATTTCTAAGCGTCCAACGCATGAATCTTCTCCTTCTATGGGCACATTCGAGTCTAGCTTACCCCTGGTTTTTCTCCTCCATATCAGGAATACACGATCAAGAGACACACAAAAAGAAGGATGCAAAGCTTGCACATCTCACACCCACCACATGCATGTCACCATCCATGATTTCCTGCTGAATTTTCTACATACGCTGGCACCTCCAAAAAACTTACACACGGTTTCCTCCTCCACTTGTTGTCTATCTTAAGCATACGACAAAGCCACCATGATTTCCATATCAATGAGGACATTGACCCTATGCATGGCCCCACTGTATATTCGAGCCATACATAACAGACATTACATATTGAAGTTAAATTCTCAAACAATTAACGAGGAGTCAATGTCATTCAATAAAGGAAAATCCTTGCTACGAATATCCTGAAACTCAACCCCAGCTTGTAGCTGTTGTTGTACAAGTTAGCTGACTTTGGCATAGTTCAGGATTTGCATATTGTCAGAGAAAACCAAACCTAGTTTAGTGGGTTGAGTTCTGACTCAACCGCTAATGTCTGACTTGATGCTATAAAGAAATGCCATTGAAAGTTGTATCCATGTGAAGCTTCAAGAATAAAATCAGAACTGTGTAACCTGTTGGTGTTAGAGATTACACTCTTCAAGCCCCATGAATCAATGCATCCGCATAAGAGTTTATTACTGGCATTTAAATGATCCAAACAAATGGATGAGGGGGTGTGATCGAAGCCCATAGAGGTCTTAGGCAAGGCAACCCATTATCTTCATTCATATTCACTCTACTAGAGGAAGGCTTAAGTAAGTGGAAAAGGCGAAAGAATATGGCATTCTAAGGGGATTCCGAGTAAGACGGGAGGGTCCTAATGTCACCCACCTCCAATTTGCTGATGATACATTGTTTTACTGTGAGCCGAATAGGAAGGAGGTATTGGGTTTTAAGGCAGTGTTTAAGTGTTTTGAGTTGGTTTCAGGCCTAAGGATAAACTTAGGAAAAAACACTCTCATAGGCTGCTGGTGTGGATAAAGAACTCTTTAAGAACCTAGTTGACGTAGTGGGTTCTGGTCCTTCATCTATTTAGGTTTAAAAGTAGGGGGAGATCCTTGATCCAGGACCTTTTAGGTTCTGGTGATCAGGAGGGTAGAATGGAGGCTAGCGGGATGGGGCAAAAACTACTTATCCTTAGGTGGTAGAGCAATCCTTATCAATTCTGTCCCGGCAAATCTTCCCACAAATTGTCTAGAAACTTCCTTTAGGGGGACAAGGAAGATAGGAAGAGGGTCCACTTGGTAGCATGGTCAGAGGTTACTAAGGTTAAATCTAGTGGAAGATTAGGAATAGTATCTTCGCACATCAAGAACCAAGCCTTACTTTGTAAATGGACTTGGAGATTTGAGAGAGACAAAGAAGCCCTGTGGAGGAAGGTATTAGTTGCAAGATATGGGGCAAATAATGCAAAAGAATGGGATTTGGATGAGAAGGTGGATATGGCGGGTTCTCTGATAGTAAGAGCTTGGTGGAGGATAGGGATGGGGAGAGGAGAAGTAAGGTGTATTTTCAAAGATAGTTTGAGGATTATAGTTAGAAAGGGAGATAGACCGTCGTTTTGGACTGATCTCTAGTTGGGAGAGAGACCACCATCTGATCTTTTCCCAAGATTATTCAAGGTAGCTAGGGACAAAAAAGGGATGATCAGAGACTATTATAATATGGATAAGGGAATCACCACTTGGGAGGTTCAATTGAGGAGAACACTTAGGGAGTTTGAGAGAGAAATCTTAGAGCATTTAATTTTCCTTTTAAAAGAATTCCCGATAGCAAGAGAAGAGGAAGATGAGCAAATTTGGGGCAGGGGACTCTTCTGGAGCCTTCATTGACAAGCGGTAGTGAAGAAAGCAATCACCTCCAAAAGTGATCAATCCGTCCCAGCCTAGAAGGGCCTAGCTCCACCTAGGGTCCAGATCCTCAGTTTGGTGTGCATCAAAGGATAAAGTTCTATATGGGCAGAATTATCAAGGAAAAATGTTTTGAACCCAGGGGATGATCTCCACTGCCTGTTGTGCCAAGAATGCAAGGAAGACGTTGATCACTTGTTCACCTCGTGTTCAGTAGTGAGAACACTTTGGAACTTCTTCGCAAGCCTGGTTGGGGTATCTTGGGTGTTAGACACATCATGTAGAGGTGTTGTAGAGAGTTAAACATTGTCACTCTTAAGATCGGAGTTAAGGAAAGTGTGACATACAATACCCAGTCCGATAGGTCAATATGGAAAGAAAAGGGTTTCCTTGTAGAGATTTGTGTGTGGCTAACAACTGGTAGGAGACGTGGTCCCCTCCTCCATTAAGGAGGTCCAAGTTTAACATAGACAGTGCCGCTTTTGGAAAACTGGACACAACATGGATAGGAGGAGTGCTTAGGGATTAAGGGATCTTTCTTCTTTGATGTTTTCAGAATCTATGGGTACAAGAGACTCAAACGAAGCGAAACTCTTAATTATTAGAAATATCTTGTATTGTGGAGGTCTAAGGGTCAAGGAAAACTCATTATTGGAGGGGACTCGACTAATGTCGTAAAATGGGCTAATGAGAGAAAAAGGCCCATGTAGAAACTAATGATAGTGGTGAAGGAAATTAAGATCTTCTGCATGGGTTTAAAGGTGTCCTTTCAGTAGGTCAGACAAACAACCAACTGTATTGCGGACTTTTATGGCATTACCACATGTGATTCATGGGATTATGGCCTGTGAATGTTCCTCGGGGCCTTTCATGGATAAGGTCTTTGTATATTGTAGTTGCTTTGGCTCTAAGTCTCTTAGACCCTCCTATTGTATCTATATTACCTCTTACTCTTCTTAATATATTTGATCCAGTTACCTTTAAAAAAAAATCCAAACAACCCAATGGGATTGGAGCGTTAGCCAAGAACCCACCTTTTCAAGTGGGAGGTCTTGAGTTCAATTCCCACTCCTCCAAAGGGCCACCCCCCGTAGTTTTACCTGGTGTATATAGATAGAGAGATTTACACATACCCCAAGGATTATTCAAGTGCTCTAAGAGGCCTTGAAACCTTAGTTTAAAAAAAATCCAAACAAAGAGAACAAGATAAACGGTTACCCAAAAAATGGAACAAGACGGTCACCAACAAATCTGAGAAATGTGTGAGATAAGAAACAAGGTGAATAAACATTTTTACTCGTACCAACATATCCGAGAAGTGTTAGAAATCATATTTTTCTCTCTACTGTAGGTGGACAACATCATCGTGCATCACACATGTATGTCTTGGAAATTAGGTGATTGCTCTGAAAATAAAGTCCAATCTTTTAATTATAACTTCCTTCTATTTCTCAAAACAATTGAAGAGATGGATCCATAGAAAATAGTTTTTTTTATTTCATGTGAAAATTCACAATCAATTGAAGAAACTAATGCCAAAACCAAACAGATGAATACTACTGAAAGCATACCTTGCTGAGTAAAGGAAGCGGATAAATGTACGGGCAGCTTCAAAGGGTACTCCATGGATTTTGACATATTGAAGATCTCCTTTAACTTTTGCCTGCTCCAAGATATTCCTCAGCACTGTTGATGCAATACCCTAAAAATTGCAGTGTAAGGCATCAATGGCCTCATGCAAACCCATTCTTCCCCTAAACTAGCTGTGAAATGCTTTCAGTTTGTCTATTGTCACCTAAATTGTCTAGATTTTACTAGAAAGAAAGGTTAAACAAATGGCCAACATACTCACATAATGCAATTGATGATGAGAATAGCAAGGAAGCTTGAATAGGATCTAGAGAAAATGTGTATATGATCCTCTAAGGTGTTGAGTGGAATCCTCAAATCTATAGTTTGATGATCCAAGAAAATAAAGAGTATTGATCCATTGAAGATAAAGTGGATGGACAGACCCCACCTCAGAAAACCTCATTTATCTAGAGAACACAAATAGATGACAAAAATAATAAACTACAATGCCCATTCAGATAAACGTTGGAATCTGAGGACTCAAACAAGACTCACTTTGCTAAGACCTTTTGGCTTAGGTGAATCAATGCAATCACTAGGAGTCATGTTTTTAATTAAATTACCATCAAAATATTTTAAAGTATTTTAAAGAAAAGAATATTCTTATCTTTGTCGATATTTATTATTATAATCATCAAAGAGATTCTTTTTAGACTTTATAATTTCATAATTTTTTTTTCAAATATTTGGGATATTATTTTAGCAATTATTTATATTTAAATATATTTCTAAATAACTTTTATTGTTTGTAAAAATAATGATATTGCTATTTAAACAAAAATTACATTTACTGGCGTTTAAAACTACTTTAAAAGGCAAGTCATTTTATGACAATATTCCAAAAGTCATGCTCAAGTCATTGTGGGAGTCAAACCAAGTAATGGTTCGAGTAAAATCGGGTTTAAGTCCTGTCTCATTTAAGTGGGTGAAGATTGTAAATAACTCAACTGAGTCACCAAGTAAAAAAAGACTTAGAGAGTCAAGACAAACTCATCATTCTTGTTTATACCGCTAATTGAGCGACCCTTGATTATCCAGGGTGAGTAGGAATTCAGTGTACTCACAAGAATACTTGAATGAGCCTGGATAACGGCCCCCGCATCTGTAAGAATCTGAACATCTGCTCTATATCCTTCTTCAAAAAGCCTGTTCCATGAATCTCTGGTCTCTTTTGGGACATAGCTATATCTAGGTATCCTTCTTGAGCAATTTACCCTACTAAAGGGAGAATGAGGGGGAGGAGGTGGCCAAGGAACATTGTTGCTGAGGCATTACAGAAGTCGTCGGAACCTCCGGCTCAGCTGAAAAGTAAGTTGGAGTCGCCAAACTGCTTTCCACTATGCTTATATTGAAAGAATCCTCAAAGGATTGGTGAGTGGTGAACACCCATGAAGAATCAAACTCCAGATGTGTCATCTATGGCTGCTGTTTTAGGCGCTAAATGGCATATAAGTTTCACAAAGAAGTCTGCAAAGAAAAGAAATGAGAGACAATGATTATGGCAAGATTAATAGGTTCTTCAAACAGAAAATTTTCATATTATAAAGTTGTGATAATGTATGGAGCAGAAACACTGTCCAACCTCATGATGTGATAGGATTAGAAGCTTAGCACCATGGTTGGCAAATTACTTGCAGTATTTAGCCCAAAAAAATAAATAAAAGAACTACTCGTGGTATCATGTTACCTAAAGCCAAACAAGTATCTCATAGTTAAATTTTTTGTAAGGACAAGAAAACATGGAACCCATATCCTTGAAAAAGAGGAGTAGATTGGAACTAAAGATATGTTTCTCAATATATGCCAAACTTATCAGGGAGTGTATACTTTAATCATCTAAACTTTAAAGAAAGAAATGGCTTAAAAAAATTGTGGTTATTAATGTCTCTAACAATTTTCTTTTATCAGCAAATAGACAATATCATCATTGAAGGCATCTGCATTAGAAGAAGGAAAATTATTCAGAGATTAGGCCTGCAAGTTCTCCACCAAAGTAAAAGTGACTGCTTGAAACCATTCACAATGTTTTTCATAATTGCAGAAAAGAGGAACAACCACAAAATTAAAAGCATTCTACCTTTCCTGATGATTTACAATGAGAAGGGAACAAGTTAGTGTCCTTCAAATTTCAACACTAAATCACCATTAACATGTATATAGATGTCACAGTCCTTTTATTTCTTGTCATTTTAGATTTGAGTTGAAAATAGAAACAGAGCACATACACACACACACAAAAAAAAAACCCTGAAAGACCAAGATATATCCATTTCAGGGCAGAGGCCCTGAAGTTCCAGACAGGAAAGGCATCAAAGTCTGAAGATGACTCAAATATAGAGAAATCAAAGAATATGGTCTTTAAGCACTATGTATTTGGCATCTGGAATCTTAGGGAAAGCAAGGAACTGCTAAGAAACGCTACCATTAGAGGGCAGGGAAGGCATCAAGTTTTGACCTTTTTTCCCTTGAAAATGTTGACATTTTTCTTGAACCCCAAATAACGAAGACCATAGAATGGATTACACTGAGGATATACAAAAAGGGCACAAAAGCTAAAGATGAGAAAGGCATCAAATACAGAGTTCCTTTCAGAACTTGAAAGCACCAGACAGGCCTAAGAGGAAATTCGTCAAGGGCATCTACTCTTTGAGAAAAGTGTAAGTATCCCTTTTCTTATCACCCAAAACAGCAACAACACCAGTAATGAATAACAAAAAAACTGCTCAGAAACCTCAAAATTTAGAGAGAAGGCATGCATCCTGAAGATGTGCTTGTACTCTTCTTCTTTTTTTCTCTGGTGTACATTTTGTTGCGGACAACTACAATTTCATCAGGTATCCAACGAGAACACATGCTTCATACCTATGCCTGTAATTTCATTTTAAATTCACAAGCTTTCCACCCAACTCAAACCATTAATAGAAAACATAAATATGCAAAAATAAAATAAGACAAAAAACCAAGGCTCCTTACTTCTGACAAAATGAAGTACATGCCATGAGTTGACAAAAAGCTTACAACAGGTCAGAAATCCTCAATAGCTTTGTGGATTCGGAAGACACAAGTTCACGGTTCCAAAGACCCATAATCAGCATTATGTCAAAAAAATTAAAAAAAAAAAAAAAAGAAAAGAAAACCTGAAGCACATAATCAGATTCAAGGGAGCTGAAAATAGTTACTAAAAAATATTACAACTAATAACAAACATAAATTACATCAAGTTGAATGTGAAGAAATCAGAATAACACGAATATCTCACGCATCCCAAACACATTTTACCAACGAAAATAATCTAGATCCGCATGATTGCAGAAACCAACAACAAAACACTCAAAAATCATCAGCAAGATAAAATTGGAACCGTTGATATCTTCAGAAGCTCAAAGAAAGCGAGCACGGAGTTGAAGAAATTAACAAATACAGCTTAAAGAATTGAATTTTACATAAGGTAATAATCATATCGGAAATATCCAGATATTCAAAGAAAAGAAGAATTACAACCTCATCGTAAAATTTACTTTCTTCAAAAAATCTTTCCTTAAATATAATACCAGCTTTCTGGAAAATCAAAGACGCCTTACCTCTAACAAAAAATGGCTCTCCTATCTCTTGATTTCCGAAAAGAAGAAAAGAAAATGGTTACACATCTATTTATAGCTAAAAGAAAATATTTTCTAAAAAAGTAGAAAGTAGTTTCCATTCCATGCATCCAAAAGGAGCCTTATCGATGAGTTCGAACATTTCAAATGAAACCGACAAGAGCTGCTAACCTGGAAATTATCAACTACTCCGCATCAGTACTACAAAATTCAGGAAAATCACTTGTCAGGATCCTAAACACGCTTATCTTTTGCCAAATTGAGGTTTGCCTGTTCCGAGTCGCGAAATCCAAGAGAGAATCGCAGAAAACCATCCGAAAACTATCGTTTTCTGAAAAAAAAGCCAAACAGAAGAGAATATTAAAAAAAATCGTATCAGAATATTCAAAAAAGAAGAGGCAGAATTTTTTTCAGTTCTCAATCCACCTTTTCCCTTCAAAAATCTTTTGAATTCATAGTCGCGGACCGTGAAAACAAATTTTACTCTCTTTTCTCCATCCACTCCAAAGCTACGAGCCTACAAATTGCATAAAAACTGAAAGAAAGGAACAAATCCAGTTTTTTTGAGAAAGAAACGAAATAGAGAAAAAAGTCACAGCCAATCCGCTCTGTTTTTAATCGGAAACATGTCTTTCCAAATTATATATCTATATCGGATGGCAAACGACTCCAAAGCTCGAGATTTTCTAGGAAAAAAGGCGAAATGTCACTTGAAATCCAGAAATTGCAATTCAGAAATCCAAATCCGAACTTCTTCACGGAAATCAAAGCAAAAGATGAGAGGTAGGAATCAAGGAAAGAAAGAAAAAACGAATTTACATCAAAAGCATCTCCGACCTTCTTCTCCTTCTCGAATCCGCATCGTTTTCTTAGAAAATCTCTCGATCTTAGAGAGAGAGAGGGTTTCAGTTGAGTAAAGGAGTGAACTAGAATCCGCACTCAGGAGAGCGTGGGGAGTCTAGTTATTTATAGCAAGTGGGAAATGACGGAGGCTGCTGGCCACTGGCCAGCACGACAGAGCTCTTCGTCAGGTCGTCGCCACTCGCTCCTGATGTACAGAACGGAGGTCTTCGTCAGGTCGTCGCTACTCGCTCGTGATGTACACGACGGAGGTCTTTGTCAGCAACATTTTTCTCGACATATTCTCGGGCGATAAATTGAATTTATCGTTTGCTAGTTGGAAGTTAGGATTCAAGTGGCCGCGTCACGTGTGCATGAGAATCCACGTGTCCAGATCAAAACCGTTTGTCTTTTGTACTCGTGGCTTGGGCAATGTTCAGCTTTTCTTCTTTTATTTTTTTTTTTTAAGAAAAAGTTAAATCTCTTGTTCATGGAGTTACGAGTAGTATCTCTACCTTGTTATATTAAATTTTGTGTAGAAAATTATAATTAAATATGTAGAAGTGATTATTTTAATTAGTTTACATTTTCAAAGTTTAAATAAATGAAATATAATTTAAAATTATTAAACTTTGATATTTAAAAATTAATTTGATTAATTAAATTAAATTACTTTTTTTAATAAACTTATTACTATTATAACAAAGGCACTCTTGGACTAGAGTGCATGTTATGTAGAAAGTGAAGATTATCAAGAAAAGTGAGATCATCTGTAGGAGTTTTAATATTATTGTGTTTGAATTTTCTACACATAAATGCAAAAAAAAAAAAACTTTGGAGATCCTACAAGTATTCTCACTCTGAATTGGGCATTGTGAGCAACTTCTTGTTATTTGAAGGTATTTTTTACTTACAAATTTATTTTTATTAGCATGTGAATTTTAATATTTAAGTAATTTCTCTGTCTCTCTCTTAAATTCTTTGTTATAAGATAATGTTCAATCTATTTTTATTAAAAAAATTGAACCGAAGCATTTTGAATGTCGAAAATATAATGGAGATATATTATTGTCATTACATAATTTAGATGAGATTTGTTTGAAATTTATATTTTTCAGCATTTTTTTGAAATTGAAGTTTTCTTGAAAATATCTATAAATAATAATAAAAATGTGTCGTGTATACATTTGGATTTAATCATTTGAAATTTGTAAAATTTAATAAAAATATGCATAATATTGAGAGCGCATCTCCTTTCTTCCTTAATCGTAGGGTTGTAATTGCTAAATTCTCTTGATGTTTAATTTTAACTCATTTTTATTCAAACCAACTAAATTAGATCAGATAAATTGCATCATATATCAATTTATATAATTAAATATATATATATATATATATATATATATCAAGTGCAGAGACATCCATAAAAATAAGTTTTCTCAAATCAACCCATATTTAAAATGGGTTGGATTAGCCTGTTCATATTTCTAAATCAGGTTAATCGGGTTTAAGTTGACCATAATCCAAGTTGTTCTTGATCTATCTTCATTTGTTTTATAAATATAGATAAATAAATAAATAAATGATTTTTAAATGGCAACTAGAAAGAAGTTGTTAGAATGAAACTAGCTAATAGAATGGCTCAATCGCAATCATAACCATCAATCATGTTCATCACATCATGGAGCCCATTAAAAAGAGTCAAAAACAATCCATTTGATGTTGAAGATCCAACACCACAATGTTTGGTGACCGACACCGACAATAATAACTTAATAAGTATCAACCAACTAAATTACATTCAAGTAGGATGTTTACACTGGAATTCTTATAGTGGGGCCCAACAACTGGAGGAGCGTGGCCCAGATCATTGGCCACAAAATCAATGGACAGAGTTCTTCTTAGCTACAATAGATTTGGGTAATCCTGCAAACCATTTTAAGATTTTAAGAGGGTTTGGTATTAAATTATTAATTAATGGAGCTGACTTGGATCAGATTCATCCAACCCTTTTTGACTTCTCCATCTACCCTTCTTTCCTCCTTTCCTAAGAAATCCTTCTTTCCTCCTTTCCTAAGAAATCCTTATTAGCAATGGCTAGAATCATGCAAACAAAGCAATGGCTAGGATCATGCAAATAAAGCAATGGCAACAAGCAACCCTCGCTTAGTGCCTCCCTCTCTTTTCAACTCTATTAATGATTTTGTTTTTAAAAAAAATTGATGTTGATTTAATATATTTTTTTTTACGAAGGTGTTCAAATTTTTTAGAGTATTATAGTAATTTTTAAACTATGTGTAATTTTCCTTATTCATACACACCGAATAATTCGCAAAAAGTCGCATTTCGAATGAACTAAAAAATTGAAGTCAAGACTCTAACTTCACGAAACATTACTCATTAATCTAACCCTTTTTGTTTTTCTTTTATTAGTATTTATCAGAACAGTTTTACAACTTGATGACCCACATTAGGCACCAATATAACATAAGAAAGCCCATTTAACATCAAAGCTTGGGGAAATATGTATTTGATTTTTTAAAGTTTAAAATATTTTAATTTTTTTAAAAATTAAAGTTTAATGGTTGAGATAAGTCAATATGGAAGAACAAAAAAGTTTAATTTCGTCTTAGTTGTTTATCAATGTCATTTTTTAGATGTTTTAAACATTTTTACATTTTTAATATATTTTATTTATGTGAAACCTTTTGCTTTCAATTCTGACGCATCATCAAAATGTCCTACATACTTTTTATTTTTTCTTTTGAATCACAAAAAAAATTGAGTCGAGATGACTAGCACTGTAGATATAATAGTAAAATATAGTTATTTATTTAAATAATTAAAAAAATACTTTTAGAGAAATGACAGACACATGTAATTTTTACCACAAAGGTAGGTCACAAACAAAAACAGATGATTCTAGAAATATAAATTTTAAAGTTAAAAGAAACTTAAAAGTCTATTCCAAAATCAGCCATCTATATTTGTGACTTCATATCAAATTAATAGAATGTATTTAATTTTTTTTATATTTAAACAAATATTAGAAACATGATTCAGATGATATGATTCTTTTCCACTTTTAAAAAATAGTTGACAACAAGATTCTTTAATAACGACACATGCACATGTCTATCTCATTTAAATTATAGTTATCAAATATATTTAAATATAAAAAATTGATTTTAAAATACGTTTATAATTTAATATAAGAGCTCAAACATAGATATCTAACTTTAAGAACAGATTTTTTAATTAATTTTTCGTCCATAATTATTTTTATATCAAATTAATAAAATATATAGCTGTTATAAATATAATTCAAATAATATAATGCATAAAATTCATTAAAACACGTGTCTACTTACTAAATATGGTTGACCTGACGGCTGAGGGCCAGAGGTGCGTGCACACTGAATCCTTGCTCCTACAGAGTACAAACAAAAAGTGATACCCTTTGAAATTTGGTTGTACTGTAGCTCTCTAGGTCAGGGACGCAGGACCACCATAAATAAAGTGATGCTTAAAAATGGGTGGTGGAGATAATTTCCTGCTGTACACATTCAACGGTTGAAACTTGAAAGTAGAGAATCGCTAGCACCTTGGTTTAGGGCAGGCTACTGTTTATTGAAAACTAGTTAAGCGGGCCATGTTTTAACTAAGGAATAAAAATGATAGAACAAAGTAATGCGTTTAAAGGGTTTTATCCCAATGGAGTAACATTTATGAAGATATTTCACATGATATATTTTGAACTATTGCCATATAAGAAATGAAATAAAAAAAGAATATAATTGCTGGTTAAACTGAGTAGGAGTATGTTGCTTTTTTCGTTGAAAATATAATTTGGTTTGCTCAGCAATACTAGTCTATCAATTCAAATGGGTTAGAGTGATTAAGAAGTGTGAGTTCAAAATTCAATTTTTATTTTATCAAAGTAACTATCTTTAGAGTTATTCAGTATATATGGGTAGGAAGTCTTCTACGTGCTCTGAACACTTTAGTCATAAAAAAGAAAATACTAAGTAAAAAAAGTAGTTTGGAAATTTAATTTTTATTTTCCTATACATGCTAGATCATTAGTAGATGAGATATATTAAAATATAAAAAATAAATTTTCTTATATAAAATATTATTTCAAAATCCTTTTCTAAATAGCTAACTTTTCAAAATAAATTTTATCTCAAAAATATTTCCAAGTCAGATTCAACGTTTACTAATTTTTTATTTTTTACCAACTAAGTTATACTTTTAGGAACAAATCCCAACAACAATAATACAATACCATCATTGTATTTGGTAAAATATATTATACCATGGAAATGTATAACTCGTTCATTTTATTGTAATTTTACTAGTGGGGCTAAACTGTCATTAAATTCTAGCTATGAACTTGTTTATGGTGCATATGGTTCGACAGCTATCTAAACTTTGGACATTTTAATTTTATCCCCTAATTAATGGCAGAAAGTGGGTAACCATTATTTTGCTTTCTGTTTGTGGATGTAGTATCTATTAAATAGGAAATTTCTTATTATAAGGGCAGCATCTCTCGTGGGACCCATCTTATAGGTAACTTATTTCAATACACATACATAAAATACTAACTTAACAAAGTCTTTTTGTAATGAACTATGGTACAATATCTTTATTTTATCTAATGGTGGAGGTACGTGATCAGACGAAAAAATAATAAATTACTTTAAAAATGCTTGGTCTAACATGACCAGGTCATTTAATAGAGCATTTGGCGCACGAAAAATCCATCTAAATTTCAAATTAACAAAAAAAAAATTTGGGTGAGTTAGTCTAATTTGACTTGGCTTAGTTAAATTTTGAGTCAAATGAGTTAAAAAATTATTTTTGAAGATTCATTTTCAAAGATCTTCGAGAGAGTTTGAGCATGAAAGTCTTGATCAGTTGATATTTCTGTGTTAGAAGATTTTTTTATATTGGGTGAAAAAGATGATGAGTGTATTTGGACGGATAACCCATTAAGGGCCTTTTCTATTCAAATAGTGGTAACAAGGCACATATCTCCCAAAGTGATCTATCTACTGTGGTTTGATTTAGATTTGTGTAGGGTTGGATTTAAGTATTCGTATGGTGTGCATTAAAGAGTAAAATCCTCTTCAAAGTAGAATTATTGAGGAGGAGTGTCTTGAGTTCAAGGGATGATCTTCCGTGTCTATTTTGCGGGGGAACATTAGAAAATTGTGCATCATTTATCTGCCTTGTATTCATTGGCGAGACACCTTTGGAGTTTATTTGTAGATGCTCAATAAATCATGTGAGGGGGTGAAAGGGAGCTTGATGATGTTATTAATATAGTTGAAAATGAGGAAAGCCTAGCACACTATGGTGTGAGTCAAAGAATTTTATTGAGTTTTTTTTTTCCCGAGCTAAAATTTTAATCATTCAATTTAATAAAATTTCAAATCAAGTCTGAATTTTAAAATTTTTACTTAAATAGAAAAAAAAAGCCACCAACAAATTAAATGTTTGGACCAACTAAGTTATATAGGTATTTCACTAATATTTTACATTTTTAATTCAATTTTATCAGAAATTTACTATTATATCGATAAATATACGTTATCAATGCTATAATAATATTTTATCGATAAAATATACTAATAATTGTTACATTTTGTACTCATATTTGAGGCATTTTAGAGTTATTATGCTACACTTGATTCTTACGCTGATTGACAAACCTGACCACGTGAATGGGCATGAAGCCATGAACACGACACGAGATCTTGCAAGGTTTCCATCAACTCATGTCTTTACTCCACACTCTCTTATCACGGGAATATGGGTTGTACCGTCACATCGTTTCTCATTTTTTAAAGTCAGAGTCAACATAAATGTATTAAATTATTAATTATAGATTATATTGAAGGGTCAAAGTCACTTCCATTCGATGACCCATTTCTTAAAATTCTTATGTATATTTTTAAATAATGGATGAATTCTATTTACTTCAATTATTGTAGTGCTCATCAATATCGGTAAATTGATATACAGAGAAAATACATATAGAGTAGTGTATTATCGGTTCACCAATACTTGATGACTGGTACACCAATAGGAGTAAAATAGAAATTCTACTCTATCATTTATCTTCTAACAAATTTTGTCCATAGTTGATTTTAAATAATTGATAGAAGAATAGTACCTACAGTAATAAAAGATATTTATATATTTTTCAATATTTAAATGATGATGAGTAAATAAGAAATAATTACTATTTCTCTAATTATTTAAAAAACGTCGATGACTCTATTCATTCTCATTTTTATTAATTATTTTCTCAAATTCGAGTCAAATCTTTAATGATGTTTGAGATTGCTTATAAACTTTTTGCTTAAATTGGACTGATTGATTTGAGTTTGTAATTTTTTTTTTAATTATTTAATTTTTATTGAATCAACATACTTATTAAATGAGTCAAGATATTTATTTTAGACTGTACTTGTAATGAGTCAAGTTGGGCCTTGCCAACTTATTTTCTATCCATTTATTATAGGAATCATGCTTTTATATATATTCTTTAAGACTTTTTAAAATGACGACAAATAATGTAATATACACAAGATATACATACAAACACACATACACCCATATCCTTTCATAGAATGAGGGTTCTTTGTTAAAATTATAATAAATATAATATTTTTCTTTTTTTTTATAGAATTCATTTTTTGGAGAGGGGGCAAGATGGAAAATTTATTGAGTTTTTTTCGAAAGATAATGCTTTATTCAATTTCAACGTGTCGAATTTTCATTACTCAACGTGAGAACAAATTTCATAGCATTTGTTTGATAATATGTACAGAAGTCTAACATAAACTTTTTTTTATAACATTGTATTTCTTAAAGAAAATGGACAAATAGCTTTAAAGACAAAACCTAGTTAGTAATATAAGAGGCAACATGTAACTGAGTGCAGAAAAGCCAATGGACGCTCATCTTAACATGAGTAAAATTTGTTAGGAGAAACAGAATGAAGTGAAATTCTCATTTTATCCCTACCGGTGTACCGATGCATCGATATGCAAAACATATACATGCAGAGTCGCATGTTATCGGTACATCGAGACTTAATGAGTGGTACACTGATAGGGGTAAAATGGGCCGTGTTTTCTAATAAATTTTGCCCGTGTTAAGATGGCTAGCCAAAGCTAGTAGAAAAGATAGATGAGAGACGATTACCATTTAGAGGATTATGAATTTTAGCATTTTTATTTTATTTTATATATACTTGATCTTAAGTATGACAGGTCAATTTGAAACAAATGCTAAATAGGGCGTGATCCAATTAAGATCATGTGTAATCTACCAAAATTAAATTCATTTATAAAAGAGTTTAGTCAATTATTTAATAAAAAAATAAAAAATGTTAAGATATCCAACTTTTTAGATAAGTGTGTTTGGGTCGAGTGAACAAGTTGATAAATTTTTATGAAATTTAACTTTAAAATAAAAATAAAAATTGCCACTAATTGGACTAGACCAACTCATCATCTGAATCTTATTTAGCTATCTAAATTCGATTGTCAAAAAGTTAATATTGTCAATGGTTGATGATAATTCTAGCATATATTAAGAAAATATAATATTAAGTGATTCCAATGATTTTTTTAAACTACTTAATTAAGAAGCTAAGGATGAAACAGACTCGACCATGAAATTAAGATTGAGATGGTTTTTTCTTTTTAAAAAAATATACATTCTATGTAAAGTCTTGATTAATAATAAAATATTCAATAATACATTGGTAGAAAAAAAAGGAAATCATGCAAGACATGTCTATAAGATATGTATCGGGACTATTAGAAACATTATTGTGTTTGATAATGAGAGAAATTGGTGTATATTTTCACCACTTAGACGATGACAAATAGACAATAAGATAAAGTCAGTAATTTTTATATCATACGTGAAAACTACTACACTTATGAGAGGCATAATTTTGTCATATTTTACAAATAATGAAAGTACTCTATCTATGATAGTAACTCATTTGATTGGTTTAACCATTTATTTATTCAATGACGAAAAATTCTAAGATATCTCACTCTCGAAGATTACGAAAGTATTTGGTAAAATTCTAGATGCACTTCACCTCTCGTAAATTGTTTATTTATTTAAATGGAAGTAAATTATAAAATCTCAAAATTCATATAAAAATGAAGATGTTAAATCTATCTAAAATTATATTTTATATTAATAAAATAAATTATTTGATCGATATTTTAAAAGTCTATTAGTTGGGAGATATCATATTAAATTATTAACATAAAATATACAAAATATAGTTTTAAAATAAATTCATTATTTAAAATTAATAACATATATAGGGGCAGGAAAATGTTTTTTGCAAACAAATTAATTTATGTCGTTCTACTTAAAGATTAATCTGAACTCTTATTTGAAAAAAAGAAAATCCTCTAAAAAAAAGTAAGCAAAGAACAGCACTTTCAGCCGAGGACATAGAGATATGATGGCTGAGGTTAGATATGATGGCTGAGGTTAGAGATTCCAAGAAGAGTCCGATTCTGGTGGGCTAGCAAAGTCAATCGGGTATCAAAACAACCTATCAATGAGATTAGATCGCAAATAGAAGATTGACACGTTTACAGTACGAGAAATTTGTAAGAAAGACAAAAAGATGCTGTGTCAGAAGGCAGTAGGGGCGGCTGCCGAAAGTAAGAGGCAGTGAATGAATGACGAGAAATTATTCGTCCGTAATTGGTATATAAATGTCCCCGCAGAAAAACTGTCTCTAAAGATTCATTTTCAGAGTTTAAATTAAAATTTCTGGCCCTATATTTTCTCACGTTTCAAACGAATTATCGGTTAATTTTTCATTAGTTCGAATGAATCATTTGTTTTGAACGAAGGAGCAACGTACAAATTCAATTCATTTGATTTTTGATTGAATAGAGTGAACAGTAATATAAATATATATATATATATTAATATACATTCCTGTTGAACTGTTTGTTCGAATGAGTATATTGATTATTTAAATAATAATTTTTTAAAAAAAATTAAAATTATTTTTTAAGTATTATATATTTTCAAAATTTCTCAAATTAAATATCTGAACTAATTACGATAATCTGATAGAAATACTTTAACACTTTAAGGTCTTTTGACACTCTCAAATACTTAAAACACAGTGTTTTACAAATAAGGGTATCCTACGCTGTACCAAAAACACATCTGTGAGTGGCAAAAGACTTTGAAGTCTTAAAGTATTTTTATTAGGTTATCGTAATTAATACGGATATTCAATTTGAGAAATTTTAGAAATACACCGTGTTTAAAAAATAACTTTAAAGTATTAAAGGAGATTTATATTATGCATTACTGTAGCATATGGAAGATAGACCGTTATTTTTTAAGCACTGTGTATTTTCAAAATTTCTTAAATTGAATATCCAGACTAATTATGATAACCTGATAAAAATACTTTCACACTTTAAGGTCTTTTGACACTCCCAAATATGTTCTCGGCACAGCCTAGGGATACCCTTATTTGTAAAACACTGTATTTTAAGCATTTGGGAGTGTCAAAAGACTTTGAAGTCTTAAAGTATTTTTATCAGGTTATCGTAATTAGTCCGGATATTTAATTTGAGAAATTTTGAAACTATATAGTACTTAAAAAATAACTTTAAAGTTTTAAAGAGAAATTTATTATTTAAATAATCAATACATTGGAATGAATGATGGATTTCATTCGAACAAATGGGTGAATAGTAATGAGTGAAAATACAGGGCAGAATGGTAATTTTACCCTAAAATCTGAAAACGGATCTGTAGAGTCAGTTTTTCCGGGTGTCTATAAATGTTGCCTTTATAAATAATTTGTATGCACTTCTAATTATAATTTTTAAATGGCTGCTCATTCTAACAAATATTTTTTTAGAAGAGACAGATTTAAAAAAAAATGAAATTATAGGTGCACCGCTCAGAATTATAGGTACACTGTTCATAATTATAGATGCACCATTATAGATGGGTTCTGCACGCCAAAGTTATAGTTAATTTTGAAATTATAGGTGCACCGTTCATAATTATAGGTACATCGCTCATAATTATAGGTGTACTGCTATGGATGGGTTTTGCACGCCAAAGTTATAGTTTATTTCGAAATTATAGGTGCACCGCTCAGAATTATAGGTACATCGCTCAGAATTATAGCTGCACCACTGTGGATGGATTCTGTACGTCAAACTTATAGTTAAATTCAAAATGATCGGTGTCCCGCTCATAATTATAGGTGCACCACTCATAATTATAGATATACCGCTCATAATTATAGGTGCACCGTTATGCTCTACTTAAGATTTGCATACGAAAAGGCAGGGGTAAAGTGATAATTTCACTTTATCCCATGTTTCCTAACAAAAAACACCCGTGTTAGGATGTGCGGCCTTTTTAAATGTATTATTAGATAATTTATAATAAATTTTAATGGTTTTTTATTTATTTAAAGATTATAATTGAAATTTATATTAATTTATATAAAGGAAGAGATAGTCTTAATTTTGAGAGGACACTTTCACAGGAGAAATTAACTAGTTCAATTCAAATATAAAGACTTAATGCAGTTAAAAGCAATTAGGAAATCGAACACACGTGAATTCTAACTCGATTTGAGTTTGGATAAAAAAATTGAAGACATTTTTAATGAATTCGATTTGGGTGTGAAATTAAAATTTAATTATTTAAACAAGATATGAAATTTAAATTATCATTCAAATAAAATTACAGGTTATCTACACATTTCTTGGTCTTTCTCGATTGCTATTGATGGCCATTACAGGTTATCTACCCATTGCTAAACCTTCATTCTTAATAAAAGCGGGAACTCCAAGCCATTGTACTAATTTTTTTTTTTAATTTATGAGTGGAAAATTGTAGGAAACTCAGCGTAAAACTTTCACAGGTAATGTTCACTGTCCTTAGGATACATCAGGTTAGACAATAGGAGTTCAAATTTGACACCTCCCGTTTCCTAATATAGGAGTTTATTCAGTTCAGCTACATCCATCTAGGCTTGTACTAAGTTATTTGGTAAGTGAAATATTTTAAAAATTATATCCAACAGTACAGTTCGACATAGTTAAACCTTAACTGGTCTAGTTCTTAATATGATTTAAGTTTTATGAACTCCCATATCTTGTAATGCATTGAAATTTAGAAATCACAAGAGTCAAGTCAATTTACGACAACACAAAAAATCATTAAAATTATTCATATTCTAAAAATTAAAATCTAATATCTTTGTCGAAATTTATGCCAAATCTTAATACTTTTTTGTCGAAATTTGAATTTTTATCCTTCAATAACTTTGTTCAAATTGAGTGTTTGAGTCGGTAAGTGGTGATAAAATTGTGGCTTTTGACTAGTTATTAAGATTTAGACAAAATCTCACTTTAATTATTGGTCTTAAATCTAATATTTTTTTTAATATCAATTCTCAGAAAACCAACAATATACATTGAATGATGGAGTGGATAACCTAGAAAACCATTGAATGAGAGATAAAGTGAGAGAAATCCATTTAAGGTGATTTGATTATGTGAGTAGAAGACTAGAGACGGTTCCAATGTATAAAGTTGAAGTTTGTAAAATCATAGATACAATGATGTTGATATTCACCAATTACTTAGGATAAAAAGGTTTGTTTTCTCACATTCCATTGGCTCTAAAGTTTTTGATATATTGGTAAAGACTCTAACTAATGATATAAGTAGGGCGTCAACTCAGGTCAAGTTTTGGCCCGACTCGCATGACCCGACCGAGAAATCATGCGGGTCAGGTCGAGAATTTCGGGTCAGTGGGTTGAGTCGGACTGAGAAGATAAAAACCTTCATGAAATTCAAGTCGGGTCGGGTTGAGGATTTTATAAGTTAACCCAACCCGACCCGACACAACCCGACCTGACCTGGCTAAAATTAGTTTAAAATGGGTTCAAAATGCGGGTTGGGTCAGAATTTGGGTTGATTCGGATTCGAATTCGGGTCGGTCGGTTATGAGACTGGAGTTGAGAATTTGGATCGAGTCGGGTCGGATTCCATATATATCAACTCGGGTCAGGTTGGATTTTAAGGAACTCGACCCTAGTTGCAGCCCTAGATACAAGAGCCTGCATGTCTAGTCTCCTGTGTCTGAAGGCCGGTGAAAGTAATCAAAAGTAGAAAGGGCTACTAGTGTTGCAACACAGTGACTTGTTATATCAGGAGTCATTGATCACAAGGGGTGTTCAAATTCATTCATCAATGACTTACAAAAAAAGCTTGATTTCCCTCCTTCTATCTCTAGCTTGTAGTGTATTTGTCAGGCGCCCAACAATGGAGAGGTAGAGTTTGAGATTTATCAATGACTTAGTATAAATGACTTGATTTTATATGTTCCATCTTTTAGCATGTCCCACATTATCTGTGGGCCTGTGAATTATGGGATTTATAAATGCATATTGATGAGTGCAAAATAAATACATATTTTATTCTTAAATTTATTATTGTTAGTATCTCATTTTATTTAATTTTATCTAATTAGTATAATTTTGTGTTTTGCAGGTTTAAAAGTGATGTTGACAGGAAAAATGCTTAAATATAAAGTCTGGGCCCATTATGAGTTATTTTGGACCTCAAGCCCAATCATTAAGCCCATTAAGAAAAGCCCATGAAGAAATCCACATGTGTGAATACTATTTTCATTATCTCAAGAGGAAATTCGAAATTTAGAAGTCAATATAAGAGGATTTTCGAATTTGGCAAGTGGATTAAGGAAAGAGAGAAAATAAGAAAGGAAGAAAAATAAGGAAGGTTTGACATATGTTCAGTATTTTGGTCATAAATTTCTACTCCAATGTCCGATTGCTTTGATTATTTTTGCGTTGGACAGAAGACTTCAAGGGCTACAACTTTATAGTTTACGACTTTTCCTGATTCAGAAGTTAAAAGGGTGAAAACTGAGTTGTAAGATGGTACATGTGTAAAAAACGGGATTTTGCATCCACTTTCCTTATACAAATTTAGCTCCTTGCCTCTTTTAAGTCGTTCCATATTTAACACAAATCAAATCCGCCCTCCATGTGTCCCTTGCTTTATTTAAATCTTTGAATCCAATCCATTCATTCCACCTCCTTTCATCTATAAATACTAGCCCTCTCCCATTGAGAAAATTGAACTTGGGCATTGAAGAAAATGAGAGGAGAGGAAGAAGATAAGGAGAAAGACTGTGGGATTTTCAATCCACATTGGGTTCTAAGGTTGGTGGATTTTGATTTTCATTGTATTTCTTTTTCTTTAAAATTCCATTGATATGTAAGTCTAAATTCATGTTTCATAAATAAAATTGAGGTGTGATGAAATATTTAGTCTATGGTTTTCCAATTATTCAATCTATGTATGATGATTATTTGATTTTATTTTTATTCTTTAATCAAGTTTATGTGTGGATTTATTTTAATTATTTCAGATTAAATGTGATGAAAATTTAGATTGAATAGACTTCCTTCTTCGATCTAAGGCTCTTATTTTAAGAGTGCGATGAAATATTTTAGATTTGGAGATGAAGTTTAAATTCTATTCATTCTAAGGTTTAATTTGAGATTTTTAATTTAATGAAATCCATGAATTTAATTCTTAGAATATTTATCGATGAAAAATTTGAATGCATGATTGGTAATTTACGTGAGTTCCGTATTCTAGGCCTTTGTTTTATTTTTAAAATATGGAAAATAATGCCTCCTTGATTTTTTGACCCAGTTCCACTGTAAATATGTACAGATGTAATTTAGATGTCTTTAATTTTATTTTTGTTTATAAATCCAAAAACTCGTGAAATTGATGAACTAGATTGGAAATAATTTAATTGCATCTTAATTTTGTGTTTTAAATTAGATTAAGATTGTTTATATTTTTATATTAATTCCACCATCTTAATTAAAATTAGTTAAATTGTTAGATTCTATGTTTAAATCTAGAATGTTTCTAAATTAAAATTAAAATTCATAGATTAGATTAACAATTCCACGTTCATGATTTATCTCAATATTTTCCAAAGTTCTTAAAATACGTGATTCAATGCTGTATTTTCATGGATATATTTTCGTAAGTTCCGATGGGTTCGACCTTTCACTTAATCGCTATACTATTTAAATGGTTCGTGCGCTTGCGAGTTATAAATTTAAAATTTGCACAACACATATGCATCATTTCCTTAATGGTCAATTTTTAAGGATGAATTCTACTCATGTGTTTTAACCTGGTATTAGAGCAAGGTACCATAGGGATAGGTTGGGCTCTTGTCTCCAGCCTTACGTGGAGCTGCAGAGTCGAGTGTCTCCGGTCCTAACGCAAAAGAGTGTATTAGTATGTCTCACATAGCATGTTGACTTGTGGATTATAGGATTTATAAATACATAGGCATCCTCTCCTTAATAACTGAGTTTTAAGAATGAGTTCTACTAAAAAGAAGTGATGAAGAATATCTTGATAGACCTTAGAATGATTCAACATACACTGTTTATAGGATGAAATGGAGAAGTAGAATTTGAGAAATTTACTCATAAGATTTTAATATTTAATGAAGATATTAACAAAAATGAAAGAATAGATAACTCAAATGGCACTTTCTATAGAGTAGCCATTTAGACATCTAATTTTTCTACTAGATTTAAGATGAAATTACCATTTTGATCTTTCTGATGTGCATTTGGATGATGAAAATTTTTTCAAAATTAAAAGAACAAAATGATAATTTCAATCTAAATTTAAAAAAATATTATCTCCCCAGCAAAAAATTTGAAGTGTTTTGATGGACCCATTCTGTATAGAAAATAGAGGGTATTCAAACCAGTGTGACAAATACCGTTGATATTTTCATTTTTACCGCGAAAATATCGAGAAAATAACATTACCGCTTTAAAAACGCGATTTTATCGCCTATGCCGTTTTTATCGAGAATTTACTGTTAAAAACGCGTTTTTAACGCGAGAAACGGTAAAATCGCGTTAAAAACGCGTTTTTACCGTTTAAATTTTTTCCACTTACACGGTTATCCCATGTTGACAGACACACGTCATCTGCAGTGCTTCACTGGCGCTATCCCATTCACGTGCACACACCCGCTGGACACGACACCAGGAAACATGGATAAAATTTAATTATTTAAATAATAAAATTTATTTTAAAACTTTAAAGTTATTTTTTAACCAGTGTGTACTTTGAAAATTTTTCAAATTAAATATCCGGACTAATTACGATAACCTGATAAAAATACTTTTAGACTTCAAGGTCTTTTGACACTCCTAAATATTTAAAACACAGTATTTTACAAATAAGGGTATCTCTAAGGTATGCCAAAAATATATTTAGGAGTATTAAAAGACTTTAAAGTCTTGAAGTATTTCTATCAAATTATCGTAATTAGCCCAGATATTCGATTTGAGAAATTTTGGAAATACACAGTGTCTAAAAAATAACTTTAAAGTTTTAAAGGAGATTTTATTATTTAATACACTATGCACATTATTTTTTAAGCACTGTGTATTTCCAAAATTTCTCAAATTGAATATCCGGATTAATTACGATAACGTGATAAAAATACTTTAAAACTTCAAGGTCTTTTGACACTCCTAAATATGTTTTCGGTACACCCTAGGGATATCTTTATTTGTAAAATACTGTGTTTTAAATATTTAAGAGTGTCAAAAGACCTTGAAGTCTTAAAGTGTTTTTATCGGATTATCGTAATTAGTCCGGATATTTAATTTGAGAAATTTTCAAAGTACACACTGCTAAAAAAATAACTTTAAAGTTTTAAAATAAATTTTATTATTTAAATAATTAAATTTATTTCAGATTGTAAATTTGAAAATCCCTTTATTTGATTTAAATTATCTCATAATGCAAACTTCAGAAAAAATCCCTTTATTATATTAATTTTTATTATTATTTTAAATATTTATATTTTCTGCGAGATTTTTTCGTTAAATTTCTCTTAAAAATTTGAGAATTTAAAAATATCCCATTATTAACCGTTCCCGTTAATATCCGGATAACGATATTTGTGACTATATTCAAACCCATGTTTTTCTCGGCGGCATATGATACGCATGCAATGATGTCAAAGCTGAAAACCAAACCAGTCACAGTCAGAGCAGTTTCAGACTTTCACGATTCAAACTTTCTTTATATCTGCCAGAAATCGCAAAAGCCATTGACCATGTCACTGCCTTTCGTTTCCATGTAATCCTAGGCATTTAAGACCAGTGACTGCTTAGTTGTAGAGAAATTTGGGATCAACCCAATAGTAAATTTCTATTACATCCCTGATGGGTCCCTCTAGGGGTGAAACTTGGGTTGGGTTTTGGCCCGACCCGACTGACCCGATCCGAAAATAGTGTAGGTTGGGTTATAGAAATTGTAAACTCGGGTCGCGTTGGGTTAGGAAAAAAAAAATCCGACTGAAATTCAGGTCGGGTTGGGCTGAAGAATTTAAACTTCAACCCTACCCGAAAAAATCTGACCCGGAAAAATCCGACCCTAATTCATAACTTAAATAAAACCCTACACCCCTTCCACTTCCATTTCTCCTCTTTTGAAAACCAATATCCACCTCTTCCTCTTCCTCTTCCCCTCTTCTCCTCTTTAAAAAATCGGGCTAACTTGGGCTAAATCGGGCTAACTTGGGCTAACTCGGGTCGGGTCGGGTCAACTCTCGGGTTGAGAGTATTAGTAATTCGGGTCGGGTTGGCTTGACATACTCGGGTTTGCAATTCTGGTCGGGTCAGGTCCGGTTCAAAATTTTTTGACATGGAACCCAACCCGCCCGACCCGAGTTTCAGCCCTAGGTCCCTCACTCCTCCAATGACCCTTGTTCATCAAAGATTTATCTTCATTCTAATAGAGTAAATGGTTGCAAATTGAAAAAGAGGGACAAAAAGGGTCTTAGAGGTCCATTTAGTAACTTTGGCGAGGAAAAATGGAAATGTCACTCTTTCTAGTTGTTTACTTGGTGTGTGTAAAATTGAGAGGCTTGCACATGTCTAATTGAATTAAAATATCCCATCTAAATAATATGAGATTTCTGAATACTTTGATCATAAAAAAATAAAAAAAACCCGTTATAATCAAGCAGTGTTTTCAAAAGTTTGGCAAGAATTTTTGAAGGATTTACTAATTATTTCATATGCTCGCCATTGTTATTTTTTAAAGCAAATACTATTTGTGTTCCTTTGGAAACCTCCACTCATGTAACATTCTATATTGTTTTTATCTAATATTGGCCAAAACATATAGACTGAATAAAAGATGTTAGTAGGATCAAGTAGCCATGCTTTATAATTAAAAAGACGGGCCAATATGTGACTCAGCCAAAGAAAGATGATGTAAAGTTGCCTCTTTGATGTTGCAAATGATAATAATTGCAACAATTCTCACTACAAAACGAATAAGCAACAGAAGGCTTTCTTAGTCCCATGCGGGGAGTGAAAAATTTATTATCTACCGATATATTTTTCTCTCTTATTATTATTATTATTTTAAAAAAATATATTAATATTGACCGATATTTATATCGCCGATATATAATGGATATCGGCTGATATATCGACCCCTCATCCCACGTAAGAAATTGTTTGAAAATTCTCATATTTACTAATTCACTCTGCATTGTCCACATGACCGTGGGTTTTTGTTGACACTGTATATTGTATTTTTGTCCATCCAAATTCACTTTTCACAATAATGGATGCAGATCCCGACTTTCGGCCCATTTAGATGCACATATTCATTTGTTCTATCCATTACGGACTATATTTAAAAGGGAAAGATTGTGGCCGTGGTTGGTGGTTTCATGGGTTTGGCATATCTTCGAATCTTGGTATAGTAAAAGTGTACAACTGTAAAAAACTAAGCTATTGGTCTATTATCATTAGACCCATCCAAATCCCCCATTTACTCAACCGAACCTAACCATTTTAAATGCCACTGAGTGAAGTACCTATTTTGACTGAGGAAACTTCACTCTTATCAGGTCCCTTATGTTGGATGAGATGAAGAGATGGCTCCGCATATGATAAAACTGAAGGGAATCTCCTCAATTCGATTATCATAACTTTCTAATATAGAACATGAAAAATTAATGATATTATTAATCAAACATTCAAGGTCTAAATGACAAGGCAACTACGATCATATGTGGCTCCCCAATTTACACACTTAATGTTCTTATCATTTATAAATTTGTAGATGCGGCCAAATTCATTTGTAAATGACTAGACTTGTCAAACATGACCATCACCATATTTATATACAACAAATCTAACCATGTGAAGTTTAAACACATTTAAAAAGTAGTTTTGGTATTTGAATTTCACTAGAAAGTCTCTTAGTGTAACTCAACGATGACAACATTGAAAAGAGGTAAATCTTAAAAATTTTCTTATGAGAATTTTGAAGTTTATACTGTACTACCGATGCACCCATGACATGAGTGGTTAGGAGAAGCTTGTTCATATGTTCAATGTGGTTGGAGTTTTTGAAACTAGACCAGAGGTCTCGAGTTTGATCCCTATTTTGAACTTACTCGATACATATGGCTTATAGGTAGTCTCATATATCCATAGTATTAGTCTCGCATCTAATGATAATGGAGAATTGGAGATAACCATATTATAAAAAAAATCTCGTTGACATAAGTATAGATCTAAACTACTACAAATAAACTCAACATGTTAGAAAATAAAATATTTATACGTTTTTTTATTATATATATGTTAAGAGATTTATACTTTATATTTACTAGTATTTTACTTTGTAAAATGGTGTTGTTACATATTTAGACTGACTTTTTATTGCTTTTCACATTATGTTTTGTATAAGGGATGTGGGAATCCATTGCTTGACACAATTTTTTTTTTTTTTACATTTTTTGAATTTGTAGGTATTTTATATTTTTGTGATTTTTTGAAATGAGCTAAAATTCCTAAATTTGTAGATGTGTTTAAATGGGTTTGAGTTCAGTAAATGGGTTGACCTATTTAATTAAATGGATTTGGATAGATCGAAACCAAATAAATGAATTTAACTTGATTAGAGTCAGGTATCCGACCTTGAATTGGATCCAATTGGAACTTGAATTAGACATGACTCAACTCGGCCCATTGTTACTTAAGGCTAACTACTATTAAAGTTATTTATTCTTTTCATCTATAATTGGCACTCATAATTAGAATTAACTTATCCAACACATCGTGTCTTAAACCTGTGGTTTTCGTAGTTGAATAATGGGCACTTACAAGCTATGCTTGAGACTTTACTCAAACTCTAATGGGCTTGCAGTTTTTGGGCCTATACCTCTCATACATATCCCATATAGTTCTAAATTTGGCCCAAAACGAGTCCGCAATTTACGTGTAAACGACAGAATGTCCAAATAGCTAGACTGGGAAGTTGAGTCGGGCCCAAACGTGGCCTACTCACATCCAGGGGTTTAAAATTTGATATCGGCTGATCTCCTCTTTTTTTTTACAAAAACGACCGATATCGGCTGATATTTTTTTCTCTCCTCTATTTTTTCTTTTTTACAAAAACGACCGGTATCAGCCGATAAGATTTGTATCGACCGATATTCGGACCTCTTCTCACATCTATGGCTTGAGACAGGTCTAAAAGCATGAGAGCTCAACCGGTATATAGTAAGGCCCAACATGAGAAGGCATTGCCTAGCCCAGCAAGTTTATATCCAGCAGACTCGATGCAACATGGAGGCCTGAATAAATCCCAGGCCCATGGGGAATGGGCTTTTTTTTGTTGTGCTGTTCAGTCATATAATAAAAAACTTGGTTCCTTATTGGGAGTAAGGAACCTTTGCTCACTAGTATTTTTTTTAGGTCTAGAGGTGTCAAGGCGTCGCATCCGACTAGTCTTTCGGGGTGTGTGAAAACCCCCTATCTGCACAACATACTGGGTAATTCGATGAGACCTTACTCTATACATATTCTCATGGGAAGTAGTCCTTCATTGGAGTTCTCTTGCTTTGAAACCAACTCGGATAACCCTTTGGGGTTACTTTTGCTCATTAGTATGAAAAAGGTTTTCACTGCACAAGTCAGCATTTTGTATTTATAATTTTGTGTTTTAAATTTTATTTTGTATGCAACATTTAACTTTATATTTAATATTTTATCCTTATAATAAGTAGTCAACTATAATTTTTAGTATTTTATCTCTATATTCGTCATTTATTTTAACATTCAACATTTAAGCATTGAACATTCATCTTCTAGTAGTTTTGCTTTAGTATTTAACATTTAAATCTAGTGTTTAACATTTTACCTTAGCATTTTAGAATTTATGTATTTAGTAGTCAACTCTAACATTCAGATTTTTATTCCTATATTCACCATTTTAAATGCTGGAGACTTAGGTAAAGTGTTGAATTTAAAAATAAAATATCAAATATTAGAGTTAATCTCTGAAAAATATCCAATAGTTCTTCTGAGCTTAAGATTGTACCCATTGTATGAAATTGACATGATGATACGGATTTTCCAAACTAGAACAGGAAATCAAAAACCATCTCCATGGCCACGACTCTTGTTAGAATATATTAGATATAAAAATATACTCCTTCTGTCCGAATTTATTTGTTTATATGGATTTTGGAATTGTCTCAAAATAATTATTTCATTTATATTGAAGTAGCATAAAGTTTATTGAAAATGGATGAGATTACATGAAGTGTTAGCGTTATATAGAGAGTTTTTTAAAAATACAAATATTTTAGTTCGTAGTTACTAAAAGATGTGTTTTCTCCATTAAGAATGACGTATTAAACTCTATGTATTATCCTATATGATATCAAAGCATTAAGATCTTGATTTTAGATTTTGATTATTGAAAGTAGTTTTCCGTCTCTTCCTTTGCCGATGTATTTTCTAAATTTAGGACTTTTTCTGTTTATTTGATTTGCTTTATTTATTTAATGAAATTTAAGGTCTCTCATTCATTGAGGAAGACGCACAAAACTCTCTGTTATCTTTTAACTCTTAACCATCTCCATTGCGTCCTGGCCGTTCTTCCCTCTCTGTACTACATTTCTATTGATTTTAGTTGCTTAAAACCTTCAGAGATTGAGATGTTATGAAAATAATATTCAAGTGTAAAAAATGATTAAGTACAAAAAAGGTCGTATCTAATACTATTTTTAATTTTTGTTTCTTCACTTGAAAATTAATTCTACAGATTGTAAGTAGATTTAATTACCTACCACTAATTAAAATTTCATAAAAAAATTATTTTTTCACTTGATCTTAAGTTCTTAACAGTTAGAATAACTAAATTATCCTTGAATTATTTTCAAAGATGGCCGTGAATTTCAGCCTTTAAAATCAAGTTGCTAAAATTAAATTTTGGATTTTCATTAAATATATTTTCGATCTATACAATTAAAATAAAGAAACAATAATTAAAAATAAAACCAAAATTAGATAGACGTATAAAGAAGAAAAAAAAACACTCGTCTCTACTTGCATTCGTTGCAGAAGCATCTAAAAATCTTTGATCAGTCTGTTTTACTAATGTCTACGTTCTCCAATCTTCTCGCTTTGAATATTGTCTAGCTTTGAATATTGTTTACAAGGTGTTTGGTTCTCGTTTCTCATTCTCATCTTCCTACTTTTCCTCTCTCCTCATTGTTGGTTCTGGTTCTCGTTTGTCATTCTCATCTCTTCTCTCTGTGTCTCAGATGGCTCTGAAGCGGTTAACATCGTCTCTCTCATCGTCTCCATCGCTACCCAATCTTCTATTTAGATCCTTCTCTCTCCAATCGCCATCTCTGCCGTCGGATCTGGGCCTTACCTCTCGCTCATTCTCATCAGCAGCAGAAGACGACAAGACTGTACTGACCATTGAAACCAGTGTTCCCTTCACCGGCCATAGATGTGAACCTCCATCAAGGTCCGTGGAAACAACCCCCAAAGAGCTTATGTCCTTCTTCTTAGACATGGCGAAGATGCGCCGAATGGAGATTGCTGCCGACTCCCTCTACAAGGCCAAGCTCATTCGGGGTTTTTGCCACCTCTACGACGGTCAGGAGGCTGTCGCCATCGGGATGGAGGCTGCGATTACTAAAAAAGACGGCATCATCACTGCCTATAGGGACCACTGCATCTACCTCGGCCGTGGTGGGACCCTAGTCGAGTGCTTTGCTGAGCTAATGGGCCGCCGTACAGGATGCTCCAAGGGCAAAGGTGGGTCCATGCACTTCTACAAGAAGGACTCTGGGTTCTATGGTGGCCATGGCATTGTTGGTGCACAAATTCCCCTTGGATGCGGCGTTGCCTTTGCACAAAAGTACTCCAAGGATGGGACTGTTACGTTTACACTCTATGGCGATGGTGCAGCCAATCAGGGCCAGCTGTTTGAGGCACTCAACATTGCGGCCCTTTGGGATCTCCCTGCAATTTTTGTCTGCGAGAATAATCACTGTAATTTCACTCTTGAACCATGCCTATAATTTCTGGATAATTTTGCTAAACATATATCCTCATGCATTCTGCATTTTTAATCGAACCAAGCAACGAAAATTAGAAGTGCCTAAATCATCAGAGCCTACTTCTATTCATGTGTCTGAACATTTCAAAGAAAAAAGCCCTTTTCCTCCGCTTTAAAAATATCATTGAGGGGTGAAATCACCTCATGCGTGTTTGTTAATAAAAAAACTCATTTTCTCCTCAGTGAATTGTCAGACATCCTAGTTTCCTGAATGGAAATCCTTTTATCATCAGTTATGAAACTTAGGGACTGAGATATCAAGGATTGAGATGGTTGTATCCCGAAGGAATTTATCCCATGAAATTGTCAAAAGATTTCTTCTACATCCCACCCTACCCATGATTTGGACTCCTTACAATTGAACTCCTTAAAAAAGTCTTAGGAGTGTATCTCTCAAAATATAGTGAAAAGAATCTCTATCAAAAAAAAGTCTTAGGAGTGTTTTATAGTGGAGCTTATATATGCTCATTATTTTGTATCTTTATGACATCATCATTAACAAAATACAATGCCATTCATTCAATGTGCTGCAATATGTGGGAGGTGGGGCTTCCAAATGCATTATATAAGCAAAATTTATTTACATGTAAAAGCTGATTATGGATATAATCATCATCAAAGCCACTAATCCATGTATTTAGGGTTGGCCTTTTGAGTTATTTTATTCCATTCCATCCTATAAAAAACCATTTCCTCTGTTGTTCTACTCTCTCTGATATCCTTATTATCCTTTCCAACTGAGTTTTCTAAGTTCTTTGTCACTTTCTTGTTCTTGTTACTTGCATCCTCTTTTATATATATATATATATATATATATATATAGAGAGAGAGAGAGAGAGAGAGAGAGAGAGAGAGAGAGAGAGAGAGAGAGAGAGAGAGAGAGAGAGAGAGATGCGAGTCTAAGCCACCCTAGGTGACTTTCTATCATTTTTCCATCCATTAGGGCCACTCTAAAAGTTTCTCTAATACATCCTTTTATATAACCTTGTCTTTAATCCACATGGTACTCTATAATCACAAAACACTCCGCTAGCTTGTCTACACTTAGTCCATCCCGTGCATATCTTATTGGCTGTGTCTAGATCTTTTTTTTTTCTTTTGGTTCGATAGTTGCACTTAAGTATCTAAATTATTACAATGTGGTACCAAGTCATTTTCAATTTTAATCAGTTCCTCTTCTTATGTTCCTTGAACCACTAAAGTTGCATTACATATTCCATTTTTGCTCTACTAATTGTTAACCCATATGTCTCCAAGGTTTTTCTCTATAATTCCAATTTCTCGCCAATTGATTCAAAAGTATATCACGCATATATTTATATTAATTAGAGGTCCTATTTTTTGTATTAAGTGTTGTTATCAAATAATGCATATTTTATTAGGATATCTTCTTGTTAATTTAAAAAAAGCTAACAGGTAGGGTTCTCTTTTTTGGTCTTTCTATTTGCAGATGGAATGGGAACCGCAGAATGGAGAGCAGCCAAGAGTCCAGCTTATTACAATCGTGGTGATTATGTACCTGGCTTGAAGGTGGGAACTAGGAATAAAGAAGTGGAATTTTACACTTTTTATGTGATTTTTCCATCTTATTGTTGTCTCATGAATGGATGTTGGAATTATATCTGGTATCATTTCTTGTTACTCAACATGTGTATCTTAGCATATGCACTTCTCCACAAGTACAACTCTATTGCACCTACGTAAGTGGTGGTGGGGTGGGTGAATGGGCTTTCGCCCGTCTCCAAATCCCCTTCCCCTGCTGTTGCCCCTCCTAACTCCCATCGACACCTATCGTTACCCTCAAATAAGCCTCCTACAGTAGCTGTTGGCCCCTCCTTTTGGACCTTCTATCTTCACCGATACCCTTGTGAAGCCACACAGCCCTCATCCTTAGCCCTCTATACCTGCTGTAAGCCTCTTTAGATCCTTCCTATATCCAACTACAGTCCAAACAGACCACCATACTGCTGTCCCATACTTTTTCAGACCTTATTTATCCCAAACAGCCTTTGCTGCCCCTGCCTTAACCCCTACAACCACTGCTGTCCCATTCTTTTCGTTACTGTTACCCCATACAATCAACTTGGAGCCTTTTCCTGCTGTCCCACTCTGTTTTAAACATCACTTTGATACCATACAGCCATACCTAGGCCTATTTGATGATAGATTTCAGTGTTTGTGAGATCTAATAAGCCACTCTGTTATGAAAGGCCTTCTACTAGAAATTGTTATTAGATTTGGATTGTGCTATAATTGCTTATATTGAATTCCTAGAATTTCACATTTGTTTGTGGCAGATTTTATTATTCTAATTGCTATTATTAATTTTAATTTTAATTTCAGCCTCATATTTTGCTTTATATTGGTTTCTTGTTACATCATAATTGCATTTAGGGTTATCCTTTGTCTTGTCTTGTGTTAAACGTAGTGTTGACAAGGGATCAATAGTGAAAGATAATTTTTTATGATTGGGAGAGAAGGTACCGTGGTGTCCTAGATTCTGGTGGAACATAATTGATGATGAGCATGGGTGTCTTGAACTGCTTTAATGAATGGGTGCATCTTCCTTTGGATGGTAATGACTACAGATTTTGCCAGTCTGACCTTTGAGGATCCTTTTCAGTTTATTTTTTTTCTAAATTTTTTTTATTGAAAGATAACAATTTTATCGATTCAGGGAAAAAAAACATACGGCCCAAGAGGAAAATCCCTAAACAGGACCACCCCACTTCCGAAAAACGTTTACAGTAAGACCATAATACAAAAATCTGAAATCCCCTAATCTCGCAAGCTCGGCACTTTATCAATCGCTGATCTAACAACATGCGAAATTTTGAATCCGTTACTGCACGTATGTTTTCTAATCTCCTCCACCTTATCCAGGTATTTCCACAGACATGGGGATCCTTTTGCCCATTGATGACAGAAGAGTCGCCTTTGATCAAATCCTCAGCTGATCCCACCTCAACCAGAACTTTAATTCCTATCCAGAGAGCAAAAAGCTCCACTTTTATGGCAGAACTGAAAGGATCCTTTTCAGTTCATTATTCTATTGTTAGATTAGAGGCTGAGTCGAGCACTTGGTTATTTGTCAAGCTATTTTGCATGTTGAAGGTTCACCCGGGGATTCTGGGCTTTTCTAAGGTGGTTGGACTTGGAATAATTTTTAAGCCAGACCATCCAAGATGAAGATAGAGAATTGTGTTGAATTGGTGATCATTGTTTGTGTCGTAGAGCAGCTGAGAGTGTTGATAACCTTCATCACAACTGTCCTATCAAATATTGGAGGAATGGCTTTTTCCTCTTAACCTTTTTAGTTGGATTTGGCTGTGCCTCAGGCAGTGGATTGGTTCGTCGGTGTTTTTTAGGGGGAAGTTGTAATTTGCTTCAATCTAGCCTTTCCAATCTGATCTGGCCAGACTAGACAAATCTAGCATGTTCCATTGATGATTTTCTTTTTTCTTTCTTCTTTTTTCATTTTTAACTCTATAAGAATCCTTGTCCCTATAAACTTTATTTCCGAGGGTTATAAGTATGACATAGTTATTTGATGACCTTGTTTTTTGGATGGCATAGTGTTACATGATGAAAATATTTGTAACTTTTTGCTCACAGTTGTTAAAATCTTACAACATGATATGATTTTCACAAGAAAAAAGAAAAGAATCTTATGCTTAAATCCCAATTTTGAAGAATCATACTAATTTTTGCAACCTTTTAAAATAATATGTTAGTTTTACTAAAATCTGATTTTACCTCACAATTTTATTGGTCTTACGAACTTACTATACATTGTCACATGTGGTTACTAATCTGCATATACATGAGTTTCTTTTTGTAATATTGAACAATATTTACGTAAATGGCAGTCAAGGACATATTTACTAGTATCATTTTATTTGTCATTTACCAATAATGGTTTGAGTAGAAAATCCAAAGATTGTGAAAATCTTTTTATTTACTTTTAATTTTTTGAAACATTTTACCCTTTTTTGAGGAAAAAAAAACATATGATTTATGATAAATTTGTGGTTCAATGTTTTTTTAATGGCTAGGATTGTTTATGACAATTTCAATATTTGGAAAATTGTTTCTGCTATTTTAATATTTTTTGAATTTTTATTATGTTGTCTTTTCTTGAATGGAACATAGAGAAGCCTCGAATGGCTGGAGCATTGGACCATTCTACTATAGAGGCATACCAGAATGGCTACTAGGATAGATCTGACACCTTTTTTTAGACTATGAGTAAAATACGGCTTGTTTGTGGAAATATGTCGATGGAATGTGTATAGTGTCACTCCTTGCACATATGGATGGCTGTAGGAAATAAATGGACGATGAGATTTTTGGTATTTCTATATGGAATGCAGTTAACTTCTTGCATGTTGGGATGACTGTTTGAAGAAGATGGAATAATAGTTTTTTGGCAAAGTGAGGCATGAAATGAAGAGACTTTCCAACAATTTGTTATCATTCCGAACATGTAAGAGACATAATTTTCTTTAATTTGTTGGTTCTGAATCGTCATACATTTTTTAAAATTTATTTTGTAACAGGTAGATGGCATGGATGCTCTTGCTGTGAAGCAGGCTTGCAAATTTGCCAAGGAGCATGCTTTAAATAATGGGCCCCTTGTGAGTAAACTGGATTTCTATTATGTCCATTTTCTCATAAATTTCTTATTACGAATCTTGCTTGTGGAGTGTTAGGTGTTTGAATTAAATTTCTTGCTATGTCACAAGTATGGTTATTTGCACCGTAATTTAAGCAATATACATGCCCGAGTCAGGTATTTCATGTTGAAAAAAAGATGCTCTAGATAAGCCAGGTATTGATAAGCAAACATGTGAATTACAATAACCTTAACTTCTTTCTATTAAACAATTTTTGCTATTTTAGAATTAAAAAATGAAATAAGAATGTTCTCGTCAAGGTGTTTTTTTATCTTCAGAGATTGTTAATTATTTGTTGTAATTGTTGGGTTTTTATTTCTTTGTCTCTTGCTGGGTTGTAGGCGTTATGTGTTTGCTCCCTCCAGTTGAGGTTTTGTTTCCCTTTTTCCTTCGATCAATGAAGTTTCCTTAAAAAAAAAAAAAAAAGAGCGTTCAAAGTTTAAAGCCAATTGGAACCACCAGCTGTGATACAGATCAATTAACTGTATGAGTATTAATAGGATACTCATTCATACTTCTTTGAACTAAGGTTATTGTAGTGATTCTATTATTTATTTTTATGATACCATCAGGCCTATTTGGTTCATAACATAATAATGCATTTTGTACAAATTCGTTGAGTTCTAAAATAGGCAAAGGCACAAGGCAGACCAGCCTGCATGCACACACACACACGAAAAGGGAATGGTGCAGGCCTTGTTGAAAAGGTGGCACTGGCAAAAATGATGACTGCATCTCTATGTTTTTGTGGATGCTTTCTTTTCTTCGTCCTGTCTGTTCCTGTAAAATAAATGCATGTACAAGATTGGATTGACTGTTCTTTAACTCTTTCTTTTTTTTCCCTTAAAGATTAGTATTATATCAGGATAAGTCAACCACCTAAAGTACAAAACTGATGGCATGGAAACATCATACCTGGCTAAACAAGACAACTAAAACAAGACCTACCAACTAAGGTTAGACAGAATCATACATGAAAAATAACTCACAACCTGGGCAGCATCTTTGAAACAACTCCTTTCATATATACATATAGCTGACCATTTCAAAAAGAAAAAAGAAAAAAAAGAGTACAAATAGCTGAGCTGCAATCTAACACAAAAGCCATGAATCAACTCATAAACAGAGCTCCTGTTGATCTTTTCTAAATAGTAGCGTGATTTATTTTTTTATCCCTGGACTTCATTTTCAAAAAAATTCTGTCTTATCCCTGGACTGGAAACCTTTGAATATCTTTAGTAGGTCAGCAGCAGCAGCAGAATGGATTAGACTCCATTTGCAGTTATACCAGTTGAAAGGCAGCTTGCCACCTAAGTTTGACATTCAATGGGGATGTACCTAAAATCTTTGTTGATAGCCCATTTAAAAAATTGATGGATGTAGATCAAGGTGGACACATCTGATAAAAAGTCATGTGTGTGATTTCATGATCGATGTATCTACCTTGTGCATGAAAGAGCAGAGCACCAAAAGTTCTGAAACTTGAGAGTATACCCTATGCATGCTCCTGTTAATTAACTTCTACTTAAGGTTATTTTTCTCCTGTTTATAATTTTTATTAGCAATTCAGTTTCTTTATGTCCTTGTGCATGAAAGAGCAGAGCACCAAAAGTTCTGAAACTTGAGAGTATACCCTATGCATGCTCCTGTTAATTAACTTCTACTTAAGGTTATTTTTCTCCTGTTTATAATTTTTATTAGCAATTCAGTTTCTTTATGTTTGTGACCTTATACAAGATAGCTATCACTATGGTTTGATATCCTTTCTTTTGATGTGGGTGTTAGATTCTCGAAATGGATACATACAGATACCATGGGCACTCAATGTCGGATCCTGGGAGCACTTACCGCACACGTGATGAGATAAGTGGTGTGAGGCAGGTCAGACATTATTGATCAATCTGCTTTATAAATACTGCCATTACTTTCTTTTGCAAGTATTGAGCGCTGTATCCCCAATGCTTGCAGGAACGTGATCCAATTGAAAGGATACGAAAGCTGATATTAGCTCATGATCTGGCCACTGCAGCTGAGCTCAAGGTATACCATATGGGTCCCTGATTCTGTTTTGCAATGGCTGGAAATCTTGATATTGTTTTTCATGAAATTCATTGGACGCTAGTATTTTCCATTGCGATGATAGCTCAGATCTGGAAACTATCTGTGCTCGCAAAAAATAGCTTAGAATTGATAATGTAATAGGCTAACTGTCATGTCTTTGTGCAGAATATTGAGAAAGAGGTCAGGAAACAGGTAGATGATGCCATTGCTGAAGCCAAGGTAACCCATTTAGTGGATATTTAAAGATTTCACAGGAACATTGCATGTCCATCTTTGATTTTTCTGATTTTAGTAAAAGGTTTATTACTGGCATATTTCCATGGTTCGCTTGTTTTCAACTCTCATTCTTCTGCTAATTTCTTCTCATCAGGAAATTCCCTATGCCCGATCCATCTGAACTCTTCACCAACGTGTATGTCAAAGGTTTTGGTGTGGAGGTAAATGACCTTTCCAGTCAATCTGCAATACTCTTTTCTTGTTCACACACATCTCTGGCTTAAGTATACTGTTGAAAATTGAAGCTTTAAAATTTGGACTGAAAGTGGCACGTTTGGTTTGGTTGACTGCTGAAGTGCTTAGTAATCTCACATGTTTTATTTTATTAAAATATTTCCTTAAAAATGTTGAAGGATATTAACTGAGGTTTCCTTTGAAAGTAAGAGAACAACTGTGAAAGGATATACTGCAAATGCTTATGCCCTTTAAATGGGTCTTGGACCTCCACATGCCTGGGTTCAATGTAAAGAGAACCATATCTGTAGGAGATTTGTCAAGTTTAACCCTTATCTGATCATCCTATCCCTTGATTTTGAACTTCTAAAACCAATGACCTATATCCATGATACATCAAAACTTAAAAGGCTAAGAGATTACATAGGCAGGTTAATCATTTTTTTATGAAACTTCACACAATTTATGTCCATGTAGTTGACATACCCATTGCACCTATGTAGGCTCATGCTCCATTTGATAGCAAGTCTTGATAAAGAGTCTAGCTAGCAATGTCTCACTAGCGCAACTCAATTTTATATAACAAGGATCCCCTAGGCTCCAGTTCTCAAATAACAATTTGAGGACTGCAACCCTCACCATGGCCCCAATTACACCCCTTCTTCCTTTAATACCCACCTATCCCTTGTACATTGGATTCTTTCTCAATTAGACCCAAATTTGAGTCGTATAGCCCATTGATCCAACCTTATGAATTTCTTCCGTTGGATAAATGGCTTCACTTATCTAATTAAAGTGATTTTTTTAGCTACCCTATTCAAACAATGACCTTTCCAATTAACCCACCTGCATAAACTTTGGTGGGCCCCACATGTAAGTCCTCAAATTGTCATTTATGGTGCTAGGGAACCACCATCTTTGTATGTTCACTACTATATATGAACTACTATACTTTTGGACACCTTATTTTAAGATTTAAGATGACAATATTGATTTTTACATTATCTAACCATGAACAAGAACATTGGTCCCATGGGAGTTCAAGAAAGTAAGCATTTTAGGAATTTGGACTGATTTTTTTTTTAATTACATAGATGCAAATCTAGATTCCCTCCTAGTTTTTTCACTGTTTGAGGCGAATTTGTCTTGGGCAAGGTTGTAGCCAAGTGGCTGAGTTCACCAGCCGACTTGACAAAGTGGAGCCTGAACTTAAGGTCAAAATTTGAACTTTGTGGTTTAACCCAAACTAGTAACTGGGTCTAGTCGACTATGGTCAAGTTCCTGGTTGAGCTGCCTGGTCAGAAGACTTTGGGTTAGATTATCTCAGAATGATGTCAGATCGGGTGATGATCCAATTATCGAGTAGAGGTGTTGGGGAGAAGGGATGCAAACAGGTGCTAGTAAGTCCCATTTGGCTTGGTGCTCATAGTGCTCATAGAGCTACTGCCTAGGGGATTTTGAATACACACCACAAAACAAACTATATCAAGAAGTGAGAGCGGATATAGTAAGATCTCGATCCAGCATATTCTTAGATTGGCAAATGATGTGGCTGATCAGCTTGTTAAAGAGGGAGTGGGTCTGAACGCTGTAAGTGTCATTCAATTGTAATTTTGTATTTTGGGCTTGGTGTGCTCTGTTTTCTAAGATGGTCTCTCTCAATCAATAAAACAGTTAATCATTTAAATAAAAAAAAACCCATCTCATTGAGTGTGTACTTGAATGCTTCAACAGCCAGAGCATGGAAATGTGACCCTGAAATGCCCCTATATTATATCCTTAGTAGCATACCCTCACCATAATCAGGTCAATATTCTCTATAACAATCCTTCTCATCAGGGCCATTTTATGAAGAATGTGTTGAGAACCGAATGATCTAAAAGGCTTGCCTTGGTAATGTGCCTGGTCTGCCTGGATAGAGCAGAGGCTATTGCTTGGTTATGTCACCAAATCTATGCTCCATGGTGGCACCACTGGTCCCTCATCAATTGCATCACCAACCTGTGGGTCAGGGTTCCAGCTGCATTTGGCCTAACTGCATTTTCTTTTTGTTCCCATGATTTGGTGGTGTTAACCCTAGCAGTTCATGTGATGGCCCCATAATTGATTACTCATGGACCAAGTATATGATGGAAGGGAACCCAAGTTAAAATATTGGCTGATATGGTATGTGTCAGCCAATAGACATTGGTCTGAAGAGGGGACCATGGGTGGTGGGGGGCAGCAATTATACATTTCAGCAACTTGTGTACTGTGTATAGGCACCATATCAACTGATTCCAATACGCGTACTGATTTTGAAACATTTGGAAGGAACCTACCCTGATTGACAGTTATCCTGTTTTCACAATTATTTCTATGCAAAAGATTGGATAGTCAGGCCTGCAATCTAATGATATTTTTGGGGTCATGTATCATCAACAATGCTGCCTATCGGATGAATTCTGAATCATTGATCCACAGGACTCTTTTTTATAGCGTCCCATGTTCAGATCTACTTATCCACCTTTTGATGAATCATGACCCAATATCACGAGCTTAGAAATTGTTATCTTGCCATTATATGGTTTGTTCGGCTTAAGCGTGCTAGGGCGATTTTTAAAGACAGGTTTATTCGAGGAAGTTCTTCCATGTAAAAACCAACGCAACATTATCCAATGGGCTATGATCATTGAAACTTTCAAATGTTTCAGTTGATCATTTTGTTGGAAGCTGGGGTCATCTCTCTCTTAGTTGTTTTTTGCAACTTTTGCTCACTTGGCTGAATGTCTCATTTGGCAAGGTTTGGCCTTTCTTCTTTATCCTTATATGGAATTAATTTTATTTATGCTTCCATATGTAAAATTTCCCCCAAGACCAGTTATGTAACATTTTTATGAATTTTGATTTGTGGGAACCATAGTGGGCCAAATAGATCCATTCCCCTCTTTGAATTTGCACTTGTCTCTAATTTGACACAAATTTGACTTTTACAGTCCAATATCTAACATGATGAATTTGTTGTAAGATAAATTTGAAATTTTTTCGAGGTTCTTAAAAAATATAGCTTCACTTATTCGATGAAGATGAAACTTTGTAGACCTCGTATACAAGTCAAGGACTTTCAAACCCACCTTTGTGAGCTCAAGTGGGGCCCACTGGGCCGTGGGCATGAAAATCTACAAGACCTTGGTCTTAGTGCATCCTCATTTACATGTATCACCAGCTTAGATGCAGACTCTGTTGGTGTTCCTGTTCTCATATAAGAAAACCTGACTGTTGACTGTTTCCTGTGGCAGGTATTTGGAGCTGATAGGAAAGAAGTGAAAGCTGTTCTTCCTTGAGAAAATTTTACCATGCCAAGTTTGTAGGAATAAAGGTGGAAGTTTCTGATAGCCACTCATTTGGATTACCTGCCATCCCCACTTTTGTATAGGAATGCTTTTCGATCCCTGAATTAATTGAATTAATTGATTGTTATCCTGAATCGTGAGGTACCAGTGAGTGCCGCATGGGCCTGGGCCTGGGCCTGGGCCTAGGCCTACGAACTCTTAAGATATGTCTTTTATACACTTACAAAAAATAAAATTATAAATTTTTTTTTTCAAAGTGTGAAATATCCAAATAAAATATCATAATCAAATTTATAACAAAGTATTATTTAAAATTTATTCTTCTTGGATTTTAATATGTAAAATTACTAATTAAATTATTATATTTAAAAATATTAATATATATTTTTCAATAGATAAGATAGTTAATTCATTTAATATTTCTTATAACAAATTTAATTTTCACTTGTCTCATGCAGGTTAATTTTTTTAATTATTTTATCATATTTAAAAAGAGTTGTTTACATATCAAATATCAAAGTATATAATGCATTTAAAATAATTTATAAAATAAATTATATTAAAAAATTATTGCTCAATTATAAACTATAAACTATAAAGTATAAAACAATCATTCAAATTTAAACTCATTTTTTTTTCAATTCAACCATCTCTATTACAATGAATGCTAAGTTTTATCATTTAAGGACTTTTGTAGGTTATACTTTGGTTAAAATTTTAAAAAAAATGATAGGAATAATGATTAGTTAAAATTTGACCTTTATATAATTATTTTAAACTTTTAATAGAATCAATTAATCATCTCAATTTTTAGTTTTTAAAAAGTTTTAAAAGAAAAATAAAAATGAAGGATAAATACTTTTTATGATGATGTTTAATTCTTTTTATTAGAATTATATAGATTTAAAATTTGAAAAAAAAATAGTCAAATCAATATGAGTTGATTAAAAATAATTGAACTCAACATAAATTGAACACACAACCTTTGGATTAGAGTCACACACATTACCATTAAACCACAGATCTATTTGCTGATAAAATAAACATTAAAATAAATTTATAACATAAAAAAGGTATGGAAATTTAAAATTTGAACTCGCCTTGGGGGTTCTAGGCGGCGGCCTAGTTCGCCTAAGGGCTGGGCCTGATACTGGTGATGGTTAAGACATGGTTTGCTAATTGTCTACAGAATTTATCCTATATTTTCTTCTGTTCTAATTCTCCTCACCAGCTTTTATTTTTATGAATGATTGAAGTCTCCACACCACTTAATTCATACTTGGGTTATGATAGAGGGCCACCTATTTTTTATACTTTCACTTCTTTTTTTAGCATTCAGCAGATGTACGGTCAGCGATCAAAGGTTTGATGTGTCTTTTTTTTTTAAAAAAAATCAAGATATCCAAGTGTCAATTATTGGAGCATGTGTAACCTCGCAATCTACATACACGGTGTACAGAACAAAGGAGAGTTATCCTTTTTATGTTGAGAGGAACTTGATTTCAAGATTTTCTACAAACATGGGTGAAAATTGATCATCAAACTAATCCTTCAGAGTTAAAAGTTTGATACTTCAATCAGAACTTCGAGCATTTTTACACTCATCTATGAATTGGTGTTTTTTTATTCTCCTATTCTATAAAGGCGTATTATCATCTGACTAATCTTTAATATCAAATACAAAACAATAGAGAATGGCCTTTTTTTACGTTGGGGACAGTTTGATTCCAAGAATTCGGAGATTTTAACCATCCAGACAACTTCTTAGAATTAAAAGGTTGAAGATTTCTCAGAAAATTTTGTAGGAAAAAGGATATTACAAATTTGAAAACAAGTTAAAGGTTCTTAGAAAATTTTGAAGGAAAAAAAAAGGACAAGAATGAAAAGAAATATTAAAAATAATTACAACAGGACAAGATTCCTCCTTGGATGTCCAAAAGATCGAACGGTCATCTCCAAACTTCATATCTTCAAACTTTGAAAACTTATTAACAAAAAGATAAAAGAAAATGAATTGACATTGTTGTGGGTCTCAACAACAAAGCGACGTGAGGGAGTGGTCCATGGTCGGTTTACTTTTAAGTCGTGAAGAATACATCTATCGGTTCGGATTTTAGATTTCAATATCTTTAGAGACTATCTCTCATACTTCGTTTTCTTGTGAGATCTCCTCATATCTTATTTTTCATTATCATTGTAATCTTCTGAGATGAAGATTTTACTTTTTAATTTTATTAGTGGATTTGATTCAGGGTTGTCCCGTAGTTTTTCTTATACACTGAAAGGTTTTTCATGTAAATATTGTGTATTCTTGTAGTGTGTACTTGTTTTTATTTTTCAATTGATTGCTTCCATCGTTATTATCATTATTGTGGCTGGATTTATAAGATAGAGAAATGTGTGTTTTTTCAACAGATATTTTATTGGAAACAAAATTGACGTAAGGGGGTCTCTTGATGCAAACCTTCTCTTATTTTATATTTGAATTTTAGATATTTTAAAATTATGAGTTTTAAAATTTAATAGACTTCATTTTTTATAAAAAAAACTATCGTTAGGATAAAATCTTCTTTTGAATGATTCAATCTCATCCCTTGAACCCCATCCAATTAAGCTCCGTAAACTCACCTGCACGCACGCACAATTGTTACATGGGTGAACCTTTCTTTATAATTAATATTCTTTGCAAAAAAATCAATTTAAAAGACCAAAACAAATATCTAAATATATTTCTCAACACACCTCAAATTATCAATTCAGATCCTTTATAGTTCCTCATATGTGGTGCTCTCGTGTGGGACCCACATAAATAGGCTACTTGAAATTTGAAAATCTCTTCACTTTGAATGGGATATTTGTCAAAAATACTATTTTGATTAAATAAGAAAAAATATTTTTTGAATATTAAAAAAAATCAGTTTTTATTCACTATATAAACTTTATTTAATTAGAAGAGTGGTCCATTTAACTCGAAATAGTTCAATTAGTTACCTTTCAAGGAAGAAGCGGAAAATTGTGGGTTAAAGCCCTCGTGACATAACTTTAAGAGTAGTATAATAATCCGTAGAGAATTTAATGAAGTTTTCCACGCGTTGATTTAAAAGAAAATTTAATAGTCCATTTAACTCCAAGCAGTAGTAATCAAACTAAGCTCCTCTTGGCCGTACTTCGTGAAAGTTATCGTACACATGCGGAAGAGACAATGGAGGTTGCCTGATAAGCAAGAAGAGTCCAAGAAGAAGACAAGACTTCATGTGCCACTATTTCATGATATTTTTTAAGACAATTGGAATTGGAAGGAGTTTTTTTTAGATTAAAGTATTCATAAGTGACTAATTTTCGAAGTATGTGCAGACTTCTCTCTTCGTATATATATATTAAGAAAAATTAAGAAAAATAGTTCTTATATGTTGTTTATAATTTTCTGAAATTTAAATGAGATTTTTGACGGTCAAACCAATTCTCATAGATTTAAATTAAAAAGAGTTGAAAGTAAGAATTTTATATAAAATTAAAAATTAAAAAAGTAGAGAATTCTACTGTCATTTTCTTTCTCTATTATCTATTTAAGATATCTTAGATTCTATAAGCTGAAAGTAATAAAAAATTTAATTTTTTTTATTCGTTTTATTAAAACTTTTTCAGTCATAGACTTATTTATTTAATTAATCATCTGCCTGGAGAGAATGCTCTGCCATGAAATAATTGCAGGATTGCCAATAAATACCTCACTACATACGCCATCCAAACCAACCATCCACTGATATTCATAGTTATTGAGAGAGAGAGAGAGAGAGAGAGAGAGAGATATGGAGAAGACTGAGGAAAAGAACAAAGCCCATGTTCTTATTCTCCCTTATCCAACCCAAGGCCACATAAACCCAACACTGCAATTTGGCAAGCGTTTGGTCTCCAAAGGCATCAAAGCCACACTATGCACCACAATTTTCATAGCCAAATCTATTGAAATCCAAGCCGGCACGGTCGGCGTCGAGCCTATCTCCGATGGGTGCGACGAACTAGGTTTCGCCGAGGTCGGCAGCGTCGATGAATACCTCGAGCGGTTGGAATCCATCGGCTCACGGAGCTTAGCTGAACTCATTGACAAACTAGCCAGCTCCGGCCATCCTGTGAGCTGCCTTGTATATGACAGCTTTCTTCCATGGGCTCTCACTGTCGCCAAAGAGCTTGGCTTAATTGGTGCTGCCTTCTTCACTCAGCCGTGTGCTGTTAGTGCCATCTATTACCATGTTTACCATGGAAAACAGAGTGTTCCATTAGATGTTACAGCCATTTCATTGCCTGGTGCGCCGGAGCTTGAAATTTCCGACGTGCCGTCATTTTTCTCCGATGTGGGATCATACCCATCTTACACGGCTCTTGTTGTGAACCAGTTCTCCAAGTTGGAATATGCAGATTGGGTCCTCTTCAACACATTTGACAAGCTGGAGGAAGAGGTGGGTTGTGGTTTTTTTTTTTTTAAAAATAAATAAAAATACTTCTTTGCTAGGGTTAAAATCCGATCAAAGAAATCAGTATGTTTGAGTTATGTATTTATATAATTCGAGTCAGATTCGAGTCAGATTGTTTAATTTTTAAATATTTGAATTATACAATAACAATGAAACTAGAAAAGAAAATTAAAACAGAATAATATTTTAGTAAAAAAGAACTAGGAGATTTTTATGAACAATTTGATCAAGAAAGTAAGAAGAAAAAAGTTAAGAAACTAATAAATAAACATAAAAATATACAGAAAAGAGACAATAGATCTTATAGTAAGAAATTTAAAAGAAAAGATTTTAAAAAAGAAACATTACAAAATAAAAAATCTTATAAAACTAATAAGAAACCAAAAGAAAAGGACAAATGTTATAAATGTGGAAAAACAGGACATTTTGCTAATACTTGTTATAAAAATAAAAATAGAAAGAAAAACTTAAAAGCTCTCTTAGAACAATTAAACGAATTAGATTTATCCTCCTCAGAAAATGAAGACGATTCAGACAGCTCCTTTGCAGATAATGAAGAAAATGATGATGAAAAAATTAATAATCTATATAAATTTAATAAAAAATGTAAAAATAATTCAGATTGTAACTGTCATATCTGTCTAATAAAAAACTATGAAGACTCAGAAGGATATGAAGATATAGATAACCTAGAAGATTCCGATAACCTCTTCAATAAATGTTCTAAGTAAAAAAGATCAATTAACATTAGATACTATAATGGAAATAAAAGACCCTGAAAAACAAAAAGAAATGATGACAAGAATAATCGAATTAAATAATGAAAAAACCTCAAAACCTCAAGCTGAAATAAAACCCCCCTTAAGAATAGAAAACTTATACAAAATGTTAGGATCATTTGAAGAAATAGAAAATCCTAAACCATTAAGTATAATAGACCTACAAAAGGAAGTAAAAATCTTAAACAATGAATTTAAAGAATTAAAAAGAACAAATGATCTACATAAAATGAGATTAGAAATATTAGAAATAAATGCTAATATACCCTTCAAAGATAGAACCGAAAGCTCTTCAAAACTAGAAGATATAGAAAATAACTTACTTAATGAATTAACCATAATCACATATAGAAAATGGCACGTTAAAGTAAATTTAAAACTTGAAAATGGTTATAATAAAAAATTAATTGCGTTATTAGATACTGGAGCTGATATTAATTGTATTGATGAAGGAATTCTACCTTTAGTAAATTTTAAAGAAACAAAATATAATGTAAATTCTGCAAACGGAAAAGAAATAAAATTAACATACAAAATTAATAATGTAACTATTTGTAAAAAAGATAAATGCATACCTAATCTAACTTTATTTCAAATGAAAGGAATGACTGAAGGACCTAATCTTAGGAAATCAGTTTCTATTAGGGACACTGATCCCTCTTCTCTAAAACTCATCGCTTGGGCAGAAACTCTAAACTGTCCCATTTTGTCCACTTTATGCTCTGGAGTGCTTATTAATATTAATATGTAGTTAATTCGTTTTTGACAATTAAGAAAAATAAATATGTTGATTATTAGCTCAATTTGGTCCGGCTCAATTTAGTTTAATTTTAGAATCTCCTTTATTTACTCTCTAAAGAACTAATTATATGAAAAAAAAGAGACTATATACAGTTAGAGAAAGTGAAAGAGAGCAAGTGAGTGAAATTGTATCTCCTCCTCGTATCAGTGAATTTTTCCTCTTTGATACTCGCAAAGTAGGCCTTGGCCGAACTACGTAAAATTATATCTTCTCAGTTAATGATTTGAGATTACTCGAAACAAAATACATGTTCAGAATATCAGAAGTGTGACATAAAAGTGTTCAGAAACTACAACTGAAAAATTCACAATTAGGGAAAAAAAATCTAAAAGACATTCTCATTTGAGTCTGAGAGTTCAACTTGTTGCAGATGGTGAAGTGGATGGCGGGGCTTTGGCGGTTGAGAACAATCGGACCGACGTTACCGTCCAAGTACCTAGACAAGCAGCTGGAAGGAGATGACAATTACAGTATCAATCTTTATAACTTGGACAGTGGCACTTGCATGAAGTGGCTCGACGAGAAGCCGGCGAGATCGGTCATCTACGTATCCTTCGGTAGCTTGGCAGTGTTGGGTGAAGAACAAATGGAGGAACTGGCTTGGGGCCTAAAAGGGTGCAGCAACGACTATTTCTTGTGGGCGGTGAGGGAGATTGAGAAGAACAAGCTCCCCACCGAGTTCACGGAGGAGACGGCCGATAAGGGACTGGTGGTCGGATGGAGTCCACAACTCGACGTATTGGCTCACGAGTCGGTCGGATGCTTCGTTACTCATTGCGGGTGGAATTCGACATTGGAGGCATTGAGCTTAGGTGTGCCAATGGTGGGTGTACCACAGTGGACAGACCAGCCCACAAATGCCAAATTTATAGCAGATGTGTGGGGTGTGGGAGTGAGAGCTAGGGTTGATGAGAAAGGAATGGTGAGAAGAGAAGAAATGGTATCATGCATTAGACAAGTGATGGAAGGAGAGCGAGCAGAAGAAATGAAGAAGAATGCTGGGAAATGGAAGGAGTTGGCCAGAGAAGCAATGGAAAAAGGAGGCAGCTCTGAGAAGAATATTGAGGAATTTGTAGCTGGAATAGTTAAATCTTGATCCATTTGTGGTTTCTTTGTTATGATTTCAAATGCATGTACCCTATATAGTCTGCTATTGACATTCTCCACTGCCAAGCTCTGTGTATCATGTAAGCTCAAGAAGAATTGAATACGAGCCTTCAGTTTAATCTTAAAAGCTTAAACTAACTGACTTACCCTACATGTTATTGCATGAAGTTTTCATATGTTCTCAAAATAAATTTTGATGTTAATATTCAACTGTAAATCCCTAAAAATCACAAGTATTTGCAATTATTAACTTTATAATGCCTCTTCCATAGTTATTTATAGAGTTACGCCCCCTCATCTCTCATTCCCAATCACCATATTTGTGTCCAACTTGTAGGATGATCTAGTTGTTAGTGATCCACATGGGTGTAGCTCAACTGGTTGCCTCTCGCTTCAGGAAGTGGAATGTTGCGTGTTCGAGCCCCCATGGTCTAACTAATCTTTGTGTGCCATAAGGATAGTGAGCTCATTTGTGGAGATTTTACGCCAAGTATCGTGCGATTTTCCACACTTAAATTCAAAAAAAATATTTTTTAGTGGGCCATATATATTTAATGAAAGAACTTTCTAGTAGACTAATCACCAGTCTATTTGATGGACTTTGGGGATCATCCTTTCTCTCCTCTTTTTAGATCATCCTTTCTCTCCTCTTTTTAGTTGGGACAAAAGGATTTCATGATTCAGTTTAAATTAAATAAAAATTGACCATGAAATGAGGTCGAATGATTAATAAAATCAAATACATAGTTGTCAATAAAGAAGGTAAAGAAATTAATCTCAGTAAATACAAAAATGCAATCGATTAAACAATATAAAATAGATGGTTAATATAAAGCCTTTTATCATCTAATAATTTCATTTGATTCAATCAGATAAATAAATAAAATTAATTATAAAGAAAGGTTCACCCGTGTGACATTGTGCATGCGTGCAGGTAAGTTTACGCAGCTTAATTGGATGGGGTTCAAGGGATGAGATTGAATCATTCAAAAGAAGATTTTATCATAATGATACTTTTTATAAAATAATGAAGTCTATTAAATTTTAAAAGCCATGATTTTAAAATATCTAAAATTCAGATATAAAATAAGAGAAGTTCTGCATTGAGAGACCCTCTTGCGTCAATTTTGTTTCCAATAAAAATATCTGTTCAAAAAATACACATTTCTCTATCCTACAAATCCAGCCACAATAATGATAATAACGATGGAAGCATTCAATTAAAAAAAAAAAATTGAGAGTTTTCAGTGTTTTTTTTTTCAAATGAACAAAGTAATTTCGTCAATAGAATATAAAATATTTTTCTCTTCTTCTAAGGAATTCAATTTATATAGATGGAGATAAGAAAAATTTAACGAGAAAAAGAGAGATTTTCTTTACTTGATGAAAATTTATAAATCGTCGTTACGTTACGTTTGCCGATACTGTTGTAGCACAGATATTTTTCTCTAAATCAATAAATACTCATATTAACACGAATATTCTTCTCTAAATCATGAAAATATTAACTAAAATTGTCAATTTCAATATATGGTTATTGATTCAAGTTTTTTTTTTTTCTAAATAGATTTGGCCATACAATAAATTGAATTTTTATTTCTCTTTTACTTTAAATTAATCTTTTAGTTTATTGTAATAAAATAAAAGATAAAATAGAAAAAAATTAATTTATTACACGTTGGTATAATGATTTCGGTGGGTAACACCGTACCTCAAGTCAGAAAAGCAATGAAAAATTGACCTTGTCCAGAAAAACAAGACGATGTTATAATTTTGGAAGTTTCTCACTGTACCCCTTTAGAGAGAGTATCGGGTACTGTACTAGGAAGATTCTAGTTTAATTGTAGAATATTTAGTACTATGATGTAATTTATTAATCTTATAAAGTTAAAAATAAATTAATGTAATAATTTCCAAAAAAATTGCAAATAAAAGATATAAAACTATTAGATTTAACGAAAAATATACAGTTGAAATAAAGCATTTTGTTATTTATTAACTTCATTTACTTAATTTAATAAAAGTTAAAATATTTTTTCTAAATTTATAGTTTTATCATTTATAAATTATTTTGATAAGATTTTATTTAATAAAATAATATTTGATTAAAATAATAAACCGTGTCATAAGCTTTTTGTAACTCCGTTATCTGATACTAGAGTTTGCGTGGTTGAGAGTTGAGTTTTCTCTAAATTAATATGTAGAGTTTTAGTATGTTAATTATAAAAATATTTTTAAAAAAAAATCAATTTACAAGACCACAACAAATATCTAAATATATTTCTCAACACACCTCAAATTATCAAATTCAGATCCTTTATAGTTCCTTATCTGTTGTGCTCTCGTGTGGGACCCACATAAATAGGCTACTTGAAATTTGAAAATCTCTTCACTTTGAATAGGATATTTGTCAAAAATATTATTTTGATTAAATAAGAAAAAATATTTTTCGAACATTAAAAAAAAAATCAGTTTTTATTCACTATATAAACTAAATTAAATTAGAACAGTGGTCCATTTAACTCTAAGTAGCTCAATTAATTGCCTCATGCCTCAAGAAGCAGGAGATTATGGGTTCTAAGTCCCCATTACTTACCTTTAGAGTTGGTAGAATTTAAGGGCAAGTGGTGTGGGATGGCTATATATAGCTGTCTATGTCACTAAATATAGCCAGCCATATAATTAAATAGTATTTTTGCCTCGTCACATAGTGTAGTGTTAACTAGAATGGCTACTTTTTAATATTTTATTATTATTTTTTTATGTACATTTTTTTAACAAATTTAAAAGAAAATAAATATAAAGACGTTACATATTTTTTCACAAGTAATTAAATAAATTAACAAAACATATATATTTTCTCACAAGTAATTAAATAAATTAACAAAACATACATATTCTCTCACAAGAAATTAAATATATTAAAAAGACATACATATTTGTGATGCTGGAAATAAATAAATTAAAAAGACATTACATACTCTAGTATAAATAAAAATACATTACATATGATTGTCACCTTAGGTTAATTTATTTATGATTGCATTTTGTTACGCAATGATCCACGCTTTTTCCATTTCTGTTGCCGCCTTTGTTTCTACAATAGCTATAATTCTAATTTTTTGTACAGAATAATTTTAATTTTTTGTTTCTCATATATTTTGTTTACAAATGTAAAGGAAAAAAAATCAAAAGGTAAAGAGTTATTTTTTTATTTTTTGTATAAAAAATAAAATAATAAAGTAAAGAAAAAAATAATTATTTGCCCTAATATACAAATTATAACCAAAAACAAAACAAAAAATCCAAAATAATCAAATAAATAAATAAAAAGAGAAAATAAAAAAAATCAAAAACTATATATATATATATATATAAAAGAGGAGGAAGAGAGAAATGGCTGACTACATGGATGTTATATGTAGCCAGCCATTTAAAAAAAAAAATGACGTGGGCCCCACAATTAGCCACCCTCGTACCGTCCAAATTAGGTGGCCACATGGCCAGCTAGCCACCCTTGTACCGTCCAAATTAGGTGGCCATATGGCCACCACACTGCTTGCCCTAAGTAGCACTATATTTGAAATAGTCGACCTACACTCCACTTGGCCATTACTGCGTGTAAGTTAGGTACACGTGAGGAAGAGAACGGAGGTTGCGTGAAAGTTAGGTACACGTGCGGAAGAGAGTGGAAGTTGCGTGATAAGAAAGAGGACATTCAAATCAACACCAGATGAAGGAGTCTTGTACTCTTCATCTTCTTCTTCTTCTTGCATCTGGTGTTGAATTGAATGTCCTCTTGCTTATCACGCAACCTCCATTGTCTTAGATTCCATAAGCTGAAAATAATAAAAATTTCAATTATTTTTAATTAAAACTTCTGCAGTCATGGACTTATTTATTTAATTAATCATCTGCATGGAGAATGCTTGCCATTAAATAATTGCAGGATTGCCAATAAATACCTCATAATATTCAGAGTTATTGAGAGAGAGATAGAGAGATGGAGAAGACAGAGAGAGCCAACGAAAAGAACAAAGCCCATGTTCTTGTTCTCCCTTATCCAGGTCAAGGCCACATAAACCCAACACTGCAATTTGCCAAGCGTTTGGTCTCCAAAGGCATCAAAGCCACACTATGCACCACAATTTTCATAACCAAGTCTATTCAAATCCAAGCCGGCACGGTCGGCGTCGAGCTCATCTCCGATGGGTGCGACGAACTCGGTTTCGCAGAGGTCGGCAGCGTCGATGAATACCTCGAGCGGCTGGAATACATCGGCTCACGGAGCTTAGCTGAACTCATTGACAAACTAGCCAGCTCCGGCCATCCTGTGAGCTGCCTTGTATATGACAGCTTTCTTCCATGGGCTCTCACTGTCGCCAAAGAGCTTGGCTTAATTGGTGCTGCCTTCTTCACTCAGCCGTGTGCTGTTAGTGCCATCTATTACCATGTTTACCGTGGAAAACAGAGTGTTCCATTAGATGTTACAGCCATTTCATTACCTGGTGCGCCGGAGCTTGAAATTTCCGACATGCCGTCATTTTTCTCCGATGTGGGATCATACCCATCTTACATGGCTCTTGTTGTGAACCAGTTCTCCAAGTTGGAATATGCAGATTGGGTCCTCTTCAACACATTTGACAAGCTGGAGGAAGAGGTGGGTTGTGTTTTTCTTTTTAAATAAAAATATTTCTTTGCTTGGGGTAAAATCCGATCCGAGAAATCGGTTTGAGTTATGTATTTATATAATTCGAGTCAGATTGTTTAATTTTTAAATACTTCTTAACCTTACCCAGTGATGATATTTTTTATTGAGTTGAGTTGATTAGGAGCTCGCATCTTGTTAAAAAAACTATGATATAAAGTATTTTGAGAGTTTCACTGTGCTTAGAAAAGGTTAATTCGTTTTTGACAATTAAGAAAAATAAATATGTTGATTATTAGCTCGATTTGGTCCGGCTTAATTTAGTTTAATTTTAGAATCTCCTTTATTTACTCTCTAAAGAAATTATTATATGAAAAAAAAGGAGACTATATACAGTGAGAGAAAGTGAAAGAGAGTGAAGTGAAATTGTATCTCGTCCTCGTATTAGTGGATTTTTCCTCTCTGTAACCTGCAAAGTAGGCTTGCCCGAACTGCGTAAATTTATATCTTTTCAGATAATGATTATTTTTATTTATTTTCCTGCATTGATTTGAGATTACTCGAAAAAAAATACATGTTCAGAAAATCAGAAGTGTGCCATTAAAATGTTCAGAAACTACAATTGAAACATTCACAATTAGGGAAAAAAATCTAAAAGACATTCTCATTTGAGTCTTGAGAGTTCAACTTGTTGCAGATGGTGAAGTGGATGGCGGGGCTATGGCGGTTGAGAACAATCGGACCGACGTTGCCGTCCAAGTACCTAGACAAGCAGCTGGAAGGAGATGACAATTACAGTATCAATCTTTATAACTTGGACAGTGGCACTTGCATGAAGTGGCTCGACGAGAAGCCGGCGAGATCGGTCATCTACTTATCCTTCGGTAGCTTGGCAGTGTTGGGTGAAGAGCAAATCGAGGAACTGGCTTGGGGCCTAAAGGGGTGCAGCAACAACTATTTCTTGTGGGTGGTGAGGGAGACTGAGAAGAACAAGCTCCCCACCGAGTTCACGGAGGAGACAGCCGATAAGGGACTGGTGGTCGGATGGAGTCCACAACTCGAAGTATTGGCTCACGAGTCGGTCGGATGCTTCGTTACGCATTGCGGGTGGAATTCGACATTGGAGGCATTGAGCTTAGGTGTGCCAATGGTGGGTGTACCACAGTGGACAGACCAGCCAACAAATGCAAAATTTATAGCAGATGTGTGGGGTGTGGGAGTGAGAGCTAGGGTTGATGAGAAAGGAATTGTGACAAGAGAAGAAATGGAATCATGCATTAGACAAGTGATGGAAGGAGAAAGAGCAGAAGAAATGAAGAAGAATGCTGGGAAATGGAAGGAGTTTGCCAGAGAAGCAATGGAAAAAGGAGGCAGCTCTGATAAGAATATTGAGGAATTTGTAGCTGGAATAGTTAAATCTTGATCAATTTGTGGTTTCTTTGTTTCTTTGTTATGATTTCAAATGCATGTACCCTATATTGCCTGCTATTCACATTCTCCATTAACGTATACTGGAAGACTTCTTGTTTCTTGAAGAAAATTTATTTCATTAAGGTCTTTTTAAATAACGTTGGTATCTCGACTCTATATTAGAGGTGAGAATAATTCTATAGGTATATAGAACCACCACTAAGCTTCGTGTATTATGTAAGCCCAAGAAGAGTCGAATCTGAAACTTTTAGTCTAATTCTAAAAGCTTAGACTAACTGAATTACCTGTGCGTGTTATTGCATGAAGTTTTTGGATGTTCTAAAAATAAATTTTGATGTTAGTATTCAATAGCAAATCCCAAAAAAATCACAAAGTATTAGCAATTATTAACTTTATAATGCCTCTTCCATGGTTATTTATAGAGTTACGCTCCCTCATATCTCATTTTTAATCACCATATTTGTGTCCAACTTACCGGATGATCTAATTTTTAGCGACCTATATGGGTGTAGCTCAACTGGTTGTCTTCCGCTTCAGGAAGCCGGAGGTTGCGTATTCGAGCCCCCATGGCAGTAATCTTAGTGTGCCTTAAAGATAATATGCTCACTCGTGAGGATTTTATGTTTTCCATAGGTAAGTTAAAAAAAAAGGTATTTTTTAGTGGGCCATATATATTTTACGAAAGAACTTTCTAGTAGACTAATCACCAGTCTATTTGATAGACTTTGGGGATCATCCTTTCTCTCCTTTTTTAAGTTGGGACAAAAGGATTTCATGATTCAGTTTAAATTAAATAAAAATTGACCATGAAATGAGGTCTAATGATTAATAAAATTAAATACATAGTTGTCAATAAAGAAGGTAAAGAGATTAATCTCAGTAAATACAAAAATGCACTCGATTAAACAATATAAAATAGATGGTTAATATAAAGCCTTTTATCATCTAATAATTTCATTCGCTTCAATCAGATAAATAATGAAAATTAATTAATTTTTTATAATTAGCATACTAAAACTCTACATATTAATTTAGTGAAAACTCAACTCTCAACCACGCAAACTCTAATATCAGATAACGGAGTTACAAAAAGCTTATGACACGGTTTATTTTTGATCAAATATTATTTTACTAAATAAAATCTTATCAAAATAATTATAAATTATAAGTACTATAAATTTAGAAAAAAATATTTTAACTTTTATTAAATATAAGTAAATGAAGTTAATAAATAACAAAATGCTTTATTTCAACTGTATATTTTTAGTTAAATCTAATAGTGTTATATGTTTTATTTGCAATTTTTTTAGAAATTACTACATTAATTTATTTTTAACTTTATAAGATTAATAAATTACATCATATTACTAAATATTCTACAATTAAACTAGAATCTTCCTAGTACAGTACCCGATACTCTCTCTAAAGAGTACAGTGAGAAACTTCCAAAATTATAACATCGTCTTGCTTTTCTAGAGAGGTCAATTTTTCATTGCTTTTCTAACTTGAGTTACGGTGTTACCATCCGAAATCATTATACCAACGTGTAATAATTTTTTTTTCTATTTTATCTTTTATTTTATTACAATAAGATTCATTTAAAGTAAAAGAGAAATAAAAATTCGATTTATTGTACGGCCAATTTTAATTAGTAAAAAAAACTTGAATCAATAACCATATATTGAAATTGACAATTTTAGTTAATATTTTCACGATTTAGAGAAGACTATTTGTGTTAATATGAGTATTTATTGATTTAGAGAAGAATATCTGTGCTAAACCCGTATCGGCAAACTGACATGTAAGGGTGATTTATAAATTTTCATCAAGCAAGAAAAATCTCTCTGGCTAAATTTTTCTATATCTTTCTATATAAATTGAATTCTTTTGAAGAAGAGAAAAATATTTTTTATTCTATGCTATTGACAAAAATACTTTGTTCATTTCAAAAAAAAGACTGAAAACTCTCAGTTTTTTTTTTCACTTTTTATGAGATGAAAATTGACAAACAACCTATTTTAGGGTCAGAATTTTAAGAAATTTGACCGGCTCAGTACATAAACCATGGATAGGTACCATCATGAATGAAAGAGAGAGAGAGAAAAAGAGATGGAGAAGACAGAGAGAAGCAAGAACAGAGCCCATGTTCTAATCCTCTGTTATCCAACCCAAGGCCACATTAACCCAACAATGCAATTTGCCAAGCGTTTAGTCTCCAAAGGCCTCAGAGCCACACTCTGCACCACCAATTTCATAACCAAGTCTGTCCAAATCCAGGCCGGCCCCGTCGGAATCGAGCCCATCTCCGATGGCTGCGACGAACACGGTTTCGCCGAGGCTGCAAGCGTAGAAGACTACCTTGACCGGCTGGAATCAGTCGGCTCACGTAGCTTAGCTGAGCTCATCGACAAACTGGCCAGGTCTGGCCACCCTGTTAGCTGCCTTGTGTATGATGCCTTTCTTCCTTGGGCTCTCAAAGTAGCCAAAGAGATCGGCTTAATTGGAGCTGCTTTCTTCACAATGTCTTGTGCTGTTGGTGCCATCAGCTACCATATGTACCGCCATGGAAAGTCAAGTGTTCCTGCTGGTGTTGCAGAAATTCCAATGCCTGGGATGCCCAAGCTTGAAATTTCAGACGTGCCATCGTTTTTCTCAGATATGGGAGCATACCCAGCTTACACTGCTCTTATTCTCAATCAGTTCTCTAACTTGGAAGATGCAGATTGGGTCCTCTTCAACACAATTGATAAACTGGAGGATGAGGTGGGTTTTTTTTCTTCTTGTTTTTAAGACCAAGGTATCACTAATTTTTGAGTACACGTAAACCTCTCAATGTACACATGCCAAATAGAGAATTATAGGAATACCCTTTTTGTGTTAAGAGGAGCTTCATCCCAAAATCTCTTATAAAGGTGAAAATTGATGATCAAGCTAACTCATCCTAATTAAGTTTTCCTGAAAAAATATTATAAATAATGTTTGATGCATCATGAAACTGATTCTAATAAATTTATGTGCAATAGTGGGGAAATCTGGCTGGGATTTGAATCACATAACCTAAATCTGTGGATCTATATAAAATTTGTAGTGAGTAGTGTTGAGATTCATCAATAATTTAAATTACTAGTTTGATTTGAGATGTTTAAGTATATAAATATAAGTTAGGTATTTAACAATTTGAATCATCATTTTAAGCTGAACCTTTATTTCAACCTTCTCTTCTTTGTCCATAACTCTTTCCAATTTTAAAATTATAGTTTATTTTTAATTTAAGCCAATCATTTCAATTCAGACTGACTAATTTTGATTGGGTTAAACTAAGTCTAGATTAACTCTAATAATTCAATTAATGAAGGATGGGAGAGGGACACTTTAAAAACTATGAAATTAAGCTTCTTTCATTCACACTTTTAGGATTTAAGACTTGGTGATGATTCATGGCATGTAATAATGATGTTGAAAAAGGTATGAAATGTCATAATGATGTTGAAAAAGGTATGAAATTAATGAGAGGTGTGACACCCTGCCCACCGATGTGGGAGAAGGTGTGACACCTTGCCCACCGATGTGGGAGTCCCACATTGGTGGAGGAGGAGAAAAATGAAAGGATTTTAAAAGGCCAGCCCCTCTTGACTTTGCATAACGCGTTTTTAGTCGGGCCACGTGGGCTCGGGTCCAAAAGCAAAACTGTACGAGTTCGAGTCGTGTGTGCGAGGTTTAAAACGGATAATTTTTTACTGCGTTAAGCCCTAAGCCCTGTATTCGAGTCGGATCGTTACAGAAGGCAAATTGTCAAATCCTATCTTGGCTCAATTGAAAATGTTAAATTCTTTAGATTATGCTTTTAAGTTAGATTAGTCCACTCATTTTTTTAACCAAATCAGCTAAATTCAAAGCATCTTTAACCTAAATTGCTTCTCTAGAAATAATTAGAGCTTAAAAATTAAAAACCTAGATCCAATTTAAATTCAATTGAGATTTGACAACGTATTTACAAACATAACGAGATGAAAATAATTTCACTATCTTTAACAATTAAAATTAAAAAAAAAAAATCTTTCTTCCCAATTTTTTTATAAATTATATATAAATCCTATAACTCTAAAACTTTCTCAAGCATTAGCTGCAGTTGCTGCAAAATATTGGAAACAGATTAATAATTCAAGGTTGGGACCATTGGGTGGATGTGAGGGCCAATTATTTTAGTGGCATTGGTAAGAATCGAATGTTGCAATCATATTTCTAAATATAAGCCAACATATTATGTATTCTCTTACACATTATATTCTTATGGAAAGTCAAGGACACATATATCCCTCTGATCAACCAATATGGGAGTAAATATTCTCACATGAGAGAATCTTTTTATTTTACATAGGATTTTTTTTTTAAATTCTTGTTTTACCCTCCACTTCCGTTTTATCCATCCACTTTCTGAATTGGTTGGAAGGGTAAAACGGAAATTTCAAAAAAAAAAAAAGGGTCTGCCTCACTCTCTGATTAAATAGGTAAATCGAATATGGAAGCTATTAAATTGTTATTCAGTGAATGATTTTTAACTCTTGATCTCCTTGATTTTTATTTAGCATGGAGAATAGATACTTTGGCTCGGGAACCAATGTCATAAGTTTTAATTCTGTAGTCATTTAATGCATGTCACTTGCAAGACACTGTGTGCATCTGGAGTTTTACCCAAATGTCCTTGTACTCGAAGAGAGATAGAGTATTGGATTTTTTTATCATAAAAAAGGATTAAGAAGAAATTATCCAATAAATGTTTTTTCAATAATAATCAATCTGCTGAAGTGGATGATCAAATGGATATTATATGCATCTAAGTTTTGAAAAATAACAATTATTATCATTTAAATTTATAATAAAGTAGCTGAATGTAACACTTTTATTACAGTAAAGAAAGCAAGACATTTTCCAAATTTCCTCATGAATATGATGTGTACTTGTTGCAGATAGGGAAGTGGATGGCAGGGCTGTGGCGGATGAAAACAATCGGGCCGACGGTGCCGTCGAAGTACCTAGACAAGCAGATGGAAGAAGATGACAATTACAGTATCAATCTGTACAAGGCAGACAGTGGCACTTGCATGAAGTGGCTCGACGAGAAGCTGGCGAGATCTGTTGTCTACGTATCATTCGGAAGCATGGCAGTGTTAGGCGTAGAGCAAATGGAGGAAGTGGCAATGGGGCTAAGAGGGTGTAACAACAATTTCTTGTGGGTGGTGAGGGAGACTGAGAAGAAGAAGCTCCCCACCAAGTTCACGGAGGAGATGGCCGATAAGGGACTGGTTGTCACATGGAGTCCACAACTCGACGTGTTGGCACACGAGTCGATCGGATGCTTCGTTTCGCATTGCGGGTGGAATTCGACACTGGAGGCATTGAGCTTAGGTGTGCCAATGGTGGGTGTACCACAGTGGACAGACCAGCCAACAAATGCAAAATTTATAGCAGATGTGTGGGGTGTGGGAGTGAGAGCTAGGGTTGATGAGAAAGGAATTGTGACAAGAGAAGAAATGGAATTTAGCATAAGGGAAGTGATGGAGGGAGGGAAAGCAGAAGAGATTAAGAGGAATTCTAGCAAGTGGAAGGAGTTGGTGAAACAAGCAATGGAAAAAGGAGGCAGCTCTGATAAGAATATTGAGGAATTTGTAGCTGGAATTGTTAAAGGTTGATTAATTGTGGTTTATTTGTTAATCTATGCAGAACATGGTGTGATTTGAAATGCATGTATCTATACTTTGATATTCTAATTCTCTATTAAGGTATGTTACAAGACCTTTTGATTGATTAAAGAAAATTAATTTATTGATGTATTTGGATTTTCTCGAAATGAAGTTTGATGTTACGCCGAGAGATAATACTAAACCCTAAATTCTAAACTCTAAATCCTAATGTTTTCCTGGCTTGATGGACTTCTGAGCAAAAGGCCCAAAGCTTGAACATACATGCTCGTGAAGTCCACCAGTGGAACTTCATCATGTCACCTGCTCGTGCAAACCTTCCTTGAAAGTTGAAACATTTTACTAATTTTCGGGGGATGTGCAAGTCTTCTTACCAACATATTAGGTAACTCTATAGGGAGTGGTTATTTAAAATGGAGTGGGAATCGAACTCAAGACTGTCGTTTTAAAAAATTCTATCTATTTGAGGTCAGTTTTTTGAGTTATACTTCTCCGTATAATCTTATTATGAACTATGTCATCAAACAAGTTTTCTTTCTAATGAGAAACTGTTTTCTAACAAGCACTTTCACCTCATAAATGTTTTCTTTTTCATATTTCTTTCTTTGTTGAGTTGTGAACCACTTGACTTGTGTTTCCCTTTTTTAACTGGTCATTTTCTTGTCAATTATTTAATGGTTGTGGTTGTCTAGTGACATTACTTATCCACAATAGGTCCGGTTGATGAATAATCTGGTGTTCTGAAACACTGGAAAGAAGGGCGAAAAGGAGTTCAAAATTTCTCAGGCCACTTTATATGTTTCCAAAACCAGTATGCCAATGGCCAATCACTTTATAATTTTTCTTCTTTTTTATTTTAATTTTAACTTTAAAAAGCCCAATCATCCAATCTCTTTAAATCTCAGATTTAATCACTTAGAGTAATCTTGATGACATTAATGGCAATTGAAATCTGAAAAACGAAGCCCACAATAAATAAGCGATCGTATTCCAAAACATTTTCAACTTTCGGAAAATGATTTTGATCTTTCAAGAATTTTGTTGGTTCTTTATTCTAAAGAGAGAAATCCCTTACTGGGATACAAACAATTGATGTTTCAGATCCAAGTAGATCAATAGAAAATGTAATTGGTATTGTTTTACTGAGATTTTCCCATTGTTCTTTCAGGGCCATTGGGTGATATGATCATCAGTAAGGAAGCATGTATACTACACAGGTGATGACAGAAAATGCTTTGAATAGAATGGAATGAACCATATAACTCCTCTAAGGCTGTTTTGTGAAGGCTCTTTTAAATCTTTAATACCCAGTGGGGCTGTAGAAAGCAATTGGAGTTTCTGGTTTTCAGAAATCTCATGTTCGAGTTCCATAGTCATTTGATGTCCGTGATTTGAAAAGAGCTGTGTGCATCTAGAGTTTTATCCAACGTCCTTAACTCGTTGTACTTTAGAGAGATAGAGATCTTGGAATTCTTCGTCATTAAAAAAAAAAGCAACTGGAGTTTCTATGAACAATGACAAGGGCACTGATCAAGCCAGTCTGTTTGCAATTTGGGCTTGTAATTTGGCTCACTCTCATCACAGTTTATCTCATCAGGCTCGATCGAGCACAAGTAAGGCCTTGCAAAAATGGTTGAACTTGCGCTTATCAATATTCGTAAAGTTCTTTCTTCTTTTAAATATGATTAATTATCTTCTCGTCTTCATTATTTTTGAAAAAAAGTCATGAGAGAAATATTGGTTAATGATTGTGAGGCACAAATTCTTGCTGGACACCAATGGCCTTGGCTTTTTCATGTTGTCAAATATGTGAAGTGATAAAAATTCCAACAATGATATATATTTTGTGAAACCAATGACTTTATATAACACTTTTTTCTACTTAAAAATGTTATCATGTTTTGATTTTCTAACATTATATTCCGTGTGCAGCTACACGTGAGGACAGGTGCGAAGTTTCACGTTGTAGGGTGTAGTTTCACACGAGAGCAGGTGTGAAGTGACAAAAAGTTCTACATTGGTTAATTTGTCAAACTAATGACTCTAAATAAACTTGAGGCATCATTCTCTCAATAACTAACTTTTGAAAGAGTTCTACCTCAAAAATATTATCATGTTTTGACAATGAAAACAGATGGCAAATTTTCCCACCAGATGTGCTCTAAGGACAGTGGGTTACGCTGGGTTTCCCACGGTTTCCTAAATGTAAATTCAAAAAAAAAAAAAAATACAATATATTAATAGAGGTCTTTTGGCAAGATAAAATTTTTTCTTATTTTTCGTAGGTAGGAGAGATTCAGGCATTCATCTAATATTATGTATGAGACCTATATTAAAGTAAGATTTTTCATGTACTTGTGATTTTTTATTTCATCCTTTTTAGATAATTTATTTATTTTTTAAAACAGTTTCAGTGTAAATATTTTAAATCTGAAATTATATATTCAGGGGAAACCCTTAATTACATCAATAACTTTTTTTTTTTCTCTTTTGAGTTTTTTTCTTTTTCAATAACAACCACAAGACAAGAGTCTTCACCTTTCAAACGACATGGGCCAGTGAATTTATCAATTAAAGTCTGGAATTGATCTACCAAATTCTTGTCTACAATGGGAGGTCCATGCTTCAATTTATGGTTAAGCATGGACAAAGAATACAGGGAAATAATCTAGATCTAAGAAAAATTCGACCCTAGATCATAGACCTTAGGATTTGATCCAAAAGTATTGGATCCACGCGCCCTTTGCTTACTTAGATCCTAATCTACTATTTCCCTTTCAACCATTACCAACTATCCATGTGACTTTATTACATAATGAAAATAATAAAAAATAAAAAATCCTTCGGAGATGTGAAAAACTCTTGATTTGAATTTCTTCCAATTTTGTTACTTGCAAAAATTGTGGATCTAATCTTCGTAGAGGAAATTCTTGCCACTTGATTTTTGGAGAGATAAACATGTACATATCATGCACATGTCGAGTTGTCATCCTTTCTTCTCTCTTCCCGCCACTCATTCATATGGCCAGCAAATGGATCACCTCCTTCTGTTGAATTAAATCACATTTGATAGAATTTTTTTTTTTGAAATAATTCATATATTAATAGATAAAAAGGCACCAAAAAATGCAGATACAAAAACAAGAAAAAAAACCTAATTAAAAAGAATCCACTCACAAGAAAACCGACCCTTGGACACAGGAGAAAAAACACTAAGAACATACTCCTATGAGTTAATTATTTAAGGGTTTTGGACCTAAATTGAGCCCAGTGTTCATTTTGCACCCTCGAATTTTTCATGCACCAAGAGTGCAATTTCCAGTATGTCCTCTTCCGACATCCTTCCATTTTAAAATTTCTTGATGTTTTCATAATCTTTTATCATATCCATAATCCTAAATTTCATCCGTTGTACACCCCTCTCTTCTTATTCTTTTCCACTCTCAAATTATTCGTGGTAAATTACATATAAAAATTCAAATTAATGTGTTTATACGTTTTATCTGACAAGCAACAGTAATGAATAGTATTTTCATTGGACACCTACAATTGACACCTACAATGACAGGACAAACTTTATATGACACAATTGTACAGCGCCAAAATTGAATAGATGGGTAGTGTCGCATAACCTTCTGTAACCATTTATTCTTTTGCCATGTTTATCACACTGCAAACTGAAACTCTGTAAAGCAAAAGTCTCCTCAATTGGTCCAGTGCCATGGAAAAGGTTAAGTGTAGGATTAAAACATTACAACTCAGACATAATTAAAAAGGTCAGTGTACGGTCATTGAATATCAGTGCACCAATTGATATGGGTCAATATGGAACTATAACTTTTTATTTTAATTCTATATAAAATGAGAAAGGGAGTACTTTACTTTAATAGATATTATATTTTTGATAAATGACATGTAATGGATCATTAGATATCATATTCAAATCATGATTTTTAAAATATTTAAGATTCAAAATTTTAAATCAAAAGTGATAATTAGTCATTCAATCTAAATATGTTGAAATTAATAATCATTTCACTGTTGATTTTGATGAATCTAAATTTAATAATTAGAAATATCTTCTATTTTTAAATTTTTATTAATATTTTAAAACTAAATCTCGAATATGATAGGATTCACTTACTCACATAATATATTTGATAAAAGGACGTCCATCTTAACAAGGTTAAAATTTGTTTGGAGACACAAAATGGAATGAAACTTCCATATTACCTTTACCGGTGTACCGTTCATCAAGTACCGGTGAACCGATATGCAGAAGATATACATGCAAAGTGGTGTGTTATCGATTCACTGGTAGAGGTAAAATGAGAATTTCACTCCATCCTGTATCTTCTAACAAATTTTACCTGTGTTAAAATGGCTGGCCTTGATAAAAAACATAATTTTCTTTACTTTATTAAAATAACAAAATTATGTTACTTTAGCATTTTCCAATCAAGTTCTTATATATCAAGCATTTTTAAAATTTGAGAATGTGCTTGCGTTGTAAAAATATTTTAAGAAAATAAAAATATCTACTTAAAATTTCTTATAATCCAAAGATAATCATGTTGTTTCTTAATTTCAAAACCCCTCACACATAGTCACACACAACACTTCCACACCAACTCAACCCACCCATTGTCCCATTATATGGCTTTAGATGACATGGATACTTAGGAGTAGGGCTGAAATTTGAGTTGAGTCGGGTTAAATTTCAATAAACTCAATTCAATTCATATCAAAATTTATTAAATCTGATCCGACTTGATTCGAATTGCTGACTCACGTTTACTCAATTCAAATTTTTGACCCGACTCAATCCGAGTTTTGTTTTATAACTTGGTGCACTCGTGTCGAATCTAATTGATTTTAAATTTGTTAACTCGACGGATACATCTTTTATTCAGGTTTTCTTTCAAATTCGACTCAATAATTGACGACCCACTAATATATAAATAATTGAAAAGAGCCAAGCATCTGAAGAAGGGTGATGACCGACGGACATACTTGTTACTATTAACAGTGTTGCCTCACCACTTGTTGCAAGTATCCACAGTCGTGTGATTGATTTCTGAGACCAACGTTCGGACTTACATTGATGATGGAGATATAAGAGATGAATGCAGGAAATCAATGCATTCTCTTCCCAAAAAGGTTGGTCTCGTCGGCGATATATATAGTTATCAGGGTTTCTGGTGCCCACCAAAGATCTTACAAGGAGTATTGTCAAGCCAGAAACACTACCAAGCTAGAGACACTGATCTCTTTCTGGCTTCTATACCCAAATCAGGCGCCACCTGGTTGAAGGCGCTCACCTTCGCAGTCGTCAACTGCCGCCGTTACAAGCACGAAGACCATCCTCTGCGCGCCGCCAACCCCATGAACTTATCCTCTTCTTAGAGATTGATATCTACGGAAGTAGCCAGATAGTTGATGTAACCAACATTCACTCTCCCAGGATCTTCTCAACACACGTTCCATATTCCTCACTGCCGAGATCGGTGATCGATTCCGGCTGTCGCGTTGTTTATATGTACCGAAACCCTAGAGATACTTTTGTCTCCATGTCTCATTTCTTCAATGTGTTACGAACGGAAGCTCAGGGACCCGTCAATGTAGAGGAGGCCGTGGAGAAGTTCTGCCGAGGGTTGTACGTGTATGGGCCCTACTGGGACCATGTCTTGGGATACTGGAGAGAGCAAACAGAGGCCAAACAGAGTCTTGTTTTTGAAGTACGAAGAAATCAAACAAGAGCCTGCAATGAATTTGAAAAGGCTGGCCCAATTCATAGGTTTTCCCTTCTCTCCGGCTGAAGAAGAAGAACGGGCGATAGATGAAATATTGAGATTTTGTCTGTAATAACTTTGAGATATTTATACTTTTAGAACTCCTCGTGTTTGTAATAACTTTGAGATATTTATTCTTTAAAAAAAATAAAAAAATAAGGCTATTCATCAGACACTAATATTATTATATGAGATCTATATTAAAGTAAGATTTTTTATTTCATCTTTTTAGATAATTCATTTATTTTGTAGAACAGTTTCAGTGTAAATATTTTAAGTCTGAAATGATATATTTAGGAGAAACCCTTGATTATTACATCAATACTTTTTTTTTTCTTTTTCAATAACAACCACAAGAGTGTTCACCTTTCAAACACCATGGGCCAGTGAGACTACTCTTTTTCAAAGTTGTGCCGTCAGAGATGATAAAAGTTGAGGCCATGTGAGCTTGCTTCCAAAGGGAAGACTTTCTCTTATATGTGAGAAGAAGTAGCAAGTAAAGAAAGGTGAAAACCAACTTCCTTTCATTAAATAAATAAAGTGACATTTTTAATTTTTTTTTAAAATTCAATGTTATCATGGGATTGAAAACTCATGGTGTCTGATCAGTGTCTAATGATTCTAAACAAAACTTGATGATATACGAGTTTAAAATTAATTAATCTCATTAAATATATATAATCACTTGATTTAAATCAAATAAAATAGATGGTTGTCTAAAAATAAAAATATGGGATTTATTTTATTTTTTATTAACTTGTCACATGGTATAGAGTATAGACTCTAGAATCGTATTTCTATGTCTTCTAGGCTTCTTCCTGCTTTTCTTCACTTGATAGGTCTGACGAACCACTACTGAAAAATCAAAGTCGAAAAATACGGCTCATACTATTTGTGTTAAGATTGAGAATAAAATATTGATCGATATATATTATAGATAAATAATAATTTTGAAAAATAATTTAAAAACTTGAATATTGTTGTTTTTCACCGCCTATATATATTGTTTTTTTTCAAAATGATGTTTTCTGTTTTTTAATTTTTTTTAATTCGAAAAAATTAAAAATTAATTTTTGGCCAAAATGTAAGGGAAAAAAAGATGAGAGAAAAATATATTGCCGATATCATGAACTATTATACAATTTAAAAGAAAAAAGAAAATGATAACAATCTACAAAGTTCACCCAACTTTTTACAAACTAATTCACTATGTTAAATTTTCTCTTATGGAACCCCTCAAAAAAATTGTTATACAAATAGAAAGGGATAAAAGAGTTTGGAAAAGTGAGAGAATTTTTTTTTAAATACTACAGTAACTAAGAATATTTCATTCAAAAAATAAAAATTAATTTTGTTAATAATATTAACTAATTCAACTACCTTTTGCGAAAGGGATATTGTAAAAAAAATTGAGAATGCAAAAATAAGAAAAGTTTACATTTGGCAAGCTGATGACAATTGTCAAGTAACTACTGAAAAATCAAACATATCACCCATGTGGACCCGACTGAATATGACATTCCACCACCCATACATGATTGTGTATGTATTTTGCATCTTTTACTCTTTACTTCTCCTATTTCTTCTTATGAAATTTTCTATAAGAAAATAGAGGGACTCTCGTTTGTGGGTGTGGGTAGAGATTTGAGAATGTAAGTTGTATTTTGTAAAAACTTTTTGATTATAGTGGAATTTGATTTGTGTTTTGCCCGTGATTTAGATTTTGCTTCCCTGTCTGTCTTTGGTTGATTGGCGATTAAATCCCAACATGTTGTTTGAGAATTCAATAAAAATAGAATATAAGAGATGGTGAGAAACAAAAAGTAGTAATTAGCGAACCAAAAATCTTGGATTTAAGAAAAATAAGGCATTTTACTTTTTTTTTTTTCCATCGTGGATGCTTCATGCTATTTTTGTTTGAGTTGGGATTTAAAAAAAATAAGGCATTTTACTTTTTTTTCATCGTTGATGCTTCTGACAATTTTTGTTTGAGATGCATTACAAATGTAACTAAAGAACATTATATATATATACCACAAAACAAATTCACTATTCATGAGATCATGGCTGTGAATTTTGTGTTATCTATGGTTGAATCCATTATGGGGATGTTGGAATCACCAACTCTGGGACGAATTGTGAATGCTATGGGGAGTTGACAGAGAAATTCAAAAGCTATTATCTACAGTGGATAGAATTGAAACTCTGCTCAGGGATGCAGAATAAACGTAAGTTACCCATGAATCCTTGAATATTTTGCTTAGGCACCTTAAAGATCTCGCCTACTGTGCCGAAGACATGATAGAGGAGTACGCATTAGATTCATCGAGCCCAGAGTCAATGGATCAAAAAGAAATCAAGGTATGTAGATTATTTAATTTAATAATTAACTATGATGTGGCTATAGGCTTATAGTTAATATTCTTCAATTTCCTTAGGTCCTTACTAATTCTTGTTCTCAAACTTTGGGCCGTGGTTCCTTTGCAGTTGAATCCTAGAATGAAGTGTGCTTGGTGAACTTTATCGGCAATGATTTTGTGGACTTTATGGAAGGAAAAGAATGTAAAACTCTTTGAAGGAGTGTCCACTTCCGATATGATATTATCAGTTCATATTGATCTGAACCTCTCTACCCTGCCTTGCAGAAAAAATAGTTGCTTGGTTTAGCTGCACAGTCTGGTCATCCAGGTAAGTACTAATTTACCACTACATTTTATGTTTTTAGGAGAAATCATCTTTTTTAAATTGATTTTAAACAGACCTCGTGGTGCTTTGTTTTGAGTGTCCTTTGAGTACAGGCTTAACCCTTCTACATACATATTAGAATTCAAACGCAGCCACAGGTTGTTTGAAAATTCAATAAAAATACAATATAAGTGATGGTAAGAAACAAAAACTAGTAATTAACGAATTGGAAATTATTGGATTTTAAAAAATAAAGCATTACACTTTTCTTTCATTGGTCCACGTGAAATGATGCATTAAAATTTCAACTAAATAAGAATATATATCCAACAAAACCAAAGTCAGTATACATGAGAACTTGTTGTTATGTGAGAAGAAGTAGCCAGTCAAGAAGGGTGAAGACCAACTTCCTTTCATTAAATAAATAAAGTGATATTTTTTTTTAAAAAAAATTCAATGTTATCAATGGAAAATTCACGGTGTCTAATCAATGTCTAATGATTCTTAAAAAAAAATTGATGATATAAGAGTTTAAAATTAATTGATCTCATTAAATATATATAATCACTTGATTTAAATCAAATAAAATAGATGGTTGTCTAAAAATAAAAATATGGGATTTATTTTATTTTTTATTAACTTGTCAAATAGTATAATAGACTCTAGTCGTATTTCCATCCATTCTAGGCTTCTTCTTGCTTTTCTTCACTTTACAGGGTCTGAGGAACCACTACTGAAAAATCAAACTCGAAAAATACGGCTCACACTATTGTGTTAGGGTTGAGAATATAAATATTGATCGATATATATTATAGATAAATAATAATTTTGAAAAATAATTTAAAATTTTGAATATTGTTATTTTTTGCCACCTATATATATTGTTTTTTTCAAAATGACGTTTTCTGTTTTAATTTTTTTAATTCGAAAAAATTAAAAATAGATTTTTAGCCGAAATGTAGGGAAAAAAAAAGATGAGAGAAAAATATATTACCGACATCATAAACTATTATACAATTTAAAAGAAAAAGAAAATTATAACAATCTAAAAGTTCACCCAACTTTTTATAAACTAATTCACTATGGTAAATTTTCTCTTATGGAACTCCTCGAAAAAAATGTTATACAAATAGAAAGGGATAAAAGAGATTGGAAAAGTGCGAACTTTTTTTTTTAAAAAGTATTACATTAACTACGAATATTTCATTCGAAAAATAAAAATTATTTTTGTTAATTAATATTAACTAATTCAATCACTTTTTGCGAAAGGGATATTGTAAAAAACATTGGGAATACAAAAATAAGAAAAGTTCAAATTTAGCAAGCTGAGTAATATAGGCTCCTCCACGTATAGGAATAACGAAATATCACAGGTGGCAATCATAATGGGAGACACCTAATTTCTTTCGACTTTGGTAAAAACATCAACTGATGGAGTACAATTGTCAACCAACTATGATTTTGCTTGGTTAGTTGTCAGTTTCTTAAAACTAACGATTTGTCGAAAAGAAGCTTGAGCGAAATTTCTGGGCAGATGAGCTTAGAGGGAGTCTCCTTTACTTCTCCTACTTCTTCTTGGGAAATTTTATATAAGAAAATAGAAAATTTTACCTTTTTTTCTTCGTTGATGCTTCTGGCAATTTTTGTTTGAGATGCATTACGAATGCAATTCAAGAACATTATATATATTCAACAAAACAAATTTATTATTCATGAGATCACTATTCATCAGATATCGTGTTTCTTTCTATTTTTGTTTGAGTTTTCATGTTTATAGGAGAATTAAGGAATGGTTGTGAAATTTTGTGTTCTTTATGGTTGAATCCATTCTATGGATGTTGCAATCACTAGCTCTGGACGAATTACGAATGCTATGGGGAGTTGATGGGGAAATTCAAAAGCTATTACATACGGTGGATAAAATTGGAACTCTGCGTAAACAAAATTTGAATTCTAACTAATCATCTTAGCTAGTTGACTTATCTTTAAAACTGGAATAAGTTGGTTTTTTTATGGCCTATCTTACGAAGATATGGTGATTAGTTGTAGAAGTTTCTTTTGAATTATATTATTAAATCTTTTTTATATCTTAATTATGATTGGAGAGTCAAAAATAAAATATTGTTTTATTGAATTAATAGTTGATATTGAACATAGAATTTTATTTTGTATAAAACAATATATTAATAGCAGTCTCATGTCAATATAGAGTTTTTCTTTTTATTTATTTTATTTTACTTGTTTGTAGCTTTGAAGCTGTTGGGGAGATTCATGTCATTCATCTAATATTCTATGAGATCTATATTACAGTAAGATTTCTCATGTACTTGTTCATCCTTTTTACATCAATACTTTTCTTTTTTTCTTAATTTTTTGATTTTTCCAATACAACCACAGAGTCTTCACCTTACAAACAACATGGGCCAGTGAGACTAGTCAAGAAGTAGCCGGTCAAGAAGGAAGACGAACTTCCTTTCATTAAATAAATAAAGTGATTTTTTTAATTTGTTTTAAAATTCAATGTTATCATAAGATGGAAAATTCATGGTGTCCGATCAATGTGATCACTCAATGGAAGAGAACCCACAATTTCCTATTTAGTTTATAACCTCTGAGAATTCAAATTTAGATTAAATGAGAAGACTGGGAGGAGTCAAGAGGAAAACGAAGTCCTTTTCTTTAAGAAAGTCCTTTCATTTAGTGTGTGGGATCATGATTCATGAATGGTCTCTGTCAATGGTAGAAAATAAGAAAGCCCTTTCATTAAAATAAAATAAATAAGAAAGTCCTTTCATTTTGTGTGTGGGATCATGAATGGTCCATGTCAATAGTAGAAAATAATGAGGGACAATTCAAATTTGGCCGATACATATTTTAGCTGTTAATATGTGAAACACCAATAATTACTGAATTATCAATTGATACTGCGTAATATCGACCGATGCAGAATTTTTTTTTTTTCAAAAAATTGGTTTTGACCATTTTTTAATTATTTTTACCAATATTTTACAATTTAAAAGGTTTTAAAAGCAACTTATTCAATTTTAGAGTTATTTTGAGTTATTATCATCAATTTTAACAAATTTGAATTATTTTCAGCATTTTTTTTTTTTGAGTTCGACTATAAGATGATTTCAAATTTTGTGTTTTTTTTTTAAATAAGTTAACGAAATAAAATCACGTGCTTATATAATTCAATGGAGATGAGTCAATGCCATTGACATATTTTTTAAAGTGTTTGTGTGATTTTCTTAAAATTTGATAAATGTCGAGTTTTATGAGATACTTCCCAATTCTAAGATACACGATAGAGGAGTATCCATTAGATTCATCGAGCCCAAAAATCAAGGTATACGGATTATTTGATTTAATAATCAAGGTATGTGGATTATTTGATTCAATCTTCAAAAGACTCAAAATTCAACATAATACTGGGAGTAGGATAAGGGAGATAAGGGAAAGGATGGATGAAATCCTCACTTATATATTTCCTTAAAATAAAATTTGGATACAACAAATATTTTTTTTTTAAATGTACATATAAAATTTCATTTTTTCACTACAAAATCATTTAATACCGCAAATAAACATTAATTGGAAAAAAAACATCATTATTTCAATTGGTAAGCGTATTGGGCTCATTTAAATTTTAAAAGAAATTAGACATACATAGCCAATTTCAAATATTAAGTGAAAGTTAACTTGAATAAGAAATCATTTACCATTGCTTTTTCTTGTAAAGAACCAAAGCCATTGGCATCTCAATACGCCCACCGGGCTCACCATACAACGGGCAGAATTTTCGCGACGGTATTTTGAAATGGATTGGAGGTGTGATACACGTCTGAGGCCAAAGTCCAGACCCTCTCTGTGGAGGAGCTTTGGTCATGTGCATTGAAACCTGACCAGTGTACAATGCATGATTTTGTCGTGTTTTACCTGGTTTATACAAGATTCTAATCTCTCTCTCACATGTGGTTGTTGAGGTGATGTGATTGTCCTTGGCATCTACCCCAATCACCCACTATCACCCATGTGGACCCGACATGAATGTGACATTCCACCACCCATGCATGATTGTGTATGTATTTTGCAACTCTTAATGATTCAACCATTTCTATTTTGGTAGGATTCCCCTCTCTTGTTTTCTCTTTACTTCCCGAACTTCTTGGAAATTTCTATAAGAAAAGAGAGAGACTCTCGTTCGTGGGTGTGGGTCGCCCTTTTGGGCACCACACCCAAAAGGAAAAGAGAGAAATTTGAAAATGGAATTTGTATTTTGTAAACATCATTTGATTATAATAGAATTTGTTTTGTGTGTTACCCGTGGATGTAGGCTTCGGCCAAGCCACATTAAATCGTTCGTGTTCTTCGTGTGATTTGATTGTATGTGAATTTTGTATTCTCTAAGGTTGGATCCATTTTGGGGATGTTGCAAACACCAGTTTTGGACGAATTACGAATGCTATGGGGAGTTGATGGGGAAATTTAAAGGTAATTATGTACCGTGAATAGAATTGGAACTCTGCTCAGGGATGCAAAATAGACGCAAGTTATCGATAAATCATTGAATATTGGCTTAGGCACCTTAAATATGTCGCCTATTATGCCGAAGACGTGATAAATGAGTACACATTAGATTCATCGAGCCCATAGGCAATAGATCAAGAAGAAATCAAGGTATGTAGATTATTTGATTTAATAATTAACTATGATGTGGCTAGAGGCTTATAGTTAAAATTCTTTAATTTCCTGGGAATTCCTTGGGTCCTTACTAATTCTTGTGCTCAAATTTTGGGAGCGTGGTTCCTTGCGTGGTTGAATCCTAGAATGAAGTGTGCTTGGCGAACTTTACCGGCAATGATTTTGTGGACTTTATGGAAGGAAATGAATGCAAGACTCTTTGAAGGAGTGTCCACTTCCGATATGATATAATCAATTCATATTGATCTGAACCTTTCTACTTTGGCTTACAGAAAGAATCGCCGCTTGGTTTAGCTACATAGTCTACTCATCCAAGTAAGTACCTATTTACCACTACATTTTTTTATTTTAGGAAAAACATCTTTTTTAAATTGATTTTAAGCAAACCTCGTGGTGCTTTGCTTTGAGTTTCATTTGAGTACAGGCTCAGCCCTTCTACATACCTATTAAAATTCAAATGCACCTACAGGTTGTTGAAATGAATGAGAATCACCTCTTGGCTGCATAGTAGTTTAAAGTCAAATTTAAGTTTCTTGAAAAATACAAATGTTTAAAATGAGACTAATAAAATGGGACGGAGGGAGTAGTTGATATGAAAACCGTAAAAACATTAGATTTATCCTATAATTCACCTATTCATGAATTTAGTATGTACTATCAAGATCCACATATCATTAGCCAATCAATGACAAGTTGTGTGGGATCTGAATATCTGAAAGCTCAAGTCCCCCATTCAAAAACTGTCTCGAATTGGGGAGAGAGACACAAAGAAGGCTTAATAATTAAATTTCTTTTTTTTTAAAAAAAAATATGTACACTTAAAACACTTCTAAAAAAATCAAGGGTAAGCACGTGCCACACGAATTTCCAACCATGCAAATTGGAATGATGGACACTTTGCACGTGGGAGAATACGAGGGAAAAAGTCTCCTTTTAATACCATCACTAATCAAAATTAAAGATATAATAATAATAATAATAATAATAATAATAATAATAATGAATGAGAAGTGTGGGTCGTTGTTGATGGTGAATTGGTGATAAGAGACAAGAGTTGAGCATAGTCACGTGGGAATGAGAAGGTACGTGTCCCCATGTTTCTTTATTTTAGTGGGCCACTCGTGCATCTAAGCAACATAATCATTGTAGTTTCTATTTTCTTTTCCATTAAACTAATTATAGATATTATGTGCTAAATAACCGTAGTCCTATCTTTCTCCCTTATAATTAAACAGAGGTTATGGAACATTAACATCTAATCATGAATCACTAATTAAACATTTATGCTGGTCACTTCTTTCCTTCATGATTTGCTGTTCGAATGCCTCTAGCTTTCAGTCTTCTTTATTCCTCTCTTCCTTTAATAAGATAGTATGAAAAAAATGTGGATTTGAGTAAAAGATTAAGTTTAACTTTTTTTTTTTTTAATCAAGGTGTTAAGGTTTTTACAGCATCCGATTAATCCTTTAAACATGTGCAAGCATTTATACCCATACACATCGAGTAATTTTACAGAGAGTGACTTTTCAGAGTGAAGTGAGAATTGAACGGAGAATTCCCGCTTCTTGAGATGAGTTCCTGATGATTACTCAAACCCTATTAGGTTAATTTTCAGTCCAACTTATAATAGAATTTGACTTAGAAAAAAAATAAAGTCTGATTATTATTCATGCCGTGACAAAAAAATAAAGTATGATTATTATTTACGTTGGACTTAAGAGTTACGCATGTGCTGGCCCGAAAGACTGAGCCCGACACGATTATGTAACATATAAAAAAAATTAAAAGAGGTTGCATATCACACCTGATTCATTTTTTGTTTTTTATTAAATTTGTTTTTAAGAGTTATGAAAATATAACTGGTTAGATTGAAAGCTAACTGAATTATCTACATTAACACAAATTTCATCCAAAAATTTAGATGAAAGGTACTTGATCCTGGCGGTCAAAATCAATAGATCAGGGGTGTAAAAAATGCCCACGCAGATAATTCGGCCGATATGCATATTGATCGAATTATCGGCCGATATTTTTCTCTCTTCTTCGATATTTTCAAAAAATTGTATTTTGATCCTGAAATTTTTTTGGTAATTTCAGAAAATTTGGAGCTTCTTTAATATGTAATTTTTTTTTTATTCAATATCGATTCTTTACCTATTCAAATTATTTATTTAAGTTTTGAATACGATTAATATTAAAAGTAAAAATAAAATAAAGAGAAATGATAAAAAAATAATTAATAAAACCGATAACCAGCACATCATGTGGGACCGGACCCTCTTCAAATGCTGGCTGATTTCTTGCTTATTTTCTTTTATTTTGAATTCAACTCCATCTCTAAAAAATCGCCAAATTTGATGCTGAGATTTGGCATGGAATTTGGTTGCGGAGATTTGGAATGTAAATTGGGTCTTTAGATAAGGTAATTTTTAATGTCAAGGTCAACGTTAATTCTTAGATAAGGTAATTTTTATTAAGGTAAATTTTATTAATGTCGATATCTTAATGTAAGCCCACTGTCCTAACACTTAAGGTAAGATAACTAAGTAAATGCAGGCATCTTAGTTGTGTTAATTATTAACCTTAGAAACTAAGGTTGAAATATCGGCCGATACATATCGTATCGGCCAATATGTATTGGTATTTTTGTACCGGCCGATATGTATTGGTATTTTAATACCGAATGATATGGGCCGATATGGCCGATATTTGGTCCTAAATATCGGTCACATATCGGCCGATATTCATAAATATCGATATTTAAATTTGATATTTTTTATTTTTTTTAAAAAACACCGATACGGTTTTTGACAGTTTTTACGCGGTTTTCCAAGGTTTTTTGCGGTTTTTAATGGTTTCCCGCAGTTCTTCACGGTTTTTAACGGTTCAGGGTTTACGGCTTTTAAGGGTTCTCACGGTTTTTTACTATTTTTTGCTGTTTTTCACGGTTTTTCACGGTTCCGATATCAGAGGAGAGAGAAATGCCGATATCGGAGGAGAGAGAAAATTATCAGGTCGATATATCGGGTTGGGCGTTTTTTAAACTCTTGCTTAGAAAGATAATGTCAATGCGTGTGTGTTTTTAGCTAAGGTAATACAGATAAACGTTAATGGACAAATGAGGTAATTTTTTTTAATAAATGTCATTCCAATGTGATAAAATGTTTTAATAATGAAATCTTTTAGTTGGACTATTGGAAGTGAGAGGGGGCATCTAGAGGAGGAATTTTTTAGAAGAGTTAAAGTTGAGAGGTAATTTTCATTAATTGAAATATCGGTGATTTTTTTTTTAAATCAAAATATCGGCTCATATCAGAAGTGTAATATTATTTTTTCTTTTTGAAAAAAATTAGGTGATTTGTTTGAAATATCGACAAGTTTTTTTTGGAATTATACATTTTTTGAAAACAATGTTGTTTTTTTCCTTTTACTTAAAAAAAAAAATATATATTTCGACCGATATTAAAGCATATCAGCCGATATGATGGCCGAAATATCGGCCGAGATGCCCGATAATAAATTCGTACGACCAATACATATCGTATCGGCTGATACGTATCGAGTACTAAAATCCGATACATGGCCGATACGATATTTACCGACCGATTTTTTTACCCCTGCAATAGATATCATTTTTCTTAATTTTAACTACTAAAATCATATGGCTTCAAATTGATGTTTAGAGTGAAATTTGTTATACATATAAAACCATTTAGTTATCTTCAATCCGTCCAGTTGGATTTTAACTATTATACCAAAATATAAAAATATAAAAAATTCATATATGATTTGAACTTATTATCTAATATATATTTTACTTGATCATTATTTTTTAAATAATAATTAAAACTCATAATTCATTGAAATCAAAATTTAATTAGCATTTTTCGCCAAATATTTCATACAAAACACTTATTTTTGGGCTCGTATTCGGGCTGAGGCTTTTATCAGGTAGCTAAGGCTTTATCGGGCTCAGGCCGAGCTCAGCCATTTCACTTGATGATCAGGCCTTGGCTGGGCTTAGACTTTTCCCTGCATAATGGAGCTCGAGCGTGACATAACTTAAACCCGGTCCATTCCCATCCCTAGTCATGAATGGGGGTCTTAGACTAAAGGTCGACTGAGTCAGATTCTGACTCAGTCGGCGTTTCGTCAGAATCATGTTTCTATTTGTTCTTTTATAAATGTGCCCAACACTTTAGAGGAAAAAAATTGACTAATATTTAAAATATTAAACTAATATTTTTCAATTGTTAATTGGGTAGATGTGCAAATATTGTGATATTTAAGAATTTTGAGAAAACATGTGGCTCAACCAGGGGTCAAAATATCGGCCGATACTGTGCGTATCGGCCGATATAATTCGGTTTTTCAACCACCGAATTATATCGGCCGATACGTATAGTATCGGCCGTACAAAAAAAAATTCGGCCGATATGTCCGAATTTTTGACCGAATTATCGGTCATCATATCGGCCGAATTTTAAAAATTCGGTTTTTTATTTTTTATTTTTTTAAAAAAAAACTTTTTTTTCATAATAAATATCGGCCGAGATGACCGATATATCGGTCCAAATCTCGGCCGAATCTGGGCCGAATCGGCCGTTTTTTCCCCCTGAAAACAGTAAATCTCGGGCCTGGGCCCAACTCAAGTTCGGCGATATTTTGCTGATATATCGGACGATATCTCATGTCCGATATATCTGGCGAGATCTCGGACGAGATCTCACCTGTCAACCAATTTCTCCCCATCACATCTATGTGTACAGCAGACTGCAGGATTCGGCTGGTCCGGCATGCCTGAATATTTTATTATTTTTTTTAAATCCAAAAAATCGAACCGGTCCAATTTTTTCCTATAAATACCATTCAACTACATCTCAAATTTCACACCTTATTTTCAAAGATAAAATCAGATTTTACTATTTATCTTTCAAAAAAATTGCACTCTTCATTACTTGATTTAATTAAGTTCTAAACGACCTGGATTTGTTTGAAACCGAACGATCCAGACCGTTCAAAGGTTTCTTCATTTACAGATCTACTGTTCTTGTAAGTTTTGTAATTTATTTTGATTTATCTGTATTTTATTTTAATTTTTTTAGCCAAAAATAACATAAAAGAAGTTAAAAAATGCTTGAAGTTAAATAAGATATGTAGTAATAAAAGCTTTATATAGGTATTATAATTTTTTTTCCATCTTAATGTATCTGTAGTTAGTTTTTGTGTACTTTGTTAGTTACTATTTTTTTTCATTTATTTATTCATTTTTGTTAACTATTTCAACATAAAATAGCATAAATGAAAAAAAAAGTTAGAAAATGATAATACCTATAAAATAATAGATGAACATTTTTCATTTGCTCTTAGTTACTGTTACTAACATGTTAAAATTTACAGCAACATTTTTTACATTCACTTACTCCTTATTTTAATTATTTCATTATTATCTATGGACTATGATATATAAATGTTAGTAAATGGTAAAACCTATAAAATAATACATGAAATTTTTTTATTTGTTGTTATTTAATGTATACTAACTTCTTTTACAGGGATGAAATTTTTTCCTTTTATTTTATTTCTTTTTGTAATTATTTCATTATTATCTATGGACTACGACATATAAATGTTAGAAAATGGTAAAACCTATAAAATAATACATGAAATTTTTATATTTGCTGTTATTTAATGTATACTAACTTCTTTTACAGGGATAAAATTTTTTCCTTTTATTTTCTTTATTTTTGTAATTATTTCATTATTATCTATGGTCTATGATATATAAATGTTAGAAAATAGTAAAACCTATAAAATAATACATGAAATTTTTTTATTTGCTGTTATATAATGTATACTAACTTCTTTTACAAGGATGCAATTTTTTCCTTTTATTTTATTTCTTTTTGTAATTATTTCATTATTATCTATGGACTATGATATATAAATGTTAGAAAATGGTAAAACCTATAAAATAATACATGAACTTTTTTTATTTGCTGTTATTTAATGTATAATAACTTCTTTTAAAGGGATGCAATTTTTTCCTTTTATTTTATTTCTTTTTGTAATTTTCACCATTTTATTACTATTTATATAATTTCCCACTATCGTAACTTCAAAAATATATTAGAAGATGTAAATGTCCGATATTTTATGAAAAAATTACATATTCAATAAGCTCATAATTTTCTGCATTTGCTGTAATTTTTTTGGATTTTTTTTTTAAAAAAAAAAAAAAAAAAAAACGGAGAGGAGAGAGAAAAAGTTCGGCCGATATATCGGCCGAACCGATATATCGGCCGATATGAAAAATCGGCCGGGATAACGGCCCGGCCGATTTTTTTACCCCTGGGCTCAACTAGTTGACTCTCATTTCAGGAAGTGGAAGGTTGTGGTTTTGAGTACCTATAGCCTAACCTTGATGTACCTTAGGTGTAGTGGGCTTATCCGTTGAGATTTTGGTAGGACATTGTCTAAATTTCTTATACCTTAATCTTAAAAAAAATGTTGGCTGAAATAGACCTATTAATCGCTTGATAAATTTGTGTTAGGCAACACTTGAAACTTAAGCCAAAACAATCTATAGTGATATTCTTTCTTCTTTTGTCATGTTCCAAGAACATCTTAATATATTTAGGCAGCCAGGTTTTTTTTTACCTGACACCCATTTTCAAAATTTTTGATGAAATTACCATTTTACCCTCCTGCTTTTAATCATTCTAACGATTCTACAGTTCATTTTTTAATCATTCGAATGATTCTGATCATTCGAAGGATCAGCCACACTTTATTACTGATACTTCGAATAATTAGTTTGATCCTTCGAATGAATACAATAATAAATAATAAAATTTTATTTAAAACTTTAAAGTTATTTTCTAAGCACTGTATATTTCCAAAATTTCTCAAATTGAATATCCGGACTAATTACGATAACATGATAAAAATACTTTAACACTTTAAAGTCTTTTGGCACTTCCAAATACTTAAAATACAGTGTTTTACAAATAAGGGTATCCCTAAGCTGTGCCCAAAACACATTTGAAAGTGTCAAAAGATCTTGAAGTGTTAAAGTATTTTTATTAGGTTATCGTAATTAGTCCGGATATTCAATTTGAGAAATTTTAGAAATACACAGTGTTTAAAAAATAACTGTCTATGTTTTAAAGAATATTTTATTATAGCATAGTCAACATAGACAGTTATTTGTTAAGCACTATGTATTTCTAAAATTTTTCAAATTAAATATCCGGACTAATTACTATAACCTGGTAAAATACTTTAACACTTTAAGGTCTTTTGACACTTCCAAATGTGTTTTGGACACAGTTTAGGGATACCTTTATTTGTAAAACACTGTATTTTAAGCATTTGGAAGTGTCAAAAGACTTTGAAGTGTTAAAGTATTTTTATCATGTTATCGTAATTAGTTCGAATATTCAATTTGAGAAATTTTGGAAATACACAGTGATTAGAAAATAACTTTAAAGTTTTAAATAAAATTTTATTATTTATCATTGTATTCATTCGAAGGGTCTCCAATAAACTGTGGCTGATACTTCGAATGATCAGAATCATTCGAATTATTCAAAAATGAACTGCAGAATCGTTAGAAGGATTTAAAGTGGGAGGGTAAAATGATAATTTCACCGAAAATTTTGAAAATGGGTGTACCCTGGTGTCTAAATGGGCTGCCTATATTTATTTTTAATTCTATATTTTATCATTACATTATATACTCATCATCATTAAATTATATATTTATTTTATTTAACCGCCCAACATTTATATCTGTATAGTATTTTTAATTTTTTATATTTTCTATTTGACCTTTTAAAATCTATGGTTAATTGCAATTTTGCATATTATTATATTTTAATTTTTTTGTTATTTAGTAATTGACTAATTAGTTAATTGAAATTATATTGATATTATTATATATTATTTAATTTATTCATCAGTTTCAATTTTGAATTTTACTTTATAAAAAAGTGGCCTTTCTCATGTGTAAATATCAACTTCATGGTAAATCTGGACTGATAAAACAATTATTATCATTTTTTAAGGTCAGACCCAACATTCTCTGATGTCCATTAGAGCAACTTCAGTGTTAAATTGAATATAAGTAGTAAAAAATATTTACTCAATGGTTTAATTTTAATTTCAATAATTTAATGGCTAGTCTAATTCAATAATCTTCATTTTTGACGGTTTATTAAATTCAGTCATCTTAACACATACAAAATCGGTAAAAAAAATAAGATGAAGTTATATTTCCATTTTACCGCTTATCAAGTATCATTGTACCAATAACACACCGCTCTTAATGTATATGTTATACATATCGACACAAGTATCATTGTACCGATAACACACCGCCCTTAAAGTATATGTTCTACATATCGACACCAGTAAGATAAAATGAGAATTTCACTCTATCACGTGTATCCTAATAAATTTTGTCCATTTCAATATCGATGTCCTTTCATTAATCCCAATAATAATATATCCATCTATCTAAATTTTTAATTTTTTCTCCTTTTGTTTATAAAATGGATCCACCCTTTGACTCGCTCCATTGATTACTTACACCTTTTAACGTGGGCATTTAGGAAAAAAATCTCAACGTTACAAGCCTCTCACAATTGAAGACTAGTCATTAAAAGTTTGAATGAGATACGATAAGCCTTGCATTAGGGCATGTCGAGTTGGGGTTAACTCAGCTATAAGTAATAATAGATTTCTTTTCATTTTATTCATTTATTATCGACTTGACTCGATTTTATCTAAATTTTATTTTAATTAATCTAACCTAATTTGACTTAATTCAAATTTCTATAAAAAATGATAATTTAAAAAAAATAAGGGGAAATAATTATTTTTAATAGAAGATGAAATATAAGAGACTTTTCCTTCAATGTGAGAGCCCCATAGAGCAATTGAAAATTGAGAAAAAAAAAATTAAGGATTTTTTAATTTGGATAGAGAGTATAAGCTAAAAGTAATAGGTAAAAAATAAATCAATTAAATATTAGTTTTAATTTAATTTAATTTAATGAGATTGGGATGGGGGAGAAAGAGAGCGGTACAGTACATGAGATACAGCTATTAAAATGTTAGGTGGGTGCCCAATGATTTATGGCCCCCACTCGCTCCCACGCACCGACAATCCAACGTGTCACTTCCAAATCACTCTATCCATCATTTTGTGGGACTTCCATCCTACGTGGTAGTATTTAACTTATACACGTCATCTCTCTCCACGCGCTGCCTCCGTACAAACCGACCGCTCACGCGGGCCGCACGCGCAACGTAGCGGTCTTCGTACTGCGGCATGTGATGCTAACGTCAGATGCCGGTGCATTCATGCATCTCACCGTATCCGTACGAATCCTCTCTCTCACTACTCTTTCCATATAAATCAGTTAACTTGACCAACCTCCCATACTAACCATGTTAGATTAATTGATTAATTATCTTCTATTAATGTTTTTTTCTTAATTTTTTTTTGCCTCCTATGCATGATCTTCCATGCCTTCGACGTCGAATATTTTTCTATGCACTTCCTAATAAGCCTTTTTTAATTTAAAATAAATTATATTTTTATTTTAAGTCTCTTAAAATTTACTCCTTCTACCAGTATTTTCTCATTGTGCCTTGTACATACTTAATTTTTGTATTTAAATTACTTTAAATTGGTAGTTCAATTGATTTGAACTTTTGATATTAAATAAGAAGCCAGTCATGAGTTCAACTCCTCTTTTAGCTAACTTGATACGTGAATCTCACCTTTAATATAGTGGGATAACTTTAAAATATATTAAAGTTATTATACATTTTATTTATTTGTGATAAGTGAATTAACTTTAAAGAATATATTAGAGATAATTAGAATAATTTTAAAAGATAAATTGTGAGAAATTCATTAGAGATGATTTGATCATATTAATAGAAAACCAAACAAATATTCAATGTATAAAATTAAAAATTTATAGATTGATAACATTAAAAGAAAAGTATGACCGTTAAAAACTTTGAACAAAATGATAAAGGACATATTAATTTATAAAGTTTCTAATAATTTAATTTATAATCGAGTCGATTACGTAAAAAATTATAAAATTAATTTCAGATAAATGAAATTATAAGTGATGATTGTCTCAATTTTTTATTTCCAAAATAATACCATCTGAACTCTACAATTTATTCAATCTTTTATTTCCAAAATAATACCATCTGAACTCTACAATTTATTCCCTACTTTATTAGTTTTTTTAATTATTCATCTTCCTTTTGATACTTTTATAATATATTTGTAGCTATATTTAGTGGAAATTTAAGCCTTAATCAATTAAAACACTGACAACCCGACTGGTTGTCAGTCTCCAACCGGAACGCTCCACCCCCATCCCCCAACCCCCACCCCCCGCTCTGTCGTCTCTTTCTATATATATGTGAGTGAAGACGCGAGAAAATCTAATCGAATCTCATGCATTCCTACTCGTCTTCTTGCAGAATTCGGGTCGTCTAGATCCGATTCTGGATGCCGTTTCAGGCCTGATTCCTGCCTGATAATGCTGGAGTTTCAATCCGGAAGTTGAATTTCTGAAGAAAATCTCGTGATCTTTGATCGTGTTTTTGGCAAAATTCAATCGCATTTCTTTCGATTTGGTTTTCTTTTTTTTTTTCATGAGTTAAAATCGGATATTTCCTTAGATCAGATCTCGGTGGATTATAAAGCAAACAATTCAGTCCTTCTGTTGATTAGCAAAGTCGAAATGGATGGAGAAGAAGATCTACAGCTGAGTTTAAGCTTACAAACGGCCGAGATCGATCGGCACATCTCTAGTCAGTTAGCTTCTTCCGGTACTTGAATACTTCATGATCTATTTCTCATTCTTTTGATATTATCTCAATGTAATTGCATGTCTTATCTTTCTTTTATTTAAAAAAAAAAAATTGTGAAGATACGATTGAGATGAGATTCAAATCTGAGGGGTATTGATGTGAACCGGATCCCAGTGACGTCAAGAATGGACGCGGAAGGATGTGCCTTCACCGCCTCCAAAAAGCGGCGGCCGGTAGCTGGATATCGGTTTTTGAAAGGAAAAGGCGGAGCGCCGAGAGAGATGAGAACGAGTGTGGCATTTGCAGGGCGGCGGTAAGTGAGGAAGAGGAAGGAGAAACGGCGAGAAAGAAGCTCCGGCTGTCGAAGAAGCAGTCCGCTGTTCTCGAAGAAAGCTTCAAAGAAAACAACACTCTTAATCCGGTATTACTCTTGTTACACACTATCACTAATCTCTCTAATCTTCTTAATATTCTTGTTGTTTTCAATGTTGAAAAATGATTAGATGAGGTGGTTATATTTAAGAAATGGTCATTTATGGTCTCTAAAATCATCGCTACATGAGCGTTATTCACTGTGGCACACTTAAATTTAGTTTAGTGACGGAAGCACTTGTAATTTTTGTGCAAAAGTATGTTCTTAAGTTTTTAATGACAATGGACATTGATTTTTTATATTTTTCATTAACATAATTACATATTTTTTAATATCTGACCTATTTAATTTAGAAAAAATGATAAAAACATGATAAAAAATAAAAAAATATACTGGTGTCCCTTATTGTACAAAAATCAATTCTTTTTAACTTAACTTTGTTACACATTTTGTCAGGACTTTTAGCAATTAATAATAATACTCTTTAACTTTTTATCTTAAAAGGTACTTAAATAAATTAAAAATAAGAATAAATTTTCCTTTCTATAATTAATGTAATTAGTTTTTAATTATTTTAATTAGATAATAATTTAAAAAAAAAAAAAGATCATCTCTATTATAATAATGTATAGGGGATGTTTGTTTGAAATATGGTAAAACTCAAATGGTTAGATAGATTATTATGGAAGATAATCAAAGATTCAAACTATATAAAATTAAACTCATCAAATTATCTTCACTCTTGATTTCATTATCATCATTATTATCAAAGTTATTTATCTCATGTACTTGAGTCAACTGATTATTATTTTTTACTTCTATTTTATATTATAAAACTATTACTTTCTCAGTTTCTCTTATCCTAATATCTATTGTATCTTTGTTTATTACTTCTAATCAAGTTTTTAAGGATGGATCCTAGCTTCTTTGTTCTTAAACCTTAATCTCTAAGATCAAAGGAAAATTATTTAAAATATTTTTTATTATATTTTTTAGCTCAATAATTAGACTATATCAAATAGATATTAATTTAAGTTGAATTTAAATTATTAGAAAATTCAATATTTGAAAATAATATAAATTTGTTATTGACTTTAACCACACATAAAACGTACATCCAAGCAAACAACCCGTTCGGCCTTTGTTAGCGTCTGTTTTACGCGTTTGAAGTTTTAGATTAAAAAGAAATTGGTAAAAAAGTAAGAGAGACTTTCAAAAGGTATTTTGTATAAATAGATTTCTATTTCCTGAATTTTTAATTAAGAAGATTTTTCATCTTAAAAAATAATCCATCCTAAAAGACAGATCGTTATTTTTTAACTATAAAAAATAAAGAACATGAACATGAAACAAAGATTCTTTGTAAAAAATATAAGAAATGTGACATTTTATTAATCTTCTAAGAAATTTATTTTCGATAGTGGGGATAGAAAACTTTAAAGAGGGGGAAAGAATGATTTTTCTCACTGGTCAACACATCATTTTATTAATTTTATGAAAATAAATATTATGATACAAATAATAAAAATATTGAATTTTCACAATCTTATGTGAAGCTAAGTTTTATAGCTAATATAACTATTTCACATTTTTTTTAAGAAATAGACAAATGCCAGCAAAATTTTAATCTAAACAATTTTTCTTCTAATATCTTAAATTCAGCATCTTCTATTAGTTGATAATAGTATAATACTATGCAATACCTCAAAATGGACCCGTGTGGATAAGAGATACATATAGGTAATCACATTTACAAAGGATAATTAAAATTTCATCATCATCTAATAATTCTAGTCATACAATTATAATGTTTAATGCATTATTAATCTTAAGAATTAACATATGTAACTAGAATGATCAGCAATTCATCATATCCATCTCTTGCAGTCTGCCTATTTTATATTTTCAAATTTCAATTAATATGGTCTATTCAAATGGTAAGGTCATTTTTCATGGCAT